>OX418223.1:30314210-32714210 GCA_948455865.1 Conomelus anceps
AAGTTGAAAAATGTACTCCAAGTTTGTATTTGTTTACGCACTAGGCACTCATATTAATGATGTTGAGAACATAAAAAATAAGAAACTAGGTGACTACTAACTGTATGTTATTGCAAATGTTCTTCACTCAATTTTTTTAACTGTGAACATAGGGTATAGATTTGATGGAGACATACCGAAGTCTCCCAATCGTGAGTTGATCTTTGAAATCAATGTGAGGGAGCAAAAAGAGAGCTGTGGGTTTGGTGAGAATTTTTTATCTCAAAATAGATTCATGCTGAGAATCAACCAAATAACAGAATTGTACATGGGAAAATGAAAATACACCTTGAAGATCAGCATGCTCAATTATCACGAAATGCAGAGTTTACTAGAGTTTTAAAAAATGAACATCTCTATGAACAAATGAAAATATCTTACAGATATCTACAGATATCTTGGAAATTATTTCATCGCACTGGAATATGTATGCGACTTTTATTTAAAAATTCATAATTTTTTTTATTGCTGATGATGCCCATATGAGTCCGATACTTGTGCTTGGGTAATGAGGTGAATGATTACACATAGATGCCAGACGCAGGAGCGGGATTCGAACCCACAACCGCCGAAACGACAGCAAGCTGAAGTTGCGACGCCCCAACCAACTGCGCTAAGCGGCTCGCCAATTTTTCTTCATTTTCATTTGTATAGAATTCTTGTTCCATTCATTTATTTTTCAATAAAAGAGTTTTTATCTCGTAGAACAGTAATTGATGCAAAAATTATTTTTCAAGTTGATTTAGTTATTGTGACCAACACCCAGCTGATAATCGCGTCCTGAATGACTGAAACCTTAAGAATAATTCTACAGCAACAAAAACAAAACTGGTTTTTGAAAATCCACCATAAATCAACAATCCAATGTTAAAAATTTCTCCACCAAACTCACCTGCTTCAGTGAACATTACAACATCGAATCGACTAGCTGTGGGTGGCAGGAAGACACCGACTGACAATTGTAATCCATGGCTGAGAAGATGCACAAGAACGCTAGCTGTGATCACAGCCCAGCCCCAGCCACCTTCCGGGTAGTAGTGTCTCCTCAGAAGTCTCCTGTTCGTCTCCGCTGAGATCTTTGGGGGACTGCTGGGTGAGGTCACTGTTGTGGCTGATGCAGTCACTGTAGAGGTCACTGTTGTCACTGCTGTTGGATTGCTTGTCACATCTTTCACTGTCGCACTGACAGAAGTTGTGTCTGTTGTACCTGTCACTAGCACCCCGGTTACCAGAAGTGGCCACGACTGAGCTCTCAATATTTTTGTGGTCGACATCACAATAGAAACAAATGTTGCCCTACCACGAACTCTATCCCAGAAATATATATTTAATTCATTATTAATTCATTCTTCTGGACAGACTGACAAAAATGTGGAGGAGCAATAGGCTTTTCCCAAAACTGCTTTCTTCAACAATTTCAATTAGAGAATCTAAATATTTGTGGGTTGGGTCCAAGCTTCACTGAAAATTCTCACTTTAAAAATCTATAATTGATTTTTGTAGAAAACTCGGAACGTCATTTGACATAACTGGCAAATTGCAGCATAATAAATAAATGATATTACAATATACAACTGCAAACTTGCGTTGTACTCACAAAATCTACTTTGAAAATTGAATTTAGAACAACGCACTTTTATACTTTGAAATTTCAGAGATGCTAAAAGTTTTCAAGAGTGCCTCTGACACTTGAATGTACTTCTAGAAGTGTACTCAATGATAGTCATGTGAGTGCCAAGTTCAACGTTATAAGGTGCCAATAAATTGTGTGAATGATGAAAGCTGCAAAGCGTTTATTATTTTTTCTTCGCTAAAGCTTTCTTTTATTCGATTGAGTTCCAGACAAGACCTTATCGAGGTGATCCTTCAGCTTCAGGATTAACCTATAGGCCTTCCAAGGAAAATATCTTCAAATATTTCATTCGAAAGAACGGAGTGAAACAGTACAAACTTGTACTCCTGCACAGTAACAAGAGTTATCAAGTTAGTGATGAACAAGTTTATCTACTTTTAGTTGAATAAACTGACTAGGATGAGCTTTTGATGAGAAACTCATATTGTGTGATAGAAAAATTGGCTATATGAATACGGGGAGAGCTATTCTATTATCTGATGGACAACTTGTCATTACGGAGCCAATAGGAACAACTAATTTGTAATACATTTCACTGAGATATAAGGTTTTATTTAGGATTTATTTATATTATTCGTAGGTTTTTTCATTAATTTTCATAGGTTCCCAAAAATAAATTCTAGGAGCTGAAGATTATGGAAATTATTATTATTTCTTGTGAACTTGGCGTGAGATTGAATCAATTATTATACTGCCAGAAGCAATATGACATATCTATAAATTCTTATTTTCTAATAATAAAATTTAAATCACGCTTCTGAAACGTTTAACTATAAATTATTAGTAAATAACACACCTCAAGAAATAAGGATACTCCAAAATATTGAATATATAATGCATTCTCCATCGGAATAATAATATTTAAGATGAAAATAGAAGTATTTTAAGCTTCTTAGATGAAACTATATTCTCATAAATGTTTTTTCATAAAATGTATTTTTAGCTTTCAATATGAGATAGGAGTAGGCCTATTATTACTATTATTCCAAGACTTCTTCAATAGAGCTAATTTTATTGAATACCACTCTCAGCGGTCTTAGGTAGAAGTTATTATTGAAAAGGCTGATATAAATTTAAATTAAGTTTTTTGGTTTTACTTTTGTATAATTTTGGATTTCAGTTTTTTTCGGAGCTATTGGAATTAATATTTCTCATTTTCTGCATGACTTGTAAATGTGTGTTATGTGTGTATATGAATACGTTTTATAAATAAATAAATTAAATTATATTACAGAATATAATCATTTCCTTCATAAACTGAACATTACAATAGAACCTACGCAAAATAGCGTCTTCATGTTGAAATATTATTAATGTTTAATAATATGAATTCGAAAAAATCTGCAAACAATCGAAGTGAGATTCTCATTTCAAAGTGAACTTGCTTGTTTCAAGGCATTTGAATTTTTAAGCATTTTTTCATTAACAATCGAGAACTTGATCGATTCCTACTACAGTATTCAAATAAAACGACAAATTTTTCAACTAACATTTCCGACACATGTTTTTACATAGATGGATTCACGAAATAGATACATCGCGACTCTGATATATGAACCGCGAACTTCAAGACCAAGTACTATGCGCACGGAGCGCCAGTTCGCGCTTAACTGAGAGAACTTTTGGGACCAGAGGATAGTCTGCTATCTCCTGAGAAGGAATCAGCTGATCAGTTATGGCAAGGGTAAGAGTGGTGAACTGATGCTGTATGAACTCTTTCTCACTTCAACTCTAGCCCCATCTTTGTCTATGCTTGATACTTCTGCGCAGGGTCGAACTGTCCTACCCCAAGCAAGAAATGCTTGAGCGTTGCTTCTCCAAAAAGTTCTGGAACCCGTCCACTTCTTACACTTTCTTTCTCACTCCTGCTTATCCCTTCCTCTTTATCAACATCTCCTTTCTTCATAAACTTATCATCTTTCTTTATCACACATCTTTGAAAGCCGGCGCTACAGTCCAAAGCAATGTTCTACCAAATCTGCACTCGAATATTTGTTGTTCAAATACTAGCTGCAAGACTTTGGCAAGTAGTGCAAAACTCCCAGTCTGGAAAGTTAAACTGTTGGAAATATTTTTGATGAATGGACAATAACTTTCAACAGTATTTTATCATGTTGCATGGTATGAAATAAATTTCAAAGACCACAAGATGAGATTTCCCTCAGTAAGTTGGAAATATGTATGAAAATACTACTCTTTTCCCACCTCTGCATTGAGAGTTGGCCCACATAGCGAAATGAGTTCATGGACATCTTACAAAAGCCAATTCTATCAAGTTCCATAATATTTAGTTGACTTCAACAATAGACTTGTTCACTAATTTCTTTCAGTGGTACCATTAGACCGGAAAACCGGGGAAAGGGGGTCTAGGGGCGCATACACTCAGCAATCGGATCTAAACACTGGAGTTCTCCAAGGAACCACAGCTAAGTTTAGTAATTTCTAGTGACCTCATATTTGTAGTTTGTTCAAAATCTTATTATTATTATTTCTTTTTTTGGTTAAAATTGTATTCTTAACAGAAAGTGTCATGAAGCAAGCCAAGTGAGTCGGCTAGATCCTTGTAACCGTTAAAATTAAGAGCGAATGATCCGTCTTTAAAAGTGAGTGGCGGCTATTAGCTCTTCTCAATCTTTTTGATTAATTTGTTATTTTCTGCTTTACTTCTACATTCCCTCTCAATTATTACATTGGTTCATCAATATTGAAAAAGTCGTCAATAATATAGAAAGCACTCTTTGTTAAATTGATATGTGTTTTAGTCTTTCCATTTCATATTGAGTGACAAGGGAATTATGTTTAATTTTTCAAGGGGCTTCAATAATAAGCTATTGTCACAGCATATTTAATTTTTGTAATTTGTTCAATTTTGGACCATTGAATCACTGTAAATTTTCTCTCCAATTCAAGATGACACTTTTTCAAACAACTGTAATTTAAGGTCTCTTAAACCTTGTCAATTTTCTCTCCTTGTATTATTGAAGAGAAATTGTGTTTATTACTATTTGCGGTCTGTCTAGAAATTGATGTGCCTAAGGGTAAAGATTGAAAGTTTCTTCGTTTTCTTCTTCTTCTTCTTCTAACTTATCCTACATACATTTGGACGAGTGAATCCCATGTGGAATTAGCATTGATGTCCTTCCTGACGCCAACCCTCAGCCAACCAAATGAAAAGTTTATGCACAAAAATAGATGGCGTGTTGGAAATGATGAGTGGTTGAGATTTCTAAGTCTACAGAGACCTCTCAACATAATTGATTGAACTTGTGTTCAGCCAAATAGTTAGTTTTTTTTTTATTCGGATTTTATGAGAATGCAGTGTTACCCAAAAACTCCTTTCATAAGCATAGAATAATGCTAAATAAATGAATTATTCTTATATCTGATTACGTTAGACGTTCAACCATGATCATAAATAAGGTTATCATGTATTACAATATGCTTGCTCATATCGTATGAATTTTGAGTCTATTTGAAATTTTCAGACCAAGAAATTTGACCAATCAGCCTTATGGATAGGATCATTGCCCAAATGCAATAATCGTTGTCGTTTGTTAGACATAAGTCTGAGGCTGAAATTTGAAAGCCTACTTTCTACATATTTTGTTATGTATAAATTTATAAATTTCTTCATAATGAATTTATAAATAATGTGAATTGTGTAATATGAATTTATTCATAATGAGTTTATGAATTTTTTCTCTACAGATGGCTCAATTTATCTGGGTATGCGGCCGTTTTCTGGCTGTAGGAAAAGGGAAAACATAGACAAAAACAGCTAATATTAAAATGATTTGCATTGTAGCTGATTGCTTGGTAAGTAAATAAGTAAATTGATAGCTAATTTTATTGGAAAAAGCCCGCTCCACCAGGCTCTAACAATTAATCAGTTTCTAACGCCATGAACCCACATAACTTGCGCGATCTGTACCTTCAGGGGGGTGCAACATTTTTCATTTCCGGGGGGCGCAAGGCCATCATGCTAAACTTCCGATTTCTTTGAATAACATAATAACCCCTTGTATTATATATTATATTCATATTCTGAAGAAGTTTTCAGCAAATGAACATGCTATTTCAAAAAATGGTTTATCAGAAAATCATGATAGATGAGAAACGCAAGGCACATTTCCACGTGAGTAGGATAAGTAAGTAGGCTAATAGATTGAGCAATATGTAAGTATTAGATTGTTCCTGCTGGATTCGTAATAATATTTTCAGCCTTGAGAAATTTTGTTAATGAATCACAATGATATTTTTCAAAAAAGAAAGAAGCAATATGGTAAAAGAAACATTTTTGGTTTGTGCTCAATAAATTATTTGGGATAAATATAGCCTATTTATTTTTACTTTATTAGAAATTCATATTGATCACTGACAAAATTAATAAAAAAAATTGTATAAATTTAAATACTATTTAGGAAATTGGAATTTTAGGTGATTGTGGGGAATATAAAGAGTACATATCTAAAATTGTTCTATTCTCAAACCTATTTCAATGGATATTTTTCTCAGGCAAAGAAGAAACAGACATTAGGCCTAATGATTTAGAACAGATAGAAAATAATGATTTGATAGAGGCATTTTTTTCTTGAGAGCAATCTCACGTTTTCTCAACATTCCATTCGGAGTTGTCACTTTATAATCATGGTTGAGCAATGGTAAGATACTATATCTTAATGGAATAGTAGATGAATTATGCGTCTAACAAAACCTCTTTTGTAAGATCTACAATCGGATAAAGCAAGCATGAGCTAGAAGTAACATGCTATAAGTAAACATGGGCTGTGATAATAGCGTAACTAAAATATTCTACCATTCACTATCAATAAATCAACGCAATTCTTTAGTTGTCAAACTAACGGTGGAATTCTCCGCAGTCAAAGTGAAGCGTGTGTGGTCGCCAAATTATAAACAGTACGAACTCCTACACTTCTCTTCCTTCTGTCTCTTGTAGTGATCTAATGCTTTTATTAGCACATGTAAGAATAGTGTGTTTGATTCCTGTTGAATCTATCGCTTATGTACTAGAGACTATCCACGATATTTATACTAGATACTATTATTCTCTTCAGCCCTCATATTCGTCCTCAAAATATCTCTTCCTTCCTCTTATTCTATTCAAATAATAGATAATTATGTAGAATAGATTGATCTTTGTTATGTGAAAGAGGATCCAGTGATCCTCCCATGAATTTCCCAAACCATGGGCTTCTCAAAACAGTATTTTCATCAACATTTTCTATCCATATTATAGGAGGAAATGATTTTGACAACTTTCTTAAAGTTAACTTTGTGAATTTATCTAGTTTTCATGTTAAGAGGGGGTGAGTACACAGGGGCTTTCCAGGGCCGTAGCTAGGCTGGGTCAGCCGGGGCAATGCCAAAGAAAGGTCACAGACTCAGAAAAAGTGACCCTTGAGTACTCTTGGTGCCCCCAGGTCCCCCAGAGACCAAGCTTTTTTTTGAGGATGAAGCCCACATAGGTCTGAGACCTGTGCATGGGTAATGAGTTGGACCTACAGTTTTAGGTGGGTTCCGAACCATCGGGAAGTGGTTTTACAGCAGAGAACATTGTCTTTTTTGCTGGCCAATCTAATCGGTCACCGTTACAAACAGGTCCTACGAGAACGCAGCTTATGTCTATCTGATTGAACAGATACCTACTACGGCTCGCGGCTATCACTTCCCTTTGGGCCTGGGCTCCCTTCCAATTCCATAAATAATGTACATATTATGTTCCTTATTATATTTTTGCATTATAATATCTTTATTGGGTGGTATTGGGAATAGAAAAATAAAAAGAGAAAAGTGGCATTGAATTATTCGAAAGCTCTGCTATAAATCGAAGGGGCTTCGAAGAAGGAAGCCCCCAACATGTATTGGGTATGCCTTAAGTGAGTTACAGCTTAATATATCATGAGATGATAGCTCTTGGTTACAGGTTTATAGAGTGAGTTTAAGGGAAAGCTGGTTATATTAGAAAAAAACTCAACTCAAGTATCTATATTGATTTGAAGTACTGGACGTTAAAAAAATAAATTGAGGCTGAAGAATGTATCCTCATTTATCACCATTCATTCAAAGGTAGAGAAGCTTTATTTGTTTAAGAGCTCTAAAACAAGTAATTGAGAGCTGTTGACAGCCAATATTGATGGTAAGCCTTCATGGAATAATCAATTTGCAACCGTTTAGATGTATTCTAGTAATTGAGATGTAAGAATGAATAGGTAGAAAATAATGGAAGAAAAAGCTTCTTTTGAAATCAATCAAGAATCTAGTCAACGCAGAACTAATGAGGCGTTTTTATGAGAGTATTCAATCACTAACGTTCTCTTTCAGTTTTAGTTGAAGGTACCAATTATCGTACTCAATAACTTCAAAGCTCATTTATAATTCGGTCTACCGCAGACCAACTAGTTTCAGTACTAAATAAAATAAGTACAAGGAAACCATCTGATGTTGACAACCATAAGAACAACATTTATGAGAGAAAAACTGGACATGACATGAGTTCTCCATGGCTGACTGATACCTTTTTGATGGTGATGATCATGATCATGATTAGATAATCATGAAGAGTAGGATGAGAGCTCATTGATGCACTGGTACACAAATAGTCGATACAGGATTGATTTCTAAATCGATCTGATCTAGTCGATGAATGATCTCAAGACTGACTGCTTTGTGAACGACAAAAGCGAATAGCTAAATATCTATAGTTGTCTTCAAGAATGGTTGAAGTAAGTCGATGTTTCTGTAGATTGAGTCTTGATTGAATAAATTTATTGCTATTTTTTTTCTGATTGTTTCTCCTTCTTCATCACTGTCTACATTCTCTCATGAAATCACATATCACCAAGTAACAACCCCTGATGACCACTCTTCAACGAGACCTATCAATAGTTCAATATTCTGCGAGAGTCGCTTGCAGACTTAAATCATTTGAAATTAAAAAAACAGGTCGAACTGAGAACCACCTTCTTGTTGGAAGTGGTTAAAAATGATGCATCTGGCATAAATGTGACGTAAAACGTAGCAGATGATTTTGTAGGTTATAAAGTAGTCATTGCGTTAGAGCTGACATGAGGTTAGTATGGTTTATCAAAGCTACACTTATCTTGCATAAGTCAAAAGTCATCACACTACAACGATAATAGCGACACCAAATTATTGTAAAGTTCGTTTTCGGGCATTGCCCATGGCAAATTTTTTAATCAATCAGAATAATTATTTATGCTATAATTGCAATTGCAACTTTATGTTTAATGAAGTTTTTTCTTGTTAAACGTTTCATTCCAGACTTCAATTTTAAGACTGTCAATACTAAAGATTGAAAAATGAATAAAAAAATATTTTTCTGCTAAAATGAGCCGATAAATCGACATTATGTATGCTTTTTAAAATAAATTGAAATTGAAAACTCTGGTATCGTTAGTTAGATTTCATATTCAAACTCATTGACTGTGTCTAAAAGTAGGGTACTTTGTGACTGTTGAGATGATAATTATAATTGAATTTGTTCGAGGCTTCCCGTACAAGGAATGACCAACATGATCATTTAGTGAGCTCCTGCAAACCAGCACGACCATCAATTATTATAATTCCGGCCACGATAGAATTTATTGGCGCATCACTATTGGTAACCACTTGTTTCTCGGCTCTTCTTCTTATTATTATTTTTCTTCTTCTTCTTCTGCTTTTTTTCTTTTTTTAGGCCTCGACGCTTAGACGACTGGCTGCTCCTAGAACAAACATGATCTCTGGAATCGGCACAAAGGAAAACGGCTTTGACTATTGTTGTTGGTGATTGTCTCCAGCCTGGATTCCATTTCGAGTTTTGCCTGGTACGAGTTGATTTCCAGAAGGTATGTGTGTGTGTGTGTGTTAGCGAGTGAATGTGTGGATTCAATGCATGTACAAAATATTGATAAATGCCTACATTGAATACGATAGTGAATAAGAAAGGTTTCAGAAGAGAAAACAGACAATGAAATTTTGATGGTTACAGAGAAAATAGGAATAGGAATATAGAGAGAAAAAAACGGGTGGTGGAGAAAAGAAAACGAAATTAATGGACATTAATATTATTACAGAAAAAAGCAAAAGAAAAATAGAGGAATGATTGATGAGTGGACAAGGGATGAAAAGTCAGATAGCAGATAGTAGAATATCAGAAGAAGAATAGTAAACGAACAATAAGTTATTAACATAAAAAAATGAACAAAAGTTCAACAAAAATATAAAACATATAAAGATATTTATTTCCACAAAGCTCATGTCTATGAACACTTTACAAAATACAGAAATAAACAGAATAAACTATTCATGACAGTTGCAAAGTTAAAAAGTTCCGCATTAAAAATACCACAGCAGGAAACCCAGCTTGCAACAGAGAGGTCTGAATAAGATTCAATTGAAATCAGCATTATTTACAGGTTTAAAGTAAAAAGCCTTTTTGCCAATATCTTGTTGCTTATAAATTTCATTTATATCGTATAAAAGTCTAAATATTAAAAAATTAGTACCATCCTGAACACCACTTTCAGTTTTACAATTTTAGCAACCTTCCATTCTCTTCAAATGAGTTTCACATTTTTCAACAAGTTGTCATTTTCAAATTAGTAATGTGATACTTTCGATCTTCAAATTACACTAGCAATCCAGATCCGAAATAGTCTCGATTTACAAGATCAATGGAAGAACAATCTACGATGTATTCTGAAATCAATGAAGATCAATTTAAATTAATCGATTGAATAAATAATATCAATTATAGTTGGACAATGAGTTGAGAAATCGTGAATCTCGTAAAAAATAAATGTTGAGCACATTTGACCACGGTTTTCCTCCACATATTATCAATCTCCTATCTGCAGATCATTAAAACTAATTAAGAAGGCTTTCAGTGTCTTGATTCTAAACTCGGAGCAGCTCCCTACTTTTAGAACAGCATGCACGTTTGGCAATATTTTGACATCTGAATGCATCGTTAATGGATTATCAGCGTTTTATCGGAATCGATCAGCAAACATTAATCTTGATTATTGAGACAGGTCAGAATTTGAAATTGACTATCAAGTCATGGTGGCAATGAGATAAACGCGTGACAGTCGTACCTTCTTATGGTATAACAAGAGATTGATGAAGTATACCTAAGAAGATCATTGTGTAAATGTGCAAATGTTATCCATGATTAAATAAAGTGGGAGGCAAATTTATGGCTTCTAGTAGGTTGAGAGGTACTATATAAATGCCAAAGAATGACAATAAATAATATGTGAATGAATGATAAATGAAAAATGCATCCCGTCACTGGATTTCGCACTTCTTGTGTCTCGTTTTTTTTGCTTGGAGAGGAGTATTAGAGTTACTGAAAGCATTAGCTACATATGAAAACTTTTCATTTTGATATGAATTGAATCCATCATACAAATTGATTATAATTTCTAGAGTTGTTGGTCATTGGCAAGCTTCCTTCTAAGTCCATGCTCTTGAAAACTATAAAGTTTGATACATTAATAATCCATTATGGATTGATACATCATGTTATCAGGCCCGGTATGTCCCACGTAGCTACCTGGCGATCGCTAGTAGCCCCCGAGCTGGGGGGGCCCCAAAACGGAATTATAAAAAATAATACGTTTTAAATATTTTTTATATTTATGTTTTTATTCAAACACACGACTTGCTAGGCTATATTCCACAATACACGATGCTCATTTGCTATTTGTTTAAAAAATTGTTAAGGGCGACGTGCAAGAGATGCGAGATCAAAATTAAAAATTTTTAAAAGCCGGTTGAAGTCATCTCTTTTTCCGGATTTGTTGTCACTATTAATGCTAATGGCGGTTGAACGAGATTTGTTTACAAACATTGACAAAAATATTTCTATAGATGAGTTGGCTAATTCTAATGATGTACTTAAATTAAAACTACTTAATTAGTTAGGAGGTTCATCAAGGCTAAAAGCATTATTATTTTTTATTTTAATATGTAATAAAAAATCATTAACGATTTATAAATAAAAACGTTGTGCAAGTTTTTACATGGTCAAGTATTTAACCTGTGTAATGTGTATGGTTGAACTTCTAGCAATAAACTACATCCTTATAAAAATCTATCTTGTCTGTGTAATTATTACAATCGGAAAAGTGTTGAGTACTGCAGATTTTTTGGTAAAATAAGCAGTAAACTAACGGGTTTTCTATGTAATATTTTTTGAAAATTTACGGGGGAGGGCCCGTTAAGGGGCCCCCAGGTAGTTAATGCCCAGGGGAGTGTGAGTCGTTTTTGTGAGTGTGATTGCATTTAATCTTGTGAGTTAAAAAGGACTGTGTAAATAGTGAGTGCTGGTAATACTGTGAGTAAGAAGTGGACTGTTATTTTTAGATTATTCCAGTTGTATACATCAGAATATTTGACATTTATTATCATTATTGATAAATTGTTAGAGATCGGCCTGTAAGTAATATTGGACATTTATTCTGGAAGTACTAATCATTGTTTGAAGTGATTGGACAGTTCCATTAAATAAATATTTACATATTTTTGTTATTTATTTTGTGATAAATCTGTGAAGTGTGTTATTGTGTAAATAAATAAAGTTCTAGTTCTATTTTTACATTTTGGCAACATTATTTTTAGTGATAGAACCCGTCACAGTTCGATGCAAGTCAATAAATTTGTCAAGAAAATGGTCTTCCATTCCTATCTTCGCCTTCTCAAATTGTTGTGACTTATGTAACTATTGATTTGTATAGTAATTTATTTTTCCTACAGTGACCCGAAAAAGTGCCTATTTTTGCACTAACTGTAGCACGCAAAATAGTCTATTCCTGCACCAGTGCGGGAAAGTAAATTACAGTGCGGGAAAGTACTTTTCCGCACTCCAAATTTGCAACCTAACAACACAAAATAGTGAGCATGTAATACGCAGGTTCCCTTTTCTGCATTCAAAAATAGGTTGGCAACTCTGCTTCAGCTGTGAATATTTGTTGTAGTTGTTGTTGATGAAATCGATTTGATTCAAAGATAGGTTATGTGAGGAGTTTTTAGGTTATGTATGCCCTGTTTTGTTCTGTTTGAATTACTTTATACATTACTGTAGGAAAAATTTAATGTGTAATTCGAGTGCAAAGTATTGTTTCTGCACTCGAGAAACTTTTTTCACTCGCCTTTGGCTCGTGAGAAAAACTGTTTCTCTCGATGCAGAAAAACGGTGCTTTGCACTCTAGTTACACAAATAGCTATTTTTGTTGTAATTTATTTCTGGGATCAATTTCATTCAACTGTCACAAAGGTTGCGTTCATTTTTTAACAAAATGTGATTCATTTTTGTGATTTTCAGTTTTACGGTGATTTTTGTTCACCAAAGTGGAATTTGCTCTAGGTAAATATTAATTATTATGTGTAATGTGTTCTATGGGTTTGGGTGAGGAAAGAGCTTGTAAGTTCTATTCAAATCCGAAAAATAAATCGATTCATTCATTCAATCACTTGAAACGTACCTGCCTCTTGAATTCTCATATTTAACTATCATTTCAGCACAAAACTAAGTAGACCAATTTTTTCTGTAGACCACCTATAAATTTACTCTAAATTCACAATCGCTCTCGAATTCTCATTTGTATATTCGCGTCATATTATCGATGCACATCACTGTGATATTACAATGATATTATCAACTTGTATCATAATTATATGAAAATTGTTACTACACGTTAATAACATTAATCCAATCTAACCCTGACTTGTGCGGTAATTATAGTTCTAGTTCTATTTTTACAGGAAAATATACATTCCCAATCTTACGTTTTGCACTTATAGTGGATTGTGCTCCATTATTCCATCTACCTAATGTTTTCTCATGATACAACTATTTGAATATTCATATACCTGTATTATTTACGGTATCTTGTTTAAACAGCATCAGCAGACAATAATTAAGGTTGAAAAGATAAATATTTTAAACGTCACACTTTCCAAATCCTAAATAATTTAGTAACAAAAATTCAAATAAATTCCAGAAAATGTTCAAGTAGGATATATCTAGTACGATGATAATTTTATTATGCCATATTTGGAAAATAGTTTACTACAAGAGTTTACAGTTTTTACGCTGAACAGAGCACAAATGACTCTCCTGACCTCACACCTCACAAGACACTCACAAGAAACATTTCGAATGTGACTTGCTGTTTTACGATAAATTAGTACCAGCATGTAGAGAGAGATGTAGACTATGTTCACATTTTTAATTTCGAATTTTTACAAAACTGATTGTATTTGCAAAACTAATGCAATTGGGTACTAAGCACTTCCTTTTGAGAAATATAAAGAGTTTTCGATGCCGACCAAGACTTCTATACTTGACCGGGATAAACGCGATCTTCAACATCCTCCAGCTCTACCAGCGAAGTGAAGTTAACATTAATCATGAATGACGCGTGAAGCTCCCGTAATTTGGCAGAACGAGTGGAAGCTGCCAACGATTGGCGAATTAGCAAAAGTTATCTTTCATCGCTCGACTATTAGACTAGTATTTATCGAATGGAGCGAATGGTGTGGTCCACCTGGCCTGGGGCCACCCAGGTAGAGGTACAGCCAATATTCTTTGCTAATTGATCTTGATCATAGCGCAGGTAACAAGGCAACAAGTTGCCGGCTGACGTGGGGAACAGAATCCACAAATGGCTGGCAGATATTTCATCGCTAATAATCTGTTGCAAGGTAGCTGCTGCTGTCGTGGACAATATCGGATTTGTCAGTGAGCAGTCACCATAAACATGTCTGACATCGCGTGAGAACGTTCGTAAGTCTAAGCGCGCAACTAATTAAAGCGTGTTGCAAAGCATGTTGCAAAGCAGATGCCCGCACTTGGTTGCACGTCAGACACCATCTAGAATCAGCTAGCCCAAGTATGAAATATTCATGCTAGGTGCAGAGAGCTAACCGAACCTATTGAATGTGGTTACAGCTCGTTAATTTGTCCGTCCATTACTCTTCTGCTACCTGCATCCTAAATGGGCCTACTGCTATAATGCCATGCCTTATTGATCGTCTGATTTGTTTTAAATCGCTACTCTGGAACAGTGACCTGAATGTGCTTATTGACGTAGGATGGAAAGAGATTTAGAGCTTTCTGGCGAGACGCCGTGAGGAGAAGTTGGAATATTTGGAGTTAATAGGAAGAAAAAGGTGGATGATAGGGAGGAGGAGAAGAAAAAAGGAAAAAATGAAAGAATAAATTAATACATTTTAAAACAGAAAAAAAGAAGATAAAACGCGATGAAGAGAGATCGGCGAGTGTTCGAAATTCAAATATCAGAGTTATGAATTCACCGGCAGTAATGGCTTTGTGTTCTGTGGCGAAATAATTCTGAAGAAAGTGTTTTTCAGCTTTCTGTACATAACAAACAGTCCAGCTCATGTGGGTTGGAATTTATTCTATTTCATATTTGAAATTTCGTAGCAAAAACGAAACAAAAAATCGAGTTTGTTGTGAAAAGTCATTCTAAACTATGGATGAAACGAAGTGGGAATTGTTGAAAAATTAGTAAGTGTTGAAGAAAATAACAATTTGAATTTGTGCTTACATGCAAATAAAAGTTGAAAAACAATTCTCAAATTAAATGAATTTATTGAAATTTATTTAGGCTAATAGTATGAAATCTAATAGCATCCTATTTTACATTTTATTCATTTATTTTATTATTTTTTTTAGCTTCCATTGGTGGAAGACTTTAACGGCTATTTCCATCATGCTGTTTGAACCATACTGGAAATGCCAGAGATTTTACCATCCTCATCCATAAGCTTTGTGTAGTGAATATCAATGGAAAAAAGTGAGAAAAAAACATAATTATGTAAAGAAAGCTGAAATCATCATTGGAAGATGCATTAAAAATGAAACTCTAATTAAAGATAATAATATTATCTCCACTTTTCAGGACGACGCTGCCTTTTCCGAGCTTTACTAGGTGATACAGGTGTAATGCCATCTTCTTTGTCAGGTTCCATTACACTTTTACTTTTAAAAAGCTTATTAAAACTATGAATAATTCAATAAACTTTTCAACTACAATCATTCACAGACAGTAAACAATAATAGAACGATGCGGTCATGCGGCCATCACTGAAAGTGATCACTTGACTAAATTACGGACTCTGATTGGTGGAATTGGATTTTGTCGGTTTTGCTTCACAGACGTCAACATTTGAACTTGGATTTTGCAGACTTTGCATCTAAGGCCACTTTTCAGATATTAAAATAAAGTATTTCCAAGCTGATTTTGCTTCTAAGAGTTCGATATTCTAAAACTAGACACAATACAGCATACAGTGGTACCAATAACTCAATTTCGAAAAAAATGGACTTTGCAGCTTTTGGTTTTAGTCCCCACATATGAAATAAAATTGAATGGCTACTTTTCAAAATAAGTGTATGATTTATGAAACAGGAAGAGTTTATGATTGTTTATTGTGAAGTGTATGTAGAAGAAATTATTATTATTTATTTTTATTTTTATTATTATTTTCTTTTTTTTTTTTTGACTAGCCCAATATGGGATTTGGCATCTCTATCACCAACCATCCCTCTCCATCCTCTAGATCCCATCTTTAAGATATCCTCTCTGATTTCATTCTCCCATCTTATCCTTGGTCTGCTTTTCTTCCTTCTTGAGCGAAGTTTTTCTTTGTAGATTATTTGGACATTGTGGTTTCACACATTCTGCAGATATGCCCAAACCACCTGAGTCTCTTCACCTTTATAAAACGTACAATGTTGAGGCCGTATCAATGATTCCAGCTCTGAATTTGACCTTCTTCTCCCTCTTTTACATAGATCTTTCTAAGATTTTTCTTTCAAATACACCCAGATTATTCTTGTCTTCTTTGATTAATGTCCAAGATTCAGAGCCATATTCAGAGTCACTACTGGACGTATTAGGCTCTTGTATATTTTCAATTTAGTGTCTCTACAAATGAGCCTGCTTTTTAGAAGTTTTATGCTACTGAAGTACCCTCTATTTCCAGACATTATTCTTTCTTTTATGCTGAAACTCATCTTGTTCTCGTTATTCAGTTCAACACCTAAATAACAAAAAATGTTCACTCCTTGAAATAATTTTTGGTTGACGCTAAGATTCTGGGGTACTCCTATTGCCTGGCTCCTAGATATTTTCATATATTATGTTTTGTTTTCATTAACTAGCAGTCCAGCCTTTTCTGGTTCCTTTTCAAAGAATTTAAAGACATCCTGAAGCAGATCTTTTAAAGAAGAAATGATTCAAGTGTAATATTCTCTACAGTCTTCCATTGCGTTTGAACAGATAACCAATATCTTTTCACAAATCTATGAGCTGTGTTAATTAATTTACACCAGTTTATCCTATTTATAATTTCACCATTATTTCTGTAATAATTGTCCTTGAATAAATTCAAACCCACATAAGCTGGACTGTTTGTATTGAACAGAAAGCTGAAAAACACTTTTTTCGGAATTTTATCTCGCCACAGAACACAAAGCCATTACTGCCGGTTATAGATGGGAGATATCATAAAACTCCAAAGGTCTAGCCTACTAAATGGTGGCCTGCAAAACTCCAGCATCACATAATTAGGGACCATCAACATTTTATTGTCAGAAACGAAACAGCGTTATTCTTCTGCTCTTAAAATTTCTTTTTTTCAGCCGAACAACCCTTTTAAACGCTTCCTGCTTCAGCTGTTGCAATTAAACCCGAAATAGTGGTAGCCGTCCGAAATAAATACATATTCGATTCTTCTATCGCAGAAAGTAACAGTGTCTACAAGTTTATTGCGAACATAAAAATGTCCAGAATTAAAAAATGATTAATGAATTTGTTGTGTCTCTTGAATTCGAATTCTATTTTTAGCCCTGATATATAAAATATGACAATAAATTATCATATGATGAGATTGTGCTCTATTGGCTTCTTGGTATAACTTGAGTCTCAGCAATGAATCTACTGGAGTGAGAGAAAGAATATTAGACTGGAAAATTTGCTGACACAAAGCAGCATTAAATTGCTATACTGAAAGATTTACCGAAAAGCTATTTCATTTTGACAGAAAGCCCTAATAAAAAATGTTGAAATGTTTAGTGAATTCATGATTCATATTGGCTGATTTGATTTTTCTAAGTATATTCTAAGTTATTGGGCTCATTTAATCTGAAATTGATACGAATCTATATAGATCAGCCAAGGTTAAACTAGTGATGTATGATTTAGAATAATTTTTCCGAAGTAAATTATTGATTGAATGGTAAGCTATTGGTTTATCTACTTTTCAGACTAGGCACAGCGCATTATAATTCTTGATTACTCATACAATTACCCACAGTTGTTGGAAACAACTTCCCAGCAATATTGTGAGTTATATTGATGAAGAAAAAATAAACAAAAAAAAATCCTTATATTGATAAAGAAAAAATAAACAAAAAGAAATCCAATCCAAAAGGAAGAGATCTAAGGAATTTATAATTTTAACTTCATTGTTTTCAATTTACATGTATATCCAAACCTATATCCAAAATATATTTAGTTTATCGAATTTTTTCTTTAAAAAATAAGTAAAATTTTCCTTAAAAGAAATTTTTTTTGGCTAAATCTTTTTGTATTTCCCTTATTAATAATAATTGTGTGAGCAAATGAAACTATGTTCAAAGAATTATTTTCAAGGGCTTTTTTCTCAGTGCAACAGAACTATTTGTAATAACTTTATCATCTTTCAACTTTATTAAGCTCTGCTATCTTTTATACTGTATTTATGGAATCTAAGTAGCAAAGAATGCAAACATTGAACAAAACCATAATACAATAGCTTTTTTTATGTGACCTTCATTTTAGTATTGACTATCCTAGTCCTAGCTATTTTCTCGTTGTTTATTGAGAGAGAATGATATGAATGTGTATTGACACTTGTTCATTATCATTACAAATCCTGGAATTGAATCCAGTGATAATGGCACATTTGAGATGCATAAAATTGCAACATCAACAAACTAGTTTATAATATTCATAATAATGCGTAAACAGAAGAGATTTTTGAAGAGTTATGAAATTGAATTTGGTGGCAAGCTGTTGCGCATAGTCGAGCAGCAGACGTGTCACTGCTGCGCTACCATCGCGCCTTAGTTGCTCCACTACGCACGTTAGAAGAGCAGCTGTGACACCACAAAAGGTAGCACGTGTGAACAGGGTCGGTCATACTTAGGCAACTTCAGTCATCAGTCATTGCCACTATTTCAAGCAATTACGAAAACATAATAATGATGCACGTACAAGTGTACACAGCGACAGCGACTTGAACAGTTGCCATCAACGTGCACCAACCTGCCGGTGGGGTTGAAATCCGAATTGGCCTGCGCTCTAGCGGCCAAAACTCGAAACTTCTTCTACACCGTTTTGTTGCTGCTCTTTGAAGGAAAGTGTAGTTGAAATGATTCCGGTTGACATGACTGTTCATTCAAATTTAATACAATTGAAGATAGAAAGAACCCTTCAATCTGTCATCCTCGGAACTAATAAATACTACGTGTTGTCAAAGCTTATAGAATGCAGGATTATCAGAAAAAGTAATGTATGGACAATACAAAAAATACATTTTTACAGTGAAATATGCAATATTTGAACTAAAAGAACAGCTGTATTATAGATGAACCATATTCACTTGAATGGTTGGTTTATGATTATACTCTACAGTGTTAAAATAAAGAATTACTTTTTTATAAAATGCAAAAAAGTTGTTTTTTGTATTCAGAAAAACGTTAAAAAGTCAGAACTTGTGACAAATTGCGTGCTTGGTAAGGTCGGATAACCCAAAGCGTCGGACTGTCCGAGGGCGGTCGAGAAGGTTCTACTTATAAAAAAAAATATCGACTAGCCATTATTATATCCAAATATAAATATAAAAATAATTTTGAATTATTTTTTCTGAGAAAAGTGGATTGAAATAATTTAATTAAGGAATAGCCAAAATTACCATTATTGAATTTGATCATAAAAATAAGTGTTGTCAAAAAATAAAAAATAGCAAATGAAAATTAAGAAAATTCTATTTTAATATAGAATGGTCTACAGGAGACAACTTATACTTAACACACTTTTGTAACCATCACAGGATGGTTTTATAAAATCAATTCCAATCAGGTGCGTTTATTAAAATCTCTTTTATATGTTTTAAATCGTCAAATTATGTATAGGATGAGTTATTTCTATGAAATATCCGAACTTCTATTTTATATAGATCTCATTCCAGAATATGGTCTATTTCTAATTTTATTTTATACTTCACCTTTAGACTTATATGTATGTGTTTATCCTTACTTCTTACAATCACTCCAACATTATAACATTTCATGTAGACTTTTGATTAATGTTGAGAAGCTTTATAAGTTGATGTCTTTAAACTAGTAGTTCTGTTTGTTAACTCGCCCAACACTTTTCACTCAAAATGGTATGACATTTTCAAAAAAAAGTTCAATAGCTCCTGAGACCCAAGAGCCTAATACTAGCCACTATGGCTTATACTACTTGAGACCTGGATTTTTTTCGGATATTTAGGAATTAAGACCGAAGTGCCTAATACTAGTCACTTGCAAAAATTACCCTTGAGACCTGAACATTTTTTTTGCGTGTTTTTAGGATAGCGACCTAGCGCTCACTCCTCCAGACATTACGTGTGTCAATGAATCTTGAAGTTTAGTGACTAATACTAGGCACTTCGGTCTTACTTCTAGTCTGGTGACAAAGAATGTTGGGTCTCAAGCTGGTGTTTGCCGATGTACTAGTATTAGTCACTCCGGTCTCTAATTAATTTAAACCACATTCAGCTTCAGGTCTCAGGAGGATAGCACTATTCTTTCGACTCAATTTTCATTGCGCATTGCGCATTGATAACGGAAACTGCAAACTGCAATTTGTAAAGTCTAAAAATTTTGGCGCCTCCTAGAAATCACCCCTTATATTTCAATATAGCTCCCAATATAGATTACTATGCATTTTTAGCAACTCTTAACATCAACCAATCATAAAAAGCAAAAATTATCCATTAACAAAAAAGTTCAAAATTTGTTCACCATAATTTTTAAGAGGAATTTACATTTCCACGACTAGCTCTAAAGGAGATTATTTTCACAAATTTTTCGAATGGAGGTCTCCAAAGTTTTATGCCCTATCTGATGAGAAAAATTCCCCAATTATTTTAATATTTCTCACCCACCCCACTTCTTCTCACAGGATGAGCTAGAAATAAGTTTATCTTCCACTTCCAATAAAAAAAAGCAGAAATTACCCTATCCACAAAATGCGTTTTTTGAGAAAGTTAATTTTCCCACCCCAATTTATCAAAACTTCAGTTTACACTATTCCACTCAGCTCAAAAAGCCCTGATGTACCAACTTATTAAAGAAAACGAGCAGAGGTATAGTTGGTAAAATGTGTAACAGGTCAGCCCAGAAGTAAGAGCACCAACTGGTCAGGCCTGAGCAAATACTCTTGTCGGCAAAGAACTTAAATAATGTCACCTTCATAAAATACCAGGACAGGATTCAAAAGAATAGCCAGATCTTCCAAACAATTCCACTTTTCGCTATATTGCATTTCAATCTTTTACAGAGCAAGAAATCCATAACTTATAAAAACTAGAAACTTCAAGTTAAATCTTATATTATTAAAAAAAAGAGATTCCATATGTGAGTATATTCATGTACATATATATATATGTATATACACATACATACATAAATACACACACATACAAATACTATCACTATTGTGTGCACACTTCCAAATTCTTAAGGAGCAAAATATACGATTATAATCGAAGTTAAACTTAACATTAAAAAAGTTTTCATGTAGTAGAATAAAATTTGAATATTACGAAGATTTAGAGATTTAAGTTTTAAAAAGAAAAGTCCAGTTGATAATTTAGAATGTTGGCGGCGAAAGATAGAAAGTTCCTGGCGTTGAATAATTTGTAGATAATTTAGTACGAAATATAAAATGTTACCTTCATCTCGGAGTTACTCTAATTTTGAATCACACAAACATCAAACCTCTACGATGACTTGGTCGTAAGCGGTATTCATATTCCAAAATTCAATTCATAACGTTCTGGGTCGACGATCACAGTTGAAGCATGTTGTGAAAATATCTTGAACGAACATGAGACATACTTTCATTCGTCCTATTCGTCAATTCATAGATCCTGAAATTCTTCGATTCATAAGTACATCGATACTGTGATTCTGCATTACTCTGGTTCTTCGACCGCTGAAAAGAGTCCCAATAAAAACGAATAGAAAATAGTAACTTAACTCATAAAAATAATTCCAACTTAATAGGTTTCGAAAAACTGACAAACAGGCAAGTCAAGTTCACTCCCAAAGTTTAACAATGAAACGTTTTGAGAATACCAAACAAAAAATAGATAGAATAGACATAATTAATTACGTGACTCAGGTCAAGGAAAAGATATTTAAATTTGAGACATTAATAAAAATGAAGTATTACTAACAAAATAAGATGATGCTAACGATAGGAAATAGTTCTGCCTAAAGCACGTTTAGACAAAACTTGGCAAGTAGTATGACCTAACTGTCCTTAAAAAAAAGGACAATTAAATTACAGAATATTGAAACAGCAAAAAATAATAAGTAAAAGATACATTATAAATCAATAGTAATTAAGAATGGATGAATAAATAGAAAATCTAAAAGTGAAATATTATACTCAACGTGCTCATAAACGAACAAGAGTCAACAAGATAAGATACGTTATTCAGAGAAAAATTAAGACTCAAATTTAAGAATACAAAGTAAATAGTTTTGTCTCCAGTTACTACGTACTATTCTCTAGAGTAAATCGCAGCTAAAAGAGCATTAAAAAGACATATTAAGTAAATTAAAGAATTCACAAATACAAATCGACAAATTACACTTACCCAGCTAGGCGGACATAAATTTGGTATTTAGCAACTTAAGTTTGGCATCAATACAGCAGCCAAGTGGAAAAGTTTGGAAAAAAGTTAAACAAAAGAAAAAAAGTAAATTAAAACCAGATCACCACATGATCATATTAGTTAACAAAAAAAAATTTACTTCAGGACATCATGGTCCAAATAAGAATCGATCCTACCCTTAGAACATTTTGTAAGAGAAAGGAAGTGTCATCCTGGATCGAAAATCGAACAGGCTTCTTCTCATATCAAACAGCTGTTCAAATTCAAGTAAGATCAGCAGATGAACCAACCTAACGAAAAAGGTCGCAGACAAAGTCAACATCAAGACAACTTTCCAAATAAACAATAAAAAAAAACTAGACCAGACGAGTCAAAAGGAAAACTAAAAAAAATAAATATAAAAGTGGATACCAGCTAGTAAACAGTTTTATGAATTGAATAATGTACCAGAGCAGACGAGTATGACAAGTACAGAGATGACAGTTACCGTAGTAGCGTCAGAGTAGTACCCGCGCAATTCAAATATAATAGTTCGTACCTATAAAACTAACAGTTTTATAAAGGGGTAATTAAAAAATTCATTACAAACTCCCCCTTCTTGCAGTTGTGGGCCACGCCCACAATAGGAAGTAAAGAAAAAACTCAAAAAAGTAAAGGAAAAAGTAGGCAGACGAAACAAGAAAACAAATGAGAAGGCGCGCACTTCACAAATGATCTGTCTCAAAAAAAAAAAAAAGGTGAAGCATTTAAAGAGATTACGAAGTAGGAGAAGACGACAAGAACAGAAAGTTGTACAAGTGAAATGTAGTGATCAGTTACAATTCACCTGTAAGTAGAAGAAAAGAGGAAAGTTTAAAACCAAATAATAATAAGAGAAACGAGAATAATAGATGAGCGGTAATGGAATACTAACATGAATAGTCATTAAAGAATTAGTACAGATTAAAGAAGTTTGAAAATTTAAAAAAATAATAGAGCTTTGGACGAGAACAAAAAAAATTTTTTTTTTTTGGACTCAAAAAACAAAATTTAGATCGAAGACCAACTTGGGCTTCAAACAAAAAAAAAATTACTAAGAACTCACAACCATAAAGTTAATGGTAAAACTACGAACTTTATGAATTAAAGGTAACTAAGGTTAGTAAAACGAGGAACAAAATTTTCCAAGAAAAGAAAAATAAATTACCAGAAACGTTAAAGTATTCAATTCAAGAATTTATGCAGTCCATAAAGAAAAAGGTAAGTTCTATTCTTGAGGGTGAACTGATGCTTACTTCACTAAACCTAACAAGAGATCGAAACATCAAAACGAGACAACTAACAACTTATGATTAGCTATTAACAACATTACTGAAATGACGTAGAATAACAATCTTTCTACAATACATAATCACAACACAACTTTACAACGACCAACTTATGTTTCAAAAAAAACTAATTTTTCAGCACCTATCAATGTTTTATAAAGACACACCACCAAAATAAATCAAGACTCGGGCCCAGAGTTGCAGAAAATTTAATTGGGGTGGACGTTATCTTTGTACTACAAGTACAAATAAATATTCTTCAATTACTAGTACAACAGGAAAGTTAGTAAAACTATAACAACCAGGTTACCAAGTAAAGAAGACACCTAGAAAAGTCCATAGCACATCAGGGATGCTAATGGTAAGTCCGACATTTGGAACAATAACCGAAATAGGGACTCAAATCTTAAGCTACAAAGAAAAATGAAAAGCAAATACAAACTGTCCGATGACATCAAATTCGGACTAAACGATACTACACCTAATATTACAGGTACTAACAGTAGTTAATGCAATTAGTGACAACCAGGATAGCAACAATTCAAACAATATCATCTTTTCCGCAAGAATACAATTACATAAACCAAACCAAAACCTAGATCAAGGGCAAGAAACGTAATATTTTAACAAAAATAATTTTCTCAGTAACTAACAGCGTGAGCAACAGGGATCTTAAAGAAATTAAGACAACATAAAAAAAAACTTCAAACACAAGGATCAAAAACAACCAACATTGGTGACAACAGAGTTTTTAAGAGTCAAGTCTAAAACTAACTTAAATCTCATAAAGAAATTTAAATACACTAAAGCAAAGTTCATTATATATTATACGCAAATCAGAGCAAAAAGACTAGAAGTTGAAATTACTATCAACCAGTAGTGACACATTTGTTGCCATAAAATTTTTTGAGATGAGAAACATGGGCTTTTAAAACAAAGTTTCCGGTTTCAACTTCGTGCAGACTGACGGTTACTGGAGTAAGCCATTTTTTAATTTGAAAAGGACCTTTCCATCTGTAACTAAGTTTCTTAGAAATCTTGTTGACAGCACTACTGACAACATGAGTCTTAACCCAAACTAAGTCTCCTAACTGAAAAGGCACCTCAACTCTATGACGATCGTAATTCTGTTTGACTCGAGAATGTGATTTAATAAGACTATTTCTAGCTTTCCTCCAGACATCGAGCGAGTCATTATTGTTACGGTCAGGAAGAATATCATCGAGATTCCAGGCGTGTAGTAACGGTTCTTTAGGACAATATCTAAATAAAAGTGAAAACGGTGTGGAGTCGGTACTCTCATGTTTACTCAGGTTGAAGGCTAAAGGTAACCAAGATAAGCATTCATCCCATTTACTATGTGAGTCACCATGAAAGGCGATCAGAGCGCTTCTTAAATTTCTGTGAACTCGTTCGGCGACATTAGGAGCCGGATAATAAGCTGAGGTGGTGAAATGAAAAATTCCTAACTGGAAGCAAAAGTTTTTAAATTTAACAGAAGAAAATATTGAAGCATTATCAGAAACGATCTTTTTTGGAACAGAGAAATTAACGAAAATAGATTTTAGAGACTTGATTACAGCGTTAGTGTTGGCTTGTCGAATGGGAAGTAACCAACAGAACTTAGAAAATCCATCGACACAGCTAAAAATATAACTGTTTCCCTGAGCTGTCCTAGGTAAAGGTCCAACGATGTCAATGTAGAATTGTTCAACAGGTTTTTCGACAATTTTAGAAGAGAGAAAACCGAAATTCTGTCGTTGACTAGGTTTACTCTTTCCACAAGTCTCACAAATTTTTACCATCAGAATAATGTCTCTTCTCATACCATTCCAGAAAAAATTTTCAGCAATCCTATGCATAGATTTAGCGATTCCAAGATGACCACCTAACGAGGATTCATGGTAATACTTGAAAACTACTGGAACTAAGATTTTCGGAAGAACTATTTTGAAATTAGTTTGATTACGTTTCTTAATCACAAGGACTCCTTTAGAAATACAGTACGGAAATTGATCTAAACCAGACTCAATTTTCTTAATGGTATCACTAATAAAAGGATCTGCATTTTGATGACAGCGTATATCGGTGAACAAGACTGGGAAATCAGTAAGTTTAATAGTATTTATTACAGAAAATAAAGGTTCAACAAAATTATCATCACTTCCTAAAGTTTCATCTGGCTCATCCTGAAACATGCGTGACAAACAATCAGCTGTGACATTAGATGTCCCAGGGATGTGTCGGACGTCAAACTGAAAAGCTAATAGACGAATTATCCAACGTCCTAAACGACCTGTCTGTCTAGGATTTGACAAAACCCATTTCAGAGCAGAATTATCGGTTAAAAGCAGAAACTTAGAATGTTGTAAGTAAACTTGAAATTTTTCCATCCCAAATATGGCAGCAAAACATTCAATTTCATAAGTTGAGTATTTGCTCTCCTGCTGTGTAAGTTTTTTAGAAGCATAGGCAATAGGCATAAGAACTCCATCAATTTCTTGGGAAAGAATGGCAGAAATAGCGGTAGACGACCCATCGGTTTGCAAAACGAATTGTTTAGAAAAATCTGCTGTTTTTAAAATGGGAGGACTAATAATAGCCTTCTTTAACTTCTGAAAAGCAAATTTCATGTTGTTCTTCCCATACGAATTTGATCTTTTTCTTCCTCAGATTATTGAGGGGAGCGGCGATTTCAGCAAAATTTGGTATGAACTTATGGTAATACCCTACCATGCCTATGAAACGAGAAACAGCTTTAGAATTTTTTGGGGCAGGAAAAGTTCTAATTGATTTAGTCCTACTGGGATCGACAGATATTCCACGTGAGTCAACTAGATGCCCAAGGAAAGAAATCTGTTGTTTGGCAAAATGTACTTTTTGAGGATTAATAGTGAAACCACCTTGTGCTAATTTAGATAAAACAATTTCGATGTGTTCTAAGTGTGAATCAAAATCTTTGGAATATATTACTATATCATCGAGATAGTGGAACACGAATTTGAACTTGACGTCCTCAAACAAAGTATCAAGAACAGACGATAATGCTTGAGCACCTGTGGATAAACCATAAGGTACACGAGTAAATTGATATGTGTTTTGCATAGTACAAAACGCAGTAAGGTGACGACACTCCTTCTTAAGTGGCATTTGATAGTATGCCTGGTTTAAATCCAAAACAGTAAAATATTTAGCACCGTTAAAAAAATTAAATGCGCAGTCGATTTTAGGTAAAGGCACACTGTCAAGAGCTATACGTGGGTTCAGAAATCTGTAGTCAATAACAACTCTCCAATCTGAATCACCTTTGGGGACTAGAAAGCAGGGACTCGAATAGTGACTCTGACTTTTTTCAATCACGCCCTCTTCTAACATTTTCCTAATTTTGGAGTTCAAAATTTCCAGCTTTATAGGGTCCAATTGATATGGAGCTCTCCTTACAGGCACATCAGACAACAGACGAATTTCATACTCAATTAAATGGGTCTTTCCAAGCTTAGTAGTCAAAACATTATCATACCTGTCCAGCACAGTAGCTAACCTTTTCTTTTCGCCATCATTCAAATCATTTTCAGACAAATCCATCACAAGATTATTCGATACATCTAACGACAAATTATTCAAGTCACACTTTAACTTAAATTTGTAGCTTGCTCTGAAACCAAAATAATACTGTTGATTAAACAAGTCCAGGATTAGTTTAGTAAAATTGAAGAAATCACAACCGAGAATTAAGGGTACAGACAAACTATCAGTGACAAAGAATCTAAACTTCCAGCTGAAATTTTCTATCTTAATTTTTAAAATAACAGATTCAGTTAGAATAAGTTGACCATTATTGGCAGTAGTACATGCCAGATGTTCTCTTCGGAAATTCAAGGTTGAAAAATCAGAAACTAACATAGCAAGACACGCTTTAGAAACAATACTATAAGCAGCTCCAGAGTCAAGTAGGGCGATAGTGTTGAAAGAAGTATAAGAATGCCTAAGTTGACAATCCACAACAGGAACAATTCGTTTTGACAAAACCTTGGCCTTTCCATTAGCTGGGTGTCGCTTGTCAAAACGCCTACACTTTTTTTGGGCCTTTTTATTATAGTAAGTAAGTTTAGATTTAGGTTTCACAGGTTTAGAGGGAACTTTATTGATCTCAGTTAAATTTGAATTTACTAAAATATTACAAGGGTTAACAGACTGTAAATAATTTGAGCTATTATTTTTACTTTTAAAAATCATGCTATTGTTCTTAACGGGCTTTAGTCAACTTTTGCTTTTATTCTTACAGTCACGAGAATAATGACCTAGTTTCTGACAGCTAAAACATTTCACATCATCAGTTTTCCTAATTAAAATGTTCGGAGACTGAAAACCAGTTTTTTGAAAATTTGAGTTACTACGATAATTACTACTATTAGGGTTGCTATGACAATGCCGAGCAATATGCCCTGATTTACTGCAATGATAACAAACTGTTTGTTTAAAAACGGGGTGAACAGTATTCTTTTGATCTTTCTGGCGTGTATTCAAGCCAAAGTCCAAACGTTCTCTTTCAATATCAGCAAACTGTAAATTTTGTGATTGTACACCTAACTCATAAAGATCTCTAAAGGTTGTAGGTTTGCTCTGAAAAACCAGCCTAGAGCGTTCTGAAGGATTTAACCCAGAGCAGATAGTAGAAACGATTTCAAACTCAGTTTTATTCAAACGCAACAAGTGTGCGGCGTCTTTTATGGAAACAATATAAGCAGACAGAGCTTCACCATTTTTCTGTAATCGATAGTACTTGTCTTTTTCAATTACTGAAATTAATCGTTGTGGAATAAAATAAATTAATACATCTTTATGAAACAAGTCAAAAGAACAATGTGAGTCCATAGCCAACTGTAGTCTATCAGACAAAGGTCCGGTAGCGAATGGATGAATCAAGCATAATAAATCATAATCGGAAATGTTTGAACAACTTTTGATCTTTAAAACAACAGTTAGAAATTTTAACAAAGTATCTACCATTAATCCGTCAGTTATAGGTAACTCTTTAACTAAACGTTCCATGGGATTAGGTAACTTATTGTAAAAATTACTGAAGGTTGTCAAACTTGAAGGCCGAACGGAGATTAATTTGTTTCCAATAGACTGTGATGGCGGCTGAATAGGAATAACTCGAGATGAGTTATTGGTATTTTCACTCACAACAAGATGTGGTAAAGACCTAACCTTCCTGTTATTCAAATTTTCACCTACCGTTTCAGCAAGGAGTTTAACAGCCTGACCTTGAGAAGAAGGATTGTTTTCAACCATACCAGTTACTGTATCGAACATGTCAGCATGAGGGCTTAGACTTGGAGTGACGAACTCTAGTGGATTAGGAGACGGGCCTCTACTTTTAATTTCAGCTTGAAATTCCTTCATCATAGAGTGTAAATTCTTCAGACGGATCACAAATTCTTCCAGACTTTTAGAGACAAGTTCAACTGAATTTTCTCTAGCATAGACAGACAGTTGAACGATCCTGTTGACAACATGTAAAAATATTGAAATACCTTTGTATAAACTGGGTTTTTTATCAGTAACATTCAAAGTATCAAATTTATCCCAATAATCACTGAGTTTACTCATTAAAGTTTCAATCTTCCCTAATTCTTCCATAGCACTACTCTCATCATAAACAATTCTATAAATTTTTGCATCAGGTACAGACTTAACTAACCTAAACTTTGCTCTTAGGCTTTCGACATCAGCGTTTTCTAGCTCATTAGTATTGAGGCCAGAAATTTCTAATTCATACAATAACGTATCTTTACTCAAGTAATTGGGGTTGGTCTTTGGACAAGGGAAATTCCTCCAATCGAATTGAGAATCAATCTCACATTTTACTTCCCAATAATTCACAGTGGGAGTAATTGACTTACTAGGCGTACGTACAGGCGAACTCATCTTTAAAAGATAATAAGTTCCGATCAAGAGTGAAATCAAGCAGAAATGGGTGTTTATAAAAAAAAAGGTTTAAGTAAAAAAAAATTTGGTCATTAAGCTTAATCAAGACTTATCTCAAGACAGCGCTTGCTAGTACTTTCTTGTTTAACAATCCTAACGCCCGTCCTACTATTTAACCGGTGACAATACAGAAAAGTTACCAACAAGAATAACATCATAAGACAAACTAAATTTACTTTAATTAATAAATCAATTAATTAGCAGAGTGGCGCAGCTTTTGTACCAACTTATTAAAGAAAACGAGCAGAGGTATAGTTGGTAAAATGTGTAACAGGTCAGCCCAGAAGTAAGAGCACCAACTGGTCAGGCCTGAGCAAATACTCTTGTCGGCAAAGAACTTAAATAATGTCACCTTCATAAAATACCAGGACAGGATTCAAAAGAATAGCCAGATCTTCCAAACAATTCCACTTTTCGCTATATTGCATTTCAATCTTTTACAGAGCAAGAAATCCATAACTTATAAAAACTAGAAACTTCAAGTTAAATCTTATATTATTAAAAAAAAGAGATTCCATATGTGAGTATATTCATGTACATATATATATATGTATATACACATACATACATAAATACACACACATACAAATACTATCACTATTGTGTGCACACTTCCAAATTCTTAAGGAGCAAAATATACGATTATAATCGAAGTTAAACTTAACATTAAAAAAGTTTTCATGTAGTAGAATAAAATTTGAATATTACGAAGATTTAGAGATTTAAGTTTTAAAAAGAAAAGTCCAGTTGATAATTTAGAATGTTGGCGGCGAAAGATAGAAAGTTCCTGGCGTTGAATAATTTGTAGATAATTTAGTACGAAATATAAAATGTTACCTTCATCTCGGAGTTACTCTAATTTTGAATCACACAAACATCAAACCTCTACGATGACTTGGTCGTAAGCGGTATTCATATTCCAAAATTCAATTCATAACGTTCTGGGTCGACGATCACAGTTGAAGCATGTTGTGAAAATATCTTGAACGAACATGAGACATACTTTCATTCGTCCTATTCGTCAATTCATAGATCCTGAAATTCTTCGATTCATAAGTACATCGATACTGTGATTCTGCATTACTCTGGTTCTTCGACCGCTGAAAAGAGTCCCAATAAAAACGAATAGAAAATAGTAACTTAACTCATAAAAATAATTCCAACTTAATAGGTTTCGAAAAACTGACAAACAGGCAAGTCAAGTTCACTCCCAAAGTTTAACAATGAAACGTTTTGAGAATACCAAACAAAAAATAGATAGAATAGACATAATTAATTACGTGACTCAGGTCAAGGAAAAGATATTTAAATTTGAGACATTAATAAAAATGAAGTATTACTAACAAAATAAGATGATGCTAACGATAGGAAATAGTTCTGCCTAAAGCACGTTTAGACAAAACTTGGCAAGTAGTATGACCTAACTGTCCTTAAAAAAAAGGACAATTAAATTACAGAATATTGAAACAGCAAAAAATAATAAGTAAAAGATACATTATAAATCAATAGTAATTAAGAATGGATGAATAAATAGAAAATCTAAAAGTGAAATATTATACTCAACGTGCTCATAAACGAACAAGAGTCAACAAGATAAGATACGTTATTCAGAGAAAAATTAAGACTCAAATTTAAGAATACAAAGTAAATAGTTTTGTCTCCAGTTACTACGTACTATTCTCTAGAGTAAATCGCAGCTAAAAGAGCATTAAAAAGACATATTAAGTAAATTAAAGAATTCACAAATACAAATCGACAAATTACACTTACCCAGCTAGGCGGACATAAATTTGGTATTTAGCAACTTAAGTTTGGCATCAATACAGCAGCCAAGTGGAAAAGTTTGGAAAAAAGTTAAACAAAAGAAAAAAAGTAAATTAAAACCAGATCACCACATGATCATATTAGTTAACAAAAAAAAATTTACTTCAGGACATCATGGTCCAAATAAGAATCGATCCTACCCTTAGAACATTTTGTAAGAGAAAGGAAGTGTCATCCTGGATCGAAAATCGAACAGGCTTCTTCTCATATCAAACAGCTGTTCAAATTCAAGTAAGATCAGCAGATGAACCAACCTAACGAAAAAGGTCGCAGACAAAGTCAACATCAAGACAACTTTCCAAATAAACAATAAAAAAAAACTAGACCAGACGAGTCAAAAGGAAAACTAAAAAAAATAAATATAAAAGTGGATACCAGCTAGTAAACAGTTTTATGAATTGAATAATGTACCAGAGCAGACGAGTATGACAAGTACAGAGATGACAGTTACCGTAGTAGCGTCAGAGTAGTACCCGCGCAATTCAAATATAATAGTTCGTACCTATAAAACTAACAGTTTTATAAAGGGGTAATTAAAAAATTCATTACACTGACAAAAAAAAATAATAAATAAATTTAAAAAATATCAATATTAAAGATTTTTAATCTTGCCCCTCTAATGCATCCTGTTGGGTTAATCGAGTTTTTGTCACGGATTAAACTCCCTCTCAAATTGTCTCAATTTCAAATTAAAGCCAAATCAGACACTCTAATAATTAGGAGTCCCCTAATTGAGCCCCTTAAAAAATATGAGTTGGATATTTTGAAAAATTCTTATACGTGCGTCGCTTGGCGTAGGAATAAGGAACATTTATAAAAAATTTCATGACAATCGATCAAAGCGTTTGGCTGTAATCGAGTAACATTCAGACAGACAGACGGTCAGTCAAAATGCCGATACGGTCGAGTTAAAACTGGACCTCACTCCGTTCGGTCGACAAAGATGTGGAGAGTTTGTTAATTCTACGTTTTTGTAGAACTTGAAATTATCAAATTCTTATATTCGTCGAATTCTATTATAAGCATCACATAGATACGGCGCTTGTACCACTATATTTGAATCTAAGGAAATGATATCTTAGTCTATGATAATAGTCAGAGACTCACAAGTTACGCATACGAGAGAGTCCAATTTCAGGTCTTTATTAAATTCAATTTCATTCCAGTACAGTTGGCCTTAAGCAAAATAAACGCCTTTGATAACAAGCGGAAGAGGTCTTTGCTATGCGATGGAAGGATGGTTTCAAATAACGTCTTCTTGCCAAAAGCGAAAGCAATTGTACGTGAGATGACTCTTTCAAAGATATCGTCACATCGCTGAAATCCTAGATGAAAGAAAGTTTTGATAGTGCTGTTTGTTCAACTCAGATCTACTGTAATTCAAGTATTTTTCTCTGTTGCGGTCTGAAAATTGAGTTTGAAAGAGTAATTTCATTAATGTAAAGATTACATAAATAGGCCTACACATACAAGAGTATTTGCATAACATTTAAATTTTAGATAATTTATAACAGGATATGATTAATCCGTATAATAGGAGACTTCTGTTAAATCAAATTTACAAAAATAACCAACCACTTCTTACAACTCACGACCTACTTCGTATAACATTATCTTTTTGACTATTTTGTTCACTATAGGTATAATATGACATGATTGAAACAATGCCGCTAGTTTGAAAATAATAGTCCTCTCCATTTCATTTATCTTCAATAATTATTATAATATGGTATAAAAAAGTTATCTATTTCAGTTTTCCATTGAATTTCCATAACATTGGGAGGGAATTAATATTGTTGTTCATCCGTTGTTATTGTTTGAATTTTGTTAGCGTTTATTGTCTATTACTTGTTTTGGTTTGCACCAATGAAAAGATTAGAAGATTCAAATGTAGGCAATTTATAGTTTGACGGCTTTTGAACATGATTGAAAACGACTGAAGGATTAAATTCAGCTGAAGTACCCCGCATGGAATGAATTGCATCGTCAAACTACTGAAGCATATAATTATTTCTCACTTGAATAACAAGTGTTAGAGCTCAAAAGCTCAAATCTCAAGACCAGAGCATGAGTGAGCTGAATCAAATAAAAACACTTGTGATATAACATCCAAAATTCTATTCTGAAATGATTAGCTCTCATTATTAGATCTCCTCAGGCTTCAACATACTTCTCCATTATCAATGGATGCTCTCAATTAGTTGCTGTCTCAATCGACATTGAGTGGATGAGTTTTTAAATCAATTGAAAATGAAAAATTATGATTTATGCTGCTAGTGTTGGTAGCGGTATTCAAATCATAAAATTTTTGCTTTTTGAGTTGATAGAGCCAAAAAGATAGAATGGTAATACAAGTTTTTTATCAAGTCTCAAAACCATTGGTTTTTTGTCTGACTAAAAATTCAGTTGGCAGTGATAGCCGATACTATCAAACTAAAGTCAAGAGTTTCCTTGATTAGCCTCAATTTTTCAATTTTCTCAGTTGTGTCAAGTTGCTAAAAGGCTTGACAGATTCTATTACGATACGGCACAGGATCACATAATAAATTATATTGAATCATATGGGCTATTAGAGTAATACTCCATACTTTGATAATACTCCAGTATCATGAACTCTTCATAATACAGCACAGCATTCAACTTGTCCGTGTGTACAGTACTCCAGTATAGCGCAAGGGGAAATTAAATTCAAGTTTCATGAAGAAGTAGTTGCAAAAGATAGGAAAATGTTGTACAAGATTTCCCAGGATAATATCCATCTGTCTACGAACATTATTTGGAAGTTTGAAGCTGCTTTCTAAGCATATTTCTAAACTTCTTCAGATACCACTAGTTCTAGCTTGAAAAGAAAAACTTCTTGAACACATGCTGAAATAAAAATCGTTTTGGAATCAATGGGGAGCATAAATATTGGAAAAGCCTCAGTCCATTTCTGTACGATGACGACTGATCAGGCAATTTACTTGACAAATAATAATAAATTGAGACCGATCGGTTGTGAACTCATTTATGAGAGTTGACTCATAAAATTGACTCTTAAACATTAAAAATTGATCGAATATAGATAAGAGAAAATTCTAGATGTGATTGCAAAGAATTTACTACGGAAATTCTTAAGATATACAACTAAATTTGCCTGGCAACCGTGTAAGAACCTTTACAGTCATAGCAATCATATCATGATGTCTGAAGTTCAGTAATTATAATTGTTAAAATAGTAATAATTAAAGAATTGAACGAAAGTGATAATCACCTGTGATGTGATAAAATACTTCTTATAATTATTAGTAATAATTTACAATTATTTTTGTAATAATAACCGAATAAGATATATATTGAACGTAGTAGAGCTAATGTATTTGTAATGAAGAAGGATGCATATATCGATGTATTAAGATATATAGTTGGTGAACATTAAGAGAAAAGATAATACCGTAAAGAAGAATAATTATTTCTCTATTGATATTGGGTGAGCATGATGGAGTAGACTAAGCTTGAAATTATCAGTTTTTTATGTTGGTAGACTGAGCTCTGTCGGCCTGGTAGACTTATAAGATCTGACAACTTGGCATTTTTTCTGAACATGTCCCCAAAATCTAAGCTCATACTTTTCATGGGTCTTACTACTAATTTTTTGTTTTGGTTGAAGAAGATTTGATGTGCAAAGCTAATTTAATTTTTATCCATTCCACAATTGATCCTTGTTTCTAAGAACACCTACCTAAGCTATATTGATCGCGAGTGAGATTTTCTAACGATAAAATAATAACACCGGGAAAAAAGGGCCAAATTGCTGATAAATAAACCACGAATAGTTGGTTGCCACTTACGCCTTTTTATGTTGACAAAACGGCGAGATAATTGTTCTTTATCACGCCATTATAATGCAAACCTACGTATAACGATGTTTTAAAAACATGAATTACACCGAACAGTAAACAGCTGAACATTATCAAAAATGGCTTCCGAACATGGAATTGGGCAAGTTAAGTAGGCTAGAGTTTTAAATGTACGGTACCTTGTGGAGTGATCAATTTTCAATGTGGTCATCGATATCTGAGATAACTCTATAATAAACTATTATAACTATAATTAACTCTATAATAAGGATACTATATTAAAGGTGTTTCGTGGTGAATTTACCATAAACTATCCCTATTATGAAAATAGATCATCGACTTTTCTGTAACAGTGATATTTTTCAAATCTTTTTCTCTAGAGCATTGATGTTTAGAGAAACAGTCAGAAATCAAAGCAGAAAAAGCCTGATAGGTATTACCTGTATTATTTATTCATTTATTTATTTATTTATTTGTTTATTTATTTATGTATTTATTTATTTATTTATTTATTTATTTATTTATTTATTTATTTATTTATTTATTTATTTATTTATTTATTTATTTATTTATTTATTTATTTATTTATTTATTTATTTATTTATTTATTTATTTATTTATTTATTTATTGTAGAAAAATTATGATGAATGTGAAGGAGCAACAAACTCAAGTCAAAAACTGCTCTCATCACACATTTTGAAAAAGTTACATTGTCCAAAAAAATATCGGTTGAAAAAAGAAATCATAAGCCTCTACTTCAAAAAAAAAACTAAATTAGCTAGAATCACATTGAAGTTGCGATTGTATAATAAAAATGCAGGACTGAGAATAAACTTCAGTGAACACTGATAACTTGGCGGGGGAACATGAAAGTGATGTCCTTCCCCTATCCCACCACCCAATTATCTACCGAAACTAAAAAAAAAAACTATATTTGGTTATTTTATGGGAGTGAAGACCTTTTATTTTCAGGTGATATCACCTCTCCACGAAATATTTTCTTAGCTGATATGTGATATCCTCCTATCCTCCTAAGGAAAAAAGTCTAAATTCGCCCCTCTCAACTCCACTTAATCGATAATCCAAACTTCGATACTACAAATCAACCAATACCTGATTACTCCTCTAAATGTTGCAAATATCGTGAAAAAAGTGTGAGTGTCAGAAAAAAGTATAGTTTTGAATTTGAATATTGTTTGACAAATTGGTTTTTATTTTCTCGCAGATATGACGACTAGTGAGATCGGACTCAATAACAAACTCTTGAACTACGAACAATGGCAATGCAGGCTTCCTTTCTTAGCCAACGTACTCAGTGCTCACCGTAGCATATTTCTATTTACGACAGGTCGGTTTCAAGGATCAGAAATTGGCCTAGAAAAGGAGCGCTTCAAACTAGGAACGACGGGTGGACTATTGTAAGGAATGTAAGTTGACACATGCCGGAAGAAATAATGTGACACAGCCTGCGGTACGAAATCCCTTCTGTAGAGTGAGCGAGGGTGATGCCGAATGGACATCTTTGTGGTTAACTGATTTATTGTGTTCTGTGCATCACCAACCATTACTCTTGTGACCGAATCTACTGCTCATGTTGACTCAACCATTGTAACCTGTCATTACTCATCTAGCGGTTCCTTTTTTGTTATCAGTAATCAATAACGTAGAAACAGTAACGTCTATTATTGAGTATAATATTGTGGAAAGTCTGGATTCATTAACATCTACAAAAATTAATGTTTCTTTCGATTTTCAATGAATACGTTTTGAACTCTATTCTACTGTTCAAAATGAATCCTCATAGGAGCATGGGGTAACATTCCATGGGTGATTGTTTTACGCGTGGTCTTGTCAACTACTAATGAGAATTATCATCAATTATGGTTTCCTAATATTATTATTGATTATCATATTAATAATAATTGTTGTAAATATGATTTTATCAATCCTTCACATAAAATATTTGAATGAATGAATTTATTTATTTGCCAAAAATTATTACTCTACAAAATAAACTACCGCACTAAAACTTATAAAAAACAAAGTCAGCTATGTACTATAATTATCAATTATTGATACAATAAAAATATAGAACTGAAAATAATCATATTTATCACATAAATTTCATAGTTGCTAGGAAGTGGCATAGACACCAGCAAAAGGGAAAATCCTTGTACGCCAGTGTGAGTCGCATCGTCTGTATTCTTCTTTGTAACTGTCATCATTACTGTGTTTATACAAACTTATTCATGAAGTTTATTATTATTATTATTTTGTATGAAGCTCAATGATGAAAAATAATTTGATTTTAGCCATGAGTTAGTGGCTCTTTTCCTGTGTGCTTTATGTTTCGGAAATTATTTGGTGGAAATTCAATTTCTAATATATTTATAAACTTACTGCTAATGTAGTGGAGCTGTCTTCTGAGAATGGTTGAGTTGTTATTACATACTTGATATTTTCTTATTGTATTTGGTCCTAAACTTTAATTTATGTTATCTGAGAGTGGGAATTTATCCTCGTATTTTAAACTATAATTTGTGATGCAACTGTCGTATGGTTTGAACGTCAAATTGGTTGAACAATCTCCTACTATCATATATTCTAGGCTTCCTTAAAACATTTTTATGATACATTTTTGTATAAGAAAATGTTTATTAATATGAGTGTCGAATGTTCCACCCCAAACAATTATACCATAAATTGTATTAAAGATTCTACTAGTGCTGCATATACTTGCCTGTGTTTAGAGAGAGACAGCACATTTTTTAATTTGTAGAATTTATAAGGTAAATATTTCACTCTTACACAAGACATTTATATGGAAGTCCCACTTGAAACATTCATCCACCCGTATGCCGAGATATTTGAGGTTTGCTTTTCTATGGATAGTAGGACAGAAACATTTATCAATGTTTGGTTGACCATTTAAAAGACAGTTTAAGTGAATTTTTAATTTGTAGTGGTTGTCTTATTTACCTTCTCTATTTGCTGAAAAAGTGATAAGATTTGGTTTTTCCACATTTAAGGTATCACAGTCCATCCAGTTCTTTGCGATATTTATATCATGCTCTGCAGTTTCAAATGTATTATTCCAACTGTTTTCAGAAAATATATTATACTTGATGCAGTATTATAATTTTGTAATTTATTATTTATTTTTTTTAATTTTAATGTTATAATTGTACATTCAACCTGGGCATTTCAATCTTGATTAAATACTATGATTTTTTTTAATTTGTACTCGTAATATAATTATTGTACTGCTTGTATGTTTTGTATTTGCTGTATCTGTGAAGGAACAATAAATATTTCAATTTCAAAAAAATATATAATCACTGAATCATCAGCAAATGAGGAGATTATTCCATTTTTTAGCTTAATATTTAACAAATCTTTCACATATACAATGAACAAAATTGGCGAGAGTACAGTTCCCTGAGGTAAGCCGTCACATGACAGTTTCTTAGTAGGCTACTTTGGTTGTTATTTATTGTTGAAAATTGAGATCTGCCTTCCAAATAACTTTCTATGAATTTCATGGAGTGGTTTGAAATTTATGCATTAGAATTTAATTTCTCAATTATATTGAAGCTTACTCTTATTATTCATAACAAACGATGAAATAATTTTAAAGATTAACAGCAAAGAAGTGGAAAAAGAGATTTGTGGAAAAAGGGAAGTTCATGGCGTAAATGCATTCCAAAACAAGGCTGTAGGCTTGAATGCTCACATTCCTTAGAGGATATGGTTGCTCCCATGGCCTCAATAGACCCCAAAAATGCAATCCCATTCTGACTCCATTCGTTCCATGTCCTCAATCTCCAAGTTGTCTGCGGGTGAGTAGATTGGGAAATCTACAACATGATCTTACACGGTTATTATAAACGAAAAAACACGGAAATTATACATGAAAAATTATAATAACCAAATATTGAATTCAAAAAAGTAACTGGACTAAACACTTTTCTTTAGAAAGCAACTGAAGAAATTACTTTCCCTTTGAGGGGCGAATGAAACAAGAATTTTTCTTGAGAATTTTAATGAATGCTTTCAAATTATTTTCCTTTTCTTTAACATATTTTCGCTCCATCCCATTAGGTTGGCATACCATGATCACTAATAAATGCTACTAAGTTGGAAATTGATCTCAATTGAATGACACATAAGTTGAGAGTTGTATTCAATCTTAATGACAATAATGTAAGTTCTTGAGAACTAATAAATGTTACTGAATTGGACGCTTACCTCAATTGAATGATCAATATCTTGAGAGTTCAGCTACATATTTAGTAATTGATTAATTTCTTGTTCCATAACGATCTGCGTTGTTAATATTAACTTTTTGACCGCAAGTCGTTAAATTTACAACAAAAAGTTAATTGGTTAAGCTGATCCACGATCCACGTTGGAAGCTTACCTCATAGCGTACAACTTTAAAGCTTACATTCAATCAGAAACGAACTATTAACTGTTCAAGATGAACTACAATGATCTATTTGAACTTTGAATTACTTCTCTCCTTTAACTCATTCACTGATTATTTGAATTACAAGAATAATAATAATGATACTAAGCAAGTAAGGTAAATAATGTAGAGGGAATCTAAAAAAATAAACAGATATTGAAGTTTTTATATATATAGTTTTTGCAACAAAAACTTATTATCACCCCGCATAGAATTTTATCACAGACAAGATTATTGTCATTTGAAATTCAATTATGATATCACCGCTCTCTTGTATGTGATTATACTCACGTATCCAAACAGTATATAGGTCTACTAACGAACAAAGTTCAATTTGAGTATCTTGAAGAAAATCAATTTCCAAGACAGATTGCCTAAAAGGTGATTGAGTTTGATTATTGTTAGACATTGATTATTTAGATTGACATTCACCACATATAAATGTGATGTTACGAGTTTGTAATAACTGTGATGATAACCAGAAGATATTTGAAATTATAAATCCTACCAAACATGCAAAAAAATCCAGTTAAAACGATATATTATTGGCTCAATAAGTTAGAATTTGCCAAAACTTGAAACAGTAGCTTTCGTTCACTGAGAGACGTGGCAAATTCAAATTGAAAAGCTTTCATTTTATTTCAATGGGCTAAGCTCAAGAAAGGTCAAGAAAGGTCAAAAACCTTTACAATTAATTCTGGCAATCAGAAACAAACGATTAACTGTTCAAGATAAACTCTACAATGATATATTTGAACTTTGAAGGGGCTTCAAGCTCCAAGTCACTTTTATTCAAGAAATGGATCTTAATCAAAATTCTCTCCTCCACTGAATTCATTCACAGACAGAACCCAGGATGTCTGTCTCTCACAGCTTTCGAATAACTTCGAGCAATGACCTTGGGAATGGGGAATAATAATCTCTAATCAGAATTTTTCGTCCGACTAGTCGCTATTGGAGAAGCTACTTCAGTGTGCGACGTGAAATACAGTGATTGCACTTTTTAACTATTAGGCTACATTTCAATAAATACAACTTAACACTAAATTGACTAGACGCAATACGGATATGCATACTAAATCACATGATTACAATATCCCCAACATTCTTATGAAGTTGAGTTGTTATAAAGTAATTTTTCCATTAATTTTTTGATTACTTTGATTAATTATTATTGTTTGATAATTTCACATACTTCTCAGTTCAGTGTACCCACTTATCCACATATTTTGTTTTGATATCATGTTAGCAATTAATAGAAGGTACAATCATTAGTCAGTGTGGAGTTCAATGAAACTTTGCATGGATCTTTCTTCAAGGAATGTATGTGTGAGGTTTCATTTAATTCATCAAGAGTTCATTTAATTGCCTACTAAGTGTACGGTACTCATTTTTTCTTTAAATAGTCATGATTTATTCTGCATGACTTAAAATGGTTGAGACTCTGCAGTTCTGTAATCTTCTTGGTCATCTAGAGAAGAAAAAGTATTGTTTTCCATCTTCAGTCATCAAATCATGTGGCCTGCTCATGAAACAAACTTTTCCATTGTTGTCAAGTTTCAAACGGTCATAAATATTTTTCTAGTGGTCCGATTAACTAGAATTCAATGTCAAATCATTTTTTGGGTCGATTCCTATCTAGAACTTTCCTATTTTTGTCATTAAGGGCGATATCACGTGTTCTGCCGACACAAAACAAATATGATTTCAGAATGGAGGTTAGAGGCCCATTATTTCAAATTAAATTATCTTTCTTATTTTCAAGGAACTATTGTTATAAACCATCAGGAACAAATGTACTGCTAACTTCATAGTGACCAATCGTCATAGCTTTTTAATGTTGTTTGAAATCTTTGGGGGATGCATCCTCTTAAACCCCTCTGGATAACTCAAGGCCTACATAGCCAAGACTTCGCCTCTTTGTGTAATTCATCTTCCAGATCCAAGCTCTATTTTCTTCATTTAAAAAAAACAAAAACAACAATCGCATCAATAATTTCTGCAGTACTATACCTTAAAATATAATTATATTATTTGTTGTATTTAAAATCTTTTCTATTCAAACTAGTCAACCATTATGTTTACTATTCAAAAATAAATGTACATCACTTCAACTAGGGGATATGAGAGTTGCTAATATTAATAATACTGTACTTCTATCTTTTATGTACATTGTAAATTAACACAAATAAAGTCATATGAATCTGATTAGCCGTTCAGTTCTGCATTACACATGACCTTGAAAATGTCATTCATCATGATGACTTTAAACTAGCAAATCAAGAAATTTTCAACTTTCGAAAATTTCAAAATTAATTTAGATAATGATAATAGTCCAACATATTTGAGATAACTGAAAAATGTTTCTCATAAAAAAATGTTGCGATACAATGTTTTTGATGTTTGAAACCGAACACACATCATCGACCTAAGGTTCAAATACAAAGCCAAACATCAATGAAGAAGATTGTTATTGTTGAAGTCAATTTTTTATGGCGACAATAACTTAAACTTTACCCTTTACCCCAAAGGTATTTTTCGTAGGCTTGCGAGTAAGAATACCGTTGATCTGCAGATGAAGAGGACAACGATTTCAGAAGAAATATGAGATTTTCTCGGTCGTTGAAGGAAAGACAGCCTCATTCATGTGAAACTTCAGCAATGAAGAATAAAAATTGTCTCCACAGACGGCTTCAAAAGCAATAAAAACATTGGAGCATTCTTTTCTACGTTTGATTGATTCAATATTATTATTTACTTTTAGGTTTGGTGTGTGTGTGTGTTCTGGAATACTTTTTGAAAAGTGAATCTGTGAATTCTTCCTGATAAGAGCATGGAAATAACAAATAGCAGAAGCTCTATCGGCTCCTCAACTAGGCTATTCTTTTTTATTCATCTCGATATGCTACGAATTGGAATGATAATAAAGTACAGATAGTTGGGTGAAGAAAAAACCTTACTCCATTACAAACAACATGTTTGCTTAGGTTAGGTTGTGACACATCAAAGCCTTGAATACCATCTCAAATTCATCAACCTTTTGAAATTTCAATGACTCTTACATAAAATGGAGGTTTATAATGCTCAGCACTAATAAGCAATGTGAAGATGATTTCAAAAGTATTCAAAAGTAGAAGTAAACTTGGTAATATATACAAAGAACAAAAATTATACAGAATTTATTAATTTCAAATTCCTTTAATTGCTATTACTTTATGCTGAAGACTTCCGCAATGGCGGATATTGACAACAGCATTGAAAAGCTGATGGGAATCGATGAATGCTACTGTACAAAAATATCAGTCACCACCGGGAATCGAACCACGGACCTCTCAATTTCCGGTTGAGCGCCTTAACCACTAGACCATGGAGACCTGGAGTGGTTAAGGCGCTCAACCGGCAATTGAGAGGTCCGTGGTTCGATTCCCGGTGGTGACTGATATTTTTGTACAGTAGCATTCATCGATTCCCATCAGCTTTTCAATGCTGTTGTCAATATCTGCCATTGCGGAAGTCTTCAGTATAAAGTAATAGCAATTAAAGGAATTCGAAATTAATAAATTCTGTTTACGTATATTTGTCAGTTTATTCAATTGTCAGTCACTTCAAACTAAAAATTATACCTTTCCAGCTTGAATCTTAATTCCCAAGATTCTTAATCGACTGTGTTAGTTATTTGACTCAAAAGTGAGGTATGAAATATCCAAGAAAAAATGTTTATGAACATGAAATTCTATATCACATCTCATGAGAAATGATGTACTAGAAGAGGAGTATACTGAGAAAGCTTGCAGAATAACAAAACCTATAGTTTTATCTACTGTACAATTCTTGTATAGAGGAGCATTACAAATATCGTTAATATTCACTCTCTGTATGTGGACCATTAAAAGACTTTAATACGTCAAATATTTTAAATAGAGCATCAGTGAAATCCCATGAATAATAGGATCCCTATTAGACGTTTTATATGGTTTTATTTACAGTAAAAAATAAAAATTGTTTGAAAATTCAGTTTCTAGGCTCAGTTTAATTAGTTTTTATTAAGTAATATTATTTATATTATTGATGTAGGCAAAATAAAAATTATTGAGAATAGGGTCTTCTCAAAACTGCCTATATCAATGAACGTTTAAGAGATTCCAAATATTTGTAAGTACAATTTGTATTTATGTGAGAGTATCCAAAAAATTACAATCAATTGAATTTATTAAATAAAGTTTGCAATATACGATACTTGAAAAAAAATCCAATACACAGCATTGGAATAATTAATTCATTATCAACAATAGAATTCATCTATAACACTGGATCCGTCATCAGTGTAATGATTTTCAGAAATAAATTTATATGTTAACCCAAACCAACCGAAAAGAAAGTTTATTGATTCCTGTTTTCTGTAGTAGCTTGTGAAATAATAAGCTGCGGCAATATCATCCCAGCAATTAATTGGATTCTCATTGCAGGTTTCACGTCAACCAGGCCAATTTACTCACAACCTGTGTCTTGTTAAAGCTAATGCTTGACTCTCCGGCTCATGTTACTTTCCCTACAACGCACTGAACCTAAATGATAACGTCATCTCCATCCCTACATTATCAATCATTCATCTTACTTTAGAATACTTCCGGCGTAGGAAAATCTTTCGGACCAGCATCCAATGAAACAAAAAATCATCCATAAGACCAGAAAAACATCAATGTTTCGATAGAATTGAAAACAATAAACAACTTCCTGAACTGGGAACAAATTGAGAACTGGGATCTAATATCAGAGAGTTGTCCAATATCAAGGGATTGCAGAATATCCATAAAGCACAAAGATGAATTGCAATAATCATAAAACTATTATTTAAATGAGAAATTGAACCATTCAATCATATTGAATTGGATAGTATTAATGAAATATGAAATAAAATTATACTAGAAGTGTGAGGTTTCAGAGAAAATAGGACTGTTCAGAAAAATAATGGAGAAACGAAGAATTTGAATATTGCAAGAGCATGAATAAACTACAAACAAAAATTTAAATAGACTGAAAAAATTATTTTTTTTTGAATCGATAATCTGTGACACATGAATCATAAAAAGGCTGTCGAAGATAAAGGCAGTTCAGTACCGAAGAAGAAGCTTAGAAGTAACTAAGAGAGTGGAAGTAAATTAATCGGATATTTAAAGAGCAGTCTAAAAAAATAAATAGAAACTCTTTATGGTCTGATCAATTATTGACATACTTATTTGGTTGAAAATGAACTATAAAGAAGCTTCATTCAATCCTCAGCTCACTGAATCAGTTTATAAGGTTTTTCACAATATTCCAAAAAACACAGAAGTAAATTAGGATGCATTATAATTTATTGTAATGTCCCGCTTTGGTTGATCAGATGAACTAAATAATTTGCAAGATATTACAGTTCATTTGATAAGGTATTTCAGCCATGTCTGATCATAGAGAATATGGCAATATATTGGAAATAAACATTAAAAAGAACATAATATGTATATAAAATATATCAGTTTTATAAAATAAGCATTGTATATAGTTTTAGTTGCTATTTTAGAGCCCTATGAATGATTCTGATATAGTGGTGGTTGAATATTATGAATAGAATAAATATATCTTATTACGAGCCACTCCTCAACAAAAAATCATATTGATGAAGATCTCTGAATATTTTGAACGTTTTTAAGAGAATGAATTTTTAAGAAGAATCTTTAAAAAATCAAAAATGAACAAAAACCATGTAATAAAATGTAACGATTCTGGTTAGCAAATACCAGTTATTATTACTATTATTAAAATTAATAGACTAACAGCAGTATAAGCAAAGAATTACACAATTTATCAATGTTGTATAACAATGTGACCAGTGTTTGGAATCACTTATAGATGTATGTGTTTGTTGCAGATGATTATGTTAATTGTATGTGTATTCTCGATTGCTGAAGTGATATTGAAAATAAATAATGTTTCAGCTAGAAAGTATCAAAATATTTACATGACCAACACTTTTTGTGAAATAGTCACCTTGAATGGATCAAAAACTTAAGAATTCTGGGATCAAGGTCAAGTATTTCAATGGTGTATTTAGATGAGTTCTAAGCAGATGAATGATGAATGATAACGTGGTTATATCTGCATGTAATCAAATTAGTGTAAATTATTTATTCACTTATTTATTTATATGATCAAGGTCAAGTATGTCAATAGTGCATTTAAATTAGTTCTCAGCAGATGAATGAGAAATGTGATTATATCTGCATGTAATTAAATTGGTGTAAATTATTTATTTATTTTAATTGAATTTGTCAGTGAAAAATATGTATAATGACTAAGAAACGTGCACCCGATGTTCTTTCCTCACAAGAATAGCTTATATGCAATGTGTGACATTAGATTTTAACCCAATTACAAAAGTTTCAAATTCCAAACTAACTAACAATATTTGCTTTGAAAGTTTCTTTAGAATTTGCTGTGACGCGTGAAGCCATATTTCAACGTTCAACTCTCAACACTGGTCTGTTAGCTAATGCATTTGTTAAAAAAGTTTATAGTAGCCTTCAAAATTTTTGTAAAGCCCGCTATGAACCTCGACGAGAATTGACCACAACTAGGAGTTTCCAACCATAGTATGTGTTTTGTTGGTTCAAGTGCAAGATAATATTATAAGACAAACTCTGGATACATGAGAACTTCAATCCCGAGATTCGTTATACTCACCGAGTTAGAGTCAACTTTTTCCTTAGTTGAAAAACATGGAGATTTATGCGGGACTCCCTTTTTGAAACACATAAATTTCTCCAAAGTTCTAATCGAGAATCAGGCTTGCTTTTTTTGCTCAATCTGGAAAAATCTTGTTTGCCTCTTCCGCAAAGAAATCGCATTCCTGGTTTGCGCGCTGTCTGTCAGAAGGGTTAGCAATCACTTTGGGAAATTGGTAGGGCTGAAATTTCAAGCATTTCTTTTATGAGCCCACAGTCGTTTACTCGATCCCTATCATTTACATTGTGCACAACAAGACATTTCATCCATGAAATTGATTCATTTTGGTGATTAACTTACTTGAAGAATAGAATTATTTTAAAGGTTACCTCCACGTTTTTTTAAAATGAATTAAGAACCATTTCCCGTAAAAAAGAATTTTTTGATAATAGTTTAAAAGAATAAAATAACAAAACAGTGTTGCAGAGTGAAAGTGGTTAGCGAAACTCCGTTGTCCCGGATCCGGTTCTTGGTTAGTTCTGACATTTTTTTCTTCATCTAATTATTCAAGCACATTTCCAGGCTCTTGTGAGAATCATCCACAACGAAGAAATGCAACAAAGAAAAGAAACAATAATCAGATGCAAACCGATAATATCGTCTTACTTTAACGGTTACATATCGCGTTTTTTATTATAGCAGTAACCGTTATCCATTCAATCGAGGCTATTCGTTTGTCAATATCGCACAACACATTTTTATATGGAAAAAAGTGAACAGACATACATAAACCTTTTTCTCTCAACCTCAATCCCATAAAAAACTTATAACCCTTGAAAGTAACAAGATCTGCAGAAAATCATTATGGTAACTCAAAACTTTTTCTACGATATAAGAAAGTGAAAATCAATTTCTGGAGCAGTTTTCTCAAGTTGTTTTACAAATAAAACGATGACTGATATACGGGTCTGGACAAGGGTGGGATCAGCTTGGGTGGTGAACTAGCTTGTACGTGGGATGCGCCAGTTGATGATCTTAACGATAACTCTTGCCGTAAAACGTCGTCGGTCGTTTTGTCAGTCATTTCAGATTGTCGCTGACAGTCAGTAGTAGCGGTCAGCGGTCAAGTTTTGCTTTACCGTGTCTGATAGTCGATAAGCCAGCCTATAAACCCCATTCGAGCTACCACACCGACTGCAGATCACTTACAAGTCATCTGGTAATAACGACTGGCATTTTATTGGCGTTTTTATAATGGCACAGTTCTAAATTGGATAAGATGAGAATTCCCGATAAACAACTCTGTTTTAGTATTTCCTTGTCACTGGTACACAAACTCAATAGACACAGTGCAAGAATGAGAATGAGGCCTACATTCATGAAACTACCATGAGACAACCTTAACTCGAGGAATGTTTGAAATAAATCCATTCTAAAGGCTTTTAAAGTTTCCCTTGAGCTAATGAAGCCTAAAGGTACTTCTATAGATACGGTCCAAATGTTGTAATTTTGCCACAAGCTGCAAATTCACATTTTTTCTAAAATAGGGGTTCTAAATGATTATTTTCAGTAATAATCATAATAAGCGTGATTTCTCATTTTTTATTTATTGTGACAAAATTGCAATGAATGTGAAGCCGCAACAGACTCAAGTCCAAAACTGCTCTCTTCACAAATTTTTTATATACAGTATAAATGTTATATTGTCCAAAACATTGAGGTCAATTTTAGCGCTGAAAATTTAGATTCACCAATATAAATGATAAAAAAATCAAATAAAATAAAAAAAGAATGAAACAACTGTCCAGTGAACATTTTTGGAACGAACAAATAGAGGTCTTCGTTCTAATTTCCTTGAGGAATGTGCAATGACTAATGTATGAGGATTCACAAAATTCGCATACATTTTTGGTGAATTTGATTCAACTATCCTAATCCTTAGTGAGATTAGGAAACGTGTTCTATGATTGCAGATTCTGTTTCAATCTTGAACGTAGAAAGCAATATTGAAAAGTAAATGGAAATTGGGTTTCAAAAGCAGAGACATAATATCACCTCGACAGGTACGAGGTAATGATATGTTAATGAATTCTGGAACAAATTCAGCCACACCCGCTGTCATCTGCAGATATTCTTAACAACTCACTCGCTACACAAGCCGTCTTATAGATGTAAGCTATAACCACAGACTAGGGACCCCTAAATTTTCTGTGCTACATTAGAGAAGCTTCATTCGTTGTTCTCCGCTCAACGATAGATAGCTTACGAAAAGTGAGGGTTATGTGATAATAAGATCTAAGAAATTTCGAAATTCTCTTCAAAAGGTAGCTTATAACAAAAATAATTCTAAGAAAGTGGGTGAGGAGTATGAGGAGTCAGCATAATAAGTAATCTAGAGAAGTGTATGAAAGATGTATGGAAAAAGTATATAGAATATTCACTGAAAAATAATATAATGACTATCGTTTTTCTGTGATACTTTGATAATATTTGTAACTCATTTTACAAAGCCGAATTTTCAATAAGGAAATCTCACAATTGTTAAACTTCACATTCTTCATGTTAATATCTTAAAAATTGGCAATCATCTGTATTCTAACACTGAGCAGCTCACAAATCCTCCACATTTTACACTCACACATTTTTTTCACTAGATATTATTATAATTCTATCATCTATTAGAAACAGCACCGATCAATATTTAAACTCACCATATTGTTCTCTGAAACAGTAGAAGAGTGACCTCTACACTCCATTCATACACAGCAATTCCTCAAATATATTCAGAAACAATTCTTTTTCGTGTTCAATTTATAATTTATTCAACCATTGAATGTGTACAGTGCTGCTGATACAGTTTTGATAATTCTTTTCATGTATGAATCTCCACAATGCTGGAATCCAATCTGTAATTACTGACATTACAATAATAAAATGGATTGAAGAATGACTGAACCATCCTCAATGATTATGTAATAAAATTCAAGTTCAGTCCTAACGCCTATACTGAATTATACGAGTAATACTCGCAATAATCATTTTCAATTTTATTACACTTCAGTCAACGTTATTCCACTTCAAATACTTTCCGCAGGAAAATGAGTTGGGGAACTACAACGTATGCAGATGAAATAAATTCACTGCCCATCACTTGATGAAAGCATAAATTCATTCCAATCATATTACCAAACGTGAGCTTCCAGTTCTTCTAGACGTTGTCCTCGTACAGAATTCCAGAGCAAAAGAGTAAGAGAGAATAAGAGAGTGAGAGAGAATGAGAGAAAGTGTGAGAAATACAAAGAAAGCTAGTAAGACAGAGAGCGAGAGAGTGTGAGTAGGAGCAAATCCCTACTTGAATATTATACAACCAAATTACGATTACCGGAGGATGGAGCAAAATGGTCTAGCAAACGACCACCTCGTTAAACTATACCCATATTCTACGAAATATTTTACAGAAGATACTAAATATGAGAATTCGGAGTCGACTTTCGGGTTCCGTTATCAAATCATCATAAAGGCCTGCATTTATTTCAAGTCAAGAAGGAGAATATTCAGAAATTAATATCACTCCCAAACATTTTCAAAATTGAAGCATAAATAAAGCAATTCTCAATAACAATTCTCTTATAACAAAAATAATTCTAAGAAAGTGGGTGAGGAGTATGAGGAGTCAGCATAATAAGTAATCTAGAGAAGTGTATGAAAGATGTATGGAAAAAGTATATAGAATATTCACTGAAAAATAATATAATGACTATCGTTTTTCTGTGATACTTTGATAATATTTGTAACTCATTTTACAAAGCCGAATTTTCAATAAGGAAATCTCACAATTGTTAAACTTCACATTCTTCATGTTAATATCTTAAAAATTGGCAATCATCTGTATTCTAACACTGAGCAGCTCACAAATCCTCCTCATTTTACACTCACACATTTTTTTCACTAGATATTATTATAATTCTATCATCTATTAGAAACAGCACCGATCAATATTTAAACTCACCATATTGTTCTCTGAAACAGTAGAAGAGTGACCTCTACACTCCATTCATACACAGCAATTCCTCAAATATATTCAGAAACAATTCTTTTTCGTGTTCAATTTATAATTTATTCAACCATTGAATGTGTACAGTGCTGCTGATACAGTTTTGATAATTCTTTTCATGTATGAATCTCCACAATGCTGGAATCCAATCTGTAATTACTGACATTACAATAATAAAATGGATTGAAGAATGACTGAACCATCCTCAATGATTATGTAATAAAATTCAAGTTCAGTCCTAACGCCTATACTGAATTATACGAGTAATACTCGCAATAATCATTTTCAATTTTATTACACTTCAGTCAACGTTATTCCACTTCAAATACTTTCCGCAGGAAAATGAGTTGGGGAACTACAACGTATGCAGATGAAATAAATTCACTGCCCATCACTTGATGAAAGCATAAATTCATTCCAATCATATTACCAAACGTGAGCTTCCAGTTCTTCTAGACGTTGTCCTCGTACAGAATTCCAGAGCAAAAGAGTAAGAGAGAATAAGAGAGTGAGAGAGAATGAGAGAAAGTGTGAGAAATACAAAGAAAGCTAGTAAGACAGAGAGCGAGAGAGTGTGAGTAGGAGCAAATCCCTACTTGAATATTATACAACCAAACTACGATTACCGGAGGATGGAGCAAAATGGTCTAGCAAACGACCACCTCGTTAAACTATACCCATATTCTACGAAATATTTTACAGAAGATACTAAATATGAGAATTCGGAGTCGACTTTCGGGTTCCGTTATCAAATCATCATAAAGGCCTGCATTTATTTCAAGTCAAGAAGGAGAATATTCAGAAATTAATATCACTCCCAAACATTTTCAAAATTGAAGCATAAATAAAGCAATTCTCAATAATTATTATTCAACTTAAATTGAAACTGCTGTCCTTTATCCTATAACTACAGTAAGATAAGTGAAAAAGACATATTCTCTGATAAACGCCAGTAAAGAAAAAATACTAATTGAAGAGCATGCTCCCAGTCAAGAAAACTCCGACTGTTATTTGGTATTTTCTTTTCATAATAGAATTCTTTCTATTTACATCAATTTCAAAACAACCTGGAAGCTTCCCTGGGGGACAGCAGCTCCAGCCAATCTGAGGGATGCGACCCTCCGTATCCTGAGCTAGTCAGTGCAGTTATCCTTTATTATCTTATTATCTACCATGTATCCCGTGTACTGGCTAACCCACCCTTGCATTATTACCCTCACGAGCTGAAGGGTGAATTGAGTAGCTCTGAGGCTCCTGGCTCCTATCCTTTTCTTATCTGTTACTTCCTCCTACAAAGTAACAGTCTGGACAAATATATTTAACACCACAGACTCAACAATAGTTGACAATAGACAAAAAAGAAACTTCCATCTAGCACATATTATTGGACCGAGTGGAAGAGAGGGCCTTTAGTCCTAACTCCGCCTTAAATAAAGGCAATTTGTCTATCCATATTATCATTTGAAAGTGGTTCGAAACCCACCTAAAACTGTAGGTCCAACTCATCAATCACCATCATCCAACTCATTACCCACACACAGGTCTCAGACCTATGTGGACTTCATTCTCGAAAAAAAAAAAAATAGACAGAAAACAAACTAATGCAAAAGCGATACCAGACAGCAACAAACCGCTAAATAGATCAATCATCTGTCAACCGGACAAAATAAAAAATTCAAAGGACTGGTCCTCAAGGTTGGGAGTTGGGCGTCGGGCCAACAATCCGCCCCATAAAAAATCATTTGATATAAAAGACTCACATTCGGAACACACCACACAATTAGATCAGAATTTCGGTAATAAATTGAGGAAAAGAAAACATTTAAATTATTTGGATGTGGACTTGAGAATGGTGACATAGAATGTTATAACGATGATGCAGGCGGGAAAAATGAATGAGATTGCCGATGAGATGATTAAGTGCAAGATTGGTAATTTGGCATTGCAGGAGATTAGATGGCAGGGCCGTGAAAGAAAGAATGAAAAAGACTTCTCAATATTGTATAGTGGAACAAGAAGGAGGGCAGGAATGTTTGGAAAAACTTCATGATTGATAGAAGAATGGAAGAATGACGGAGTGCCTACTAGAGTTTTAGCCAGTAAATGAAATGGTTTGTAGAATAAGAATGAAGGGAGAGTCCAGAAATATTAGTTTGCTGTTAGATCATGGGCTTACTGAAGTGATGAAGAAAAATAAAGCTTCTATGCAAAGATTGAGGAAGTCAGGATGCTAGAATATGACATGAAATTGGTTATAGGTGACTTCAATGCCAAGATTGGGAAGGAAGATCATCTTCAAGGAGTTGCTAGTAAATTTACATTACATATGGAAACGAGTTGAAATGGGTGGTATCTAGCGGTAAATTTTCATATAATTTCTTAATTTTATTCCTGTAGACTTTTGGCTGAAGACGGTAACTGACCATGAATCAAACGTTCCAAAATCTTAGAAAGCTAATATATTAGTTACTCTTTCGTCCATTTCATCGACCTCATATTGAGAGAACCGATTTATTGGTCATAAATTACCTGATAATTACTAAACACTGATAATTCTTTTTGATTTTTTCATTGAAATTTGAATATTCCAACTAGTCAATTCACTCTATTAATATGTTCATTGATTTGAGACATAAGGATATTGAATGTATTGTCACATGTCACAGGATCTTGGAAGCAACACTGCAACGCTTTCAATTAAAAAAAGATGTAATAATTTCAACAGTATATTTTCTAGAATAGAAAAACTCACGAATTTCCAACGAAATTATGTTTAAAACACGTTCGCTGCCGTCATTGTAGGAAAAATCATACCCCAGGGGCCGTGACAGACAACCTGTAGCTATTGTTCCAAGGATGCTATAGTGCATGTGTATTCTTGTAAAAATGAGAAAAAAGCCTGAATAAGGGAGAAAAAGATGAAAAAATGTGAGGATCACAAGTGATACTCACGGCCTGTCAGTAAAGAATTATTAGTGCAGTGCCATGAGGATCACCACTGATCCTCACAGTTTAACACATGAATTCACATTATGAATCTATTTATAGTCTGTATATACAGGTATATATAATATATGGAATAGTAGATAGTATTTGAAATTTATTGAAAGAATGCTGAACATTCGAAAAAGTTATAAACATTAGAAAAAAAATAGCAAAAGTGTACCCAATCGTAAAAGTTCATAATGCCTTGACATAAAATTAGGGGGGAAATAGAATAAGTGGATTCAATAGTCAAAGTTCATGAGTCCTTGTCATAATAACTGATAAAAAACAATATAAAAAGGAAACATGGATTCAATAATAAGAGTTCAAAAATTTTTCTTTTTGTCTGGTCTGTGATTTTCAATGAAACAATTTGTGCACATATATTTTTCACACTTATCACACATTGTTGAAACAAGATTCGTTTTTCTTTGGGCTCTCTCACGACCTCCCTCTTTTGCTGATTTTGCGTAACACCCAAGACACCTCCTCCTTACTTTTTTTCTCTCTGCAGTCATATGTTGAGTTGGAATAAGTTGATGTTGATTCAAAGTCGCCATACCAGTTTCTTCTTCATGTTCTTGAAGTAGTTTTCCATTCTTGTCAATCCCTAAGATCTGCAGAATCAGATTCTCTCTAAATGTAATCATATCTTCTTTTTTTTGGTGAAAGTGATTATAGATTAGCCATGAGTTGACAACAGAAGTATTGAGAAGAATTTCAAAGGCTACCTTATGGTACCATCTTACTGTCTTCCTCAAAGGACTGAAGTAGCTAACCATTTGATCTGACAAGTCAATGCCTTGTTTCCCCTTATTGTATTCGATTATAGCCAATGGTTTCTGTACAATATTTCCAACTCTATTTCGCCGTCCTGTCTCGCCCATTTCAAGATTGTGCTTTGTACTGAGAAAACAGACCTCCCTTTTATCCTTCCATTTGCCAACAACTATGCCATCACTGTTCTGCCTCCCCACTATTTCTCCTTTCCTGATAGGCTGCATGAGAGTTTCTTTTGGTAGATGTCTCCGATTTCTTCTCAGTGTTCCCAACAAGTGAGTATTCTTCAATAACAATGACTTGGCTAAAGGTACTGATGTATAAAAGTTATCAACGATGATAGTTCTACCTTCATGAAGAAATTTTTCAGCCAGCTGTAATACTATTTTCTCGCTCATATTACCTGTACCTTCAGCTGTTTGACCACAGTAAACATTCAACTGTAAAGTATAACCAAAAGGGTTGCACAATTTGAAAACTTTCACCCCATATTTGTGGCTCTTACCTGGGATATATTGCCTGAAGAATAGACGTCCACGGAATGGAATCATGGATTCATCAACTGCTATCAACTCACCAGGCCTATATTCAGTTGCAAACCTCTCTTGTAACATATCAATAAGGTTCCTTATTTTGTACAGCCGGTCCTCTGAATCTGCAGTTTCATTATCAGCGAAATGAATAAATTTCATTAGTAACTGGAATCTGTTGCGACTCATATAACTTGAAACCAATGAATTCTTGTATAATACGCTTGTAGACCAATAGTCACTGATTTTTGGCTTCTTACAAATACCCATGTACAAAATCAAAGCAAAAAATTTGAAAATTTCCTCTTCAGTTGTGTCAAACCATTGACTTGCTCTCCATGAACGTTTCCTTCTGTTGCGTGCGATTGACTGCTGGTAGTTTTTATTTGTCTCTTCAACAATGAGTTTCACCACATCATGATCAATGAATCTTTTGTAAATATCAAGTTCTGTAATATCTTCACTACTAACAGGATATCCTTGATGGTTATAAATTTCATCACCAGTAAATTGTATATGAAGGGGTAATTTTGATGTGTCTACCTCTTGCCAATCATCTTGAATGACATCATCGTTTCTTTCTGGATTTTCTATCAGCTCAGAGTGTTCATCTTCCACTACTTCTTCATCAGATGATAATGATGATGATGATGGATTATATTCTGAACCAGATATTGAAATATCATCATCATTATCAAGAATATTGAATAGTTCTGAAGTTGATAATCTTTTATGTTTCCTTGGAGTCACTTTACTACAACCTGGTTTGGAAGCCATCACTGCACTGAATACACTTCATAAATCAAATTATTCGAAAAATAATTAACTAAATGAAATAAATAACTCACTAGAAAATGGAGATAAACATACTAAATGACAAAGAAACAGACTGATTCAAGAATAGTACACAAACAGCTGATATAACCTCAAATGTGTGATTTTGAATGTAGTTACAATAAAATCCAATAGATGGCAGTAATGAAGACTTAGTTCCAAACTCTAGTATTCCAGACAGGCCGTCAGATTGTATCAAAGCATAACTAAAGCTGTGTTGTTGGGTAAGCTGCCATAAGAATACTGATAGGTTGAGGATCAACTGTGACTCTCACGGCCTATAAGGTAAAAATGTTGAGGATCACTGGTGATCCTCACGGCAGCGAACGTGTTAACAACACTTGGACAATGATAGTATTTCTGAAAAACAAGGCCCAGGTGCAAGTGGAAATTGGAATGCATCGTTGAACGAAGCATCCAACTTCACTGGAGCGAACAAAGAGTAATGGAGTTCAGGTGGAATGATACTGCAGCGATGTCCAGCTCAACTACCCCTTTCCAAACAAGCGCCACAATTCCCAAATGAAATTCACTCATCTAATCGAGAATTCTTGATATACTTTACCTTGTGTTTCTTCTCCAAATCCAGCCGCGACCAGTTGATCAGCTCAAATTCAGGTTTTTTTTGACCTGTCAATACAGTAGAAATCTTTCAAACATCAAGTTCTGATTCTCTTCGAGGTTTCGCATTAGAATATTATGCTTGAAGAGTACATGAATTGAGATCCAGACTTTGGATTCTTTGCATGAGTTGATGTCTTACATGACCGAGACATCATTGGCTAGCCAGCTTATCAAGCTGTGTAAGTTGTGATGAATAAATAAATAAAATAATTGTAGACTAAAAAAAGCTTTCCACACTCTTTCAAACTCCTATTCCCAAAAATTAATAACGAAAAACTCCCTCTAGACTAAACTGTTTGAGCAAACTCTTATTCTAAATGAATTAAGCCTTTAAAGTCTCTTCTCTTTTCAGAGAAATTGGTCGGAGAAATAATAATAATTATAATAATAATAATAATAATTTTATTTACTTCCGGATTAACCATACAAATGATGAGTTGAGTTTACATAATGGTAACTTTTTTACACAATTGAGCAACCTAACAATTATGCATCATTAGTAAGTTGAAAATTTCATAATTATATTAAAAGAAAAAACATGATAAATTATTTATTACAAAGAACAACAAATACATTTCATCAAAACTCACATAGGCTACTGCTGAGATAAAGCTGGAGGATGGAGAAAATACAAAATAGAAAACAATACAATTATCAATTTGACAAGAAAATATAACAAAAATCTTGCAAACTAACAATAGCCATGTAGATAACATTAACAAGTAACAATGAATTTTTTTTTTAATATGTCCATGGTAATTCTATTCCTTTTTATTTAAATAGATTATATTCCTTTTAATCGGAGAAAAAGATGACTAAGTTTAATATAATTTTTGTAGGGGCATTCATTATCTCGAATCCGAATACCATCTGTCACCAATTTTTAATAGAGTTTGCATTTGACTCTGATCTATTTGAAATACACTCAATTTAAAAAAAAAGAAGAGAAATAAGATGGAGGAGACCCAAAAACCAATTAAATTCTATAAAATTAGGCTATCAGGAATTATCAAAAAATACAACAAGCAACATAAAAAACAACAACATTATAATGCAGAAAAAAACTACAAATTCTAGGTGCTGCAAGCAGAAGTAGCTAGTAGAAGTTGGAGCTTGTGTACAAGCAAGGAGTCGAAAAAATAGCATGATCTTTCAAAAATTGCCAAACAATAGAAAATATTTGGTTTATAACTAACACCATGTTTTTAGAATTTCGAGACCATTTATTCACTCAAGCTCAATTTTACCATTATTGCCTCCTGTTTAGCGAAATAAGTCACATCATGGTTAACAAAGTACATTAATAAGAAAAATACAAGTCACTAGAGAATCTTATTCTTATTTCAGGTTTATGAATATTTTCATGGAAGGATTTCGTTCGAAAAAACTTCTCTCAATTTCTTGGAGACTGTTTGATTATCTTGAATCTCCCATAGGACTCGCACTTTCGCATTACAAGACTTGCTTTTTCAGGTTAGAAAAGTTTTAATAGGGAAATGAGATAAAAGAGACTCAATTTGGCAACTCCCAAGAGAAATATCGTCCCACGCTCGCCGGATCGACCTCTGCCGGATCCATCCATCTCTTTACAATATGTTGAGGGAATGTCTTACATTTTTATTAAAATGGAGCTGCATATTAACCGCAAAATTAAGAATGAGTGATAATACAAGAATTTATCTTTAGATCAAAATGTATATTTCAAGCCCCTGTTATTGATTATAAATCAACGATTATTTAAGTTCATTGATGGAACTCTCAGAGTAGCCATGAATAAAATAATTCTCCAAAATAATCAAATTGTCAAATATTATTGAAAGTTCAATCTTATAAGAAAAATCTCCAATCATCTTAAAATATTCATGCTTGTACTTATCACTAGAGTGATTATTTTGGAGTATATAAAGAATCAAAAGAATATTATATGCCTTTAATATATAAACCTATTCCTGTTTTTGTGTTGTATTGATGATTCAGGACTGCTATTCTAGTCTCTCCTTTAATATTCTCTCGATTAACCCTAGATTGTTAATAGCTTAATCCATCAAATATCCTCTTCCCTCTAATATAATCATTTTCCCATTATAACTTGTTGATAGCTTAATCTTCTGAGAGCAAACTCAATTTCCTGTTTCCCAATTACTAGTATTTCTTTGGTTTTTCTATCTAAACAAAAGTCAGTTTAATCGTCATTCAAACAATTCCACTAATGATATCCATAACAATTTAATGAATGGGAATCAGTTGCAAACTTGTTTATTTCATTATCACATTAAATCACTCTTCAATTCTATATCCTATTCATAACAAATTTTTCAACTATTCAATTATCCCTTAGAACTTCATGACTTTAACTCAACTATTTACAAATTTAGTTTGATAAACAAAAATAGTATTTCTTCTTAGTTTTTATTTTTGAATTGTCATATAATGGATATGACAATTATCACTGATTAGCCTTGGCTGGTAAACCCTTGGTAGGTAGGTGAACTGTCATATCTTGCACTATTTGTATTAGCTCATAAAATATTGAATAGTTTTGTTTTGACAGATTGGTTTATACTTTTTTGCAGATTTGACACCTAGTGGGATATAGGTCTCTCCCAAATTTTATGACCAATATGATCAGCCAAAACAGGATATTATAACATACTAGGCTATTAAATTAAGATTAGATAACTCGAGCTTCCAATTTTTATTTCCTTGTCATGACGATGGTGACTAACTAGTTGAAACTTATAATTATTTTTATCATGTCAATCAAGTTATGAATGCAATTTTTGTATTACCAGAGATCAATAACCACACTAAGTAGAATACATATCAACAAATTTGTCTATCGAAGTATATGAGTAAAGTCATAGATTTTCCAGCACACTGGAACTACGAAGCAGAAACTATGAAAATCATCCATTACCTACGTCAAGAAAGACACCTAGAAGTGTAATTTTAAAGCAGAAAAAGGACAGAGTAGAAAGTTGAGGAAAGTAGCATCTGTGCTTAAACCAAGATTAGCCCTTGGATTGGAGTTTCCTAACTTGAGAAAATTAGTACGGCTTTGTTGGCAAAAGTGTCGAGAGATCAAAGCACCGAGCAAGTTCCATCTTTTCCTACCAAGTATGGCGTTCAACTAAACAATTTTCTTCGGAAATGAATGGCAAATAACGGAGCTCACCAACTTGAGCCAGACATCAAAGTAACAAAAAAGACTATTAGTTAATTTGCATGAGAGCACGAGTTGAACGGTAAAGTTCGAAATTATAACCGTTCTTTTGATCCTGCACAAGCAAATTGGCATTACCGGTACAGGTTAGCATCACACTAGAAATGGTAATTAATAGACGCAGCAAGGTACCGTACCTAGTCTATACTTGAATACATGGATACATTCATTGATAAATTAATCCATGAATCGATCGCAGGATATAACGAACGATAATTCATTAACCTGTGACTTATAATGTGACGGGACTAGAAGCTACAACATACTCATACTCTTAAGAAGGATAGTTATTTGATATAAAGCTAGTAGAATAGTGAAACTGATATTGAAGTTGTTGGTTTAGTTTCAATGATTCATTAAATTTCAGTTAACAAATTAACTTCAATTTAAGAAAAAGTACATGGGAAGGCTGAAAAAAAGAATATGATTAACACATCAAGTATTGTGGAAATGATGAGATTTTTATTAATTTGGTGGTTTTAAACTAGTAAATTGATCTCGAACATCGAAAAAACTTCAAATAGAAGTATGCTAAAGACATAGAGGTGGAGAATATAGAAGTGGATAATACAGAAGTAGGAAATCTGTTAGGAAGTAGGAGTTTTGAATCTGTTATATCAAGTTTGCAGCTACTTTTCTGAAAAATGATATCTGTTTTTCATTTAGAATAACACTCTTTCAAAACTTAGGCCTATAGAACTTTTATTTTATCAAACTATCCAACTCATTTTTTTTTTTTTTTTTTTGACTGGTTTACTCGCTTTTTTTGGTAAAATAGATAAATTTAATTTTCAAATCTTTTGATAGAAAATGCTAATTCCCGGCCTCTCTATTTCTATTGGTATTTCTTCGCATCCCAGTATCATTAAGAAGCTCAGCTCAAAAATGTTTTTGAAAATACCTTGATCTGGAGATTCTTGGTACTAACGTTCTGCTCATGTCATCCGAAACACAATCAACCATTGATTGATTGATTAGTTTTGAGAAGCACCAACAGAGCTGAATCATGAGCTGCATTTGGAGTATTTGTTCGACTCACCTGAAAAAAAAAACATTTAGGTGAAAACTGAACACTGAAAAATATATAGAGTAATTGTTATAACATAATTAAAAATTATTAGTTACACCATTGGAAGAAAAGTAAGTTTTTGGACTATTCCTTTTAGAAATTGATTGAGTTTGAAGTCATCATGAAGAACAATAGCAAAACATAGGTGATGATTCAATCCGAACGAAGAACATTTAGAACAACCTATAATATTGTAGGAGCAGAAGTAAGTGGAAGTAAGCTGATTTGAACAATGAATGAATAGAAGACAATACTGAACTCCTTCAATGATTTTCAAGTTTCGGTCATCATGGAATGAAGTACGAGAAGAGAAGGAGTTATCTTAATGTAACTATATACACTACGAGATTATAATATTATAAACTTCCAGTTTGATCTGATTATTAGTATAATTATTAGAAAATCTAAAATCACTTTGACTTTTTGAAAGAAACAATAGCAGCAATTTCATAGATCGATCAAAATCATCACGCTTCATAAATAAATAGAAAGGTAGAACAGAAGAATATGAAGATGGAGCTCAAAAAAGATACCGTGATTTATAAAGATCACGATAGCTGATATTGATCATATAAGTCAATAATGTAGAAATAGATTCTGAGTATCCTGGGCGACTAAGTTGTAGAAACACTCTTCAATCAGTAGCCTACGATTATGAATTTCGATTTTTGCCGATGACACCCACATAAGTCTGAGACTTGTGCGTGATTAATGAAATCAATGATGACACAAAGCATGTCAGTCTGGACAAGAATCAAACTTAAGACCGTAGGGTAGCAATTAGACAGAGATGAGCACCCTTACCAATTACACCGATTACATTATTGTCATGAATGTTTCGTACTTGAAGTTAACCTTTTCCTTTTAAAATGAGGTAGTAGCTATTTGTATTTTAACCTTTACAGTACACATATTGACGTGCACTGGTAGGACTGCAGAGTCTACAGAGATGATTGCGTACATTGAACCAATAGAATTTACTTTGTCAGACAAGGAAGCATTCTTGAGGGAATGAACTGATATAATTATCAAGAACTATGACGTAATACGGAAGAATTCGCCAACAATGTGGTGGTTTGGGAGGAAGGAACTGGTGTGACTACCACCAGAAAATTGATAAAGTAACAGTAATTGGGTTGACACAGCTTGCAATGATCACCGAGTATACAGTACAGGATATATAAAATGTGTAGTCCATAGTGCGTGTATAGGGGAAGCCATTTTGTACAAACGTTGCATGTGAGGGACTAGACTAGCCGTTAATGTTGGGTAATTACTAGTAGCAAGCAACGTAATAACACGCATAATGACAATGGGGGTCGCACAGGAACTTAACTCCACTGTGGATTGTAGAACGTCCACTTTTGTTTCACTTCTGGGTTCAATATGTTTAATTTTATTTTTTGTATGGTATTAATTTTATTGAAATTATATAAAGCTATTTAGTTATTTACAGCACTGAATATGATTCTTTATTATTATTGATTTATATTAGTTACTTTAGTAGATATTTTTTGGACTTTTTTGATTTAAATTTTTTCAAGCTAGTAAAGTGTGTAATATGTTCTAATTTCTCTCTTGTTGTTCTAATAAATTTCTCTCTGGTACAGTCATTTTTCATTTACTTTGCTTTTTTCTTTTCAAGTGAATCTCTAATTAAAGACAAATGTTATACAGTAAATATTTTGCTTGTAAGCCTCTGAATGAAATAGAAATTTATTCTATTCTTTTCCAAGTAATAGGCTATCGAAATATTGTAGGCTCACCTTGGAAACCGTGATTAGAGAATATTACAAATACAAGAAGATGGAGAGATGCAGAGAGAGAAGAGAATACGTTGAGAAAAAGAGTGAAGAAAGAGAAAAGGGATGAACGGTTTCAGATGAAGATGAGTTGAAATATTGAACCTTTGGAAGTCATGGAAAATTTCGTCTGATTTGTGTTGAAGACGATATAATAATCTAGATTTTAGATTATATATGAAGTTAAATTTAGAGAAAAACTGATTCAAGTTAAGTGTTTGTCAAGAGTTCTACTTGTATCACGCAAAATGCATTGCTTCATCACCTAATAGTACCTCATTAACCTAATAGTATCTTAGTTACATAATAGTAACCGATGATAATAGTAGTGACCTATAGTAAAACACCTAATATTATCTTAGAAGATCTAAGAATAAGTTAGTCATTCATGACACAAAAATAGATGATTTCCAGTTCTATCATTACATCATTGACCAAATTCATATTTAATATTTTGACAGTCATTTTCCTAGTGTGGGCTGTAGATTATTGGGCGAGGTAAAGAAAGCTATATGTGTCTTAGAAGAATAAAGACATCCAGTTAACCTATCTGTCAGGTGCAAACACAAAATTTTTTTGGAGGATATTGAGTGAGGGAAATTTTTGGTGCGGGATACTACCTGAAAATAAGGTCTTCATCTCTCATAAAAGACAAAAATATAGCTTCAGTATTGTTTGAAGATTATTTTCAGAGGGAGAAAAGTTTCATTGGCTCACGACTACTATCTGCAACAAGCTAAATCAACTTGTAGGTTATTCAGGTTATATAAGCATACGTTTAGGGTGCATTTTCCTGTTTCAATATTTCACAGTTTGTAAAGCGCGTGTGATAAATTTCACTTTCCTAGCGGACTTAGCCGATACAAGTAAGAAAAATTGTATTCTGGCAGAGGTATAAAATGGATGGAGAAAGCATAACAGAAGGTTATTCAGCCACTGGATGAAAAATTTAATTACAGAGTCGAGGATAGTAGGCACGTCAAATTATAAAATAAAGAAATGGATGTACAATGAGAAAAGGTTGGGGTATTTTTAGGATAGGAAACGTTAATTGGAAAATAGAGAAAACTCTCTTTTTTACAAGAATGAACCACTTTTCATGAAGAATGCTGAATACGAAATGAAAAATCCCTCATCCGGAGTGTATTATTACGCTGAATAGTGTGTATAGAATATATGGTAAGGTGTGGGAGCAATGAGGCAAATGATTAGGATCCGTGGAAAATTGAGAAACGAATAGCGAGCAGTGATAAATTTAAGAGGTGGTGGTGAGAAATTGAAGGACGTACCAGAAGAAAGAGCGATTGTTAAAAGAGGAGGAAGAAGAGTAATTGGTGGAGAGGGTGCGAAAGAAGTGGTGAACGAAGAAGAGTTGGTAGAGAAGGAGAAGGTGATGGAGAAGAATGAAGAAGACCGTTAAAGCGTAAAGAGGAATAAACGAGTTTTGTTGGAAATAAATAACAGTTAATCAATTTCACAAAGCAGCTGTAAGGAAAATATCAGCCTCTATTACTCAGTTGAGTGCTTAATGGAAAATACTGTACAATTTTTTCAGTTGCCATAGATTTGTGATTCATTCACCATTAAAAAACGAAAATTCCAGGAAAATATTACAACAAAATTTAAATATCTATAGCTTTGGCTTTTTTGACACTACACCTTTTTTCTAAGCTGGACATGATTATTTAATAAAAGGAAATGTCTCCTCACAAGGACAACTCGCTAGGATCATTTTTCAAATGTTTAATGAATCAGAAATTTCCCTTTAAAAAAAACTTTAGAGAGATTTATTAGCCAGATTCTAATAAGGCTAATTAATAATATTTTTAAAGAGTCAATCCCAAAATATGTCAATTTCATTTGTTTACAACATAACCTAACCTAGCCTAGTAAATTAGAACTAGAATACGTATGTTGGCAACGTCCGCAATCTTTTGTAAACAAAAATAGGATTGACATATTTTTCCTGTATTTAGGTAAACTCAGTTTAAACTATTGAGACATTTTCTACTACAAGATAAATATCGAAGAGTATAGTTCGATGTGACCGAATCAATAACAATATTCTGCACACCGAAGGAAGTGAGTCAATAATTATAATTTTTTCTGATCGGGCTGTGACCCAAACAACCTTTTTTATTCTGGTGTGACTTCTCAAACAAACCTCACACTATTCTACGCAACATGCATGCAAATACAAGACTAGTATTCCCCTAGAAACGCAGCTGGCTTAAAAAAGCCATCGTAGAATATTCAAAGATAACAGCGATCAACTGCTCCCTGAGGCCCTCAGGCCCCACAGTTACGAGGCCTCTTACTCTCACTTACACACACTTTAAATCACAAAATCTCTGCAGAAACTTGAAAGTTACGCCAGTTAAAAATGAACGCAGCTGCGTCTCTATTGTGGTGGAGCTCGTTATAAACAAGGAACGTGACTTAACTAACGAGAGAGTTGGTAAAAATGTAAAAATTCTCACATTCACGAGACAGCGACATTGGTCGGTGACATACAGCCCCAAATTAAGTGGAGGCATATGTAAAACAGGTGGCAAAAGGATGAAAATTCAAAAACCTGCAGAATTTGAAGAGAGGGTCTTGATGATTTGATTAGATTACGAAAGATCGCAACGAAATAATGAATATAATTTGCTTGTACGGTAAAGTTTTTTATCAGCATTATCATTAATTTCGGTGATAGAATGGACAGTGAACATTATAACCTATTGAAATGTAGTATGAAAGTCAAATATCACCCACTCACTCATGCATCATCTTTTTTCGAGTACCACTTGTCCAAAAACGTTGAAATTCTATACACAAATGTTGAATTGTCTCCGATAAATGTTGGAAAAGTTTCAAAATTTTTTCAAAAATGCTCTCAAAATTGGCAATTTTTAAAATTAAGCTGTTTTTTATTTTTCAGACCGAATTTTGAGATTTGCTAAAAATGTTCACTTGCGGACCTAGACGCGTGCTAGGAATGGTTTTCAAAAATACGCCCAGATTTGACGACTTTCTGAAAATTAGCGATTTTTTAGAGTTTCTCGGTTCGTAGGAATTAATCTTTCTCCATTGCTAATCTACCCTAATGTGTCGAATTTTGAGATTTGCTACGAATGTTCACTTGAGGTACAACCTAGATATCTTGATGTGATCCTAGGTACCTTGGATATCAACCTAGACGCGAGCTGGGAAAAGGGTTTCAAAAATACGCCCAGAATCGGCGACTTTCTGAAATTTAGCAATTTTTTAGTGTTTCTCAGTTTATAGGTATTAATCGTTCTCCATTGCTAACCTACCCTAATGTGTCAAAGAACTTAATCGCTTTATAAGTATGAGAACTTCCAGCTCTACACATAATCAGAAGAATTTGAGATTTTCTCAAATTAAGATTTTCCAATCCCACATCCATATTTCTGCCATTTCATCTACATTGCTCACGTCTCTATACAAGCAGAACTTGTACTTTTATTTCATAAAATTAATGAAATTTTCTGTTAAGATTTCCTCAATGAATGAGAAATTTTCAATTTTTTTTCAATGACATTATTTTATCCGACTTACAACAGTATAAATGCACATTCAGACTATTTACTTCCTATCCAATTACAACAAACTATACTAAAACCCATGAAATTCCAGTTAACACCCACAGATCCAATATACAATTTATTAGACTCGACATCCTGCTCATATTTTGCTGATGTCAACAGAAGCGGAAGCTTACACGAGTAGCTAAGCAGGTTGCATACCAAGCGCCTACGTTGCTGTGGTGGATGATTTTATTTACTACCCCACAACCTACTTCAAGTTTCAAAGGGTACTGAGATTGATATTTACTTTATCAACATGCCTCCTCACAAAACCAACAAACAGTCTTTTCCCAAGAATAAATTTGGTGATATTGAAGGAAAAAGTATTTCAAATGTATTTTATGGGTCTCAATACACTTGTCAATGAATAATGAATATCACAAAAATTTGAAAAAGGAGAATTCCATAAACAAACATTTTTATTGCTTATTGTAAAAATGAAAGTTATAGTCAATTATACAAAACAATCAAGAGATTATAGTAAGAAGAAGATGCAGGCAGATATCTTTAGACAGGGATTGAAATGCACAGTAGTTATTATGTTATAAAATTAAAAACTCAGAACTCACATCAATATAATATATTTTTATTTCCAATGAAGCCTACAGTGATGCGATACTTTTTGTGAAGCACAGAAATTAATGATATTTCACAAAGAAGAAAGGTCAACTCAAATTTGTTGAATGAATAAAAGGAATGAATCAGATCCCACCTCGCTTCTATTTGCGGATTATTTTTATTGAAAAAAGTAATACTTGCTGCTTAGCGCAGGCTTCCTCTTCGCACTTGATATTTTAACTTTTTTTACTGTAAGATAGAACCCTCATTCAACCCTGTTTTTGCAGTTTTTCTACTGGAAAATTACCTGTGAGCCTATCTGTAAGCTCAGATAATTTTCAATATTATCAAATGATTTTTCAGTCCATTCGTTGACAATTCACTAATTCACTCATTCACAGTTTTCACCGCATTCCAATGGAGAAAAATAATGGAAGCAACTGAGAAGAAACGCTTTTTTAAATAATGAGTTTTAAGTTCAACTATAATAATGGGTCCATGCATACATGTGAAAGCGTGAATAAGGTCATCAACCTCTTCTTGAAAAAATCGAAAGAGATGCTCTTGGACCTTCATAAGTTGCTGGTAATTGTGATTACTTTCCCAAGAGAGCCGCACCCCTGAGCTCGAATAATTCATTTTTCCAACGACTATCAGACCCCTTTTCCAATCTATGTAGAGGTGGGATAACAAGCTCAACGTTGCGCTAGGTTGCGCTGGGAGGAGCTCGTTTTTCAGGCATAATGGACGAGTAGAGGAATCTGAGAACATCATGAAAACAATTTTCACTAGAAGTTTTCAACATAACCGTTAATTAGCTTGGAGCGTCCTGATGTATAATAAGTAGGTCTACTGTAATACAGCTATTACAGATTCATGTTAGCAATAACAAAATCTTTACATAAACTCCTAATTTATTTCTCATTATGAAACAATATCGATGGGGTAAATGTATCCTCGAAGTAAATATTATTCAACACTAGATGAGAAAAGTAGTATAATAATATGCATGACATACGTAATGCAGATGAGATGATTTAAAAGAAAAAAATATGTGGGCCTCCACTCTTTATCATGCAATGGTGTATTAAAAGCTGAAGGAGACTCTATCGAGAGAAATAAAACACCTAATGTTCTGCATAATTGGGTATGTATTGTTGAATGGAAATATTAGCTGACTACGTTCGTAAATTATGGATGACATTATTTGTGGAAATTTACAACTAAGAAATTCAAGAATTCTTCCAACAAGAATTCTTCCAACAAGAATGTTCCAACAGTTAAAATAAAAAACTATGATTGTAGAATAGGTCGTATTATGAATATTTCCAGCAAAAATTGTTTTTGAAATAGGTAATTATGGGTGAATGGGGATTGAAAACTGGGATTTGAGTGACGATTCACTCGAAGAGCCGAAGCACGATTAGGCGGAATGAACGATAAATGACGTTTTAGATTCAGACCCTCTATATCAGTTATCCTGGCTTAGTGGGAATCCTGTTCATTGGCCCATCGATTCTGAGCTTTGATTTGAATTATTAAAATTATGGTATTTCACCAATCACTTGAAGCTTATCATCATTCTGATTTTCTTGGGTGAAAGGGGTTTCAATTTATTATTGAATGATTTGTGGGAATAAAATACTTGAGAATTTTTTTAAAATCAAATTAAAGATTCAAATTGAAAAAGACTTTGAACAAATCATAAAATAGTGATGTCTCTGGAAAAATATTTACACAATAACAAATTAATGGAGAAAAGTTATAAATTGTGAGGTTATCATCTATAATAATTGAATATGATTAAGATTAAAATACATAAAAACTGCGTTTTAAAAATCAGTATGAGATTAAAATTTGAAATTGCTTAGGAGAAATGACAAGTTTCAATGAGTTTGTCAGAATATCCACATAATAATACAGAAAAACATGAAAATAATGATAGATTTTTGAATTATTGAAGATATACTCAAGTGAGAATACTTTAGCCAATTTTCGGCAGGCAAATTTGATTGATACATTTCGATTGCTGTATTGCATCTAACAAGGCTGTCAATGTCGGTGGCCATTTTTTTAATTAACGATTTACCTGCCACCATATTTCCTGACCCGGACCAGGCAAATTTCGTTACACGATCACAGAGGAAATGCTGTCATCGTAAACAATGAATCAGAGCGAATTTCACTCTCACTGGAAACAAAAGCAATTTCATTTTAGCAATTTGGCAGCTTCAAAAAAATGGAACAAGAGGTGGGCTCTTTTATAAATTTACTGATGACGTGATAGCCTCACCTTCTTGACTGAGTTGGTCAGTTGGATAGTAATCGTTATTTATTGGAAAGGAATCTCGATTATTTAAATCATAGTAACAAAAAATCAGATGGAGAAATGATGAGGATTAGAATAATGAAAAAATGAGCTTAAGGCGTTTATTGGTTGAGGAAGCTGTCCTCCGCCATGACTAATTAAAATCATGTTTGTCTATTAATTTATTGTCATGCACTTCACAAAGACAGAAAGTGCTGTGGGCAAAGTTATTGCATAAATATTTTCATCCATTTGACCCAAAGTATTTAAAGTAGAAAACTGTATTTTGAATGAAAAAACTACCTTCTTCTTTTTCTTTTTCTTTTTCTCCTAGATTTTCATCGACAGAGGACAGCATCAAGTCGTCTATATTATATATGTTATTGAGGGACGTCTATATAATATAATATTGTTGTGGACAAGGCAAAGGAGAAAGAAGTATAATTATCTGCCTGTGTCAATATTGATTTCCGATTACCATTGAGCAGCGTGTTATTCTATTTACTCTTACTCCTGTAATCCCCTCACCTTGCAGTTTATTGGGACACCTCTAGAATATTATTATCATAAAAATTTATTTAGCCTGGATGAATCTAGAATATTCTATTTGTTTACTTTAGAAATTGATAGAAAAATGGAGAGATATATAGTTCTTTCTAGATTAAGAAAAATGTATAAATAGGAGAAACTCTCGTAAAAATTAGTCAGTTGTGATTCGAACGTGATTAATTGACAGTGAAAGTTCCCGCTCATAAAAACCGGATTACCAGTGAGTGCGATTACAAACTGTGTTATGAACGTTTGTTGTAAAAGTGATAATCGCAGTATATTGTGACAGATTATTATTCAAGCTTCTTTAACAGTCTATGCAGTGACTCGTAAATGCTTGTAGTTTTTCGACTGTTATGTTTTAGACGTTTCTTTTTTAATTGTTGAACAGTTATTATTAGATCGGCCTTTTAACAGTTAGTGATCACAAAAATCAAATAATGCCAGCATTATTTTAGAGATAGAACCCGTAACAGAATGATTTCTCATTCGACAAATCTGAAGTCTAATGTCTCGAATCTGATGTGTAAATATATTCAATGCCATTCATTTATTTAAACATTGACGTTCCTATCCATTAAAATAAGTCTTTTTTCAATAGAGTTGGAAAATCATCAGAGAAACGCCACTTTGAAAAGATGGAAGCTTTTAGTTGGCCCATGGGCGGAGTAGGAATAGAGGCCCTGTCTGCCATTATGGACTAGGCACAATGCGCATCGTGTAATCTTACAGTTTGGAATGAGATTGTCTGAAAAGAAAGATGTCAGGACTACAATAGAGACCTGAAAAGAATTCCAAATCAACTTTGTGAAGAGACTAAGTAACAAACTGTTACCATAGACAAGGGAATGAGAGAGATAAGCACGTCAGATAAGATAGTTCATGAGTTAAAGATGAAGTTGAAATATTTTTAGCTCAGGTTTGATCTATAATTGAAGTCAGTAAAGCGTTATTAAAGATAGACTTAATACAAAATTTAGTTGTATCAGAGCAGCTCTGTATGGTTCTATTCACAGACCTGACACATTAATTTATTGACCAAAGTAAAGCTGAGATCAATATGTTGTTAGAGATAACAGGTCTACTTCCATAACAATGGGGCGTAATAATAAAAGCCTGTATTGAGTTTTCAATTTTCAACTTCGTATTTTCACTAGCGCATTATGTTAAAATGTACGAGATGTGATTAAACAGTAAATATTTATTATATTTACGGCCAGTTGCACGAAAGAAAATTAAATTTAACCACCGTAAGATGACGTCATTTTGCGGAGCTCAATAGGGAAGTCGTTGCACTGGCTCCGTCTAATGACGTCATCTTATGCAGGTCAAATTTAATTTTCTTTCGTGCAACCGGCCGTTAGTGTTTTATTATGGGGAATATTGTATTTTGACTGTATAAAAAAATTAAAATATCATTGAATATTGAATATTTCTATAATTATTATTAGTTCATGTATATAATATTCAACTTTTGTTATTTGCATAGAATACTTGATCAAGAGTTTTGAAGGATTGATTTTCTATCATAGAATAGATTGGCTGCCTGCTTTGAGCAATATTGCTCCACCAGATATTAAAAGAAAGGGATCATCAAGCAGACTGAGGTCCAGAATAAAATACAACAAATTCCTACACGAAATACTTCCCTATGCTGACCGACTCTGATCAAGTAAGACTGGCACACCGTTTGGCACAAGAACTTGAGAGGAATGGCTTCAGTGTGGAAACGGCCTGGGCGGCAGACTGGGAAAAAGCATTGCCAAATTTGTCTTTCAAACCAGATGACCTAACCAGAAGACCTGCAGGGTTTGAATTTTCCAGAGCATTATGGAACCGTCTGAACCGTCTTAAAACCGCACATAAGAAATGTGATGGGGTACTGGATAAGTGAGGTTAGCTATCCTCCCCATCTTATGACTGTTGTGCTCAGATCCAATCCATAGCCCACATAGAAGGAGATTGTCACAGAGATTTCAGAGGTGGGCTCTTAACTTGAGATTTTATAAGGAACTCTTTTACTTGACTGACGAAGCCAGACAATGACTGATTAATCTACATATTTAGGATCTGGATCCTAAATCTCCTATATATCCTTTGGATCACATAGAAGGATCCAGATCCAAAGGATGTTAAGAATATTCGAGATCTGAATATTTAGAGTTTCAATCTCGATCATTATTAGTATATATATTATTTTTAATTATATATTCATTTTATTATTTGGACTTTTTAACGCGCTATTTTATATCCTATGCATGTTCTCTTTGCAATAATATGATGCTCTATTTCAAAGCTATATAATATAATTATTATAGAAATAGTGTGTATGTAACATGATGGAAATTCTTTTTTCCTAGCCTTAGCACTTTTAATGTTGAGTGAAATGACTATGAACTATCGATTCCAGAGCATGGTTTTGCTGCTACTTGTATGGAAGACTTCTCCAGCACTCACAAAATTGCAAATAGTCATTTACCGTATATTATTTTTGTCCTAATCTACCTATTCATCAATCTCCATTGTGAGGGTAAGTGTTCAAGAATGAATTTTGAGCCTCACTATTTAATATTATTTGCTCTATTTGTGAGATCATTCTTAAAAAACTGTGTAAAAAATAGCATCTTCCACTTCTACAATCTATGTAATGTTGGTAATATTGTTTTTAATCACTCACTTGTGAAATTTGTAAATCTCTTCACAGTGTTCTAATATACATACACTTTCCCTTACTCGATAATTTCCAAAAGCTTGTCAATTAGAATATCCACCTCCAAGTGTAATATTGACGGGATTTATCCGTGTTTAAATAATGTTCAAATAGCAATCCTAACCGAACATCGTTTCAGGAAATAAAGAGTAAAGCAGCGAATATGCAAATTCATGATTTGGTTTCCCAAGTATCGAGACTGTCCACTTGGCTGAGGATTAAGTTGAACATTATTTAAAAATGCACTTATTAGATAGACTAACAGAACATTAACCAGCACTGTTTTTTCTCGATTACAGATACTACGGCTCTCAAAGGGACACAACATGTCAACAAAAAATATACACAGTGTGGATAAGATTTATACCCAACAAAATTTATAGCTTGAGCATCCTGAGGTCCTTTTTCGCTCATTTACAGTTGCAGGACCGTTTACGGGTTTCCTTTTTTCAGTGGAAAAGTGGAAAAGCAAGAACCGTTTTGTGGGTGTGTTTTTCTCCAGTAAATATGAAATGTCACTCTGAAAGAAGTCCCAAGAGTCGGCAGTGTATTCGCCATTAATCAGATTACTGAAGCGGCGTTAAGCGCGAAGCTTTCCCAGCTTTTGTCCTCTAGCGTGGCTTTCGGGAAAAAATCTCACTTCTTTTGTCACAGCCAGCACATTTGACCACCCACACCTTCTATAAATAAGGTGTGGGTGGAAGAAACTTTTTGATAAGTTAATGTATTATCAACTTCTTGATAATATCATGTATTATAAACTTTTTGGTAAGTCAAACGTATACTAAACATTGATAACTGTCAATATATAATCAAAATTCTTGATAACTGAATGTATAATAATTATTACCAATCAAGTTAGTTTGAAGTAACTGACAATTTAACAAACTGACAAATATACAGAAACAGAATTTATTAATTTCGAATTCCTCAAAGTACAGTAGCCATGGCGGAAGTCTTCAATATAAATTGATAGCACTTTGAGGAATTCGAAATAAATTATTCCATATCACTGATGATATTCAACATTCCATACCACATAAGTGAATGGGTTTTAGCAGAAATAACCAAAGTCCAAAAAACTTTCACTTATGAAATGTGCCCTTCTACATAAAAGTTCCTGCCCTGGTAATAATATTTTGGACTTCGGTTTTTTTTTCTAAAAGTTCTATAATTGTTTTCTATTGTAGTCAATATATTGAAATCAAATTTATTACCAGACCTTCAACCATCGAATTGCAATTGAATTTTATTAATATAATGTAATAGTTGTGAAAAGGACCTGTATTGAGAATAAATGAGGATAGAATTATCACGATAGAAATCAATGTTTGAAGGCACCGACGTTTAGATTGTAATTTTGAAACTGATAAGAAAATACTTTAAAATGATTGTACATTTCATGATTAATAACAAAGTTCTGCAGAACATAACATTTTGATCATCTCATCAGAATTTTGTGGGAAGGTAGAGTTTTACTATTCCATTTCATAGATTGAAATCTTCATTTTTCTTTTTTTTTATTGTCAAATCGATATGGATTGTATCACATTCATATGAAGAATCACTCAAGTCTAACCTAATAAAAACTATTAGATAGACTTTTATTATTGTAGAAATGAATCCCACTTTAAATAAAATTGAAATTAAAATCTTTCTTATGATGAACCAGCAAAATCGTGTTTCGAACTTGGAAAATATTCAACTTCTGAAAATCTGAAGATGCAGAAGATCCTTTTACTGCGATATCAAGATGAGAGGTATGACTGTTGTGATAAAAGGAAAAGAGTTGAAGACATTCCTTCAAGAAAAACATTAAAGCAACCAACCTTTTTTCTTATAAAAAGGAATCAAGCTCAAGAACGAATTTTTCTCTTATTTCAACTGCAGGCTTTTCAGTAGAATGTGCACCTCAAAAACTTTTCAAATTAATAGAGTTTTTTTTAAGTTGTTGGAGAGCTTCATAAGGAGGGTGTACCTGATCGATACACATTGTTTAGTACAGTATCACCATTGAGAATTCACCTTAAAGTAGCAGCACGTTGATTAGCAGTTGATTGTAAAGTTAATACATTCGAATTGATTGATAATAGTATCGTGTAACCTGGCTGGCTTTTATGTCTTGTGTTCGGTTTCAGGTCTCAGGTCACACACTGAACAAAGTTAATATTGATACATCAGTTTTCATTCAGTACTCATTGTTCAATACTCCTTCATGATATATGAGTGCTAGCTACATACTCTTTGTCATGAGCATGATTAAAAAGATCCAGAATTGGAGTAAAAGGAAGAATACCATTAGAAAGGCTCAATCTAAAGGTTTATGGAGAAAAATGAATTAGGCCATGTTCCTTTAAAAATGCCAAAATCGGCAATTTATCATTATTTATTCTCTGTAAATTTCCATGTTATCAGCTAGAATAAGCTTCAATTTAAATAGGATTTAACCCACAGAGTAATGAATTCCTATTTTAATAAAAGTGGAAAAACATTAAATGTTTCCCGATAGAAATGCTGATCAACGAACGTGAATTTGTGCATCACATAATTCACAGCATTAGACACTTTCTTTCTGAGAAGGATACCACAGGAATACCTTCAGGGAAGACCAATACTCATTCCTTATAAACCTGGGGCGAAGCATTGCAAATCTTCGAGAGGGATTGAATGCATACATTTGCATGCTGTTTCTGAATAAATTGTTGCACTGCAGTTGTACGCAAATGGGGAGCGAAATGAACGTCTTCTCCTTTATCTTTCTCTCTTTTCATTGGTGTTCGAATGCAGTACTACAAGAAAAGGAAAAACTCGAGTTTCACCACATACACTATTTAATTCCAGACTATTTCCGTGTGCCCGATTTTCCATGACCGTATTCTGAGTTTTCCCGCTTTCCTGTGACCGTATTTCTGCGGTACTTACTCGAAAAACGAGGCCTGGACTGCAACCTGGTTGTTGTTTACTACACGCTCGAGTGAGTTCGAAAGAAATTTTAAGAAATATTATTCATGCTTTTTCAAATTTGTGCTCGTAGACTCGAACAGTAGAGTTTAGTTTTGGAAATTTTCAAGATACATTATTTCTTTAGACAGAGAGTTAGACCACTTCGACCTTGCAGCCTTAAACAATCAACATTGTTTTGAAAAATAATCCGGATGATTACTTCTCAAAATTAAAAAGCGTTTTACAACTTTTTAAAAAAATACTATTGCGATTCTCTAGTAAATTATAAAACAACAGGAGAACAATTGTTGTTTCGTTGTGCGAAAGGAGTGAGCGTTCAGCATTCCGAGAGTTTGGGAGAATGAGAGGAGCTTATCTCTTTCAAGCTCATTTCCTCCAAAATATTAATGTCCCTTTTCTTTCTTTTGAACAATCTGAAGTTCTCAAAAATGAGACAACTCACTCCAGCAATCAAGAAAATGCTATAATTTATTGTATTCTTACAATCAGTACCGACATCACAATTAATCCCAATGAATAACATATTATCGGTGAGAAAGATTCATTTTGTTGATAATTACTAATTAAGTGCTCGTTTTTTGATAATAACACTAATTTTGAGTGTTCTTCATCATTCAATACATGAAATTTGCGGGATAATTCAGTTCATATTTTGAATAAGTGGGATGTAATTGGTATTAAGCTTCTTTTTTTGAAGGATAATGTTTTAAAAAATCAATACAATTTTAACTAGCTCAAAACTAATGCGTCAAAATCGACTCAATAGAGAATTTCACAATATTATACAGTTCCATCTATATGCATGATAGTATTCACAATTTCAATAGAAACATTAGAGTAATAGGAAATATAATCAAAATAGAATAGCTTACTGTTAGAAAAATAAGCTCCATTAGAATATTGCTACAGAATAGAATATCTAAGAAAATAGTTTAGAACTTTAAGAGAACGTGTGGAAGGAAAAGAAAGATAAACATTAAAATAGATAAACTTATTTTCAGAATAGAATAGCTGAAATAAAATACTTCTCCAGTGAATATTATACAATGTCTAAGAGAATAGTTTGAAACTTCAAGAGAAAAAGAAGAAAAAATCACCCTTTAATAAACAAGTTGAAGACTTAAACTTCTACAAACGGTATTTGAATACATGATTATGTTATATTGGTAGGGATGCTGCTGAACAACTCATTCAGTTGGCCTATAAATATTAAATTTTAGTTATAAGAACTCATGATATATCTAACGTTAAATAAGATGAATCTGTTACTCTTTAACTATTTATTATCTGTGGTCAATATTAATTTATAAGATTCATCATGAATTGTGTGTGTTTGGTCTTTTTTATATTGTTCTTTAACCTGTCATTTATTCATAATATGGTCAATTGTATATGTACTGCTAATGTCGAAATCATTCTATGTAATGTATAAATCTATTTATTTCTTTGTATTCAAAATATGTTAATAATATCTTATTTGATTTGATATCAACATATTCTAGATGAGGAACAAGTGTCCCGTCAATTGGAATATTTTGATATGTCTAAGAAACTGTTTCAAGGCAAATATTTATTCCGATATCGTTTCAATAGAAACTGAACTGAATGCTGGTTCTGCTCCTTGAGACAAGTAATACAAGTGCATTCAAGTGCCCAGCAAGCAAACAGTCAGCAGTTCCATTGATGCAACTGCATTGCTGCTCAAAATTTCTAGCTGGGAAAACTTCGCTGAGGAATTCCAATAAATGCATGCCAACAACAGAACTTTTAGATTTTCCGTGGCATTCAAAAAATAGCTGACTCTCTGAGAGTAAAGACAGTGAGAAGAAAGGAAGGAAACCTGGTTACATCTGATGAGAAAAACTTTGTTAATTCGTAAGCCCTTGGAAACAATTTCATGGAACTAACGAAAATTCGAAAATATTAATCCAATGAATATATGGATTAACATGTACCTTTCTGATTGTGGTACCCATGTTCGAACATGCAGTTTTAGCATGATACTTATCAAATAAATGACTTATTTCTACAACGGTTCCTCCAGAGCTAGAATCAACCACAAGGTGAACCCAATATTCTGTGGTAGATAGCTGAAATTGATTTGAATCAATGTAAACCTCAAACACAAATTCAGAGCTAGAATTAACCACAAGGTGAACCCAATATTGCGTGTTAGGAAGCTGAGTGGAATTGATTTGAATCAACATAAACTTCAAACACAAATTTATAAGTTATTGGATGCAATCATGCACATGGTGAACCGGAATCTACCCAGCTACCCTCCTAGACTTAGTAAGTCTACCCCCTATAACACAAGGTAGACGCCAAACAACACCAAACTACGGATCCAGTATGAAAAATATACTCAGTATTTAGTTGAATGAAATAATAATTGTGATTATTTATTACTACTGTTACACATTGTGAGAGACATCAGAAAAGTTGATTTCAAAAACAAAGTGTCTTTCAAATGTTGGGTTCCAAATAAGACATGGACGAAGTTTCAAATTCGTAGTTTACTAGAGGTGAGGGGATGAGTGGCAATCTTGCACAAAAGTTATCAAAATTCTAATGTGTTACCTCCCAAAACTTTTCAGGTAGGATTGCTCTTGCTCTTACGTCAGTACCTAAAAGTATGCTGAGCTGTCCTCAGCATTATATTTATTCATTCAGCGCAACACTCATTATTTTTTCCACTATTAACTCCCTCAACAGCGAAATGCACTTTCACAACGAAGGTGAATCAAGAAGCATGGTCTAGGATAGTTTTACCAACATACACATTCTCTGAAACAGACATTATATTCGAAAGATTAATTAGTTCACAGACATCCTTCAACCAATTAGGGCGAAGCAGCTGGATCGACGCAGGGTTGGGAAAAAGGCGCGGTCGAGACGTGCGAAGAAATATGGCACGTGTGAAATCGTTACTTGGTCACGAGGTTTGAGGTTGGATCACGTGATCCAGGCCCTGGAATTCCCGATAAGACCGTTAATTATTGCCCTCGCAAATCGCAAGTAGAGGGTTTACGGCCGGGATTAGGATGCGCCCAGGGGTCTATTATTTTGCTCCATTTCCGGCTCAAGGCTCGCTGCCTCTATTGGTGTGAATCGTCTGCCAATGAGCACCAGATTTATCTGTAACTGCGAGCAGCATTGTGTTTTTCTCAGAAACATTTATCAAATCACATAGTTAATAACAAGTTCTCTTCTTTAAACTACACCTAGCCAGGATTTTTTTTTAAATGTTCTCAGTCAATACTTGTTTAAAAACTGCGGTTGATCCAACGGATATAAGAGTGATAGTGTTGATAATATTATACAATAGATAATTGACGAATCAACAATAGATGAATCAACAATTGTCAAAATAATTGATAGTTGTAAATTCAGTTTGTGTTTTCCTAAGACTAAACATTATTCAGTTCACACTGTTCGTCAAAAAATGTCTTCTTTTTAAACTAACTCTGTCCATGATTGTTCTCAGAATGCTCATTTGGGAAAAGTTATTGATCTATGTTTGAAAAATTCTAAATTATTTGAAAATGAAGTACTGTGACGAAGTTTATGAAAAGGCTTTTGAATTTTCAATTATTTGACGTGAAATAATATGATGTTCGATAACAAGAGGCTCCAACCTTAAACAACCTTATTGCTTTCAACTTGAGTATATTTAGTCTGTTCAAGTTGGAAACTTGTTGCGATTTGAACAGAATAGAAGTAGTAAGGCTAATTGAATACAATATTTGAAATTTCAATAATTAAATATTCAAACACAATATGAATGAACTAATTACTTACTGCTATACAAATTTAAGACTACTTTAAAATTAATTCTACAGCATCATATATTCTACATTCAAAAACTCTATGCTATCAATATATTGTATTCTGTTGATTTAAAGATATTTATTCTAATATAGGTAATATAAATTGATTAAGAATTATATTTTAGCTTGTAAATTAATTATTAATCTGTTGTTGAATGAAATACACTTATAGGCCAATAAATATACTACTAGAAATAAATATACTATGGTAGCCCATGTTTTAGAAAGATGATGAATTTTAAACATTGCAATTCTCAATAACTTTTTAATAACATCTCTCGATGTTTTGCCTGCCGACATTTTGTTGATCAGTTAAAGCATTATTCCAATTCAAACGTTCCTAATATTTCAATCATCATTGTTCTATTATGTATGGTATACCGCGCATGTCCAAGTCCTAAAACAGCAACCAGCCCATTCCACGGTTATTTATCATAGCCAGATCCTTGATATGGCAAAACATACGAGCTGACAACATCAGGTCGAAAGAGGCCGAGTGCTCGCACGCACGCTTACCGACAAGCAGTGATGATGAATGATGATGTCAGACACGAAAAAGACTTCGCACTGACAAGCAGCTCTGGCAGGGGAGAACTACACAAAGCTGAGATGGTCATGTATGTCACCCACAAGCAGCAGCTCATATGTCAAGAAGTTTTCCAGTGATTATTAAGGACCCGACAGGGCCTTATTGAAATCGTTGTTCGTCCATCCGTCTGTGCTCTAGCTTTTCGAAGTAAGATTCACGACTGTAGACTCTTAAAACATAGTCCAAGTGAGATCGCTATTAATTTTTTAGTTTGGTGATCGAATGAAACAAAAATTGTTTTTGTTACACTTGATAGAAAGTAGCTACTTTCCATAGATTTGTCACGTATGGAAAGTGCCTCTTTTCCATACTAGATCGGAAAAATCAGCTGACAAATAGGGCCTTTTGCCATACAAGATAGGAAAAAACATATGGAGTGCGGAATAGTATATTACTTTCCTAGGCTGGAAAATAACGTTTTGCCGGTCGAGCATATGATAGTTTATGCACGAGGCGCAGCCGAGTGCAGAAATGTGAATATGCGAGAATCGGCAAAAGTTTACAGCTGTGTAATGTAAGATATTTTTTGTTACACTTGATAGAAAGGCATGCTCCAATCAGCTGAATAATATGCTAGACATTTAAAAGTATTCAAGACAAGTGAATCAGCTGCTTTATTTAGATTCTGAATTTGATGGGCGAATTCCCAGATATAAACCAAAATAATGATAGCCTAGTGCAATCAGCTGGATAATATGAGAGACAGGTATTGAATCATATGAAAAGAGTAATTTTTTTGTTACACTTGATAGAAAGTAGCTGGTTTCCATAGATTTGTCACATAATTATGGAAAGTGCCTCTTTTTCATACTAGATCGGAAAAATCAGCTGACAAATAAGGCCTTATAGCCGTACAAGATTTTTCCATTGACTCACATATATATATTATATATATATATATATATATATATATATATATATATATATAGTCAACTCATTACATTACCTATGACTCAATACTCAACTATCACCTGCCTCGAATATTATCCAGCTGATTTCACTAGGCTATCATTATTTTGGTTTATATCTGGGAATTCGCCCATCAAATTCTGAATCTAAATAAAGCAGCTGATTCACTTGTCTTGAATACTTTTGAATGTCTTGCATATTATCCAGCTGATTGTATCTTGCCTTTCTATCAAGTGTAACAAAAAATATGGTACATAACACGGCTGTTAACTTTTGCCGGTTCTCGCATATTCACGTTTCTGCATTCGGCTGCGCCTCTTGCATTAACTATCATATGCTCAACCGGCAAAACGTTACTTTCCAGCCTAGTAACGTAATAACTATACTATTTGATATAAAACAGATTGCCATTACAGGATCTAGGTTAGTTTTGGCTAGTGAAAGTCAAAAGACTGCACAGCTGGTTGATTTTGAATAAAAAAAATGAAGAATAATATTTCAAAGGTTGAAATACTGAGCCCAATTTACACTTCTTCACAGTGCAAGCGTTGACCTTCTCATTCTTGATTATGTTGAAACTTCTCTTGAACTATTTTAAATCATCAAATTGAAGAAAAAATAGTGTGGCATTATACATTGTGAGATATGTTGAACAAGAAGAAGAAGAAACAAAACACTTTTTCAAGAGCTGCCGATGTGAATTTTTTGTGAATCGGGAAGCATTATAATGTCTAAAGAAACCAAAGAAGTTCAATAGTGCATAGAAACTTATAATAATAATTATTACTCAATGTAAATTAGTCGGGTACTAGGATGCTCCGTTTTATGCTTCGGTTTATTATTATTACAGGGCACGATATACTTCTCGACTGACAGATTTAGCAGGTCTGGAAAATACGCATATTGGCAAATTGGGGTTTGTCTTGCAAAGTATTGAAATATTGTAGAGGGATGTTTTTGATCAAGATGAATCTACTAGCATTGGTTTCTGATTGCTAAGCAGGAGATAAAACACTCAACATTTTGTGTTTCCAAGTAATTTATTCAGATGTCGACACACCATTTGTTTTGATTGCGAATTCTGTGTGCTTATCCATTGATTTAAATGTTTTAAAAGGATTACTATTCTATGTGAAAGTAATCCTAATTTGAAATGTTGAATTCCTCAAAGTGCTATTAATTCATAGATTTTCATCAGCTATTCAATGCTGTCGTCAATATCCGCCATTGCGGAATTCTTCGGTATAAATTAATAGCACTTTGAGTAATTTGAAATTACAAAATTATGTTTCTGTATAATTGTCAATTTTTCAACTTTTCAGTTGCATCAAACTAAATTGTAATCCTAATTTACACCTTAAACATTCTCTTTGATTTGATTCAATCTATTCATTAAAGAATGGAGCATGTACATGAGATAGATGATCATCAAGTGGAATAAGGACAGGTTCAAATGTCTAATTTGTATTGAATTGCTCTTTATTTCCTCTTTAAAAAACAAATACATAGGTAATGACAATAAGTTGGAGAAAAAAATATTCTTCACATGGGCTACAATGCCTGTGTGCGAAGAAGAGTCTGAGTCGGTAGGATTTAGAAGAAAAAAAGACAAATTTAAAAAAATTGAAGAGAAAAAAAATTACAGCCAAAATAAAAAAGAGGGGAAAAAGAGAAAAAAAGGCTTAATTATTTGAGGAGGATCATCTATCTATGGGAAATGCGAGGCCAACAAGAGACACCAGAGAGAGAAAACTTATACGAACGTATTTGGTCAGCAAATATTGGGTGTTAGTTAAGTTTAATAGAGTAAATCCCTACTAGCTTTATCCACTATCCACCTACTTTGCAGATTCGTAGTATTCTATAAATTCTTTGTGAATGATTTATTTGAAGATTTTTCAAAGTATTGTGTTGCAATCATTTTGATAATTTAATTTCGTTGAACATTATGTGATGAAAATATTCACAAATCATATGGAACTTTGAGCCCTCAATTATCGTTCTAATTATAACGATACTTTATCGTAATTATACGTATAACAATCTTATTTTATAATTCTGTTCATTCTCTAATGTCACGGATTTCTTGTTCTATCTGATCTATCTTGTTCTATCTTGTACGATCTACATTGTTGATATCAACTTTTTGTTGTAAATTTAACGACTTGCAGTCAGTTTTTTAGTATGTTTTATTTAGTTTTTTAGTAGTAATATATATAATAAATTGAATGTGAGTACATTTATTATATATTCTCAATATAAAACTGACTACAAGTCGTTAAATTTACAACAAAACGTTAATTCTCTAATGTATTTGTATAGGTATAATTCTCATATAGAGAATATTAATACATTATTCCTACATTAGAATAATTTATTCAATTTTTCAATTACTAGCCGGCACTACTTCGGTCGCCTTGGCCGTCTAGCCAGGGGGACAAATTTATACAAAACCGAGTTATTCCCTTCACCTGCCAGGGAAAGGGAGAAATTTCAAAAGCATTTCAAATTTTTTAGAGTCTCTGAAAAGCTAAATTGGATGAATGCATGTTTATATCCACAAAATAGAATTCCAATAATCTGCTCATTATTTGTGAATAATATGAAAAAGCATTCAAGCAGTTATACGAGTTGAAAATGAATAAAAACCTTCAGTTTCTTCAAGACATAGTTCTCCAAAAGAATGCGACATTCCAAAGAGCGAATAACTGCATTACGTGAGGGCATCAGACCATTTCATTATGGAGCATATAGCCTTCTGAAACAGATGCATAATGAACGCTCAGTCCCCATCTAAAGGCTTGAAATTGGATTTATCTGATACCAGTTATCCTGAAGAGTTGAAATTGAATAAGGAATTTGGGTCACTCATTCCAAACACAAAACAATATCATGTCATTGCTATATTCTCAAGGTGAACCAAAAGTTGAAAAAAGTATATTTGACAGATAGGTTTCCACTTCTTGCAGATTCCACCATATTATCCCACAAAGCTCATTCGAAAAAACAACTTTTTAAAAGTCTTCATAACTTTATAGTAACTGTCTTAACTTTAGTGCTTTTATAATCGTATCCACTCATGAAATACTGTACTCCATTGGAGGAAGCAGATATCGATCTGGGGCCACGCGTGAGTCTATGGAGATTTCATTCTTCAGTAGGCTGTACCATAAAACACAATTACAAATTCTAAAAGTATGTTTCAACTCCTGAAATTCAAACTTCCCGCGGAGAAGAGAATGTCATGCTGTGCGTTAATGAAAACATAATGAATTTGGTTCCCAGAGCGTCACCATGTGAGAAACTCCACTGAGATTTATGTATAACGCTAGTCTTTTGAGCTAACAGAATGAATGTGTAGTACACGATTATCATATATGTCACTCACTCTCATTTTCCAATATGATACGTCTGAATGAGAGTTGAAATTGAGTTTATCTGTTTATCCAAATACATCCTGTGATGTGGAGTCGATTCGCCATAAACTCCTACAGTGTGAACTAAGTTAGCAAATTGTATATCACCTTAGTTCATGAGTAGTGGCAAAGTTTTGATCGAATATTCGACTGTCAATCACAACTTGCACTTGATGAGATATCGGTTCCCAGTTTCAAACCTTCTCTATACAAGTATGGCACTGCTCTAAAACCTACACCATAAAGCATCGAGGTTTTTGATTGAGTTAATGATAGATTTTCCATTATATAGAACTGGTAGGGTCTGAAAGCACAGAACTGGTTGATAATGGCGGATTGATGGAGTTAGAGATAATTATTCTCTAAGCAAATATATCATTAGCACCAACATTGTATGTGTAATGGATTTGGGGATGGCAAGATTTGCATAGAATAATGGAAATGATATTCCTGGAAAAAACCATTAGTGTTGTAAGGTATGAGACGATAATTCAAATAAATTGACAATTAAAATGTAAGAATAAGAATAGTATTGATTATTGAGACCAGAAAAAGGGATTATTGTAATAATGTTTTATTTTCAATTTCATGTTAACAATATACAATCATTATATTATTTATAAACATCCTAAGCTTGGCTTTCGCCGTCAGCTAGAGTTGAGCAGTACTAATGAACATGGACAGTACTACAAAAATGATAACGTTTTACAAAAATACAACATTACCTTTCAAAGATTAAATTTCAAAAATAAAATTACTAACAAACATTTTTTTTTTATATTTCAAGTATTTTTTGAATATTTCAAGTATATTTTGAATATTTCAAGGAACTAGGGATACAGATACAGCAATGTGATACTATTTATAGACCAAAATGGATAACAATACATACATTTTATTAGTAATTTATTCACTTTCCTTAATAACTAAAATTCTCTAACAAGATAATGCCACCGATAATGCCAAGCCTCCCTACAAAATTTAACCAAACCACTCCAATTTCCTCCGTTTGCAACTTCCACATACTCATTCTCAGAAAGGATTGATTTGCCCAGCCACTTTCGTCTCCACTCTCCCAATACCAGCTGCAATGCACCAGCTGAAGAGGTTAAGAAAATTCCTCCCAACCAACCTACGTGTTGCGCTTGTGCAGAGCCTGGTTTTGCCCATTGTTGATTATGGTAGTATGGTCTATAATGACATGACTGAGGAGCTGAATTTGAAACTTCAGCGTGCCTTAAACTATGCTGTTAGGTTCATCTTTGATGCAAGAAGAGATGATCACATAACACCTTTTTATAGAAGACTTCAATGGCTAAAGTTGAAAGATAGAAGACAATACTTCTTGTTGTGTCTTGCCTATCATCTCATTGTTGAAGGCAGAGGTCCGCAGTACTTGAAGGAAAGGTTTACTCTCCTTAGACAAGTTCATTCAAGGAACACCCGGCAGCATGACTATTTTCTGCAGATTCCCCTCCATCGCACGGTCATGTATAATACTTCATTCACTGTTACAGCTGCTCGAATCTGGAACAGTCTTGCACCAGAGCTTATTTTTTTGCCTTCTTTCAAAACTTTCAAATCACGGCTCTTGTTATCCTTGATAAATGATACATTGGCATAAAATCTTTCAGAATTGCTTTTATCATCATTTTCTAATCATCACTTAACTTTTCTTTTTTTTTTGTTTTCAACCTTCAAATAATTACTTTCTGGAATTAGTTATGATTATTATAATTTCTTCTCATTTTAATATTTATTATTTCACATGAAAATGCATAATTTATCTTATAATTCAGTTTTGTAATGTGTTACTGAATCTAGGTATCTGGATGGTAATTATTTTTCAAATGTTTTGTAATTATTATCTTTATTCTGTAATTATATATTCTGTAACTATTATTTCCAATACTTTGTATTTATTTATTATTTTGTAAAATCAAATAATTTGTAAACTGTATGTTACAATAGGCGAAAGCCTTGTGACAATTGACAATAAAATCTATCTATCTATCTAATACCAAACACCGAGCAACAAAATGAAATGTATCTTCTCTTTCGCCCGCATTACACAATGAACACATTCTACTCCTTCCTTCTAGCCATGGCCTGTCATTCAAATTTAGCATTTCTCCTCTCACCTTCATTATCCATCTGATATCTGACAATGCAATTTCTCGCTTCAGATAACCATTTCCTTCCAAATTCACTCTCCTCAGTTTTTTATATATTGTGTGGTATCTGGCTGCATTCGCTGATAGCTTAAATTCTTCAGTATTTTTCAACTTAATGAGATTCCAAATCTTATTGAGCTCATTCTTCCAATTATCTAGATTATTTAAACTTAAATCAACATTGGCACCCAACTCCTGAGACATAACTAACCAGTTTTTATACTAGAATACTCTATTTTTTATTACTTCCTCGGCTAGTAGTTTTGGAAGGCGGCAATCTTGCATAGCCATTACCTTATTTATGTAATTGAAATGCAATTGGAGCGTGTATTCAGAAAGCGGCAGCTCGCCTGTTTCCAAATATAGGATATAACTGGGAGTATTGTAGGGCAAGTTGAATAATCTCAGAAAAAGGGATTAATAGGTAGGGCTTGATAATTGAATATAAAGCAGATAAATAAAATACCACAATAGATACGAGCTGAAATGTATAAAATAAAGAGAAATATTGAGAAGAGGATATGGAATTTGAGGAGGGGATAGTGTGAAGGAGGGAGAGGAGTAGGTGGCGTAGTAGGATGAGGAGGAGGAGGAGGAGGAGGAGGATAAAAAGTAGCCGTAGGAGAAAAACAGAAGTAGGAGAAGAAGAAGAAGAAGAAGAAGGAGCAGGAGGAGTCACAGGAAGTGAAGGAGAGGACAGTGACGCAGTGGTGGAAAATACATTCATCAAGAATAAAATGGTAAAAATATTGCAATATCCCAATGTATGAATCAGTGCAACACAGTTTCAGCTCATAACAAATCTATTGCATCAGAAATCAAAAATGCATCAAGACATAACTCATTCTTCTTTGAGGCAAGCCTTGTTCCAATATATTGCATTCTGGAAGTGAGAGAAAGAGTAGATAAGAAGTTCTCAAAAATGGAATGCACTTCGGTAGTTTATCGCAAGAAAGGAGTTATTTATCGCGTCACCACTGGTTTTTGTTGTTGTTAGAGCTCCGAGAAATCTAGAAGATTGGCGCAAAGAAATGTGGAAAATCAGAGTGAATCTGTGTGATTCTGTGGAAGGTATTACCAGCAATTTCTGCATCCAGAAAAGATAAGAAGATAATTTCCGATCCTCCTTTTCCCTTCTCGACACAAATTGATATTTAATGTGTCATTTCGTACCATAATGTGCGCTATCCTAAGATTAGTGTAGAACGTGGTGATTTAGATTTATTCCTCGGCATCATAAAAAGTATTAAAAAGTAAATGATGAATAATTGAAGCAAACAATAGAGAGGACTTATAGAATTTCCTTTTATTCAGCAAAATGCATTCCTACTCTACCTTACGATTTTTTAGGCAGAAGTTTTTCTTAATCCAAATTTGGAAATAAAAGAGGAAACTATCTTTATCCTCTTGTCTGCCAATATGAGTCTTTGTATGATGCATTGCATTGTTCTATTTAATAGGATTGATTGATCCAATAAGGATTTGATTATCAGTAGACTAGGAGCTTGAAACATGTGGGCCTGTGTGTTAATTCAAAAACAATAAATCAATCCATGTGCTGCATATCACATGAATTTTGTCACAAACTTTTCCGTCTAACCAATCTCTCACTAGCTGACAAAAGAGAGTTTGAAGATTAGACCTCCCTAGAACTCAAATATTGATCCTTTATTACTTTGACGTAGGAGTTGGAATCTTCATCTTCATGGAGCTAAGAATTCTATATACAATTGAACTTTCTTCTGTTTCAATTCATAAGGCCACTAGAATTCTTAGATATTGGTTCCTATAATATTATGTTTATTCTAGGTAATATTTCCATCTTTATGAATTTTTTTCAAATGAAAATCTTCGTTATAGACCTAAAAACTCTCTATTAAGAGGCTTAATTTATATGTTTGAAAACCATAACGGTGTTATTTTGTATTTCAAATTCATATTTCTATTGTTTAATTTATTTCTAAATGTATAATGATTCCTGTGTAAAGTTTTGTATTTTACTGTATTAGTAAAAGTTCTTTTCATATATTTATCTTGAATGTGAAGAAATAACAGGCTTCTCAGCCCAAAACTGCTCTCATCACACAGCTTCAAGTGAATAATCAAAATCTTTGTAGGTTAGTTCTCTCTAGTAATCTTCAAATTATGTAAATTTTTCAGTTAAAGAATATAGTAAATATAGCAGTGCATGCAATAATAATAATAATATTCTAACAATATTTCTTTTATTTATTTATTTGATACATGAAAAAGCTCACAGGCATAAAAAGATAAATATGATTTAATATGAGTTTCTAACCAACCGCACCAACAATATGGCATCAATAGCATGGCATCAACTTCTCTCAAATAATGAAATTTATTTCCACCATAGAACTCGAACCAACAGTGATAACAAATCAGATGCGTGAAAATTTAACAAGACTCGACGGACAGGAAATAAAGAAGCAAATACGGTTAGAGATCAGGAAGATCAGTGTTCAGTGTTCACAGTACATAACAGGAGTTGGTGTGTGAAAAGCACGTTGGCGGTATCTCAGTTGCAATAGGAAGCCAATTTGCGGAAGCACAGAAAAGCCATCCGTCTTCATTACGGTGCTTGTTAGCCTGACCTATCCCATATCCCAGTCGTTTGCGCAGTTGCCAGTTACCATGCCATGCTAACCGGGTGTGGATTGAAACTCCAACGCGATAAGCGTTACTATCAACTGAAGAGGATTGAAATGACAAGACGATTCGTAATCATCTGACTACTACCAAAATAGGTACAGATCAATTCAAGCAAGTTACACTCTTCTAGGTCTTTGTAGTTCATGAAGTATGTAATGATGGATATGTATGAGGCATTGTAGGCTCTTTGTAGTTCTTGAAGTATGTAATGATGGATCTAGATGAAGCATTGTAGGCTCTTAATAGGTCTATGTAGTTCATGAAGTATGTGATGAGACATTGTATTGGAATTGAGTTGATGAAGTGAAATTAAAGGATTATCAAGTTCAAAACGTAAAGTTTGAATAGTATTGGGCTTGACCTGTCGAACTGTAAACATCAAAAGTCAGTGAATCGTATTGTTTAAATTCACGATTATAAACGATACCGTTTATGGAAAGTGCAGTGTAAGCATCTAGCAATCAAACTTATTGAACGAATGAGTAGAACAATAGGTGTTTGCCTATGAAATCTCTGAAAATTCCATGTGAATTTTCTTTCCTGGAATTTTAACATTTTAAATGGTTGAGTTTAAGGGAGGCAGTAAATGTTACCGGTAAATGTTCTTTCTGTAAACAGGACGTTTACCAGCTCAATTCAATGCTCGGTAAAATTTTGAGTATGTATGAGTATGACGAAAAAAATTATTGTGCTTGACTAGTGGATCTTCTGTGCTAATTAATATCAATCATGGCACATTCGCTGACAGCTAAAATTATTGACGGTGAATTAAACGGAATAGCTTACGATGGCTACATGTTATTTATAATTTATGGATTTGTCATCTATATAAGTACGGTAACAGAAAAGTACCTCCAGAATGTTGTCACGTGACTGAAGCACGATAAAATGAAAATTGCAAAACATTCGAAGTAATTCTATCGTGGGCTAACTAATCTCCACACAACGTAGAATGAATTTCCTTCGTTTAATATTTATTTCATACTGTAAACCGATGAATGAATAAATCTCCTCGTATTATTCAGCTGATGAGGCTGCCATTTTGATCATATGAAACAATCGCTCTCTACTCTCGACCAATCAGAGAACGTTGGTAAATGGTGCACAGTTCGTACACCGTAATTTTTTTTCAGTACAGAAAACATATATCGGTAAAAACTCAGACCGGAAATAGCTGAATTATTTACCGGTAAATGAACTGTCAAACGCTCCCAAAGACACTTAGTTTCGTGCACCGGTGGCACTGGTAACATTTACCAGCTATCGGTAAAGCTCCCATGAACTTGACCATTCATGCTTGGTCTACACTATCCTACAGACTTTGCAAATAAATTTTAAAAAGTGAGTAGCTAAATAATTATATATTTTTTAATTTTAGGGAGCGCTATGACGCATTTTTTAAGCTAGCAAATAAATTATCCGAGATTACAACAAAATTGAAACAAGAACAATTATCCTGAATCATATCTCCCTCATCCTCAGTAATAAAGAAATGCTTGACTCAGTAAAATATATTAGTGGAACAGTACGATAGATGACCTCATTCATACGTGATGAACGTAAAACGACTGAATCTCAACAAGAAGCTCATACTAATCAAGATTTCAAATAGAGTACCATAACAGCTGGAGCTATTGATCAAACCTGATTGACCGACCAGACACACCAGAAAAAAAAAGAAGAACCACGAAATTACAAGAGAATTGGAATGCAAGAGAAATGATCCAATTTGCGATTCGGAAAGGCAATTTGAATGCAATGCATATCACCTCTGTAAAGCTCTGATCATTCACCTTGTTGAGTAAGGAGATACTACTCTCTGTTGAACGAAAAAAGTTTTTTTTTACCGATCGAACATCGGCGAAAGTTTTTGGGTCACTGACGGAAAAGAACATCTTGCTTCACTCTGTCGAGGTTGATGCGAGGTTTCCTAACCTCGACCGGTAAGGAATTGAGTGCCTCAGGCTACCGACCATATGCTTCTTTTCCCCCCGGAGCAAAAGACATATGATCCGGCCGCATTTAAGCTACAACCTCTTTGAACCTCAAACCCCTTTCTACAACCTATCACCCTGATGAAAGATACATGTTGCCGGCACTTACTCTGCTTGTCAAAAACTATCTCTTCATTCACTTTTGCCAAGAGCTATGTTTTTGAGATAGCACGTCATCCATTTTTCAAATATGTTATCTTCTGTATTGGCTAAAAATGGGAAGCTAAATCAACTTGGAAAGACTTATGTAATAAATTTTAGTTTCTGGAGGTTTAGCATTTTATTCTCACAGAAACAGTTATCGTAGCACACAAATTCTATTCACATTCAGATAAGTAGGCTGCAGTGTAGACGATTTTTAAAAAAAATTTCAATGCTATGAATCATGTCAAAGACCTCCGCTACAGCGAAAATTGCAATTATCGGCTAATGGAAATCGGTGAGGAGACCCTTCCTACCCGTTCCACCTTTCCGCTTGAGCAATGTTATTGGAAACATTTTATTGTGTCACAACACAAAAATAGTCGAACTAAGGATCTTCCAATTACCATTCAGGAGTCAAGACACAAAATAACTACACCACACTAAAAGCATATTTGAAGTAGGATTTATTTGATATTTAGCCTCACCTCGAAGAACCTTTAACCCCAAGAAACTTTTCAGAGTTATCTCCGAAACAAAATAACTTGAGGCCGGTTGTTTTACCGGACAAATAATACAATTCGATGGTGACTTTTCTCCAAGTTTTTCTATGAAACCGTTGTGCTATTTTCCAACTACAATCGAGCTGGAATTAAGAAGAACACATTAAAAATTACAAATCACTTTGGCTGTGACAGAAATTTTTATTACTGAATTAATCCAAATTGATTTTTAAAAAGTCCACTAGCTCTCTAATCAGTATGCTCAACAGCAATGTTTAACAATTCATTAGTTCACTAATAAATGAGCCAGTTAACTAATTTAATAGAGTAATTTATTTAGTAATAGACAATTAGATAAATTCCTTAGCTATTTGAATCGTTTACACCATAAGATTAAATGCACCATAGAGTTAGAAGAGAATAGTGTTTTAAATTTTCTAGATTTAAGAATTGACCATAGCACCGGAACCCACAACTTCTCTATTTTTAGAAAAGTAACTCATACCGATGTAATCATACCTCATCACTCATGTCACCCAATATCGCACAAACTTGCAGCTTTCAATAGTATGATTTATAGAGCTTTAACCATTTCAATGAGCAATCATCACTTTGAAAAAGAGATTAGTATGATTAAACAGATAGCTATTACAAATGGATATGAGGAAATCATTGTCAATAAAATCTTGAATAAAATAAGTATGAGACTGGCGGTCAGTGCTAGCATTACTGTAACTGAAACTGGGGAAAGGTCATGGATAACGGTGCCTTACCTTGGCCCAGTTTCTGATAAATTAGGAAAACAACTGAAAAAGAACGGTTTTGATGTAGCTTTTCAAACCAAACCAATTTTAAAGAGCTTATTTGGGCGTAGTAAAGACAAAATTGATATCTGGGATAAAAGTGGGGTTTATAAATTGAATTGCGGTGATTGTAATGCTTGTTATGTAGGTCAGACTGGTATAAGTTTCAAATGTAGGGTAAATGAACATATCAGGGATTGGAAAACCCAAAAAGGAGATTCAAATTTTGCAGTTCATCTCATTAATAATGGACACAAGTTCAAGGCTGAAGAAAATGTTGAATTTCTACATTTGATTGGCAAAGGCAGACAATTGAACATTTTAGAAGCTTTGGAGATAACTAAGTTGGTAAAAAAACGATTCCATAACTAATTTAAATGACCAAATTTATTTTAACCAATTCAATACAACTAACTTGGTTTCATTATAATTCCAGAATATTTTTAAAAAAACAGTTCTTATGTGTATTTCTCAGTTGACCTTGATTGCACTTAAGTGGGCTTCTAATTTTTAAAAAAATTTTAATTTTAGTTTGATTAAATTCTAGCCTTATTACAATTTTTTGTTACTTTCTTGATTTTCACAGTGTTTAATTATTGATTTGACTCGTATTTTTGCTTGTTACTCCTCCCACCAGGGGGCGTGACTTGACAACCAATCACAACGTCCGATTAAGGTCAGCCTCTTTCCCTCTTAGCCAATAGTATCATTCCATGCACAGTATATATATAAGGCTTCTCTGTACTTCAGTTTGATTGAGATTGATAATGGTGTAACAACCGAAACTAGTTTCTCGAAGTTTTAATAAATGTGGTTGTGACAATTTCGTCTTATTATTCATTAAACTAATTTAATGTCTGCTATGCTTGTTTATACTAGACTGCTTGTACTAGACTGCTAGTCATGATTTTTAGCCCCAAATTTTGGATGATTTCCAAAAAAGCTATTAAAAGACTAGACTTTCTATTGGATTATGAATAATATGACACCTTAACCACAGTTATACGGTTCAATTATAAAAGAAAATGGAAAATCACGACTTCATATCATTAACTAATGAACAAAATAGCTTGCGAAGAAAATATTAGGAACTCAAATTAAATCACTCATATTATATAAAATGGATCATGAAAGAGATTTGATGTGTCAATAAATAAAATTCAATAGTTGAAAACTTTAAAACCCATTTTTTCTAGCTGTAATAGTCTCGGTCTCAAATATTTCAATCGAAATTTAATATTTTTGTTTACTTTTTTGACTGTATTTTTAGTGTTCCGTTCCAAGTGAAATTTCAAATTTAAAATAGCTTCGTCGGGTTGGAATGCAACTATTTTTATTTGTGGAGTAAGAAAAATTATTTTTTTTGGAGTAAAGTTTTCAGTAATTTAAATTTTTCTTTGTGGACTAATGACAAAGTTTTGGATACTTTTGCTTAGTCAAAATTTGCGAAGAGAGAAGTGCTTCAGACTCTGTTGCATATTTTAATTGTATTTTTGTGTCAATAAATTAATGCAACTGCTATCTATTAGCATGACTAATAAACATTCCAGATTCAACCTAATTCACTTAAAAAAACAACAATTTGTAAAGCATTGAAACATTAAAATGAAAAATTTAGTGAAGGTCATTAAGTAACATTATGAAGAGAAGCCCAGTGAAGAAATTTAGTTAATTGGCTCCACAAAGGGATTTCACTGAACCTGTTCAATTTATCTCTAGGAGCTGATTTTTCACCTAGGCTGCAATGTTTTCCTGAAAGATTCGCTTTGCTCGAGAATTTGTAGCAGAAATTTGCTAACACCTTATCGTTTACACAAACTCTTGGTATTGAATACACAAAGTGTTCTCATCCTTCTCAAGTAACTCTTTCCCTTCTCCTTCGCAAATTCTGAGCCAATAACCTGTAAGATATCAGCCAACAGGGGAGTTTTACTCTTCAGCTTACAAATGAAGCTTGTGAACTTGTTTTTGCTTGCGTGCATGGCGAGCCGACATGAAAGTTTCAATTTAATTTCCCGGCAACAACTAGCAGTAGGCTGGAAAAGTCAAGACTAACGCCTTTCCAAAGAGCTGACTTTCTATCACGAATAAATGTGGAAGCATTGTGACTAAAAAAAGGGCGTCAGCCATTTTCTCAAGTTTTCTTTGAACTATCCTCGATTATTGCTCAACAATTATTAACCATATAAAGCTTTAGAATTTTTACAATAATTATTATCTACTACAAAATTTGATGTGAAACAAATATTCACTGTAGACAATATTGTTTTAGACAATTATGGGAGTGATTGTCGCTCGCCGAGTGCGGTGTTGTGGCGATCGCGCTGTTCAGTCATGAGCGCTCGATACTGCTCCTCGAATGGTGACCGGCAAAAAATAATATGACATTATCTGCTCACATGGTGGTTCAGTGCCAACCTGAAACTGCAGGTCCTTTAGCCATAACATCATTATATCATCGTCTCCGATTCATGTAGGCATCATCAAGAAAAATTATAAAATAGGCTTTGCATTATTTCATTTTTAGAGTAGGCTATACTAACCCAGTTTGAAGCTTTTTAACAGTATCAAAATGTACTTTTAACAGTATCAAATAACTTTCAAAAAAAATTAAGAAATTTGATGAATGCAGATAAAAATATAAAGATATAAGTAATTGTATTAAATTAAATATGAGATTAGAAGTGAAAACTAAAGAAATGAGAATGGAGTGACTAGGAAAGACATAAATAATAATAATTATTGAGGAAACTGGAGAAAACGTGTAAGTGAAGATTGACTAGAAAAGAATACTGGTAATAAGAGAAGATTGAGTTAGAATTCATGAAGAAATATATGCAATCTGCAAATACGAGCACAAACGAATAAGCGTATAAGGATTCAGATTCAGATGGCTTTATTTGTGTAAATTTACAATGTACATGATTAATAAAAGTATTATTTATCTTTTTTAGTAATGGCGAAGGTGATATTGTGGAAGGTATCCATAATGAATAATAAGACGAAATTGTCACAACCACATTTATTAAAAGTTCGAGAAACTAGTTTCGGTTGTTACACCATTGTCAATCTCAATCAAACTAGTTCAAAACAGTCCAAGTCCAATCAAAACAGTTCAAGGCTGAAGAAAATGTTGAATTTCTGCATTTGATTGGCAAAGGCAGACAATTGAACATTTTAGAAGCTTTGGAGATAACTAAGTTGGTAAAAAACGATTCCATAACTAATTTAAATGACCAAATTTATTTTAACCAATTCAATACAACTAACTTGGTTTCATTATAATTCTAGCCTATTTTTAAAAAAACAGTTCTTATGTGTATTTCTCAGTTGACCTTGATTACACTTCAGTGAGCTTCTAATTTTTTTTTTAAATTTTAATTTTAGTTTGATTAAATTCTAGCCTTATTACAATTTTTTGTTACTTTCTTGATTTTCACAGTGTTTAGTTATTGATTTGACTCGTATTTTTGCTTGTTACTCCTCCCACCAGGGGGCGTGACTTGACAACCAATCACAACGTCCGATTAAGGTCAGCCTCTTTCCCTCTTAGCCAATAGTATCATTCCATGAACAGTATATATAAGGCTACTCTGTACTTCAGTTTTCAGTTTGATTGAGATTGACAATGGTGTAACAACCGAAACTAGTTTCTCGAACTTTTAATAAATGTGGTTGTGACAATTTCGTCTTATTATTCAGTATTATTTATATTAGCAACTCTCAGATCCCATAGTTCAAGTGATGTACAGTGATTTTTGAGAAGTGAACATAATGGTTGAATAGTCTGAATAGAAAAGATTATAAATACAACAAATATATATTTTAAGGTACTGTACAGCAGAAATAAATGATGTGATTGTTAAAAAAAAGAAAAAGAGAGCTTGGATCTAAGAGATGAATTACACAATGAGGCGATTAAGGCCATTTTTACACTTAACCTTTTACCTCAACATATGTCCTACTAGTTTACATTGATATGTAGAGATAAGGAAAGAGATAAGAAGATAGCAAGATGTATGTTGATGAGCGATGTAGGAAACAATAATGGGAAAGAATAAAAGTGATGGAGGGTGAACATCAAAGAATAAGGCTGAGGATAAAATGATGTTACTGGTGATTCGAGGTTTCAGACATTAAATGAAAAAAGAAAGAGGAAATAATCAAAATGAATTATCAAATAATAATTACTTCAGAGATATCAGAGGAAAACAGTTGTTGTATGAGGATGAAATGAAAATGGGGAAGGATCTTTTATCTGAAGATAATGAAATTCAAGATACTATGATAAGTTCAGTTACACGGGCTTCTATTCTTGTTTGTTGTTGTTATCATAGGTTGGAATTAATGTGCTGATTGAGGTATAAATGTTAAATGTTTGTTTTTTAAATGTTTGTATACTTTACAAGTTAAACGTATCTGATGAAATTAAACTGATGTTAGATATTCTTTTGTAACAAATACTGCAAAATTCTATCTATGCTGAAATGTTATCCCTTAGCAGAAACTGTGAATGTGAACTTAATTAAGGGAGCTGCTTTCCATACAAGGACACAAGAGTCGTTTATTAGAGTTTAAAGTGTTTATTATACAGGTAGCTTGCAGATCATTAGAGAAGGAAGAATTTGGAAAATTGACCAACACAAAATTCTTCAAAACTGTGCTGAATAAAGCGCAATATCAAATAATAATTGGAGTTGGAATTCGCCATCGCAACGGAGTCATTCATCTCAGCCCTTTTCCCTCTCTATTCATCCCTCTTTTTCTTCCCATACATTTCTCTTTCCTTTCCAGCATGCTTCATTAATATTCCTTTCTGCGCAGCAGTAAACTTTACACTAACAATTTGTTTTATCTCGGTACATTACTTTCAACAATAAATTCTAATAATCACGAGATGTTTGAGACGTTACACAGCAAGCTTGATGGTGAAAATTATATGTGAGCGATGTCCTGAAGACAGCGAAATGGATGACAAAAAATAGGACGGCTGAACGCTTCTTATCAGTCTTTCATAATTCCGTACTTTTCCTCCGCCATCTTGGGATGTAGTCATCAATCAGTCAGTCAACATCATCTGCTACCAGTTGATGTGCGATTTTTTCAAGACATTCAGCTTTTATTAACCTAATTTGTAAGCTTCACTCCAGCAAAATTTTATGTCAAAAGAGCATGAGCTGAAAAATGTGGCTTGAGATCATCAGTTCAACATAAAGCATAAATACTAATATAGACAAGAATTCTCATCCAGCTGAGTGGGATGAGGATGATGTTCAACACAAGAAAACAAATGAACAGAAGACAATAAGAGAGAGAAGACAATAAAATATAGAAGAGACTATCAATTGGGTCCTTAGAAAATAGATGAGGATATAGAATGATTATCAGTCAATGAAACTGCAAATAATAGGAAAACATAAATAACTATACAAGTTGAATTTTTATTTGTTGTCTCCTTGATCCGGAGATTTACAGATGAAGTAGAAAATTCATTTCAATCATTTTAGTGTTTTATCAAAAATAGGAGAGACACTCATTTTTTTAAATTATTTTGAAACGATTTGCGTAAATTGGGATATTTTGCCAATATTTTATATTGCAATAAAAGACCATTGCTATAATTCTATCATCAAACATTAGTTTAAAAAATGTAGGGCTTTGTTTGTCCTATTTGTGAAAAAACATCAGGTCAGATACAAATAGTTCAATTCAATCAAATATTATTTAAATTCCATTGAAAATTCCCTCTGAAAAAATACAATTAGTTCATTGAAAAAAGTTTTTATAAATTAGATTTTGTGAGAATATCTGTATCACTCATACACATTTCCTATTGACGTGCTTAGCTGTTGACTGTGTTTAACTTTCAATTAAATTGGTTTCATCTATCATAAAAGTTTCATTTTCTAAATTTCTTACTACAAGAAAGATCCAGCAATCAATCACAATCAACCTCTCAATAAATCTGAATCAGTAAACGTTTTTCATGAATAAAATAAAAAAAGAACAATAAACCAGCGGAAAGCTTTATTGAACCTCAATATTCATACTTACTCTTACAAGAAACTGTGGATGGCAGAGTAATCAATATTTATACATCACTTTGATAAAGCGTGCCGTATTGTCAACAAGATACTATAAATTTGATTCCCTCTAACACGTCAAAAATTATTTCAAGACATGGAAATAATCAAACCCAACTGCAGTTCTGAGCATATGAGAATCTGATCAACCGTGCATTAAATTGCACCTGGAATCAATATGATAGAGGATCACCGAAGTGGATAAACCAATAATGAGCTAAGGTTATTATCAAATGAATTGGGTACATCAACATTCGAAGTGGAAGCTTGGATTTAGTGGCCTTGAGTTGTACCATTGAAGAAAGGGTACCGAACTTAATTAAGGTGCGGTACCAACGATGAGGAACAAGGGACTAGGGAGGAAGTGACCAGGAAGGGCACCAGTAAAGGGTCTTTGTCCCGTTTGTTAGTAAAACTAGACTAATCAATTCTGAAGTGGAATGATAGGGATAGTAGCGGAATTGGACATCCTTCCTCCCATCATTCCCTAACCCACTTTGGCGTTTTGCATTCAGAATAAACTTTGTTTGGCAAGAAGTGTCTGAGAGCAACATGTAGCAAAACAGCCTTATGGAGATGACGTCATGAATATCAAGAAGGATTGCTTATGAACAGGAAGAGCAGCAAAGATTTTTTGCTCAGAAAGTTGGAGTTGGGAGCCTCTAATGAACATGTTGCATCCATACAAGCTAGTAGCATAGACGTCATAGCATCAACCTTCCTGAACTCTGCTAGTAGCCAGTTCATCAAGGACTTGATCCACAAGGACAGATCTGCTGGGTCTTTCATGAACTATTATGTTAGTAGTTTCTTAGGCGCAAGTTTAAACAAATACTTTGGGAAGATAAGATAGTAATATCATATTATTTATGAAATATTAGCTGAATTTAAGCATGCAAAAATTAAGTTATGAATTAATCTGAACTAAATAGATGCAATAAATATATTTATCATTAACAGCTACAAATTATTAATTCGATAATTGTGTGCTAAATGTCTCATGAACTCTGCCTCATGAACTCATGGACTCTATTTCAGTAGTTTCTCTCTTTTAAACAATCAAACTGAACTAAAAATATTTTTTTAAATTATAACTCATTAGTAACCACTATTGAAAATTATTTTAATTTGAAATCAATCATGGTTGTCTAAGTTTTAAATTGAAATAGCCGAATAAAATTTCAATTTTAATCATGACTGTCAATATGACTACGACACCATTATCGAATTCCATTGAGCGCATACAATGTTATTTATTGGGGATTAATCTAGATTGATAATTTTGTGATATTCTACTTCTATGAATGCTTAACTTTTATTGGCTAAAGCGCGTACAATTGTGTTACTTATTCATAATATCATTGAAAAAAAATTCAACTGCTCTGTGATAGTGACTGTGACTAATAAAATAATGTGGTAACTAAAATTTCTGTTGTTGTTGTTGTTGTTGTTGATAATGATGTCGTTGTTGTTTGAATACCAGTGCACTTTATATTTTTTTAACCGACTTCCAAAAAGAACAAGGTTACTATATTCGACCTGTTTTTAACCGACTTCCAAAAAGAACAAGGTTACTATATTCGACCTGTTTTTTTTTTAACCGACTTCCAAAAAGAACAAGATTTTTTTTATGTTTGTACATCAATCATTCGAACAATATTGAACCGATTTCGATGAATTTTTTTTTAAATGAAAGAGCATCGCTCAGCGGTGGTCCCATCCAAGTTTCGCAAGGTCGGCCCGATACTTAGCCCAATATTAAGCAAAAAGGAGCATTCTTCAATGTCTTCATTTCAATCAAGTTTGAATAGGATAGTTCCACACATAACCGCCAATCAGATAACCGGTGTCGTTTACCAGGCTGATCATTGTATCATATGGAGCGCTTTACATCTAGACGGTTTTCGAAATCATATGATGCAATGCAATTATGCCGGGTAAACGACATCGGTTACCCAAAGCTGATTCAGTGTGAAACAAGCCTGTAATGTCCCGTTTTGACCAATCATGTGAACTTAATTTGAATCGAGAATAAGAATATAATATTTCTGTCCATATGTTCATATGAAAATTGTAAATAATTTAGTTGATGTTATTGAGTCATAGGAATACGGTTATTTAGTTTCAATCATAAGTTGGAGATTTGGAAAAACAGCTGATCTCAGAAGTATTTTTAGTTTCGCTGCTGTGATAAATTAAGAATATTTATTCGTCATTAAATACAATCATGTCCGTACAATAGGCTATTTTGAGGTTATGTTTGATGATCCTTTTGTACTAGCTCAAAGTTTATGTTTTTTATATTAAAAAAATATATATGATCAATATCACGAAAAATATCGTACACATCTCATCCGGGAAGATGTTTACCATACTCGTATGATAATACCGCACTCAACTTTATCTCCTGCGTTAACTTATCATATTTTCAGTAAACACAATTTTTCACACTTGTAACGTAATATAGGCCTACTTTTTCAGTGTAGGTATATTCTGAAAGGGACCACATCAAAATGAATCAAAAGCCATTTCACTTTTAAGAAGCCTTTCGCTATTATAATTTTCCTAAATACAATATTCCACATTAAATAAAACGTTGTAGAATTTTCCTTAGTTTATCTTTTCTTATAAGTGGATTTTTATTTACTTAAGTTTGGATTTTATAAATTAATTATTGGCTTGCTAATTTGATAAATATTTCATAATGTAGGCTTTAAGAAATTTCTCATGTTTTCAAAGTTTGAAAATTCAACTAAAAAGCTTAAAATAAAACATATTTTAAAACAAAAAAAGAAACCGACTTCAGTGAAATGATAAAATACTCACGTACTAAAAAGTTTAAAATAAAGTATTTACTTTAAACAGAGAAAATTTTAAATTTCATACAAGTAATCTTTTGAAGTCGGCGCCAAATTTCCCATAAACTTCTAAAATATAACAGAATTACTCTGTGATGTTTTCCATGACGAAATAATTGAACAATCTAATATCAATTACTGTATTTCAGTAAAAGTGAGTGTAAATCACATATTCAATTGAAATACAGTGTTAGTTTTGATATTAGATAGAATTTCTTATCATCTTCATAAAATATTTGGCGCCGACTTCAAAAGATTGCTTGTCTGAAATTTAAAATTTTCTCAGTTTAAAGTAAATACTTTATTTTAAACTTTTTAGTACGTGAGTATTTTATCATTTCACTGAAGTCGGTTTCTTTTTTTGTTTTAAAATATGTTTTATTTTAAATTATGTTGTAAGTTATTCTCAATCTTGATGCAATATTTTATGCGTTATGTGTATCATGTATATACTACACATATCAACGTGCCTTATATCACCTAGATTATTTATTTTGTATTTATGAGGAATCTTTGAAGAACATTCCAGAAAACTAAAGCATAAGAAAACGTGAGTATAGTGGTTGCTGCGGTAATTAATTTGGATGTTATAGGCTATGCGAATTTCAACTCCTCAATAATATATTAACAATATAAGCAATAAACTATTTATTTATTATCGGCTATAAACAATAGACGTTTATAAGTTAAATGACCAAATAAACCTAAGGAATAAAGGTAGAGTTGACTAACAATAAACCTTATGAAGATTGGAATCGATAACGCCCTGGAAAGTACTGAGATACTAAAGGGTCTAATATGTTATTTATAGCCATGATATTTGGCCAACCAGTCTTTTCCAAAAGATGGAAGATACGATGAAATTCTTCCAAAAGATTACTTATTACTTTCAAATTGATACAATCGAAATCTCGTTCATCTTTTCATAGAAAGTAGGTGGTGGAAACGATTCATGACTTATTTCTGCTTAATCAATATTTCGAGCACTTCATTGAACACAAGCAATTACTTTTATGGATTTTTTTGAAATGAACAGTTCTGTAATATTCATTGAAAGTAGCTATATAGACTACTTTACAACACTGTAAAAGGAACTGAAAGTTTCTTTTTATCAATTATCGATATTCAGTGATATTTTTTACAATACCTACATACTTGAGAAGCATAAAGCAGACTACACTACTTTGTTACACCAACCATACAAATGCTACCTTAATATCATCAGAGTTTTCTGGTATTCTTGTGTTCCATCGGAATGGGAAAATTGAATGAAATATATTCACAGACATTAAATTCATGAACTCTAATCGATATTATCTGAGGATTCATGCTCTTATTTCATTTTATGAGAATAAATAATTTGAATGAAATAGTAATCATAGAAATCCCAGAGCATTCTTACTTTGTTGAATCACCAATAAAATAATATTATTCACACATTTTTTTAATAAATTTTTCTGTTTTTATTTTTAGTTTTCTTAATCTGTTTTCGACGAACAATTGAGAATAGCTATTTAAATTGAATATCATCCACACACCTTTTTTGTGAATAAAACGTTTTATTCATCATTGTTACTTGGAAAGTTGAAAGAACTTGACAATTCTTTCGAAAAATCATCTTAACGAAATTAAAACAGAAACTAAGGACCCACAAAGTATAAGATAGATGAATGTGAATATGTGATCAAACTCAAGGTGTATGAATACATAGAATAGAGGAAAACCATGAATATTATAGATCCATATAGACATTTAAATTGTTATGACACATGCATTTGACGACAATCATGTCTGAATCAAGGCTCCATCAACACCTTGTTTATAGTCTGAATAATTGAAATGGAGACATACATCACATGTCACATTATTTAGCATTCAATGTAACCTTAGCCATTCTCAACAAGCAAATACTATCCAATATCAAATAATGCAATATAAATGAATCTATCTATAGTGTTGTAGGTGTCAGCAATCACTCTCGGCTTGATGCTAATAAATTTGCAATGAAGACTACTATTAAACTCAGCCGAATCCCGGGCAAGGGATGATTCTCTTTGTAACCACCCCCTTCTGCAATTATTCTAATGGACTTGAAAGGCGGTACAAGCTAAAAGCCACCCCCACGCCGCCTTCAGCAAATCTTCGTCAACAGTTTCAAGAGAGCAGCAACGCAGTCACGAAGCAGCGAGGCATCGAGCAGAGCCATACCAATAATCTCTGGCGAGCTAATAATAATAATAAAGCAAGGCCTAACAGAACATAGAAAGTCAAATTGCAATTACTTTTTTTTGTTTGTTGATAACAATATCTTTCTACCTACAATATACTCATTTCATCTACATTATAATAATTTTCTATCGCTACTCCAACGATGAATGATGTTTCGTGCTAATATTAGAAGAATATTATTATAATTTGAATTCCTTTTTGTTCGTTTTTCATCTTATTTTCAAGCAAGTCATCAATTAGGAATTTTATGATAACTTTGGTGGAGATTTTGTCATTGTGTATTTGCTTTCTTTCTGAAACTTCATGCAATTAATTTCTATTTTCTAGCTTATCAGTAATAACGGACATTTATTTCCTATAACAGACAATTCACTCCAATTATGAACTCCTCTTCTATAAATTCACTCAATAAAAATTGACCAGAACTATACTTTTTTTTTTGGTCTAAATGTCTAAATATTTCTCTCTTTAAAAAGCATTATATGATTCGATCATCGTGGTATAATAAGGAGAAAAATATTTCTCCAAAGTGTTCACCTGCCTATTAGTCTTATGCCCGGTTTCTGAGTCGTTCATTAAAATTAATGGACCATTAACTCAATGCTGGAGCAATTAAACTTAATGAACAACTCAGAAACCGGGCATTACTCATGTTTTTCTTGAAATCAGTTCCCAAATTAATGTACTCGTACTCGTTGCAAAAATGTACATGATTACATTTGGACCATTATAATATGTTTGGACTGCATTGAAAACTATAAAATTGTTGCAAACATAGCGGTGTTTATTGGACCATTATCATCTGCCACTTTTTTGAAGTAGAAAATAATTACTGAGAAGTGTTTTGGAATCTTAGTTATAAATGTTGAGAGTGGAAAGTTTATTTTGTTATAAGTTAAATTCAACTTAGTCTTCGAATAGTGCCCTGTGAGGCCAGGAAAAAACTAACCACTTTTTTATCCTTGAATTATTCGCTTGTATAACGGTCAATCCATTGCTGGATTATAATGTGCGAAGTAAAATAATTTGAATTACGTTATATTCATACCTGTATGGATATGAAAGTTTTCTTCAACTCGTTCAACTTACTCATCTGTCAAAGTGGAAGGAGTCAAGTGGAATGTTGAAACAGCCACATCACAAAGAGATTGAAAGAGCCGAATTGGAAGGTGAAAAGAACCTTGGTATTCTATTTTCAGGTGAAATTTATCAAGGTTAAAGTTGATACTGTTTATTCTGGTCAAAATTGTATAAAAGTAGAGTTGTTATTTCCAATAGAAGCCTGGTTTTGACACACCTCAGTTACAGATGGCTGTACATTTTAGTCGTAGAACTCCAAGTAGGCTAATTGCTATGTCAAATTATGCAACCCGATGATTTGAAGAGAACCACATGGCTGGGAGAAGAAATCCTACAAAAAAAAACAGGCCTGAATAAAACTGTAACACCAGACCTGTCTATCAAACCTGAATTTTATATTCTTAAACAGGAAAAAATAGGAAAATATATCATTCAATTTTCCTCATTAACTCATGTTATGATGCTTACTGACTACTGAAATAATGCTGAGAATGATGATATATTTGCAACTTTCTTTATAATTTAAATGTGCTATAATAATTAATAAGCGTATGGATTTTATTGGTCGGGAGACACTTACAGTATTTCCACCTCGCCTATTGAGCCTATTTTGGGAAATATGGTAGACCTACGATTTTAGGTGGGTTCCTAATCACCGGGATGTACTATGCGAGTGATCAAAGAACGTTTCTGGAATGTGAATCACTATTTCCACTATTTTGTATCTGTTTTCATGATAATATTACAAGTATTTACAACTTAAATAGATGGATGTGAATATTTCTTTTATCAATTAGTAATTCATTTCATACACATTACATCAAATTTCGCATGATATTATAGAGTATCCAGCTTCTGCTAGTTGTTTTTTATGCAGTATATTGTTCTCTCAACATAAAACTTGAATCGAAATTGCATAATCCCTAGTAGGGAGTACAATATTGGGTTTCTGAAACAATTCAATTAAACTGATAAAACGTCAAACTACCTCTTCCCAGTAATAGTAAAATAGACAGTTATGATAGAATGGTTTCCAGAGGAGTATTTCTATGCTTTGATAAATGTTTTAATAAATAACTGGTCAGTGCTACCTCATTCATAACGCTTATGTAGTCAAACTTTCATTTATATTTTAATTAATTAATGAATGGAATAAATTTCACCGGTAATCATCAAGTCAACTGTAAAAATAAAAGGGAACTTCCTTTCATTGAAAAATTTACTTGAAACTTACCTTGAAATTATAATATAATTTGTGCATCTACGCATCCACCTCAAAAATTGATGCAATGAAGACGTTATTAGTGCAAAATGCTGTACTGTATTACTGTAAAAATATTCAAAACGAATTAATAAAATAAACTACACTTTATTATCCCAGAAAAATTCAACACAATTTCCATAATCAATTTGGAACACAGTAGAGCTCTTAATATGATAGAAAAATACATTAAAAAATAATAATTCACTGCTTCGTCATAAACCATCATATTTGAATACTTCAACTAAGTCGCATCAAGTTTCAAAATAATGTAATGGGGTCATTCATTCCCTTCGAGATGAGCTATGATGTTTACGCCACTACAATTCTCACCCTCTTGGAACTCTCTCATTCCTAATCTAGCCCTCTCACTCATCTCAATCATGCTCTCAAGAACCCCTCTACTTCCCCTCACCAACAACAATACCACATATCACGTGATAACGCAACGCGAAAGATAAACGATTCATTTCCTCCGACTATGCTTTTCATCCTGGGCTTAACCAGGCAGAAAGTTTATTGGACGAAGCATGCATCATGTCATGGCACCTCGGCGAAGGATAAGGCCATGCGTCCAATCAATCTTCAACTCGCTCCATTTTTCCCTCCATTGTGACGTCACATGTCCGTTATCCAGCGATGTCTCCATGAATTTTGACGGAGGATCAACTTTCATGCGCGCCGCGCCACCTTCTTTTCCCCAGTGTCAACATTTTCCTCCAAAAGATTTCACCCGAGTAGGTTCGGCAGAATCAAATGATTCATTCAGGAGTATTCCAAGGAAACTTTATTCTGAGGCTGTCTAGTACGGAGAATAGAATAATCAAGATATCCTATCCAAAATCATCGTAGGGAAACACAACAGTTTCGCTTGTACCGCAACAATTCTTTTGAATGAAGTGACCTTATATAAACTATTTTAATAGTTATTTATTAAGAGGTAAATAATGGAAACAAGGTACCTCATTAAAGAAATTAGTTAACTCTAGTACAAATGTACTTGAAAGATTAACTCAGTAGATTATCGTCTAGCTACTATTTACTTTCTATCTTCTATCTACTTATTACCATCATCAAATGTAACTCAGCAATAATTAGTCAATAGCCTTAATCAGTTTTTAATTGATTAGTCAGAAGCCTTTTACATGAGAAATTTTCATAATTTCATTATTGATTGAATAAGACCTATTTTTTATGATAATGACCACATGAGCCTGGGTCTTAAACTCAAGCAATGAGGCGAATAATGAATAAAAGATGCCAGACTGAACGGGAATCGAGCCCGTGACCGCAGTAATGACAATCAGTCAGAGATAGGCGCAACGACCAGCTACACCACGAAAGCTGCTTCATATCCTTATTAATTATGTAGCTCTGGCTACCTGCTTCTCATCTAACTAAACTACTGTAATTAGTTTTATTGGTTCTATTTCTGTTATTTTATTATTGATTTTGAGTGTAGCCAATAAATTTAATTTGGAAATTTTCTAGAATTTATGGTGAAAATCTTGCAATAATGTGAGCAATTGATAGGTAAAGTTCAAAATTCTCACATTGTTTTAAATTTTCTCCATGTTGATGATGCTTCCAAAACTTGAAAATCAATTTGATTCGTAGTTGGAAATTTAATCTCATCAATGATTGTCAAGATTAAAACTTGTGAGTTTGTTAATCTGAGCAGATTTGACGATGGATTACACAGTCCATATGAACATTTTTATCGAGCTTAACATCTCTACTAGCTCAGGATATTTCCACAAGGGTTCATCATATTGATTAAGCATTAGGGAGAACTGCGAATGGAATGGCCAGTATCATAGCATTTAACTGGCATTTTAATGGATTATTTGGTGCAATTTTCAGCTTAAACAAAGAATAAAACTGCTGAATATGAGAGGCGGTAGGACATGCATCTTCTAGAAACAACGCCTACGAAAATTTATTGCCAGAAGGAGGGCAGTTGTAAAAAAAATAATTGATGAATGTGGAAAAAGTGATGAGTGTGGAAGAGTGCTGTATGTGTAAGGCTTGTCAGGTTTAAATCAGAGTGCATTCCAATGGGTAGGGTAGTTTTGAAGTCGGAAATTGGTAGAATTTGCTAGAAAGTGGTAGAATTCAAGTGAAGGTACTGGGTTTGTGTCTGCTCTCTTGTAGAAACAAATGAAATTTATAATTTAGTGGACAAATACAGCCTATCATCAAACGAAAATTTAAATATTCTCTATTATTATAATTCTTCAGTTTTCTTTTCACAACTCAATCAGTTTAAATCATATTTAATTATAATTATCAATAAATTACAAATTATTATTTTCAAAAAAATGAAATTATAATGAATACTATTTTCATCCCAGATGCGATTACGTATCATAATGAATATTTGCCTTCTCTTACCAGTAACAAAACCTTGATAGGGAGTTTAAGATCCAAAAAAAAGCAGTTAGGTGTATAGAAAGAGTAAATAGATTAGATTCATGTAGGCCGTTGTCCAAGAGACTTTGTCTCCTAAATGTAACCTGCTTATATGTGTATGAAGCTACTTTATATGTAAAAACGAATGATATTATCAAAAATCTTGACGTACACGATTATAATACAAGAAGTCGAGGAGATTATCACATGGTGAGTCACAATAGTAGCTTATTCAAACAAAAACCTAGTTATATTGGTAGGAAATTCTACAACAAGCTACCGCAGTTTTCAAAGAGTCTTGAAAATATAGAAATATATAAAAAACAATTGAAAAAATATTTAGTTGATAAAGCTTTTTATAGTGTACAAGAGTTCCTTTCACATCAAATAAAGCCCCACCCCAACTAATTGCTTAGATAATTTTGGAAACTAGTGTAAAAGAGTATAATTGCTGATCTGACTTGTCTTGTACTCCTTGTACTCTTATACTTCATCTGGAGTCTCCAAGACGTAATCTACAAAAAAATCCCGCTGTCAAATCTCCACTTTAACTTGAATCCAGCCCAAATTGTACTCATCACTGTAATATTCATGAAATTCTGAAGTAGTCGTGCTGTTGACAAAGCTGAGGATAGGCCACTGTATAGTGGCATGCCTATACGCCGCCAGTAATAATTGAACGGAAGCCCCCTCTCAGCAACACAAGAACAAAACCATGAATTTTGAACTGCCACAGATTGCTAAACTTAATAATTGAGCTCGTCTGTTTGATTTGTGCAGGTTCAGTTATTGGTGACCCAATTTTGATACAGAAAGTGTGTGTTGCCTTGGAGCCATGACAAATTTGACTAGGGGGAATACCACACAATCACGAACATTTTTGGTAGCCAATCAAAACGAGTTTCAATTAAATGTAGAAGATGCAAGCGAAAGCCAAAATTTGGTATGCAAAATTCATCAGTTGGTTATTCACCTGTTCTGATGTTCACGAGATAACCAAACCAACCTATTCAATACTAACTTCTCTAGACTGCAGAAAGATACAGTAATTATTCCAGTAATAAGTCAGTACAGTATAAGGCGTAACAATAATTTTATTCATTACTATAGAAATTCCAAGGGCTCTTCCACCTAAATTGGCTATAAATATAAGTGGTAATTTCAATATCGATTTATACAAGCTTCATAATTAATTGAGTGGATCATGTCTCATAAAACGCAAGAGAATATTTTTTTGGCACGTTTGGTGGTAACAATACAATAGTCTAAAAATTATTCTACTGGAATGAAATTAAGAAATCAAAATTTAATTCAATTTTATTTCCAAGTATAAAACAGTATGTTGGCTGGCCGCTTAGCGCAATTGGTTGGGGCATCACAACTTTAATTTGCTGTCGTTTCAGCGGTCGTGGGTTCATATCCCGCTCCTCTGTCTGGCATCTATATGTTATCATTCACCTCATTACCCACGCACAAGTCTCGGACTCATGTGGGCATCATCAGCAATAATTTTTTTTAAATTATTAATTACTGCAATTATAGAAAATCAACTGGATCATGAATTACTGAATTACTGACTAGCTACTATTACTTGTTACTGACTATATTATTTAAACAGAATTTATTAATTTCGAATTCCTTTAATTGCTATTAGTTCATACTGAAGACTTCCGCAATGGCGGATATTGACAACAGTATTGAATAGCTGATGGAAATCGATGAATGCTACTGTACAAAAATATCAGTTACCACCGGGCGCCCGACCGGCAATTGGGAGGTCCGTGGTTCAATTCCCGGTGGTAACTGATATTTTTCTACAGTAGCATTCATCGATTTCCATCAGCTATTCAATACTTTTGTCAATATCCGCCATTGCGGAAGTCTTCAGTATAAACTATTAGCAATTAAAGGAATTCGAAATTAATAAATTCTGTTTATGTATATTTGTCAGTTTATTCAATTGTCAGTCACTTCAAACTAACTTGTATATTATTTAATTGATGAAATTATTTTCTTCCACCGCCTTTCTATCTAGTGAACCTCAGAGCCTAGACCTGATGACCTTACGCCCTTATAATGATTTAATACTGTAACATAATGAGAAATAATGTGTTATGTGAATTAAATTGCTGTATTTGTTACACCCATGCATTGATAAGTTCAATCAAGTGTTTAATTAATGTTCAAAATTCAAATTTTCAAGATTTTTTGTTGATTGCAATATTAACAAAAATTCTCGTGTTTTAAGCTTTTTCAAGTTTACTTGATGAACAAATAAACAATGAAACTTGTAAACTTGGGTGATAGTTTTTTCATTATTTATTCAATCCCCGACACATAGTTTTATAGTGAGGAATCATATTTTTTTTAATTTCGCAATCAAATCACTACGTTTTCTATTTAATAATATATTGTAATGCTTGAGCATATATCAATGAACCCCTCTGGATGTGTTTTCCATCATCCAGAGAAATTATTATTATTATTGTTATTATTATTATTATTATTATTATTATTATTATTATTATTACTATTACTATTATTGTTATTGTTATAAGATTTGTTCAATCAAAAACTTCACTTCTCCATTATTATTCTGAAATAATTCTGACAAAACCTGAAACAGCGTCCGACTACGAGTTCTTTTGAGCACAAGTATACTTTGAAAATACTCTTTGTTCCAAACTCCAAACATTGAAAACTCATATTTTTTGACATATTTTTTGACATAAATTATCAAACAAAACCTATCCCAAGGTTGTGCGAAGAGCATGATTAGGAATAGCCTCTGAAAGAGCACTGATAAAGCAGAGCACAATACACAAGCATAAAAACCCAATATAATTGAGTAAAACAATAAATAAAAGTGAAATACAGTGTCAGTTTTAATGTTAGATTGTTCATTAAGCATTTCATCATGGAAAACATCACAGATTTCATATTTCAATTGAAATTGATGGCACATCCTTCTACAATCTCAGAATGCCGAAGCCCCAATTTACTTGTAAGCACCAACATCTCTCTACCAACATGAGAAGTCGTCTTTTCAACGTGAATATACACGTGCACTCGCCTTTGCAATCTGCTACCCATCCGAATCCAGGATAGGACTTTTCACTAGGCTTTGCTTTGCGATTTCGGTGCTACTCATAAGTATTCGCAGCTTTCACTCGGATCTCATTTCTCATCCCTCTTGCGTGGATCCTGTTCAAAATGAATCTGCTACATCATTTTCACCTTCTCTAGGAAACTAGGTCTAACACATGATTTAGCCAAGCCGCATTGCTTGGAACTGGGACATTATTTTCTGAACAAAATAGGATGGCTTATTAATAACAGAACTAATAACAGAACTCTAATAACAGAACGTAAGCCTTACAAATACTCAACATAATCTAGAAGCCATTTTCGAGCTATAGAGACAGGATTCTATAAAAAATCTAAAAGTTCAATATTCAATTATAGAAAGACATTTTTCATTTCGTTCAACTCAAAATGATCATTAAATTTGCAATTGAAACACACATCTGTAACTTTAGCTTAATTATAAACCGATCTTGAGGATTTTTTTACTTATATGGGGTATATGTTGTATGCTGTACAGTATTCAAATGATTACTGGATTGGCGTTTAAGTGAACTGTATTTAATTTTCGACTATTTAAATTTAAGCCAAATATATCGAACATAAAGTTCCCATGTATGAGCATAGAAAGAAAGAAAAGTAGAACGAACTTACCGCCTATGCGGCCGATATGAAGCGTCGAAATCAATTTGGGTATTTGGATTAGGAGAGGATGCAACTGAAAGGGCTAGGATTACAGGAAGGTACCTCAAATTTGAATTAACGATTCGGTGATCTGTTGCTGGACTCTATCTGGCGGCTACAGGAAACCTCTTGGTTGATATACACTATTATATGCTCTATAGTATAGTATATGCTCTATAGGCTCTATTATATGCACTGGTTTCTACAATATTTAATTTCAAAACGGCGGATCTAAGGCTTTACTATTTCCAATTAGACTACACAAATATACAATAAATTTGACATATACGCACAAGACCCTTTTGACAAATTAGGGTGTACGAAAACACGAAAGCGAGTTGACTGGCTGGCTAACACACTAATTCGAATCGAACTGATTGGGAAGGAAAAAATTGATCAATCGATCAATTGCAATTAAATTAATTGCCGTCAGGTAACAGCACCGTACAGTGCACCACCAATAATTGAACAATTCGAAACTCTCAAGTACAGTTTTGAAAAGAGGATCTATGGCCCAAACAATTACTGTAAATTTATTATTTTTTTCCAATATAAATTATTATTATCATTTTCATATAACCTATTATCTTCCAATTATCACTCTTTTATTTATACTTTATTATGTGTATGATGAAAGCCATATTGTACCCTGAACATATATGTATAATGTAATATGTTTGTTTAAATTTGTCAAAATAAAATCCAAATTCAAAATTCAATTACTCAAGAAAGATTTAAAAAGCCTTCTGAGTGGATTATTTGAAAATTTCTCTTGAGATAAGAGAGGCTCAAAATAGGATCATAATATGGGTCTATTAGATGTATGGCGCAGTATCTCGACCGGTGTTGTGAATTTATTTGGTGGATTAAAGAGGTTTGAACAACCCACAGTCCACATTATAACTTGAGGGGTACTGTATAGCATTATATTACTTCATTTATTTAAATTTAGAAATTTCGTATATGTAAATGATTAAAAACACTGTTATTATTAAAATCATTAAGGCAAGATATATGACCCTATCGGTAACGCGTAGAATATTCAGTAATGAGATTTTAAATGATGCATCTGGATAAAAAAGCGAAGTTTGGACAAAACTCGTTTACTCTTGAGCACTAAGCCAAAATAAATATTATGATCATATTTCGAGTCTTTCTTATCTCAAGAGAAATTTTCAAAGAAACCACTCAGAAGGCTTTTCAAGTCTTCCTTGAGTAAAGAAAGTCTCAAGGTAGGTTCATTAAAACGGGCATTAAGCTTGAGTTACAGATGTGTGTTTTGATTGCAAATTTAATCATCATTTTGAGTAAAACGAGATGAAGAATGCCCTGGAATACAATATATATTTAAGAAATCCAGGAATATATATTTATTTAATCTAACCCCTTCTCACATTTAACTAGCGGTATCTTCTATGTGAGTATGAGATGTGGTAAAGATTTCAAGTGGAAATGAGAATAGAAGAGTTATCGATAGATGAATAGATAAGATTCATCGTAAATGGAGGAGCAGATGGAAATATTAGAGCAATAAAAAGATAGAGATTGGAGAATGACAAGAATAAAAAAGAGAAATAATAGGCTACGACAGGAAAAGATGAGAATATAAGCATGTACCAATTTTGTCAGGTTTCTATGAAGAATTTTTTTTAGCAAAGGTGTCTTGTCCTAAACAAAATAGTCTATTCATAACACTTCGACCTATACTGACACACGAATCATTCATCATTTTGACCTGCATTCAGTCAAAATTTTCGTACTTATCCCAAACAAACAAAGAGCAAATGTTACCATAATTACAGTTAATTGAACGGTAACTGCCGGTTGCATTCCATAGAGTATGATAATTATCTGCACAGACAATGCAACATCAACGCAACTTTATGAGCTGGCTCAGCTATTTGAACAGGGAGCAGCTACGTTTATGGGATTTGGGTTTGGGTTTGGGTGGGCGACACGATTTATATAGCCCTGACAAAGGCGTCCCTTGCCGAGTTACCCCTACCCTCACTGATAGCTAGTATCAGCGATGCACTCGACTGTGCTTATAAATTGCACATAAATAAATGCAGTCCCCAATGTGACACTAATTTCAATCGATTCTGCACATCCATTCCTCACAGTGCATTTGCATTTGCCATCTTACAAATTTTGCGGTTTTGAAGACGAAGGCATAATATCAATGCACTTTGTGAGTGGAACACACAACTAGAGTGTGAGGAACTTGTGTTTTATTTCACTATCTATTAGAACTGGAAGCTATATTATGTGAAACGGATTAATTGTTATTATTTAAACTGACAGTCACAAATTAAATAATGAGTGGCTCCTAAATGTGCAGTTGAAATACGTCACAACTTATTTTTTTATTCATTCGACTTTCAATTGAGTCTTGAATTTTCAATCATAGGTTGCCAATAATTATTTTTCTCATTAAGTAAATTGCTCATTAATATTCAAAAAATATTTTTTCACTGTGGGGAAAAGTTGATACGACAAAAATAATATGTTTTAATATGATTTTACTTATCGAATGAAATCGGCAAATATATGAAAATCATAAAAACAGCTCAATCAAGACCCCTTAGATAGTGAGCTGCATTTTCAATCCCTCTGGAATGAACTAATGATCTTTGTAAACTCCAATCTCCATAGAAGACACAAACGAAAAATATTTTTCAATTAATATTTCGGGAGAGAGGATCCACTCTCTCACTAATCCCCCCCCTTGATTCGCTTTTCAAAATGTTTTTGGTAGGGACGTCATCATCTCTGATAGGTTCTGACTGACTGGACTGCTACTCCTGAGGTCTATTCCCGCTGTCCAGCCTGACATATTCTGTGGTGTCATCATTAACCTCATAACCAAAATACAAGTCGCAGATTCATGTAGGCCAGGGCGGTGTCAGCTGGAAAGTTTGGGGTTTCTAATTAAGATTTTTATGACCTTTTCTGCAAGACCAACTCCATCCCTACCACCCCTTTCCCCAGTAAAGTTGCGATTCACGGGAGGTATTTATTTTTTTAAATTGCTTTTTAGGTAACAAAATTGTGAATAAAATTGAAAAACCATTCTTCCCCTCTAAATAAATTTCTAGCATTATCAACAAAAAAAACGAAAAGAACATCTTCCACTTACTGGGTTGAAAGAAAATTCTTTTAATAATATGTTTGACAAGGAACAAATTTTGACCACCTCAAACAACTGAAACCTGTAATTATAAAAGATAATCTGATTTAAAGCATCCAATATAGCGACAAAAGTAATAGAAAAGGGCAAGCACCAAAGAAAGCCCTGAGACTAGATTGACCTTCCTTGAAAAGTAACGCATAATCATCACTAACAATAATAAAAGTTCACCCAAAAGTTTGAGAGTTTCGTTACAATTTTTCCTCGTTGAGAGTAGCAAAAGCTATTTCCTGAGTGTGAGACTATCGTGATATTAAAAACTTGAGCCCCATTTCGAGCGGGATATTGTTCTGGAATTACTTTCGGCTAATGCAAATAAGAGAGCGATTAACGACAGAAGATCTCGAGGTAATTGCATCTCTGGCTCAAGTATTGCATACTCCACAGTCCACTGGAATAAGGGTATGTCCATAAAATGGATTGCAAAATCATGCTTTTCCATGCCGTACGTATGAGGAATATGGCTGTGAACTTGCCAATATAATTTTTTTTTTTGTAGATTACGTCTTGGAGGCTCCAGTTAAGGAGTATAAGACAAGTCAGATTAACATTAGTCATATACACTAGATACCATAATTAATTACTAAATCAATTAGTTGAGGTGAGGCTTAATTTTGATGTGGAAGGAACTCTTGTACACTATAAAAAGCTTTATCAACTAAATATTTTTTCAATTGTTTTTTAAATATTTCTATATTTTTAAGACTCTTTAAAAACTGCGGTAGCTTATTGTAGAATTTCCTACCAATATAACTAGGTTTTTGTTTGAATAAGCTACTATTGTGACTCACCAAGTGATAATCTCCTCAGCTTCTTGTATTATAATCATGTATATCAAGATTTTGGTTAATATCATTCGTTTTTCATATGAAGTAGCTTCATACACATATAAGCAGGGTACAGGTAGGAGACCAAGTCTCTTGAACAACGGCCTACATGAATCCAATCTATTTACTCTTTCTATACACCTAACCGCTTTCTTTTGGATCTTAAACACCCTATCAAGATTTTGTTTTGATGAATTACCCCATACTAAGATAGCATACCTAATATGTGACAGTAAGAGCCCATGGTAAGCTGTAAAAAGTAACTTTTTGTCATTCAATCTAGCGAGCTGTCGCAAGACAAATACCCCAGATGAAATTTTACAACATATTTTCTCAATGTATGGTGCCCAGGTCAATCTTCTATCCAACAAAACTCCTAGAAATGCAATGTTTTCTTCCTGGTCTAGTTGATTATCATTTACAAACACGTTTCATTATCATTTACAAACACTATCTTCATTTGAATTATATTTGTTTTTGAATTGAAGGTATTGGCATTTTTTACTATTTATTGTTAATTTCAACTGATTTAAGAATTGGACAATGGACTGCACACCTATATGGGCACTTATTTCTAAATTATCTAGAATGGAATTGCTGAAAATGAGTGATGTATCATCTGCAAATAAGAGGGCTCTACCACTAATTAATTCTTTAGGTAAATGGTTGACATATAACAAGAAAAGCGAAGGACCTAGTATTGACCCCTGGGGCACTCCAGCTTGGAACTCTAATTTATTAGATTTATTCTTTACTATACTATTCCCAACTACTGCAGTTAGTTCTACACATTGTTTTCTCCCAATAAGATATGATTCAAACCATTTCAGTTCAATCCCATTTACGCCTACATTTTGCAGTATTTCCAATAAATTTCTATGATTAACACAATCAAATGCCTTTGATAGATCTAAGAAGATTGCAGTAGCTTTATCACCTGAATCTATTATATCTATTAGTTTATCAACTAGAGAAACTATGGCTGTCTTTGTTGATCTCCCTTTCTGGAATTATAACTCAAGGGTATGTTATTGTAAAATTCAAGTATATGGGTCTTTCAATGTAAAAAGTCAAAGGAGTATACTACTATTAGCATACTACTATTAGTATAAGAAGTAGTAATATCGTAGATTTATTTTCAAATTTCAGAATTATTAGAAACTTGAAAAGTTTTCTTTACAGAAGAAAAGTTGAAACATATTATTATACATATTATTTATTTTCGAAATGAATTTTGTAGAATGGTGTAACAATCTCTTTTGTATTCTATACTGTATTCGATGGAACCATTTTAACTGAAGGCTAGCCACACCAGCTCTTGAACTTTTTTTTATAATAATCATTTTTAAATTATCAACGATGTATTTAATGAAATCGAGCTGTCTTTTTAAGAAAGTAAACAGAAAAAATTCCCAAGATGGATTGTAAATTTGAAATGAAATAATGAATAATAAGACGAAATTGTCACAACCACATTTATTAAAACTTCGAGAAACTAGTTTCGGTTGTTACACCATTATCAATCTCAATCAAACTGAAAACTGAAGTACAGAGAAGCCTTATATATACTGTGCATGGAATGATACTATTGGCTAAGAGGGAAAGAGGTATGATTACATCGGTATGAGTTACTTTTCTACCGATGTAATCATACCTCATCACTCATGTCACCCAATATCGCACAAACTTGCAGCTTTCAATAGTATGATTTATAGAGCTTTAACCATTCCAATGAGCAATCATCACTTTGAAAAAGCCGTCGGTCCCGGTTGCATAAAAAAAGCAGTCGTTAAAAAAAAGCGGCGAGGTGGAACTACCCGTAAGGGTCTCCCCACCACGAAAAGCCATACGAATTTACTTTTTTACTTTGAAAAAGAGATTAGTACGATTAAACAGATAGCTATTACAAATGGATATGAGGAAATCATTGTCAATAAAATCTTAAAGAAAATAAATATGAGACTAGCAGTCAGTGCTAGCATTACTGTAACTGAAACTGGGGAAAGGTCATGGATAACGGTGCCTTAGCTTGGCCCAGTTTCTGATAAATTAGGAAAACAACTGAAAAAGAACGGTTTTGATGTAGCTTTTCAAACCAAACCAATTTTAAAGAGCTTATTTGGGCGTAGTAAAGACAAAATTGATATCTGGGATAAAAGTGGGGTTTATAAATTGAATTGCGGTGATTGTAATGCTTGTTATGTAGGTCAGACTGGTAGAAGTTTCAAATGTAGGGTAAATGAACATATCAGGGATTGGAAAACCCAAAAAGGAGATTCAAATTTTGCAGAACATCTCATTAATAATGGACACAAGTTCAAGGCTGAAGAAAATGTTGAATTTCTGCATTTGATTGGCAAAGGCAGACAATTGAACATTTTAGAAGCTTTGGAGATAGCTAAGTTGGTAAAAACGATTCCATAACTAATTTAAATGACCAAATTTATTTTAACCAATTCAATACAACTAACTTGGTTTCATTGTAATTCCAGCCTATTTTTAAAAAGCAGTTCTTATGTGTATTTCTCAGTTGACCTTGATTGCACTTCAGTGAGCTTCTAATTTTTAAAAATCTTTTAATTTTAGTTTGATTAAATTCTAGCCTTATTACAATTTTTTGTTACTTTCTTGATTTTCACAGTGTTTAGTTATTGATTTGACTCGTATTTTTGCTTGTTACTCCTCCCACCAGGGGGCGTGACTTGACAACCAATCACAACGTCCGATTAAAGTCAGCCTCTTTCCCTCTTAGCCAATAGTATCACTCCATGCACAGTATATATAAGGCTTCTCTGTACTTCAGTTTTCAGTTTAATTGAGATTGATAATGGTGTAACAACCGAAACTAGTTTCTCGAAGTTTTAATAAATGTGGTTGTGACAATTTCGTCTTATTATTCATTATGGATACCTTCCACATTATCACCTTCGCCATTACTATGAAATGAAATAGCTTGTCTACTGTTTTACCCATCCACAATGCTAGAGGATTTATCCCAATTCAATCCAGGTATATCATAAAAAAAAAGGGATTCCATCAGATTTTAACAAACGACTCAAAACTTTTTATGTTTAAAAATCAAATTAATGACATGAGATAAATTATTCTTACTTTGTGATTAAAAAATTCACCTTTCCCAGCAAAAAATAACATTTAGCTTTTACGGTACGAGTTTTTCTTTATTTTTGATTTATTACCTATATAACAATTGACACTTTTTAATCGCTCTCAGTTTATGATGATGACTTCACACATCTCTCAGCTTGCTTTATAGATTTTTTACAAGGACAATGTTTTTATTTTCATACAATATGGAAAACTGTATGATTATGTGCATCTAGAAAATCTTTCTTAACAAAGTCCTGTCATGGACTAACAAAATGTACAGATTATTTTTATAATAACTCATGCTTGAATATTATGTCAATTCTGGCAAACAAATTTTTTATTTCTCCTGAAAACTAAAAGTGAGAAATTTTAACACTCTTATCAAATCAATTAATCATCAGTTTTATACATATCCACTATTATTGGTAAAGTAGCCTGTTGAGTACCTGGAATCGATTTGTTATCATTCTTGCAATGTTCAATGAAGCTCACTGAGTCCACAGACTGAGCGCTGAATCTGATAGTGAAATATCGTTAGCTGTTGGCAAGGTATTTTACGATAGGTCTTTACACTCTGGCACACAGATACCAACTGCTTGCAGCTCTTTTAATACAGTTGTTAAGTTGAACGCGTCGTATAAACACGATTATCGACGTGGAATAGATCAAGAGGCATTAACCGATGCACCCTTCTGTGATAATCCACCCTCCACAGCCCTTTCCGCAAAATTTTATCCTGGAATTCTCTTCGAGAAGGGAGAGAAGTGTTGTAAATTCTTTCATAAAGTTTCGCAGGCCACTATCTCGGTCCTGTTTTATAAGTCCAGGTGGGTGAGATTAGTATAACGGATGCATGAAATGTTCTACATTATCATAGTGAATAAGCAAAAAGAGGAGTTGGAGAAATGTGACAAGAAAGATGCAGGAGAAGAAAGAGGGAGAAGAAGAAAATTCAGGAAAGTAAAAAAGTGGAAAGTAAGAGAGGAGCTTTGTGAGAGGCGAATGAAAACTATTCAGAAAGAGTAGATAAGGTAATGAAGGAGAACAATAAATTATTGTATGTGAGGAAAATATTACAAATGGAAGAGAAAGTACAATTATTGAAAAGAGCTTGAGGCTCGTTTATTTTAAACCTACCTTTAAACTTATTTAACTCAAGAGAGACTAGAAAAGCTTCTGGATTCTCCTTTCAGAAATCAAAAAGGAAGTCATATGGTAAGTTCACCAATATAAAATCTGAGTATATTAGGCCTATGGTGGAGGAGAAGAGTCAAGCTACAAACCGAATTATGTAAAATCAAAAAAATGATTTGTGGAAAAGTATAAAATTGAGAAGGGAAGATTTGCCTATTATACAATTCATTTGAAATTGGAAACCTTTCGTTTTAATTACAGGGGAGATCCTACAGCCTAGCTGTGACATTGATTTACCGAACGGAGTGAGGTCTCAGTTATAACTCGACCGCTCGACATTTTGTCTTTCCGTCTGTCTGTCTGTATTTGTTACTCGATTACGGCCAAGCATCTTGGCCGATTGTCGTGAGATTTTTTATAATTGTTAATTGTTCCTTATTCCTAGGCCAAGCGATAAATGTAGTGCTTTTTTATCAAAAAATGCCTTTCATCTTTCTTAGAGGACCCAATTTACTACCCCTTCTTTTTTGAGTGTAATTGATTTGGGTGCGGGTGGTTAAAATTGAGACGATTTTAAAGGGGGTTTAATCCGTGACAAACATCCGATATATGCGTAAGGGATCGTAAGAGTTCAAAATATTAAAAATCTTCAATATTCAGTTTTTAACTTATTTTTTACTTTCATAGGGCTTTTTGAGCTTAGCAGAATGGTCTATACAGACTGTTTGATTGATTGAACGTTTGGGGTAGGGGTGGGATAGTTTACGTTTTCAAAAAACCCATTTTGTGGATAATGTTTCTGCCTTTTTTCTATTGGAAGTGGAAAATAACACTATAAGAAGAAGGTTGAAACTGAACAACTGTTTGAAAATATTATTGATGGGGAGGGGGGTGGGGAGAAATTTTTTTAAAACTCAAATATTGAGACAATTGGAAAATTCTTCTTCTCATCAGGTAGAGCATAAAAACAATAGAGACTTCCATTCAAAAAAAATTGTAAATATAATCCTCTTTCGAGCTATGGGTGGAAATATAAATTTCATTGGAAAATTATGTTGAACAAATTTTGAAATTTCTGTTAATGGATAATTTTTTATTTGCATAATAGGATGTAAATATTAAGAGCTGCTAAAAATGCGAAGTTACCCTTTCTAGGAATATGGGGTAATTTGTAGGGTGCGTCTAAAATATTAGAATTTTCAAATTGCAGTTTGTAGTTTCTACCATCAATGAAACATTGAGAAATAAAAATTGAGTCAAAAGTGCATTTGAACTTTTTTTCGAAAATATCATCCCCTTTTAAGTGAGACAAGTTGGGCGATGGAGGTCTACTGTTCACAGAACAACAAGTTATTGACAGCAATAACCAATAATGGTTCAATATTGGAATCCTAAGATTTTGTTGAATATATCACAAATAGTTAGTAGAGGAAAAAAATAGTATGGATGAAATTCATTTTGAAGGTTTCATATTGTGAATGAATTGTTTCTGTAAAACATTCTTGCAAAATGTTTTGAGCCTGCTAATATGAAAAACACAATTTTGTTACTTTATTTATAGCCTGAGGCTTAGAAAGCTAGGTAGCTGTAAGTTATAAACACTAATAAATGTAAAATTGTGGCTCTGTAACAGGACTACGAAAAGATAAGAGATGCAAATTCCAAACAGTGTTAAATTCCAGCTCTGGAGCTATCATCACAGTTGAACTGGATTATCTTCTTCGCAGTAATCTACATTAGGCACATGAGGCCTCTTCATTCTAATATCTGATATCTACTCCCCCAAAGAGACGTAGAAAGGCTATGAAATTTTATAATATGATATACTTGGTTTGTGCTTTGTCTAGACTCAAGACAAGTAGTTAGCTTGAATGTATTTCTGGGAATTTCATTACGAAATGTTGGATGGTTGAAGCTTCAGGCGCGTGTTGTGAAACCTTGAATCCCACATGTTGAAATTTTCCCTAATAATCAACACTATCAACAGTGCGTTATGTAAGACCTATGTATCGGATATTTGAAGTTCCCGCACATCTTTGTATATCCCAAATGATGAGCATCCCACTATCTTCCAGTGGGATGTTCAATGATCCAGCATAAAATCATTAACCTGAAAACCTAAGTCAACTTTCAAGTATTACCCCCACCAATCCACAATCCTTATTTGTATTTATGAATCAATGTCCCATCGTAATCTATATTCACCCTATTAGAGCTGAACATACTGAAATAATGCTTAATATATAAGATGTACATGTGTAATTTTCTTGTCTCGATCTGTTTCTGTGATATAAACTGGAAGAGGTAGAACACCAATTGAGTGTTCTCAATATTGGTTGCTATCTTGCTCCATTATTTCCTGTCAGAGCCTGTTCGGTGGTCTATTTCTATGTCAAGCTCCTCTGTCTTTATTATCCCGTCTCATTACGCATGTGTCAATTGAATCTATGAATGATTTCTGTTTGACTATATCAATGGAAATTGAAAGTGAGTGAGTGATGTCAAGTTACAGACGTCATAGCGGTAAGCTCCCTTTTGCGCTGCAATTTCTCCTCATTATTCTGTACGAAACTTGAGTGACTCCCACATCGCTTAAAAATTATTTTATTGTTTGTATGAGTGAGAACCTTGAGTGAGGTTATGTGGACTTAGATCTTTATTTCCTCATCAGAGGATAGTATTTTTCTTCTTTTTCAAGTAAGTGTTATTTAGTAATCAAGTTTGTGCATTCAGAAGGGCGTATATTACTTTTCTCTATGTGATAATCTGCAAACTTTGTAACATGTTGGTTAAAGAACTTTGTCACCACTTAAACAGAGGTTCAATTTGGGGAGCACTACTCTTCATTTCTACTTTGGGGCCCTCTTTTTAACTTTCGGGACTTCATTTCAACTATGGGGCTCTTTATTCCCCTTCTGGAGATCCAGTTGAATGAAGCTGGCTGAGTGAAGGATCCCACACATACATGGCTAATTGATATTGCCTTTGCTGATTACGGACAGCTAAATGTTCAACTAGGACTATCCTGCAACCTGATTGAGTAAGATACCACATTGAATGTATAAGACTTAGATAGATAATTTCATCAAATGAATCATGGGAATAATGAGACTAGTGCTTGCGCATCATTTGCCAATGAGTTAGTTGTTCAAGACTGCGTTAATATATTTATAATATAATGCTGAAAGACTCAAATCGCCCAATATTGTGTATGTGATTTAACTTGGACCTTTTTTAGAGTGCTTTTGTAAAGTGTTATTTCGTTTTTTATCATATGCGCCGTTCTGAATCACGAGTGGGTTTCCTACCTGGTCAATGTTATTTTATCTGAGAAAAGTATTTTTGAGATTTTATAAAGTTTAGCAATGAACGAACTCATTTCTCAACGTTTGATAACTCGCTTTATCGAGTTACACCTTTCGTTTTATTTTCTAGTTAATGTCTACAATTAAAAATTATTTTTTATTTTTATTTTACAATGTAGCATTACATGAGGAAAAAGAGAACAAAAGTTAATTTATGTCCTCTTTGCATAAGGCACTTCCGGCACATCGCTACAATACATTGGATTTGGTCTTTATTTCACCTAACCGTATAAATTTCATATTCTGTTTTAATGTAATTCTCCAAAACAATTTATATTCACAGACTTTCTTTGAAGGTTCTTGTTGTGAATGAACTAAGAACTATGATATTCCTATTCCTGATAATTTATTATTTATAGTAAATCATAATATATTATCGTTGTGGATATCCATTTTTCGTGAACTGCAGTAGAACTATTCAAATGTATAAACTTGCTGTGCAGAACTGACCTTTTTTTTAGTCGCAGCAGACGCGTTTCCAACTATGTCGTTCTTCTTCAGCGTTTGGTTGTAGACCAACTTGGTTGTCTGCAACCAAGCGCCGAAGAAGAATAACTTAGTTCGAACCGCGTCCGCCGCGACTCAAAAAAGGTCAGTTCTGCACAGCAAGTTTATACATATGAATAATAATACATTATTTATATTGTTTTAAAAGTGTTTAGAGATTTTGCTCTTAAAAAGTTTGCCAGGCCAGTAACGATAAAGGAAGTGCTCTTTATCAATCCATTAGTATTATTGTTATGATACTACGAGATAGCCACTCTTTATAATACAATTAATTGATAAGATAATTGCAAGATTGACGCTCTGCTTATGCTTACAAAGACAGTATGCAAAAACTCTCTTTTCCACTCACAAACTCTTTTTTCTAGCTCCACCCTTAATAAAGATAATTTATTTATTTATCTCGTCCACCCAAGGCTTCTGTAATTGGAATGTACTGATTTCTCTACGCATCCAGGAAAATGTAAAACCAAATAGACCAATTCATCTGCTACCAAATAGGTCACAAGAGACTTATATTGTCAGTTTGCCTCCGAAGTTATGCATTGACCTCACAGACGACAATTTTCCCCGACAGATGGAACAGTGAAGACAGTCTTGCCCAACACTACTTCCATGACAGCTGCATCAGAAATTGAGGCAAAGCAGAGAAAAGTCAATAAGATCGAAGCCGAGTCGAGCCGTCTATCTGCTGTTACTAGGCGCAAAAGTATAATTTTCCCATTCTGCTAGAAGCCGTCTTGAGCCCACGACACAACTCGCTGTAAACGAGGCTACTGTGCAAAATAGTGCCACTGGGACATTGATCGACTCCCATTTTTACCATGTAAACCTCACAACTTTGTGTGCACAAAAGCTCGAATGTTTCCAATTGCAGTAGAAATTGAACGATTCTTGATGCCATAGGCGTAGCCAGAAATTTCTCAATCACCCGCCCGCCAACCAGTAGATATACTACCTCAGACTCCATACTATTCTCAGATACTATTCTTGACTTAATTTAAGGGGGATCCGGATGTTTGAGTCAAAGACTCAAAAATGTTTAAGAGCTCGAGCAAGGCCTCGCTAGATACTGAGTATCAAGTGAAGCCTTGGATTCATCGCCAATAGGGGTAGAGTTCGGACCTGGGGAACCCACTCAAATACCCCCCCTGCTAGTCAGGCCTAATTCACGTATAATTTCGTAGTTTTAATTTACCAACTCAAACTTATATCAACAATTAAATCGACTTGTATGCATTGACCCTAGACCCTCAAAGTATCAAGAAGGTGTCCTATGTAATAATATAATTTATATGACTCTCCCGTAAGAGATTGGTGGTCCGGGGGGGGGGGGGGTTTGTTTGCAGCTGATGATAACTGTTAGTTATTACTGTACATCCTACTAATGTTCATTTTTCAGGCTTATGCTATCAATTGAATAAGTGTCCGTTATAATAAGTGTATGGCTTTTATTTGTACGCAGACCCTCATGAGTCTCCCATGAAAATTGAGGGTTGTTAGCTTACGGGTTTCGCCGTTTGATTCATGTTATGGAAACAACATGGTGGGCCTACAAATTTAGGTAGGTTTTAAACCACCAGGTGAGTTACAATAAAGCTGATAACATCGAATTATAGGAGCTTGGTCACCTATCCAAGTATATTGTGAGTAATCGTTGGAAGCATTTATTGAAAATATATTGGAGTGCGGTAGATTACGGTAAAGAAATAGTGAATTATAAAAATAATGTTTTATTTTATTAATACTATTATTTTCCAGAAAGATATTTCATTCATATTTCACTGGTAGTCGTGCTTTGCTACCAGCTTAAACGTTCTCCAAATCTTTGTTCTTCGTAAAAGTTTTTCAAACTTTTGGAATTTACAATCTCTGGATTTGCATCTATCATTGATTAGGCGGGTTATAAACAATTTAGAAGTCAAATTCAAAGAGAATGTTACATTTTTTTTGCGAGTTATAAACAATTTAGAAGTCAAATTCATTGAGAATGTTACATTATTCAAGAGAAAATTAGAAAAAATATTGAAAAACTCCTGAAAAAATTAGAATTTTAGAAATATTTGTTGTGCTAACCATAACCTTGAATGAGAAGCGTTTACAAGGATGAAAATAAAGGTTTGTATATTTATATATTCCCACAAGAAAGAATACATTAGAAGCTCAAACAAGTGCCAAATTACTACCTGATGCACTTCGGTGCACACGAAAGGGCCAAAAAGTGCCACAGCAATATATGATGGTGTGTTTCACTGGGTTGGGAAGAGTCGAGGCGGCTCACCGATAGCTGAGACTCAGCTGGCAGTCGTCCAGCCAGGCCCAATGCACCGAATAAAACTAGCAGCATCCAGCATCCAGCACCCCCCAAATTGAAATATCGCTACACGATTCACAAGAGTGTAAAGCTACTAAGTAACTTATGTCGGTTCGCCTCTACCGGCATCTGAGTTCCTGTCTCAGCCAATATTTATAGTTTTATGTTTCAATACTGTATCACTGAAGAAGAATGAACTTGTGCCGTACAATATGGCAGGGAGAGAAATTCGTCGAACAAGCAACCGAATAACTCGAACAATAACTACTCCAGTTTGTTGCCCTCGGTTGTGGCTAGTTGGCCTGTTATTAGATGCTTCATGGGATTCAAGGGTTTGGATATCAGGATGATCTTATATTAATAATATAAGAGTTATTAAATGACAATATGTGAGTTAGATTGGTCTAATCTGTAATTCATGACTGTGTGTAACTTACTTTTTTCTGTTCATGCTTTATTTTGGTAAAGCTGTTTCAAACTTGAGCTGTAATCTTCTTCTGTTAATGTTTCGCTCTTTCTACAGATTCAGAGGAAAAATTTAGTAGTACAAATAATTTTCAAGTGAAGTCGTCAGGGCTTAATTTCTAAATTGAGTAGTACCGGAGCTGTGTCTTACGGGGGAGTATGGGGTCCAGGGGTCCTCACACGGAAAATGTTTGAAAATTACCCTTGAATTGGTGCATTTTAAACGCATTTGAGCATGGTCAGTAATGCACATATAATATCACATAATATACAAGATAACAAGCTAGTTCAGATCTGGTTTAAAATAGATGATTTTATTATCGATTTAGATAGCAGGAGCTCCGCTCCAGTATGCTCCGACTGAAAGGCCCTAAGTGAAGGTAAGAACACAAAAAAAGCTATTAAAATATTCAGATGTAATACTAATTTTATAGTTTTCTTTGAAGGTTTTTCAACTAATATGGCTAAGCAATTAAGGTTGATTGAAGGTGATCTTTTCGACAGTAGCTAGACTCTGGAGACAAGAAGACAAGAAAGTGTTTTTATGTAAGGATCATATACTTCTGTGTTAGAATGGAACAATATTATTTATTGGCACCTCATTGCAGACGTAATTTATCAATTAGCAATTTTTTAAAAACTTCTTAATATAAAGGCATTGCAAATTATGTGTTTGCTATAATCACAGAGTTTCTCTAGTTTCATCTATTTCATTTGAAAAGAATCTTTAAAAAAATTAAAAATTGTTTTAGTATCTCATTAAAAAAATGTTTTCCACACCAATTTTTGGTAAAGAAATCATAGCTCGATTTTTAATGAACCCTAAAATAATATATTGTATATTAATATATAAATATAGAAGGATATTTCAACTATTCTAGCCTATACTCAAAAATGAAGTTTTTTGGTTCAGTACCCAAGTGCTTTGGTTAGGAAAACAAATACTGAAGTCGTTTTTTTCTCAATGGTACATAGGTATTTTAGGGGCTGAATTTTAATCTTAGCTTTGGCATCTCAAAAAACGCTTGGGTCACGTAATATTTCCAATAATCAAATAAACAAATGAAACAATTTCATTGTTTCTCTCTTTGTCTCCTTGTTTTCACTCACACTTATGCATCAAATATGAATTTGAATGAGTATTTCATTTCTCCTTTCTCTGAAAATTAATTTATAAACATATATTTAAGAGACATTATACAATAACTTGAGAACGTTCTATTAAAAAACTCTTTTGTAACTCTTTTTTAACTCTCTGACGGTTAGTTACAATAAACTGACACTAAAGCTAACAACATTCTTATTTCAAGATCGTACAAAACACAGAAAAATTGTGTTTGAGCGTTTTGAGTGTGATAATTTCTGTGGCAGTGAAAATTCTGATAAGATGATAATCAAACTTTTCCTGAACTAATGTCAGTTAGCGCTTAGTTTATTATTGAGTACAGCTTATTGCACATCTCTTTGTGAGTTATTGAACATTTATGATTGAGTTATTGAACAGTTATTGGACATTTATTATTGAGTTATTGATCGGCCCATTGTCAGTTATTAACTAGTTATGGACAGTAATTTATTTAGTAAAGAAATATTCATTGTTAGATAAAAGTTATTGCACTGTTCATCTCTTTCATTGATTTTCTTGTGTGATAATTATTTATTAGTGTTTGCTGCGAGTTAATTGTGTAAACAAAGTACGATTGTTAATTTCAAGTGCTGCCAGTATTATTAAAGTGTTAGAACCCGTAACAGTATAGAATTTCATACTATTTATCTGTTGATAAAGAGATGGAATTTCAGGTGAACTAGAAAAAAACATTCAATAGTATGTGGTGGAACATACAAAATATATGTAGTAGGAAATAACATGATGTTTATGATCAAACTGGGCAAAGGTACTGGTACATTAAAGTCAGTGATGAACCAAAAAGTTGTAATCTCTCATATAATTTTTAAATAAATAAATAAAGTGAATTGCATAAATCCTTCTCTTTTCAGAAAAAAACTAATAAAAACTTTAAAAATAGCAAAGGTAGAATGCGTTTTTTGTAGAGGATGCTCTACATTTTTTGTAGGATCTGCTAATAATTGGAATATAATACCATTCGAAAAATCTTGATTACCACACAGTAATTCAAATACAGCCTAGAAGAGCAAGAGAAAATTAACTGTGGTATTACTTAATAAATTAGAGGTCAAATAATGATATTGAAAGTGCTTATTGATTACTTTTCAATTAGTTTGATGGAGTAGAATGAGCTCCCACTAGATTCTGTTAGTTCAAACGGCTTTTCCAAGAGAAAGCTGGAACGTAGGTCATTGAACGTCAGTTTTACGCCCCACTGGTGCCTGTACAATTACTTGATTCATGAATGGACTAACAATTTTTAATTAGGTAAATATTGATATTACACTCCACACGCACTTCTAGATAAGCTGTGAACGTGTTCGAGCGAATATATTCGCCGAATGAGCAAAAGAGGAGCGAATCCTCTCAGTTAATTGAACAGAACCGTGTAGAAACATGGATTTTCAAACAAGGATGACATAATACGTTTCTCTCCTTTGGAGATTGTTTAAAAGAGTACGTCTGTTAGAACAATGTTCTCTGATTATGAATGCAGTAGGAGCTGAAAGGGGCTGAGAACGAACTAAAAACGTAATTCATTTAAACAAGTTGAATGGTAGAGTGAATTCCGTTGCTGGTGCATTTTGTACAATTAATTGATATTCCCTGAAGGTACTATCCGTGCACTGTTCATTCGGTTCGCGAATTGTTCAGGTGTTCATTGTGAGGCTAATACGTTCTATTGGAGATCATAAATGTTTAATAATTGTGTTGTCTACTATGGCCATATTTTGTGTACAGTGTACATGATATGCTGTACATATTAACTAATTTAATATGTTATAGATATTTCTACTACTATATTGTTATCAGGTTGAAGCAACATAAATTTTGATTAAGTGTGTGTTCTGTATCCCTGCCAAGATACTGTATAATTTCAATTTGAAAAATAATTCCAAAATGCATGGACTATGTCGAATTATTCAGGTGGTCGTCAGTGACAAGATTTTATTGGATAATTATCCAATAAATTATAATGAATGTTCAATTGTGTTCAATTGTCTAAAATTATGATGTGGTTATCACTGTATAATCTATGGATTTTTTTTATATTATTGCTGATGATGCCCACATGAGTCCGAGACTTGTGCGTGGGTAATGAGGTGAATGATTACACATAAATGCCTGACGGTGGAGCGGGATTCGAACCCACGACCACTTAAACGACATCAAACTGAAGTTGCGACGCCCCAACCAACTGCGCTAAGCGGCCCGCCAAACCGAATATATTTGAATTGCTATATATGTTCTAAATAATCATCAATATTCTTTCTGAGTAAGGTTCAATCTTAATAAAAAAAGGATGATAAGAGAATATAATACTGAGAGAGTGATTGATAATCATCCAAATAAAACAATTAAAACTTTGATTATGTGTGGCTCTGTTTCCCTGCTAAAAAGTTTCAATTTAAAAATAATTTCAAAATGCATTGGATTATAATTATATTGAATACAAATAATTTAGTAGCCAAGTATCATAAGGTTCCAGAAAAAAAATATATAGAAGTTTTTCTCAACGGATTGTTATGTATTTTCAGGTGCTGAATCCAAATCTGGCACCTCAGAAAACACTTGCGCCACGAGATATTTCCAAGATGGCGGCCAAAATTACAGAAACTGTGCAACAATATTCTTTCTGAGTAAGGTTCAATCTTACCAAAAAAGTATGATAAGATAGTATAATACTGAGAGAGTGATTGATAATCATCAATAGTCATTTTCAATAGTAAATATAAATTAATATTAGAGAACTCTGGGTACCATTTGAAAAAGATTAGCTATTCTACTCTACTTTAGCTTCAAATTCCATTCTAATTATAGAGCATAAACAACACATAAGCATTCTTTCTCAGCTTTAGACTAACTCTTAAAGAATCGCCACGTGTTTAAAGCCTATCTTCAAGCACACACAAACAACTGGAGACGATAACCTAAGCTTGTTTAAAAATAAAAGTTGCACATGGTGGTATTTTGAAAATATTAAACCAAACAAATAAGGTGGCCAATGAACAAAGCCATGATGTTATTAAGCTCATCAACTTGGAGAAGATTTATTTTGAATACCTTTCAAACTTATCACAACGTTTTTGATCAATCTCATTCGAGCTTAGTATCTCTTAAATTCCAATTTCACGAACGTTGAACATTCTCAAAAACTTCGCAAAGAGATACATCAGAAAAATCCTGTACTATCACACTATTTCACTAACTATATTTTTATTATATTTTTGAGAATCATTTGATACGAAAATTAGAGAAACAACTTAAATGTAAAAGTGCATTCTTTTCGAAACATTTTAACTGTATTTGTACTATTCTGAAAGAGCGGAATTGGATCAAGAATGTATCTGGTAGCAATAGTAGACAAATAAAATGATTAATTTGTTCACACTATGGAGTGATTTGGCAAACCTCCGCTGCCATAAAATGAATTTTTACAGAGGTAGAGTCTAGACAGTGTAGGCGAAAGCTTTATTGGGACATTACAATACCAAAAGAGTTATCAATTTATTGCTCATTAAAAAATAGAATAATAATAATAATAAATATTTTTATTTTTTTCAATAAAGTTGACAAAGCATACAAATAGCAAAAACATAACAATGATTTACTAGATTAGATTGAAGGCACAGCTAAGAAAACAGTCATTCAATCACACACATACTGCGCCCCTGAACGCAATCACCCCCTACTTTCTCTTATTAATGTATAAATTCCAGTGACAAATATTTTTCTCTAATCAACTCAAATGAATGAACACAATTCTTTTATTTCCTACCATCTAGCCTACCTTGAACAAATTTTCACCAAAACCTTTACTTGGAAGTTACCAAAAATCTAACTTTTGAAAGTAATCAATCAAGATAGCTATGATATGGTCATTTATGTGTATAAATATTTATTTTATAATGCAAATTTACACGAATAAAGTCATATGATTTAATTTTATTCACTAAATATTGTTTACATCTTACAATTTCTTATTGGAACCATGAAGCTTTTGTAAAAATGCCATATCTTGCTCGAGCTTACAAAATTAATCTGTTCTCAATATATTTATTTAGAAGTGCTTGATAGAAAAAAGCAATATTATCAACTCCCACCCTCCGTCTAAGCAAGCTCTCATCTGAATTGAGATGTTCATTTGTTGAGAATGAGTGAGTGAGATAGTGAAAAAGTGAAAAAAGCCCAAATTGGATGATTTCCAGTTAGAGAAATGTCGTGAGATGAATTTTTCAACGCTGCCGAAAATAGGGTATGAAAGTCTATACACTCACACTATATGTATCTATAAAATCGATATATATACTTTGAAGGTTTAGAGGGGAAGTGAGATCGTAAATAAGGTCTGAGAAGGTCCAAAGAATGGAACAGTGTAAACAGAAAAGGGTACAACGACTATTGAAAGGACAAGTGGGAAGCATGGAGGTTGAGGGTGAAGATGGAAAGAGGAGTAGCGCTAAAGAACGACGCTAAAAGAAAAAGAATACAAGGGAGATTGAATGAGAAAATACTTGGTTTTGTATGCCTGAAGGCGCAAAAACCCTAACCTAATGCATTTATGCTATGGTGACACTATTTGAATGTTTTATCAGGAATAACAATGTTGGCATCCTCTATGTTAGCTTTTTCTCTTGCTTGAAACAGAAGGTAAAATTCGATATCGTCTGGTAGCCTAATAAACAAAGATTCGTTATTTAATACTACAGAAGCAGAGCTTTTTAAATAGAAAACTCCTTCAGAAAAGAATCCTTTCAGTGGGATTTTCAGAACATCTCAAGACTAATAACAATTTCACCCCTCAAGTAATTCAATTCGGTGTTTTTTTTTTCAAATACGTTCCCAAACTTGTAATATTTTTTAAAGTGCTCATTTCGATATTAGCCCAAAATTATTGTTCTAGATTATGAGTTGGATTATCATGAAATCATTTAAGAAAATATATTAAACAGAATTTATTAATTTCGAATTCCTTTAATTGCTATCAGTTTATACTGAAGACTTCCGCAATGGCGGATATTGACAACAGTAACTTCGAACTAACTTGTGGAAAATATATTAAATAATATTTATTATTAGTTCCAAAAATGAAAAAATAAAAAAAAATTAATATTTATTGTGAATATCCATTTTCGTGAACGGCAGTATATAGCTATTAATATTTTGCTCCGCAGAACTGACTTTTTCAGTCGCGGCGGACGCGTTTCGAACTATCAGTCTGCAACCAAGCGCCGAAAAAGCCCACAAATATTCGAAACTTGTCAGGCGCGACTCAAAAAGGTCAGTTCTGCAGAGCAAGATTCTCATTAATAAATAATTTATATTAACTTTTTAAGTGAATTCAACGACTTGCAGTCAAATGACTGCAATTCATTAAAAAAGTTAATATCAACAACACAGTTCGTTATGGAACAAGAAACTCAGGAATTTATATTTTTTTCATACTTCTTCCACGAGGAAATCACTCCCCACCTACCCCACTTTACGTGGGACCAAGGAATGAAGAAGAAGAAGAAGAAGAAGAAGAAGAAGAAGAAGAAGAAGAAGAATTTTGAATAGCAAATACAATTTAAATTTATTTTAAATGGATGATTATAGTTCATTTTAGAGTGGTGATTGGACACGAGGTGTACGTGATGTTTATGCGATCGTGATGCTCAGTCACGAACGCTCAAGGCTGCGCTTGGATGGGTGTTATAAGCTCTATTATTACTTACCCGGTGGTTCGGAACCCACCTAAAATAGTAGGTCCACCACGGTTTCCATGGACACATGGCTAAAACAGCGAGGTGGAACTAGCTGTAAGGGTCTCCCTACTAGTAAATGCCATACGCTTATTATTTTTATTATGTTTATTTTGAATAATTATTTTGTTCTTATAAGTGATAGATTTCTAATATAATTCAAATATTTAAATCCATTCTTCACACTAGCAAAATTGGGATTCTAATGATTTATTAGCATTCATCAAATTTTTCTCAAGTCCTTATTCTCTGTGATCATTGCTAATGATTTTGATTTCGAAGTTTGAATAACTTCCTATTCGTTTATAGTGGCTGGTGAGGGAATAAGGGGTGAGACGGGTGCAAGGTGCAAGGAAGGGAAAATCAGGAAACTGGAAGAGAGCTGCAACTTGGACGTAGGAGTGAATGCCGGAAATTAGCATGCTGGGACCAGAAACGGGACCGGGGCTTAGTTTTCTGAATAATATTTCATGCAGAACAATGTAGACAGCTACTGTACTGCTTGACTATCAACTACCAAATCAATCCGGTTTGGTTTCTTTCCACATAAAGTTGAGATATTGCTTTTGAAAATAGCTGGCAACACTAAAGTTCACACTTGCACTTTATTTACACACACAATAATTGCAAGTTCGATTAATAAAGAAAAACAGATCAACAAATGACAAGCCAATACTTATTTTCATTAATTATTTACAAGAATTAATGAATAATTAATTACAGGCCGATCAATAATAAAAGAAACAACAGTCCAATAATCTGGACAATAATAAAGAAAGAAATGTGAAAAGAGAGACTTGTCTTATACACCAAGACGTAATCTACAAAAAAAAGTTGTTGTAAATTACAAAATAAATTATAGACAAAGTCTGTTCGTGAAAATAATTCAGGGGTGCCCACAGGGGGGGCTATGACGCAGACTGCGTCATTGAAATTCTTGGGGGGGGGGTTCCAAAAAACGTTTTGGGGGGGCGTAAAGTTGATTGAAACCGTGTTTAACGTGACAACATTCAAAAATATATTACGAAGTCACCAGATAGAATGTCAATTAATGAAAATATATTTATAATTATTATTATACAATTGAATATGAATACGCTAAAATAGTTATGTTTAGGATTTGTGCAGGAAGTTATTATTCAAACTTAGCAAGACGCTAAGCGAGTGCTCTGAAAGTGGTTTATACAACTTTACTCTCCTTAACAGTTACTAGTTAATCAGCAGAAAGAGCAATAAGTCGATTTAAAATTATCAAAAAACAGACTCAGATCAGCTATGGGAGAATCATGGTTGTCCAATCTAATGGTTCTAGCTGCAGAAAAAGATGTACTTGAGTCTGTTTCTAACGAAGAAAATTGAAAGGTTTTCTGTTTCCTCATCCCAAAGACAAAAACTTCTATGTGGGGTTTAGAGAGATAGATTTAACAAGCTTAGAAGGTGCCTAAAGTCTTAGCTAACTTGTAGATGGTCACAGCCTACAAATTTAAAATGTTTGACTTCAAACTGTTGATGATTTTAATGTATTTTAGGATAACTACTTACTAATAAGTAAGAACTGCTATAGCAAAACTTACTAAATACTAATAATTCAGTAATTTTTCATAACTATGTCTTTATTTTATTTTTGAAAGACACTTCTTTCGATTGTGTGTTGTAAATAACTATACATGAAATGTGTGCCTTTTATGTACTTCATCCATACATAAATTCTCCCAAGATTCTAAGTAAATAACCTGTTGTTTAACTACCGTCCAATAAATGACTTGGTATTTTGAATTTTTGTGTTTTACAAATGAAGTTATTAACTCATTGTTTTCACTTAAAGGAACAACTTTGTAGAATTATTTAACCTTAATGTAATTGGTACACCGAACATAAACTTATAGGTATTTCATTTTTATTGAACATTGTGTATTTGTAATAATATTTTTTATTGTTTAAAAACCATTTAGGTTCAAATTCCTATTTAGCTATTTTGCAATTAGTTTACTGAGCAGAAGTTCAAATATTCATTTCATTGATATTTCTTTTTTACCTTTACAAAAAAAATGTTACCTATATAAAGAATATCAAGAAATATACATACATTTTGTATATTATTGACTGGGTTTGAATTTTTTCAATAGTTATAAAAATCTTCTTTTAGCTTTAGAAAGGATACGGGGGGCTTTTTTCGCATTTTGGGGGGGGGGGTTGGTGCTAAATTTAGGGGGGGGTGCGTCATGAGCCTTAGGGGGGGTGGGCACCCCTGAATAATTCAGCTACTCATTTACGATAACTTTTAACTTATCCCGATCGCGATCAAACTCAGCTAAAATCTCAGCATTCATTCCAATAACTTTTGAAGTATGAATTTCTAAAATTCCATCACTATAAAATTATTATTAAGAAATTGCATTTAACTGTGAAGTGAAAATCTGAACAAATCCAATATTAAGTCTCGGATTACTTTAATTACAACTCCAATTCTGATTATCCAAGCAATAGAATCAGTAGAGCCCTGAATGGCATCGTTGAGTCGGAAAGAACAATAAAATGTCTTGAATTACTTGGAGACATTGGAGAAGTGTTTCATGACTGCACAAGGAATGCACTCAAATGGGAAATAAAATCATTGATATTATAGGAATAATGTCACCTAGTAAACTTCTTTCTCAAATTATCAACAAGTATCTGAAAGTTGCACTTTGTCAGTTTTAAGCATTCCATTGCACAAATAACATCATTTCTAATGTTTTGATGTCTTTATAACTGATGAACATGACTCAATGCTGAACTCAAATGACAATAAAATCATTATTTGAGATAATAATTGGATAACCATTGAATGAATAATTAAAGTTTGGAGTATACTAGGCTTCACACATACAAGAATGTGAACTTTTTATTTTAATTATTTCAAATCCATAACAATGGAAATAATGCAATAAGAACTGGATCCTCCGCCACTCAAAAAGTGATTCTTATTGTCAATTGAATTGAATGTCCTTCTATACTAGTTCTACTAATTTTCTATACCAGCTTAGCTCAGTTGAGTTTGCTTAGTGTATGTTCATAATAATATTGGAGCAATTCAGGAAAAACAAGAAAAAACGACAAGGTTTAGAAAAATCAATCATCACATCATCAGATTCACAGCCAATTCTACATAAGCAGAACAAGAGAATAAGAATTATTATTCAAATATTCAAATAGCTTTTAAACATTTTCAATCTATTCTTTCCAACGATGAACACGAAAAATTAGATAATTGAAAATTGAAACTCTGAGCCCACCTTATATCTTACAAGACATAATCTGAAAATTAGTTGTCAATAATTAAACATTTTAAAGAGAGAGGGTTAGAATTGTCATGATGACCAAGATTTCGACTTTTCGTGTAATTCATCACTCAAATTCAAGTTTTAATTAATTCTTTATCACTTAATAGTGATACACGCTACTCCAAGGTTAGAGGCGGAAGTAAAAAGTTCAAGAAGGTAGAAATTGTGAGGTTAAAGTTTAAACAACAATAAAGAAATCAAAAGGAAGACCATAAATTATTGTCTCTCTAATCAAGAGCATAATCGATTTATTAAAAACTATTACTTTCATTAACGTGGCATTCACATTTCTAAATTAATGTGAGTAATCTATTTCAAAGCACTAATAATATTGTGTTCATGGTTTGACATGGTTCCAAGTGAAATTTATGGTGCAATTTTTCTATAGTATATTGCATTAAAAATCAGATCTAAAATATGCACTCACTATTATTACTCCTCTGTATAAGAGATATAGGAGTGAGATATATTGGTTAGTAGTGTTACTACATTCAATAGCTGTCTCTGAAAAGGGACAAAGTTATCACGCCCAATACTGAATTGAACAGTGACTGATAAAGGTGTTCATGATTTGACAAAAGAACAAAACTTTTTTATTATTTAAAACTTGAAAGATAGGGCACCAGAATGATATCAATTAACAATACTCGATAAACAAATGTTCAAAATAATAAATATATACCTAACCCATTTGTTTTACTGCAAATGTATCATTTACTATGGGAACAGTTTATCAGTAATACTAGCAGTTTGATAAATAATGTTCCAAGACCAAAAATTAAAAAAAATTATATTCCCATAAAACAACATTTAATTAATATTTTATCTTCTTATTAATAAACTTTATTTGAATAAATATCATAACGTTTTCAGTAGTGTGTACATTGGATGGAATCCACTACACGGGACTAAGGTAGCCTATGTAATTAGAATCCCCAGAGGATGATACAACTGATCAGATCGTATGGAGAAAGGTCGAAAGAAGAGGTTTGTAATCAGATTTTTCCTGAGGAATATCAAAAGGATGAAAGGCCAAGCTTGTCTCGAGTTCAAAATGGTGAATCCATTAATGCCACATTTTAACATAAAATGTGTATACCATGTAGCTTCTATGGCAGTCTTACAAATCAAAGCAACAAAGACGAATTACAGATAATCTTGACTCTTGTTTGCAGGAATGCAGAAGTTTTTTTACCTTAAAAAAGAATTTTTATCTAAAGGTTATCATGAAATTCTTAATCATCAAATTAGAAAAAACAAAACCAATTTTGTCAAAACGTTGACCAGAAAATTCGCCAAAGCAACCATAATTCCTTAGAAAATGTCCTACTTATTATTTCAATTCTTTCTGAGTTCTCTCCTCTTTTATGCTAAGCGGCTTCCGTGCGAGCTCAAGATAAAAACGGTGAATTTTACTTTGGAAACTTTTTAATTCCTGCAAAAACTATTCGAACTGGAAGCATTTTGAGAAAGCTAGCAACTGCTTAGTCCCATTTACATTGCTGGACAATTCGTTGAAGTTTTCACATCAGAAGACGTCTTGAAACGAAGGTGATGGTATGGGAATTTCTCGAGCTGTGATGACATTACCGTCATAATAGTTTGGCAACGTGATACAATCGAGTTCTGACTTCTTCCACTCGGGTAATAACGTTGCAACCTAACTTTTCACCCCCCCCCCCCCCCCTCCAACATTACCCAACGACATCATCATCATCATCCAACTTGTCGATGCACTTTTCTTGAGTAGCTTGCATCCTGAATTACCATTTTGAACTCCACGCTTACAAAATAGGTCATTAATACCAAAGATGCTTTTTATGGCACTATGGCTTCTATGTCAGTTATTAGTTTTTGTTGATATTCACAATTCATATCCTACTATCATCACATGATGCATTATCACTGGGTATCATCTGATGCACATGATGACTTAAAACTGATGCACATTTTGTTGGTTATAGCCCATAACCAATCGAATTTTCAGAGCTTTTTTCTTACAATATTCACAACAGCTTTACTTCAAAAAAATAAAAAATGAATTAAAATGAAGTCTTGGATTTCTTGCTTCACAAAAATTTGCGTTGTTAATTCAAAATAAAGTTTCTCATTCAATAAATGTATATTTTTTTCTTACTGATGAAGCCCACATGAGTCTGAGACTTGTGAAAATGAGAAAATGATGCTATGATTGGTGGACCTACAGCTCCAGGTAGGTTCTGAGCCTAAGGCAGAAAACGTCTTGTCATAGCAGCCGATCACCCTTTTAAGGGCAGTAGGCTACTAAGCGCCTGAGGCTGAACGTCATGGACACCCTTGCGCTCAGCAAGCAACAAATCACTTCTAAATTTATTCACTGGAGAATATAATGGTTTGCAATCCAATCTCTTCTATCTACAATCAGATGGAATTCAGATCTGTTCAATCAATCAATTTATAACATCAATTTATTCAATTTATATCAACAGATTTAACAAGTGCCAAGATCATGAACCACAACGAGAATGTGTTCACTTGTTCAATAGTTCGGAATATCAAGCGGGACTTTACTGTGCATTGGATTGCTTGTATGGATGATAAATACATGAATAATAACTAATCAACACAAAACACAAGCAATTCAAGAAAAATCAATGTAACGCACAATCAATCACATAAATTGAAGGAAACAGCCATGAAACACATCATGTCACTGTTATCAACGCATAACATCCATAATGCTTGTTTCATGGTGTGAAATTCCATTCTGATGCATTGTGAAAAGCAATTTAACGGCTGAATAGATAAGTGAAGTCTTTCAAATATGGATAACTTACTTTCCTGAACCAAGTTTATTATTGTCTTGTGGGTGTTGACCGTGTCAAGTCTATTATTCTATGTATAGTTAAGGGTGTCATAGATTGCATCTCGATGCCTGTTTCCAGCTGATAATGTGTTATTTGTTAGGGTCATTGTGAAAAGGAACCTCAGGAACCAATAGAAAGCTGGAGCCTATTTATGGAGTGTTTTAGTGAGGCAATATCATTATTATTGACATGATCATTGATATTATTCCATAAACAATGCTGTCTTTATTAATTGTGGTCTGCGTTTTATGATTTATAATACTGTACATTCTATAAAGAAGCTAAATAAATCTATATAATTATTTTCTGATAAGAATATATTTCAGAGATGTTGAACAGTATGCTCCGGCTCACTTCCAAACGTTCCAGATTAACTCGCCAACAAATAATAAATTGAAACCCAAGTTAATGTCAGTGATAGCCGTGAGCCATAACAGGTATCTGTTCAATCATACAAAGATAAATTACGAACTCCTAGGCCCTCTTTGTAGGGGTGACCGATTGGATTGGCCATAAAAAAACTCTTTTCTCTGCTGTAAAATCACTTCCCGGTTGTTCGGAACCCACCTAAAACTGTGGGTCCAACTCATCAATCACCATCATCCAGATCATTACTCACACACAGGTCTCAGACCTACGTGGACTTCATCCTCTAAAAATAATGTCTAAATGGACGGCGGAATACAGTATTCACATCTTTTCCAGTTACTGTATTTTTATTTTTAAACATAATGACCATTTGACAATCACATAAATAGCAGGAATTTCAAGAGAAAAAGATTAATTGAGTGCTAAAAATTTGTAGTATCAGTCTATCCGTAGTCACTCTACAAATAAAAATAACAAAGATGTCATCACTTGAAATAATAAATTTTATGAGACGAGATATTTATTACGGACAAGATACATGAATTAATCAGGTGAGTTCGAAATAAATCAAATCCAACGTTATTCCAATTTAAATTAGGTTTTTAGTTATTTATTATTTTCTGACCATTAAAACGTTTTTTACATCTGAGGAAATCGCAAAATAAGTACGATTATTTCACTATTATAAAATACTGTATTCCATTGAAAATTCTTGTTTTAATTCAAAACATTACAAGAAATAATGTCGACTTTGGTCACTTTGAAACTACAACCCTGAAACTTCTACACTGAAGAAAAAAATTCAATCAAGATAAACTGTACCCATTCGAATTCGATCACGTTCTGGAATTGAATTTGCATTTTCCAGAACTGGCCGAGTTCAATTAAAATCAATATTTGAAAAATTATTCTCAATGATTCCTTCCACCAGGAATCTATCACGTTCCTTTTACGGACAAAAGCTTGATCAAATAATAAACCAGATGGACGTGGTTATTGATACAGTTGTAAACGCAATTTTCAATTGAATACAACGATATCAAAAATTTAGTTCCAAAATATATGGTAAGGACATTTTATTGAATGCGTTTTCATAATGAAAACTTAGTAAAACTAGCTTGTATTTTATCGTGAAACAGGACTCTGTATGTGCCTTTGTAGGAAGGTTCAATTGCATTAATCAAATGTATAAAAAACGTCATACTTTGGCCTCGATACTTGAGATATTATATATTCTTTCCCCTTTTTTCCTTTCTTTTTTGCTGATGAAGCCCACATGAGTCTGAAACTTGTGTGTAAGTAGTAAGGTGAATGATAGATGATATTATGAGTAGAGGGCCTACAGTTTTATGTGGACTTCGAACCACTGGAAAGGTGAAAATTGAGGAAATAAAACATGATAAACATTGAACAGCATAATGCGTGAATGCCTATGTATTCAGACCAGCAGATACGCTTAAATTCATTACTATGAATTGAGGATAATAGAGCTGAACACGCCTTGTCATCCCAGCCGGCAATCTTTCCATCTTTTATTATTAATTATTTATTTTTTTTATTGATTCATATGATTTTGATGTTTGATTAATAAATATGATCAATTCTAAACCCTGATAAATTAGCCATTAGCAATGTCCATTTCATCAATTGGGTGATCAAAAACCCATTAATCAGCTTTTTTTACTTCAACAAGTGAACAAACTATGTCAAACTGACTGCTTTCACAATATAGGAAGCTTTTCATGAAAATTACTGCTACAGAAGAAGCAAAATTTCATTAACGCTTTCTCACATGATATTACACCAAGAATGCAGAACTGGAACAATGAAATGTCATTTATCATTCTAAAGTTCCGTGAGTCAAATCTTAACACATAAAACATGATAAACATTAAACAGAATAATGCCTATGTATTCAGACCAGCAGGTATGCTTAAATTCATTGCTACGAATTGAGGAAAAGCACATGTTGGCCTATTTATCTCTGCAATTTTAGTAAAATTCTAAAAGTTCTAACAGTAGAACAATTGGACTATTGGGTAGTACAGAAAGAGAATATTGCTATGGACAACGAGTTGGACTTATCACCCTCGATACTCTTGATATACCATTAATAGTTTTAATTGGTTATGAGTCCACTTCCACACTTTTATGAATAAATAAATATTCAAGAAGCCCGTGAGACTCCTATTTTGTAACACTTGTCCACGTATTGTAGGACAACAGGAGCAGCTTATGCAGCTTATTGCCGATGAAAATTATGAATGCTATTTGAAAATAGATGAAAGACAAATAAATATTTGGAATATATGAAATGGGGTGGAAAATCATTATGTTCTTAGCATATTTCATCAACCATAATAAACTATTGAAAACTACAGTCAAAACTACATGTTTTGATAAAAATGAGTATTTGATATTATCATACCAGTAAAAGTCAGAATTTCATGCCCAGGATCCTGTTGCAAAACATTTTACAAACTAGTTTTATTAGTACTCTTATTTGGAACTACTGCAGAATGGCATGAAAGTTATTATTTTGTTGTTTGTAAATTGTTAGGCAACGGCTCCCTGGTTCTTTGAGTCTATACATCATTCCAGTATATCTTACTATACAGCTCTGATATTCCATAGTTCTATATCCCCCAGACGAAATAATCTATAACATCCCTCAACATATGAGGCTGTATTCATGAGTTTGTAATCAACCGTTGAAATTATTGTATGTATTTGATGGAAATAAACCACATAATTATTTATATATTATTATTTATATATATTTTTTTATATATATAATATACATTATATAAGTTAAGTAATTCAACGGAAGGATTAGGTTTTTAAAAAAAGATGTTAATTGTTCGAAAGCTCAGCACAGACTGACTGCTTGAGCATTTATTAAGCAACAACAACATTTATCTTATCAAGAGATAGTGAGGACTAAATAGGTATTATCACTGTGGCCGCTCGCCTAACTACCCCCCTCCAGTCATCACTATCGTGAATTACATTATGTGAATATTTACAAAATCAAATATTAATGTGTATAACAAAATAATAAAAAGGAAAAGAAAAAAAATGTTATCTCTTGGGGTGGTCTGATGAGCGTTTCTTCATGCGCTTAATTTCGTGTGTGTGAACTGTCTCATGTCGCGATGCCATATCATGTCTTTTTTTTTAGCTTAAGTGGAGTGGCCGTAGCCGAGTGGGTTAAGTACTGGTTTGCTAGCCCAAAGGTCCCGGGTTCGATCCCAGTTCTGACCGAAAGTTTTTACCTCGGGCCACTCCCGTTTTTTCGGAGGACACGTTAAGCTGTCGGTCCCGGCTGCCTAAAAACAGTCGTTAAGTCACGTCAGAGGCCCTGAACTTATTCAGGTGCGACCTGATAACTCTGACACCAGACCTGAGCCAGCCAGGTCACATGATATTATTTTTATTTATTTTTTTTAGCTTAAGTCGATTCCTTGATAAAAGAGCTTCCACGATGTAGGGACCAACAAATCGCCGGTCTGCTTTTGTTCTTTTATAATGGTTCTTTTTAAACACTGTGTCGCCGACCTTTATCTTTCCTTCCATCTCATCTGCCTTTGCATTAGCACGTGTTATCCTCATGTGTTTTTCTTCACTCATCTTATTTGTGACTGGTTCATGTTCGTCATGTTGTTCGATTAGTTCTAGAGGTGTGAATCCTGTCGTTGAATGTATACTGTTGTTATAGGCAAATATTGCCCTTGCCATTGCATCTTTCCCTATTATAGTTTTATCTGTTTCCAAGAGATGAAGATGTTCTGTTAGTGTACTGTGTAGTCTTTCTATCATCTCATGCGATCTCGGATGTCCTGTAGTTGTAAAATGACTCTTAACTTCATATTCTTGTAATAAGGCTTTCACATATTTGTTACAGAATTATTTTCCTCGGTCCATAATTAACTCTTCTGGACATTTGTATAATCCAAAAAATGATATTAGATTTCTAGGTAAACACTTTGCGGTTTTGTTATCAAGTGGCCATGCTGTAGCTAATTTGGTGAAACGGTCTATTGTTGTTAAATATTTATTTTTATTGTAGCGAAAGCTACTGGTCTGTCACTTTGTGCTAAAACGCCGCCTATCGCTTCTAAACTGGCATCTGTTGTCAAAACAAATGGTTTATGTAAATCAGGAAAATTTAGTATTGGTACTGTACAAATTGCTTCTTTGCACTTTGGCACTGCTGTGATAACTTCATTTGAAATCTCAAATTTTACTCCTTTCCTCAATAACTTTGTCAAAGGTTCTGTCATTTGGGCAAGGTTATTTATGAACTTCCTGTAATATCCTATCATTCCAAGAAATGTTCGAACTTCCTTGACATTTTTGGGAATAGGCATATCTTTAATGGCACTTACTTTCCGATTGTCTGGTTGTACTCCACTCTCTGAAATTATATGTCCCATGAATCGCACTTCAGGTTGGCATAAGGTGGATTTTTCTTCTGATACTTTCAGACCGAACTCTCTTATTCTTTCAAATAATAATCTAAGATGTTTTTCATGATCTTTGAGGTTTCTACTGAAAACAACAATGTCATCCATGTAAACTTGAATCATATCTTCATCCAAACCTTCTAGAAATTCATCAATTAATCGTTGAAACGTTGATGGAGCGTTTTTAAGGCCAAAGGGCTTTCTGGTGAATTCATAATGACCATGGTCATAACTGAATGCTGTCTTTTCCATATCATGTGGGTTCATTTTTATCTGGTGATAGCCTGCTTTTAGATCCAATGTGCTGAATATTTTGGCTCCTGACATTTTGTCTAACATATCCTCTAAACGGGGTAATGGATATTGCTCTGTTCTTGTTCTTAAATTTAGCTCACGATAGTCTACCACTACTCTAAATTTTGGTTCTTTTCCAGGTTCGACTTTTTTAGGTACCACTCACAAGGGGCTACAAAATGGTGATATTGAGTTTTGTATTATTCCTTGCTTCTTCATGTCTTCGATATGTTCCTTTATTATTTTTTTCATTGCGTGAGGATATCTGCGAGGTTTAATATGCACTGGTATTGTTGAACTAAGCTCTATTGAGTGTTGGACTCTCCCTGTTGTTGCTAGGGGTTGACCTTCCTCATATATTGTGTCTTTAAACTCATGCATGATGCGTTTTGCAATGTCTTCATTCTCCTCTCATATAGTACAACCCATCAAAACATGATCTCCCTTGGGTAAATGTTTCTCAGTTTTATAACTTTTGTTCCCTAATTTTATTATCCATTGTCCATTATTACATATGGGAGTACTTTGGATATCTTTCAATACATCACATCCTATTATCATATCATATTTATCGTTTTTGAAGTTTGCTACATGTACACGCATTAATTTCCTTATTCCTGTTAGGTTGAATTAATCTATGGATGCTTCTCCTTTAAGAGCTTGATCTCCTGTTAATGTTATCATCCTACATGCACAATTGTCAATTACAATGTTCTTATCAATTTTTCTCACTGCTTCTACTGACAGTAACGTACTATCTGAACCTGTGTCAAATAAACAATTCAAATCCCAATCTTCAACTAAAAATATAGGCAGTTCACCTTTTTCACACTTATTCTGTTTATCCTTACTGCCTATATACCTTGTTTCTAATCTTCATTCCTGTTTTTCAGCTTCTTTCGATTTGACAATAGATTTCCCAGTTTTATCTAATTTGGGCCACTCTTTCTTATTATAAAACCTCTTCTGGTATCCATAATTACTTTTCGTACTTCTGTCTGACGAATATGATGTACATTCTCCTTCAGATTCAGATTCTGTGTCCTTCCTTCTTCTATGTGTGTCACTCTCCTCATTGTATTAATTTCCATAGGTTCCCCATATTTTGTGTAATTTTTTTTCTGTTGCTTCCTCCGGTATATGTATGGACATTCTCTTGCAAAATGTCCCTCTTCTTTGCACTCCCAACATTCCCGATGTGGTTTCCGATCCTTTGGTTGTCTCCTATCCTGTCCATTCCCCCTATCACTCCTTTTCCACTGTGTAATTGGGTATGTTTTCCGCTGTTGGTAAGGTGGTTCTCTCATTGGTGACCTTTTAGCATTTTTCTTCTCTACGGTCTTCCACTCAGAGAGTCTTGGTCGATTCTCTTCTCTATCTGCCTCTTCGTCTTTAACTAAGTTCACTATTTCTTCCAGAGTCTTGGGTTTTGCTATTTTAATTGTAGTTTGCACTCGTTCTGGCAGTCCTTGTAGTAATATTTCGGATACGAGTTCTTCATAAATCGTATTTCTCCATTTGGTTTCTTCTTGGCTAGCACCGGAATCTAAGACTCGCGTTTTCAATGTGTTCACTGCATATGCCATGCGTTTCACAAATTCAGATAATGATTCACCCGAATCTCTACGAATTTCTAAAACTCTCAGTGCACTTGCGTTAATAGATTTGCGAGCACCTGCATAATGATCTTTAAGGGCCTGTCTCGCACTTTCCCAAGTAGAATTGAAAGACATTCCTACATCTACCAGGACTGAAATATTCATTCTAGACAGAAAATACGCATGGATATTAGCATTAGTAACTAGATCCATACTGTTTGCAGTGATTAGCGTATACACTGCATCCATTCTTTCTATGAATAAGCCTAGCTCACGTATTTCACCATTAAACTGCTTAATGGAGTCTATCATACTCATAAGGTATGTAACACGAGTTGCTTTTACCTGTTCCATATTTAAGTTAAACTCCAAATTTCCCAGAGTTTCGCTGTTTGGGTCTGGAACACCCCGATTAGCTTCCTGGTCTGCCATTTTCACTAATTACTCTGGAACTTCCGCGTAATCCAATATAAGCGCACTTGACACATATCACGATACACTGTATCCTGTATTCCGCGTAATGAATACACTAACTTGATACTTTTATAATGTTCCTGGGTTTCGGCACCAGTTAAGTAAGTCAACGGAAGGATTAGGTTTTTAAAAAAAGATGTTAATTGTTCGAAAGCTCAGCACAGACTGACTGCTTGAGCATTTATTAAGCAACAACAACATTTATCTTATCAAGAGATAGTGAGGACTAAATAGGTATTATCACTGTGGCCGCTCGCCTAACTTATATTTATACTACCATACAGCTTCTACATCTATAGTACTATATCCCTTAGACAAATTAGGCTATAATATGCCTTAGCATATCAACAGCTGCTGTATCCGTGAGTTTGTAATCATGTAACCAATAATAATAATTTGAGTTTTCAATTTGTAATCAATAGATGATTATTGGTTAAATAATTATTGTTTGACTACCAGTCCCTCAATTCTGCTACTTGCTAACAATTTTATAAACCTCCTTCAAATATTTTCAATTTATCAGTTGTTTCTTCCTCATGTTTATTTAGAATTTCCGTTGGAAGTTTCAATAAAACCGGAAATAGAGCATGAGAATACGAAACTGATGAAGGGTGAAGACAGTAAACGAGGCTTATTGGATTTTGTAGCGCACAAGTCCAAACTAGCTTACTGCACATGGTCACAATGAGCCCTACGTTGGGCTCTAGCGAAGGGTCAATAGAATCGAAGAAGTTATCAAACCCTACTGCGACTGTAGCTGTTTTAGCGTATAATTTTCACATCTTGAACGGAATCGGTACGGTCAGTTCAGGGGATGATACCGTCAGCGTCTCCACTATTTCTCCATACAACTGGAGACCCGCCATTCTTAATACAAACATACGATCACCTTTATCCCTCGTTGCTTAATAATCTATACACGCTGTGAATCCATGAATAGCAAAAAGGTTTCTCCATTTGGTATTACATTTCCATTTCAATAAGCTACTCTTGAAAACAAGGAATGGAGAGAGTGCAGCTCTGTATCTTTGACTTGCAGAAAACATGGGGAACATCTTCATTGTGTCAGCTAGCTACTCAGCTAAAGGGAAGAAGCTTATTTTGGAATAAAGTTAATTTAAAAAAGAGGACTATTCAGAAAACTTCAGGAGTTTCCTATTTGAGAGTATATTTAGATTCAAAATTGAATTGTGAATTATTCAAGAACTATCATACTAAATTATTTGTAATCTTTATGAAGTTTATGAGTTTAAATTCATAAGATCCTAAAACTATTCATCACACAGGTATTTCCTAAACTTGATGGAATGACAGCCAACTAAAAAATAGTAAATAGGTTTCTATATTTTAATTAACTTATCTGAAACAATAGCTAGTTTCATCGGAAATGTTAAGTAATTTATCACAAATAATCATTCATAATGACACTTATTGAGCCCTGGATGAATGAAAAGCTGACAATATAAGTCACATAAGTGCTATAATCACAATAGCCTACTGATTTTCTGAATACATTACGAATACTTGGCGTTCCGGGCAGAGGAGAATCCAGATTTCCAGTGTTGGTTGTGGGTGGGGGGGTGTAGCACCTAAAAAAAGGTCCTCATTCCCTTGATTCCCATAAAATACTCAGATAGAGTTTTTTTCCAGTGTCGCTAGAGCATTTATTTCGGGGGGTATATCCCCAAATTGGATTCTTGGATTCGATTAGATGAAGGAGAAATGAGAAATAGCTTCCGGATTCGAAAGATGAGATTAGTAGAAAAGTTTTCAAAGGAGTGAATTCAGCTTTATTTATTTTTATACCCTCATTTTAGTCTTGAAATCTCTCAAATCAAAAAAGACAGGACAATGTTACAACTGATTTTATCAAGAATCTGCTCTGGTGTAATCGGTACTTATCTGGTACTTATGGTGTTATCGGAGTGCTTATGTCTGACAGATCACTGACTGACTGCTAAAATCCTACGGTCACGGATTGAACCTGACATATTTTTTATATTCACTCATCTCATTCCCACGCACAAGTGTAATGACTAATGTGAGCATCATCAGCAAAACAAAATAAAATTTTACAAATTGATTTATTCTTCTTTCAATTTATAACTCTAGTTTTTTCTACTCAGATTATAAAAATATAAGTACCTAGTTCATAGTTAAATATATAATTCATAGAACTCTATATTTAAATTTTTTCAAAATTATTGTGAAATAATTTCAACTTTTCCTAAATTCTCTCACGCATGATGCATATCGTACATTTCAACAGAGAAACAAGGCCGTGACACAAATTTACATATTTATAACGAATTGTGAGGAGAGAGTAAATGTCATCATACATATGAGACGTAAACAGGAAACTCTTGTCGTTATTTATTATTATCCGGCAGAATTACAGACAGCACTAGAAAACGTTGGGCTGGGAGTGTAGGCTATTGTGAAGCTTAGCATTTATAAGAGAAGACAAATTGTTTTTCACGGACTGGAGTCAGAAAGCTTATAAAGCCTTTAATGAAAACCTGCGCTTTTCATTTCAGAAATTCGTTGAAAAATGCTCGCTTGAAACTTTTTCACTTCAGGGTTACTCAATATCAATAAAAACATATATTTTAATTAAGATAAACTTCCAAATAGAAACAAGACTTTAAGAAAAAAATTCAACTACAGTAGCCAATTATGAAAAATTCTCTTTCATTTCTTCATGAATTCTACATACATAAGTTTCAAGTTCTTTGTTGTAGAAGATATAAGATTGAAATGAAGGGATTAAGGAGCTGGCCTAGACGGAAATAACACTCACTACGGGCATGTATGACAGTATGTGTATGTACTAGGGAACTATAGACATTTATTTATTTATGTGTTGACACAATTTTGTTTTCTACACGATTTAGCTAGTTGGTCCAGTGCAAATAGAAACTTTGTCAAAATGTAATATTTTGTAGGAATAATAATTAATGGGAATATTTTTTAAAGCCTTGGTAATTTGGGTGTCTTTGGTACAGTAGAAGATTTTGACAGTTACTTTTATAATAATCGTTATAAGGACATTAAACATTGTGTATTCCCCATTCTTTGAAACTAATTCTTGTGTTTACAACGATAAGTGAGTCAAAAGTATAAAAGAAATGTCATGAAAAAGAGGAAAATCTCTGATGGGAAATTGATGAAGTAATAGGAGAAGAAGTATGAATGATGATGAAGAGAAGAAGGAGGTGGTTCAAAAAATATAATTTTGCTAAAGATACCACTTGAAGTATTCTTCTTGTGAATCCTCATATCTATTATTCAACCGCGAACGTATTAGGATATAAATGTGAAAGTGCATATCATTTTTGCCAGTGATAAAATATTATAACCCAACAGAAATAGGCCGACTAGTTCATCCTTTCTGAGAAGATAATAATTTTAGAGGCTGTAAGGTCGCAGACGTGGGCTGACGGAAAAATTTGATGATAGAAAGAATGGACAGAGCTCTCCAGAGTGTAAATATGACACTGGAAAGCAGGATGAACTTGCCGATTCTTCCTTCATTTGAGCAAAACTGTTCACGTGTTCACTACCCTCTACGAAAGGTTAAAAGGATGACGATGACGTAAGATTAAATTGCACTCCCGAGTTGTTTTTAAAATGGGTTTTCCATTCCATTATCTTAACGTTTAGTGAGTAAAACCTTTCCAAAGAGAAGTTTTACATGAAACAAGGAAATTCAAATGAAGAAGTAAAGTATAATACAGCAATTCAAATTATGTTTGCATTCAGTATGACAGATTTCTCAATTAAGGTATGTTTTGACATGAAACTTCAAATACAATAATAGTAGTTTATGCAACGGTTGTATTATGAGAGCCTTTAAAGCACGAGTTAGATGTTAGTTAGGGCACGAGCGAAGCGAGTGCTCTAAATATCTCACGAGTGCTTTAAAGGCCAAATACAACCGTTGCATACACTATTTTATCTACGACCACTGATATACAGCGATAAAAACATTTTCAGAAAAAGAGTCAACATGATTTGCTTCTTTCCAATCAATGAATTGACTAGGTTTTTTCATACAAACTTTTCGATTTCTCAGGCAAAAGGCTCTTCAATGCCGAATTTGCCCTTTCAGTTATTTCTTCGGGTGTTGAGATAATTTCATTTTCACTGTCACTATTATTCATGTTTAGTTGGATAGGTAGATCTATCATGTACCTGCACCAACAGTTCAGCCAAACATACGCATGAGCAACATAACCTATACAGTGCTTTTATCAGATGCGATACTGTTTTGTTCCGTTCCAGTATTTCGAAACTGGAACAGTGAACTAGGGTCGTGTTATAATGTACAAGTTGTACTGTAATGAGGTCATTACAGTACGAGTTTCAAATTCCATTTCGAAAAAGCTACTGTTTCGATTTCAATTATGAAACTGTAATAATTGTGTTATAACACGGTCGTAGATAAATGAAATAGTGCAGATCCGGAAAATATTATACATTGTAATGAATAATAAATAATCTACTGTAATAATAGAAGATTCTGTAGATTTTAATAGAATAGAAGAAGTCTTTGCATTTCTTCCCTACATAAGACTTCCTATTAGGCATTCTCCATCCCCATCCATTCGTTATGTTCATCAACTTGAATTTGCATGCAATATGCAAACACAGGAGAGAACTAGCGTTCCAAAATTGAAGAATCTCCAAGGAGCAGCTGACAACTTAATGTCTACTGTGAACAGACAGGTTCATAGCCGAAAAGTTGGCTAGCAAAGCCCTTGAGTGGTTGCTAAGCCAATAAATTCCACTCTCTTTGTGTCAACATTCTTGAAGTCTCTTCCCTTTCATCTGCTTTGAAGAAATGCCTTCATTGTGGTTGAATGGGCCGGCAGACTTTTTAATTTTACACTGCATTTTTCTCTTCAGACCTAATCTTGAATTATTTTTACAGACAATTCATCCGAAATAATTACATTTAATATAAAGAACTTGGTAAAATGCCGCAGGGGTGTAATCAATTGGAGCACTATCTCTCATAAGACTCTGACTAAAGGCTACACCCAGTGGTTTAGCAGTAGACACGGCAAATGCCGGGGGGCGCAAGGGGTCTAGTGGCACACTCACCAACCGGAGCTAAGCACTATACATTATTTTTTAGATGCCACAACTACTTTTTAGTAAATTTGTAGTTACTGAGAAATTTTATAGAAGGGTTTAGGCCTATATGGCATATATTACGGGTCTATATTACTCGTAATAGTTTTTATTTGTACATCGATGCACAAAGGCATTGCTTACACTAAAAGCGATGTGATCTGGTACGTGCATGGTACCATGGTACTCTCGCACAAATTTCCAATCTCGTATCTATGACATCCAGCAGTCTACATTATATCCTGAAATATTTTATAGCAGAAAGTTTCTTCCCAAATTTTAAATTACTAGAATTAGATTAAAAGCTGATCCCACATCAGAATTAATATACATCAGGGTGAAGCGAACTAGCAATGATAATACCATGGCAAGGAAATTTAACCAGGACACACAAATTGATAAATTACTTCAAATGAATAAATGGTAATCATAACGAAGTTAATACCATAAGTTAAAGCTTTCAACATTGAAAAAGGACAAAACACTTCAATTTCACTATAAAATATTAAGAGCTATAATTTAATACAGTGAACAACGAACGACCTATCTTAAAAGTGTTATCAACGTTTTACTGGAACTAGTAGCTGATAAATAAAATGAAAGACAAGAACAATGAACGAATAAGAAATAAAGTAGTAGAATTCATTTTTATAGTCTATTGTATGATGAAGTGAATTACTAAATGTCATACTAAAGTGCATGCTATATTTCATTACACAAGTTGATTATTATTTACTTCATTATTTTACATATTTTCATTCAGTCTATCTTATGCATATACTGTACTGCTATGGCAAAGGATTGTTCTGTTCTGATTCAACAAAATGAATCTTTGTATCTGTTGTTTCCACATGGTTGTATCTTTTTTTAATTAATAAACTTATTTTAGATTTAAATTTTTTATTTATTTTATTTTAATCTAATTTATTTTACTTTTGCCTTATCATTAGGTATTGGATAAAATTTTTCGATTTACAGATATTTCTAATAGTTCAGCTTATAATTAAGCTATTAATTCCGAACATTTATTTCATTGCTGAAAATATAAAATACTTTTGTAGAATGGGATGAAGCTGTCATGAAACTATCAAATTAATGTTAATTGTTACCATAAGAGAAAAAATTGGAGTTATTGAGTTCAGTAAGAACTAGTAAATTATAGAACGCAGGATTAGAAAAACGAGGATGATTGTAGGTAAAATGAGAGTGGTTTAACTGAGAAAAATGTCTAGAAACATGTGGAATGAAATTAACAAGGTTCGCACTCCACCTGAATTACAGCAAAACAAAAATGTTCTTCAAGAGACTAATATTGCATAAGGGGTACAGAGCAAGGTCATGGCCGACCCATTGAGATGTAGAGGCTGACAACTAAAATAGGTTTTCGCTCTTATAGAAACGTTTGGGAATCATATTTTCTGCTCCTCAAGAAGAATAATTAGCATATAAAATAAATTTCCTGAAAATATTTTATACATTTGAATGACAAGAAAGAATCTATGATGCATTAAATCCTTCTGTTTTTCGTTTTTCCAAAGTCCCTTTATACGTGAGTTATTGATAACAACAGTTTTAAAGAATGAACAGGAAAACTCTAATGAAAATAAAAAACTGAGACATTTATTCACTGGTTATGAAACTTTGGATTTATAAATTGTATTTATTTTGGGAATATATTAAGTTTTAGTTTGCTTTAATAGTGTGAATAGTTTGATTGCCGGACTTGTGATTCAGTCAATTTGTCACACTTGAGGATACTGTTGACAGTGTTTAAAGTTCAAAATTGCCAGCAAATATTGCATCATATAATCATTTCTAGTAATTCAAGTTTTCATAATATTTTAAAAAAAGAATTCCATTAGTTTTTCAATACAATAATAGAATTTGAAAATATTCTATCCTAATATACAAAAATCATAATATTATTCGTACAATTTTTCATGAGTGAATTAAAAACAAGACCAGGCCCAAAAAAAAATAAATAAAACTTCTACCTGTACCCATTTGCTATGATGCAATCCTTGTTGGAGATAAATATAATTTGAGCAAAGATTGGCACATAACTAACAGAATGAGAATTAATGGAGAAAATTCATGTCATGCCATAGCAGGTCACTCACCAATAATAAGAAAAGAGAAATCATTTTTGTTTCAATGAAAAATATTCTTGGATTTCTTGTTCCACAACGATCTGCATTGTTAATATTAACTTTTTATTAAATTTACATGGTTGAATTAACCATAAAACGTTAATATGAAAACTATTTTTTTCTATATTTGCTTACTTGTCACTTATCAGCGGGATAATATTAGGGAATGCGTACAAGGAATCACGTATAGGGATCACGTTAGGGGAATAGCATACAAGATCAGTTGAGCCACTTTTAGATGCTGCCATTCTTCTACGGTACTGAAATATAATTTATTTCATTATAAATCTTTGAAAAGTTATAAATAATGATAAATACAAGTAATCGCTTATTACCTAAGCAGTAGAGTTCATTTTCACTGCTGAAAAAAATTCTTACAAAGTAAGAGTAAATTTTCAAAAGAGAAAGAGATGTTGAAACCTATTATCAACCCAAAATTCATCAGTTTTTCCACTCTTGGATTTCTTGTTCCATAACGATTTGCGTTGTTAATATTAACTTTTTTTGTAAACAAACACGACCTAATTGACGAACTCAATCATATAAATAACAAGTCCATTGCCATTCCTGCATTCCATTCTACTATAATGTAATGTAGATATGACCAAGCTTTCTACTTTCATTTGATCAGTTTTCTCTGTCTGATAAAGCTAGGGGAAATTTATATTCGATTTTCCAAGCGACAATGAATAGGCCTATTCGATTACATCGTTATCCATTATTCTTCTACCGTCCACCCGAAGCAAGGAAAAATAAATTTAAAATCTGAAAATTCTCGAATAAATTGAAATCTGAAAATCCTCCAGATAATGCATAATATACGGCACAATCTTCTGTTACTTTATTTAGAAACCTGTACAACCATGATAATTGCTTAAAATCAATTTAAAAGAAGAAACAATTGCATTGAAGAAAAGATGCCTGACTACTGAAAATTTTGAAATTTTCATGTAACTCTATTAACTAAGTGGCATCAGCCGCTTGGCTGAAGAAAAATGTCTAGTCTTTATAATGAAATGAGGAAAAATGTTGATGCCAGTGATGAAAAATTTGGAAAGCACCCAGAAATCGCGCTGACAAAATGCATGAGAGTGTCCTTCCAGCTTCCAACAACATTCAACTAAGTTGTTTCTTTTTAGCAAGTTTTTCAACTTGTTCATTACGAAATCATCATTATTAACGCTGCTCATATTTCTTGAGCTCACAACTCACACCGTGCTCAAACCTATTTATTCAATCCACACTTTGTTAATTCTAATCTGAATAAAAATAATAAGAAGCAAGAAGTGGTATTGATACTGGTATGGGTATATTGTTTCAATCAATTAAAATAGTATGTCTATTGTATATTGTGACTCACTATTTTCGCAGTAAAAAACATAGAAAGCAATGCTGTACGTTGTGTTTGGAGATTTTTTCCTGGAACAAACCTAAATAACGTAATTCAGTGATTCATAGCTACATTTTTATTGTTAACTAAAACGATATTTCTATGTTTTATGCCATTGAAAAATGGTCATGGAATTGCAAATTTTATTTTTATTCCAAACAAGCTTGTTCTTTATTTCAGGATACAGTTTAGAAATACATTGCCTCCATTTTATAAAATCTTGAAACCATCAAAAAACCATCTCATTTATTGTTGCCTGATTTTTCATTGAAAAAAACAGTCGGCTGTTTTTAATTGTTGACTCAAGCTTTATTAAGTTTGACATTGTGAGTCGATTCTATTCACAGCGAATAGAAGCCCATGTGTTAATGTAGCATAAGTATCAGATTGAAAATATTCTTTCAAAACTGCTCTCATGTGACGTTTTACCAAGTTATTTGATTATTCACTAGGCTCTCTATTTTTGTCCACTTCTTACCATACTAGGAGATTATCCGAGTTTGGTCTAATCTCAAACCAAATCAAAATTATTTTGATTCTTCTCAATATGAATGAAATGAAAAGACAAAAATCATTATTTTGCAAAGAAAAGTTGAAGATAAAAATAGAAGAGAAAAGAGAAAATCTATGAATAATTGTAAAAGGTTATTAAAAAAGAAAATCTATGAATTGTAAAAGGTTATTAAATGCAGCAGCGGGATGTTGAAACATTTTCTTCAACTTTATTAATTTACTTGATTTTTACTTGAATTACAATAAACAAGAAAAATACATAAGCTTGTAGATCAACATAAACATAATCAAGTTGACATAAACAAGTTGATATGACATAAATGACAAAGGTACCACCAGCGAAAGTAAAAACTTGCTCGCTATGCTGGGAGTCATTATTCTATGTTTATTGTATTTTCTGTACATTTAAATTTTTGATAATAAAGATATAATGCGATTATTATTGTGAGCTATTACTTAGAAATAGAGAGAAGAATGAAAATCCACATGAAAAACAAGCAATAGGTAAATGCATTTTTTATAGACACCAAATCATAAAAATCATAGTGAAGGCTAACTATACATCTGAAGAGATAAAGTCAATGCTATTCGAGAAAAGTTAAATAATTAATTTGAAAATAATTAGTTATTAATTTGAAAATATCAAATTTTAAGGGTAATAGGATTCAAAAGATTCAAATCTGCCTCAAATGCGATTCTTTGAATGGAATAAAGAGAATTATCATGCCAAAACACCGTATAATGTCGCCAGAATCGTTATCAATAATGAAATATTCTCTTTATTCTAGCCTCTCTTTTTATTATTCATTACTACATGAACTGTTCCGTTTATCATTATCTCTTGCTACAATAAAGGAAACAGTTCGTCTTCCATCGTCTCTTCCATTGAAATTCCATTTATCTTCTAGAGCGTTTTCAGTTGATAGGTTCATTCACCATAATCGTCATTAAATTGAAGAAATCTCGCGAGTATTGTTCCGTGCAATGAGGCAAAGCCATCCGCTAGTCTAGTCTAGTGGATAAACAGTTCAACTAATTGCTTAGCCCTGCCGTAATGGCTTTGGGTGGGGCTAGACCCTGGACAAATGACCTGAAGGGTTGCTGTCCGACGATCAAACTACAAAGTTGAGAATCCTCTGAGACAAATATTCAAAGTACTGTGGTCTGCAGTCGAAGAAGAAAAGGGAAAAATGATTCACTATTCATCCAATTACGGCATTGCAAATAGCTCACAAGAAATTGATATTGGTACAATAACAACTGCTAATAATACATTGTTATTTCAACTGGCAGCTTAGCAATCAACTATTTTTTATAATACATTTTTAATAAACAATAAATAATATCTATAGGTTCAAGTTCAAAGTTTTAGAATTTCAAAAACAAATAGTCCACGGCAGTAATCGATTTAGCAGAAAATTGTTAACGCTTTGACATAGATGTTTTTCCTCTTTTTTTTCGGATAATTGTGAAGATTGGCACCTGCTGAAAAACCTACGGGTTTAGCAGGACCCTACAATGTTTGTAAATTTTAAAAATAAATTTGATTGATTGAGGATGAAGCCCACATAGGTCTGATACCTGTGCGTGGGTAATGAATTGGATGATGATGATTGATGAGTTAGACCTACAGTTTTAGGTGGGTTCCGAACCACCGGGAAGTGATTTTACATCAAAGAACAGTCTTTTTGCTGGCCAATCCAAATCGGTCACCCTTACAAAGAGTGCCCAGGAGTTTCGTAGCCTATCTCTGATTGAACAGATACCTGTTACAGCACTTTCTGAGTAGTTATTTTTCAATACCGTATATTAACTTAATGAGAGTGGGGATTACTGAATAAATCTTAACAACTTGGAATTGAGTGTGATGATTATAAACTAACAACCTTTGGTGGTAGATAAATTTACCATGAAGGCTATACTGATGTTCAAACCCCATATTGACATGAATCAAAAAAAAAAAATAAATAAATAAATATTTTTGAGTAAGTGGAATGAGTTTCCTCTATATTTACTTGATAGGTGTCTGCATCAGTAGAAGAGGTAGAAAACGTTAGTTAAAAATCACCAAATTACAAATTTTAGAACAGTTGTAAGTAGGTATTTTAATGCATTTTGAACAACTTTGTATAGAAATATACTTTATTTTTTGAATAATTAACATATCACCTGCCTCACTTATTTTAAAAACATAAAAAATATCTTAAAAATAAAAACGGGTTGATTGAGGTATTTTTACACGATTTAAACCAATTTTCAACCTTAACCAGTTCAGTTGTTGATCAATGAGTAGTAAATTTTTTTCTTAACTTATCGCCTTCAAAATATTTAACACTACATTTTCGGTAGAGTTATTATTGTTGAGTGCTTTTATTACAGCGGTTCATGGTATGCATTTTCTGTGAGTTCACTTTTGGTTAAGTTGAAAATAATTACTCTGTCAGTATACTTGGAGTAGAGTTCATTAACAGAACTGAAAGCGTCCGGTTGGACGGAGTTTAGTGCGGTACACATTGCGTATGACAATAACGACCAAGCATAAATTGTTGCAAAGCTCTAAATCAACACACAAGTAATGGCGACTTCTCAACCTGGCAATAGCAACAGTTTATGTAGCAGCCGACTGTTTATGTACCATTCACCTCACTCTCAGTTCAGACGCTGTGCTTTTCCACTAAAAAATTAGACACTAACTTACAGTTGTCACAAAAAGTAATAATGCTTTCGTACTTGAATGGAAATATTGAAGTATTATTTTTTAAATTCAAAGCTTAGGGGCAAACCAAGAGCTTTTACTTATAAGTTACTATAAGCTACTGTAGTAAGGACAAAAATTCTTTTCATAACTTGAAAAAAAACTTGAATTGTTAAAGATACACAAGCTTGGTTTTGAAGGTACTAACAATTTATCAAACTGACAAACATATAGAACATGATTTATCAATTTCGAATTCATCAAGGTGCTATTAATTATACTGAAGACTTTCGCAATGGCGGATATTGACAACAGCATTAAATAGCTATTGGAAATCGATGAGATCGTGGCAATTTACATAACATACATAATTTATGTCATGTACCATAGCAGTTGGTCTTCTCCTGGCAACCAATAAATCATGAATTTTCCATTTGAAATAAAACTCTTTTCTTATTTCTTATTGAAATAATAGAATGAACGGTGCTTGTATGGTACAAATTCCGTCATGATCATAAAATACCGGCAGAAAAAACTATCTTTTGTTTACAATGGAAGCACGAATTTAGAAGAAATTGGAACACGTTTGTGTAGTCTACTACATCTAACAAAACAAGCAACCGTCACAAATTCCAACATGCCAGGCTAATCTAATTTTCAGTATTTACCTGTCATGATTTCCACCGAGATACAGGATTACTGATCGGTTTATTGCTGGCACAAAACAATAAAGTGGAAATCGGGACTAAAATATTCCAATAAGCCGCTGATAGACAAAATGGATAAACGTTTCGCTCACCAGGTGGAATGCGAATTCATCGACAGAATTCTACTGAATTCGTTGGCAGCAATCACAAATTCGGTTGCATAGTATCAGCATTCACAATTATAAAAGCGGGTCAGTTCATTCAAAATGGACGTTGCCGTTGGAGTCCATGTAGTATGCTTCTGACCTGAATTTGCATCGCCTCTATTTTATGATGTTTGCTCGAAAACAATGGTGCATTGATGTGCTAGAATTATTGGCATTTCAATGCGGAACCATGCCAATGGTAATAGCAAAGCTAGAAATAAAAGCAATTAAAATTTTTGCTGAAGCTGGTAACGCTGTCTACTCAAGTTTTATAATTCTTTTCTTTCAAGCCTCCACATATCATACAAATGATGTAGCTTGCATAAGATGTCAAAAAATACCTTTCCAAGGCACTTTCCTTCAACACTCTACACACTTAGGTCTATATTGCCTAAGCGTTTTGAGTGAATGTTTCTCAAGTATCCCTTGAGAAATTTTAACATGCCTCGAAGACGGTTTATAATTATGGGTTCAACGATTTTTACTTTAAAATATTTTAAATCATTAATTGCATTGATAATAATGTCAATTTGTAGGACTATAGCTTGTCAACTCGTTCTTGACACGTCTATGAATTTGCCTTATGCATATCGGCTCTCTGTTTCTGCTATTGCTATTACCACTACTACTACTACTACTACTACTACTACTACTACTACTACTACTACTACTACTATTAATACTACTTCTACTAATACTACTACTACTACTACTACTATTCTATACTAATAGAAGACCCACATCTTTCATCATATTTATGAGGAGTGACTAGTTTCCAGTATAGCGGTTTCAAACTTTGTGTTACCAGAAATATGTATGCACAAACAGAATCGTGTGTTTCTGCGCACTGCCAAGAATTAGTTGTCAGACTTTACTTATACTGAGTCACTTTTCTTCAACACCTACATCCTCTACACGATTACCTTACAATAGACAGAATCAGAACAGCAGTAACAAGTCAGTTACAGAATAAGTCAGTTACAGCAGAATCATAATAGCAGCAATATTGTCAAGACATCCACCTTAAAGTCTAATAAATCCTCAAGTCACAAAAATCAGATAATTATCTAGTAAATAATGCTATTTTAAAAACTCACCTGCATCAGAAATCCTGGCATCGAATTTCGTAGCGGCGGGCTGCAGGATGACAGCAGACGACATTTGCAGTCCGTGGCAGAGGATGTGCACCAGACAGCTGACAGTGATAATCACCCAGCCCCAGCCACCTTCCAAGTAATAGTGCCTGGTCAGGGTGGCTGTCTTCTTCGGGTCCATGGTCGCCAATTTCGGTGTCGTCCCCGGAATGCCAAGATCAAACTTCTTATCAGCTGGTGAGTTCTTTTCAGCACCAGCCTCTTGCAGCTCTGGTTCGCCTGCTCTCTCATTGCAGTTGGCGTCCAATTTAGTAGCTGCTTTGCCATCTTCCAACCGCACTACCACAACGGGCCACGTATTACTCCTGTTCAGCATCTCACTACCAATGCTGCCGTTCTTCCTACTACTACTTTTATTCGATTTCTTCTTGTTCACCACCATAACAACCCTGAATTCACTAATAAACACAGCAGAATAATTTTTTATTAGTGTTGGAAAATGCTTTCTATTTTCATTTAGTCTGTTTTTATTGACCGTCTATTTCATTTTATTGTTTTATTAACGACTTCTAATGGACAGTTAGTTGGACAAGGCAGGAAAATTTCTATTTTTTATTCAAGACTAAACACACTACTTTAGCATCACATTTTTCAGAGTTCACATCTTCCAAATTTCAGTGATTGAACTGTTGATTGTTTAACAGTGATTGAACTATAATTTCCATGATAATTTATGGTTTTCAGATCTATGAAATCGTCAGTGTTCTGAAAGGGCAGTTGTTTAACCTGGGAAAAATCTATTCTTATACTCACTAATAATAATCAACTGTCAGCGTTTCCCAACCTGTGGTATGCATACCACTAGTGGTATGAGAGGCAGGATTAATTGGGCACATAACTATATGATATGCAAAATATTGTAATATTAAGTGGTACGCCCGGAAAAAAGGTTTTGAATCACTGAACTAGATCGTTCAAAATTTTAAGTTTTTCAACCCAGGCAAATTAAACAAAAAAAGACCCTGGTGGACAAAAACCTGAATTCTTTTAATCCACTTTAGGCATCCTAAGGAAGAGCCCCTTGAGTTTGCGAAAAATCTGGCTTGTCCATAACTTTTGGGGGCAAAAAACCTCCAAAACTTGCAACTTTTTTCAGTATTTCGCCTAAAACTTTAAAACTGTCTACCGCGTTATAAAAAGGGTTCTATAAGAAATTTAATAATGCAAAAGTCTATGTCGATTGATGTATAGCAATACCAAATCGGTTCAGCTGTTCATTCACAATAAATTTTCAAAAATAAGGTACTTTTACCCCCCTTTGTAAAAAAAAGACAACTCCATGTTTCGATGCATTTTTATCTTGTAAATGCTCACTCCAACATATTAATATTTGAAGAAAGAAGTTTTAGATAATTGAATCTACTTCCAGAAGAGTCATCAATTTGAAAATTTTGTCAATTTGATTCTAAAATATGAAAAAAAAAACCTGAACCACTTTATAGCGTTATTAGACCAGTAACCAAATTCATAAGTAGTTGATATCAGGAAAATCATTCAGTAGTTCTCTTCTCAACGGAGTCTCGTGTATTTTTAGACGTTGAGTCTGAATCTGAACTTTGGAACTCCAAAATATGGTCAGGGGTGAAGGGACCTTCCATCGTCACCAACGATGGACCCACCTCCCCACCCACCATGTTATAGCGGTCAATCGCATCCCATGTTTAGTGATACCTCATTCTTCCCAGATCACTGAGGCGGACCAAATTCATATAAATATGTATAACATGTAAATTTCCGACCATAATTAATCATTTCACTTGAAAGGGTAGTATATATACTAGTAGGTAGGCCTATACTTGGAAAATGGCAATTTTTCTATATTGAAATAGTACTAACTCAAGAACTGCTAGGAATAAAGTTGCGAAGTTGGTCTCAAATTGTAGGTTTTTCTTTTTGTATCAATTTTTGTCCACCAAAAGTCTAATTCGCCTGGGCTAAAATAAATATTGCGAATTTATAAGAAACTGTCTGCGACAATGATTTTATGATTTATGAATCAATGTTCAAATATATATTATTGAAGTATTTATTATCAATATCAATTTATATTTGTCAAGTTAGTTTGAAGTGACTGACAATTGAATAAACTGACAAATATACATAAACAGAATTTATTAATTTCGAATTCCTTTGATTGCTATTACTTTATACTGAAAACTTCCGCAATGGCGGATATTGACAACAGCATTGAACAGCTGATGGGAATCGATGAATGCTACTGTACAAAAATATCAATCACCACCGGGAATCGAACCACGGACCTCTCAATTGCCGGTTGAGCGCCCTTAACCACTAGACCATGGAGACCCTTCTGTACAGCAGCATTCATTTTCAACTTGGCCATATCGGCTCGTATCTCACAAGTTAGTTTGAAGTGACTGACAATTGAATAAACTGACAAATATACATAAACAGAATTTATTAATTTCGAATTCCTTTGATTGCTATTACTTTATACTGAAGACTTCCGCAATGGCGGATATTGACAACAGCATTGAACAGCTGATGGGAATCGATGAATGCTACTGTACAAAAATATCAATCACCACCGGGAATCGAACCACGGACCTCTCAATTGCCGGTTGAGCGCCCTTAACCACTAGACCATGAAGACCCTTCTGTACAGCAGCATTCATTTTCAACTTTTCAGCATTCATTTTCAACATTCACATTCAAGTAATAGCAATCAAAGGAATTCGAAATTAATAAATTCTGTTTATGTATATTTGTCAGTTTATTCAATTGTCAGTCACTTCAAACTAACTTGTGAGATACGAGCCGATATGGCCAAGTTGAAAATGAATGCTGCTGTACAGAAGGTTCTCAATGGTCTAGTGGTTGAGGGCGCTCAACCGGCAATTGAGAGGTCCGTGGTTCGATTCCCGGTGGTGACTGATATTTTTGTACAGTAGCATTCATCGATTCCCATCAGCTGTTCAATGCTGTTGTCAATATCCGCCATTGCGGAAGTCTTCAGTATAAAGTAATAGCAATCAAAGGAATTCGAAATTAATAAATTCTGTTTATATTTGTCATTATTATGATTTTTTTTATTAGGAATTATTCAAACTACTCATGTTATGGTGAGTGATTTTTTTAAAATAATTATTAAGATTGATCAAATATTTTCTGATGCATTCAATCGAACAGATTCCTGCCTATAGCATGCTGAAAGTTAATTCTCTATGGGTCATATTATAATAGCAGAACATAAATGTCATACATTGTTATAATCGTATATTTTCTAGGGAGACTCGTTATTTAAATAAAATCACTAGCATCAATAGCAAATTGCTTTCATCCACTGATGGGTAAAAATTGCATTTCAGTATTTATTATTCATTTATTTTGTTTATTTATTTGTTTGTTTATTTATTCATTGTTCAGAAGATACTTGTATAAATAATGATATAAGTATGGGCTAAAATAAATATTGTGAATTCATAAGAATGATTAGAAATTATTATTTATATGAATCAATATTCAAATATATATTATTGAAGTACATGAAAACCTGTACTTGTTAATAATTAACATTCCAATTCCTTACCGATGTTAAGAAATTAAAGGCAATTCAATTCAATGTCTGAATTGTTATAAATTCAATAAAACTGTTTTTGAAAAATCTTCTAAGGGATATTGCTGGTTGTATCAAATGAAATTGATATTTTTTTTTTAATATTCATATTTTATAAGATCTTTGTTAACTAAACCTTCGATACCTAGTTTTTAGTCAATCTATATTCACTTTGAAGATTTCAAAAAAATTTGGTAGGCTATTAAATAATAACTTAGTAGAGATAATATGGCAAACTATCTCAAATCACTATTCAAGCCGTTGTTTCTTAAAAATTGAAGAAGGCTTATTTTTGCGAGTCAACCAAGATTTAGGTAACCTGAAAAGAAAACAAGGAAAAATGTTATATAATACTGTTGGTCTACCGCAAAGTATATTAACTTATAATATAAGAATGAACATAATTATTATATAATGTTAATATAGTAAGTAACTTAAATATAGATTAAACTTACTTTTCATTTTATACAGTATAATAATTCAGATGAAACAAGAGATTTATTGAGTGGTCAAGCACTAGTGTACCATAAATTTGTTTATTGAATCAACATCCACTTTTATGAAATTAATTTTCTGCTAGGAATTCCTCACCGCTTGTCATGGAACATGAAATTCAAAACAAAAATTAAATTTGAGCATTATCTATGAATTTTTAGATCTTCTACCATCACAAAATTGATTGATTGTGTTTGAAAAACTTATTTCAGTAAGTGGCCAGCTCGAGCGTATGAAAGTCCAATTTTTAACCGTCCAGACAATGATCCAACTGGGAATGAAAACCGTCCAGCCATGCAATTTCAATAATTGGATTTGACCGTCCAAACATTACACAGCTGATTCAAATCATTCACAGTACAAGTCGCTATCAGATCTCTTCCTCTATTCACTCTCAGCTCATCTGCCTTCGAGTATTCACTAAATGCTGACGGAGTGGGTGAAATCGTTTCCCATCGTTCGAGGATGAGCATCTCTCAGCGAAATATATTATTGCTTTGCCGTTCTTTGAATGCATGAAAATTCTGTCGATAAAATGTGATCTACAATACACAGAATCCTCCCAAATTTCTCTCGCATCAACGGAATGTTATTCATGGGGGAATAAAATCTGTGCGATTCTTCACCGTGAAAAAATCCTCAAGAGACTTATGGTAGATTTTGAAGGTTTTCGTCTATTTTGAAAACTAGTATCAGGAGAATAATGTTTGCTTATGTCATAAATGACATTTTCATTAAAAATCAAATTTATTATAGAAACGAGAGCCGAGGTGTTTCACTTCAGGCTTCCAAGGCGAAGTGTGTTATTAAACAATGATGACGTTCATGAGATCGACAAGTCTGATAGTGGCACGTTCATGCGAATTGTTTGAATGTATTAGTAAATATTAAAGGTATGTAAGAACGTGTCACTATCCAATCTTGTGAATATTAGGCCTCTTTTCTGGCATTGAAAGGAGTGTATGGACCACTTAAATAGAGAACCAAAATTCATGATCGGGGAGTTCAACTCGAGAAGCCAGGAGAACGCTTCTTTCGACCAGTGGAGTGTTAGGCTTGCAAAACCAAGATCTTTGAAAACTCAATAAGTCTGTTACAGTCCGGGCAGTTTAAAACTTATTGGGGGATCGAAATTTTGGCGTGTTGGCCAGCAATTCTACTGGGCGACAAGGGCATGTTCGGCTGATTTCTGAGAGTTGTTAGAAGTGTTATAAGTGTTTGAAGTGGCCATAGACTCCTGGAGATCAAGGAAAGGAGAGGCAAGAATATCAGGTTAGTTTTTAAATATAAGTTCCAACTCATAATTATATACACGTCTTAAAATAGCAAGCCAAGCGAGTTAAATTTGATATGTTCTTTAATGTGTTGTAATATTATAATATATAATATTATAAATAAACAAACTATAAAATTAGAAGTATTTTGTTGTCTATGAGTTACGACCCCAGAGTAATCATTCAGACAAGTTGTTGATATTAAGAATATCAGGGTTACATAAATAAGTGGTTACATAAATGGTGGAGGCGCATAAATCACATTACATAAATCACATTGCAGTTTGGTGGTTACATAAATGGTGGAGGCTTATGCTGGTGTATTCATCTGGCACTAACCGTCAGACTTTCGTGGTATCCTCAATTAGGACGTGTGTAGGGTTATGAGTTTGGTTGATATTAGAAATATTCGAATCAAAGAATTAAATTTGCACGAGGCTCTTGGTATAGCTACCCAATACAAGCTCTTTTTACCAGCAAACGCTGACTTAGACTTTATTAGATCTCAAATAAGAATCTTAAAGTTAAATCTAATCAACCCACAAGAATACATTATTGAACAAGAAAGGGCGTTGAATCACATAATTCAGGGAGTTAAATTATCTGAAGAATTGAAGAATAAGTGTTCCAACTTAGCCTTTTTAGAAACAACGCTAAGAAGGAAATTTTCGATAGGAGAACCATCAATTACAGAATCTACTTCTCCAGTTAAGCAATACAGGGATTCAGAAATTTAAACAGTGATAAAGATGGCAGAAAAGAAGAGACCGTTTTTGGCATCAAAAACCTTTAGTGCAAAGAAAGGTGAAGATAAATAGTAAATATTCCTTCAAAAATCATTATAGGAAACTGATTGGTTAAAAATGTCGAGTAAATTAAAGCCTTTACTTACTCCTTGGACATTCTCAAATAAAAAAGAAGAGGATATTGAATATTTCTTTGATTATTTTGAACGTGCTTCCTCAGCTAATGGTTGGGATGAAAAAGATCAATTAACTTATTTGTACTTCTACCTTGAAGGAGTAGCTAGGAAATATTTTGAACTAATTAGTGAGCAATTGAGAGCAGGAAATGAATTAAAGTTTGAGATTATAAAAAATAAATTATTAAAATTTTTCCGACCCTCATATCATGTAGAACGATTTGAGCAGGAGTTGAATAGATGTAGAATGGAGTCTGGTGAGGATTTCAGAAGTTACGTGGTAAAAATTCTAATCTTATGTAATAAGGTAGACTTAAAAATGAAAGAGTCTAGGAAGATAAAATATATTTTAAAAGGATTATCACCCCATATTTTAGAAAAGATTGTTATGCTGAAGAATGAATCAATTGAGGAAGTAATAGATAATTTACAGAAATTTGAATTTTCACAGTACTTGATGAATAATCAGAATGATTTTCTTAACCCTGCGAGAAAGGACGTAAATTTGGAGAAGTTATTGGAATCGAGTAGAAAGATTGATTATTTGTGGAGGAATCAGGATTATTTTAAGTTGAATGAAGGAAACTACAGTGATAAAATTCCAAATACTGACTTTTGTGATAAGAATATGAATTCACATTTTGAAAATAATTACAATAAGAGTGCCAGGCGAAAAAGTAGAAGGTTTTGTAAAATTTGTGGAAGAACTAACCATTTTACCCGTAATTGTTTTTACAAATCAAGTTATAATAAACGTAGATGTATAAAAAAGTGTAGGATTTGTGATAAAAGAGGGCATGAAACTAGAAAATGCTATTATAATGGGAAAACGTTTCCAGAAAATTTATATAGTGAAACTGAATATATTGAAGTGAATGAGAATAATGACAGATCTGAAAATGATTGTGTAGAAAAGAAAATCAGTGAAATCACAGGTTTGCATGGAGGTCAATGTGCTAGTCAGAAATTTGGAATCAACTATGCTAATAGATATGACGGAAATTTTTTAAATGTAAATACAGTTATGCATAGCCAAGATGAGTTCATAGATACATTTTTGCAATCAAACGACAGTGTAGTAGACATGAAAACAAAATTATGCAATGATAGTAGTTTGAAAATTGAGAACGAATCTGAAGCTAAATGTAGGCCAGAAAGTAATAGTGGGTTATTGGAGAGAAAAGCTAGTTCAGCAGTTGAATCAGGTTCTGAAAATTCAACATTGCCAGTTGACAGTTTGAATTTATTACAAAATGCGACCATAGGTAAAATTGAGAGGTTCAATTCAATAAAAAGTAGTCGGTCCATGCAGAATTAGGTGTTGAGATTTAGACAATGAAGATGGTTCAAGAAAGAAAATTGAAATTTGTTAAAATTTGTGAAATTTATTAAAACATTTTTGGGCAATTATATTTGTAAGGATGAAACAGATCAACTTTCTTCAATAAAATTTGTTGATTAGGATAAAAGGTTTTGAGATAATCAGCTTTAAAAATTTGAAAAATTGAGTTTTGTTGGTGACCTTGTATTTTGTTGTAATTTTGACTTATTTTTTAATGACATTCGGTTGTTGAGTGAATTTGTGATGAAAAATTATCAGTAACAGTTTTTGGTAAACTCAAGGGTTTTTGAGGGAAGTCAGGAAATAGTAAAATTTTCTGGAGGAAGATAGAATTTTAGATTTATACCTTTAAATTTTAGGTCCAAATGAGTTTTATTAGAATATTTTTAGTAATTATTAAATATCGATATATTGCTAATCAGTTCTACGAATAATATATTTGATTTTATTGTTCATTGATTAAATAATAAGGGTTATATTGTTAAAATTCCTTATCTGAAAGCAGAAATTTGAGTTTATATCTTTATATTAGTGAACCTAAGGGGTATTATGAAAATGTTTTCAGTAGTAATTGAAGACTAATGTTTTGTTAATTAGTTTTGATAAAAATATAAAAGATTTCATTCCCCGATGATTAAATAATAAGGGTTATATTGTTAAAATTCCTTATCTGAAAGCAGAAATTTGTGTTTGTATCTTTATATTAGTGAACCTAATGAATATTATATAAATGTTTTCAGTATTAATTGGAGACTAATATATTGTTAAGTAGTTTTGATGAAAATATAAAAGATTTCATTTCCCGATGGTTAAATAATAAGGGTTATAGAATAAATTTGACCTTCTGATAGTAGAGTTTTGGGATTTATACGTTTGTATTGGAAGTTCTTATTCATTTCATGAGAATCCTTTCAGTAATTATTATAGATTCAATCGTGGTTCAATAGTTCGAATGGTAATATGAACCGTATTTTCAATCACAAATTTAATAATAGAGATTTTAAGTCGGATTGACCTGTCAATGAACAGCAGTTTTCTCTTTTCAGTGAATGAGGCATTTTGTAGCTCAGTCGATAATGATGTTGGTTTCAAATATCTCTATCATTAAAATTATTTATTATTGTAGAACTATTTCAATAAATTAGTGAAATAACAGGTGTGGCGTACTTGCAAAGTTCAGCTATCTTTGTCGTTAGTTGTCATTTTAGAAAAAAAAATAAGTTTTCACGACATTGATTTTTTTTTTGTAGCCTATGAATACTTAAGTGACAGTTCCAAATATTAATGGGACAGAAGAGTGACAGTATTTCATAGTTGAAAAAAAATTTGAGTATTTCATAGTAGGAATATTCCATATTTTAGTCATGAGTGTTTCATGATTATTTAAACAAGTTTAAAATGATACGGTTTGAATGTCAAATAGCTGTAAAGTTTACAGCTTGGTAATATTTGTTTAATATTTTTGTGAATTCTAAGTTAATATTTTGTTCTGATTTCAGAGAGTATTAAAACTTGGAGAATCTGCGATTTTCATTGCAATCAATTAATCGTTCTTTCTCTAACAAAAGCTTAAGTCAGCCAACCAACCAAAAAAATTTTTTTTTGTATAATTAATTATTGCTCAGTGGAAAGTTATAGTGGATTTTGGCGGATTCAAAACGTAGCATATTTTTGTTTGTAAATTGAGAGGTATCCCTTCCCAGTGAAACATGTACGTTTCATTAATCCTTTATGTGATTGTTCTCACACCACATATGCATGTCAACGCAGTCAAAGTCTTCGCGGGAGTCTTCTTCCAGCCACTTCGACATGGGATAGTCTACGAGTCATCCGTTCCATTGGTCTACGAGTCCAATTACCCACAAGCTCAGTTGGACATTTTGGAAGCAGAGAAAGTTTTCCTACCGAATTGTCAGCAAGCAGATTGTCAACTCTCGAGGGCAGTCAAGGAGTTATACAACGCTACGAACAACATACTGATGAGTAATAATCAGGCTTTTACTTCTGAAGTTCGTGAAAAGGGACAGTCTTTAACACGAAAAACGAGAGCGGTTGAAGCGTTTGGAGATTTTCTACATTTTTGTTGCGGAACAGCTACTGATGGAGAACTTCATAAGCTGCAATTCAATGAAGAAAGGGTCACAGATCACTTGAATGCATTCCAAGGTCTAGTTCAGGATGATCACAAGGACTTAGTAAAGATATCAAGAAATTTAAGATTATTTGCTGGAAATTTTTCTCAACAATTTCACGAAGCCTACAATAATTTAAAGGTCAGTGTGGAATCCATCGTCCAAAAGAATCGTAAGGAAGAAAATAATGATGTTATGGACCAGCTATTAGCATATGTGTTTCATATTTACACACATGTGAATATTTTAGCACGACAAGAATTCATATCTACAGCAAAAGAGCGATGTCAGAAGAAAGTATTATTCTCTTCTGTAGTCCACTCAGATATTTTAAGGACTGATTTATTTAAATTGGAGAAAAGATATAAGCTAAAAGGATATCAGTTGGCTATTCCTGTAAATGAGTTTCAAAGATATTATGAGCTTCCATTGACAACGTGTTTCTTCAAAGACAATTCTGTTGTAATGAGTGTAAAGATTCCATTCATTTCGTCAGGAGGGCAGTATGATCTTTTCAAGTTCATACCTACACCACTCTACTGGAAGAACCAATCGTGTATGCTACAGCAGGAGGAGTTTGTGCTAGCCAAGCGCAGTGACAACGAGATGCAGATTATTTCTGGAGGTCATCTTCAAGACTGCAAGGTGCAGGAGGATTATATGTGCTATTTACCTCGACAGCTGCATGATAGGCATATGTCATCCAGATGTATGCATCACATACTTACTTCCGCTTCACTACAAGACTTGCAACGTTACTGTACATTCCAATGTTCGGCCGCAGGAGACATACTTTCCATAACGGAGCAGTCACCTACAGAATACATACTTTCCAATGTCCAACCCAATACGAGTATCGTGTGTGAGGATGGATCAAACCATGGATTGCAGCAGCAGCATCCTGGGGCGTCGTTCATCAATCTACCATGCAGTTGCTCACTGGTAGAGAACAATCGTATCCTTATTAGAAAAACTTATCCTTGCGATTTAAGATCATCAGATAATCCAATTATCCAACATTTTTTACCTCTTCAATGGTTAAAATTTAATTCTCTAAAGATTGATGTGTTAATTCCGCATAGAAATCCGCATTTTAGTGAATTATCAGATATTTATAATGACAAATGGAATGTAACAATGCCAACCTTATTTGTTCATGATAGAATCGCTTCAGATATATTTCAAAAGATTGAAATTCCTAATGATTGGCAGAGTATTGTAAATTCAACTAGTTTTGTTTTCTATGTAGTTTTCGGTTGGTTGGGAGTTTTGACATTATTATGCACATATTTGGCTATAAAATTGTATATTTTTAAAATAGTAGCTTTCAAGTCTAAGCCAGCAGTGCATATATCAGATAGGTAATTTCATGTAAAATATTAATAGTCTAATTTGATAAGCATCTAGTAATATTAGGTGGAATAATTGTTAGTAATTTAAAGATGAAGGTTGTTATTGTTAGCTTTCTTGGTTTGTTATGGGACAGAATTTGTTTAGATTATTTTTTTATGACAATTAGGTGTGGCGTGTGCCCGAGTCATAATAAGAATGTATTGTTTAATAATTGTTTTCAAATGACCAGAGCGATGCAAGGCCGTGTCCTACTTTTGTAACGTGATCAAATGGTAGTTAAAAGTTTTGAACTATGTGCAAGTTCAGCATTATTATTGCTATGACAAGTAAACAATGCAACGATTGTTCAACCAGTTGTAAAAAAAAAAAGATGAAAATAAATTAGGTCGCATCCGCTCTTACTTTTAAAATGTAAATTAGGTCATAATAAGCTTAGTAAAATAAGAAGAAAAGGGGAATTGTAAAGGCATGTGGGTTTTATGGCGTCATCATTGAAAGATTTAAAAAGAAAAAGAAAAAAAAAAAAAAAAAAAAAAATTTTTTTTTTTCCTCAAGTATGTAGAGTTACGACTGAGGGTCCAGTCTTTTCAGCTGGGCGGGTGATATGTCATAAATGACATTTTCATTAAAAATCAAATTTATTATAGAAACGAGAGCCGAGGTGTTTCACTTCAGGCTTCCAAGGCGAAGTGTGTTATTAAACAATGATGACGTTCATGAGATCGACAAGTCTGATAGTGGCACGTTCATGCGAATTGTTTGAATGTATTAGTAAATATTAAAGGTATGTAAGAACGTGTCACTATCCAATCTTGTGAATATTAGGCCTCTTTTCTGGCATTGAAAGGAGTGTATGGACCACTTAAATAGAGAACCAAAATTCATGATCGGGGAGTTCAACTCGAGAAGCCAGGAGAACGCTTCTTTCGACCAGTGGAGTGTTAGGCTTGCAAAACCAAGATCTTTGAAAACTCAATAAGTCTGTTACAGTCCGGGCAGTTTAAAACTTATTGGGGGATCGAAATTTTGGCGTGTTGGCCAGCAATTCTACTGGGCGACAAGGGCATGTTCGGCTGATTTCTGAGAGTTGTTAGAAGTGTTATAAGTGTTTGAAGTGGCCATAGACTCCTGGAGATCAAGGAAAGGAGAGGCAAGAATATCAGGTTAGTTTTTAAATATAAGTTCCAACTCATAATTATATACACGTCTTAAAATAGCAAGCCAAGCGAGTTAAATTTGATATGTTCTTTAATGTGTTGTAATATTATAATATATAATATTATAAATAAACAAACTATAAAATTAGAAGTATTTTGTTGTCTATGAGTTACGACCCCAGAGTAATCATTCAGACAAGTTGTTGATATTAAGAATATCAGGGTTACATAAATAAGTGGTTACATAAATGGTGGAGGCGCATAAATCACATTACATAAATCACATTGCAGTTTGGTGGTTACACTTATGAGAAACCCATTTGTGTGTGTGTGTGTGTGTGTGTGTGTGTGTGTGTGTGTGTGTGTGTGTGTGTGTGTGTGTGTTTCATCTTTAAGAGACCTTTTGTAGTTATGGTGCCCGGAATCAAATGAAAAAACACACATGTTTAACTAACATAATCTATATATATATAATCGAAATACCACTGACTGACTCACTCATTCATCACAGTTTCTCAGGAACCACTCGACCAAAAACGATAAAATTTGGTACACGTATTCAGTAGGGGGACTAGACGCGTGCTAAGAAAGGGTTTCAAAATTTACCCCAAAATGGGCCCAAAATTGAAGATTTTTTAAAATTTAGGTGACAACAATTTCTAGAGAACCATAAGGTCAAATCAGATAAATTTGGTATTCATGTTAAGTATCGGCCTTAGATGTACCTTGGAAAAAAGTTTCAAAATTAGCCCCAAAATGGGCCCAAAATCGACGATTTTTGAAAAGTTTGGTGATAAACAGCCAAATATTTTGAAATTTGCACTTAACAGATGTCATCAACCTGGCATAATAACATTTCATCATACCCAGTCATATGTTTCCCACATATTGCAAGGCTCCGACTGTATGGTAGCCTACATGCAAAGTGCAAAGTCTTTTGCTGTTCAAAGACAGTGTAAATAACGCTGCTAAGGGGTTTGCCATATGATTAAAAACGGTTCACTTCTATCAGCTGTTCCTTTAAGCTGTTTGGCTGGCAAGTTCAGTAGGTTAGGTCTATTAATGAATAATAATTTGTTTCAAACAAAGCAAACTTATCCCGAGCTACCAAAATAATTTCAATAGCTAAAAGCCAACGTTTATGAAAAGTATATGTTTGATTAAGACCCTATATGCATACTAATTAATGGTATCAAAATTCTCCCCAAAATCACCTATTTCTGTAAATTTATCTAATCACAATGGAAATTAGTTGGACCCCCCGGGGGTCCAGGTGGCGGAGCCCCCTGGCTAGACGGTTAAGGCGAGCGAAGCGAGTCTGCCGGCTAGTATTTATATATTATTGACTGAACGAAGAGAGGTCTCTGTTTCAAGTCGATCGTTTTGCTTTTGTCTGTCTGTTTATCTGTCACATATTTACATATGTGTGTACCAAATTCTACGAAATTTTGCATGGATCTTCCTTCAAGGAATGCCCAGAAATGTATATTTTCGAAATTTGCTTGTATTTAAAAAATATATACAAGAAAAAAAGAAAGGCACTCAGACCTTCTTCCATAGGGAAAATATATTTTTTTAATGAGCTTCCCCATTATATGTGATTGTAATCAGATTTGAAGATTGCCCTCTGTCCCTCTTCTTCATCCAGTTGAGCCTTCATATGAATTGAGTTATTATTCATAAGAATAACATATTTGTTTGAGAAACAAATAATTTTTTTGGTTTTGAAGGAACTGACGATTTATGAAACTGACAAATCATTTTCAATATTTGAATAGAGTATAAGTGATCACTAAGTAAATGAAAATTATACAAATTTAATTAATATTGTTCATTCATCAGATATATAGGGAAATCTGATCTGAGAATCAGCTGTCTGGAAAATAGAAACACAGCCTTGCCAATGTGATACAGAGTGACTTTTTGTGGAAAACAGACGTGAAATAGACCACGCAAATTGCATCAAGGGTTTTGTCTGATGATTATTGTGTTTAATTTTGCGATGGTGATTATCATTGAGTACATCAAGTGTTCCTCTGTGCAAGCGCGAGGTCTTGGGCGTGAAGTCTACTGTTCACAGAACTACTAGTTTATTATAATATTAACTTTTTGTTGTAAATTTAACGACTTTCAGTCAGTTTTAAATTGTGAATATATAAAAAATGTCCTCACACGTGGCCGAACGTTTTCGAGTTGTGGAAACCCATCTTCTAGGCCTTGAACGTGGGTTTCAATAACTCGAAAACGTTCGGCCACGTGTAAGTACATTTTTTATTTATTCACAATCTAAAACTGACTGCAAGTCGTTAAATTTACAACAAAAGGTTAATGTCAACAACGCAGATCGTTATGGAACAAGAAATCCAAGAATATTATAATACTTATAAATGTACACACTTGTTTCTCAGTTTACAATATATTGGGACAGTGATTCAATTCTCTCTAATTAAATCGATGATCATAATCCATTAATCTTTAATTAATATGGGAGTCTTGATACTAATTTTTCCCGTTTAGTTCATGTAACTACTTTTTAACTGCGAAGATTGGCATGGAGTTATTCCTCCATAAAATCTGTGATATTCATTGCAGCCGAGAATCGAACTCTGAATTGAACAATAATATTCATCATACAAGCACACTCTAGACTGTAGTTGTTAGAAATTGATTTTCCACCTTACAAAAGTCTATTAAGTAAAATAATCATATTTTATCATTTTGGGGGAAATTTGATGTTGTAGTTCCATATTAATTTTGTCTCAATGAATAAATAGATAATACTTTTTTAACTTCATATTAATTGAAGCTTGAATAATTATTGAACATAAGCTTTACTAGTGAATTCAACACTTACTTATTTGTGTGATAACCCCAATTTTCAAACTAGATTCAGTAGGCTTCCAGCCATTTCTGAGGAAGCATTCCAACAATTCAAAACGGCCATCACACGAATAAATAAGTGTTGAATTAATTAGTGACGTTTATTCTCAATAATTATCTATGGTTATATTTTATCATTTACTTTAAAGCAGTATCGTCACAGATCATCCCCCGGTTCGCTAATAGTAATTGATTATTTACTCTTGAATATCTAGTTTCATAACGATCTGCTTTGTTAATATTGACTTTTGTTGTGAATTTAACGACTTGCAGTCATGGAGACTCATCTTAAAAGTCATTTGAAGATGAGTCTTCATGACTCGAAAACGTTTGGCCTGAGTGAGTAGAAATATTATTTATTCACAATTAAAATTGACTGCAAGTAGTTAAATTTACAATGAAAAGTCAAATTTATTATACACTTATTAGTACACCTATACCGATTGCTTATTCATTTATAACACACATTTGATATGATCAATCATCTCCTATTCACAGAAAAGCATGTTATAAATGATAGGATATTTCTTCCTCAACTCCAAATGAAACTGGATGCTAGCCCGCTCGGTCAACCCCTATCAATCACGTTGTAGTCAAGCCACTAAAGAGCCCTCCAAACAGTTTTATTTTTAGGTATTCCATTGACCTAATTTCATTATTTGTGTAGGCATTTATTCATTAGGAAGTCATTATCAATCACCATGTAATACGAGTTAACAAAATCGCACCATCAAGTAAAACCATTTTTACATTACTAATACCGTAAATTAATTATTTATCTATTGAAGCATCAGTACATATGCTGTCATAGTTACCAAAATGTTCTAATTGGTGGAATTTCAGAGCATTAATAAGTTATTACAAATAGCTTTCTTTATACAGTACTAGCTGGCCCGACGCGCGTTGCTGCGTTCTCATAAAAAATTCTTGATTTTATTATTTGTCACTTCCCACTGAGGTTACATTTCAAATTTCAACCTTCTAGGACTATTAATGAAGAAGTTAGTCCTAGGGCTCTTCCAGCTGATCAGAGAGGCCTCCTTCGTTGTTTTCTTACACAGTAAGACCTTACTCACCACCTCTCAATGAACATTTCAAATTTAAACCTTCCACGACTATTAGGGTAGAAGCTAGGTTTTTTATTTTATTATTCGCCACCTCCTACTGAGAATACATTTCAAATTTCTAGCTGCATTGGTTAACAGATGTCATGAACCCGGCATAATTACATTTCATCATACCCATATGACTGGGTTTCGTACATACTGCAAGGCTCCGACTGCACGGTATCCTACATGCAAAGTTTTTGTGTTCCAGACGGTGTAAATAACGCCGCTAAGGGGCCTGCCATATGATTAAAAACTGTTGACTTCTTTCAGCTGTTACTTTAAGCTATTTGGCCGGCAAATTCAGTAGGTTAGGTGAATGATGATTTGCAAAACACACAAACAGCTTGTCCATCGAAACAGCGTGTACAGCAGATTATTTTCCGTATGATTAAAAGATCCCAGTAAGCTAGCTAGCCATGTACCCGTGCTTTGCATAGGCAAAACTTTAACCCCCTAAAAACACCCCTAAAATTGCGAATTTTGAAAAATCCTTTCTTATTGCACGGTGAAATCCTATAAGGATTGTTCATACGAAATTTCAAGTTCATAGGCCTAGTAGTTTTGGCTCTGTGTTGATGAGTGAGTCAGGGTATCATCCTTTTATAGATAGAGATTAATATTGAGAGGAGCGAGACTACCATGAAAAACTCTATTTTTAATTCCCGTTTGTGTATAATTTTCCGTTAATGGAGAGGTGCTTTCTGTCTCCATAGACGTGGGAAGCAAGTTTTTTATATGAATACATTAATCCAGCGTTGAAAATTACAAGAAAAGTTTGTGAAAAGTTTACGAAACGTGACTAGAGTTCCATGTACCTTAAAGCCTTTTCATTGCAAAAAGGGAAAGCTTTTTGAAAGACTATGACCCATCATAGAAGTTAAGTTGCCTTTTTCCTATAATGATTAAGCCCAGAACAGAGTAATTATGCTTTTGAAACCAAATGATAATAACAGTTCTGCCCACGCTAACATCCTAATTTCGTCTGCTATGTTCTGCTTGTGAAAATATCACTAGTTGGTTTGGAAGGAACTGACAATTTATCAAACTGACAGACAAAAAGAACATAATTTATTAATTTCAAATTCCTTAAAGTGATATCAATTATACTGAAGACTTTTGTAATGGCGGATATTGGCAACAGCATTGTATAGCTGATGGAAATCGATGAACGCTACTTTACAAAAATATTTAGTCAACGCCGGGAATCGAACCACGGACCTCCGGATGCCTTAAGCACTAGACTGCAGTGACCCTTCTGTGTAGCAGCGTTCATTTTAAACTTGGCCGTATCGGCTCGTATATCACAAGTTGGTTTTGAAGGAACTGACAATTTATCAAAATTACAAATAGATAGAACATAATTATTAATTTCGAATCCACCATCGCGGAAGTCTTTAGTATAATTGATAGCACTTTGGTGCAAATTTTTATATAGGAGGTTGTTTAAAAAATTATGGGGTGTTTTCGGTGTTTAAAATTAATAAAAGTTATTGAGCAGATTTGGGGGGGTGGACCTGAGGAGGAGGAACTACCAGGGAGGGGGGGGGGGGGGGTAGCCAACTCACTTTGAGAGTACAGTATTTTGAATTGAAATAAAGCCAACTCCTCCTTTTTGTAGTACGCTCAAAATACTTTACTTTAAACTAAATAAGTTTTAGATATACAAATTCAATTGCTCACCTATTACCTATAATAATATAATATTATACTGTTAATACGTCTAGGGGGAGGGGGATGATCAAAGATGTTGCGGAGAGGATTAGACTCTCGGTACAATAATTACAATAGTGATTTGGAGTAGTAGGTCTACACAGGGGTGAAGGAAGAGTCATTTAATGATAAACTAAGCAATATACATGGCTATTTATTTCAAAATAGGGGTTCGGGGAATATTTTTGAAAAATTGCCTCTCAAAAACGACATTTTAAATGATTAGAGGAATTAATTGTTCTAATTAAACATTTCCACCCACGTTATGTGGCAGAGTAAAATTTATCTGGTTCTTGTGTTATTGTCAATGAGAGATCCAAACCCTCATTGGGTCCTATTAGAAACTTTGACCCTGCTATATTTGATACCTCACCGCTCTTGATTGGGCTACTTGAAAATTTCTTTTAAAAAGAGGTTCGGGAGGTACTCCCCTGGAAACTTGTTAAAAATAGAATTCCTCCATAACCACATTTTTAGCGATTCCAGACATCTTCTTTGACTCTTTCGCCAAAAATTGTCTCACAAGCCCTGCTAAAATTCCAAAATTTCTTTATTCTTTGGGGGAAGGGAACTACCTCCCTGGTTCCACACAGTTACGCCACTGACACAAATTGTTAATAAAAATTAAATTTTCAGGAAAAATTACTATTATTATTAGCAACTGAAAAACAATTCTATTTCAAACAATTTTTGAGAAACTTTGGTCTAGGCTTTAGGACGACTAGGGTGATATCTGAATGAATGTGAAGTAGGCCTAATAACACTAGTCTGCTTTTTCTGCCATCGTAGTCCTCAGCCATGTATTGATAAGCCGCAGAGTCGAGTACACCATAAGAGGAGAACGAGGGTTTTTTAACTATAAATCAATATTATAATGTATAGTTTACTCAAAAGGGGGGTTCGGGGATATTCCCCCGGGAAAATGTATTGAAAAATAATTCTTCTATATCCATATTTTAAGCGATTTTATACACAAATTCATACATTCTAACTCTAACTGTTTGTCAAATTTTCATCAGTTTTTTCATCATTGTCAGTGGGAGATCCGAACTCTCATGCTAAAAGTTTATTATTCAAGTAGCCAAACTTTAAAGCAGGCCTACTTGAAACTATTTTCACATTGATATTTTTTTATCCCTCACCTCACCTGATTGGGGTACCGTATAATATCGTTCTTTGAAAAGAATGTATTTGAAAAGGATGAGGGGTTTTCCAACAGTAATTCCAGACTTTAAGACTGCTGTCTTATTTTTCTTGCTTTTCTACAACTTTGAAAAACTTTCCATCATTTTTGCTACTTTCCATTTTTCACTGTTTTTGTTATTTTCCTTCCTTCCCCTTTTTTTCTTTTCTCCTCTTTTCATTTTTCTCCTTTTTTCTTTTCCTTTTTCTTCTTTTCTTCTGCGTTTGGGGTGGGGGAATTTCCCCTTCCCCCCCCCGTGGATCCGCTACTGTGAAAATATCTTCATTTAAAAGAATTTGTCACCTTGAAAAAGTCGTATGAATTGGTAATTCCATGATATTGAGATATCAGACAACAAGTAATTGTAAGTTCGCAATAATTCACTATCGTATGAAAACTACTTTAGCCTAAAAATACCTTTTATTCTATTTGATAGTAATCAGTGGTATCACTTTTTCTGAATTAATTATCCTGAACGAGACCGTCCTGAATTAAAGATAAACTTTATACATCATTTTCTCTTGTGTGAGATAGAAATAAACAACTATCATTGGGAGGTAAAATAGATCAGCATAAATTATATAACATGTATTGTGCAGTGCGTATTGAACTCAAACAAATTTTCAAAAAATTTCTCTTCTAAATAAATTCATGGTAAAAATGTGATAGCAAACAATGGATAAGTATGACATCTTAGAAGAAATAAAATATAAAAAGAGAACAGAAAGAAAGAAATCAGAATAAACAAATAAGTTAAGAAGAAGTGGGTTCAAGTGATGTGAGAATTACCAGTAACAATAAAAGGAGTGAACAGAAGAAATCGAAGGAGATGAAATTCGTTGATAAAAATCAAGAAGCTTCAGTGAAAAATACCAAGTAACATTGGGCCTACCCATTGAGTAACTGATATTGATTATTGATCTCTTAAATGAAATATTGGCAAACAGGTTAAATCTGTTCTGACATTCTCATGTGTTGGTAAATCCATGAAATACAGTGCACTAATCGAACCATCTCAACCTTACCAGAAGAAATATATTAGAGTCAGGTAACAGGTGAAAACTTCACAGCAGACAGCAACGGCAAAATGTTTGCCGTTATAAATCTGTGAATTATTGTTCTGCTGCTTTATTCAAACAAAAACAAACTGTTTCCAGGTCCTAACTTCACGTTTTTCATCCTCCAATAGACTTCCTTACATTCTAAACGCAGGATCACCACTATTAATACCGAATGAGGAGCTTGGGATAATAAATTACACTATATTATCATGAAAATAAATGAATGATAGTCTTAACTTTTCATGTGAAATTTAACGACTTGCAGTCAAATATTTGTTAAGAATAAGTATAATAACTCACTTAATCTGGCCGAGTACTTTCGAATCTATGAGATTCATCTTCAGAGGCATCTTATGAATCTCATAGATTCGGAAGTACTCGGCCAGATTAAGTGAGTTATTATACTTATTCTCAACAAATATTTGACTGCAAGTCGTTAAATTTCACATGAAAAGTTAATATTAACAACGCAGTTCGTCATGGAACAGGAAATCCAGGAATGATAGTCCTTGATATTTATATTTATAAGATACAGAATCTAATAATTTCGAATTCCTCACAGTGCTAATAATGTATACCGTACTGAAGACTTTCAAAATGGCGGATATTGACAACAGAATTGAATAGCAGATGGAAAACGATTAATGCTACTGTACAAAAATATCGAAAAAGTTCCATTGGTGACTGATATTTTTGTACAGTATCATTCATCGATTTCCATCAGCTATTCAATGATGTTGTCAATATCGCCATTGCAGAAGTATTCATTATAAATTAATAGCACTTTGAGGAATTCTAAATTAATAAGTTATGTTTTTGTATATTTGCCAGTTTGTTAAATTGTCAGTTACTTCAAACTCCGGTGGTTCGGAACCCACCTAAAACTGTAGGTCCAACTCATCAATCACCATTATTCAACTCATTACCCACAGGTCTCAGACCTATGTGGGCTTCATCCTCAAAAAATATATATATATAAGATGTACAATATATAATATCTCAGATTTTTTCTAATTATTGTAGTCTGAACCATTTTTCGTCATAGGTTTCTCAAGAAAACAAATTAATCTATCTATCAATCAGATTCCTACTTTTGTTTTATGTTTTTAAATTAATATATTTTTTTAAATGTACACTACAACAGTATTTCATCGGATTTTCTTGTCCATTTCGTCTTTAATGGTGTAATTTTTTCACTCTAGTAGAAGTTTAATATCAATTCCATTTTGTTTCTTTTGGCATTTTTAAATAAATTTTTTTCACTACAACAGTATTTCATGAAATTTTCCTTTCCAAAGGGGTAAGTTATTCATTGCATTATTAGTGTAATAATTCGTGCATCACATTTGTGAAATTCCAGCCCAGTGTATTAATGAATTAGCCTATGCTATTGAAAATATGAAAGTCATCGAATTTATTTCAGTTGATAGTGGTGTTAATATGAAACAGAGAATTCCAACCAGACTATTTTTAATTTCAATCGGTGATGTTATAAATATGAAATTCAAACAATTTGAATTATTTACACGTTTTTATTTTAAATTTACAGTAATGTTGATTCTTTCAAATCTGAAAAGGTTTCTATCTACAGTACTTGAGAAATAATGGTTATTCATTAGAATATTCTGATGGGGTTCTAGTTTATAGCGTAGTTGATAACGATGAAAATGGTGATTAATACTCTATGACATCAACTCCAAGATCCTTAAAAAAATACTCGAATTGATAAAAAATGAGATTTTTGAAGCTTTTGTGTAGTGGGTGAGATGAAAAAGGAAGGTGAAAACAGAGAATGATACATTCAGTCTGGAATTGAACTGGAAGTGAACAGATCAGTCGGCCATATTGTATTTTAGCCAAAAAACTAAAAATTTCAATTTAGATATTTTTATCATTGTGCTCAATATTTTACATTTGTTCTTTTTCATTTATTGAGTACTGTAGGCTATTGAGTACTTTCTATCATGTTCAGGAACAAGTATAATGATTATTATCTATTATTCCAAAAGGTAGAAGATTATGATAAATGCATATGAAGTAATTAAAACATTATAAATTTGATCATTTTAAATTAATGTACCTAGTTGAGTTAATTCTGATTGGATCAAAATTCGTCTTATAGTTCCAATTAAACCTGATCAAATACCTAAGACAAACATAACTTTCGGTAACAAGCTGTCAACCTATGAAAGCCAACATATCCAAATAAAAATCTCTAGAAATCCTATAAAGGAAATATACCAGTTTATTTGACATGGTATGACTGTGACTAACTACTTAGACAGAATATTTTAAAATGTTTCACTCGCATTTTGGGAAGTGAAATCCATAGCAGGTATCTGTTCAGTCAGATAAAGATAAATTACGAACTCCATAGCCCTCTTTGTAAGGGTGACCGATCGGATTGGCCAGCAAAACGACTCTGTTCTCTGCTGTAAAATTACTTCCCGGTGGTTCGGAACCCACTTAAAACTGTAGGTGCAACTCATCAATCACCATTGTCCAATTCATTACTCACGCATTGGTTTCAGACCTATGTGGGCGTCATCCTCAAAAAAAAGAACAAGAAAAGACGATGTACAAAATCGCATCAACTTGGCATACCTCAAATGCTTTATATTAAAAAACGAACGTATGGCTTATTCCTTTGCTTGGCAAACCCCTATCATCTTGAGAACTATGCTTTTCAGAATCTAATGAATTTTCTTTCTTTTGAGTGTGCTCTAGGCCTAATAAAGCTGGTAGGCAGGTAAAGAGGTTCTTCCGTAAGAGCAGCTGGCTTTTTGCCAACGCTTAACTGTAATGGAAAACTTTGATGTCAGCGGCTGTGAGGCTTTAACGTCCCATTAAATCCAAAGAATCAACCTATTAGTGAAATAAAGCCTCTAATTAAACTCCTTTATTGCATAATTATTGCAACCAAAGGTCTTTAAAAGAGATTTAGAGGCTCCTTTTTAGTACGAATTATTTTATAAGGAGAACTGGATTATTTTATTAATTCTGCAACAAGTTGATAAGTTTTTCATTTTTATTGATGTATTATTTTGGCTAAGTGTGGTTCACTAAAACTCCGGAGGACCAGAAGGTGGGACCTGGTAGCCCAAGGCACACCTCCAAAAATAAAACATTCCAAAAGAAAATACAAAGAAAGAGAAAGTATGGTACAGGATTTGGAGAGAAATGGGCTGTGAAAGAAAAACACTCTCAAGTGAAGTTTAACTACGAATGCTCTATTCGACTTCAGAATAACAAAATAGCAACAGGACATAATTATTGAGAATGATCTACAGCGATCTGTAAGTGAATAAATTTTGAATTGTGAAGTTTGGAAGTCAATATTAGAAGCAGCAGATTGGAAAATTGCGTAAAGAACGGGTCATCTGGTTTTAAAGTTGGACTAGTGATTGAATGGTTTTACAGAAATAAATGGCATCTTTTGACTGAGAATTCAATATTCTATTCTTTTTAATGCGGATGATGCCCACATGAGTCCGGAGACTTGTGCGTGGGTAATGAGGTGAATGGGTGAATGATGAGAAACATCCATGGATGAATGAGATTCGAACCCAAGGCTGTAGGAAACGAAGCCAGCCTGAGCCCCTTATCTTATCACAGACAAGCGCTCCAACCAACTCGAAAACATTCGAGTGGATTGCGTGTTACGTCCTCTTTCAAATTTACAAAGCCTTCTACAAATTTACAAAGCTAAGGTTTTTCTCTATGGCCAGTAAAATATTGAATAAGGAATTTCATTAAGGAAGCACACAAAAACGGATTTCAAGCAGCTATGAATAAAATATCGAAAGAAATACTCAAGAAAAGTTGAAATGGAAATTTCTAATGCATATTAATATTTATTAGAGCATGCAATTATTATTTGGATACTGGTTTAAGATGTGATACCGGTGTGCTCTTTAAAATGATTAAAATATTTTTATTTTTATGTTTTTATGATTAAAGTATTCATTTAAAAAATGATTAAAATATTCTCTATCATAACAATGGGATTTAGTTTGAAGCCTTCTTACAGTTGAATGTCCATTTTATAGTTCCAGGGTAACACGGAAATATCGTAACAAAGTTCTTGTAAATACTTTTGAAAATAAATACCAAAAATTTTCTTTTTTTTCATTTGAGAATATATCGATGAAGACAATCAAATCCAGTGCTAAGGTGACATAGTACGATAGTACCGTACTAGACTTTCATATTCTGCACCACTACCTTATATTATTTAGATTAAACTCTTATTTTACTTATGCTGTTTTATTTGTCAATATTAATAATAAACGAATGAAAATCCGATTATCCCTTAAATTAATCCACATTGACTATTGAAAATTTATAATTTCTCAAGTGTGTATATAAATATTTGTGTATTTTATAATAAGCTATATAAAGGCTACTTGATTTTTCACATTACCGTATTATTATAATTTCTAGACCTCATGTTCATACTACTTTTGCAGTTGTATTGCAAATTCCACTTTTGCAAATGTGTGTATTTTGGTTTGAAATATTTGGAGATGTAAATTTTCATGATCGCCACACTAAGTAAGCTTCTCTTTCAATAAGTAATCCGAAAATTCCATTCACCCTATAATATTTAATTGATTTTGAAGGAAGGTCTCTGTTTCAAGTGTCTGTGTTTCAAGTGTCTCTGTTTCAATAATTAATCCGAAAATTCCATTCACTCTATAATATTTAATTGATTTTGAAGAAAGGTCTCTGTTTCAAGTGTTCGAATGTTTTGCATGTCTGTCTGTCTGTTTGTAACGCTTTTACGGCTAAATGCGTAGACCAAATTCTATGAAATTTTGCATGGATCTTCCTTTAAGGAAAGGGCCCATCAATGTATGTGCAAGGATTCTCAATATTTGTTGCTATAAACAGAAATATTATTTTCTTCTTACTCTTATTTCATAATTACGATACACATCTCTGATCAGCGATGGCTATCAGGTGAACTATAATATTATTTTTTCAATTTGTATAGATCAGCTGATCGGTCAGAACGGGACATTATAAGGGTTAGGTCTGATGACTGTGTTTAATTTTGCGATGGTGATTATCATATTGAGTATATCGAGTATGTTCCTCTGTGTATGGACCCTTATTCTTGATTGTGAGGTCTACTGTTCACAGAAGTACTAGTTATTTGTCATCTAAATAAGTTGTCAACCTTCCAGCTCTTCATCTATTAGTTCCCAGGCTGCCTATGAAAAATGGTGATGAAATCATGATTATAATGGATGAATGACTATCAACCTCCAAAAAAGGGACTAAAGCTAAAAGAGTCTGAATAAGAATAGAAATAATTAACCATTTTCTATTATACAACCTCCAATAAAAAAATATAGTTCATTTTTTTCGGAGGATGAAGCCCACATAGCTCTGAGGCGTGTGCGTGGGTAATGAATTGGATGATAGTGATTGATGAGTTGGACCTACAGTTTTAGGTGGGTTCTGAAGTTAGGTTGTTGTAAATTTGGAGACAATGAATTATTGGCATCGGTTATTATAAAGCTGTTCAATTCTTTCCACAATTACTTTGAGGTTGGAATCAAATAAGAATTTCACAGAAATTGTTGCCGCCAAAACCGAAAATAGAAAAAACATTTTATTATTTGCAGGCGTTAATAATTTTATTTGTATACTCTGGAGAACTAATCACCGGTGGCTTTTATTCTTATTGTGATATTGCACAGTAGACATGAATAATTAATGCATGAAAATTAAATTTAGGTTTCTAATTACTCTGGTGTTTCATTTCAATTTCACTGGATTTTGAATTATCAGTTAGCTTGCTATCCTAGTCTGATATAATATGGTACTTGTTTCACTCTACGTAATACTCCATTCAAATATTGCTATCTCATCCTTGTCTGAGATAATACAGTTCTTATTCAACCTAACAAGATATATTTAATACAAATATTGCATCCAAACAAACTCACACTTTTTCATGAAAATTAGTCCCCGAAAAATTTTATTTCAAAAATTAAGGAGCTTTGTTTAGGAACTGGCAGGAACAATCACGCGCGTATGTAAAGTTTCGGGGTGCTTGTGCCCGAAGATGCTTACCGAAGCTCACCGCACCGAAAGTCGGCAAGTACTGAAACCGGGGAGCGCTACAACTCTCAATGAACGCTCCTACCTCAACAGAATGCGCGCGCGTTCTACAGAGAGAGTGAGAGAGAGAAGAAATCTGAGAAAGTAATTGGCAAGTGGATGTGGGTGATAGTGTACTGTTGATAAAAATACAGTGGGAAGGGTTTGCCGAGATAACATTATACCTACTTGCACCCCTCACCATCGTTATCAGACCCACTCATGACTGCCAACGTTAACCTAGGTGAGAACAAGCCACCCTCATTCACAGACCTCCTGTTCACCCACCGCTAATCCATGACCCTTCACAGCAAATTATCGCCCCCCCCCCCCATCCTTTTCACCACAAATAAGCCCCACCCATTCAACTTATCTTTTCATTCATAATTCGATTCGTGGAAAGGAATTGTTTCGGGTGGAAAAAATATATTAGTTTTGCTGGTGATAATACTTTTACTTTTTAAGTGAACTCAATGACTTGCAGTCAAATTTTTATTAGGAATAAGAAGAATTTACTTTGTTGGCCGAACGTTTTCGAATCTTGGAGAACCATTTTCAGAGGATCTCCAAGATTCGAAAACGTTCGGCATACAGAGTAAGTAAATTCTACTTATTCTTTATAAAAATTTGACTACAAGTCGTTCAATTTACTTGAAAAGTTAATATTAACAACGTAGTTCGTCATGGAACAAGAAATTCAGGAAGATAATACTTTATTTGGTGTATATTGAAGTTTGATCTCCTGTGCTTGTAAGTCTGAAATTTCTTCGTAGATGATTTTCAAGGATGTATAAATCGGGATAGCTATCTTTCAATGTGTCCGAAAGTGGAACCCGATCTATTATTTATTGTATTGCTCTTTCACGATCTTACTGATATTCTGAAATATCATAGAAATTTTCATTTATGAAACGAAGATTTGAACAGCTAAACTCAAGATCAGCATTAGTTCACATTGTACGTGAGGACTTAATATCGTCTTTTACATCAAAGTTTGAGTGTCTAAATGGTAAACTAGAAATACTTGATACTAAAACTGATGACATCAAGAATCGTCTGGACAATCTTGCTTTGGAGCAAAAAAATTTGGAACGGAAATATAAGGACCTAGGAAAGAGAACCACCAAAAATGAACATATTTTACAAAAAGAAATTTTTTCTCAACAAGTCACAAGAATCGATAATTTGGAAATAATTGGTGTGCCACAAACTGCAGGAGAAAACTTACTATTTATTTTAGAATGCATGGCCAAAGCGCTGCATCTTGATTATAAGGAAGACCATATTTCAGTTGTGCACCGGCAACCAACTTTCAAGGGAACTTCTTCTATAATTGTGAAATTTACATGCCGAAGAAAAAAGTCGAGTGGATTACAGCAATAAGGAAGAAGAAAGGACTTAAATTGAATGAAATCTGCGACTCTTTACCAAACACCCAGGTTTATGTGAATGAACATCTTTCTCCGTTTAATTAAAATATTGCTCGGTAAAGCAAAAACTTTGAAACAAAAAAACAAACTGAAATTTGTATGGATCCGAAATGGTAAAATATTTGTAAAAAAAGACGAAAACGCGTGAACCAAAAGAATAATAAGTGAGGACCTTGAAATTTACAATAACTGATTTTACGGCAAATATTTAAACAGAGCGCATTGGCGCGGACTTTTGTTTTTTCATTTTACGACAAACTTTTCCTTTAATTTCTATTCTATTATTTTTGTTTGTTCAATTTTCCAACGAACTTTACATTAATTTTTTTTGTTAATATTCTATCTATTAATTTTTCTATCTGACATTTTTCTTTTTTTATTTAGCCTATCTATTTTTTATCTTTTAAGCATATATAATTATTAATGTTTCATGAGTACAATTTTGATGAGGTGATTGATTTGGAGTGTTTTAATACAGTTGAAAGTGATGATATCTTAAGTTTTGATCCTGTTTTTTATACAGATGAGCATGAGATGGGAAATTCCAATTTCTTAAATATATTACATATGAATATCCGCAGTATTAGTAAAAACTTCGATGAATTCATTTACACTGCACAAAACTGCAAAATTAAGTACGATGTAATAGTATTAACCGAGACGTGGATGACTGAAAACAGAACTTTTGATTACAGTATAGACGGATATTCGGTTATAGATAGACCAGGCCAGCTGAATAAAAGTAACGGCTTTGTTTGTAAGGGATGGTATAACGTTCAACTGTTTCAATTGTGAGAGTTCAGAGGCTGATATCATCTCGATTAGATTACAAGCATTCAATTGCTTTATATCGTTGATTGCTGTGTACAGATCACCCTTTGCTAATATTGAAGTTTTCTTTAACGAATTAGATATTATCCTGAGTAATATTGATAAGAATGAGAATGCTGTTTTAATAGGAGATATGAACATTGATATTTTACGTAACAGTAGTCTGGCAAATGAATATAGCAGTCTAATGCAAATGCATGGCCTGAGATTTCTCATTAGCATACCTACTAGAATATCACACACTACAAAAACATGCATAGACCACATTTTCTATAAGAATGTGAATTTTAAATATGAAAACATAATTAGCTCTGTTCAAAAGACCTATATAACTGATCACTTCTGTACTACACTGCACATAGGAAATACCAACCCAGTTTATAGTCATATCAGGGAGAACATCATTAGAAGAATAAATTATAAGAATCTTACTGACAGGTTGAGACAGGAAAGTTGGAAGAATGAAACTACTTTTGATGAGGCTAATCTGGATTTGGATAATAAAATAAATGCTTTCTTTAAGAAACTGATTTTTCACATAGATTCTGCTACTGAGCAAATTGAAATTACAAATAAAAATAGACCATTAAAAAAGTGGATAACTTCAGGGCTAATAAAATCTATAAGAGAGAGGCACAAATTGCATAAAAAACTGAAAAGTCAACCATTTAATACAACACTGAAAGCTAGATACAAAAACCATAGAAATATATTGAATGCACTAATTAAGAAAGCAAAACTTGACTATTATAAAAATAAAATGTCAACCTGTAAAGGTAACAATAAAAAGACATGGCTCTGTATAGAGGGAATTTTAGACATGAAACGAAATAAAAAAACCTCCTGATATCGATCCTATAATACTAAATAATTATTTCTCACAAGTAGGTAAAACGTATGCAGAAAATCTGAATAATAGTTTGAGCTCAAAAAGTCAACCAATACCATCTATAGTTCCACATACTCCAAATTTTCAGGATACTTTTTTCATTTCCCCCACTAATTCCGATGAAGTTGCTGCTATGATAAATACATTAAAAAATAATTCATCTCCAGGTATTGATAATATAAGCAATATTTGTTTGAAAAATATATCAGAATACATATATCAGCCTTTGTCAATTTTGTTTAACAAATGTTTTGAAATAGGTCATTTTCCTTCACACTTTAAAGTTGCAAATATAATTCCTCTATTCAAGTCAGGTGAGAGAAAAGCTCCTGAAAATTATCGTCCTATTAGTTTAATAAGTAACCTGTCTAAGATTTTTGAAAAATTGATAAAACTACGTTTAATGAAATATCTTCAAAGACATAATTTAATACCAGAAAATCAATTTGGTTTTCAAGAGGGAAAATCCACTGAGGATGCAATAACAGAGCTGGTGAGGATTGTGACAGAAAATTTTCAGATGAGCAAAAGGACCTTGGCTGTCTATTTGGACTTAGCCAAGGCCTTTCATACAATTCCTCACATCTTTCTCTTGAGAAAGTTGGAAAGTGTAGGTAAATAAATAAATAAATAAATTTTATTGTCATGTAACCACCAACAACGTCAGTAATCGACAACGTCAGTACAATAATTATCACCTACACACTAGATGCATCATTCAAAAAACTTGTTTACACTATAAAATGGCCTAAGCGCCAGCCAGTCATAGAGTTCTATCTTGAACCTATCCTTACTTAAAACATTTGTTGAAAACTCAGGTAACCTGTTGTATAGTCTAAGCCCCAAGTTGTCATATGATTTCAAAGATTTTGTAAGACGATGATAGGGTATCTCAATATGTTTTCTGTTTCTAGTAAAGTGAGTGTGAACATCGGATCTCAGCTGATAGTTATGGAGGTTTTTCTTTACATGAAGGATTGCATGAAATATATACAGATTAATGACTGTTAGTATCTTTTTCCCTTTGAACAAAGGCCGGCAATGTTCCAAATAGCCAGCGTTGGATATTACTCTGATAGCTTTTTTTTGCAGAATTAAAATCCTGTTGATATGGCTGCTGTTCCCATAGATGAGAATGCCATATGGCATTAATGTGAGGTTCCCATGACAGTTTCCTATCAATCATCAGACCAAGAAACTTGACTTCCTCACAGTTATTGTCAACATTTAAATCTCTTAGACCAAGTGTCATAAACTGGGTTTTGGCTTCATTCAACATGAAACCATTAGCCCTAAACCACATTGATGCCTGGACAAGGGCATCCTCAGTCAATTTTTGAAGAGATTTAAAATCTGGGTGAGCATTTAAGAAGGTGGTATCGTCAGCATAGAGAAGGGTGTGATTAGTCATTATCTGGGGCAGATCATTAATCATTATAACAAATAAAAGAGGCCCCAGTACAGAACCCTGGGGGACACCATATTTTACTGTTGCAAGATCTGATTTCTCATTTTTGACACACACAACTTGCCGGCGATTGCTCAGGTATGATTTGAATAGATTTATAGGCTTTTGCCATTTATTCCATAATGTGATAGTTTACCTAAAAGGATGTCATGCTCAACACAGTCAAAAGCCTTGCTCAGGTCACAAAATGCAGCCTGAGCAATTTCTCTTTTTTCAAATGTTTCTAACACAAACTTTATTGAGTCAAATGCATCAGTAGTTGATCTACCCTTCACAAAGCCAAATTGCTTTATGGAGATCACCTTGAGTTTGTCCAAGTAGTCATAGACCTGCATGTACATTGCTATCTCAAGTACTTTTGAGAAGATTGGCACTATTTGTATAGGACGAAAACTGGAAGGAACATCTTTAGGACCTTTTTTATACACTGGAACTACCTTTGATACCTTAAAAACATCAGGAAATGTACCCTGGGAAAAACATTTGTTAATACAACAAGTTAATGGTAGAATCACAGAATCCAAAATGTGTTTCAAGTGCTTGCTTGATAGGTCATAGAAATCTTCACTATTGGACACCTTCAGGTTCCATACAATTCTGACAACCACTTCCTGAGCAACATCATGAAATCTGAAACTATTATCATTTACATTAATGGCAGTGTTTTTTAACAAGCTGCTGGCAGATACAGTGGGTTTGACAATCTTATCATGAACTTCTTCAACTGCTTTAATAAAATAATTAATCAAATTGTTTGGATCGAGCTGGTTGATGTGACTACAATTTGTACAGGATATTGACTTTATAATTTGCCATGCTTTTCTGCAACTATTACCAGAATTCTCGATTGTGTGTGCAATAGAACTTTTTTTAGCCTCATTGATTGCTGTTTTATATAGCCCTCTACATCTAATATATATTGTTTTAGCCTCTTCAGTTTGTTCATTTTTAAATTTTTCATGTGCAAGAGTCAACAGAACCTTCATTCTATGGAGCTGAGGTGTGTACCAATTAGCCTTACACTTGATTTTTTTATTTTTACTAATGTGTAAACTATTATTTCTTCTACATGTTTTTTGAGGGATGATCACATTGAAATAGTACAGTACTACATTGAGTAGGGACTCACACATATCATATGCATCTGTTTTACTCAAGATTGCCCTCCGGTCCACAAGGTTGAGTGATTGTTTTAAACTATCTAATTTATCTAATGTGACAGGCCTTGTAGTGATTGTTAAGGCATCACCTGCATTAGGATCAAAAACATTTAACATTACATCAATCCATACACAGTCATGATCAGAGAAGGGGAAACTCACAACATCAGAACATGCCAAATCAGGATTTAGATTGGAAAATATATTATCAAGACATGCATGACCTCTGGTTGGTTTAACATTGAACAATCTATGATCAAATTGTCGCAGCAGGTTTTCCAGCTCAATAATATAGTGATTACCTAGAATGATATTAAAATCAGAGTTGATATCTCCACCAAATATACAGTTAAAATCTCTAAAACAAGGTTTTGTGAGATAGAGAAGAGTTTCCTCAAGCTTGGCAAGAAAGATCTTAGGATCACCAAAAGCTGATCTATAAAGGGATACAACAATTGATTTCAGTTCTTTGATAACTATACAAGTAGCCTCATAGTCACGTTCAGTGCACAGAAAGTCAAGACTCAAGCCCTGACAGGAGAGCAGCAACCCTGTACTGACAAAAATTGCAACTCCCCCATTTTTATGCTCAGTTCTGCAATAACTACTAGTTAAGGTGAAATCATTGAGTTTACTGTACAAAATCTCATCAAAATGCAACCAATGCTCACTGACACACAATACATCAAGTTTTTTATCAATCAAGAAGTCATTAAGAACAGCAAGCTTACCCCTTAGCCCTTGTACATTAAGATAGGCAATCTTCAAATTTACCCCATGATTGCGACCTGTATCAATGTTATTATTTACCCCTTTGATGTTTCAGCAGCAAGCAGTCTCAGCATGACTGACTCTGACACTGATTCAAGAGTGATCTTTCTGCCTGGTTCCTTCTAAAAAATTCCTTGGTCTATAAGAAGTTAAAATGGGTATATCCTGTATAATACTGTGCTCTCCAAGACTTGACTCACAGTTAACAACAGAATGGTGTGTCATTATTATGAATTGATCCTCATTTGCCTTGGCTTTATATTTATGAAGAATATTTTTTGTTATTAAATCAGCCAGCTTAGTCTTCCCCACTTTGCTCAAATGCATACCATGTTGGGTATGATACCTTGAAAGAAAGTCCAAGTATTTACTACATTCACATTATATAACATTGGAAGGGTTTGTATGATTCCATTCAGCCTCTTAATAAAGTAATTTACTTGAGACTCAGCATGTAGGTCATAGCGATAGGGTATGGTAGTGATAATAAGATTGCAATTCCTATAAAGCTTACCAATGTGATTCAACCTCTCTGCAAAATTTTGAATTTGGTACTCCTGGAAATGTTCATCTACAACTACATCATTAGTACCAGCCATAAGCACCAGCCAGTCATCCTTTGTCATGGAATCTGGATTATTAGACAGAATCATTTCGTCCATTATTTTATGAGAGGGAGCGCCAGATGCAACACACTCAAAGCGAAGAGGCAATCTCTCCCAAATTCGGTCGTGTAGTCCTCGTCCATGACTATCAGACCATACACTTACTCTACCCATGCTGGGTTCTCTTCCTGTGACCTGTTTATTGTAAAATGGTAATCCATTCATTGAAAAATCAGAAGATTTAGACAGTTGGACAGACCCTAACTTGAATGTTTCAATTCGAAGGTTTTCGTGGCATAGTTTTAAAACTGTTTGAGAATTATTTGAAAGACAGAACACAAATCCTAACTTTAAATGGAAAAACAAGTAAACTAACTTTAACTGAATTCGGCCTTCCACAGGGAACGGTTCTGTCACCAATATTATTTTTACTATACATCAATGACCTATTAAAACTTGATATAGCAGGTTTTCATTCAATTTCTTTTGCCGATGACACAGCATTGGTCTTCACTGGTTCAAACTGGGATGAAGCAAAGCGCTTGGCAGAGTCTGGTATCACACTTGTTAAGTCATGGCTTGACCAACACATTCTCACTTTAAATGTCAATAAGAGTGTATATATGGTATTCTCGCCAACAGTGAGGTCCTCTCCCTAGAGAGATTTTGAATACTGGTATCAGAATACACTTGCCAGTCTGTCATGAACAGGAAAGATTACAGGCTCATAATGGGGACTGTGTTTGTCACTCTTTAAAAAACGTGAAAGAGACAAAATATCTAGGTGTCTCTGTAGACTCTCATCTTAAATGGAATGCACATATCAACAACATGTGTAAGAAATTAAAACACATTATTCACAAATTCCATAGATTAAATAAACTTGATGACCCAACTATAATAAAGATGACTTATTCAGCATATGCCCAGTCCATATTGCAATATGGTATTGGGGTATGGGGTGGAGCATTGGATACTCATTTTAATAAAATCTCTGTAATACAAAGATATATTTTAAAAGCTGCACTTGGGAGACCAAGACGATATCCCAGCCATAGTCTTTTTTCTGAGCTCCCAGTTTTAACTGTAAGACAACTTTACGTGAAAAATTTAATTCTAACTTCCTGGATTTCTTGTTCCATGACGAACTGCGTTGTTAATATTAACTTTTCATGTGAATTGAACGAATTGCAGTCGATTTTTAATTGAAAATGAGATCCATCTTCAGAGGCGTGGGTTCCTAGATCACATTTTACAAAAACCACAACACTTCTAACCAAAAAACTGACATGATGATCTAGGAACCCACGCCTCTGAAGATGGATCTCATAGATTCGAAAGTGCTCGGCCAGATTAAGTGAGTTATTATACTTATTCTTAACAAATATTTGACTGCAAGTCGTTAAATTTCACATGAAAAGTTAATTCTAACCTTTCATAAGCATAAAAATCTCTTTGCAACTAACACTCCATTATATAATTTCCGGAAATTATCTCATTACCGCATTTCCAGAACAAATTTAACAGTATGCCGCAGACAGTTCATATACATGAGTAATAGATTAATAAATATTTTGCCTGACCAATTAATTTCAAATAGATTCAATAAATCAGCAATTAAAAGTATAGAGGGTTGGATCAGAACTACCAATGTTTTTCGCCTCATGTACATTTAAACATGCTTTTCTCTCAATATGAATTTACTTTATTTGTTATTTTTCTTCTTTTCTTCTTTGATATTATTTCCAATGAATTTTTTTACATATATTATTACTATTTTAATTAAATTTGTAATCATCATTGATATTTGCATTTACTGTATATTCATGTTTTGGTACTCGTTGCTAGCACTCAAACCTAGGTTTTGCTGGCAGCGCCAATTAAAAATTGAAGTTTAAGTTTATATTTCAGTTTTGTATGAGTCTCAAGTACTTTATTTTTATGATTGTTTAATTTTTATGATTGGCAAATAAATGAATTTGATTTGATTTCCACTTTAAAACATTTTTCCAGTTCATTAATAATTTTTAATAATCGATGTTGTTGGTTGTTCTATAATAATTATTTGTTTGTTTTCTGACTATCAACTGAAAATATAATAAGTATATAACATATAACAGTATTATTAATTCATCAGTATTATTATTTAGCACGGAAGTTTTCATTTTTATTTATGTTGTCACTATTATTAAATCTATTAACTTATATAATTCTCTAAAATCAAATTTTTATGTTGATTTTATTTTATTTTTTTAATTTTTCTATAGCTGGAGGGATTGGGAAAGTCCAACATTCTTAATCAGATTAATCAGCTTTAACATTTATTATAATTTTAGTTTAAATAAAGCAGAAATAAACTCTACGTGTGCATAAACCTCCACCACTTGTAGTGATCCATAATTATGTGGTGATTGAATATAGTAAAGGACAGCGCCTTTACCATTAGTAATAATTAAATTTCGTTTGAAGATGCCTTCAATGAATGAAGGCTTCTCCAATGAATGAAATTATGATTATGAACGAAATTAAATTAAATTGAAATTAAATTATGAATGAAATTATGGTGTAATATTAATATTATTATTGCACCTATTCACCCTCAATTAGCACATCCAACTTATAATTGAATTATTGATCAGCCTATTTGCAGTAACTAATAAGTTTTGTACAGTGATTAAGTTAATCTTATCATAGAAATATTCATTGTTAGTTAGAATTTATTGGCTTCTTTTATTGATTTTCTCATGTGATAATGACTTATTAGTGTCTGTTGTGAGTTAATTGTTCAAATAAAGTTTGAGGGTTACTTTCAAGTGTTGCCAGAATTATTTCAGTGTTAAAACTCATAAAACTGTTTTAACACTACGGTACTGTAAATTTTTAGCACAGCAGTCTAGACCAATCAGAACTCAGGATTTCTCCAAAGCAGTAGTAAAACATCATTGTTTTAAACATTTCAAAATCAAACTTGATTTCAAATCAGAACTATCAACAATAATTGTGGGTTATGTAATATTTTTGGCAAATTATCAGGTACTGGTACATTGGTGAGTTAAATTGAACGTTATTCATTGGTAGTCAGAGATGAAATTTTTTATATAACGATTTTATTTTATCTTAAAGCAACTAGTGAGATGTTTGGAACACTCGCTTTGCTCATGTTCTAACTTACATCTTACTCGTTGCTTAAAGGCAATTATAATACAATCGTTTCATAAACTACTATTGAAAAATCACTAGCATTACCACAGACATGTTACAAAAAAAAACACAGTCTAGTTACGGGGTTTCAAGTAAAATAAGTTTAATTTATGTGGTTGAAAAGAGCATTGTATATCTGTGATGTCTAAATTCAAATCCAATGCAGTTTTTAAATGCATAATGGCCGCTCATCCTAACCTCAGCAAAGCATGACCCCTGGCAGCAGGCTGACGAAGCTTCTTTTCAGAAGTGAAATGCATTCCTCTAGCATCCCCAATATAAGTGAGTGAAGCCAATTTATATTAAATTGAAATACAGTTTCAGTTGTGATATTTGATAGTGCATTATATATACTAATATATCTTTCATCATATTTATTTCCGTTTGGTTCTTATCTCTTCTGGTAGGAGTGATTATGGCATTTCAATACACCTAACTATAACTCTCTGCAGTTGGCCTAAATTTCTCCAACAGTGACTTCATATAGGCTACTCAAAAATGTATGGAAGATAGTCCTGTTGTGGTGTGATGAGTTGATCCCTGGCCGATTCTTCCCCTTCTCCTCCAACTCTCTGCTACTGTGCGTTGCAATGACATATGCAGGCTAGTTGAAGCGCAGAAAACCTGTTTGTCTCTGGCCGTAGTTTTCAAATTAGGAATAAAGCATGAATAGAGCATGCGCAGTTGGCTTCCTACTACCGCCGCCCACTCCTACACCAAAAAATCAGGGATCAACTCGTCAGACCACAACAGTAGTCATAATAACTATTACAATTACAGTATGTTGAAAGTCAGCTTTGACTCACATAATGCATCATTCATTCATAAAAATATTATAAAAAATTATAATTTATAAAGTTTATATATATATAATTAGTGCCCAATATATTTATATACATTATATAATATATTTGATATCCAAATTTTGAACTTTTTTTGCCTAAAAATCAAAAACTATCTTTTGAGTCAAAAGCTTTGTTCTATTCGAAATTGAAGAATATTAACTTCTCTGTCGATTGATGTAGCCTATAGCCTAACAATAAAAAATCGGTTTTGTTGTTCATTCATAATTATTAATCATCAAAGATCAGGTATTTTTACCCCTCTTTGTGAAAAATGAGTCATCTCCAGGTTTCGATGCATTTATCTTGCTTAATGCTCACTTCAACACATAAACGTTATGGTATAAGAAAAAAGTTCTAGATAATAAATAATAAGACGAAATTGTCACAACCACATTTATTAAAAATATTGAGAAACTATCAATTTCTTGCCAATCTTCAAAAGTGGTGATAGAGAAAAGGTAGAAAACTATAGGCCCATTAGTATTTTAAATGTAATAAGTAAAATTTTTGAAAGAGTAGTTCTAAATAGGTTACTTCTGCACCTTCAAGAAGCTAACTTTATCTGTGATGAACAGCATGGCTTCCAGAAAAGGAGATCAACAAAAACAGCCATAGTTTCTCTAGTTGAAAAACTAATAGATATAATAGATTCAGGTGATAAAGCTACTGCAATCTTCTTAGATCTGTCAAAGGCATTTGATTGTGTTAATCATAGAACTTTATTGGAAATACTGCAAAATGTAGGTGTAAATGGGGTTGAACTGAAATGGTTTGAATCATATCTTATTGGGAGAAAACAATGTGTAGAACTAACTACAGTAGTTGGTAATAGTATAGTAAAGAATAAATCTAATAAATTAGAGGTGCAAGCTGGAGTGCCTCAGGGGTCAATACTAGGTCCATTGCTTTTTTTGTTATATGTCAACCGTTTACCTAAAGAATTAATTAGTGGTAGAGCCCTCTTATTTGCTGATGATACATCACTCATTTTCAGCAATTCCATTCTAGATAATTTAGAAATAAGTGCCCATATAGGTGTGCAGTCCATTGTCCAATTTTTAAATCAGTTGAAATTAACTATAAATAGTAAAAAATGCCAATACCTTCAATTCAAAAACAAACATACCGGTAATTCAAATGAAGATAGGGCTATAAACGTGTTTGTAAATGATAATCAACTAGACCAGGAAGAAAACATTGCATTTCTAGGAGTTTTGTTGGATAGAAGATTGACCTGGGCACCATACATTGAGAAAATATGTTGTAAAATTTCATCTGGGGTATTTGTCTTGCGAAAGCTCGCTAGATTGAATAACAAAAAGTTACTTTTTACAGCTTACCATGGGCTCTTACTGTCACATATTAGGTATGCTATCTTAGTATGGGGTAATTCATCAAAACAAAATCTTGATAGGGTGTTTAAGATCCAAAAGAAAGCAGTTAGGTGTATAGAAAGAGTAAATAGATTAGATTCATGTAGGCCGTTGTTTAAGAGACTTGGTCTCCTAACTGTACCCTGCTTATATGTGTATGAAGCTACTTCATATGTAAAAGCGAATGCTATTAACCAAAATCTTGATGTACATGATTATAATACAAGAAGCCGAGGAGATTATCACTTGGTGAGTCACAATAGTAGCTTATTCAAACAAAAAACTAGTTATATTGGTAGGAAATTCTACAATAAGCTACCGCAGTTTTTGAAGAGTCTTGAAAATATAGAAATATTTAAAAAACAATTGAAAAAATATTTAGTTGATAAAGCTTTTTATAGTGTAAAAGAGTTCCTTTCACATCAAAATTAAGCCTCACCTCAACTAATTGATATAGTAATTAATTATGGTATCTAGTGTATAAGACAAATGTTAATCTGACTTGTCTTATACTCCTTAACTGGAGTCTCCAAGACGTAATCTACAAAAAAAAAAACTTTTCAATTCATTTTATAACCTAGCCAAGGCACGTGACTTGTAATTCAATTTTAAGCAGGTCTTAAAACAGCTAGCTTCTATGCATAGAAGAATAATTATCTCACTTAGAACTCAAGAAGTTTTCACCATCGCCAAACAAAAACTAAAGAAAACCAGCAAGTACTGAAATGATGAAAACTAATGTGTCCAGGTTGCTGTGTTTGCTATTACACAATATCTGTCAACTTTGTACAGTAGAGCACTAATGAAGACATCTAATTAGCATGAAAACAAAGCTGTCATAACTATTTGTGGATGACAGGATTCAAGTCCAGTGAAATGAGAGGCAGAAGAGAACTTTCAACAGAAGATAATAATTACTCACCAACACTGATAACGTATGCTTAAGAAATCACAGGAAATAATTTCATAACTTCTTACAATGATTTAGGCATCTCTCACATCGTTAATATAGGCTCTAGACAAACTAGCAGTTTGACTTCTAAGGAACATTCCTGATTATCCATTCATTGACCGAACGAAGAGAGGACTTTGTTTCAAGTCGACCGTTTTGCATTTGTCTGCCTGTCTGTAACGCTTTTACGGATAAACGCGTGGACCAAATTCAATGAAACTTGAAGGAATGATCTTCCTTGAAGGAATGCCCAGCGATGTATGTGTAAGGATTTTCAAATTTGCATGCATTTAAAAGATATTTAAAAGGAAAAAAGTAAGGATCTTAGGCCTTCTTTTAAAGGAACATATGATTTTTAAAATGAGCTTGCTTGTATTTAAATGATATTTAAAAGGAAAAAGTAAGACTCTTATAAGTCTTCTTCTATAGGAACAAATGATTTTTAAAATGAGCTTCTCTATCATATGCAATTGGAATTAGATTCATAAATATAGCCCTCGGGCCCCCTTATCCATCTGGTTGAGCCTTATTCATATGAATAAAATTACAAAAATTATAGTAATAATTCAATAAACCCATGTTATATTTCGTGTCTAATCCCATTGAATTGTGTTACTTTCAGCAACCGACAATTTTGCAGTTGAATTGCCACTGGATTGCTGTTCATATTTATTGGGCTCAAGAATAAGAATGCACTTAATCTTCCTCGTAGGTACAGTATCCGACAGAAGACCTTCTCAACATATTCCAAGTTTTTAATGTACCGTAACTCAACTATATGTCAAAACCTTAATTTTGTATATTTTCAAACATAAAACATCTTTATTTTCAAAAATTCGCCATAATTATCAAACCAGATCTGCCACAAATACCGGAATCACCGCCCCCAGGCTACTTAAATCTTTTACTACTACTTCCTCACATTATATAGTCAATATACTATTTTCGAAATTACCAGAACACATTAAGAATCCCCAAAACAACAGAATAGGCCATTATAAAAATTTAGTAAATAGCTGGATTTTAGGAACAAACAGGCAAGAGATTGAGAATTATATAGTCTCAATATACTCAGATTAAAAAGCATTGAAATTACTGCAGGAAATGCATCACGGGGTCCCTTCTAAGCGCGCGCGCGCGCGCGTGTGTGTGTGTGTGTGTGTGTGTGTGTGTGTGGGTGTGGTGTGCTAAAACTATTATTATATAGACTATCTGTATTCTCATAAAATTTCAAAACAATCAGGTTTTGCTATTGCTTGTATATTTTTCTATTTGTTGTAACCTGCTATACTCTAATGTACATATTATATAGTTCTTTTTCATATGGTTTCTAATATTGTATTTTGTTATGAGACCGCTTTGGAAAATGTTATTTCAATGAGTGATGTATCGATTTTAAGTTTTAATCAACATGGTTTTTGTATTGTTTATTTTGTATCTGATAGGAACTCTTTCCTCTTCCACAGGCTTTGGCCTATAAGAGGAAATTCTTCACACAAATATTTATGTATATTATTGCTGTAATGTATTTTTATGAAGAAATAAAAAATTTCAATTTCAAATTTCAATAACATATTTTTTGAAAGAAACAAGTCATTTATAATATTTCAATAAAGTATTGTTATGGGTTCTAATGTCTAAAATAGGGCTGACAACACTAATGTTCACACTTGCACTTTATTTACAAAAATTAGTCTATTTACACACACTAATTGTAAGTTCAATTAAAAAAGAGAAACAGATCAACAAATGACAAGCTAATACTTATTTTCAGTAATCATTCACAAGAATTAATGAATAAGTAATTACAGGCTGATCAATAATAAAAGAAACAAGAGACTAATAAACTGTACATTAATTTAGAAAGAAATTATAAAAAGAGCAACTAATCACTTACAAAAACACAGTCCAATTCGTTATTTGACAGTCCCAAATAATATCACTTAACACAACGTCTTTAAACTATTAGTAAGCTGCACAAACAGTAAACACTTGTCTCTGCACTTGGCACTGGAATCGGGCACTGTTTACTCAATGACACAAGATCTGTAACAAGATCTGTAACACAATCTGACATGTGAGCTTTTGTAAAGCTAAACTAGCTTGTTCACGTGGAGCCTCTGGCTACACTCTTCATTTTTGATATTCCCAAATGAGACCTATGCAGGTCCTTCAACAATTTTCCTCTTAGACTACTAGGAACTATAACCCTATGACCCCACATTACTACACCAATTTCAACAGAAAGGTCTAGCCTATGGTTGAAATATGGCTGCAAATCAGATTCCTCACACTTGTCACTCCATCCACTTGAAATTATATGGAATAATTTTGAAAGTGTTGGATCAATTTGTGCACCTTTTCTAATCTCATTTATTGTTACTGGCATCTCATTTTCCTCAATAATATTGACATACAAAAAATCTTGAGAATTGTTTTTTGATTCAAGTTGACTACAAGGCGACAGTAGCAACCTTGAAAGAACATCTGCTACTGCATTGTTTTCTGACTTAACATACTTTATTTCAAAATCATATCCTGACAAGAATAGTGCATATCTTTGTAGTCGACTGGCAGCCATTGCTGGTAGTCCCTTTTTTGAACCAAAAATAGATATCAATGGTTTTGAATCAGTGGAAAGTAAAAACTTTTGTCCCCACAGAAACTGATTAAATTTGTTGACTCCAAATACAATAGCTAATGCCTCCCTGTCAATACTACTATAATTTTGCTCAGCTTTATTCAAAGAACGAGAAGCAAATGCAATAGCATTCTCATTTCCTTTATCATCAATCTGACTTAGCACAGCCCCAACACCATATAAAGAGCTGTCACATGACAATTTCAGTGTATCTGCAGGATTATAATGTTTCAAAACATTAGCAGAGACCAACATTTCTTTGATTTTCTTAAATGCTAAACAACAGTCTCTATTGAAATTGAATTTTACATATTTTCTCAACAAATTATACAAGGGCGCTGCAACCATTGATATGTTGTGCAAAAATCTAGAGTACCGGTAATAGTTTATCATGCCCAAAAAAGATTTGAGTTGTGTCACATTTTCTGGTTCAGGGCAATCTAGAATAGCATCTATTTTTCTCATGTCTGGTTTGATACCAAACTTATCAATTACAAATAATTAATATGATCAGCAAAAAATGTACACTTATCAATATTAACTGTTAAGCCATGTTCATTCAAAATCTTAAAAACCTTTTTCACGTTATTGATATATTCTTCATCAGTTTTTCCTGATATATATATATATCATAAAAAGAAAACTCCTACACATGTCTCTCCTTTGAATATTTGATCCATGATTCTTTGAAACTCTCCAGGTGGTGATTTGACTCCATAACATAGTCGATTATATCTAAATAGACCTATATATGAGTAACAATTGTTGTTAAGTCTTTAGATGATTCACTAAGCAATACCTGCTGGTAAGCATGTGATAGATCAATTTTGCTGAATTTTTCACCCTTATCAATTTGAACTAACAATTCATCTACCCTAGGAATAGGATGTTTATCATCTTCCAGATGTGGATTAATTGTAACCTTGAAGTCTCCACATATTCTCACACTTCCATTCGGTTTTATCACTGGAACAATTGGTGAGCCCCATTTACTAGATTTAACAGGTGATAAGACACCTTCATCAACCAACCTATTCAACTCATCCTCCACCTTTTTTTCTAAGTGCAAAAGGTAGAGGTCTGGCTTTGAAATATTTTGGTTGAGCACCTGCTTTCAGTTTTAGATCAATTTCATAATTTTTAAAAGTACCCAGTTTATTGGTAAACACATTTGGAAATTCTCTTAACAAAGAGTCTCTGATTTCATTACTACTACACAAAGAATTACAATTCAAAGTGGTGCCACTAAAAGTGATACCTAGTTTACTGAGCCAATCATGACCTGATAATGGGTGACTACCATTATTTATCACATATAATGGTAAGTTATGCATTTTTCCCTGATGAAGTACATTGACTTCAATATATCCCATAGGTTTGATCTGCTAACCTATGTATGATCGTAATCCTAAAGATGTTTTCAGCAACTTACAAGTTTTAAATAATTTTAAATACATATTTTCTGAAATTACAGATACCCCAGATCCTGTATCTATCTCCATACTAATTGACATTCCTTCAATACAAATTTTAACAAACATGGGATCATAACAGCTATTCATAATAGAATGATTGAAAATACCAGTATTCCATGTTTCTTGGTTATTATCATCAAAATGATCTTCTTGCTTGTAACTCCCCCCTCCCTCACGTAAAAAATGTAGGCATTGACGACACATAACCTTCAAATGGCCGATTTTTCCACAATGTAAACACTTGTAAGACTTGAATCTACAAACACTTCTGAGATGTCCCAGTTTACCACAACAAAAGCAACGCCTAATACTAGATTCATTTCCACTAAAATTTGTCTCATTTTGAGAATTGTCACCAGAAATTGTCTCATTTTGAGAAGGATGTAACTTATGTTCTTGAACTCGATCTCCCCGATAATGTTTATCTGGAACAAGCTTTGAAGTAGATTGTAGAGTAGTCATTTTACGGAGTCCATTACTTTCAGCAGGAGCAGAAGGATGTACCATCAATGATAATTCTTTGCTGGTCTTTTCCATATGTAGCACTATTTTGTAGGCTCTATCCAAATTGAGTTTGTCTGGGTCTTCCAAAAGTAATTCATGCTTGATTTTCTCTTCTTGGAGTCCACTTACAAGTTTATCACATAAATAGTCATTTAATTTGTCCCCAAACTTACAGTCCACTGATAGTTTTTTTAATTGCATAACAAAGTCACTAACCGATTTGGTTGGTAATTGCTCCCGTTTATTGAATGCATACCGAGCAGCTAAAAATGAAGGTTTTGGATAGAAAGTCACAGTCACTAATTTCACAAGTTCCTCAAAAGATTGGTCAGCAGGTTTTTCCGGAAAACATAGATTCTTTAAGAGTTCATATACTTTGGGTCCAACTAACGTCAAAAATGTACCGTACTCACTTTCTTTTTCTTGTCCAGTTCATTGCATTAAAAAAAAATTTCGAAGCGTTTGACATATGACTCCCAGTCACCATCAGGATCGAACTGTTCCAAATCACCAATTTTACCTCTCGTCACCATTGTAATAACTTCAAATAAATAACACACTTTGTCTAAAGTTTACAGATTTATTTATTTCTCTGAATAAACACATTATAACACAATATTAAGCCATCTTGTTGTAGCCCCATTCTCACACACCAACAGCAACAACAACCAATGCCTCTGCAATCTTTACATCAAAAACCATACAATATTACACGGAAAAATTAAGGAATAAGGAAACAAACGATTTTTGAAAAAAAGTTGAGTATGTTTTAGGGGGCCTTATTGGTTGCACTTCTTGTGCAATATAAATAATCACCCTCATATTACTGCCTTCTACGGTCCCCTGATCTCATAAAGAAAGGAGATAACACTTTAAAAACATAAATCTAGCGCAATGGTGTATAATTGGGAAAGAGTGTTTGGTTCTTCTCACACCTTTCATGACACAAATTATAGATTTTTGCAAAGTGACAACGGTAATGGCTTAAAATGGATTTTATAAGTGGAGCCCCAACAACTGATACGGTACTATAGTGTTTATCTTGGAATCCACTAGAGCAAAATATAATTGCCCTATAACCGTTTGAGGAAGTATTTTTCTAAGGAAATAAAACTTTCTAAGAAGGATCATTGTTTTCAAATTAACAATGTCTTTATACCAAGTAAGCCTCTCATCTAGCTTGACGCCAAGCTATTTCATAGAACCAGGCTGCATTACAGTACCACAATCACAGTTTATCTGGTCAGGCATATATTATGAAATTTCAGTGGTAAATGTAACTGCCACGAGGTACAAAAAGTGAAGAGCAAATATTTCGTTTTTGATACATTAAAAGAGAGAGAGAGACCGTTGCAGTTGAACCACAATAGCAATCCTTTTAAATCCACCTGCTCAAATTTTATATTCTCAAATTATGTACTTTTCTGTGATGTTTCCCATGAAGAAATACTTGAAGAACTATCTAATATCTAAAATAGAATGAAATGCAGTGCTTTAGAAGCATTTGTCTCTGGAGGATTACATAATTTTTTCATTAATACAACAATAATTCTGTTACAATGACAGAATATTTATGGAATTCTTGTCAGTCCGGTAATTATACTTTCCTAAGTCTGGTTAGCTTGGATTTTTAAATATAAAAAATGAAACAAGAGCACAATCCACAGGGAATAAAATAAAATTTAGTTCAAATAAACAAATCTTAATAGTTGGAGATGTTTCCAGAAATTTATTTAACCTAACTGCCCAATTACTGTACTTTTGTTCACAAAGAACAGTAAATAAAGTAGAAGAATTGGAACAACAATGGTAAATCTATATAACCTATTGGTGATGTAGTGACGTAGATGGGGCGAGAAGTATTGAATATTGCTAATAGCTGAGCTTTCAACAAAAGAAAATTTAGAAAATATATAAAGTTACATAGAAACTGGTAAGTTAAAATACGATACGCATGAATTGATCATTTTTAATCTGTTTAAACGTGCAATGAGTCACTTGAAACAAATCCTTGATTAATTATGTTTAAATAAGTAAACGATAATGAGACGGACAATACAGATCACAATATTGCCCTGTGATACAAATGCCAGGTAAGGTAAGGCCAAACAATTAATGGCATTGAAGTAAAATATTGATGAATTTATAAAAATTTGTAACTGTATTAAACGAGCAGTAACCCATTATCTAAAAATTTTCAAAATTTTGTGAAACCTATTTTGATAAGCTCAACAGAACGGTAAATTTGGTTCTTGATAGAGAACTTTTCATCAATTTTGACAATGACCTCAATGGATCTTTCATATTTCTTGTAAACAATAAGAAAATAGCAATTCTCATTTTTTCAGCACAAGCTACTACATTCTACATCAATAAATTACAGCATTAAATAGTGTTGAATACATCTCATGATGAAAATAGTCATAAAGCTACAAATAAAAGTATTATACTATCTCATTGAACATTATAATAATAAAAAGGAGCTCAAAGAATATATATAAAAAGAACTATACTATAATATGGAAGGATATTAATTCAATACAAAGGACGGTACCGTACTCTACCAATAATTTCAATTCAATACCAAAATAACTATTACTATGACATACAATCATAGCTCGGCCTTATTTGCCAACTTCAATAGAATTTCATTATAATTTAATTGAATTTCCACAAATTAATTAACACTTCTTTCACCAACATTTCAATGTTTTCAAGTAAATAATACTCACGCTAGCTTCACAATTAATATTTTTTAGAAAAAAGGCTTGGGTTTTTCTTTCAATTTTTGATTTTTCAAGAATAATTTGGCTCACATCTTAACCAGCAATAGTATAACAAAGAATCATTGATGTCTCCAATTATTGGACTATTGAATAACAAAATAAGTTAAATTATTAAACTGGTTTGCCTGTGGCAGTTCAACTTTTAAAATGATATAAAATGTAATTTTTTATAAGCCATCAATAATATTTTAAAATTGTATTTTGTTCTTTTAAAAACTATTATTTTTTTAAAGAATAGTTTATTCTTTAAAATATATAAATCTTTACCTATAAATCTTTATAAATCTTCATTTTTAGATGTTGTAAATACATCATACATAATCTAGCCTGACTTTTTGCAGTCATTTGGACATCACCATAAGAAACGCAAAATTTGATTGAATTGAGGCTTATCATATTTTTATATGATTTCTTAGTTGAGACTCATATTTTGGGATTTACACTATGAGTCAAGTGAGAGTCAACTAGCATTTATAGATGGATTCTGAGTTCTTTATGTTATCACAATCAATACAAATGAAAAAGAATCTTCTAGATTTTTTCTGCGGATGAAGCTCACCCAGTGGATAGGTCTGAGACCTGAGCGTGGGTAATGTAGTGTATGTATTATTAATTTATGCTACATGGACATTGTCTGCCAGTAAATGGTACATATAGTATATGTAATTGTGGTAATTGAGAAAAGTAACAAAAGTCCAAAAATTGATTTTGAGCATTTTGGCCGTTTTTGCCAAACAATTTTCTGATATTTTGGTGAAGGCAACAAAAATTTAAAATATCAAACCCTTAAAAATAGTAGGTGTGTGTGTTTTTGTAACAAATTTATAAAAGGGTTACTTATAAGAAGAACTCTTTCAAATTTCTAAGGTATTGTTGAAAAACAAATTTTTTGAAACCTTTTAATATTGGAGGGAGCAAAACGTTCCAAAGGCAATTTACTGTATTTATGTAAGTTATACACGTAAATATTATTTACATTTGTGCTGGACACATTAAAGCTGATAACATGTTTTTTTTATTCATTTAATTATAGGCTATCAGTAAAAAATACATATCAATAATATGCACAGGTATTTCAAAAAGTATGTCAAGAATAATAATTAGAATGAACATTTTTTTTTTCATGTAAAAATCGTATTAACTTATCATTGCAATAAGGAGCTCATGTCAGGGATGTATGGTGGCTTCAATGAAAGTAAGTTATGTGCTGCTTTATTTGCTGACATCATGAAAGCCTATGACAGGGGTGCCCACAGGGGGGGGCTATGACGCAGACTGCGTCATTGAAATTCTTGGGCGGGGGGTTCCAAAAAACGTTTTGGGGGGGTTGTAAAGTTGATTGAAACCGTGTTCAACGTGACAACATTCAAAAATATACTAAGAAGTCACCAGATATAATGTCAATTAATGAAAATATATTTTTTATAATTATTATTATACAATTAAATATGAATTAGCTAAAATAGTTATGTTAAGGATTTGTGCTGGAAGTTATTATTCAAACTTAGCAAGACGCTAAGCAAGTGCTCTGAAAGTGGTTTATACAACCACAGATTACAGTTTAGTTGTCTGTGATACAACTTTACTCTCCTTAACAGTTACTAGTTAATCAGCAGAAAGAGCAATAAGTCGATTTAAAATTATCAAAAACAGACTCAGATCAGCTATGGGAGACTCATGGTTGTCCAATCTAATGGTTCTAGCTGCAGAAAAAGATGTACTTGAGTCTATTTCTAACGAAGAAATAATTGAAAGCTTTTCTGTTTCCTCATCCCAAAGACAAAAACTTCTATGTGGGGTTTAGAGAGATAGATTTAACAAACTTAGAAGGTGCCTAGCTAACTTGTAGATGGTCACAGCCTACAAATTTAAAATGTTTGACTTCAAACAGATGGTCACAGCCTACAAATTTAAAATGTTTGACTTCAAACTGTTGATGTTTTTCATGTATTTTACGATAACTACTACTTACTAATAAGTAAGAACTGCTTTTGAAAAACTTACTAAATACTAAAAATGCAGTAATTTTTCATAACTATGTCTTTATTCTGTTTTTGAAAGACACTTCTTTCGATTGTGTGTTGTGAATAACTATACATGAAATGTGTGCCTTTTATGTACTTCATCCTTACATAAATTCTCCCAAGATACTACACTAAGTAAATAACCTGTTGTTTAACTACTGTCCAATAAATGACTTAGTATTTTGAACTTTTGAGTTTTACAAATGAAGTTATTAACTCATTGTTTTCACTTCCTTTAAAGGAACAACTTTGTAGAATTATTTAACCCTAATGTAATTGGTACACCGAACATAAACTTATAGGTATTTCATTTTTATTGAACATTGTGTATTTGTAATAATATGTTACTGTTTAAAAACCATTTAGGTTCAAATTCTTATTTAGCTATTTTGCAATTAAGTTTATTGAGCAGAAGTTCATATATTCATATCATTGATATTTCTTTTTTACCTTTACAAAAAAATGTTACCTATGTAAAGAATCTCAAGAAATATACATACATTTTGTATATTATCGACTGGGTTTGAATTTTTTCAATAGTTATAAAAATCTTCTTCTTTAAAGCTTTTTTCGCATTTTTTTGGGGGGGGATAATTTATGGGGGGGGTTGATGCTAAATTTAGGGGGGGGTGCGTCATGAGGCTTAGGGGGGGTGGGCACCCCTGCCTATGATATGGTTGGTCATAACATTTTATTAAATGAAATGTAGGTATCATTTAGGAATTAGAGGTATCATTGCACACAAATGGATCAAGTCCTATCTAACCGGAAGATTGCAACAAACTAAAGTAAATAATGTTATTAGTGCATTCACAGAGCAAAAAATCGGAATACCACAGGAATCTGTTTTATCAGGTTTACTTTTCTTGATTTATATCAATAGCTTATGTAATGGTGTGTTCAAAGGCAGCTTAGTTGCCTTTGCTGATGATACAGTACTTTTATATGAATCCAAATCAATGGCTGAATTACATGGCAATATGCAGAACGATGTAAATGCATTTAGATGGTGGTTTACTCGCAATATGATGGTGAGATGAGCCCAAAAACATAATATATCATATTCAAGCTCAGAAAAGATACACATTTCCCCGCACCTATTAAATACCATAATATTGAATGTTCTTTGCTTGATGACTGTAATAATTGCCAAGACCTAGAACAGGTTGAATGCATTAAAGTATCTTGGCGTTTGGGTGGATAGCAGACTTAGATACCAGTTGGAGGAATCACATAGCATATGTGAGAAAAAAGTTAATAAAATATGTAATAATATTCTATCTACTGAGGACAGTGTGTAGCTCAGAATTGATGAAAAAGATTAACTTTGCTCTTATTGTTTCAAATTTTGAGTATGGTTTGGGGAGAAGCATATTTGTCTATTGTGCATCCACTCACTACTCTGCAAAAATCATTTGTATGAATAATGTCCTTTAAAATCCGATCTGCACATTCAGCACCAATCTTCAAAGTACTAAGAGAATACTTCCAATTAGAAACTTATATGTATATAAACCCTGAATCCCCCAGTGGGTGGGGGTAGTAGAATTGCACCCACAGTATCCCTGCTTGTCGTAAGAGGCGACTAAAAGGGCAACTGTCCGTTGACCTCATTATCCTAGAAACCTATCCTTTATCCTGCTCTTCATCCCAGCCCCTCCCTCCACCCTTTCCTCTATCTAACGGTGCCTGCAGGACACCAGGCGACCTCCTGCAGTATGTAGCCTTGCCCGGGCATGCGGGGCTCTGTCCGGGTTGACTCCACTTCCCTAGCTGCTCGTGGGAACCACATGAATTTCCAAATACGAACCAGAACCAAACCTCAAGGTAACTCCAGAAGTTGCCTTGCCCTCAAACCTATCAGGTTCCACCCCATCAGGGCAGGTTCCACGATTTGAATCAACAGTCAAGGACAATGCCCAGGGTCCTTCAGATCAATTTACATCACAGTAAAGCAGCCTCGGCTGCTTTCTGCCAGTTCTTCCTCAGAGAGGGATTTGACCTAGCAAAAGGCTGCTAGCAGACACAAGCTCCTACTTCACCAACTGGCTGGTGAGGCTGGGTAGAGGTCAGGTCAAGCAGTTGATTGCTCTGATAACTGGACATGGCCACTTCAGGAAACATCTCCACACAATTGGACTCAGAAATGAAAGTCAGATGTGTAGGCTTTGCAATCAGTCTGAAGAGACTGCCAAGCACATCATACTGGATTGCGAGAGACTCGGGGCAAGGAGAAGGGCTCTGTTTGGCTGCAAACAACCAGATGATGAATGGGACATTAGCATAGGGAAAAAACTCCTGGATCTTGTAAAGGGCACAGGTATTGGTTTGCCCAACTAATGTACTAGGGACACACAATAAGCTTCAGTTGACGTGTGAGGATCTTTGAATCTTTGGATCTTTGAATCCGTCCCTTCATAACATAACATAACATAACATAACCCTGAAACTTTTCTTTGATAGAAGCGGTGAGATGCAGTTGATTAATACTCACAGAGTTGGAAGGATTTAACTTAAAATGTGAGAGTCCCTAAACCTAATATATCCATATTCAGGAAATTCTAGACATATCTAGCTCCAACATTTTTTAATAGGCTACCTGATGATATTAAGAAGTGTAGGCTAAAGACACGTCTCTGCAAACTAATTTGTAGTGACCTGGTCCCACAACAAGATATAACGAGGTACTACAATAACATTGCTTGATTTATAAACTTTCTATTCTCTAATTAATAAAAAAATATTAGTTTTCCAAATTAAGTTAATATAGATTTTTTCTTTGCATTATGAGTTTTTCCGGGTTTTATATAAGAGTTTTAGAAGAGCTGAGAAGTAACTTTCACTGAACCTGTAATTTTATTATTATTATAGGTGCTAGAAAAAAGAACTAAAAAAGAACAATTTATATTGTAGAACTAATATTGTATATTATATTAGAAGGTGCAAAATTATTTATTGAATCCGTCAAAAATGTTTTCCAACGGCTGGTAAGCGTAGCATATTCTCTTGAGTTTATTACATTTTATTTTGAAATATTTGATAAGAGGGTTTTCTTTCTGTTTTTTTAGTTTTCCTTTATTTTTCTTCAGTTGCTTTTTTTCAGTAGGAACATATGTTTTTATTTCGTCCAAACAGAGGTTTCGTGGCCTTTTGGATTATTTTCCAGATAAATTGTATTTGGTTAATATTTAGTTAAGTATAGGAATGTAGCACAGTACATATATGATTATGTTGTTAATACTGCATTAGAGCTAAATGAGGAATGCACAATGATTATTTCATGTATAAATTGTGTTGACTGGGAAATGATTTTGATTTGATTTAACGACTTGCAGTCAGTTTTAATTGTGAATGAATAATATTCCTACTCACTCTTGGCCTAACGTTTTCGAGTCGTGGAAACTCACCTTCAAGGCCTTGACTGCAAGTCGTTGATATTAACAACGCAGATCGTTATGAAAAAAGAAATTCAAGAAGTAAAAATCAACTCATTCGAATTTCAAACTTTACCGCTCATTTTTGTTCATCGGCAAAGCGCTTGTACCTCCGGTATCAGGTGGCAGTGGTATCTCTAGGTGGCACACGTCAAGATGATTCGGTGAACGGGAATCAGCTGTTCATCGTAGGGCTCTGTAGAAATCCTTGGAGCGACGTAGTTTTTTGTGACGTCACGACTTTGCATTCGGTCTTTTCGTTTTTCGGTCAAGTGGCTAACGTTGCTTCACTTAATGTTTCGCTTCGACTAAAATTCATTTTCAAGATTTTAAAAGAGTTTTCAGCTATAAAAATGAAAAATAAAAGATTTGAATCTTTTTCAAGCATAATATTTTTTTTTAATTTCAGACTAGCAGAAACACAGCCTACGTTGGCGGTACCTAGCGGTACCGCTCCAATTCAGTGAACATCCTACTACGGCACTCTTCATTACTCTTCCGTATTCTATGTAATCATCAACATGATGTGATCAAAAATCAAAATTAACCAAAGAAAGTTAATAATGGCGACGGATTCAACAAAGGTTAGGACTGTTAAAGGGAAACAACCTACCCACGAAGAAATTTATAATGGATTTCAAAGACTGCGAAACGAACAAAGACTTCTTGCTAACAAGTTGACCGAAGTAGAAGTTGATTTCAATGAACATAAGTCAGTATTTCATTCAAATTTTGTACCTCTCTGCATTGCTTCTTACCATTTTATTTTACGGAATAAATTTTCACCACTATATTTTAAATACTAAATTTCTTACTACTCTATATATTTTAGATACTTTGAACTTTCAAATCTCTACTCTTATTTTTATAATTTAATTTGAGCCTACCATGTGTTAACCTAAAACACCCACATAATCACATTAATTTCTATTCATCGTGTAAAAGCTATTTTTAAACTTTTTTCTTGAACAATGCTATCGAATTTCACAGGCGTATAGTTTCTCTTAGTAATTCATCGTCCAATGGTCAAATTTCTTTTATAATTGACTCAAATTTTATTGAACGATCATTTGTACACAGGTGATAGAACTGAATTAGTTCTGGAACCATGTTTTCTCTAAATAGTTGTCGAAATATAAAATATTCTACTTGCATATTTTATGTGAGAACGAGAATGATTTACCCTGAGTTATCTAAGAAACGTGAGCTCTAAACTTCAATATTATGAAGTTAACTTTAGTTGATAGTGCATAATATTTTCATGGTATATCAGGCCCAGAGCTTCGTCTCAGGGGGGGGGGGGCCTTTTTCAAGTGTAATGGTTTTTGGTAATTATATAGAAACGTTACTTGTTGAATTTTGTGGTGAATTTTTTTTGTGACATCTGCACACCCCAGGAAACAATAATCCGTTGGAATTTTTTGGGGGTCGCGATTATTTCACAAAAAAATTGAAATTTTCGAAAAAAACATTTTTCATAAAAATTTATATTTTTATTTGAAAAATTCATAATTTGCAAACGTGTGAGAAGTTCCAAATCTTAAAACAATGTAAACCAAGTGAATAAGACATTTCAAAAACACTACCGCCCCCAAACGCAGTGCGCGCATAACCTAACCTAGCTAGATGTGACTGAACCACCTCATGCCTTTATTATTTTGGTAATTATATAGAAACGTTGCTTGTTGAATTTTGTTAATATAACAATTCCTAACCTAACCTAACCTAGGCTAGATGTGACTGAACTACTTCACAAAAGACCTAACCGCGCGCCTAACCTTTGGTATCATGAATTCACTGTTACATGCATATATAAAAGAGCAACACTCACCAACCTTGTGGTCCATCCCTCTCAATGTAAGGGGGCATACAACTCCGCTGCTGCCTCGAAGAAGTGGTGTAGGCGCTCCTGGCGTTTATAGCGGCGCTTGAATTGGAATTCCGCCAGGTAGCCAGCGAAATGGGTCTCTTTAACACCAAACCTCGGAATTGTCCCTCGTACTTCACGCCAGGCTCTCTCAATGGTGTTTGTATGAGCCTGGCTTTGTGGGTCGACAAAGTTCATCGAGTGGTTGACCGTGAAGTGGTCATATAGGTCCTTGTTGAGGGATTGATATGCTTTCCAACAATCACTTCTTATGGTTGAGCCAGGCAGGATCCACTCTCGAATCAGATTCAAGAGAGTTTCACTGTTCCTGGCCTCAACTGGCACAAAAAATGATTTGTTGGAGTTGCGCTCAACCCCTCCAAATACCCACTGACCTTTCACATATCTTCCACGATTATACTTTGCCTTCCCGTATTTCGCCTCATCAATTTCAACTACCTTCCCTGGACCACCTAGCTTTTCTGAGACTTTCTCACTGGAGAACAAAAATACCTCCCGACAATAAGAGTACCAATCAACTACTGTATTGGGGGAGATACCTAGTTCTTCAGTAATGAAAGTCTGCCTAGTTGGTTTCAGGTTCAGTAAAATTGAAATGAGTGTGAAGTATTTGTCAAGGGACAATTTGGTGTTCTCAAAAAAAGACCCCACTCTGGCTGACCCGGCGAACCCGCAAATTCTTGCCGCCTTCTTGCCAAGCACCACCTTCTTCTGGCATCTAAACATCAGAGTGCCTCGATTCACGTTGAGATCATCTCCACAGTTTGGACAGTCAATTTTTTCTTTTATCACTTTGTGATGTATTAAAAAATTAAAAATGTCTTCATCATTGAATCTTATCGACTCCAGAAAAGTCACTTCACACTTCACACACGCCATAAATTACCACACAACAATACCTTGAGCAAACACACAAAAACAGATTCATTCACCACGACACCCAGTACAAGAATGACTAGGTTTTTTCTTCTTCAAGTAACCGCATGCAACTAACTTAATTACCGGAAATCATTAAAAGCGAAATGATTTTTTTTTTTTTTTGTTTATTACGCTTTTACACAGAAACTACAAAACCAATTATTTAAAAAAAAATTGACTTATATTTTAAGAATATTGCAAAAGATATGGGACAGATTTTATTTAAAATAATAATTTTTTTTTAAACATTGTTAGGAAAATCGATTTTATTCAAAAGGGAAACACAGCTGATACAAATCAATTAAAATTTTCCAATTCATTAGAATGAGTGAGTCAGCTGATTATCAAACTTGAAGAAAGTCACGATTTTTGACACTGCGGATTTTCACAAATAGAAATATTTTCTTGCGCCTAAGAAAAATAGTACCACTGGAAAACTTAAATTTTAATGTGAAATAATCGCGACCCCCAAAAAATTCCAACGGATTATTGTTTCCTGGGGTGTTTAGATGTCACAAAAAAAAATTCACCACAAAATTCAACAAGTAACGTTTCTATATAAATACCTGGTTTTTTTTGCAAGATCGGGGGCCCCGGAGCAGTGACCTGGCCGCTCCAGCCTAGCTATAGCCCTGTGATCTATGACGATCACAATATTTAACTACATTGATTAGTCAAATTATATCAGTTTGCCCACGAAGTCAAAATACGGAAACTTTTCCAAGATTATGAAATAATGATCAAAACATGAGTCAATAAATACAATGTTTGAAATTTTCATTTGGACTACTATAAATGAATTCTGCTCAAGTTATTTGTAGTCTCATCACTTCATAATATTGGTCATGTCCGTAATAATTGATCATACCATGAATAAATTGAGATGCTATTGATCATTATTTTTAGGCTTGATGTATGGCCATGTAGATTTCTGATAATTGATGTAGGAGAAAAACAGTAAGTCCCATCCAATAGGCTATCATCAGACATACCTTACCCGGTTTGTTTCCAATAGTCTGTGTTTCTATACTCTGTAATATCTGTTATCAATATAAGATTTTGTTTTTCCAGAATCGTCATAGGAACACTACAAGATCTTGAAGGGGACCGAAAATGTTTCAGAATGTTTGGAGGAGTTTTGTGTGAAAGAACTGTCAAAGATGTCTTACCCAACCTGATATCTACTCGTGATCAGGTTTGAAAAAATTCATTTAAGGCAAACCCTGTTAAGTTATTTGTATTAATCAGCAATCCAGAGTGTGATCGTTGGGTCATATAAATGAAGTATTATGCTATCGTAGAAAATTATCTACAATTTGTACAATAATTTTCAATTAAAAAAAAATTCAATTACGGTACATGATCCCATGAAATAATGCTAAACGCTCTCAACATCAACTTCAAACTTTGAGTTTAGGAGAAAAAATTGTAACTAGGCATTACAGTTACAATGCTGTAACTCGTTACAGCATTCTGCTTCAACCTTCAAAAGCTTGATGCATTTTATTACTAATATGTCAACATTTTGATGTTTACCTACAGCATTAACATGCTTGAATAGCATGATTAGTTGCTCAAGCATTTTCAATAATTTGTCTTATTAAATAGCATTTCAGTTAGACATGCTCAAGTGAATAGCCTTTGAAGCTAAATTATACTGAAGTTGGTAGAATCCATTTTGGTAATACAGTACCAAGGTAAGTAGAAGAAGACGGTATGGGTCATGCGCGTATCGCTTGGAGCTCTGACGTCATCGCCACCAAAGCAATCTTCTCTAATGCCTACTTTAGCCCGTATTTGTATGCACGCTGTTGCTAAACCGATTACAATTCTTTTCCTAATTGCTTTGAGATTTTAAATCTGCTTAGCGCAGTGGGTTGGGGCGTCGCAACTTCAGCTTGCTGTCGTTCAAGTGGTCGTGGGTTCGAATCCCGCTCCACCGTCAGGCATTTATGTGTAATCATTCACCTCATTACCCACGCACATGTCTCGGACTCATGTGAGCATATCAGCAAAAAAAAACTTTGCCTATTTATCGTCAACATATCGATTGGGATATTTTGAGCAATAATTCTTGTATACAGGACTTGAAATTACATCGTATTTAATATTTAAAATAAATCCATTTGTAGGCTTCTGTACCAGCGTTATAAATAATTAAGAAAGTATTAACATATCTGAAGGTTAATACATGGAGAGTATATCAGATTCTGATCAAGAACACCTATAGGCCTCTTGTACACACAAGTTTTTTCGCCGTGAAAATCTACGGCTAATTCGCCGTATGTAGGCACGGCTGTCAGTGTTGTGTGGATTGCTATGGGAGCTTGTTGACATGAAATGGCGATGAAACTTCACGGCAAAATCGCCGTGTACGCCGTGCTTCCCCTTGGCTAACCGTGTCTACGCACGGTGTGATTTTTGTCAGTGTTGTATTTCAGTCTATGCGAGCGTGTCGACGGCGCCGGAAGTTTTCACGTTTTTGTGATAGATTACCTATTTTACGTGATTAGGTATATGTGATAGATTACGCAGATTTTGTTTTATGAGTAAAATAGACATGGATCAAGAATTATTTATTATATTGGTTCTTATATAAAGAGAGTAGAAGTAAAATTACATTTCAGATGAGTTTTTTGCAAAAATATATTTTTTATCGGGGATAAGAAAATTTGTTTGCAGCCGAGTGCTGTAGCAGGTATCTGTTCAATCAGAGATAAGCTACGAAACTCCTGGGCGCTCTTTGTAACGGTGACCGATTGGATTGGCCAGCAAAAAAGACTCTGCTGTTCTCTGCTGTAAAATCACTTCCCGGTGGTTCGGAACCCACCTACAACTCTAGGTCCAACTCATCAATCACCATAATCCAATTCATTACCCACGCACAGGTCTCAGACCTATGTGGGCTTCATCCTCCGAAAAAAAGAAAAAAAAAAGAAAGACCTGAAACATGGGATAAGACTATCCAAAATTATAATTATATAAAAATAAGTGACTCAAGTTTGTGTTAAATGATTAATATGAATAAATGAGTTTAAATTAAGTATGTAACTTGATTTTGTTTTTACCTCAAAGTTACAGCCAATTTTTCTGCAGTCTGCATTCTTATACTTTGTTGCATATTGGTATCTTTGTGTTTTAGTTGTTGGAATATTTTTCTATGCAATTTATCAAATGTCCTTTTCTGCATTCTAAAATAATAGTAAAACTTGTCTTCATCTTCCCTTAGTTGATTCTCTACAAGTGTATGAAATGCACCAAAGTCCTCCCGTTTTTTCTAAAATTGGATGTATCCAAAATCTTTTTTCCATTTTTCTTCTTTTTTTGAGTTTTCTATATACTTAGTATGCTAGGATAACCTTTTTCTTATGAGGATTAATGGTGAGCGGCACCTGGCCGTTGTCTCGAACGGCAACTTTGCCGTGTCATGTACAAGCTTGCACGTTTTGTTAACCGTACGGCTAGCACACCGCACGGTTAAGAAAACGTGCCATGTACAAGAGGCCATACGCATAAAAATACACACCTATATGTATATTATTGCATATTTATAATAGAATGTTATGAACATTATAAATTTAAATCTTGAGAAAGTCGTGTTAGTCGCTGTTATAAGTATTATTAAATAATATATAAATTTTATATTTAACACACTTCTAATATTGAATCGAATTACAATGAAATGAATAAATAATTTAATGAAGAACGTTTCAACTGATTTCATTAATTTTTTTCAAATTCCTCATAACTTACTCTGTAGGTTATTACGGGAAGAAAAGTTTAAGAAGTTTGTGCAGAAAATTGAAAAACTTAATGATTATTTTAACTTTGTTTAAAATGTTGCGTGTTTCATGAATGTGAAAGCTGATCGAATTAAATATTGTAAATTTAGAATCAGAACTAATAGCCTACTTCTTCCTTTTCTTTTAACACAAATAGGATGTTTATATTGCTCTTCACGCAGTTAATTCAATTCGTATAGCAATTAAAATCAATAAAACTAATGAATTTAATTATATAATCGCTTTTTATTATAATTGATAAACCAAATATATGTATAGGTAAATGGTCTTTTCGCCACGAAAAGGCCATAAGCAGAAAATATATGAGTAACAACGTAAACAGATCATCAGTGGGACAATTCAGCAATCAAAAAGACCGTAGGAGCGCACGGAGGTACCGCTAGTATGTTATTACATAAATATTTTATACTACCCAAACTCACATATGATTTGGAAATTTTTTCCAGATTGTAACAACAAAAATAGCACATGGGAAAAAATATATAAATGATAAGTGAATTAGGAAACTACCTTGACTGCTTGAAACAATTTTTAAGATGTGATTTTCTTCATCTTCTTGCGTCTGTTATCTAATGTTTGATTGGATGCTGCTGGTCTTTTTCGAATTTTCTTATTCAACTCTTTCATCCTTATGAAAGAACACGTTCCAACAAAACATTTAATGGCAAAGTCGTCGATATTGATTTTTTTTAAATGTTGGTAAGAATTAATTAATATTGCATTTGAACACTTTTGAAGTCTTTCTCCATGAAACCTCTAGATAAAAAAGAAAGCCAGTTGGAAGTTTTTGAAGCATTTGTCTAGATCGTTCACCATGATTACATGTTTTTGGAATACCTTTTTAAATACGCGATAAGCTATATAGCCTGATAAAACTTATTCCAATTTAGTAAAACAAGTCCAAATTTTCTACAATCTCTTGTTCCTTGCATATCCTATAATATCAATAATCGTATTTGTAATTAAATCAGTATTATGTCTTGATTAGCTAATAACTTTATTGTCTTTTTATTCTGTGCAGCTAAAGAACTTGATCGAAACTCTAAACGACCAGCTAACAAAGAAAGGAGCAGAAATAAATGAGTACAAAGAAAAGTTCGACATCAGATTTCAAAGAGAAGCCACCGGTGGCGGGATTGGTGGGGGAGGAGGAGGAGGAAGCCAGGAGGGAGGAGAGAAAAAATCAGAGCCCTCAAGAAACGTCATCATGGTGAATCCAATGTAAATAAAGATATGCACAGGAAAAGTGAACTATGTGATTGAACTTGACAAGTTGCAAGAGAAGATTGATCATATCAAGATCATGGCTTGAAGATTTTTTGTACAAAATCATCAAATCGAACTTATTTTGATTTTTTTCAGTGAATTTGTTAATTGTATTTAATTTGATAGTTTGAATCACGTCCCGTGAGACGTTTGCAAAATTTTGAGCTAATCAACTAAAAAGTAATGCATACAGTATTAGTTCTTGTTGTCGGTCATCTCACTTATGAGAAAACTGAATATTACCATATCGTTCTAATTAGTTTCATTTATATTTTTTTCCTAACATTGTCATCACTTTTGATTAAACTTAGTAGACTCGACTCTATGTAATGCTTCAATAATCGAAAAAGAATAATTGGATTAAAAATAAAATGTTGGTTGGAAATATTTCATTGAGTCTTGATTTTATTTCCATGTGACCTTGTAGTCTGTCAATTCATTCTTGGCAGTGCGCAGCTTAGCAATTCTGTTTGTCCCACTACTCATCCCTGATAACAGAGTTCCAAGCGTTTGAACTGGGAACTAGTAATTTTCCATCAGACAAAGTATGTGATAGCATTTCAAGCGTTTTAGTAGCGTAGAGCAGTATTAGTAGAGAACCGATAAGTGCGAAGCAAATTCATACAACTGCTAAGAATTAGTTGACAAGTTGGCGGCTGCCCAAGGCGCCGTGCTTAGGAGCAAGAATTTTGATTGGACGCGCATCAGAATAGACTTGAGAATGATAATGTTAATTGGTTAATGTGAACCAAGCAACACTTTTTCAAGTTTTCAGCTTTGGGCGTAAACTAATGGAGTATTTTAAAACCCCTTTCTCTTAACTTGACTTGCCAATGTGCTCGCGCTCTATCTGTATTAAATTTTTAAATTATCAATTTCGGACCCTCGTGTGGGGGATGGGAATTTAAAGCTGCACTTGGTACTCAACTAGTCTGATGAAATTTTAACACTTTGACAAAATGGTACTTGAGAAATGGAAGTGATTAAATGTTCAAAAATGTACAGTTTTGAGCCAATAATCTGGAAACGATGGATTTTAAAATATTGTCGATTTTGGGCATAACATAGGAAGTATTTTGAAATCTTTCCTCATCGAGTCAGCAGGCTCGCTTCGCTCGCCTTGACCCGTTGGCAGAGGGGAAATTTATGCAAAATTCAAGATGTGATCAAATATCACCTGGAGAAAATTTTGTAAGGTTTAGATGATACTCATTGAGGACGAACCTGGATACCAAGCTTTTGAGACCATGTAGTTCTTGAGAAATGGAAAACTAAATTTCCAAAAATCGTTGATTTTAAGCCCTGACGCTTGAAAAAGCTGAATAAAAATATCGTTAGTTGTTGAAGTATCTTAGAAAATAATCAGAAAACTTTAGTATCTTAGAACACTTTTCAGCCCCGTGGCCTTTAAGATACAGTGGATAAATTTCATTTTAGGCATATATTGGACATTTTTCTAAGACATTTCCACTCAACTAAGCTACTGTATTAAACTTGAACACTTTTGACATTGTTATTTTTGAGAAATGTTAGAAAATGCTAAATGTCCAAAATTGTCAATTTTGAGTAAATATTCGAAAATCTTCTATTACATGGAATGTAATCTATTATTACGTGTCTCTTCTATTACATGGTCGTCCTAAAGGATACCACCCATGTTTGGTTTGTGGACCCAGACACATGTAATAGAAGATTTTCGAATATTTCCTCAAAATCGACAATTTTGAACATTTAGCATTTTCTAACATCTCTCAAAAATAACAATGTCAAAAGTGTTCAAGTTTAATACAGTAGCATAGTTGAGTGGAAATGTCTTGGAAAATATATGCCCAAAATGAATGATTTCAGAAATTCTATTTGTCGTATAAATAATTTTAATGTAATTTAATTTTAATTATATAATAATTTTATGTTGTAAATAATTTCATATTTTCAAAATAATAGCTAAGTTTTCAAAACACGTGAATTCTGTGAAATTATTAAATCGATTTCTTAGATCACGTCTGACTGGGGCCTCAGTTGAGACCTTTTTCGCCAAGTTAAAAAAGAGTTTCTCGAGAAAAGGTGATGGTCAACCATTGATATTCGGCGTTGATATTAATTATATAAATATATTAGATAATAGTTTATTTTTTATTCCCTTCCAAGGGCGGTGACTCAAAGTATTGTTGTCCAGGTAAAGATAGGTAAAGCAATTTTTCCTTGAGCTGACTCTGAAAGCAGTCTAAGATGAGTAGTGTACACTACTTTAGCAGGAGCCTAGATTGCTCTACAAAAATGTTCAATTGCAATACTTCGCCATTTCATTTTTTAACACAAAATATTTCATACAAGTTCAATAAATTATACCAATTACTAAGCATTTTAGTTTCACAATTTCTTGGATGGGAATAGGTCTTGGGAAAAACGTGCCTTGGTGGTAATTAGTAACCCAGCGAATTGTTCGCGCAATGCTTATGGGTAATAGGTGACATAAATCCAAAATTTTGACCTATTCCTGGTGCGTATTGCTAGTACACTGATTTCACAAGAGAATGATTCCAATTTCATCCTCCCAGACTGAATGAGTCCCAAGTTTCACCCTTTCTAAATAGGTAAATTTTACATATAATTGAAAATTTGAGGTTTTGAACCATATATTGTGAATGATCGATCGTACATTCACAATATAATATCAAATCAATTTCAGCTTTTTTTCGTTGGTAGTTTGTTAGGTAGAGATGAACTAAAATTTTCAAAATAATAGACATACCAAAAAATGCTCGGTGTTTTTGTGGTACTTTGTAATATGCACCAGGAATAGAAGGTGATCTTTTAAATCACCTGGATTTAGATCAAGTAAGACCTCATAAAACTCGTTGGGTTCCTAACTTTTCCCGCGTCAAACTTTAGGTCACTGGACTAAACGATTAAGCAATTAAAATGTAATTAATGTCCCCAAGAAGTTTTTGGAAAGAGGACAGGCATGTTCCCTGAGGTAATTTAAAACCTTGACAAATTTCTATTACTAATATTTTATAAATAGGCTGTTTTCCTACCAACATTTTCAGGCAACGTAGATGAGAATACGCACTGAACTGTTTTCTAATCGCTTAACAATGAATGTCTAAGAACGTTGCTAGGCCCTTAAAATGTGCAAATTTGATAGGTGTAATAACAAAATTGAGGAGTTTTTTCCTATCTTTCTATTAAAAATTCAATATATTTCGGTGTAAAATTCCCAGCTGGGTTCCTGCTGCTGAGTATTCAAAATGAGTGGATGAAAAATCTGATATGCTCAGAAAATCAGTCACTGATGATCTTACTTGATGAATTAATAATTTATGTGGGTAATTTTTTATTAACCTCCGATGAGTCATAAATAAAAAAGCTGAGAATAGAAAATAATTACAGTATTTCATTACCAAAATGTATATATACTCATTTTTACTTCTCAACATAACCAACTGGAAGATTTAGGCATTTGTCATACATGTGGACAATCTGTTCAATACACTCTTCATGAAAGTAATTTTGCCACCAGTGAATTTAAATGAGTCTTGATCTTGTCTTGAAGCTCATCAGTAGTTGGAAAGTGCTGACCTCCAAGTCATTTCTTCAGTTCAGGAAAAAGATGGAAGTTGTTCGGTGCTAGGTCGGGAATGTACGATAGGTGGTAAAAAACTTCCCACTGACATTGTTGGGTTACACCGGCACTGTGAGGGGTGAGGGCGAGTGTTGTCATGCAGCAGAAAAATCCCAGACGCCAGCATGCCTCTTCTTTTGTTCTGATTGGATCGCCGCAAATATGAGGTTTGTCCATAAACAGCCGCATCAATAGTGCAAGAAATGGCTTGGAGGTCATCACTAACTTTCCAACTTCTAAGGAACCTGAAGACAACGATGTTATAAGTCTCCAAGAATGCTCAAGTCTGGTAATACACATGGTCCAGCTCTTTCACTGGCGGCAACATTCCATAGAGGGTATTGAAAAGCTGTCCACATGTATGACAAATGTCTCAATCCTCAAGGTAATTACATTGAGATGTCAACATAAGTTTATTGTACATACATTTTGGTAATGAAATATTTTTCTATTCACTGCTCTTTCATGATTTCAGAATTTTGTATTATGGAGTATTGATAAACCCATTCAATTGAATGAATATAAATTAATGTTACAGCTGAGATCTCTTATAGAAGGGTTTGTCTGTGGATAACTCTTACAGAATGCAATTTAAATTCATGGTCTTGTTTCAACTATTGTGATTTAGATTACAATTAAACGTATTTATGTAATATAGAAAGTCTTACAAGTACAGTATGCGGATATATTTACCAATGTCTAATTACGCTGTTAATTATTTTTCCAATAAGTTGAAATATAGCCTCAAGCCTGATAATAATAATAATATGTAGCTCAAGTCTGCTAATACACATGGTCCAGCTAAGGTAAGGAGGAGATTACTCTTATCAATTTGAAGTACACTTTTGAGAATTCTGAAAGTCTTGTTCTTGGATCGACTCATACTTGAAACGGGTTGCACTAGATTGTACATCCGAATGAATTCTGTATCAGATATTGTATCAATATTATCAAATAGAGAACTCAGTTCTTTCATCCATGTGTGAAATTTGATGTAAATTGCGATAATGATCAAAGTACGGGTTTTCAAACGCAACCTACACCCCTTCCCAGTCCCACAAAAGAAAATACCACAAATAATTCATTAGTAGACATTTAAAATACAGTAAATAATTTGAAACAATTTAAAAATATTCCCTTACCTGAGTATAAACGTACTCAACAAAAAATAACAATTTTCAAAATGATGAAATGTTGGTTATAGAATTATAACATTCTCTCCAAATTTTTGGGAACTGGCAATTTAATCTTCACATCTTTAAAGGCTATAGTATTTACACAATCTGAATCAACGTTTATGGAACATTTTTTTCATCATTTTACACGGAGGCTAAAACTAAATTAGTCTTCAATCAAGACTTTAATGCTTTTTGGGTAGTTCAGGAAGCTTGGCGCCCGAATAGAAAAATCCATTAAATTCGCCCTGAAAATGAACAAAAATTTATAAATCAGTAATGTACAAATCATTTAGAATTCAATGAAACAACATTTAACAAAAAATAAATCGGGAACAAGAAGAATTGCGTTGAAGCACATCAATATCTTCATCCCCCAGTCAAAGCAAATCTTGCAATCAATAATTATAGCAACAATTATTGTTAGTAGCTACAATGTCTTGTTTATCTTCTTCTCCCTTCTTGTTCTATTCCCTTTATTTGGGTTCGTCTCTCCTAGTCCTCAATCTCCAGTTAGCACGATCCAGGGTCGTCTTAGGTAAAAGTTGACTTTCTTTCAAATTCCTTTGAACAAGGGATATCAAGCTGGGTCTGCCTCTGCCTTTGGCTGCGCTTCCATCTCTAGAACTTTTCTTGTGGGCGTCTGTTGGTATGACCATACCAGCACATTCTTCCTTCACTTATTTTTTCCTCGATGGGAGTCACTTTAAAATGGACATGTTTGTTTTTAATGTTGTCCAGCCTGCTAACTCCTCCTGCCCATCTCAACATTTTCATCTCTACAGTGTGGAGTTTTTCTGCTTGTTACTTTTTCAGAGGCCAGCATTAAGCTCCATACAGCATGACTGGATGCACAGCAGCTTTATATACTTCGTCCGAAATGTGCACTGGCATATTTTTGTCACATAGTAAACCAGTTAGCTCTCTCCACTTCACTCACACAGTATTTAGTCGGGTAGATATATCAGCATCTATGCTTCCTTCATTGCTGATGATGAGCTTGAATATTTGCATTGCTGCACTACTGGGAGCTGTACTACCTCCAAGGTGCATATGTGGTCAGGCCATCAAAAGCTATCAAAGCCACGATACGCAATACATGTAGACTGTCTTCTCTCTACTGATTCTGAGGCCAGCTTTATCCAGTTTGGCCCGCCACATGTCAAGTGCTTGCTACATTTTTCTCAGCGATTTTCTTATGAGGACAATGTCATCTGCACATAGGATATCCCATGGATTCTGCAGTGAGATAGTTCATCACGAACACATGACATGACAACAAAGCTACCGTGTCATTTCTTCCACATCGCTCTAGGCTGATCCTGAAGCTGTTTAAATAAAGTATAGACTACACCTGCATGAAAAGAGAGCCTATTTAAAGATACTGTGGCGGTGGGGACACCTTACATAGTTGAGATTGTGTGGATAAACTAGACACGATTCCTCACGGGTTGCAGACAAATTTATTTCTTTCTTTTTTTTGTAGATTACGTCTAGGAGACTCCAGTTAAGGAGTATAAGACAAGTCAGATCAACTATTATACACTAAAAACCATAATTACTATATCAATTAGTTGAGTTGAGGCTTAATTTTGATGTGAAAGGAACTCTTATACACTATAAGAAGCTTTGTCAACTAAATATTTTTTCAATTGTTTTTAAAATATTTCTATATTTTCAAGACTCTTTAAAAACTGCGGTAGCTTGTAGTTTCCTTTTTTTCTTCTTTTTTTTAGATTACGTCTTGGAGACTCCAGTTAAGGAATATAAGACAAGTTAGATTAACATTAGTCATATACACTAGATACCATAATTAATCAAGACTATATCAATTAGTTGAGATGAGGCTTAATTTTGATGTGAAAGGAACTCTTGTACACTATAAAAAGCTTCATTAACTAAATATTTTTTCAATTGTTTTTTAAATATTTCTATATTTTCAAGACTCTTCAAAAACTGCGGTAGCTTGTTGTAGAATTTCCTACCAATATAACTAGGTTTTTGTTTGAATAAGCTACTATTGTGACTCACCAAGTGATAATTTCCTCGGCTTCTTGTATTATAATCATGTACATCAAGATTTTGGTTAATATCATTCGTTTTTACATATAAAGTAGCTTCATACACATATAAGCAGGGTACAGTTAGGAGACCAAGTCTCTTGAACAACGGCCTACATGAATCCAATCTATTCACTCTTTCTATACACCTAACTGCTTTCTTTTGGATCTTAAACACCCTATCAAGATTTTGTTTTGATGAATTACCCCATACTAAGATAGCATACCTAATATGTGACAGTAAGAGCCCATGGTAAGCTGTAAAAAGTAACTTTTTGTCATTCAATCTAGCGAGCTGTCGCAGGACAAATACCCCAGATGAAATTTTACAACATATTTTCTCAATGTATGGTGCCCAGGTCAATCTTCTATCCAACAAAACTCCTAGAAATGCAATGTTTTCTTCCTGGTCTAGTTGATTATCATTTACAAACACGTTTATAGCCCTATCTTCATTTGAATTATGTTTGTTTTTGAATTGAAGGTATTGGCATTTTTTACTATTTATTGTTAATTTCAACTGATTTAAGAATTGGACAATGGACTGCACACCTATATGGGCACTTATTTCTAAATTATCTAGAATGGAATTGCTGAAAATTAGTGATGTATCATCTGCAAATAAGAGGGCTCTACCACTAATTAATTCTTTAGGTAAATGGTAAATCCTACCAATATAACTAGGTTTTTTTTTTTAATAAGCTACTATTGTGACTCACCAAGTGAAGTTTACAGTATATGACCAAAGTGATGTCTTACTCCCTCTCAAATGTAAACATTTGAATCGAAGGAAATCACAAATAGTGAATCTATACTGTACATGACTATCTCGTTAGTCACTCACTATTGATGTTGATTTTAAAGATTGTGCATTTCAAAAGATTTGACAAAAAATAAGTAAAAGTTAAAATATTGAAAACTTACAAAAGCAAGAGTTGCTACAAATATAGCTACACCAGCAATTAACTGCACATTTTGTTTGTCATTTTGTGCTTTGTAGGCTGCTTCCCAGGATCCTTCTGGGACTGGGAGCTGATCCATTAAGCAGGAGCCACTTTTAGCTGGTTGATGTGGTTGATGGGCTTGCCTAACAAAGTTTGTTGGCCCTGGAAATAAAACATATTAACATAAATATAAACCACGGTTTCAGATAAATATGTACAAAAACAAATTTGCTGCACGAGTTACATATTAAATTTTTCCTTCAATTGAGGAGAAAGTAAAAAAGTGCAGGAATCAGCTGTTTTACATTATACAAGTCGGTTACTATCTTTAAGTTGGCTGCACTGGCCAAAATAACATTGTATTTTGGTGTTGGCTACACAGCCAGCAAGTCGCAAAATAAGTATACCAGCTCTCAATTTTTTCTGCAGATGGTAGATAGTGCGCTACTTGGCTAGCAAAACCGTTTACACGCGGCAAGTTGTTACCCAGATTGTAGATTCGCCAGCAGGTAACGATTAGCGCTGCCCTGTGGAATCAAAGCTAAACCAAAAATACATTGAACAATTGGGGTCTTAACAAAGCAGCTATTTAAGCACTCATCTTGCACTCTTTTATTTTGCCCCACTGACTATCGCAATCCAGGTGCGACAACTGTAGGAAAAATTTAATGCATAACTCATGCTCGAAGGATTTTTACGGCTCGTTCGTAATGCATTTCTTTCGTACAGCAAAGTGCTACTACTTGGGCTCTAGTACACAAATAGCTAATGTAGAACACAGCAAAAGTAAAAATCAGTGTTGCAAATACCGGTGTGCAAAAAAAAGGTTTCCTTATATGCTAAACCGTTAGCCAGCCAGAGAGGTTTGGTTAGATATGTTTAATAAATAAATATATTATGCAAACACAGAAAAAATAAAAATCAGCGTCACAAATAACAAGTGGGTGGGAGCTGGGAGTACAAGTTTAAGGTTAGTCAAAATTCATTGTGTTCATTACTGAAAGACTATTTACATAGTCTATTCTATTCTATACGCTTTGAAGAGTGACATCTACATTAATGCTATAAAAACAATGAGCACAGAAATGAAATTCTGCATCAGAATTAGACTATCAACGATGAGAAGATTTTGAAATACCAATACAATTGATTATTTTTGAGCTACGCTAAGGAAAACGGTTGAATTTACAATTCCACTATGAAATTTCTGAATTTCAATTAGTAGTAGTATTAATTTAATATGTTGAAAATTATTCTTGACCAGAAGTAGGCTGTTTAAACTATGAAGAACTACATTTTAGAAAAGGCAATAGACTTAGGTTTTAGTAATTACTAGTAAATAGAATTTTTACCTGATCGAGCAAGGATCTGTTTGGTTACTGGGCGCACCAAGGAAGAGAACATTTTGCTTTAAAATCAAATTAAATATTGCAATATCTAGAAGCAGAAAAGGCAATAACTTTAATCAGCTCTCTGAGGACGAAATTCAGAGCCTTCTTGATTCTGAAAAGTCAGCTATTATTTTTATTCGGTTCAAGTTAGCTACCGTTTGCATTTTTTCTCATATTAAAAACTTTAAATATGAAAAACGACAATTTTAAATTAATGTTTTTAGAATCCAAATTGTTATGAATATTAAATATATAATGAATTCAAGTAGTACTATATAAAACATGTGATAATGATACAACCATCAATAAACTGTAATCTTAGATACAACATTTTAAGTCACAATCCACATAAGTCAGGATGGCCGAGCGGTCTAAGGCGCTGCGTTCAGGTCGCAGTCCACTTCTGTGGGCGTGGGTTCGAATCCCACTTCTGACAAATCTTTTGCCACGATTAGAATTAAAGCCAATTACTTCTAGGATAGGATTAATTTTAAAATCCACTTTTTGGGATTTCTTAACAATTTTTCCATTCAAAAGTTTTTAAACAATAACCGTCTGCTTTCCTCAAGGTGCTCCACAGGGAAGCAGTTGAGGGGAAAAATTGTCGGAAATAAGATTTTTTATTAAAATCTGTTTTCCTTGAATTTTAAATAGTTTCCTGAATATTGGAGAGAATTAAATTTACTCTATACTTTGTAGTCAGTAAGTTGAACATTGCATAATTTGATTCATGTTTATGCATTGAACTGGCTTGGGTGACATGGAGGCAATAAATTACTTTGCTGTTCAAAAGTTTTCCTCAATGGTTCTTCATGTATTTGGGGCGCTGAATTCGAATTTCATGTATCTCAACTCATGAGGGCGTGGCCCCAGACCATGCTGAGAATGGGGTTTAAAAACTACATCAAAATAAGCCCAAAATTTACGTTTTTCTAGTGTATTAAAATTAGTTGTGTCCAACTAAAAATAAAATTATATAAATTCACACAATGTAAATAAAGGATATGAAAATATAAAATATTTTGAAGTAACTGAAAATTTAACAAACTGACAAATATCAGAAAAATAATTTATTAATTTCGAATTACCAAACTACTATTAATTTTCTGAAAACTTCCGCAATGGCGGATATTGACAACAGCATTGAATAGCTGATGAAAATCGATGAATGCTACTATACAAAAATATCAGTCACCACCGGGAATCGAACCACGGACCTCCTCATTACCGGTCGGGCGTCTTAATCACTAGAACAGAGGATTTCAAACTTTTTGGTTTCACCACTCCCTTGGTATTGAAATAAATTCCAGCGCCTACCCTAAATGAGAATGATTACTATGACCTGGAATCTACTTCTTAACATTGACAAGTGTGTTTTACGAATTTTTATAATAGTGATGACCACCTAAAAAGTGTTGAAATGACAGTATTTAAATGTAAACTCGTAGAGACAAGACGTTGAGGAAAATGCTGAAATTAAGAAGGCTAAATTCTAACTCCAATAATTATATCTTTATTATTCAATTACCGTACAAAATAAATAGAAAAAATTACTTTTGTCAGTTTATTTTGACATGCAGTCAATGAGATGAGTGGGCTTGTTTTTTCTTCATTAGCATTTTAAATCTTGGCACAACTTTTGAAACTGTAATTCGCATTTGCGTCCGACGGCGACCGGCGATAACCGGCGACGGCCGGCAATTTACAACAATAAGCCTCTTGTCCGGCATAGCTCCGGCTGAAACTGGAGCTGACAGAAGAAGTACAGCAGTTGCAATAGAGAGTTCGTCAGATGAGGAGTTATTTGAGATAGTCGCGGTGTGTGCTGAAGAAGAAAAAAGACAGAACGGAGGAAGCAGTTAATAAAAATAAAAATGAATTACAATTAAAATTGAAATAAAATTAAAATTGAAAACTACAATAAAATTAAAATAAAAATAAAATAAAAATTAATTAATTATCAATGAAAGAAATAATGTCATGTTACTTTTTCAATTTAATTTGAACCATTAACAAAAATAATCCGTGAGATCAAAATTCTGTCACTGGATCGCCTTTTGTGACTTCATGTCACCTGTTTAATTGCCTGCTATCTCATCCAGAACTCAATAATTTTTATTACAGTACATCACAAAATCATGTTTTATTTCTTATTGGTTCAGGTACGGTAAGTATTGATTAGTAATGAAAATAGTGACGATTCAGTGATTAAATAGCTGTAACTTTGAAAATACTGCAGATAAATAAGTCACATTGATATCAAATTGTATAATAATATTGTGAATTGATTTGTTCAATCCCATTTGGGATGGAAGATGTTGATGGTTAAATAAATTAAATTGTAATCCCATTTGTAGAACACAGCAATTACTATACAATTTGAGATCAATGTGACTTATTTATCTGCAGTATTTTCAAAGTTACAGCTATTTAATCACTGAATCGTGACTATTTTCCTTACTATCAATACTTACCTGCACAAATAAAACATGATTTTGTGATGTACCATAATAAAAATTATTGAGTTCTGGACGAGATAGCAGGCAATTAAACAGGTGACATGAAGTCACAAAAGGCGATCCAGTGAACGAATTTCGATCTCAGGGATTATTTTTGTTATTGGTTGAGATTAAATTGAAAAAGTAACGACATTATTTTTATTGATTAATAATAAATTAATTTTATTTTTAATTAATTTTTATTTTATTTATTTTTATTTTATTGTATTCCAATTTTATTGTTTTTATTTTTATTTTATTTCTATTTCATTTTTATTTTTATTTTACTTTTTTATTTTATTTTTTAATTTTAATTTTCATTGTATTTCAATTTTTAATTTTAATACATTTCAACTTTATTTTTAATTAATTTTTATTTTTATTAACTGCTTCCTCCGTTTCTGTCTCTTTTCTTATAGTGGGTTGCCGTTCAATGAAAACAAGGCAAAGCAATGTTACCGGTAAGCATCGGTCGCCACCGGTGCCGGGCTAGTGGGTTTCCTGCTTTAGCGTTCAATTTAGCTCGGTATTTGGATTTTAAGACGGCCATTGCTGCTGAGAATCCAGCTTCGCATAAGTGGAATGTTGCAAAGGGAATCAAAACCTGTAGAGCTTTTTTACCAATTTCTGGATACTCCTGCGTCACTAAAGGTCCAAAACTCACGAAGTGAGGAAGAATTAAAACTTGATTTCAACGTAGAGTCTGATGAAATGCCAATAAGTTGTTCTTCTCTTGAAGTCAAGTTTGATGGGGGTTGTTTATTGAAAGGATCATCAGGTATAGATTCACACAATCTAAATAAAGGATAAGAAAATATAAGTTAGTTTTGAAGTTTCTGACAATTTAACAAACTGACAAATATACAGAAACAGAATTATAAATTTCGAATTCCTCAAAGTGTTATTGATTTATACTGAAGACTTTCACAATATACAGAAACAGAATTATAAATTACGAATTCTTCAAAGTGTTATTGATTTATACTGAAGACTTTCACAATGGCGGATATTGACAACAGCATTGAATAGCTGATGGAAATCGATGAATGCTACTGTACAAAAATATCAGTCACTACCGGGAAGCGAACCGCGGACATGCCGACCGGCAATTCGCAATTGGAAGGTCCGCTGTGCGATTCCTGGTGGTGACTGATATTTTTGAACAGAAGAATTCATCAACTTTCATCAGCTATTCAATGTTGTAGTCAATATCCGCCGCTGCAGAAGTCTTCATTATAAATAATTAGCACTTTGGGAATTCGAAATTAATAAATTAATTGAGAAATTAATAAATTAAAATAAATTGAGATACGAGCCGATATGGCCAAGTTAAAAATGAATGCTGTTGTGCAGAAGGGTCTCCATGGTCTAGTGGTTAAGGCGCCCGACCGGCAATTGGGAGGTCCGTGGTTCGATTCCCGGTGGTGACTGATATTTTTGTACAGTAGCATTCATCGATTTCCATCAGCTATTCAATACTGTTGTCAATATCCGCCTTTGCGGAAGTCTTCAGTATAAACTAATAGCACTTAAAGGAATTCGAAATTAATAAATTCTGTTTAATAAATTCTGTTTCTGTATATTTGTCAGTTTGTTAAATTGTCAGAAACTTCAAAACTAACTTGTGAGATACGGGCCGATATGGCCAAGTTTAAAATGAATATTGATGTGCAGAAGGGTCACTATCGTTTAGTAGTTAAGGCGCCCGACCGGAAATTTGGAAATCCGCGGTTCGATTCCCGGTGCTGACTGATATTTTTGTACAGTAGGATTCATCGATTTCCATCAGCTATTCAATGCTGTTGTCAATATCCGCCATTGCGAAAGTCTTCAGATTAAATTAATAGCACTTTGGGAATCCGAAATTAATAAAGAACAGGACCTGCAAAACTTAGCGAATTTCTGTATTTTTTCAAATATTTATGAATATCTATAGGCTATATATTTTTTTAATTTCTGGAAAAAAACACGAAGCGTTCTGTACTCTAGGGACCCCAAAACAAGTTTATATTGAGGTTCAGGGTGAAAGTAGCACATCACGACCAACTGCAATATTTACATTTCAAGAAATTCGCTCAAACCCAATAAAATAATTTTTTTTGGAAATTTCAAAATGGATGGTTGTTCTGCCTCAATAAAATTGACTTATTTTAAAGCGTAATAAAGAGCATCAACACAGAGAATCAATTTTAGAAAATTTCAAAATTCAAAATTTTTGCCCATGCCCAATTTTGCTAATTTACGTACTCAATCAGGGTTTGAAATTAAAAAAAACTAGCTACATATTCGCTTTTATCACCAAAAAATACTGATAACTAATCACTTTTTTCATATTGCACAGAAATTGACAAATTAAAAAATTTTCGATGCCATTTTGAAAATGGCTGCTTTTCTCAAAACGCACTGGTTTTTCGAGGTGGATGAGTTGAAATTCGGATTCAGCGCCTCAAAAACCATAAGGAACATTCAAGAAAAAAAAAGATTAAAGTTTTTTCCTGAAACACTTTTTTAGCACCAAATAACTAACTCCATAGGGCAAGATACAGCTTTTGACAACAATGGTTTTTTCTTGATATCTTGAAAATTTGTTGAGCTAGAAGGCAGTGCAATACCTTAAAATTTTTGACTCCATGAGCTCTATCTTAAAGTCTAACAATAGAACTAAAATTTTCAAATACAACCCTTTTTTTCTTGAAAACCTCTAATTTTGGCGGGAAAATACCCCCGAAAAGGGGGTTAACCTTTTTGGATTTTCCTGGCTAACGAACTTGTCCAAGCTATTCACAAGAGGAAAGTGTATACCAAATTTGGTGGAAATCGGACATCTCCTTCAAAAGTTATCGTGCTATCAGACACATAGATATATATATATAGCTACATATATAACATTTTGTGCCACTATGATTTTTGTACTCTGGGGGCTCCAAAACAAATTTCCATCATGGTCCCGGGTGAAAGTCGCACATCACGACCTGCTGTAAAAGAAATTCGCTAAAACATACATATCCAACCCATACGACTACATTAATTGAATCAAGAGAGTGGAGAGGTAGAGGTGGGTTCAGAAGCATAAAGATCTCAGTTGATAGAAATACGAATATATTATTAAAATCTATACAAATAATACTATACAATCTAATACTAATAAATCTTTACAAATATATTATAGATATTTAACTCTGATAACAGATCATACAAAAATTATAGCTACAATAGTAGTTACTTGGACTAAATTCACAGAACCCAGCTGAAATGAGTACAGTCTTAAATAATCAAGAAGTTTGAGTTATACTAATGTCACATTAAATTAAAATCATCTTACATTGTTTTCAGCTTAATGTTTGGATTGAGCTTTATGACATTAGTAGCAACAGACTTATTGCCTTTTAAAGCACTGTAGTTTGCAGAATGTCCCTTAGGTAGTACTAAAATATTTTTAACGGTATCAATGGGACCAGTTTTCAAGAAGGGAACTGCTGAGCTTTTAATACTTTTGTTGCCGTTTACAATTATTTGTCCTCTATCTAAGGCCCCATCCACCATTCTGATGGTCAGTTTAGATTTTTCAATTGGAACTTGAGACTTCTCATCGGGAGGTGTAACCGATGGTAGGGAAAATGTTATCACTTTTTCCGATTTTTCAACAGTTCCTGAAACAGAAAAATGTTTAATGCCAAAAAGTATAAAGGATTGTCTTGTAAATGTCAGATTTTTTAATCTATTGTTGACGATCTAGTGATAAACAAAATAACTATTGGTCCAGAATTCGATCTTCAGCTGAAAATGTACAACCATCCTGAAACTGTAAAACCGTATTTATGAACGTTCCTTCAACCTCTCTTGAATCGAGAGACTCTTGAAATGCCTATTAAAATGCATTACATTTCAAGATACACTGAAGGTTCATAAATATGGGCATCAGGCGGGAATCAAGACACTCTTGAAATGACTATTAAAATGCATTACATTTCAAGATATACTGAAGGTTCATAAATATGGGCAACGGATGTAAGAATCGGGCGGGAATTGAGAGACTCTTGAAATGCCTGTTAAAATGCATTACATTTCAAGATACACTGAAGGTTCATAAATATGGGCATCAGGCGGGAATCAAGACACTCTTGAAATGACTATTAAAATGCATTACATTTCAAGATATACTGAAGGTGCATAATATGGGCAACGGATGTAAGAATCGGGCGGGAATTGAGAGACTCTTGAAATGCCTGTTAAAATGCATTACATTTCAAGATACACTGAAGGTTCATAAATATGGGCATCAGGCGGGAATCAAGACACTCTTGAAATGACTATTAAAATGCATTACATTTCAAGATATACTGAAGGTTCATAAATATGGGCATTAGACATAAGAATTGGGCGGGAATCGAGAGACTCTTGAAATGCCTGTTAAAATGCATTACATTTCAAGATACACTGAAGGTTCATAAATGCAGGAATCGAGAGACTCTTGAAATGCCTATTAAAATGCATTGCATTTCAAGATACACTGAAGGTTCATAAATAAGGGCATTGGGCGTAATTGGGCATATGTCCATCAAGAAATGATCCTATAACAATATTTACACTGCTTATATGGAGGTAAGAATCTCCTTGCCGACAAAAGCCAAACGGTTGAAACATTTCAAAATTACTATAAGTCTTCTAATAAAAAAATAAAAAACAGTTTAATCTCGAATAATAAAAAAATATCACCAAGACCAGCCACGTATTTATTATTACATGAGTAGGCTTCATCTGCAGCAGTAGTCCTTTCAATAGAAGATGATAAGAGATTTTATTCTTCATTTTACATTCTAATTAAAATTGACAAATGTTTATTTTAAAGAAATTGAACACAAAAAAAACACTGCTTGGAATTTCAAACACTCATGCCATTTAATTAGAAAAAATTATTTAAAAAATACTATCAATGAAAAATCTGATCTATTTAGTCAAGAGCCAATAATAATAGCATAGTCAAAATTTGTGAATAGAGCAGTTTAGACTTTGAATGTTGCATCTTTGCATTCATTGTATTTTGTTAATATAAATGAATGAATCTGTAATAAATAAATAATAAATAGTGCAATAATATAATCGGCCAATCAATATCATCTCATGTCCCAAACAAAATTGGGGTTCAATAGTCGAAATATCCACTAACAGGCCAAACGAAGCGAGGTCTCTGTTTCAAGTCGACCGATTTCCATTTGTGTGACTGCTTGTAATGCATTTAGGCTAAATGCGTGGACCAAATTCAATGACATTTTGCATGGATCTTCCTTCAGGTAATGTCAAGCTTTGTATGTGTAAGGATTTTCGAAATTTTCTTGCATTGAAAGACTAAAAGAAAAAAATTAAGGCTCGAAGGCCCATGTTATACGGGCAGCTTTGACGCGACAGATAAAACGCTGATGCTGATCATAAAAAACGGAGCTGTTAAGGTAGCATTCCGATCTTGGCAGTCGCTGCCCAGCAGCCGTGCCTACTGTTCTTATGGATTTACATGCAACGCTTTCCGATGGAAGCGACCTGGCAGCGACGCCAGGGGGCGTGGCTTCTGCGCGACCTTGGCAGCGCTGCCGAGCTGCTACACAAGCAGTATGGTCGCGCTGCTCACTCGGGATAGTAGTTGTAGAAAGCATTCAATTGCTGTGAAAAGCATTCAAATGGTGACGTTTACTGATGAAAATGACAAGTATATAACTCGGATGTATTTTCTTTTTTTATTATTTCTCTGTCTTGTAATTTATATCTATTAGGTAGACAATTCATATACAGAAAAAATATAATTCAAATAAAACTTATAAATCTGTCTTCAGATTAGAAAAGACATGAAAAATTGAAAAGAAAATAAGAAAAAATTGTCTGCAAAATCGAAATTTGGATTTTTAGATAGCAGATTGGAAAGATTAAACACTATATTTAGCGATTTCATTTACCAACTGAACTATAGTAATATATATAAATAATAAGTTGAAATATAAGAAAAAACACAATTATAGAACTTATATTTTAGTGAAAGATAGATACTGATAATTCATTACTTTTCACCCATTCATCCACATCATAAATTTTGGAGTGATCTTTTCTTTTACAAATTTATTTGGCAGTATGTTGATTAATTTATCACAGATATATTCAAACTGTCTCCTACAAATACCTAAATCAGTTCTGGACACTTGGTAGGAATTTGTGCCAGAGGGACTTTAATTATAAATTGATCCTCTATCAGTTGCTTCACGAGTTCTCGCTTTCGTTTATTCAAGTTATCAGACATACAGTAGTTGAATTTATAGTTAATAGTTAAATCTTCTTATTTGAACACAACCGGAATGAACAACTGTTTGCACTTGCTGCTGCTTGACTACTTCACACAGAGAGAATAGAATAGTAATTACTATTCTATTCTCTCTGACTGCACATGGCAGTTGCTGCCTGGTCGCTGCTATCCGACGCATAGTGGCAGCGCCGCTCAGCAGCAGCAATGTGTCGTGGCTGCCGGACTGCCGAGATCGGAATGCTACCTTTATATGAGCAGAAAAAATGACGCGTCGTCGACGCAAACGCTCGGTGGTGAAGCTGTTATACGAGCAGAAAAGACGTCGCGACCGGTACCAAGGGTGCACAAAGGTCACAACATAAAATTATGCTGTCAACATTGCTGTCAGCAGTGTTGTCACCATAATTACTGCAAACTTAAAATAAATAACTTATACTAAGAGGTGGCAACACTGGTGGTTTTGCTGAGGTAGCAGATCTGCCGCGTCAAAGCTGCCCGTATAATAGCGACAGCGTCATTTCTGCCGCGTTTTTTCTGCCCGTTTTACCGGTCTGGACGCGTTGTCGACGCTGACGCTGACTTTACAAGGTCCGACGTGACAGATATAACGCTCGTATAACTTGCACACAGGGAAGTCCATTGCCCGGTAGGCTTGGCGTGTAAGCGACATAAAATCTGTTGCGTCAAAGCTGCTCGTATAACATGGGCCTTAGGCCTTCTACAGAAACATATGATTTTTAAAATAAGCTTTTCCGACATATGAAATTGGAATCAGATTCATAGATAGCCCTCGGGCCCCATTATTCATGTGGCTATTCACATGAATAAAGTTATCATTCATAAGGACAACTTTTTTGATAAAAACAAATCGTTTCTAATTTTTCAATTAAGTGTAATAGCAAGTAAATGTAGTAACTAAGTAAATGATATACAAATTTAATTAATATTGTTTTATGAACTCATTCATCAGACATCTGAAGTATAATTTGAGTCATCAGCTGTCTCACAAATAGAAAATACAGCCTTGTTGACGTGATACAGAGTGACCTTTTGTGAAAAACAGACATGAAATAGACTTCGCGAATTGAATCAAGGGTTAGGTCTGATGACTGTGTTTAATTTTGCGATAGTGATTATCATTGAGTACATCGAGTAAGTTGTTCTGTGCAAGCACCCTTATTTTTGGGCGTGAGGTCTACCATTCACAGAACTACTTTATTGTAATAGTCTGTAGTTTTCATATCTAAAGAATTTTTTCTTGTTGCCAGTATTAATTATTATGTCACATTGCCTTTTCTTGCTGTTGTTTTTGAATTGATTTTGTACTGAACTTCTGCGAATTGCATTTCGTGCAAACTTTTTCGTTTTTTATCAAAATATTTTTAAATTTATTCATAGATTATTAGTGTTCTATACTGATATACATTAACTTTTCATGTGAAATTTAATGACATGCAGTCAAATATTTGTTAAGAATAAGTATAATAACTCACTTAAACTGGCCGAGTACTTTCGAATCTATGAGATCCATCTTCAGAGGCTCCTAGATCATCATGTCAGTTTTTTGGTTAGAAGTGTTGTGGTTTTTGTAAAATATGATCAAAAAGTTTGTGAGATTTAAAATTTAGTTGTTCATTGAGAATGTTTTGTTTATTGTGTGTGGTGTGTTTGTATATTTCAAATTGTTCCAAGGTGTTGAGTTCTTGTCCTTTAGATTTTATGTGTAGAATGTGTAGGTTGGTACTGATGTCGGTAAAAGTGTGTCCAGTTTGAATGATATGGTCGGCAAAATTCGATTCAGCTTTGGATGTAAGGGCTTGAAAGTGTTCTTTGTAACGTTGTTTGAATGTGCGGCCTGTTTGTCCTAAGTAGAATTTGTTACAATCAGAGCAGTTTAGTTTGTAGATCCCTGGGAGATCGTATTTGTTTGTGTTCAGTGTGGTTTTGAGTGTAAGTGCATTTTTTATTTGGTTTTTGTTCTGAATGAGATGGTGTGGCCGGCTTTTTTGAAGATTTTTGCTAGTCTGTGTGATTGTGGATTAATGTATGTCATTGTGATGTATTTTTTGTCAGTGGTGTTGGTGTTTTGTTTTTTGTTTCTTATTTTATGATTGAGTTTGTCAATTAGGTCGTGTTTGTAGCCGTTTTCTTGTGCTAGGTATTTTATTGTATTTAGTTCAGTGTAGTAATTGTCGGTGGAAAGCGGTGTGTTGTTGAGTCTGTGTAGCATTGACCTGAATGCTGAGTGTTTGTGTTGTGTTGGATGATTGGAGGTGCTGTGTATTAGGGTATCTGTCATTGTTGGTTTTCTGTAGATGTTGAAGCTGTGTTGTTGGTTTGTGTTCTTTGTAATTGAGAGGTCTAGGAAGTTTATTGAATTGTTTTTCTCATATTCAGCTGTGTATTGAATGTTCTTATGTATTTTGTTTATGTATGATCGAAGTTGTTCACATTGTCTTTTGTTTCCTCTGTATAGCAATAGAACATCATCTACGTATCTGTGCCAGTATATTATGTTCTGTGAAAATTTGATATTAAAGAGTATATGAGTGTTTTCGCAGTGTTGGAGATAGATTTCAGCAAATATGCTTGAGATTGGTGAGCCCATTGGCAGTCCATCAGGTTGTGAGTAGAATTTGTTGTTGAAGGTAAAGTAATTTTGTTGAAATATACAAACACACCACACACAATAAACAAAACATTCTCAATGAACAACTAAATTTTAAATCTCACAAACTTTTTGATCATATTTTACAAAAACCACAACACTTCTAACCAAAAAACTGACATGATGATCTAGGAGCCTCTGAAGATGGATCTCATTGATTCGAAAGTACTCGGCCAGATTAAGTGAGTTATTATACTTATTCTTAACAAATATTTGACTGCATGTCATTAAATTTCACATGAAAAGTTAATATTAACAACGCAGTTCGTCATGGAACAAGAAATCCAGGAATTTAATTCGGCAAGACAAGCTACAATCCTATCCTACAGATCAACAGTGTTTAAGGTTAGAAGTAAACATCTACACATTCAATTCAATAAAAACTGTCTTAAACTCAACATTACACCAAACTACGCTAAATTCAAAACCAACAACAAATCGAAACCAGCTCAAATAGCCAAAAATAAAGCAGAAACTACCTTCATCAAGGAGAGCATCAAACTTTTATATAAACAGAAAGACTCACACAATTTAGACCTCCTCAAACTACACCTATCTATCACACATAAATACGGACACAGTTTCTTCCTTGAGTTAGCAGAAACAACAAACACTTGGGTACAACAAAAACTTAACAAAATTAAACAAAGACATGACAAAAAAATACATAACCTAACACCTCCAAAAACGACAATTCAATCACCTCACATTTTTTACAGTAAAACTGTTAACCTAACAAACATAGATTTCACAGAAACCGAACTCAACTTATTGAACAAAGGTCTCAAACATAACCTGAACTACAAAAACAACAAATCCACATCAAAAAACATTGTCATTGAAACAGAAACAAGCATCCAACGCACAGACCCACAAATACATGATGAACTTAGAATAGAAACCTACAACACAATAAAAACAAACAGCTCACAAACACACCCACCCATAAATTCAGAAAACCACACCATAAAAGAATTGAAACACAAAGCTCTAACTCACAATCTCACCTATATCAAAGCAGACAAAGGCAACACTACAGTTATCATAAACAATGAAGAGCTCAACAAAAAAACACTTGACTACATAAACAAAAACAACATTAAACAACTACACACCGATCCCACAAATGTTTACCAAACAAAAATCAAACAAATAATCAACAAAACAAATCATATAATTAATAATTCACAAAAAAGAAAACTGAAACAAATACACCCTTCTGCACCATCACTTCAAACACTTCCCAAAATTCACAAACCCGACATACCTATTAGACCAATTGTAAACTACCAAGAAGCACCTGCCTATAAACTAGCAAAACACATAGATCAAACACTGAGAAAACTAATTAATATCAACAACAACACATACATAAAAAACAGTAGCGATCTTATCGCAAAAATAAAAGACACACAAATTCCTCACAACTCCACTCTTGCATCTCTTGATATAGCAAACCTATACACCAACATACCTGTCAATGAAACAATAGAAATAATACAGAACATCCTTATTCACAACAACACAACTACAGAACATATAAATGAAATAATAGACATCCTAAAAATCATCACTCAACAAAATTACTTTACCTTCAACAACAAATTCTACTCACAACCTGATGGACTGCCAATGGGCTCACCAATCTCAAGCATATTTGCTGAAATCTATCTCCAACACTGCGAAAACACTCATATACTCTTTAATATCAAATTTTCACAGAACATAATATACTGGCACAGATACGTAGATGATGTTCTATTGCTATAAAGAGGAAACAAAAGACAATGTGAACAACTTCGATCATACATAAACAAAATACATAAGAACATTCAATACACAGCTGAATATGAGAAAAACAATTCAATAAACTTCCTAGACCTCTCAATTACAAAGAACACAAACCAACAACACAGCTTCAACATCTACAGAAAACCAACAATGACAGATACCCTAATACACAGCACCTCCAATCATCCAACACAACACAAACACTCAGCATTCAGGTCAATGCTACACAGACTCAACAACACACCGCTTTCCACCGACAATTACCACACTGAACTAAATACAATAAAATCCCTAGCACAAGAAAACGGCTACAAACACGACCTAATTGACAAACTCAATCATAAAATAAGAAACAAAAAACAAAACACCAACATCACTGACAAAAAATACATCACAATGACATACATTAATCCACAATCACACAGACTAGCAAAAATCTTCAAAAAAGCCGGCCACACCATCTCATTCAGAACAAAAAACAAAATAAAAAATGCACTTACACTCAAAACCACACTGAACACAAACAAATACGATCTCCCAGGAATCTACAAACTAAACTGCTCTGATTGTAACAAATTCTACTTAGGACAAACAGGCCGCACATTCAAACAATGTTACAAAGAACACTTTCAAGCCCTTACATCCAAAGCTGAATCGAATTTTGCCGACCATATCATTCAAACTGGACACACTTTTACCGACATCAGTACCAACCTACACATTCTACACATAAAATCTAAAGGACAAGAACTCAACACCTTGGAACAATTTGAAATATACAAACACACCACACACAATAAACAAAACATTCTCAATGAACAACTAAATTTTAAATCTCACAAACTTTTTGATCATATTTTACAAAAACCACAACACTTCTAACCAAAAAACTGACATGATGATCTAGGAGCCTCTGAAGATGGATCTCATAGATTCGAAAGTACTCGGCCAGTTTAAGTGAGTTATTATACTTATTCTTAACAAATATTTGACTGCATGTCATTAAATTTCACATGATAAGTTAATATTAACAACGCAGTTCGTCATGGAACAAGAAATCCAGGAATTTGATATACATTATGTTTCATATAAACAACTCGTGTCTACGCACAGGTCTTACCTATGTAGGCACATTCCTATATACAATATATATGTATAATACTCAACTTATGAATAAACCAGAATGTAATAGTGCTTTCTGATATATGTAAAATGTTTGTTTTTTTAAAGGAAATAAATATTATTTGATTTGAACTACTAGTAATTGTGATTTTCTTTTACGTAATTACTCATTGATCTGATGGAGAGGCCTGATTTCTGTAGCCTACGTTTTAGTAATCCCTACAAAGCAATAGGAATTATACAAGAGCATGCATATACAAAATTTATATATTTATAACAGACATGCAATGCAGTTACTTTTGTTGGGGGAATCAACATTATTTTCTGACGATTCAGAAGCAATTTTTGCATGTTAGAGAGATGCACAGATAACCTTATTCTATACTTAAGAGATAAGAGAAAAAAGAGGGAAAAATAATTACCTTCCTGAACCATGGCATCGGTAACAGGACAATTTCTATGTGCCAATAATAACGTCTGAAGTTGAGCGATTTCAGCCCTCAAATTCGAAATAACAGACTGCAGTTTCAGATTGGCTGATTCGAGATTACTGCACCTGCTTTGCATTTCCTCCATCATCTTTCTTCTTTTTGCTCGACAACGCATTGCTGATGCTCTGGAACATTATGAACACCTTCAGATTCAATATTTAATCTGATAATTACTATACTTGCATATACAATTAATTATACAATAAAACTGAAATTGAAATAATACCCACTTATTCTGCTTTGTTTATAACACAGTAGGCTTTTGTAATTACAACAAATGTGGCTTGAATAACACGAACAATTTTAAACTGAGCCACAACAGCTATCAAAAATGCTGAAAAGTATTCAACATTTCTTATTTTAATACTGGATATCTATTTAGGGAAGTGATAGCCGAGTGCCGTAGAAGGTATCCGTTCAATCAGAGATAAGGTACGAAACTCCTGGCCCATATTTGTGAGGGTGGCCGATTGGATTGGCCAGCAAAAAAGACTCTGTTCTCTGCTGTAGAATCATTTCCCGGTGGCTCGGAACCCACCTAAAACTGTAGGTCCAATTCATCAATCACCATTATAAAATTCATTACTCACGCACAGGTCTCAGCCCTATGTGGGCTTCATCCTCCGAAAAAATTTAATATCTTCCTCATGACTGAGCCTGCACTAATAAAATTATGATAAAAAATGTTTTAATATGATTTTTAGGAATTTGATTTTGGAGGATAATGGACATTTGAAACAAACTTCTACAGCCAATCCGAACAGTAAAACTTATTTTGATTCAACCTATTAGTGGAATACATTTTTACACTTCTCTCAACCAATCGAGACAATTCATATTTTTAGCCAATCAGAACAGAAAACTGGAATCTCATCTAGCTTTTAGCGATATTTTTTACCCTTCTCTCGACCAATTAAAACACTGAATTCAATTTTCAGCCAATAAGAAACCTTACAATGGAATATTTGTTTTATGAGTAAGAAATTTTGGATGGAGTTGGCACACATATTACATATCCCAGGTAGATAGGCTAACGTTATTTTGTCTCAATCGCATATATATGTACTCAAATGAGTAAAATGAGTTTAACTTTACAACTTTAACACAAAAAACTGTGAAATCGGAAAATCACGTAGTATTTATGAAACGTACCTGTTCTTCTCCAATTTATATTTTTTGTCATTAGAAAGCAAAACATTTTCCAGTGGATTTGATTCAGGCTGCAATTTCCTCTTTGAAGGCAAAACAGAAGTTTTACTGAGAGGAGGAATCAGTAACTGAAAAAAGTAGATTGAATGCAAAACTAATAAATATGATCTCCAATCAAAAAAAAAATTCAAATTCAAATTCAAATCGGACTTTTTGCGACTCCCACCAGCGGTCAGTCTTTTCTTTTGCTGGTGGTGCCTGAACATGAATTTTAGTTTTTTTCTGGTTAGTTAGGTTTCTCTTATTTCCTTTATGTTAATATGTTAATTTGTAACCATTAAATTATTTTGTTGTAAAGTTGTGGCAATAAACAATTGAATTGAATTGAAATTGAAATGATGTGGAATTTTTGTTAAACAGATACCATCATCAGCGTTACAGGCGCACACACTTAGCGTTAGCTAGAACACACACACACACACGCACAGCTTCTAAACACGATTTTCATTGAGCAAAATCAATAGAATCTAAAAATATATACTGCAGCGAAAAACTAAAAATTATTGGCTTCAACTAGTTATGGTTATCATGACATTTGACAGTGATTTCGGAATAAAATTTGATTAACCTATTGTTAAGAATGCAAGACCAACAATTGTCTACGCACTCGATTTGAAAGCATCGCTTCCATTGATCGACAAACGTTTCAAATAGTTAATTGTAAATTGACTCTTCTTGACTCACTCTCCCTGAAAGTCTCTCTCAATCCTGTTGCTCAGGTTAGTTCTACTGTTTTTAATGGCCTTCCAGAATGTGCTACCGGCTTCCCACATTTACTGGAATACTTTTCACACAATAAATTACAAGAAGAAGTCCAAGTAAACAAGTCAGTCAGTGTGTTGTTTGATCTCTCAAGGTTCGAATCCAGTGGAAGTTATACAGATCATGTATCCAGTGAAAGTTGTACAGATCATGTATCCAGTGAGAGTTTATACAAACCGTGTGATTACAAATCCAGTGCAAGTTGATTAACAGTGTATATGTTATACACTTTCAGTTGAGTGACAGAGTATATAGACATTGTGTTAACGCATATGAAGAGTTCATGATCAGACTGAGCTATGTAATTGTTTAACTGTTTTTGGACATTTCTTTGACTTCATTGGACAGTTTAATGGTTAGTTGTTTATTTAATTATCAGTCGGCCTATTCATAGTTAGTATTTAATTTTTATAGATTCCGAAAATATGTTATTAGTTGAACGTTAATGATCTGTTTTTTCTTATTGATTTTACTTGTGATTAGTGCGTGTTGTAAGAGTGATTTGTGTACATAAAGTGCAAGTGTTAATTTAAGTGTTGCCAGCATTATTTTAGAAATAGAACCCATAACACTACAGTATTTATCTTCTGTTTCCTATTTGTTAATAAAACATTTTCACACAAGAATGAGATAGCTCAAGTGATTTTGAAATGAAAAATAAATATACAATAGAGGATATGTTGAAAGTTTTAGAGAGTAACAAAAACGATCAATATTACCTTTTGTGTTTTAATAGGATGAACCCGATTATCGTTATTATTTTGATCATCTAGGTTCTTCGTACAATGAGTGTTTTTCAAAAGTGACTGCTTTAGTTTCTGTGTAACAAAAAAAAAACATGAAAATATTATAAGTGATTGCAAGTTATAAATACTCCTTTCGCAGGACCTGCAAAACTTAGCGAATTTCTGTATTTTTTCAAATATTTATGAATATCTATAGGCTATATATTTTTTTAATTTCTGGAAAAAAACACGAAGCGTTCTGTACTCTAGGGACCCCAAAACAAGTTTATATCGAGGTTCAGGGTGAAAGTAGCACATCACGACCAACTGCAATATTTACATTTCAAGAAATTCGCTCAAACCCAATAGAATAGTTTTTTTTGGAAATTTCAAAATGGATGGTTGTTCTGCCTCAATAAAATTGACTTATTTTAAAGCGTAATAAAGAGCATCAACGCTCAAACCCTCCCCCCACGAAATTAAATTAATTTGAAATTAAAAAAAACTAGCTCCATATTCGCTTTTATCACCAAAAAATACTGATAACTAATCACTTTTTTCATATTGCACAGAAATTGACAAATTAAAAAATTTTCGACGCCATTTTGAAAATGGCTGCTTTTCTCAAAACGCACTGGTTTTTCGAGGTGGATGAGTTGAAATTCGGATTCAGCGCCTCAAAAACCATAAGGAACAGTCAAGAAAAAAAAAGATTAAAGTTTTTTCCTGAAACACTTTCTTAGCACAAAATAACTAACTCCATAGGGCAAGATACAGCTTTTGACAACAATGGTTTTTTCTTGATATCTTGAAAATTTGTTGAGCTAGAAGGCAGTGCAATACCTTAAAATTTTTGACTCCATGAGCTCTATCTTAAAGTCTAACAATAGAACTAAAATTTTCAAATACAACCCTTTTTTTCTTGAAAACCCCTAATTTTGGCGGGAAAATACCCCCGAAAAGGGGGTTTACCTTTTTGGATTTTCCTGGCTAACGAACTTGTCCAAGCTATTCACAAGAGGAAAGTGTATACCAAATTTGGTGGAAATCGGACATCTCCTTCAAAAGTTATCGTGCTATCAGACACATAGATAGATATATATATCTATATATATATAGATATATATATATCTACATATATAACATTTTGTGCCACTATGATTTTTGTACTCTGGGGGCTCCAAAACAAATTTCCATCATGGTCCCGGGTGAAAGTCGCACATCACGACCTGCTGTAATAGCTGAATTTGAAGAAATTCGCTAAAAGGATGCAATCAATAAAATTCAATATAAAATGAAATTTAATTATACATACAAAACTACTAGAACGTTGGCAATACCATTTCAAGAAGAAACAATTACAGAAAAACAATATATTGAGAAAGAATGCAATGATCTTTTGATTTTCGCATACATTAATCATCTGGTTGACACTTCAAGGTCAACTAATAATACCTGAGTTTTAAATTAAGTTACAATATAGTTTGAATGATTCATATTAAATGTCTAATGATGGGATATCTCAGATGTTTTTCGTTTTTAAAGGACTAAAAAATGACCATAATTAGACATTTTTATGAGTTTGTCTTTAAACTAAGGTGCATATTTTCAACTAAAGACACATTTTCACATCAATAGAAGTGAACAATAAAAATATCATTGAAACGTCGATTACATAGAGCGCATTAACAAGCTACTGGCTGGCAAATTTACAATCTGATTCTGTAATCGTGTTAACTAGCTATCTATGGAAAAAGCTGAAAGCCGAATTAATTGACTTGCTACCCGCTCGTTAGCTAGTCAACTAGCCCCAATGTAATCGAGACTTAAAGGATTTTGTGTAAGTCTAAATTATTTAGATCATATGAATGTTCACGGATTTCTCAAATTAAAATACGTACAACAGAACTCATATTCCCATTTTCACTGCAGTCGACCTTTCATACTATTCTTCGTGGCAGTTTTCAGACACATTTTTTCACTGATTCACTGATAAAAAGAAACGTTTATCAAACATCTGATATGTAAAGGATAATATTTTATTCAGTTTTTAATATAAATGTTAAAAATATATATATACTGTATTATTAAAAACTCCTGAAATCATTTTTGATTCTTACATTTTTAACTGATTGAATTTCTTCTTGAGAATTACAGGAATTTGAAAAATGAGTGAACGTCCGGCTCTGGCTGAAATTTTGTAATTCCTGAGCTCCATCCAATGTGACGTGTATCTAAATATTGAAAACACACGAGCTAATATTAATAATTTTATTAAATGTAAGACAATAAATATCGAGTGAGTGTTGCAGTGTTTTTAGGATACAGTTCTACTGTTCTTGGGTAGTGTTCTGAGTCAAATGTCGCTCTAATATCCAACAACAAATGTTAGAACAGATTTAGGCAAAATAATAAAATTTATCTTATCATGCCTGGTCACCCTTACAAGGAGGGGCCAGGAGAGCGTTGCTTATCTAATCTGATTGAACAGATACCTGCTACGGCTCACGGCTATCACTTACCCTAGTTACAAACTAGTTCAACACCATTAATTTAAAGAAAATATCGAGCTCAGCTACAATAAACAACCTTTCGGAGCTATAATAGTTATTTATGTATTAAGAGCGTGAAGCGCGACTTTATCGCTCGAGCCAAAACATTTACTGCGCGACGCATAGCGGAGCGCAGTAATTTTGCGAGAGCGATAAAGAAGCTTCACGCGCGAATTGCATACAATATTTTTCCTACAACTGCAGTTCTGGATTACAACACAATAAAAACTTGTAGTTTGTAACATCACAGACCGTGCGCGGATTTGGTTAGCGTGCGCCATTTTGAGGTTATGTGAATTCACGGATTCCGCGATCCACCAATGAGAAGACATCAAAATCAAAACAGAAGCGTAAAGAAAACAGCTGGCGAGCGTAAAGTACTTTACCGCTTGCTGAGCAGTAAAGAGGTATTTTACAATTAGTTTTCAGTACGTAAAGAACGACTTTACGAGCAGTTGTAGGAAAATATATTTTGGTTCAACAATTTATTCCAACTATTGATTTCTCATGCCACACAATTTGAAATAAGAAATGGAGTACGAGGTGATGAGTCAAGCACAGAATAGGTCTAAATGCATAACTCTATTCTGAAATCAAATTTAAAGCAGCATGAAAAATAAGGTATGCTGAGCAGCAATGTATATACATTGCAATTTCTCTGTTATTCTCATTTTATGCTATTTAATTAGTTTTTTCGAAATTTTCCGTTTCTCTATATCACGTAACACTGTTAATACGAGCATTAACAATGCTAATACTGTTAATATTCGTGCAGCATTGTTACATTGAATCTTTGTTGACAAAATAAAAATGTAGGATATATTCTAGGTCAAACTTTAAATCATAACCAGTACTTACACTATTTGCTTCATTGCTTGACAAATCCGCTGTTTCCACCGGTAAAACGTTGAGAGTTTCTTTATCATTAGGTGTACAAAGAATTTGTACAGTATTTTGATTATTTAAAGTGCTTTCAGTCGTTAAATGAGCATCCACTCCTGTAGGGCACGTTTCTAGAACATGACTAGAAATGTGAATTGCATTATTTGTCTGGATGTTTAGCAGAAACACAGAGACAATATTCTTAGAACTTTTAAAAGAAAATCTAACTATAAATAAATACAAAATTATATATGTATTTTCTCTTCAATTAATAGGAATTGTTTGTAAGAAAGTCAATTTAAACAAATTATTTGATTTGTATCCTTTCTACACAGAAATATTAAGCAGCCAGAAAAAACGAGAAAGATATTTCAAAGAAGTTTGTTTAGGCTACACACTTTTTTAATTTAGACGCCATGCAGAACTAATTTAAACAAATAAGAAAATAGAATTTTCTTTCTTACATGAGGCAGAATATGTTTTCGGGGAGGATGCCCATCCTCAAAACCTTGAGCACTGTAAGTTAGAAAAATTCGAATTTCTTATTTATTTTAATTATTAGTAGTTCTGCATGTTGTCCAAGTGAAAATATACATTATTCTCCTCGCCGTCATGGGATCAACAAATACTTTTGGTTCCTTTTTCTTTTTTTTTTTTTTGTTCATATGAATTATGTGAACGACATTCAACTAATAAGGAAGTATTGATAGCTTTGAAAAAACACGAAAAAATTCGTTGTTTTCTCCCGGACGCCATTTCAAGATTAAACTTGTGTGAATAATTTTAAATTGTGAATAAACTCTGCCTTAAATTCACATAGAATAATGAATGAATTCATAATTAAGTGAAGTAGAACTAGTCTCGTAACTAATAAAAAGCACTGTGAGAGTTGAACATGCACCATCATTGAATACATCATTCGTGACAATATTGTAACAAAATTATCCAATAAAATATCCATGTTTGAATATTTAAGTAGCGTTGAATATTTAAGTATTTGAATCTGTTCTTCCTGAAAGACTATCAACCAAAATTTAAATTGCATGATGAGAAATTACAAAGGATTGCGTACTAATAAAGCGTAAGTACCACAAGAATACTTAAAATTATGATACCCACTATATATTCAACTAAATTGAACAAAAGTGATTTCATTATGAGCTTACAATTGAGGAAATGTTTTTTTTTATTGCGGATGATGCCCACATGAGTCAGGAGACTTGTGCGTGGGTAATGAGGTGAAAAGGTGAATGATGTGAAACATCTATGGCTGAATGAGATTTGAGTCCAAGGCTGCAAGAAACAAAGCCAGCCAGAGCGATATCTTATCACAGACAAGCGCTCCAACCAACTGCGCTACCAAAGCAGTTAGCTTTAAAAGTTCTTTTAATCTTAAATGAGAGTTTTGTCCTATTCGACTTCATTTATGGTTCTCCAGAATATAAACACAACTGACCAATACATACAAATACTCACATTAGATTATTGCATGTATTCCTAGATTCCAGATCAGAATTATTGTCTTCATCACAAGTTAGATCCACATGTTCAGGAGAGTCACAATCTTTATCATCTGTTGAAGAAATAAGTATCAATATACCTTATGCAATTATTTCTATTTAAAAAAATGTTGAGTTCAATTAACGCGAACTTAAAACAGAAGAATAATAAAAAGGTTGGCTCACTTGACGATAGCTTCCAATTAAACGTCGTTAAATTAATTTCAAAAATTTACTATGAACATTACTTTCGCTATTTTCCGCACGCAGCTTACATAGTAGACTATTAGAGTAATATCCCAACACTTATAAATTGTACCGACTTTTTGTCCACGCTCTACAGTGAACGCATGAACTATGTTGTGTATATCTTGTATTTACAGATGAACAGAATGATTATTATTATTAACCCAGAATGTTCTGTAGCTCCATCTGCTTTTCAGCAGGTTTATCAGCAGAAGTTCTTCTTTTTAAGTTAGTTTGAAGTGACTGACAATTGAATAACTGACAAATATACATAATGAATGCTGCTGTGCAGAAAGGTCTCCATGGTCTAGTGGTTAAGGCGCCCGACCGGCAATTGGTTCGATTCCCGGTGGTGACCGATATTTTTGTACAGTAGCATTCATCGATTTCCATCAGCTATTCAATACTGTTGTCAATATCCGCCATTGCGGAAGTCTTCAGTATAAACTAATAGCAATTAAAGGAATTCGAAATTAATAAATTCTTCTTTTTCTTTAATCGTCCCCCAGCCTATCATGTGAATCTATTTTACTTTTCAACTATAATCCAAAATATGGATTTTGTCCCTTTCTTTCCTTTATAATGTAGTGAAAATGGAGAGAAAGAAGGAACAGTGGTTCTCGGTGTTATCTGCTATGTAAATATTCACTTCTAAGCAATTAATTACTTTTCTTTTGACACTTTTATGGTGTTTACTTGGTACTTTGTAGAATATTCTAGTTGTTTGATTAGAAATTAATGGAATCTTATCGAATATTGTGGAAGGTGCGAGAGTCCTTGATTGTTTATTTTAGAAGTTGATAGAAAAATCAAGAGATATCTCGATTATGGAAAATTATATAAATAGACTTTTGTAAATTAGTTCAGTAGCTCAGTTGTTGTTCTACGTTGATAAGTGGCAGTAGTGACAGTTCCCGTTAATACAGACAGTGCAATCCCGTTGGCGCTATTACAAACCATGTAATGAACTTTCGTTGTCTGTAGTGATAATTCTCTAGACAGTTCTATAGTGATAATTCTTTTACCTATTACTGTATTACGGACTTGTGCTACGTAAGTTAATTGTTCTTCCTCGACGATTCTTTTTGAATATTATTGGACAGTTATTATTTAATATTAGATCGACCTTTTAACTTTTAGTGATTGATTTTTTTACAGTAATATTGAAAACTGTTTATCAGTTGAACAATATCTATTTATCTGTTTTGATTGCTTATTTTTGTATAATAAATTACTGAACAGTGTGAGTTGTGAATTATTTGTGTTAATAAAGTGCTAGTGATAAATTTAAATGTTGCCAGCGTTATTTTAGGCATAGAACCCGTAACAATACTCTCGCCCTTCAGCGAACCAGGTTTCCAGTAGATATTCAGCTACCAGAAGAATAAAGGAAAGGAAGGGACAAAAATCCAGATTTTGGATTATAGTTGAAAAGTAAAAAAGATTGACATGATCCAGTTTCTTTGTCTTTTTTCGACCAATATTTTTTTGAATATTCTATTTTAAATTATAAAATAAACTTGGAAATAGACTTTGAATAGTCATTGAAAAACATTATCCCGGCTGATGTCAGTATTTATTAATGTGAAGATTGGATAAGTCTGAGCAGAGAGCCATTTAAAATTTAAAAATAAGAAATTCCAAAGTATGGGAGAAAAATCACTGGGTACCCCTGAGAAGAAAAATCTTACTTATCAGCCAAATTCAATGTATTGTTACGGGTTCTATCACTAAAATAATGCTGGCGGGAGTATCTCACATCGTCTAGATTTCAGATCGTCTAGGTGCTATTTTAAAACGAATCTGGAGTATGTGAGACGGCTGGAATAATCATGCGCTGATCGTCTCAGATCGTCTAGTATTCACATCGACTAGCGTCTCACTTCCTCTATATTTCATATCGACTAGGTTCCATAGCAGCCAGGCCGGTACAGTCAGCTACCGACTAAAATAGAGCCCGCCAGCTGTAATCACACGTTCTAATTATTCCATATCGTTTCACAATGCCATTTCACTATCTGAATTCCAACGAAAAAAAATAATTTTGGTACACTTGGCAAATGGTATTACGTGATCCCAACAATGCAAAAAAACATCAATTTGAAGCAGTCGTTCAGCTTTTAAAATGTTTCAAAAATTTTGAAATGTGAACTGAAAAAAAACTCTAATAGAGAATTTTTCCCATTTTCATGGAAAGTTTTAAAAGTGGGAAAGTTGTAGGTAGAGATCTTATCTTGAGTTTATATTTCAAACTTTTATCTCTATAAGGTGAACCTTCTTCTCTTTGAATTAGGAGCAGAGTTTACAAGTTGGATAAATAAAACTAAGCACTTAGTTCCTTTCAAGTTGTTTAACGATTTAGTTTTTCTTCTACAGTTATTCACTGTTATTCTTTCAATGTTATTAATTGCTATAGTGCTATATTTACAAAGTTTCATTTTGATGTACAGTATACAACGTTTTCAATATAGGCCTACAGTAATATTTAGCTTAATTTATAACAGAAATATACAATGCCATGGATAATTACTATCCTATACACTGGATAAATATACTGCAAATACTTTCAATAACTTACAATAAGAATAACTATTTATGTTATAATAACTTACAATTAAGGGAAAGGCTCCGTTGAGCCTGCCTTTGGTTAGTCAGTTAGAGACATTATATTCTATATCATATGTCAGAATTGAATTACTTTGATTTCAGCTCTAACTGAAAATCATAAATTCAAATCGATTTTTCAAATATGGGTAGCTTTGGATAAACTCTACATAGAGAAATATTTCTTATTGATTTCATAATTCCTAATTCATGCTCTTTATTTTTTATTAATCTATCCATACTGCAGGAATAATTCTATCAAGTCTCATTTTTAATTATTTTTGAACATGCAGGGTTTTCTTCTCAAAAAAATTCACAAATTATGGAAGCTGTACGTACATAAATCATTTGATTTCAAAATCAATAGACATTGGAAATTATGTTTTCACTATCATTGCCATAATGAATATCTATATCATGTCTCTAACAGGAAAATGTCGCAAATTTTGTCCAGTTTTTTTTTATGGACATGTAGGCCTACTCCATTTTTGTGAAATTCAAATTCGAGTTATGGAGTTCGCTGTATCCACTGCAATCAATAGGAGAGGGATTGGGGGGGAAGGTTTTGGGAAATGAACTCTCAAAAACTGATTTTTAGCAGTTTTTTGCGGAGGATAGTATCCACAAAAGTTTAAAGCTTGTGCGTGTGTAATGTGATTGATGTTGATGAAAGATGAGAGAACCTACAGTCTCAGCTACAAAGGTAAATTTTTTTTTTTCTGAGGATGAAGCCCACATAGGTCTGAGACCTGTGCGTGGGTAATGAGTTGGATGATGGTGATTGATGAGTTGGACCTACAGTTTTAGGTGGGTTCCGAACCACCGGGAAGTGATTTTACAGCAGAGAACAATGTCTTTTTTGCTGGCCAATCTAATCGGTCACCGTTACGAACAGGAACTACGAGAACGCAGCTTATCTATCTGATTGAACAGATACCTGCTACGGCTCGCGGCTATCACTTCCCCAGGCTGTAAATGGCTGTAAATGGCTGTAAACAATATCAGAGCAGCTGGAAAAGTTGAAAACAGTCAAACGGTCACCGTTTTAACCGCTGTCACGAGTATTACGTGACTTATCTTCTATTGCTAGGAAGACCCAACGATTTCTATACATAAATATTTATGTAGCCCCATAGAAATCGTTGAGTAGAACACGTTAGCAATCATAGAACCATCCACTACTCAAAAATAAGTTCTTGATATGAGTCGGTAGTGTTTTCAAGTGAATTTATTTCATTTACCATTCAAGGAATTTTGAGTGGACCGGACCCCCGGAATGGAGAAGTCTCGGTACACAGGCTAGACAAGTAGGACAAGGATTCATGATGAATCATTCTGTACAAGCAAGCACAAGTTCCCTATCTTCTTTGTCTAAATCCAAAAACTATTGTAGGCTACATGTTTTTCTGGATTGTACAGCGATGTGCAATGATGAAAAATTATTATAGAAGCACAATAGCCTATAATTAGCTCATAATTATTATGTCTGAATTTAAGCCAGTATGATTTTTTACCAAGAGTTTTGGTGAATTTTTTAATAAATGAAATGTTTGTAGAATCCTGTTTCTGCTAGATTGTGTTCATATGAAGGAAGACTCGAAATGAAAACCCTCAAATCTAATTCAACATATTGAGTAGGTATTTGAATAAAGTATGTATTTAATGAAAAATCGTAACTTTTTATTTCTCCTGTGTTATTGATGAATTGGTAGCCCTTCTACAGTTTCACTCTGATACAGCGTCAATAATATTGACAATAAATGATGTTATAACTAAGTCATACTGTATTTGTTTTACGGAATCACAGTGAGCTCTATATAACTTTCATTGAACTGATGAATATTGAGACCATGGAAAATTGACAGTTGATAAGGCCCCCACCGACCCCGTTGCGCAAAGGTAACGAACAAGTAAAAAGGAACAAACTGTTTTGATAACTTTTTTATGAGTTTGTGATACAGTATTTCAGTGGATCTCAATGATAGAAAAAATGAAGGATGTAGTTTTATTCAAGTGAATCAAAAACCTAGGTAGCAAGAGTAAAATCCTATTACATTCAGTGAGCAATTTCTGTATCTGTATACCGTATTTCTTTCCAAAATTTAAGATTAGCACAACATTTGTGAGTCAGAAATGATTTCAAATGCAAAATGAAATTGGTTTTGTCCAATGTTTTTCTATGAAACACTTGAAACACAGGCTCCCTGAGCGGAGCTCGGTTCATTTCTTCCATTTAATAATGATGTTATTCTATGGTGGAAATTTTCCATATATAATGTGATTAAGTTATAATAATACAATACTAGAAATATTTTTCTGCCACTCTAGAATGTCTTTTTTATTGGGTGAAAGGTTGAAACACATACATTTCACAGCTAATAAAGAGAACTTCCTCAATTTCGAGTATTTTAGATAAATGGGCTAGTGTGTGGCCACGAATCTGGAATCTGAATTTCTTCCTTTTTTGCGCGATTTAGGTTCGGGTGGAAAGGATGAGTCATACATAAAGTTTGTAGAATTATTTATATAAAAATGGCTAGTCTCGATACGGCAATATTTGTTTAGTGTCGCCGGGCTGTCGCGCCGGTAATTGCTTATTTCCTGTCTAGTTCATCCCCTCTCTATTTCTCAAATACTGTTTTTCAATCTCATACCAAAATTTAGCATCAGTTACTGCTGCTAGTACAGCAATAAGGCTGTGCAGGCAATTGTGAGTCTGTGAATTATTGACAAAAATATTTTCCCCACCAATCCAAGAAATGTCGAAATGGGCTATTGTAATTTATTTTGAATCTTTATGTAACTATAAGAATGTTTCATATCAATTCAAGGGTAGCAAGAAAGGGTAGCATATGTTTCATATCAACCAATTTGAGCAAGAAAGGTCCCAGGATGGGGGGGGGGGATAAAATTGCGTTTATCTACTGGAAGAGACATAAGGGCGAAGCTGGTCTCCCCAGATCCCGATCCCTTTCCCCTTGGCGATGGACAGTTTCCAAGTTATCAAATCGAGTTTAAAACCGATTAAAACCAGTTGAAATTTATTTCAAATTGGTTATCGATTTAAAAAATCAACACTTTCCTGCTCACGACTGTTTTCCCTGATGATTGGAAATTCTCAATTGTTATCCCCTTGAACGAAGTTCCTAATCCTATTTCTCTTTCTGATTATAGGTCTATTAGTATCTCCTAGTGCTTACCAAAGTTTTAGAAATTCTTGTTCATGACCAGATGAGTAAGTTCATTGCTAGATAAGGTTTGATCAGTGACTTTCAGTCTGGTTTTAGAGAGGGACTTAGTACCCTTCTGAGAGTCACTGATGATATTCGTAGGGCATTGGATGGGTAAGAGTTGAATCTGATCGTTCTAGTTGACCTCAGTAAAGCCTATGACTACATTTTTCACCCCATTCTATTTTATAGATTAGTAAATATGAGCGTCTCTCATTTCACTATCCACGGTCCCGATCCCTACCCCCTTGGCGATGACTCAAGCACAGTTTTCACAGTTATCAAGCACTATTAACTTTAACCCGTAAAATGAGTCAAAATAGGAGGATTTTAAGTCTAGAAACGATCAAAATGTGGCTATAGATAGGTTACTTTTTCGGAGGGAGGGCCCCTGGACCCCATTTTGAGCATGAAAGCCACATATTTTTTATCATAATTATGAAAAGACAGCTTTGAGATATGGGCCTACTGTGAAGGTAGGCTATAGAGTTTGTCTGTCACAATTAAGGGCAGGCTTATCGGAACCGTTCACCAAGTTATAGTATTGTGTTCGAATTCACTTCTTTTATCTTTTGTGACATACATTCATATGATAATTTATTACTTTGATAAAAGCATTGTAATTCAACAAGAAACATATTTTTAGAAGTGGCGAGTCTTGGAATGAAGAATGAAAGATAATATCTGATTGAGGTAGTACATTATCATTGTTGTTAGTGAGGGGGGAGGGCTAGTTTGTACCCCCCTCACTAGAAATTTCTGGTCACGCTTACGGGCGGTGGGAAAGAGAGGGTGGAGGGGAATTTTCGCAAAAAAGGTCTGCAAAAACTCATTCATGACCCCCCCCCCCTCAAATTTAGAGCTGGGACCACCCTTGTATAAGATAAGAAGTCACTCATCTCAAGTGTTGAGGTAGTGTAGTGATAACTGCTTCCAGTTCTTTGTCACTTTCAAAATATATCCTGCCAAAAAGTCCTTCAGTTTATATGTGAAACATGTTTGTCAAAAAGACTTGGTTTTTTTAAATTTCAAAACGGGTATTACTTTCCGGATGCCTAAGTATATTGAACAGCATTTAAAGAAATTTGAAGGACTCTATAAAGCAATTTGACAATACGTTTTAACTCTTTCATTTGATGGAAATAAGATTGTAGAAGCTTTAACACTGATAAACCTATTCATATTTCATGAATGTTTTAGTCATATTGATCATTTAATTTAACCTTTTTCATTGTTTCAAGCTCGATTTATGTAATGAACTTTTAAAAATTCCAAATAAGTAGGTTGTAACTCATGATTTGTGATTTAGGCTACATTGAAATGATGATGATGTGAATTGGATTGATTAGGAATAAACAGAAGAAACAATTCAGTATACTTGTGATTTATTGAAACAAAGTTAAAAGGAATAGCAGATATTGAAATAACTACACAGTAGTTATTTTCAAACAGTTTGTTTCTCATAATTTTTACAAAAATAATCTATTTTGTTCAGTTTGATCAATTGAGCAATTTATTGATATGCTGTAGTTATATTTTTAAAAGAACTGCCATGAGTATTCCGTCAGAAGGATGGTCTTGGAATAAAATTTTGTGTATTACTAGGCTAATTTATACAAGAAATTTCAAGTACTTCAATAGAGAATTCTTGTTATTGGACCCTATCATCAGAGTTGTTAACAATTCATTAAGAAATCAATCTTCTACCTTGTATTAATTAATTGAGATTGGGACACTTATTATATTGGACCTTATCATTAGAGTTGTAATCAAATCATTGACAAATAATTATTTTGTACAATGACATTTGTAATGTTTCTGTTTTTTTATGTGGCAATAAATTCAATTCAATTCAAATCAATCTATCAGCTTGTTTTATGCTAATTGAGACAGAAGTGATGGGAAATACTGAATCATATCTTATGGCGAAATTGAACGCCACTGTGCTGGGCGTAGCGAGAGGAGTCCACTTTAATTGGAACCGAGCATACTAGACGAAGTGAGAACTGGACGGTTTGAAAACTAGACGCTCTGCGACAGCGTAACGCAAGAAACTAGAGGGTCTGCAATCTAGACCACCTGACACAGAGAACTAGATGGTTTGAAAACTGGACGCTGTGACATACTAGACGCTCTGCGACACTAGACGGTCCGAAATACACCCATGCTGGCCACACTTGAAATTAGCACTCACACTACTTAATTTACACAAATTACTTACAACATGCACTAATTGTTTTATCTCACAAGAAAAATTAATAAGAAACAAACAGATCAATTACGTTCAACTAATAATGAATTTACTATATCACTGCACAAAAACTAATTCCTAACTTACTGTCAATAGACGATCAAAATTGAATAAATAACTATCCAATAAACTGTTCAATGATGTAAAAAGAAATTTGAATGAAGATCTGTTTTTTGATGTCTGCCATATTGGAAATATCTTGAAAATCCGAGTTTTCTCGAAAATTAATTCACAATCGGATTCATGAAATGACAGAGAATAAATCATCAATTTACAATTATTGCTCTATAATGTTTTCCTCCGCAGCAAATTGCCGAAATAAGGAAATTTTAGCCGCCATCTTGGAAATATCTCGTGACGCAAACGTTTTTCAGGGTGCCACAGTTCAGATTCAGCGCCCAAAAATACATAAGGATACGTTAAGTTTTCCTGGAATCACCTAGTCATGATACTTGGCTACTTAATTATAAAGGCACAAGGATGTAACAGGTCTCAACAGGTCAATTCTTTAAAACTTTGTTTTCTTAAAGAAAATGCAAGAGTAACATTTTCTGTCGGACGTTTAGTTTGATCTCAAATTTGGAGAAACCCAAAATGACGGACAATTTTACAGTTTCTTCAAGATGGTGGCCGAAGCACAGCTAGGCCTAGTTTTTTGGGGAATTTAGTGCGTTATTCAGTGCAGTACCTATGTTTTATGGTCTAATATTCCAGTTTTTAAGCAATGTTGGCATTTTTTCTTTCTCACCCAAAATTTCTGCTAATTTGACTGGACTACGAGTAGAGAAATACAAAAGTTTTTCGGCTTGTTATTGGAATTATTCAACAATTAATCTAATACTTACTCAAAGGTATTTCACTTGGTCTTGAGCAAGGTAATTCATTCTCTGGAACGTTAGGGAACAAGTTTGGAGTATGGAGTGTGTCATCAGCATTGTTTGATGGTACAGAGAGATTGGAAACCTGAAATAAACAAGCAAAATGGTTGGCGTGGTCAGAGAATACTCTTATTCAAGGACTTAATATTGTCACAGACACATTTATTACAAATTAATTTGATGAATGTAACAACACTATAGCATACAAAGTAAAAATCATTTGAATGAATAGTTATAAACATTGAGAATAAATTAATAGAATCCAACTGAATAAATTTCTGGAACGTATCGATCCAGACCCTTTTGTAGAACATGTGTAACATATAGAACGTCGATGTAAAATGGAACTAGTCTTTGTTCCCTGTATGTTCGAACATAATACAAAAATGTTTTTAGAACTTCATAGGGAATTTTAAAATATAATTGACAAAAATCACGATTTATAAATAATAATAAATCTACTGGTACTATACCTGTAAAGGTGTGGAGCCTGTTCTCACTGCTTCTACAGCTTTCCTGAAAGTTTCTTCAAATGGATTCACGTTTTGTAGATCTTGGAAGAGGCCAACTTCTTCACATTTTCTTATTAGTCTTGTGGGTGTGGGTGTTTGGTCTAAACAAACAAGAATCAGAATACAGAAAAAAAAAATTAAAAAGCTTTCAGCTTGAAAATATATTAAACTTATTTATGGCTTGAGCTCGGAATTTTATCGCTTAAGATTCAACTGCAGTTAGACGAGAAAACACATTTTAGTTTAATATTTCTCCGCACTTCACAGCGTAGCGCTGAACGGAATTAGTGTACGCAATAGGGAGTGTCTCCTTCCTACAGCGGCGGCTCCCCCACCAACTGACCATTAGTGGGTATGCGCGTATGAGAGTGTGTGAGAGTATGTGAGGGAGCGATGGACAGACGTTTACAGGCTACATTTTCATCACATCAAGACTGGTTTCGCTAATGAGTCATGAGCAAGAAAAGGAGAGACAATCAAGAGCAAGAGAGGATGTGTTTTGGAATTGCAATCTCGGTGTCACACCGCTGTGTTTACCGCACTGAAAACTGAACAGAAAGTTGAATCCTAAGATTGTGAATTTCAACTAGTGAATTCATCCACATTACAGGGGTGCCCATCCACCCCTAGTCTCATGACGCACCCCTAGTCTCATGACGCACCCCGCCCCCTAAATTCAGCACCTGCCCCCCCCCCCAATAAAGTAGGCATCCCCCTAAAAAAATGCGAAAAAATAAGCTCCAATATTCAAACAAAATTAAAAGAAGATTTCTATAGGTATTGAAAAAAATCAAACCCAGTCGATAATATACAAAATGTATGTATATTAAAACTAAAAGAAGATTTATATAGGTATTGAAAAAAATTAAACCCAGTCGATAATATACAAAATGTATGTATATTTCTTGAGATTCTTATAGGGCTTACCCCCTATACCCACCCCCCCCCCCCACCCAACTTTTTTTAGAACCCCCCCAGGAATATCAATGACGCAGTCTGCGTCATAGCCCCCCCTCCCTCCTGTGGGCAACCCTGCACATTAAAATCTGATTCTGATTAATAAAAATATGAAAATTTTAGTATTAGTATACTGCAACTGTAATGCACTAACGTAACGTACACACCCGCAGACCCGCCATGACGCGGGGGGGGGGGGGGGCCCGAGCTATAAGGGGGCCCGGACTGGAAATATATTTTTTCAAGAAATGGTCCGTGCCCAAGCTGAAATATACATATTTTTTCAACAGAAATAAAACTGAAACACTGAAGGAAGAAAGAAAGAATGGGCTAAATATTGTCAGGTCAATGTTTATTGTTTACTTTATCAATTTGCTGATAGATTTAGTGGAGGAATTTAGAAGCAGGATGTGGTGACTTCACTCTTCAGGAATGGAGACATACAGAGGACAAAACACTCTTTAGACAAACTTATGTAGACTGTTATAAATCATGACGGCTATGTCTCCACAGTGCAAATATTAGAGGAAATTAATATTATTTTCTCATCTAATTCCTCAATGTATATTAGCATATACGAAGTAATGCGAAATGGGGGGGTTGTCTAGAAATGAAAGTCAATATTTTTCTTCATACAGTATTTTTAATCCAGTCTCTTGAATCGTCCTGTTGGATGCATGTAGGCCTACACGTGTCTGGTAAATTGGCCTAGAGTAAACCGTATGTATATTAATTGAGTTCGTGATTGTGAGTTAAATTATTTGGAGTGCCATTTTTTTTTTCATTTCTATTCTATTTTTCAACAAGCTGCGTTTATGGTATTGTGATGTTAGATTATTGTCAATTTTTTCATAATTTTTTAGACACGTGCGCTACAAGTTCACGGAGCTCGCTGAATGGCTTGGAGAGAGGCGTAAACGAATAACGACATCGAATTTTGGAAGGATTAGTAAGAGGACGCCACTCACTGGTTGTCAAAATATTGTTCTTGAACTTTTGTATGGGGGCGCTAAAAGTTCTTCAGCCATGAAATATGGAGATAAATAAGAAGGCTGCTCTTAAAAAAAGTTGCTGAGATGACCAGGAAATAATAATGAAATGTTGTCTGTTTCCTGATGCCAATAATACTATTAATTTTACTGTACTGTATTAGTCTATTCCAGAATAAAAGCAAAGCCCAAATCTGTTCTAGGTTACAACATTAATGCACTGTAGTGTTATGAGAATATCAGTTGAAGAGTATAAAAAAATTACCAAATAAACACACTATTCATAACAAGATAAACAATGGGCTGATAAAATACCATTATAGGTAAATTCATAAGACAGGAGTAGTCAGCTAATATTGCACTGCTAAATAAATAGTAAATCAATACCATACATAAAATAATATAATAATAAATCAAAGATCTAATACTTGAGAAGAAAGAAAAGCAAAAATAGTATTACACTAATATTATACAGTCATAAATATAAAGTAAATCAGTACCGTATCTAAAATAATATAATAATAAATAAAAAATCTACTAATTAAGAAAAAGAATAACAAAAATAAGAGAATTAAAAACCTGTTAAATTAAAATAATTAAATTAAAAATTAAAGACCTGGGTGTCAGCTTGGTCCAGTGTATTCTTTAACACTTTCTTGCGCCTCAATAATCCAATCCGGATTACAAAATAAGCAGTACTCACATTTTGAAACATGAAGTTGCCCCTGTATTTGAAAAAAACATGATTTTGACAACAAACCCCATTTTTCCCCTTTCGTCTACAAAAATCATTTCTCCAACAGCGCGCGCTCAATTTCAAGTACTTGTCTCTCTTCTTTGCATGTCAATACAAAGAGACTTGTCCCTCTTAGAGAAAAAGGTTTCAAATAAAAAATTTAGATCAGATCATTATCTAAAACTTTCACGCTTTCAAAACTTTCCTACCCAAGAAATGAAAAAAATTCTCGATTTGGGTTTGCATCAATGTCACATCACAAAGTTTTTGAAACATCGTTGGATAAATTCTCATATAAAAACTGAACGTGTGCAGGAAATTTATGTTTTTTTGCATCGCTCGAATCACAAAATATCGTTTCTTAAATCTACCAAATTTAAAAATATTCCATCAATATTCAGATAGTGAAATGCCATTGGGAATGAATTTGTACGGATCAAAATTCAGCAGACTTTTTGTCGTTTGGCGACAAGCCAATTCCCCCACTCGTTAGGTTTCACTTCGATGAAACCCCCTACGACTCCATGCTGTGGCGGTGGGGGTAATGGAGACCGGTGGCGCTTTCTGGTGAGCGACCAATTCAACTATTTTTCAAATGAAACCGTTTATTTCTTGTTCCAATTTCGTGACGTCATACGTTTTTGTTTCACAGTTTATGACAAAAGTATAAGGAATTTAAATAAAATTTCAATGGATTTAGATTCGTGTTGTTAATCTCTAGGTGTCTTGCTTTTTAATTTCGCTGATTAATGCTTCTTTTAAAAAAATGACATAATCATGTTAAATTCCCAAAATAAGAAAAACTGAAAGAAAAAAACGAATTTTGAAAAGCAAGTGATCTTTGTAAAAGTATGAAGATAAATCATGTAAATTTTCAAGGCAATTTGAGGTTCCATTCTTGAGATTTTAATGAAATAAAACTGGACAAAATGCTCATTTTCTAGCTTGCTCAGTACAGGTGCAGTTGAATCTTAATAGCTTAAAATTTAGCGAAGATACTAAAATTGCGATTTTTCGTTAATGAGACTGCGATTTCAAGACTTAAATGTCTGTTCATGAGAAAAACCTTTCGGAATTTATCAAGATGATAGAATCTACCATCTGCAAATCAACTATATGGAAATCTACAGTTTAAATACTTCAGATCAACCGAATTAGTAAATTGTCTACACCTACAGTTATGATACTACAAATGACTCACTGCAGATCACTTTAGGTGTGATCTAAAAAATATCTGGAAACAGAATTTTGTGTTTAATAAAAGACAGCATAAATGTAGCAAGCTATAACATTACAATATTGATGAGTATCCAATAAACTAGATAGGCCTATTCATTCTTGTAACCAACTTTGATCTCCGTAGGGGGAATAGCAATTGCTGCTATGTCTGAGGTACGCGACCCTCCGGACCCCGAGCCAGTCAGTGCTTCCCACTTCTCGACACTAGTGCTGACTGTCCTTACCCTGCCTTCTCATCTACTCTCCCCTCCCAAACCTTTCTATCGTTTAGTTATTCCATTATTTTTATTTATTTATCTTTTATTTTATCTTTATTTCTTCATCCTTGCTCTGGAGCTTTCTTTATTGCCGTAGCGGCTTGGCAACAACAGCCAACAGGATTCCTACTCTTTTCTATTTTCTCTTGTTTCAATATTTCACATATCCTGTTGTTTTTCTGTTTGGTTTTTTCCCTTTTCCCTTTTATCTTTATCCTTTTTCTGTTATAACTTTCTATTAATCCTGGTCATCACTTGGCGGTGAGTTTTTGGTGATTGTGAGTAGATTAGTAATGATGCACATGGAATATAGTAATCCACTGCAAGAGGTACATGGAAGGAGCCTAACTACGTAGATAAACAGTTCAGGCGTACACTGGGCCACGGTCCAACCACTGGAGCACCATTGCATTATGCAAAGACAGCTCATCACTGAGCCTCCCAATAGGCCTTTTCAAGGCCAGCTATAAAAATAACCTCCTGTAGTATAGAGGGAATAACTAGAAATAAAGAAGTACTTTTGGCTGAACTATGTAAAAAGAATAAGTGTGATGTTCTCGTCCTTCAAGAGACACAAAGGGGTCTTGCTTGTCATAGACCAAAGATTGAAGGCATGAAACTGGTTCTGGAAAGACCACATGAGAAATATGGAAGCGCAATATTTGTGAAAACAGGAATGAATATACTTTCAGCTGAACTGACATGCGATGGTGATGTGGAAATGTTGACAATCGAATTGCAATCATGTACAGTCACCTCAGTTTATAAGCCCCCAGCTATCACATTCAATTTCAAGGAACCATTAAACTATTCCAACTCCGATACTCATATTGTTTTGGGAGACTAACTGCCATAGCACATCCTGGGGATACAATGAAACAAATGAGGATGGCGAAAGACAGGAACTCTGGGCTGAACGTTCTACCCTTAGTCTCATACACGACCCTAAGCTGCCCTCATCTTTCAATAGCGGCCGATGGAGACGAGGCTAAACCCAGATAATATTTTTGCCAGTGAAAAAATCGCAAAACAAGTCACAAAGTTAATTGAAGACCCAATTCCAAGGACACAACACAGACCCATCACCTGTTGTATAACATCAGTAATTCGACCCAGTTTCACACCATTCAGGCAACGGTTCAATTTCAAGAAAGCTGATTGGAAATGTTTCTCTGAAGAGCTTGATACAGAGATTAAGGGAGTCAATCCTGATGCTGGATCTTATGAGGAGTTCACAAACCTGGTGCAGAGAATATCAAGAAAGTATATACCAAGAGGATGTCGCACAGAGTACATTGCTGGACTTAATGAAGAATCCAAAAAGATTATGGTGGAATACCAAAAGTTCTACAATGAAGACCCATTCTCCAGGGATACCATAAAATCAGGCGAGGATCTCCTAGCAGCCATTTCGAGAGAAATGGTGTAACCTGCTCAATAACACAGATATGAAGCATAGCAGCCGGAAAGCTTGGAGATTGCTCAAGAATCTCAGCAATGATCCAACCTGCACTAGGTTGTCACACAGTAAGGTTACAGCCAACCAAGTGGCTCAACAACTCTTGCTGAATGGCAAAGTTGAAAAAAAATCAGAAGCCCAAAAATTACTAGAAAACCTAGCAGAGAGAATCACTTCCTGGCAGAGCCCTTCTCACTGCAAGAGCTGAAGTATGCAATAGGAGAAATGAAGGAGAATAGGGCAGCAGGAGTGGATGGAATAAGAGCTGAACAGATTAAGAAATTTGGACCAGAAACGCTTGAATGGATTCTAAGGATGATAAACAACTGCATCAATTCCTCACAGATACCCAGAAGTTGGAGAAAAGCGCAGGTGGTTGCCCTACTCAAACCAGGTAAAGACCCAAATGATGCAAAAAACTACCAGCCCATCTTCCTATTGTGTCATCTGTATAAAGTAATGGAGCGGATGATACTGAAACGAATTCAAGAATTTGTTGACAAAGCTCTCATCAAGGAACAGGCAGGTTTCAGGCCAGGAAGATCATGTTGTGGACAGGTCCTAAACTTAACACAGTTCATAGAGGATGGATATGAGAAAAAACTTATAACCGGTATGGCTTTCTTAGACCTCAGTGCAGCATATGACACGGTAAACCACAAGGTGCTACTCCAGAAAGTCTACAAGCTGACAAGGGATTACACTCTGGTTCGGTTTGTGAGATGTATGATGCAGAATAGGCGGTTTTTTGTGGTGCTTGACAATAAGAAAAGCCGTTGGAGAGTGCAGAAAACCGGCTTGCACAGGGAAGTGTCCTGGCTCCCCTCCTATTCAATATATACACCAACGACCAGCCAACTAATACATACTCGAAAAAGTTGTTCTATGCAGATGATACCGCGGTTGGCACACAAGGCAAAACGTTTGAGGAGGTGGAGAACAGACTTAACTAGGCGCTAAGTGAGCTAGCAGTGTTCTATGAAAACAACTCTGAGACCGAATCCCAATAAATCCCAAGTGTGTGCTTTCCACCTAAAGAATAGACAGGCTCACAAGAAACTGAAGGTTGTTTGGAAGGGCAAAGAGTTAGAGCACTGTGATTCACCAAGGTACCTTGGAGTCAGGCTTGATAGAGCGCTTACCTTCAAGCAGCACTGTATTGACACAAAACAGAAAGTCTCTGCAAGGAACAGCATTATAAGGAAACTCACTGGCTCATCTTGGGGCGCACATCCACATGTGCTGCGCACTTCAGGTCTGGCTCTCAGCTTTTCAGCTGCAGAATATGCAGCACCAGTATGGAGAAACTCAGCGCATGCTAAACAAGTTGACATTGCACTGAATGAAACTGCGCGATTGATATCAGGTTGTTTGAAACCAACGCCAGTTAATAAGATCTACCCCATAATTGGAATTGCTCCACCTGAAATTCGAAGGGAAGTGGCTGCTCAAAGTGAGAGAAAAAAGCAAAAAAATGACCAAAGACACCACTATATGAGCACCAAGAACACCCATGGAGACTGAAATCCCGGCACAGCTTCATAAAAGCTACACATGAGCTGACAATATCGCCATAAGCCCAGCGACTGGCGTTATGGAAAAGGAAAATTCCAGACTCAATAGTGGAGCTCAAAGAGGAAGGAGCTGCCGGATTTCAATTGCCTTACACAATATGGAAGTCATTGAATAGACTCCGGACAGGGGTAACTAGATGTAAGTCGGAACTTGTGCGATGGGGCTATAGTGAGGATGAGGAATGCGAGTGCGGAATGCTACAAAACTATGATCACCTCTTGACCTGTCCTAACATGAGAATCCATTGTAATATACATGACCTTATCACAGCAAATGACAAAGCAGTTTCTGTGGCTACATTTTGGAAAAACATTTAATATGGTGACTCCAGACACGAAAGAAGAAGAAGACCAGCTTTGATATTAGAATCAGACTTTGAGGTAAAAAAATTCAAATTAATACTACCATAAATAAAATACCTGTACATATTGACGTTGTTTTGGGAGTTATGCTGAGCATCATATCATGTCTTCTTGAATGACCACCGTCGCAGTTATCCAATGGAACCTGTGATAAGAGATAAATTAGAAATCAATAATTAATTCAAGTACCCGAGGCAACAGTATTACGTTTTACAGTGGTAATATAAGAGCTTGGTTATATGTAGCGTACCAAATTCCAAAAAAATGGGAGTACCATCATGCAAAACTCATCTCATACTGTCAGAAAAATACTCATTGTGAAATACTCAAAATTATTCATGGTGAATAACATATTATACCGGTAGCTAATCTGTTATTAGTTATTCATGTTTCCAGTATTTATGCAGTAAAATAATTTTTCCAATCTCAACTAACTTATGCTACTTGTTTTAGTTCAAACAAAGCAAATACGGTGAGTATTTCTAGAAATTCTACCAATATCCCAGTGTTTGTAGAAATTCTACGTGTTGGGGATATCAATTCCGATAATGAACGCTAATGATCAGCTCAAAAGTATGTAAGAAACGGTAAATTATTATTAAATTTTGGTAATTATTACAATTAAACTAGTCATATTGACGTTTCTCAAAACCTCTAAGGGTAGACTAGTACAAAGCCTACAAATTTTGTAATTTTAGAGATTATTGTTATTAATCTGTTGAAAAGGCAAGAGGCTGAAAAGATAGATTTTCAACAATTGTATGAGAGCTAAATGATGCATGCATTTTCGCATTGAAATTATGAAACATATAATTTTGAGTAATTCATGGCTTTATTTTTGCTATTGACAACCCAAAAAAAGGTTAACTTACTTGATCCATGGTTAGTTTCGAAATAAATCTAACATGAAAAATGGAAATTGTAGCCTACTGTTGAAATATTTCATAGATACATTGTATTATTATCAATCGGTGAACGAAATTACAAGTAGAGAATCATTTATTTATAAAACACACAACCGTACGTCAAGGTTAGATTAATTATTATTATTTACTATTCGTTTTCAACTTTTAAGAAACGAGTATCGATAGTTAGTGAGGGATCGATGTTTTCAACATCGACGGTTTCTTATCGGAGTAATCACTGTCACATTATCACAATAATTCAAAATGAGGCAATGTCGCTTCATTATTATTCTGCCTGAACAACTACTAGCGTTTTCTACGATATTAAAAAAACTAAATTAGCTGTTTCAAAACCGTATAATTTGCATAATATTTTGTTCTTGAATTTCTTGTTCCATAGCCTATAGCCTACCGATCTGCGTCGTTAAAATTAATCAGCCACACCATCGGATTCAGAAAAAAAACAAAATAAAAAATGCACTCGCATCCAAACCCCAAGCAAATACGATAACCCAGGAATCTACTACAAAGTACAAACTGAACTGCTTTGATTCGAACAAATTTTACATAGAACAAACAGGCCAGGCCGCACATTCAAACAACGATACAAAGAGCATTTAAACACAAAACCCGAATCAACCTTCACCAACAACATCATGCAAACTGGAAACACTTTAAAGGGTTGACTACATTGTGATAGTTAAGGGTTGATTACATTGGGATAGTTACTCGCTAGGCGAGTAGCGAGTAGGACGTTACTGACCGACCGTGCTACAGCAGCACAGCATACCAAGCCGAATTATATTAAAGATTTATCTTCCAGAATCACCCCCATACTATGGAATTTCTAAGACAATAAATAATATTGCAACACAAAATTAAAATATGAAGTTTACCAACAATTATTCAATGAAATTTCATCAAAACAATATACAGTATATCTCATCTGAAGTGTTATGCTGGCAGCCTGCGTGATTGATTGTCGGCTTTGACCACAATAATATTGTATTTTGGTGTTGGCTACTCTGCCAGCGAGTATAAATGTGACCAAATTCAAAGTAGACAGGCTATCAACTTTGAATTTGGTCACATTTATACTCGCTGGCAGAGTAGCCAACACCAAAATACAATATTATTGTGGCCAAAGCCGACACTTAATCACGCAGGCTGCCAGCATAACACTTCAGATGAGATATATTGTATATTGTTTTGATGAAATTTTATTGAATAATTGTTAGGAAACTTCATCTTTTAATTTTGATTACATTGGGATAGTTACTCGCTAAGCGAGTAGCGAGTAGGACGTTACTAACCGACCGTGCTACAGTAGCTCAGCATACCGAGCCAAATTATATTAAAAAAATTATTTCTAGAATCACCCCCATACTATGGAATTTCTAAGACAATAAATAATCTTGCAACCAGTGGCGTACCGAGGTTTCAAGCGCTCTGGAGCGGAAGTGTCTTACGATGCCCCCCCCCCCCCCCACCACCACAAAAAAAAACGGTCTCACACTCAACCAACCGATTGGGCTGATATTAATATAGTGGTAATGTAATGAATCAGCAGCTTTTATCCCGCCTCTAACTATGCCGTATTTGTCAGAGATGCGAATCTCTCATTAATGATTTTTCGCCAGGCCAGATTCCGCTTTTATCAATTTCCAAACAGCTTGTTTTGGATTTTTTCACTTTTCTATAAATTTATTTGCATGTATTTTTTAGCATTTTGCAAGCCATTCCTACAAAAATTTTCAAATATTTTGAAAATAGGATTCAAAAGTGTAGTATTTCAGTCCTGTTCTTGGTAATATAAAAACCATTGAACTTTTTTGGATTTATTTTTCTAGAATAAATTCAAAGTCTTCATTCAATTAACTTACTTGAAATTGTTATACCTTTTGTCACCCAATTTACATTGTTTTGGCTTTGCTACTTTCGACTATTTGCTACTTTTGACTCGACCGTTTTGCATTCTGTCTGGTTGTAACGCATTTACGGCTGAATGCATGAACCGATTTCTTTTAAATTTGTCATTTTAGTAATGCACAGCGATGTATTCATACGGTTTTTTAAAAATTGTGTTGCATTTTACCCTTTTGGCCTTCATTATAGTAATACATTTTTTTGTAAGTAAAAGGCAATTTTCTCTCAAGAACGGTGCGCCCCTCAGAGCCTTGCGCCCTGGAGCGACTGCTCCACTCGCTCCATTATCGGTACGCCACTGCTTGCAACACAAAATTAAAATATGAAGTTTACCAACAATTATTCAATAAAATTTCATCAAAACAATATACAATATATCTCATCTGAAGTGTTATGCTGGCAGCCTGCGTGATTAAGTGAAGGCTTGGCCACCAAAATACAATATTATTGTGGCCAAACCCTACACTTAATCACGCAGGCTGCCAGCATACCACTTCAGATGAGATATATTGTATATTGTTTTGATGAAATTTCATTGAATAATTGTTGGTAAACTTCATATTTTAATTTTGTGTTGAAATATTATTTATTGTCTTAGAAATTCCATAGTATGGGGATGATTCTTGAAGATAAATTTTTAATATAATTCGGCTTGGTATGCCGAGTTGCTGTAGCACGGTCGGTCAGTAACGTCCTACTCGCTACTCGCTTAGCGAGTAACTATCCCAATGTAATCAACCCATAATAAACCCTTAATCAACCCTTTAGCGAGTAACTATCCCAATGTAATCGACCCTTTACTGACATTTCTTACTATAGGCCGATTCAACTTGAGAATCCAGTATTGTTTAAATGGAGGCTTTCTATCCTTGTTAATCACAAGGCAGTTACCAATGTATCTGTCCCACTCGCACTGACCAACGTTGTCGCACTTGTAGTGCTCGATCTTGACTTTCAGCAGAGACTGTACCGCTCGTAACACAAACAAATCCAGCGATAGCAAACGATGCGTCATACACCTACAAACTACAAAATTTTGGATTGCGTGAAGATAATTAATTTTTTTTTCATAATTGATATCTATTTTGTGTATACAAAGAAGAGTTAAAATTTTATCGAAATTGACCAACTTTCAAAATTGTAGACCTCTATTGAAGTTTTTTCAGCGGCTAAGTTACCGGCTGACACTTTCCATAAAATCCTTACTGCTGATTGAATCTTATTGTCCTCTTTTAAATCAACGATTTATTAAGATTCATGTTTCAAACACAATAAAAATTCAAGAAAGGACATTCTCAAGAATAGGCCTACTAAATTGTTACTTTGTTACTGGATGTTAAACGAATTGTTAATTGACTGAATTGTCAATTGTTACTGGATGTCTCCAGTGAAATTTATAACATTGAAAGGGAATTGAACATATTAATTAAGTTGAACATATTTGACAATTTAATAATTGTAAAATCCAATAACTTCATCATGCATAAGTTTAAAGTACGGTACGTTAAAACGTATCAGTTGCCATAAAATGATAACTAACATTAAACAGAATCTTTGTCAGCGTTGATGGCACAATCAACATTTCATGTAAATATATTTAATTGATAATGTAAATATCATGTTCTCGTAAAAATGACACCAAGAAAAGTGAAAACACAAAATTTGATGTTAACTTCCACTGGAACCGAGCCGGACGTGACTAATTTATTGTTATTTATAATCGAAGCCTACTCGAGACGGCTGGAGTACTACAGTCCCAACATTCAAAGTAGGTGTCGATTGCTCTGTTTAGCGATAGCACATACACTTAGCAACAAAATGCTCTCCATTTAAACAATACTGAGTTCGTGAATCGGCCTATATCAATCTACAAATTCTACATATATAAAAACCAAGGACATAAACTCAACACCTTGGAACAATTTGAAATATACAAACCAACACCACACACAATAAACAAAACATCATCAATGAACGATAAAATTTACACCAAAAAGTTAATATTAACAACGCAGATCGTTATGGAACAAGAAATTCAAGAACCACAATAATTCTTCTAACCAAAACCATCAATGAAGAGATGACACTGACGACCAAGGTTGCTGTTGAAAATGAATTGTCATGATTCGAAAACGCTTCAGCCTACGTGAGTAAACATTTATTTATTCTCTGCAAGTCATTGAATTTATCATAAAAAGTTACGAATATTTTAATACAAATAATAACTTTTTATTGTAAATTAAACGACTTGAAGTCAATTTTAATTGCGAATAAATAATATATTTCAATCACTTTTGACATAGACGAACCTTACTCCCTAATCTATACGCTTTTGGCCAAACGTTTTCGAGTCATGGAGACTCATCTTCAAATGCGTCCTAGAACGACATGTCGGTTTTTTGATTAGAAGAATTTTGTAAGTTTTGTATAATGTGATCAAAACGTTTGTGTGATTTAAAATTTAATTGTTCATTGAGGATGTTCTGTTTATTGTGTTTGTATATTTCAAATTGTTTCAGGGTGTTGACGAGTTCATTGGAACAATTTGAACTATATACAAACACACCACAAGCCCTAAACAAAAAGTCCTCAATGAACAATTAAATTTTAAAATCACACAAACCTTCTGATCACATTATACATAAACGAAAAACCACAATTCCAAAACCGACATGCCGATCTGGGACGCCTTTGAAGATGAGTCTCCATGACTCGAAAACGTTTGGTCAAAAGTGAGTAAAAATATATTATTTATTCACAATTAAAATTGACAGCAAGTCTTTGAATTTACAATAAAAAGTAAATATTAACAAACGCAGATAGTTATGGAATAAGAATCAAAGAATACAAATAATGTCATGTAGCCTAATGCTTATAAGTGGCTCGTGGTTCATTGATGAGGCGTGAACCGCAGGTTTAGGCATGCTGAACCGCAGCATTTGTTGCAGCATATTAAGATACTACAGTAGAACCCCACTAATCCGAACCAAAGACAATTTATGTTTGTCCCGAACTTGTGGTTGACCCCAGTTCGGATTTCATAAAATACAGATCATGCGGGAAAATTAGTAAAACACTCAGGCACAAGAGTAAGGGTGCTTGCACAAAGGAACATAAACGATGTACTTAATCAACATCACAAAAATATACACAATCGTCAGTCTTTGACCTAACCCTTGATTCAATTTGAATAGTCTATTTCATGGAGGTATAAGAAAGTGGAGGGAGCATACAAAGTCAGAAAAGAACCGACGGCTCTTTTAGGCGGCTCCGATAGGGACAATATTTTACGCCACTTTATAAGCCAATGTTATTGTATATCTCATTACCATGTGTAAGCACCTCTTAGTGTACAAAGTACACTGTCAAGCGGGGGCGCACCCAGACTTTTGGTTTGGGGGGGCTTACCCGTCCTACCAGGGAAAATTTTGGAGTGGAGGGGGGGGGGGGGTAAATTGGGATTTTTTAGACGACTTTTTGCAAGATTAAATAAATAAATAAATTTTTTATTCAACCAATCAAAATCAAAATGTACAATGCATTTTCATATGACACAATGATATTTCAAAATGCAAAATATATAAGCACCCTATACAATAAAATAAATAAAGTTTTATTTTTAAATAAGCAAATAAAACCTCCCATAGATAAATGAAAAAAATAAAAATAAAATAAAATTAAGTTATGGAATATTCAAAATCAAAATAAATATAGGATATTAAACTAATAATTATTTTAAAATGAAAAAAAAAAGATGATTCACCCCTCTCTAAGCCAATCTTGTGCTGAGGGGTGAGTCGCTTAACCAAATAACTACTGTGGACTGAAAATATCTTTCAATAAACTAAAATATAACTCTCAATAAACTAAAAAAAAAATTTTAAAACTAAAAAAAAATTATCTCCTTTTCACAATATTATTAACAAACAAAAAAAAAACATGGATTAATAAGATAAAAAAAAACATTATCTTTATTGATTGAAACAAAATCTCACTTTAACTATAATGACTTGAAAAAAAAACCTATAAAATCATTACAACTTTTCAGAAACGTGTACCCTGAACTGTTTGCTAACTCACTGCAAATCAACTATTTAACAAACCAGTGCACCCAAAACAATATAAAAAATAATAACAATAAAAGAAAAACAAACAAATGGCTCTTATGCTAAATCTTCAATTTTGTTTCATTTGAAGGAAATATCGGAGACTATTCTTGAACATAACAAAGTTTGGTAAAGTGGCCATTGATAGAGGAAGTTGATTGAATAAACGGGGCCCCCTGGCAAAAGCATGATCTGCAGCTGCAGAAGTCCTGAGACGAGGCTCCTCCAGGGGCTCTCTACTTTGTCTTCGAGTAGCATGATTGTGAACTGGAGCCACAGGAAAAGCATGTGGTCTTAAATAAATAAATTTCATTAAGTCAAATTCAAATAATTTAGGAATGGTAAAAACCTGGAAATCTCTGTATAGATATTCAGAAGGGTATCTAATTGGTTTTTTCAGACAAATTTTTATTATTTTCTTATGTAATAAAATAAGCGGCTGCATAATAGATGTCCCACAATTGCCCCAGCCAATGATTCCATAGCTCACAATGGACTGTATCAATGCTAAAAATACTATTTTCATGTGGTGAAGAGGCAACATATTTCTCAACTGAACAAATTTATAAATCAATCCTCTCAGTCTGGAACATAAATATGATACATGACTCTCCCAACGTAATTGCTTATCTATTATGATACCCAAATACTTGACATTCTCCTGGAGCTCCAGTTGGACACACGCACACTCATTACGACCACAGCCTGTCTCATGAATAAAAATATTGCATTCGTCAACATCAGTGGGAGAACCTGCAGAAGTTAGGGAGAAAGGTACAACAACAGTCTTGGCAACATTCATAGATACCAGACTATTGTCTAACCAGTCTTTCACTATAGACAGACCACTGTTAGCCCTCTCACAAGTTTTAACCCAACTTGAACCATGAAACACTGCCACAGTGTCATCCGCAAATGGGTAGAGGGAACCATGCTCAAGCTCAGTACTGAGAAGATCATTTATATAGATCAAAAATAAGATAGGTCCCAGCACTGTCCCCTGCGGCACTCCAGTACTCACCTCAGACATTGAACTCACCACTTTATTAACCTTTGTGGCCCGCAACCTTCCACTCAGATAAGATTGGAACAACTGTAATGCAATCCCTCTGAAACCCATCAATTCCATTTTTTGCAATAGAATTGTATGGTCAACAGTGTCAAACGCCTTTGCAAAATCTAGGAACACACCTACACATTTATTTCCTTTATCTAAGTGATTTATAATATCTTTTGTTACATTGAAAATTGCATCAGAAGTGTTCAATCCACTGCGGAACCCAAATTGGGAATCAGATAAGATTTTATGCTTCTCAAAATAACTTACCACTCTTGATTTCACACACTTTTCAATAATCTTGGATATGCTTGATAGCAGTGAAATGGGCCGGTAATTATTCAGGTTAGACTTTTCTTTACCTTTATGGAGAGGGATAATCACAGCATGCTTCATCTCCTCTGGGAAGTAACCCTGCTCGAAACACAGATTTATTGTGTATGCTAGAGGCATAGAAAGAGCCAAAGAGCAATTAATGAGACATTTAGAATAAATCCCATCTATACCAGCAGCTGCTTTTCTTTTAAGTTTCTGTATGTTATCCTGTATCTCCTGTGATGACACAGGATTGAAGAAAAATGAACTGCAGAAAGCCCTATTCAGTCTATGTTCAGTACTACAATTTACATCTCTCATTTTTAATTTTTTCTGTAATATTTTTACCAACATTTATGAAATGTCTGTTGAATTCCTCAGCCATTTCCACCTCCCTATCACTTTTTATTAGTCGGCTATCTGAAGATACAATATCTGATATAATATTTTTTCTTTGACGAACAGTATCTGTAGCTTCATCGATTGTTTTCCAAACCTTTTTCAAATTAAGCCCACATTCAACAAACCTTTTTTGAAAATACATTTCTTTGGTAGTCCGCAAAACAGACTTTAAGATTTTATTATAGTTTTTATAAGTAATATGTAATTGTGGATTAAATGGCTGTTTACGAATATCAAGTGACATTTTATCTCTTTTCCTGATTGATTTCACCAAACTATTAGTTATCCATGGCTTAATTCTAGTCAATTTGTGACTTATTTTTCCCTCATTAGTGATTGTACAAGAATTAAAGAAGAACAGTAATCTATTATAGAACAAAGTGAAAGCTTTAGAAGCATTATTTTCTGCAAATAAATCCATCCATGATTCACTTTCAACTAATGAATTGAACAATTGCTCATCAAATCTAGTACAACTGACATATTCACCTCTATCATTATCAGGAGCATTACCTTCTGGTTCTGAGCAATCACCACTAACAATAGAGATAGAACTCATTACTATTTCATGGTCAGTTATAGAAGAATTATAAATGGCTGGTCTTAACACAAAAGATTGACTCTTAACAAATAGGTGGTCCAAACAAGGCTTACGAACAGAGGAGTATCTTGTACAACCCTGCAGGTATTCTACAAAACCGTGTTCTGACAATAAATTTAAATATTTATGTCCTGTAATGGATAAATTTCCTTAAGAAATGTCAATATTTGTGTCACCTATTAAGATTCTGTTGCTATTTGCTCTGGTTTGATCCAGAAATAGCTCTAGATTATCCAGAAAATCATTTGGATCAGTATCATTTGGAGATCTGTACATTGCTGTACAGTAGTAGGGAACATTTTCAATTTTCATAAGTTATCACAAAATTTAAAACATTTGTATTCTCAATGTCAGTATTTAGAATATTGAACTGTATATCCTGCTTAATGTAAACGATGATGCCATCGCATTTATTATACTTCGTTTTCATAATTACCTTACTATAATTAGTCAATTCATAGTTACCACACTCTTCTGAGGCCCATGTCTCTGTTAAAATTATTAAATCAAAATTTATATCCAGACTTGTCAAGAGTACACATAATTCATTGAGATTGTTGCCCGATAAAGTTTATTGAGGGGCGGGGATTCATTACTTGACTTTTTAAAAAGTATTAGTATCAGAGTAGCTATGGGGAAACAAAATGTGTCCATCATGAGTATTTTTTGTACAGTGTTTCAGGAGTTCAAAATGATTCTGCCAGACTGCTTAATCAACTTCTCATAAGGGTAAAAAAATTAGAATCAATGTAGGTCCGGAACGCTTTGTTACAGAAATAAAGAGGGCGAAAGATTACAACTATTCCAGCATCCATTCAGAAATGACTAAGGTCTTCATATAGATGGTGTGAATTAAATTGAATCAATGTAAAATTATCTGAAACGTGCTACATCTACTATTATAAATTTTTATGTCCACACCATTCTGAGACTTTTGCGTTGGTAATAAAAAGAACGAAAAATTCCAGTCCCAAAGCGAAACGAAATCTTTGAATTGTTGGGTTATTTTACAAAAACTCACAAAATGATCCTAAAAACACGTTATTTTACTGTCGGCCTAGTGGTTAACCAATTCAATTGCCAACAAACCAAAAGTTTTGTTCAATTTCTCCTTCAAAACTTGCCAAATCATTTTTTGAAATGAAATATGAATGTGCTCATCAATAGCCAAGAACGGTCAAAGTTTATAGAGTTTTATTGAATCAAAAGCATACTGATTCTGCACATATGCTTTCTACTTGCTATTCTTCTGTCTTCTTATCAAATTTAAATTATGGTTTTGTAAGTTCTGGGTGCTTTATTTACAATTAATAGCCAAGCTCATACATTTCAATATTAAAAATGCCTTCTTTTGGCCTTTTTTGTGTATTTCATAGGATTACTCAATAATCACGGTAGTTAATGTTTCATTTGGGTTTTCAGTTCATTTCTCATCAAATGTATTCAATTTACCACCTAAATGAGCGCTCTAGAAGCCTAGAGTTTTCGGAATGAGTACTAACTTATTGATCTCTTATTGAAAAAGATAGCTTCACTCTTCTGCTATATTTATTTCTGTATTGAAGCGTTTTCGAAGGAATAAGCTTATGCAATCTTATTGAAATTTTTTCGCAAAAACCTGTAAACATTTTTTAGAAAATTGTTAGCCGCGAGCCGTAACAGGTACCGTACCTGTTCAGTCACATAAGGCAAGCTGCAAATTCCTAGGGTAAGGGTGACCGAATGGATCAGCCACCAAAAATAAAGGGTTCTTAGCTATAAAATCACTTGCCGATGATTCGGAACTCACCAAAAACTGTGGGCCCACGCACAGGTCTCAGAATTATCTCGGCTCCACCTTCCGAAAGGAATTACATTATTACCGTTAAATGTATTACAGGTTTAGGAGGTTCTAAAGGCTATAGGTCCTGTACTTATTGGTTAAATGGATGCCATATTGATATGAGTGAAACGAATTATTTTTATTATCTTTACCCAGCCACCTAGTCAAATTTAATTCTGCAAGGCTACAAACTCAATTTCCACCTATGGTAGTCACTTATAGTATTCCTGTTAATAGTATAACGATATTGTTAATTGTCATCCGATTTAAACAAGTTTTAAGTGTACAGCCTAGAGTCCATATTACACAGTCAATTCGCTTGAAAATTATCAACATTTTGATAAGGATTTCAGGACCTGAGGGCAAGGCTTGAGCCCCAAAACCCCCCATGTCAAGCCACTTGTTACGAACATTATTCTACTTAAAAATTGTGAATAAATGACATGTACCAACGCTAATCAGCCTGCAGCACATACTCTCTATATAGTAAATTTTCTTGAAAATTATTAACAATTTTTTAAGGAACTCGGGCTCTTGGGGGGGGGGGGGCTTAAGCCCCCTAAGCCCCCCCCCCCTGGGTGCGCCACTGCTGTCAAGAAGCACAAAGCATGTAAGTACTTTGCAGCATGTTTGACAGTTGACAACAGGCTGTAGAACGCGAAATTTGACTAAATGGACAGGGCCGCATGCACTACTCGATTTTCTATCGAAACATAGTTTATAATCATGATAATATATTCGATTAATTATATAAAACCTGCTAACATACTCGTATAATATCTTCTTCATCCAAAGTGGCAGCTTCTGGTTGGAGTGCTATTGTCTGTGATAAGATAAGTCTCTGGCTGGCTTCATTTCCTGCAGCCTTGGGTTCGAATCACAATCAGCCATGGATGCATCAGTCACCTCATTACCCACGCACATGTCTCCAGACTCATTCGCGCATCATCCCCAATAAAAAAGTACATACGTTACTCTGCTTTCAATAATAGTATGTTGGAAGCTAACATATAATTTTCAACAACACGCCATCTTGATCTGTCCAGCAAGTATGTGAGGCATCAGGATAGTATAACCGACATCGACAACACTACAACAGTGAATACACGCTCAAGATATGGAATGCTTCTTCTTCAGGGTGTTTCCAATTTTTAATGTTAATAGTTTATCACCCAGATATCGGTTGGGACAGATAAAGAATCAAAATGGCGAGTTGTTGGAAACTATAACATAAGCCAATTTGTTTTCTGTTTCACCCTTGATAAAATATTTCAAATGTACCCACAATTAAGTGATAACATGCAAAAAAACACCCAATATGAACTTGAAATAACATCAAATGTTTTGGCATGGGCCAAAAACATAGAAAATATTTGCCACAATCCAATAATTGATTTTAGTTACCGTACGGTAAATAATAATGCAATTATTTGAAGGGTTTATCTAACGTTTTGGTCAAATAAGTTCCATAAACTGGAAAAACGTATTACGCCATCTAGCGTCAAAATGAGCCACTACATTTAGCTTTTGACCACTAAAAAATAACATTTTTGTAACATACAACACTGTTTTTCAAAATGCTTTATTGAAATGTGTCTAATACATTGCATCAGACTTTAAAGCCAAAATCATTGGCTCAATCAGCAATGTAGCCTCATTGGTTGAGCGTTATGTTATCATGCAGTAGCCATGGGTATGATTCCATCTCAGGTAACTTTTTTTTGTTCACAAATCTAAATTAATTAATTCTAATTAATTAAGGAATAATTATTTACTATTTTTAATGGCAAGTTGAGTTAAAATAATATTATTTCCTAAATTTTTTCCTCATCTCTCCTCAATTATGTTCATAAGAAACAAATATTTTTTCTAAATTTATCAAATTGATATAAATAAATCTATACTTGAAGTAAAATTCACTTGAATAAATAAATATAATGAATTGATTGCTCCAATAAATAAATGAATAATTAATTAGTTTCAATTCAATTAATAAAAAAAACCTTGATAAAATAAGAAAATTGATTCAAATTAATAAATTAATTTAATTCAAATAGAGCTTTTTTATCATTAATAAATTTTTTTAATTCGTCATTGGTAAACTGGGATTTTATGGAAATCATTTTTCTCTGTCAGTTTGAATGAAAATTAATCAATAACATAACATTACTTAACAAAATAAAGTTCTTGGATTTCTTGTTCCATAACGATCTACGTTGTTAGTATTAACTTTTTGTTGTAAATTTAACGACTTGCAGTCAGTTTTATGTTGTCAATAAATGTACTCACATTCGGCCGAACGTTTTTGAGGTATTGAATCTAATCTTCAAGGCTCTGAAGATGAGATTCAATACCTTGAAAACGTGAGTACATTGTGCCGAATGTGAACATTTATTATACATTCACAATATAAAACTGACTGCAAGTCGTTAAATTTACAACAAAAAGTTAAAATAAAGTTCATTGGATTAAAATTAAAATGCACTTTAATTCATAAAATTGGAGAATCTAATAACTTCAATTTGAAATTGAGCTAATTTTTCAATAGTTTGAGTTTAAACACGGATTTTTCTCAATTATTCATCTATTGCTGTGAAATTCTGTTCTGGAGTAATAATAAATTTACTAAATAAAGTCTACTAAAAACTCCAGGTTATTCATTTATTTTTTAAATAAACAATAATAAATATTTTTTTTAAATGGACGAATAAACGAATTTATTGTAGAGGTGAAAAATAATGTGAGAAGTGGGAATAGAGAAAATATCATGAATAGCTAGATAGTGTTGTTCTAGGAAACTGAAGCTTTACCTGTTTAATTCGTACAACGCTAAAAAGCTAAGTACGCGCCACATAGCTGTGCCTACGTGTCCTTGAAATACCTTGTAGATGAAGTAAGGTTCGAGGGGTGATATCAATGCCTTTCTACATACATCATAAATCATACGCTGTCTGCTCCTATTGAACGCTACTATACTGCACTCACTACACCGCGTTCAGATTGCTTGCATTCGGGCTTACTTTTCGGTCAAGTGTTTCTCCTCTTCGTTGTTATTCAAGTTGAATTCGTAAAAAAATTATATTGCAACCTTTGAGTCCAACTTCATTCACTGAATTGAACAAACTAGATCAGTCAGTCTGCTGCACAGGCGAAGACAAGTTGCTTTGTTGTATTGTTTGAAGTGCCTATAGGGAGCATAGATACGCGTATTTAGAATATTTGTTAAATCTCACCATTCAGATGATTCTTTCACAGAAAATAAGTTCAATTTATTCTCTACATTTCATACGCTGAATGTATATGAAAATTATTGAAGACAAAAAAGTTTCTCGATACATAACTTTTCAATGTCATAAAAATTTCGATTTGTAAATTTTCTGTATTAATTGTCTTGTGCTCGGAAAATCTTTGATTTAAATGGGATTTAATCGATGGTTACGGCATTCTCGAACTGTTTTTATTATATTACCAAAGTTTCATCGATTTCTAATGAATGGTTCGACAGTAACTATGTTGGGAATGAAATGTGAACACATTTTTGAATGAAGTCTGGTTTTTATTAAATTCCAAATATCTTTGTATTGAGTAGATTCTCGTTGAAAATGCAAAGGACAAAAATGATGCACATTGGTTAGTTTAATAGAAAGAACTTTTTTCTAAAACAATATTCGAACTTTTTGGAAAATGGTCAAATGTTTTCAGCGTGGGTAGTGTCGTACTCTCCTGGCCCTTTGCCGGTGGGCACAGCTACATGGCGACTACTGCAAAGTTCGTACTGACCAAGAGAGCTTGCGCAGTGGAACATTCAATACTTAATAATCACCACAATATGCTGTGCATGGCAGACTGCAGTACAGGATGTGATTACCACCATTCAACAGCATGTGTTTGGTTTTGCAATGGTGATTTCGAGTATTGAATGCTCCATTTTGTGCAAGCATCCTAAACCTTCACAGTGCATGCCACCGACCTGATGTCCACTGAGAACGGGCCTTTTAGATAAACTATTCTTAAAAACTACCCTCCTCATACAGACCTGTGTCTGTATATTCAGTTTTTTTCTCTCTTACTTATATCTTGTTTTCTTGAGAATAATAAATATATTTCATTTCATTTCAGTTGTTGGCCAAGTTGCAATGACATATTGAGTGCAGTTATTGCACCCATATGATTATTTAATACTATGGTAAAGGTTGTTTTTTCGGCCGGGTGGCAAAGCTTTACAGACCAGCCTTTTTGCACAACTCTTTCAACTGCAGATGTCCGATCGCATGGGCAATGGTACTGGCCAACATAGAAATCATTGAACGCTCTGCAAACCAGCACCACTGGCCGGGGTTTGTATATTGCATTTAACAAATATATAAAAATGTATATATTCTTAATGTGATGTCTGTTTAGTGGTGATATCTATTGAGTATTTCTTCAACTCCTTACAGATCCCACATCTATGATAGTAATCTACTCTAGTACTAGTAGATGATGTGTTCCAACTCTGCCTCCATTTCAGCTGCAACATTGTTTACATACAGTGTTTGTAAAGCGAAAGTTCATCAGAGATATTGATATTATGGGAAAAGTTTGATCAACGAGCTAGTTGGGGAAGTGAGGAATTTGAAAAAAGTAGGGAGACCCTCTCAATCAGTGGATGATGAGACAAATTGGAAAATTGCACTCTACACTAACAACTTCCAAATGAAAAAAAACAAAGACTGTGCTGCTTGTATTGTTGGATTAGATGAAGTGGAAAAGAAAGGTAAACAACATTTGTTTTGTAAAAATTGTTCAAAATCCCGGATTTCACCATAGGTGTTTTAAAAAATATCACTGACAAAAAACTGGATTTAAAATGGACTATAACTGAAGAAACTGAAGACCTTTTATGCATCAGCATTCACAGCGAATATATGCGTTTATAATAATTAATATTTTCAACTTAGAACTTGACCTTTTGTTCAATTCATTAACTCAACTATTTGTGTGTGTGTGAATAAAATAATAGTTTTAATAGAATTCATTTTTGTTTTTCTCAATTTGAAATACCCTCTGAACAAACTAGTATGTAGTAAAAATAATTCTGTGCTGGTGGGAAGGAACTATCAAAATGGCTGTCAAGCTGACACAGAGGAAGAAGTGGTCAGTTGTACTGGCCATGAGAGCAGCAAAGACAACTCAGATTATAACAATTCCACGCTACCTATGAGACTAACGTCGCCAGCCAGTACAACTGGCCAACCGACCGCAAAGGGTTAACCCGACCAGACATGCAACATCGCATCATAGCGTAGCTCAGTTCGAAACGAATTGCGCCGCAACAAGACCCCATCGCGTAACATCCTATCATTGTGTTTATGGCCTGCTGATGCGGGACGAGGATACGATGATGTATTATGGAGTGATGTTATGAGATAGAGTTACGGTACGTGGTTCAATGGCTGGTCGGACTTCATGAGTTAAAGATGTGTAGATACAATGATGTTTATCAATTTATTTATAAAGACATCTACTTGATTTGAATTCTACGTCAATATTTTACCATAATGAAGTTGTGAAATTTGACTCTAGACCTCCAATAATAGGAGATTTACTGTATGCAATTTCAATTTTAAGTACGAAATATGTACAAAATTCGAATGTCGAGGGATGAGAGGTGTTCTCTATATGTTTTTTATAAAGTTTAAAAAATATTAGCTATTATCAAATAGCTATTCACTACAGTGTTTAAATTGTATTATTTCACTGGAAATGTATTTTGAAGGAATAAACAATATACCTGTATACTGGTAATAGGTAAACTTGAATAATAAATATCAATATAAATAATATTGGAGTTAGCTCATATTTCAAGCTTACAATTCAAATTGTCTACAAATTCATCAAAATTAATTCCAATAATCGAAACAAAATATTTGTAACCAACTGTTTATTGCTCTTAAGATACAAAATACCGTACACTTAAATTTTGACACTACATATTAAACCAAAACATCAGAAGTTATTGCAAACGATTTTTTCAGCAAAAGAATAGAAGAAAAATATCTACTTGCTCTATATCAAGTATAAAAAAATTAATTAATATTCAAGAAATAATACTCTTTACTTGCTGCTATTATAAATCACACAATCAAAATACGCTAAATTAATCTCATGAGAACTGTTAATCGAACTCAAACAATTCTACTTAGATCTATCTATCTCATTATTTAAATTTATTTCAAGAGACAATTATTGTAATACAATCTTTTGTAACTAACACAAAATATATTACGCTTTTTAGTTGAATATATTATGATGAATTCAAACATATTGAGTACCATATTAATGCACCAAGGTTACGATAGTTATCATTGTTAGCACGAGAAAGCTGATAACAGCTGAGTCACTTTTAGTAATAAAAAGGCAAGATCAGTTTTAAATGCTTTGTGAGTATTGGAAAATGTGAATATAGTTTCAGGTAACTAATTTGTGCACAAAAACCTTCAGGTACAAAATTCATCAATTTTGTTGAATTCCTTTTTTAGTAGTTACTGTGTATCATATAATACGGTGGGTATTTAATCCTAATATAATTCACCACATTGTTACCTTTTCAAAGACGGCTACAAGATCTGAACCAGATTATATCATTACAGTTAACTATACTTTGAGAAAAAGTAAAAGGAATGATGAGTAGATGAGAAATAAAATATACACAGTCTGTGTTCACATATACAAATCGACAGATAGTTTGAAGAGACAAGATGTTATTTAGGTGAAGTAGTGGGCGTCGACCTCTTCAAATGTATCAAACCATTTTAGTGTTCTCTGTTTAATACTGCTCCACTCAGTTTCACCCGTTCTCTATTCTGAACAAAAATTATTTTAAAGACAATCTAAACTCTAAAAAATTAATAGATCGATATTCGCCTTAAACGCCGTTAGTGACGGCTTCTGCTGGAGCTTCTTCGTCCAATTTTGCTTTTTTCTCTTCGCCGTTGTCAGTCACGTCTCCGCCACCCACCGATTTCCTCTTGATGGCGCATTTATCTGACACATCTGTAACACAAACATTCACTATTTGAAATAGCGTGCTAAGCGCCGATAGCCTCTGAAAACGATAAAAAATGGTTAGCAAACACTCCAACAGGCTGAAATAGTTCATGATTAACATATCATTGAGCATCATTCACAAAATATCGATCAGTCCAATTTTTACAGCGAAAAGAAAGAAAAGTAAAGAGCTGAAGATGAAACAAAACGCTCGAGACGTCTGTAAAACAATCATTCTAAAATTGTATGATAATATACCATTGTAGTATAACACGAAATAAAATTGAACGTATGATGTAGAGCTGACCAATTTAAAAGATAAAATTCTATTTTATTTTAAAATAATACCAGGACAATTACTCCATATTTTATAGTCTCAAACACTTGGAGATGTTAGGTTGAATGAATGAATGAATAACAACAATTGAAGAATATGTGGTAAGCGACGTAAAACAGATACAGAAGCCTTACATTTTCCAGATATTGTATAGAGTAAGATGATAATGTTGTAACTATTGGCATTAACAATAGTATTTTTCAAAAAAGTGTATATATAAATTTATTTTTTATTATAATATTTATAGGAATCATGGAAAATCAGTCGTTCATCTGTTATTCATATATCGTGTAGAATGTTGAAAAGCTAACATGATCAAATAGGTTGAATAAACGTGTAATCTGGATAATTATTATAATTGGAACTACAGTATAAGAAATAGAATCTATGTATAAAAACATACAATATACTTGAAACTGAATCAATTACTTCAAGATATCAAGTGGTTTAATGTAGTTTTCAGTAGAATAAAACGTAAAAATTATATTTAAATTTAAACTAGAATTGAATGATTAGCAAAATTGTTACATTGATGAAACATTTTAAAAAGCTAATTACGTATTACCGTTTTTAGAACTCATATATTATTGAAAGTTAACAGACTTCTATATTTGAATTTTTTCTGTAAATTGGTATCAAATAATGCAGATAAGTTAATTAAATCAAGGGAAGTGATAGCCGCGAGTCGTAGCAGGTATCTGTTCAAACAGATAGAGATAAGCTGCGTTCTCGTAGGTCCTGTTTGTAACGGTGACCGATTAGATTGGCCAGCAAAAGACACTGTTCTCTGCTGTAAAATCACTTCCCAGTGGTTCGGAACCCACCTAAAACTGTAGGTCCAATCACCATCATCCAATTCATTACACACGCACAGGTCTCAGACCTATGTGAGCTTCATCCAAAAAAATCTACCTAATATTAATTTTATTCATATGAATCCAAATGTTTGAGACTTCATTATGGAGAATCAATTATTTTTAGTCAATAGTAATAATAATCTAAATACAGTAGCTGTTTTGCGCTTTTGGCCAAGATTATGCAAGCAATGTAATGGTAAACTTCTTTATTGTACTTAATTAATTTGTTGGTTATGAAATGAAACCGTATTTCAGTTTTGATAGGAGCAAAAATAACACAAATTATTTAAAAATTGAATATTGAGTCATATTCATACTGCTCATACTCAATTCTTTGCTAGTTCGTGGAATTATTCAAATCATTTTTCAGAAAATTAACACATATTTTTTCTACTACTGTGTCAAGTAATTTTTCAGTTTCATACATTCAAAAATGTTCTAGAAATTTTCATCATTTTAGTATTACTAAACTAAACGAATTTTAGTATTACTAAACTAAATTTTTAGTATTCGTCATTTTAATTACATTTTGCAATAAGCAATAACTTCTAATACTGTACAAAATTTTTGTTGAATTTCAATTTTTCACTGGAGAAAATAATTAGAAGCCATAGAAACTTTAAAAATTTTGGCCTTATTATATAAACTGATTCCAAATAAAGTTGAACATATCAATGTTTCAAAAGAAGAAAGACTAGCATTTGTATAAGAATGATACAATTACTACTGAATTATATTCAATAGCAGAACTGAATTTGTACAAAAGAAGATAGAATTATTCATTACCAACATCGTACAAGATAAAATTTAGAAAGAAAATGAATTTGACGATGTAAAATATATTTTAAATACGAGCCGACAAACACTTAGTGATTCTTCTAAGAAATAGCTCGAAACACTGCTTGCAATTTCCCAATAGCACAGAAGTTTAGATTAGCAATTGGAAGAATAAGAATCCCAGTTATTATCTAAAGCTGCTATTATTGGAAGGAAGATAATATTACTTTCCACAGGAATAAATTGGTAGCTCAACAACATACGAAATACAGCTCGCACCATATTGAATTTTAAATTACAACATAACATTGAAAAGATTTTTCTAAGTTCGAAAATCAAATGCGACTACACTTAAAGCTGTTGGAAGACATTGCAAAGACATGCTTTGAATTGTTCGTAGCAGTAAATGTAATAATAATGTATATTTCCATAAAATAAAACAAATTAGTTTGCACTAGCAATAGAAAAATAAACTAAAAAAAAATGTGATCAATATTAATTATAAGAACGGAATTCATATACTGTAATTTCTAATGTATTTAAATGAAATGAAATGAAAATATGCTTTATTAGGCGGAGTTGGGACTTGAGAGTCCCCTCTACCACTCAACCTTGAAATTTATTTACTGTTGCTGTTGAATATTTTCATTTCCGTGTGAGTTTACTTTAATAGTGGACATACATATTCTTTTGCTTTCTATTACGTCTAAATTGTAAGACTGTTGAATAAAATGTATAAATGTAATATGCAAAAGAAAATAATGAGGAGTGAATAGTAAAATAATAAGTTATAAGCTCAGAAAACGATGTTGAGTTCACATTATGAGATGTATTTATTACTGAAATTGAGAACAAAAAGTACACATATTGTGATGCATTCATACTCTAGCGCCTAGCCCTTGGCATATTAAATTGCAAGTAGTGAAATTAAACATACTTGTATCTTAATAAATTATAAATTGAAATAGACTAGAGTAGTAGACTACAGTAAAAATTGTGGAAAATGACAGTAATGAAAGAAAGGATTTCGGTTTCAATGTAATTAATTTCTACGAAATTGAATCATAAACAAATTTCAATTTGCAATGTCTTCAACAGATTGATGTTCAACTATCATTATTATTATTATTATTATTATTATTATTATCATCAATTTAGAAACTTAATGTTTCATAGAATCGAAGTGAATGTAATTGGCTTTTACACTTAAAACTCAATGAATACAAAAAAAATTTGGAAATTACAGTACAATAATCATTTTCAAAATACTGCATTTAAATAAATTTTGACGTTGGAAGAAACAAGAATGTGATTTTTGGACAAATTATCAAGGAATTTCAACATAATTTAAAAATATATTAGCTTGGAAGTTGGTTTTTCTTACCCTAATGTTTACTGGCTGATCGCGTTATTGCCAAAACAACACAGAAACGGTATTTTCCAATATAACTATACATTTAGATTTTTTTTAATTGAAATTTAAACACACCACTCCAATCTGGCAAATAGCAGTTGACAACAAATTAATAATTGTAAAGCCCAATCCTTACTAAACATCCGCATATAGTAGTTTAAAATATTATTTTCTTAAAGTATAACTGATAAAAAATTCAACAATTATGAGAATATATTTGCTGGAAACTTCATAAATTTACACTATACTGCATTATATATACGATTACCAAAATAAAATACATTTTCTAGCCAATTAAATTATGGAAGCATGTAGAGGTATTTTTAATGATAAATAAAACGCCAAAAGTGAGGCCGGTAGTCAGTTTGTTTCCTCTGTATAGCAGTAGACGTCATCTACCTATCTGTGCCAGTATGGTATGTTCTGTGGAAATTTGTTATTGAAGAGTATGTGAGTGTTTTCGCAGTGTTGGAGATAGATATCGGCAAATATGCTGGAAATTGGTGAGCCACCCATTGGCAATCCATCAGTGTTGTGAGTAAAATTTGTTGTTGAATGTTAATTAATTTTGTTCAATGATGATTTTTAGGATGTCTTTTATTTCATTTATATGTTCTGTAGCTGTGTTGTTGTGAATAAGGATGCTTTTTATTATTTCTATTGTTTCGTTGATAGGTATGTTGGTGTATAGGTTTGTTATAATATCAAAAGATACAAGATTGTGAGGAATTTGTCTTTCATTTTTGTGATGAGGTCGCTACTGTTTTTTATGTATATGTTGTTGTTAATGTTAATTGGTTTCATGAGTGTTTGATCTATGTGTTTTGCTAGTTTATATGCTGGGGCTTTTACAATTAATTAGTCTTATAGGTATGTTGGGTTGGTGAATTTTGGAGAGTGTTTGAAGTGATGGAGCAGAAGGGTGTATTTGTTTCAGTCTTCTTTCAAAATTTAAAATGGATAAATAGTTCAATGGTTGAATAGAATAATAAGATTTTTCCAATTTACAAATAATTATTTTCTTTCAAAATTTCTACAAGCCAGCTCAAGATTATCGTATTAGATCCTATGGTGGTGCTATCATCTTAAGGGTTACAGCAACAATACTCCAATTCCAGATTTTCAAGGTATAAGTTAGGTTCTACGAGCCAAATTTGTAAAAAAATTCACAAATAGTTTGCATTTGAAAATTGTTCTATATTCTTTCATTAAATTCAAAATAATAAAGACGTTTACACCGTAGAAGATAAACTGAACAGTATTATGATTACTGGGAAAAAACCGCTCCAAATGCAACATATAGCCAAATTAAAAAAAGTCAAGTAAATGCTCTATTTAAAATTACTGATATATTAAAATGTAAATCAATAGGCAACTTGATAAAAATTCTTCCAGTTTCGGTGACTATTTGTCAATTAAAATTATAGAGCTTTCCACACAATTCAATTTTTAATGGAAGTAAATCAATTGTTAATTATTATTGTACTGGTTGCTGGAATACAAAGCTGTATTGTTCATTTAATTAAAACTCAAGAAAATATTTGTGAATTCAATATTATATTATTTTACAGTATTTGAAACTCATCATTCAATCTAAAAGAAAGCCGAAGCGATAACCTTGATAAATCAAGCTATTATAACATAATTTTCATTTTCATGTAGAGTATTCTGATGCCAGTACAGTAATGATGTACAGTATAACTGCTACACTGTACAATGTAACTTAAAATAATGCGACCGAAGTGTTAACATGTGGATAAAGTTATAACTTGATTATTTAATCATTTTTCGAAGTTTTGTAATAATTATTGTTACTTTTAATACATCCATTACCTGGGCTTTACTGATTATTATGAAAAAGTTAGAAATGTTTTATAAGAAATTTCAAACTGCATTTGATTGTTTTCATAAAGAATGATACTTCAAATATTCCATCACAAACTTGCTACTTCCAAAATCGTTGACTTGTAACCACAACTACTAATCCTTACAAGAAAATAGTTTTATAAAGCCACGACCTTCACTTCTAGTTTCAATGACTGTTTTACAGAAGTCTCAAAAATAAAAAGTCCATTCCACACTCATCTCACTCCATTCCATACATCTAAATTACATTCTGTGTCTAAATCTAAAATAATCTTAATGTAAGAGAAGCCTAATCAGCGCGTATTGAATTTTAAACCTGATAGGAAATATGCGTAAGATTTTTTTCAGAAATTCTCACACATATCCTCTTGTGACGTATGCATGCATGCATAGTTAAATATATTTCTGTTTATTTATTTAGAGTGCAAGAATAGAAAAAAGGTACACTGTATGCTCAAGTACTATAAGCGTTAGGTGATAAGTTCCAACTTGAGACAGAATAGTATTTTTATTTCAAATTAAAAATGCAATGCTTATTATTGAACTGCATCAACGGATATGAATAAAAGCTCACTGTTCTAATGCCAGCTTGATAGTGTGCTGAAAATTAACGGCAGTGTTATAGCATAGCCCCATAAATTCAGCGAAATAAACTTTCAACATTTAATGGTTTCTAAGAATTCCAAGAATTTTGAGACAAGCACAAAATTCCAAACATACGACTATGTCTCAGTCTCAACTATTGTTTGCAGCATGTTTCAAGATGAATTCCAAGATGTACTCCAATACTAAAAAAATTTGCAACTCAAATTTGCACAACTACCCAATATTGTCAAACGAAAATAACAACGAAATTTTTAAAACTTCTGTGTCTATTCAACCAAATGGAAATCCGTAAATAGTGGCACGATTCGAGACATCCTTTCTATTAGAAGACTGCTACTGATGTTGTCTTAACATCTAATGGGTTGGCATCAGATATAGTCTTTTCTTTGTTTTCAAAGAAAAGGATTATCAAGGAATAAATAAATTTTATTAAATGCCATAGTTATGTTTTAGAACACGTTGTTATTGGTTGGAAGACCCTCAAGGAAATTCAAACTCCTCTAATAAGCCATGATTACGCAGGTCTAGAACATCATTAAGCATCCAATCATTACCCACCCACAAGCCTCAGACTCATGTGGGCATCATCAGCATGAAAAAATGTATTACGGTATACACCACACAAACAAGGTGTATTCCTAACAACCGGAATGATAGACGAAAGCCAGAGCTGCTAAGATCACCTATCTAGGTAACGCAATCAGGGCGTTATCTCTAACATTGGCTGGCTGCTCCTACGACCTCGAGTGCGAATATCGTTCAGCCTTGGATGTTCTCACCTCATAACCCACGCATAAGTCTCAGACTCATGTGGACATCATCTGACTAAAAAAAAGTTGGGATTCGAGCGTGCTTAACTTGATTTTGCGATCAAACTGGGTTCTAGCTCACTGCATGGCCGTTGGATGCAATTCAAAGTTGTTTAATGATTCCAGAAGGCTTTAGAAATTGAAGAGGAACTTTGAAATTTCGAGCAGGTCTACAGTTCCAATTTATAAATAATCGGCTGCTTAGAATCAAACATTTACCAGCTATAACATAAAATCAACAAACGTATACTCATCAAAGATGTAGCACCACAATCCATGACAGATGCTCCATAAAAATCCATCCCCAGATAATTAGGTATCAAAACAGAAAATTAGGAAAGAATGGGAACAAGCACATGATACTGTTCAGTACACTTATGTTGAACGATCAACGCCTCTCAGACAAACTGCTACTAGTACACAGTAAATGTAATAGAGAGCATTTAACTGGTGTGTTCCATTTTATCACGGTACATCTTCATAGCCAGAACAGCATAGTAAATGATTGGGATAAAAATTGGGACTATAAAATGGGATAGAATAGAATAACGATGCTAACTCTAAATACATGGTAGAAAGTAAGGCACCAAATTAGATGTACATCCAGAGAAAGATCAAAGGAATGAAAACCAATGATGCACTAATATGCAGACTTTCCTTAAATTCAGATGATTTTGATGACAAATGTTTTTTCATATTGGAGAGAACCTTCAATACATACACTAGCTCTTCGTGTGACTATTAAGACACTACCTTCACGATAGTTTGAAACGAAGGACTTATAAGACAAGCACACAAGTACAGTGACCTGCAGCTATGGTGGCGTAATCAGTTGGAGAGTGCTTTCCTCTGATAAGACTGACTCTACTCCTGAAGTCACGAAATCGATTTTCGTTCAGCCTTGGATGTTTTGTGTATTTACCTCATTACCCACGCACAAGTCTCAATACTCATGTGGGCATCAACCCACTGAAAAACACATTTTATCTTTCACCTAGTAACAACTCTCAGTCTGAAACAGCAAACAACAAAACTTCAGAATGGGGTATTGAGCAATCACATTTTAATATAGATTACTTTTAAATGAATTTATTAAAACACTGTACTATGAAATCATTTTCATAATGACAGTTAAGTACGTCAAAACTTCTATTCATTACATGGGATCAGTGAATTGTTGAGCAATAATAAAGTAGAAAATTTAGTCCTGGAAATTCACTGTTTCACAATTTTTAATGAGGTATCACGATCAAGTTGATCAATAGAGATTGTAGCATGAAGTAGCACAAATGTGCCCATAAACTGATGTTGAGAGAACCATGCTTTCAAAAATTTGATGGCTGCAAAACTTAAACAAACCTGCTACTCCACAAAATGATCACATCCTTACTTAATAAATTTATAGTAAGTAGACCAGTCTATGATAATGGGAAACAATGATGACGAACGCATAATACAGTACTACAAAATTGCCCAAGACTCATTTATCAATTAAGATTCTAATAGACGGATATTGGAATCCACCTTGAAACATGCTGATCGTGAATTACATGAGATCAATCAATTTTACAATAATTGAAAATTCTGTTCGCATTGTTAAAGCTTCCAAGTTTCCCTCCCATCAAATTGCTTCTAAATCAATCACACTTCAAAAAATGTTTAGAAGCATACAGAAAATAGTGGAGAACTAAATGCTAGCTGGTGAACCAGTGTATTATCAAAATATCGATAAAAAAATTCGTTTCTATGGCTTACTTTTCCGAAGAAAAAGCCTAGCCAAAACATGTCAATTATATTAATTTACTTAGCTCTTCATTAACCCACCGTTAATTACACGGTTCTGTTGTTTATGTCATTTGTCAAATAATTCTTTATAAAATATTGGCTGACTCTGCTCAATTACGGGTAGGCTCGCCTATAACAGACAGAACTGTTCTGTTTGCCGACTAGCCTCGTGGATATAAGACGGGTCCAACACCGACTAAGGCTCCTGTTAAACGACCATCGAGAGTCTGTCGTCCTGAGAAGCAGACACACAGCTGAGAGATCAGAGCTGCACTCTTATTCCTGCTACTAGACAGGGGTGCTTCATCAAAAACAGAAAAAATTACATTTAGAGAAAACAAAAAAATTGTACGTGCAGCTCCTAATCCCCCAGTCGTGAAAAAATTACACCAGTTATACAATACCAAGACTCAATATTTCTTCAAAAAATTACAAGATACTCACTTCATATCAGAATCGAAAATCAAACATAAAATTATAAAAATCAACTTTGTTAGTTGCCACATCAAATTCAAAACAAAGCTCGTGTCTTAAAAATAGCTGTCTCGTTTCAAATTATGACAATGTCAAATTACAAAGTTGAAATTGTTAATTAAAAGTTTGATACCACGATTACATGATACAAAGCAGTACCTTCACTTCCTAATATTGATACAAGTTTATGTTGTTTTCCAAATTATTGGTAAAAGTATCATATTGTATAAATCTTCTATTTGTAACAGATACACACGTTGTATTGTTTCTACAAATAGAATAAAATAATCATTACACTGCCAATTGAAAAATAAGCTATAAAAATGGTTTCATGATTGCTATACAATTATTTTAAATCATAGGAAAGTGTATTTTTAGCACGTAAACGACCAAGGAGTAATATAGCTTTCCAACTCTCAAAAATAGGAAAATTTAGGATTAATGTAGAGGATACTTTCAAGAAAGGATAATGGTAATAAACCAAGAGTGAAATGGGGATAGCAGAATGATTTGGCTGTTTTCAAGTCCACATACTCCAAAATAGAATAAGCCAAGAGATGAAAAAAGTAAAAAGGCCGGTCAATAGAACAGATTGCTTCATCAGATAAGATTAGCAAATTACAAGTGCATTTTCACTTGCAGTAAACTTATACTCGTAATTGTGGGTGACCACATAAAACTTCACATAATCAATGAGCAAAAAAGTGCCATACATCAGCGTAGATGAGGCTTCAGTGCAATGGTTAGAAAAGGCCTTTAGCTTATTTATTTAGAATTTGTCTGATCACTGGAGAGAGGATTGCATTTTTTCATTTCGGCTGTTTGCCATGAAATCCAGAATCAGCCTAGCTTAGAAATTGCGGTTAAAAAACAATAACCACAGTTCATAAGACAACAAGCAAGCAGAATGTTTAAAAGAATAGAACCTAGTTCTATTTTCAATACAAAAAACAAATATCTGCTAAACCGAAGCTCCGTTATGAAGATTACTGGAAGAAGCCAAAACTAAAGCTGTGATAGGATAGACTCCACATGGGATAATTCATTGAAAATCGCAAGGGCTCAGGAAATAATGAGAATAAATTTCAGCCAGGCCTAGAAGATTTCATCATTTAGAGGCCTGAGAGAACCTCCATTAAAATCGTTTTTTCCAAAAAAGTGGTCCAAGATTTGTGACTAGCTCAAAGATCTAGAGTGAACAATGTTCAATTTATTGCAACTAGTTCAAAATAATAAAGACGATACACATTTCTCAAATAATGTTCCATAGCTGCAACATGAAAAGATCTTTCAAACATATTTTCAATTTTATAAGCAAGAAAAACTTTTGAGCACACTTCATAAAATATGAAGTTGCTCAATGGCCACGGTGGTAATCTAATAAGACTGGCTACAAATCCTGTAGTCATAAGTTCTGTTCTCATTCAGCCTTGGATATTATGTATAATCATCGGTCTTACCCACGCACAAGTCTCAAGACTCATATGGGCATCAACCGGCTAAAACAATTATAGCTTCGAGTCTCTAGAATTAACCTTGAACTGGAATACTGCATCGCACATAAAATAATTACTGGACCACTAAAAATACAAAATGAAATACTAGATACAGTATATGAATTACTTCAATGGCATCAGCATATTTAGATCATTATTCAGACTAAGACTATAGAATCAGGCAAGTAGTCACATTCTTTCAAATCAAAATAAGACAGAGTTTGAAAAAAAAAGAATATCTTTTTGATCATTCTAGATCAAGACTTCAAATAATAGGACAAGTATTGCCAAATAATTTCAGCAACTTAATACATCCAATCGTACACGAACGGAACATTCAGGGGTAAGTTTCGATTGGATCAGAGCAAGTAGAGTCGAAAGCTTCAAAATGTAGGGCTTGACAATGTAATCAAAAATGTTGTGATGTTCAGCAAAAGCCAGAGTTCTTGTATCAGAAATATATGAAACCCAAATTACAATGAAATCTTAGCGAAAACAATAATGGAATTACAGTCTGAAATCAGGTAATAGTGAATGGAAGGGTTTGAAAGAAGGATACTGGTCAAGGAAGAACGATATTCCAATACTTCTAACGGGTAGATAGCGCAGATAACTTTTCACATAGAACACTGTGATAAGGGGAATGAGTTTAAGTAAATTTACCGCTTGGTTTCTGCGTCAGTTCATTGAGCAATCCAATTTACCTTTGAATCGCAGACATCACAATCGTTGATTGAGAAGAACCTATTATGAGCTTAATCAGACCTTGTACAGACAACAATTAAAAATGAATATTTATACTAAATTACGTATAGTCAGCAAATTGACCATTTTACAGTATCAAAAAATATCAACTTCTATTTGTATTCCTTACAATAAAAGATAATATTTCTATTATAAAAATAGTAGCAATTACTGTATTTGATTTCAATGTCTGGGCATGATTTAGCGCAGTAGCTGATGCAAAGATTTTAGAAAGTGATTCAATTGTTTGCAATTTGAAAAATAAAAGAATATTAATATAAGAACTGTAATAGCCATGTCAAGTTTTTGAGAAGCAGATCGTTTTTATCACACAAACCCAACTAAAAAATAAACTACTTACTGCTATGAGTTGCATTGCAATAATCAGTTATTATTAATTCTTGTCAATTTTCAATGAATTTAAAACTCACACATGAAGCGTTCCAAACAAAATTTGTCCAAATACATTAATAGCGTTTAAAAGCGATTTCCAGTAATTAATTTCTCATGGATAATTTCAGAAAGACTGATGATTACCTAGTTTTCTGGAACTCATATTTTAAAATCAAGTTATGAAATGCATCTCGTTTGCATGAGCCATATTAAATATTTAGTAAAAATATGTCTGATGAGAATTTTTTTTTTTTTTTAAGGATGAAACCCACATAGGTCCGAGACCTGTGCGTGGATAATGAGTTGTATAGTGATTGATGAGCTGGACATACAGTTTTAGGTGGGTTCCGAACCACCGGGAAGTGATTTAACAGCAGAGAACAGTGTCTTTTTTGCTGGCTGATCTAATCGGTCACCCTTACAAAGAGTACCCAGGAGAACGCAGCTTATCTCTATCTGATTGAACAGATACTAGCTACGGTTCACGGCTATCACTTCCCTAAACTTCCCTAATTGGAACCCTGTTGAGAGTTGGAAGAACACTCCGCTCATTTAATTGCACCGTTGAGTGTTGAGGTCTCAAGAGTGACTCAAACTAAATAGGTAGAAGAGATATCACATAGAAACTTGAGACTCTGTATCTGTTCAACTTATTGTGTAAATGTATTTATTTTCCAGAGAATTACTAAAGATGGCAGAAAGCCAAGGGGTATCAAGAGAATTTATAAATCATAATGATTTCGGATTATAGAGCTTATAAGTTGAAGAATTCGTAGGAAAGAACCTTTTCAACTTAGGCTTCCTGACACACCTACAGAATTCATATTTCAAATGCAAGGGAATTCAAATTATTCATACGAACATACAGGATTGTATGAATGTATAACTAAATTCAAAAATGATATTTCTGTTTCTTTAGACATGAACAAGAATTTTACCATTCCATTAATTTGGGGGATAAATGTCCACATATCCTTATTATTACAGTGAATTTGCATACTGTGATAACCTAGATAATTAAACTTGGTTTTACAATCGCAATTTTCTGTTATTTCGCTGATTTTATCTTTTTGACCGATTTTTCTCTCAGATTATCAACCGTCAGATAATGACGAATTGATCGGGAATCTTAATTTTTCCGGTGATAGTAGCCAGCGATTGATAGAAACCTTTCTCTAATGAAAAGGAGAGTATTACGTGAATGGAAAACGTGACAAACAAAACATATGCCCTATTATTTTGAGGTAATTAATGCGTCTAGTTTAGTGAAATTGAGGCTGAATTAGGTGCAATCAATTAATAAGTGGAAAATCAGAAACTAAGCCTTTATCATGTAAATAATTATTAGCAATCTCTCAACTTGACATGCAATTTTTTTCATCTTTTCTCTAAGTAAATTTTAATAGTACTGCATTATCGAATTTGAAGAAAGAACGAAAGAATGATATTATGATTTGTGATGTTTGCTAAGAATAATTTTACACCATGGAAATGTACAGTCTCATTGATAGGAGTATTAAATTTCAAAATCTTGGATCAAAGCAACCGATTTCTCAACAATTGAACCACTTTCTTCGCCGCGCTTCTAGGGAACTACCCGTAAGGGTCTCTTCACCAATAAAAGCGATATGCTTTTATTAGAGAATAATTCAAGATATGCTTGATTCTTCTCATAAAAAGTTTGGTTTTCAGGTAAAAATGTCAAAATTAACTATTCAAAGCTATGAATTTATTATGAATCATAATTAATTTTTAAAATATTTCAAAGTGGATGACGCAAAAGCCCATTCAATAATTGAATGGACTTTCATTTGAAATCTTCATAATATTCCAAAGGAGATCAATAGGGCACATTTTACATCTTAGAACTAGTTTTAGCACTTTAATTCAAAATACAACACACACCCAAGAACAAAGGAATTCCTGTAAAGGTAAATTTGACACTAATAAAGTTTATAATCGGAAATAAACTGAATAATTCAATATTTATAAAATGATTGGATTCACACACAAATCAGTTTTCCAGCTTGTCCAGTAACTTATGTTAAATAAAGTAGGCAGTACTTATCATAAAACCCACCAATTTGAACTACAAATATTGAATTCTTAAGAATTATTATGGAATAGAAAGAGTTCAATTCATTTTATCCATGCAAGATACTTAATTAATTAGTATTGTGTATCAAAATTCAACTTTCATAGAAACGCAATCACATGAAAATATTCCCATATATAAGATAACTATTTCTAACAATCCTTTGTTGTTTACAACTGATTTGCCATAGAGAGATACTGTAGTATTCATATAGCTTGGCAGCGTGTAGAAGATGGGAGGACTTGCTAGATCTGAACCCAACTGCTGCCAAGTTATATGAAAACTACAGTACAGGGCAGTATTTGATAGATTGTTGGGGACATTGAAAATTGATTATTTTACACTTGAATTAATGGAGAGTTTTTGTATAATTTATTTCCAAAAGACAAAATCTGATTATTTTAACTTAATATTTCAAGTCAGTTTATAAAAAGTCAATCTCAATTTATTTATTTATTCTCTATTTTCATTTTTTATTTCAGATGAAACTAACATGAATAATCCTGATGCATGCTCGAGCGCAATAAAATAAAATAGTAATAGAAAAATTCCAGGCCTAGCCGTGAGGTGAAAAAAATGAGAACCATCAAGGTTGTTCAGCTTATTAGGTTAATTTCAACCGCAAAGCATCTTATTGCTGAAAAGAATTTATATGGACGTTATAATTAAAGAGCTGTTATAAAATAATAATTTCAAAATAGAATTATAGTTATACAGCCCGAGACTGATATACTACAATAATAAATTTGCCATTGAGAAAAGAATCACTCAGATGAATCATCTGATAAGTTTCTGAATTGTTTCAGGTTTAGTAACATAAAATATAAATGGAAAACATGAAATAATTATCATTGATTGGGTTCTGCACTAATGTAATAATTAAATTAATCAATAAAGAAATTCCTTCATAAAACACTTTTAGAAAGCATTATTCAAATAGCTTTAATTCATTGAGAAATTGTCAACTGAATAAAAATATAATACATCTTAGACCAACAACTACAGTACCATCAGAAATAGATTATAAATTCAAGAGCTTTCAAGCAATAGAAGCAACTTTTTCTAGATTGCATGAATCTTGAGAAATTAGTTTGAATAATACAGAGGTCATATTTTTTCAAATTATAGAACAGATTGTTATAGTTTTGTATGGTTGAAATATTGTACTGCAAAAATGGTTTCTATCAATTTCATATACTAGTATATAATTAAATTAGTTCCTCTCTATACTGTATAATTAATTTTAAATAATTATGAACTTCACCAACGAAATAAATCAAAACACAGTATAATAACATGGATGAGTTTTTGTCTTAAAATGGATAAATAACAAATAAAATCGCTCACAAACTGAAAGACTGGACAAACTGGATAACTGAATATTGTGAGTTAAAGAGTTAAATCACAAGTACTTACTGTACCAATTCTTGAAATGCATCAACTAATTATCCATAGAATATTTTTTCATAAATTATTATTTCAATTTATTACAATATTTTAATGATTAAAATAACTACCAATACAGATAAAGCAAATATAAAACATGAAATGTTAGTTTTCTGTGCCAAATCAGCCAAGACTCATCAAAAATAACCTACAAAATTACTAATAGATGGGGAAAATCTTGTAACTTTTGATATATATGTGTGATCTTCCGACATGATTATTGGGGCATTAAGATATTGGGTTAATTAAACTACAGTATTCCTATTTATTCTGTTATTTTTGACAGCCCGTTGTGAATGGAAAATAATGTTTGAAAACACTCTTGGGACTATTTTTAACAGTGTAAAAATTTACAAGTGATACCAGCAAGTTTCTTATGTACACTTGGCTGATTTGGAAGTGAATAATTAAATATACCATTACCATTATGAGCGTTTGGGGCTAATCTTTTGAGTACAAACATAACAATACAAATTTTTTAAAGGCTCGTCTTAAGCGAGAGCGATACCAGCTGCGAAGAACTTGCAGCTTTTGGACATTCAATTTTAATTTCGGTAATTAGAAATTTCAACTTGCCAATCCATAAGGCCAATACATAGAAATTTGAAAATATTCTCAAGCTAGTGATGGAAACCAAACACGGTTGGCTACTAAAATGTTGAACAACTTTGGAGTAATGCTCCAATAATCCCACAATCATGGAGACCGCAAAAGATTAACACTATAAATTCTCAGAGTTATTGGAAGCTATAAAAATAAACTGCATTCTAAAAGTTAATGAGTTTAAGCTAAGTGTGTTAAAGATGTAATTAGGGTCTGCACACGAAATTGTAATCTGAACGGTGATACACACCCCCACCAATCATGATAAATTGAAACTTCAGACGCCTCAGTGAAGGAGGCAATCACCTACTTACTCAGAGTGGATTAAACATCAGTAACCAATAGACTTAAATTGAACTCTGGTTAATTAGTTGGCTGGATCAATCCAATTACTATCAGCATTCAGAACGGAGAGACTCACACACATATAGCAAATGAGTAGTGACTTGAACGAACTGTATTAAAAACTGTACTATGTATTATGATAATATTAGGGAATCCACAAATTCAAAACCAATTTGAAAATATGAGTTGCTGAAATTCCCGATACTCGAGCAAAATTGTTTCAATTGAATTTATTGATGAATATTTATATGAGTATAGTATAGAGAGATGGTGGGAAGATCGAGGAAGATGGAGAGGCATTGTCAACACCCAGACCCGGCATTAGCTGGAACGGGATCAGGATATGTATGTATGTATAGTATAGAGAATACAGTATTGATTGATGAAATAGTTTTGAGAGAATAGTAAATGAGAATACTCAGCACTGTGGAGATATAATTTTATAAAACTATTTTCAAAATAATGTTTCAATCGATTTTTCAAGATAGGCTACTTTCAAACTTATTTTTATCCTGCAATATGATATACGTTTTAAAAACTATTATGACATTTTCAAAAATATTTTTTTCTGAATGAGTATAATAAATTAGGTCCTTCCTTATTTTCCGTATTTAATTAGTTGTCCATTTTCTTTTACAGTACTATATTTTTTTTAATCGGCTGATTAAAATTGAAATGTCTAGCGAGTAGGCCTATTCAATTTTTAATGATGATCATTTTCGAATGATCCGCCCCAATTGACTCGAGACAAATTATCAGCAAGAGCGTTACGTTACAGTTATGTATAATAAATTGTTAATTTGAAAAGTGTAGTTTATTTTCATCAAATATTCATAAAACCGAACGGAACTGATATTACTGTATAAATTTGTTCCATGTGCAAAAAATGCATTATAAAATGAATTATATTCACGTAGTATTTAAATACAGACCGATTAGTTACCAAGATCATATATTAGTACTCAGTACGGTACATAAATTATTAAAAAAGCACATACATGTTCATATTGACTTTGATATTATTAAATTGAAGAAATAAAAATTGTAAAATAAAAGTATTGGTATAACTTTCATCGATATCCTCAGTGACAATTAAAAAACAATTTTACAGAGTAATATATGACAAAAAACTATTAGACAAAAACACATTAGAGTTGAAATAGTTAAATAATTGGCTTTATTCTCGCATAACCAATTTCCAGATTTGTTTATTCATCATTCTAGTTTATTGTAGGCTATGTTGAATAATATCGTATCAAACCACTTTGAAAAAAATAATGTAATTTTTATGGAAATGTTATTTAATTTTAAATATCGGGGTTTTAAACAGCGTTGAATAAGAATTTATAGAAATTTTAATAGAGAATTTTCATCAATAACATTCCAATAATATTAGCTAATGTTTGTGATATAGTTAATATCTTCTATTATTTAAAATCAAGAATATAAGATACAACTGGATATATTACTGAAGCACAAATAAGAATCCTATATACCTGCATCAATAATTACGTAAAAACGAGACTATCCAGAAATGCCAGAAAGAGTGATTTTGATGAGTCGCTTAACATATTCATGGTTTATACTTACAGTTCTATATTTAATTTGCCAATTTTTAAATGGAACTAGTGCCAAATTACCGTTAGAGGAATTCCTTACATTCAAATATGAATGATAAAAATTGAATCCCATAAAATGTGACAGTAGAAAAAGAATGATCAATTGTGAAGATGCTGAAAATAAGATATAATTTATTAACAAGTTCATTAAAAAAAAATGATCGATCATAACAGATATATTGTGCAAAAAAATACATTTCAAAGTATTGTTCACTACTTGAGCCCAATATTTCCAGTACATTGGTGTGGTTTCATTGCGAGCAATGCATGGTAGAAAAATAATCTAAATGGAAAGTGATACAAACATTCGAAAAGTTCGTGACAAGACTTTGAAAGGTTGAATGCTTTCAATAAAACAAGAGGCCCCAATATTCTTTATGAATCCTTCGCCCTAAAATAACATGACAAACATTATTGATCCTCCTTCAAGGCAGCCATTTCCTTTCAATAAATTATTCAGACATTGAGGCATTAATGAATGGACTTTCCGTATTCGGGACAGACATTCGAATTACACGAAAGTACTAAGCTAACTTTCAAGGTAACTAACTATGTTGATCCTTAGCAAATATGTCGGGAAGTGAACTTGAATTGAACTTAAATTTACAAAGTCCAACCACTAGCATAAAGATTCTCATTGAAACTATACGAATAAATAGGAAATTAATTATTATTCCCAGTAATTTTGAAGTTAGGCAACAGGAATGTAAAAGAGTGATTGGGAGTACATAATATAACTTGAACAACCTTGTTTCTCTAGTATCATTTTATAAATAATCTTTTATTCGGAAATAAATATTATATATTTTATCACAAACCAATTAAAACATATAGTCACCAGAAAATGAAGTTGACATGCTAGAGCAATAATTCTAAAACCAATTGGATTTTAGACAAAAAATTACGAAGAAACTCTTCAGTATAAGGCTTAAAAGAATAATATATGGCCCTTGGCCCCATTCAACCCCATGCATTCAAGCTTTCAAAGTCTGAATGCAAGTATAATTTAATATTGTACAATAGCACAATACAATTCAACTTCAGTTAGATAGATATCCATTGTTAGTTGACGATTCTTATGAAAAAAAAATCAAATAATCAAGGAATTCATTCAGAGTTAGAAGCACTGATTTCAGTTAATAAGAGCAAACTGAAGTTTTGAAGTATGGAATGAAGTAATAAATTATCGAGAGAAGCAGAAAATTCAAGATTTTATTAATAATCTTCTGAATAAAACAGCGGAATTTGAATTAATTTTATTATACTTTCATACCAAACTTCTCTACAATAGAAATTAAAATATGAGAATTATAAATATTTTTTTACATAATAGTCATTCCATGACTAAAATAGAGAAAAATTAAATCAATCAATTTATGTAGACATATCTCTCTTTGAATTAAAAGTAGAAAAGCAATGTAAAGAAAATTTGATGTTCCTTTATAGGAGAGGACTTTAGATTTGTAATTATTTCAACTCGAAAAAGGACGGAGTTCACGTTATAAAAGAAATAGAAGATAATACGTAATAAAACTGTAGTATTCAATTCCAAGTTAAATGAAATAAGATTGTGTGAAAAAATACGCTGTTGAGAAATTAACCGAATGAATAGTTTTTTAAATTTCTAAATTTAATTAATGTAAATGCAATAGGTTATGGAATAATGTATTATTCTGGGAACAAGATAGCTAAAATTCATTTATTTTTACCACAGTTCATTTTTCATTTGTAATAAAAGCACACGGAAAATAGAAATAGTCATAGAAACCACTGGATCAATAGAAAATTCACAAAGCTCAACAAACTGTAATCATACAGGTCGATAGAATTAGTTGAAAAAGGGGATTTTACTTGCGTTTTTTCAAAGAGGTATTCAACAGTTTAATAATAAGCGAATCTTATAGACCACAACCACTAAAAATTGTGGATTCCATGTTTCAATAGGTAGCATTCAACTGAAATCTATTGTGAGTACTAATAAATAAACTGGACATCAAAGTGGAGACAAATACAAATGTTCTATTAATTATTGGATCGACAGGTAATACACCAAATCACATCAATTATATTAAGAGCTTGATTATGGGCATTGATATTTTAGGCATTTACCTATTTACAGTATCAATATTCATCATCCGGCAAGATTTGCTTGTAGAACTGAAACAGGTCTTTCTAATTTCCTTACAATTTAAAACAAGAACATTCTGAAAAAATATAGGAGAAAGAAAAAATTTCAAGGGAAAAACAAAGATTACAAAGCTATTTCAACAGACTATTTAGATTCATAAAAACTAATTAATTACCTCCAATTTTTGACCAAAAACTCTTTTGAAAATTATTTATTCCTAAAAAATGGGCTTAAGGTTTAATAAGAATCGTTAACACATTTAAATAGAATAATTGTATATTGTAGAATTCCGCGACGGCCGACCAACTGAGAAAATTTTGGCTTCAAGTAGTTACTTAATACAAGTATTAAGATTGAGGAATTCTTTAAATATCAAGAACTGCTGGAATCAGTTCAAATAAGTCAAAATCATAAATTCAAAGAAAATTCAATAGAAGAATAAATCAAGAAATTAGTTGATAAATTTAGAAGAAAATGGATCAAAGAATGTTTCTTGAAACAGGCAAAAACCATCATAAAAAATTATGAAATTTTGGTAGGAAACATTTGTAAATTATGGAAGTCGTATAGCGCCATGAATGTCCAGATATTTAAAGAAATGGAAATAGATTGCAAATAATGTTTCTTGTTTTTATCAAGATAATTAATAACTATTAATAATGTGAGAATGCAAGAGTGTTACATGGCATAAATTATGGCGTTTCTAGTAGCCTACATGAAATTATCATGTCTTGAAAAAAAAAGGCGAATCAAACTCAAGATGTCGGGTTCAATGCCTTCAAGAAGGCTATGCGACGTTTGAAAAGTAAGGTGTACTCAGTTTAATTAAACTGTTCAAAGGGAAATAAAATATTTCTAATATCAATATTGAAATAGCATAAGTATACACCTTTAAAGCTGAATGGTTGAGCAGAATTTATTTATTGCGAATCTGTTTATTGAGAAACTAATTCTCAACGCAAATATTTGACATGTTCAGGTTCAAGTCATTAATTCACATTTCCAAATCAATGGCATGATCTCTAGAAAAAATCCTTTATCAGGAAAATTTTCTTATTCAAAAAAGTGAAATACGCGTATAAATCGTGTTAAAGTTATGCCTTGAATTAGTTGGGAGCTTATATGGACAATTTTGATGGCATTTTGCTCAACTTCAACCAAATTCAAACCCACCCCAAAGAACCTAATTCATCAACAGAATTTCAAAATTATACCTGTTGAGTCTTCGTTTTCTGTTGTTGGCTCTTCCTTGTCATCATTTTCGCTTTCCTCTGGTGCACCTCCATTTTGTTCCTTTGTTTTTTCTTCCTCTTTCTTTTCATCTTTTTCTGTTACATCGTTTTCCTTCACGACCTCCTTTTCAACTGGCTTGACCTCCTTTTCAGGGGTGCTGACAGCCTGGGTTTCCCTGTAAGCAATACGAGTAATATTTCATAAATAATGTATTGACAACAAAAGTAAGTCAGAAACAAAACTAATACTATGCATATACATTATTATTCAAGCCCTAACACTTGCATCATTATCATACAATTTTGTAATGAAAACAGTGTAATTTTAAAAATACGTCTGAATTATTCCTATATAATTCAAGTCATAAATGCCATTTACAAAAAACAACGTATATTATCGTAATGTGGATTATAATATTAGAGCTTGGAACGTTTTAATAATAAAAAATTTAGCAGTGAGCCCAGTAGTTCAAAAATGTATGTAGTAAACGTTGAACAAATAGACAATGCCTAGTCGACGGGAATTAATAACCTTTAACACATGGGAGATTGCTATTTATAATTCAGATTGCTAATGGAATAGATTGAAAACCAAAAGCTCATGGCGTACTCCTTTGTAATGATAGAGGTTTAAGGTTTTATTATACCATATGCAAGAGATGTATCGTACAAGATCATTTTCAACAAGTTCACAAGCACTATCAAAAAATGATACAAACACGTGAACAAAATATCATCATCTCTTATCATCAATGTTAAATAATAATAGAGGAGAAAGCATTCCATTCTAAAAGAGGAAATCTCATCCAATTCATTCTTATAATATTATAATGCTGGCTTCAATAATTAAATAGTAGTACGCCTTGTACAAGTTGCAGAACATTTCTTATCGCATTTTACTTGTTTTGAATGCTACGGATCATAAGTGTTCAATTATAAGTAAACACCATAAGAATCAGAAACGGTCCTGATTGACTCTGAGCATGCACACGAACCTGTAGAAGTCGAAAAACCCAACCAATTATCGGCCACCTACACTTCTAACCTAAAAAATAGACGTCTGATTCTGCAAGTTTTCAATAGCTGATTAACAGGAAATTATTCGTGAAAATCGATGAGAAATTACTCAAATATAAAATTTTGCCGATTTCGTTTGAGCGATTGTCCGATACTTTGTTATTGGGCGGCCGATATTAGATAGGTGTATCAATGTGGGCATGAGTTGAACAAATAAGTACATCAATATAAATTTCTAAAGGTATAATTAAGCTTCTTAGTCACAAATGATGAAAATAAGTTAATAAAGTATTGACATTCACTTTAATAAACAAGGTAATTAGACAATTCGATTTAAAATATAAATATTCGATCTCAAACTTATCCTCGAGATCAGCCGATAATTGGTACCTCAACTTATATCAGCAAAAATGATCAATAAAAAGTTCTATCAGTTTTTAGGATTATCGGCTCAATTATTTATTATTTTTACTGATTTAGAATTTTACAGTGGCAATAATATCAGTTATGTTAGCTTTTTTTTTTAACTTTACATACTGTTAGTGGATAAATATTTATAGCTAGATCTCTCCATTTCATAATGATTTCTTAACAGTATAAGCTTAGTACAATGCTTCTAAGAAATATAAACAGATTTTGAAAACGGGAAAGGCTCATTTTACAGGCTGTTCCAAGAATTAAGAGCTCGTCAAATAAAAATATTGAAAATTAATTTATACTTTCCTTGAATCGATTGATATAGCGAAGACAACCGAAAATAAAATAAGTTCAGCATTCTCAACGAACGTTTTTTCTAAATAGCCTAGGTTACGGTATGGGAGGAAATCATGTTTCCTTCTAGAAAACCTAATATTGTAAATTACGAAATACGTGGCTGTTTTCACAAAAATATAGACTGCGACAACTTAATGGAGATGTTACTTTGGAAATACTGTATTGTTGATGAGGTACAGTCCATGGCGTTATGCATTTTAGCGGCTTTTCATTAGGCAAATGTAAAGGTCTTATTTAGAATAGAAATTACACCTTATAACAAGCCTGACCAAATTTCTAATAAGAGAGAGAGCAAGATTTATGAATAAATAATAGAAACAAGGTTTCAGAAAAGCGAAAGACAAAGGAATTTTAGAAGTACGTGAATTGAACCGGCCGGCAGCCATCTTGCCACACACGCTAGAAGGCATTCAACCGCCAAAACAAAGAGCTACACTTTCATCGAAAAATTCGATGATACTCCGTAATTAATTGAAACAAATTTCACTTACTTAATTTCGGTAGCGATATCAGACATGTTTGAAATGGATAAGAACACAAATTATCACTTAACAAAGTGAAAAATCGTCGACAATTGAGGAGCTTCACAAAGACAGCAACAGCACTCAACAACTCTGAAAGCCAAAGGGAAGACAAATGGAGTGGGGACGCCGCTGCACTGTGACTGCGCAGGTCAGAAAACTATTATTCCCGCGTTCATAGATGGCGTTGATGTCACGCCAACCAACACAAAGGTTAGGCCTATTATTATGAAAAAACTGATCATCATTACAAATTATTTACTGAGATAAAAATACACTCTTTATGATGCTACGAACATCGACATTGGGCATGGATCTTATTATTATATCTAAAGATTTTCCTTCAAGTAACTTTACACTCTCGTTATTGATCACTTATTTAGTTTATTCTCAGTTCAAGAGAATTAAATTGACTATTTTTAAAAGGATATCCTGATGGTATTGCCTGTGTCTGAATGCGGTTATTTGAAATTATTCTATCAGGTTATCAATGTGTAAATTAGTTTATCAATGAAATACGCTCAAAATGCATCAATAATGAGTCATTTGAAAAGTCGTAAAAGTTTATACTAAATGAAGTCAAGTCTACTACACGGGCGTTTTTTTAATGCACAGAACGCGATGAAGCGCTTCTAAAACGTAAAACCATAGTCGAACCATCAAGATCCCTCATCTATGGTAAAACATTACTCAATGAGAGACATTGTTGCCTGTTTTAAGCGCGATAGATGTATGATCTGACCCTACTTCAAATTTCTCACGTGTTGACTCGAGGCCTCAAAGTATTTTACATATAATTATATTTTACGGTAATGGCCGAATGTCAAGATGTCCTCAGTATTTCAACATTTGGTTGCAATAAAAGTAGCCTATGCTTCATGATGTTTAGAAAAAGACTCATTGGGTGTTTACCCCATTTATCCCACTTTCGAGTAGGTCGTTGCCCAAATGCCTCAATTAGGATCAGGTTTTCCAAACAACATTTTTAGGAAGGTTAAAATTTACCTCAAGTAACACTATTCTAAAGAATGATGGTTTTAAAATTAAAAAAGAAGAAAATATGGAATATTTCACATGCAAACTGAGCTTGGCTTCATGGGCGTCCATCTTACTTCATCTATGAAGGGGGGGGGGGGCTGGGAGCCATTTTGTGTGAAAAACTGGCTTCTTGTGTTTAAAATCTTGTGTAAAGTTGTGTTTAAAACAAAAAACTGGATTCTAGGAGGGGCTCGAGCCCCCCTTGCCCATATTGATGGACGCCCATGCTTGGCTTAATACGGTTCAATCCTTAATTAAATTCACAATCAATTTTATGGTAAATTGAGTATTTAGCCTACTTTTCTTTTCTCTTATTTGAGAATTTATGAGCAATGTCTATTCGAAAATCCTTTTTAATTTTATGAGGACGCAAGCTATTATAGTCTGTGAAATGCCTACTATGAGTGGCAAACTTAGGACACCAAATAAAATATGAAAAGCAAATTTTTAAATATTATGTTCCTTTTCAGAGTATCTACATTGAGTAGATATGAAAAAAGCCATACGGTAGCATATAATGATTCTCCCTTGCGAATGAAGAGAACAAAGGAAGTTAATTGAATTGTAAATTTTCATAGTAGGCCTATCAGTTGCATACATTCACTCCTTCATAGCTGTTTATTAATGAGTTGCAGGCTTCAGCAAAAGCCTTATTACTCTACTTATTGGTTGAAAATTAATAAAAAGTTACATTCATCACAGTTTTTCTGATTATTTCGGTGGCTGAGTTGGAAACTGTTTAATAATTTGCCATATTCTGGGAATAATTGAGAATTTATTCAATCAATAACTATTTTTTAAATAATTTATTTGCCATTTCAACTTGAGAATTTCAATAACTTCAACGTCATTGAAACGCTCATATCTATTTAAATGTGAAACAGCTAAAAGAAAAGATTTTTTAAATAATTATTAACCTGCACAATTTAGAATGCTTCACTAAATTTTAACATTCTAGGCACTTGATTCTTATGAAGCACACAAGGTGTTTTGCATAGAGTTACCAATACTTCGTGGCTTATACACCTAAATAATGAAAGAGTTCATAAAAAATAAAGGTCTGGAAATGCTACACAGCTAAAGATGGTGGAAGTTAGCAGTTATTCTCATCAATTTACTGATTCATAAAATAGTAGTGGCTTTATTTCACTTGTAATTTGATCAAGTTTCTATGTAAAATGAACTGAATAATCGAATAAAACAAGCTGGAAGTTTGTAACTACAGTAATTTTAGAGATATTCAACATAATATGCAAAAGTGGTAAAAAAAACACATTTTTTGAGTTTTAAGTGAATTTTCTTGGTTAATTGTACAATAAACATTTATTTCTTCTCACAAACTTTTTAAAATTTAATTTTGTAAAAACATTTCATCAATAAATCGTTCACATAAATATATGTGATTTTAATGTAAATCTTCATGTATTAATAGATTCCAATAGTTTGTGGATTAACTTAAGATTAAAATAAGGTCAAACTCAAGTTGTTTTTCACTTAGACAACGATACAACAATGATAAATCAAGATTATAAAGTTGATTAGTTTTAATTACAACATGGTAAATTAAAATAAGTTGCATTACTTTGTCAAAACAAAAATACTACTTGCTAAATTATAGAAAAAATTGTTTGCAAGTAGGAGTATTTTGAAAAAAAAATAAAGTTTTGAAATGCTCACATTCACACCCACTCACTCATCATTCATACTTTTTAGTGCATATAAAACAAGGTATGACATGATATATTTAAATAGTCAAGTCATAATTATAAAGAAACTCTCAATTATTTAAGGTACGGTACCTATTTTAATGGTTTTAGATGAATTTTATAAGTGGAGCCCCATCATTTTATAAGTGTTCTTGTTTTTTTAATAATTCGTAAAAAAATTTAATATGCATATATGTTTTTAATTAAATCACACGCTAGGCAAGTATTCTACTGAAATAATATAAATAGTCTGAATTAGTTATAATTCATTTCCCAAGTAGAACCTATTAAGGAATTACGTTAGTAGACTAGCCACTGTTGCAGCAGATTTCATATCTGGAATCTAGAACATGGAGAATGGATTAACTCATCATCTATTTTCTTCCTATTGTTAATAACAAGGAAGAGGAAAGACGCAATTTAGCTTATTTTTATGGAATAGAAATTCCTAAATTCCTATCTCGACAGATTGTGAAGTAAACAATTATTTCATAGTGTGGGAAACAACTGTTATTGTCTTGAAAGTCTTTGACTATTAGCGTTGGAATAATTTTACAACCCATATGAAAAAGTGTCATGTTCCATTATTAGTTACAGTATAGGCTGGCTTTACCATATTTATAGCTATGGCTATTATTGGTATTACTTTTCATATACCTGCTTAATTTTTTGAAAATATCGACATTTTCCTCAATGTTTTTGATTTTCCCTTTTTCTTAAATATTTTTCTCAATAGCATTGAACATTTTAAAAAATTATAGTCTGTTGCTATTTTTTTTTTTTTTTTTTTTTTTTTTTTGGAGGATGAAGCCCACATAGGTCTGAGACTTGTGCGTGGGTAATGAGTTGGATGATGGTGAATGATGAGTTGGACCTACAGTTTTAGGTGGGTTCCGAACTACCGGGAAGTGATTTTACAGCAGAGAACAGTGTCTTTTTTGCTGGCCAATCTAATCAGTTACGTAACCGTTACGAACAGGACCTACGAGAACGCAGCTTATCTCTCTGATTGAACAGATACCTGCTACGGCTCGCGGCTATCACTTCCCCAAAGTATTTATCATTTTACTCACTTGCTTATTATTTGTTCATCTTTACATGTCAACAACTGGCTAGATTTATTTTTAATACAGTCTCGTTCATCATAATTTCTTATTTATTCCAGAAAAAATGCATATTTTCACTAATTTGACAGTTTAAGATCCAACCTACTAATGCGCAAATCAATTCTTCGGAAAATATTTTAAAACTCAATGTTTTTGAACAGTTTTTACAATAGATTATTCAGTAAAACAATACCACTGAACTATATTTCGATTTCAATTCATAAACAGAACACCTACTGTACTTGCAAAGAGTTAAAAAATCCTTCACTTTGATAAGATGAGGCTGCTTACAAAAATAAAATTATTACAATTTCCAAAATATTTAGATGAAGGTGTTCCTTACTATTTTTATAATATTTTACTACGAAGTATTCTACCAGTGGTTTCTATTCTATAGCATACAGTTCATTAGTAATGGGTAACTACATTAACTTACTATTAGTAGTACCGGTACTACAACGGTACGGAACAGTAGTACGGTACCCCCTTGATGTGAGTGCATACAGAGCCATAAAAATGTCAGTTCGCAGTTTACTGCTAGCAATGCTTCACAGTTTCAGCTGCGCACACTGCACAGTCCGACGTTTTATGGCTTTGTAATGCTCCCACTTCTATCTTCAGTAATGTATTCTGTATTAATATTATCCTTATTCCGTTTTCGTTATTAATGCATTGGTCAGCGGGTTGAGAGGCGGAGCAGAAATGGTCTTCAAACAGTTTTTCAATAAATTATTGATACTTGTTATTTAGCATTGTAATCGGGTCCGATTGATCTTTAAGAAATTAAATTGTTTTCTATTATTTTCCCCATCATTCCTCATTACTGATGTCAGTAGATGATCCTATTATATCCTCGTATTTTAATGAGGTCCTTTTTGCTAAGACATCAGAATACTACCGATAGCTATTCCTATAACTATTTTATCTCTCATTCCAGAATACAAAAAAGTAATTTTAATTAAATGGGTTCTTGATTGAATTGTTTCATTCTTTCCATGTAATCCATTCACTTAACCAGTTCACCCATATTTTTTAAAACAGAAAAACTTAGTATAAATCCTTATCCACCTAGAATATCTATTATAATATGAGCTCCTATTCTAAAATAATTAACAAATTCATTAACTATAAATTTCCCAACAAACCAGAAGTTGATCTTGTTTTGATAAATAAACGCACCATACTTTATCCACGAAATTTTGCTGCTTCCTTAAATGAATTTGAACATCTGACAAGTTTGAATAATAGAACTGAAGGGTTATTGTATTCTGAAGAATGAAAATTTAATCTCAGTTAAGCCTACTACTGTAGGAACTATTTTGCATTATTACTGAAATAATTATTTAAGATTTTAGGTTAACAAAAGTCGATTTGTTAGTTCTGACAAATCACTCAGTTTGAAATTGACCTCCTAGCAGTGGCGTAGCGTTATCCAACTGGGCCCCCCGGCAACCAAGTTTCCGGCCCCCTCTCCTCAATATCATATGAATATCCCCCTCACCATTGCCACCCACACCCTGGAAATCTTGCATATTTTGTGGGCAGTTATCATAAATCATGTAAGAACTAAACACCTTTTTCTCTGTTAAATTTTAAAATTCAATCATGTTTCAAGGGGGGAGACTAGTCTAATGATTTTGGCTCGAGCATACAGGTTCCTGAAAGACGGAAATAGTTGAGAGTTAATTCTATTATAAATAATTAACTTTATAGAAACCTTGAAATTGATGCCTTCCATAGGAATAGGATCCACATTCACAACCTCCTGGTTAGCCTGAATAAATCGGTTAGCATTCTTGTTCCAGAAGTAGGTGTTCTCTCAGAATTCGCCTCATTCGCGCACACAGACACAGGTTCAATTTTAAAAACGCATTTAATCTAAACTACGGCGAAATTACTAAGTCAGGAATATTTCATGTAGGAATTTTCAGGTATAAAAATTATAATCTCAATATTTTGCACCTTGCAGTCTGAATGAATTAATGTAACCTGTCGCTGTCCTCTCGCTTTTTGAAATGCAAATACTCTGATAAATTCATGAAGATTCAAGTTTTTGGCTCTCTCATTTTCGATACTGAGTAAAGCGAGGCTACAGAGTCGGTCTAAAGTACGTCTCCATTTAATTTCTTGAAGTCACAACATCCTGCTTCTGAATTCCTTCACTATTTGAGAATTGTGAAGTAGACAATAAATATTGACCCGACAATATTTAGCCTATTCATTATTTCTTTCTTTCTTCTACAAGTGTTTCAGTTTTAGTTTTATTTCTTTTAGAAAAAATATTTATATTTCAGTCCGGGCACGGACCATTTCTTGAAAAAATATATTAATTTTCAGGCCGGGCCCCCTTACAGCCCGGGCCACCCCGCTCCGCGGGGTTTGCGGGTGTGTATGTTACGCCACTGCCTCCTAGCTTAGTGGTTTTGAAAATAAATAGTTTGAAATTGACGTCAAAGTGGAAATATCATATTGCCATTTTTGTATAAACAAAGTTTTGGAGGATTGATTCTCATTAAATCGAGTGAATACTGAGTACGCTTTTGATTCTGAAGCCCAGCAAGAGTGGAATTTTGTTCACAGCAACTATAGAAGAAGAAGCAGACACTCTTGGTTCACATGGAACCGACCGAAAGAGAAAGAATTATATAGAAAGAGATGAAATGTAACTGACCTTGACCGTACCAATGGAACAAAGTTATTTTCAGAAAACTCATCTATTTTTGTATCAGCCAACTGAATCTAGGTAGTTCCACCTTCGCACAAGTTTCGTGCGTTTTTTCTCTCAGTTCTTCTTCATCACCTCCTTCTTTTCTGTCCTATTCCCTTCAAAATTGTTCCCGGAATTCATTCGTTCATTCAGTGCAGTCAAACGGTCCAAAGGTTACTTCAGTTCGGTCCTCAACCTGCTGAGAAAAGTGCGTAACGGACGAAAGAAGAAGATGGAGAAAACAGAGAGAGATGTGCGAGGGGGAGAAAGAGTGAAATGAGTGAGACGAAAAGCAAGCATGGCATTGAAGAAAGAGAGTTCAGAGGACAGAGCTATGGAACGAAGAGAACGAACTGAGAATAGAAGAGAAACTGACAGAGCACAGAGAGCGAATGAGTAAGAAAGCAAAAGAAGAGAATTAGGCTCCGGCTACATGGACGATCCGGGGTCATGCAAAAAATACGAGCTCAGACGCAGAGTACTTTGATGAAACGAAAGAATGACAGAAACACAGAATCGTCCGTGAAGTAGTGATCTATACCGTTCCCTATCGTCCGTTTATTTGCGTACGGTAGGCTTTTCCGACAATGTGCTCCATTGATAAAAATTACCAGATTCAGTTGAATGGTAAAGTAAAAATGTCTATATCCAATGAAAGCCGGATCGGTCGTACTTTTTGATCCCAAACGTACAACAAAATTGTACCTAGATCGGTCTTTCAGTCTGACCCCCAAACCTAACCTACCCTGATCGTCCATACAGCCAAAGCTGTGTGCTCTTGAGCTATTTTCATCCTATCTGCAGGGCAGAACTCAGTATGTATGTGTGGATGGTGAGAACTCCTGCACTTTACATGTGGTGTGCCTTAGGGATCTGTCCTTATTGGTCCACTGCTCTTCTTAATCATGATTGATGATCTTAGCATAAATGCACCTTCAGAAATTGTCTTGTATGCAGATGACACCACAGTTCTTAATAAGGATACAGATGACACACAGGCTATGGCACTGTCTAAGAATAATCTGAGCATTGTCCGGAGTTGATTAAATGCTAATGAATTGTTTCTTAATGAAGACAAAACAATGACTGTCACTTTTGGGCTTAAAAATAGATCTTCTACAAATAATAATGGTAATGCTCAAAAATCCTAGGAATCACTGTAGACTCAGCTCTAAGTTGGACACAACACATAACTAGTCTAAAAAATAAGTTGAGCAGCAGTGTGTTTGCCCTTAAACGATTGTGTGGTGAGCTTGGCCAAGATGGTCTCCGACAAGCCTATTTTGGCCTTTTCCAATCCCATATTTCATATGGTCTGATAGTCTGGGGTTGTGCCTCACAAGCACAAGACATTTTCATAATGCAGAAAAAGGCTGTCAGAGTTATTGCCAGAGCTGACAATCGTGAGCATTGTAGAAACATTTTTAGAGAACTTGGTATTTTAACACTCTTTTCACTATACATAATGCAGTGTTTGTTGTTTTTAAAAACCAACCCAGATAGAATGCTGATGAGAAGTGCTACACATTCATATGATACAAGATTTAGTCAATCCCTAAATGTTACCCGAAGTAGACTTCATAAAACGGACCAAAGTCCCTCAAATGCATCAATTAAGTTCATGAACAGGCTTCCTATTGAGGTAAGGCAACTTGATCATAGGAAGTTCAAACTTATAATACAAACATTCCTTTTGAGGAGTAACCCCTTTTACTCAGTTAAAGAGTTCTACAACAGAAAATTGACTGTGGAGGGTTTTAAAATTTAATAATTGACCAATTGATTAAGTGACTATAATGTATTATTTTTATTTGATGACTTATTTGTATCTAGTTTTATATTGACTTACCTATGTATCAATGTGTGATATTCTTTTGGGCTAATAAAAAATATTCTATTCTATTCTATTCTAAAGCCTTAAGAGGTCCTAAGAAGCGGACGTGTGAAAGAGAAAGAATATGAATAACAGAATAGGGGAAAAGAACGGAAGTAACGTAAGAAAAGAACAGAGAACAGAGTTGAAGAAAGTAAGTTGGAAGCTGACAAAGATAGAATGATAAGCTATTAGCTATTGAGTGAGGAAAAAAGGGTGGTAAGGAAGGATGTTGGCTGAAGAAAGAGAAAAATGTGAGAGAGAAAAGAGTAAAAAAGAAGGAAATTACAAAGATAAAGAAAAACACCGAGGAAGTATGAGCGGGATAGATATGAGAGAAAAGGAATTATTGAGTGAGAGGTAAAACATTTGAAGTAGAGAAGCAGAATGAGAGGAATAATACAAGAGAAAGACCAGAGGTGAGCAAGAGCGCATGATTGGAACGAAAGAGGAAGTGGGAGTGAGGAGCTAAATAAAGAAAAATAACGGAAATGCGCTGAACTGAAACGTTAGTGCAAATTAAAAGAAGCAGACGTCTAATAATTAGTTTAAAATTATGGATTTCTCCATTCCAAAACTCATGAAGGCAACGTTGGTATAATGTAATTTTAGTCATGCAACTCGGCTACTTACAAGTTGTCTTTCAATATTAAAGTGACTATACATCCACAGCCTACTGCTGTATTGCACGACTTCTCTTATATACTACTATTATACAATATACTAGCAGTAGTAGTACTTCTATTATAAAAAATAGTGGAGTAGGATGAGGGGAAAGCATGAGATTAAATTGAATTTAAATGTATAGAGTTGAAAGTCTGTCGTCTGCACAAAGTAATGTATGGAAATACATTATTGCCAATTTACTGTTGGCAATGCCATAAAAAATACGATTTTTCATATCAATAATAATAGAGGAATCTTTAGAATTAGACAAAAAACATACAACGGTTAACTAATTATATTCTCATAGGCTATCGAATAGAATTTAAAGTATTTTTACCAAATATTTGCTGTAAATTGTTTTAATATCCTGTCTACTGATCTATTAGCAACTAGAAATTGTAAATTTTTTCTCACAAAATAGAAAATTGTTGTGTTTGAGGCTTTGAGGAAACATTTATTTCAATATGATTGAGAAGCTAAATATTAGTACTTCAACCATAGATAGAGACTTTATTAGTAAGGTAACCGGTACTTTACATCCAGCTACGGGTTCAGGTAAAACTTTAAAAGTTTTATAAATAAACAAGGACAAGCAGGTAGAATAACAGTAACACGCAGGTATCAATAACCGCAGACCTTCCACATTGTGAGCCACTAATGGTGAACATATACAATTTTTCGTTTAAAAATCATGTTTAATACCTCGCCGTTATTTTATGAGACCCCCTAATATAATTTATAATACTTTGTAGTGTGATGAGGTAATTAGTTAGGTAAAATATTGAATAATGCCTGTAACAACTTATAAATTTCTGTAACTAGACTACTGTATAGATATTCAGCGAATAAGATACGATTTTATAAAAATTTTCAAACATCAAAGAAAATGACAAAATTCTAAATCAGATTAGAGCTCAATAGTAGTACTGAAAGAATACTTTTTATAGTGTAGTAGATCGTAGATACTCCACGTTTACAGATACAGGAAGAGAAAGTAGAACAATTGATCGTTCATCTACACCGATAGTGGTAATAGGTTGGGGTGGAAATACCAATTACAGGATCGAGGTACAGGTTAATGACATTTCAAGAAAAAGGTGTTTTATACATAAATCTTCTTTTTTTTAATTTTATACGTAACAAGATGTGCATTCAGCAGGGATGAAGTTAGAGTATATGGCGCCCTTGGCGAATTGTAAAGGACGCGCCCCCAAGGGGGTCTAGGGGGTAACTCCCCAGTCTAAGGGGGTGGGGGGTCCGGGGTCCCCCCCCCCCGGAAAAGTTTTGTAGTTTTAGATGCAAAATGGTATATTTTGCGTTTTTTTAGCAAGTTTTTCAAATATCTCTTAGAATTTTTTTAGGTAGCATAGCTGCTGATTGCGCGCTCAATATTCGGCCACGAATTATTTAATTTACTTGAAAAAAAAAGAGATATAACTGAAAGCTGTTTGTGGCATCATCTTCAGCGTGATGTACATATAATAGTATGATAGTTTGAACCGGTATGACAGTGTTTAATAATTTTTTAACGAATTGACTGTTGACACTTATACCGTAGTGCGCGTTAAGGCCAACCCTTGAGCGCGGGATCTGTAGGTCTATTGTCTATTAAGATCAATAACAACACCAAAATGAATAAGAACTTCATAAGTAATTTAAGTTTACATAATATAGTGAATGGTGGACAATAGTTTAATATAGAATTCAAATTGCCATTTAATTATGTACAATAATCAATAAAAGATAGGTTCACACCATAGAACTATATAAACTATGTATAGAAGTTTATAGTTCTATGGTTCACACTGATGTAGGGCGCAGTTCGACGCACAACCACAACATAAGACTTGGATAACGTAGAAACGCCAGAAAATAAGTTTAACATTTTTAAATTCTACTGAGTAGACTAACACGATTCCATTACAAAATAATGTGAATAAAAGTTTGTATTTGTCTTACTATTCAAAACCAATTTTGCGCCCCTATGCTTCCTGCGCCCTTGGCGGGGGCCTCTGCCGCCAATGCCTTGCTACGTCCCTGGCATTCAGAAGCAAATCGTTTCGGGTTTTTGGAATTGGAGCTCTGCCACTTTTTAAAGCGCTGAATAGTTTAGTGAATAATAATTTTAATGTTTCAGTTAGAAATTAGATAATGAAAGCTATTCTGGTTCATATGTGGCCCTGAGATTTATAGAGCATGAGCTCATACAGCAGTGTATTGAACATTTTACTACTTCTCAGTAACAGGGATCTGATTACATCATGTTTTGAAGACATCAAAACAAATAATAAGTTTCATTTTATATTGATTTAAATCATGATTGCTTCAATGTTTCTAGTGTGAAACGCTTTAAACAAACTGAACTAACCATGAAAACAAGTAACCGTATCTTCAGTCAGGCCAATGATCCAGAGTTTTAGAAAATAACTTTTAAATATCTTTGAACTCAGTTTTTGGCTTGAAGGTCTTCGAAATTTGCAGAGTTGCCAAAATACTGTCTAAATTTGAGAGTTTATAGTTCTAAAAATCAAGTTCACACGAAAAAGTTTTTTCTGGTTCTTCTTTTTTTCTAAGTAAGCTTGTCATGTTATACTCAATAATGGATAATAATTCATTGGAGGCACTTAGAAATGATTAAAAAACGTTGAATGAACTGCAAAAAATGTTTTGGTGGAATTAACATTATTTGTGAGTTTTGTGGTTCTGAAAATTGACAATTTTGAACCAGACAAGAAAACAGAATAATAATATTTCTATCAATCACCAATGGTTAACCAATGAACAAGAATGAAGAATTATTATGAGTCTACTTTCATTCATCTTTCACACTTTTTTATTCCAATTTTCCATCATTATTAAATACAGTCTAAACATTTTATGTGCTTGTAGAGATGGGAAAATGAATATATTATTCAGAGATAACTGAGGAATATACATAACATTTAAATTCAAGTTCCTCTCAGAAATTATTAATTGAGTTTTCTTCTGATATTTCCACAGGTACTTTTCATTAATTTAATATTTAGTCATGTTTTTTAGATATTAAACTAACATCTTAAGAGACCAAGCTCTTAAGCAGAGTTCATGAAATAACCTTGCTCATATTCCAGAAGCCCAGAAGTTGTTACTATTTTGAATTAAACAAATTTGCATGATTTGAAAGATTATTTATCCTTGTTTGTTCAAGGGTAGGACTATTCCTAGGTTATAAAATACAATACTTCTACTTCTTAAAAAAACATTTGGTAAACTTATAAATAAAACTCTGTTTCTTTTGAACAAATTGAACAGGCTGTTGAAAATTCTAATATTTTTATTAATTTTATTCCTACTTTTCTTCTCTTAATCCTCATATTTTATTTCCTCTTTATGCACGTGACTTATTTATAAGCGCAACTCATATCCGCGCACACATATTTCTTTGCGGATATGTTGTTTTTCCAATAAAATAATGTTGTAACTTATTAAAAACTTTATGAACTGTATAAATTGTATTTGTCTTGGAATAAAATTGATTGATTGATTTATACTTAGGTGCAAACCTTTCTTGATTTGCTCCTGAATATAATAAATTTAAAAAAATCAAATTTGAGTTTGGAGAAAGATGCAGCAATTTAAATCAGTTAGAATTTTGTAGATAGCGAAAAAAATAGATTTTATAATTGGATTTAATATGGATTAGACATTTACATACGGTAACAAATTTAATACATTTATCGCTGTTCAATTTGTTGCTGAAGGCGGAAGTGTCTGAAATTGCCAGCTAATTGAGAATGGCTGGCTCAGTAATTGAGAACTATTGATAACAATTTGTGAAACCATCAAGCCATCCACCCCCTCCCAATTCGTTCATTTTTTGCGCCTTTCACATCATAGTTTGCTGAGAGCATCTGCACATGCCCGGGTGACTTACAACTTCTACTATTATAGAGACCCTGTCTATTGAAATATCGAGCCGAATACTCGTCCCTGATTGGGTGAAGCCAGCTCCAGCCAGCCAATCGCTGTCGAGAGCTTGCTCCCGCCGATCAATAATAGACTGCGACCGAAACACTCTTCTGGCCTGCTTTCTCTTTTCAAGAATGAATCGGACCCCTTCTTCACACAAACAAAATACTTTCACGCACACATGCAGCTTATCAGCTGTCACTCATAAAGTGATAGTACAACACTTGCTCAACTCGGTGTCGGGGAGGTTGACCCAAATAGACCTCCAAGTACAAGTGACCTACTGCAATTGCTGAATGTACATGCACATATGTTGCTGCTCCGTGCTCCCCCAAGTCATAATTTGCCCAACCCTCACCTATCCCACTAAGTGCTCGAATGGACGAATGATTGTCCAAACTTCGCCTTTTCATGTAAATGCATCACTTAGAATCTCATTCCATTAGCTCTACCCATATGATCACTGTTAATATTTCGAACACAATGTAATAATGTATTAACCATGTCTACTTTCTATGTGAAGTTAAGAATATTGTATGTAAGCACAAATTAAAAAAATTGTAAATTCAACATGAATAATCTTATCTTAGATCCTTAGTTCACTTCTACGGGGCTTTGGCATTTATCCTCTGGTTCCTCTCTTGTTTTATTATCCTCACAGGACTTAACTATTATCATTGTTATTCTGAATCTTACAGAGCCAAGAATCTGTTATATTCTACTTCCAGGAACCTATTTCCTTACAAATCTTTATTGTAGGCATTTCATTAGTGCTCTGTTCTATTATGCAGAGAATTATTTGCAGAGTAAACCCTATGATGTAGGACGAAACTACTCAAGCTTATGTGCTATAGGATGCCGAACCACCAAAGCTCTCAAGGTCTGTTCAAATGGAGACACTTATTGTGATAAAGCACTCTCGTTGAGCAATTTAGATTCATGCAAGAATCGTCTGCTACAACACGAGTCCAGGCTACTAGATTGCTTTGAGAGAGCTCTCTATCACAATAGACCTAAATGTGTTGTTGGCACGGGCCGATTATTGTATTTGCGATAGACTATAGTTCACGCCACCAAGACGGCTCTAGAAAATTGCGGTGTTGCCAGATATGCAATTCTTATTTTCAAATAATTAACTGCGGTGTTTCTTAGTCTATGTAAGCAGTCATATGGTTTGTCAGCGATGTAAGTTGATTTTTTGCTTCATAGCAATTTCTTTGAGCCGCCTAATTTCGTGGCTTGAAGCAAATCAGTGGCGGATCCAGAAAATGTTTTTGGGGGTGGCTAGTTTGCTACTGATAATAAGGGGGGGGGGGGTAGAGGTGAACTGAAAACAAGTATTGTGAAAGCTTTTGAATTTTTCATAATCAATCATACCCGAACTATAACTATTCATATGATTGGGAAATAAAAAATAGCTTTACTAGTGCTTTGAACCATATAGGTGATAAAATTAACTTAAATTTAAAGTATATTGGAAAATTTTGATTGAATTATGGCTGAATCTGGTGTGTTCAACAGTTTGTCAAGGAACAAAGACCTAGTATTATTCCGGTATTACGGTCATATTATTCAATTTTTAAGAATGAAAATCAATGTGGGAGCTTTTTTAATAAGATACAAATTTTTCAATGAACTAATGTTTCATCTAGTTTTAATAGATAAACTTTGTGTGAATTCCACACTGTAAAAAGAGATGTTTTTCTAAAGTTTTTATCTGACGATTAGTTTTCCTCTTATAGAAATATGGGATCTAATGTTACAATCGAAGACTTAGTAGTGGAATTAGGTAATTCTTGCTATAATGAATATTTTACGAGCTTCAAACTGATTATATTGGAAAAATTTACACTCTGGAGGTTTTGGGGGGGGTGGCTTCAGCCCGAAAGCCCCCCCCCCCCCCCCCGTGAATCCGCCACTGAAGCAAATTGTAGTGAGGTAATGTAGTAAGTTGGTTGTTGACTGTGACTGTGAGATGTAATTATATTTCACGAGCTAGGTAATGTGGTGAAATGGTAAGGTGGTATTTCGAACATTCAAATATGAATGTCATAAACCATGTTTTCTATCCTATATTATTAGGCCTAGGGCAGCAAAGATTCTGTACTAACATGATGAAAGATAAATCTAACTGAACTTACTGTATTTACTTAATTCTGCCTCATTACCAGTTAATTTTTGTTCATGTATCATTAACGGAAAAGCGTTAGATAGTACAGATCGAAGTATGCTTTCGTACGAAACAGATTCTGCTTGCGAGCCCTTGTAGAGAGAATCTTTTGGAATTCTTCGCAGCCTTATGCTGCTCAAAAGCTCAAAACCGATGACACTGTCAGTTCTTTTGACAGTGTTGAAATTTTGGAAAGGGATTTCGAAATTAGTTATGGCTCTGAAATGTCACTCATTCCTTATTTTTGGACAGTTTGAAAGAATGCTGAATGCGAAATTAAAAAGAAGACAACCTATTTAGACCAGTAAACTCAAAACCTTTCAAGTATATTCCAGAAGTTTGCAACTTCAAAATTGAAGTTTAGATGATTTTTAAATTTTTCATATCACAGTAGTTAATTGATTGTTAATATGAACTGAAATTTGAATTCGTATACGAACGCATAGTCATTCATATTAACACTAAACGCTTGTGATCTAGCCAAAAATCTGGAATTTATTCAGAATATAATACCATAAGTTCATGGTATTGACAGACAGTAAAAAATAAAATATTTCAACTCAGTATTTTTTAATATTGTAATGGTATTTATTGTAAGTCTATTGAGAAAATAATGCATTGTCTGCTTTTGTATACATAAATTGTTATTGGAATGAGAATAAAAATTGAGTTAAAAAAATAATTGAATTTAATATAATGAATTAGTTATCATTGTTTATAAATGTACTGTATTAAACGAAGAATAGGAGAAACTATAGAAGAAATATTCCATGAACTTAACTAAAGTTCCGAGCATCTCTCTAGGGAGAGAATTGAAGGAAGAAAGATCAAAATATCACGGTTGCCGGATATAAGCTTATATTCGTTCTGCCCTAAAAATAATTTTCTAAATTCAGGAACGGTCACCTTCAGATTGTTTCACTTTTGCATCAAAAGTATTTTCCTAAGATTTCTCCAGAAACTGTCCTATAATTTCCAGAAATTCCGTCACCGCTGCTATTCATGATAAAAAATCGTGAATAAAGAATTAGTGAAAGATGAAGAATGTAATTTTTGTTTCATTTTCTTCTTCCGGAAATAAACAATACTACAACAATACAAGGTATTTGTATTTATTTTATTAATATCGAAGGCCTACTCTATTAAACATTCATTCTAGATAGGCTACTCAAGAAAAGATCCATTGATTGCATTCATCAAATTTGTTTGGCCCAATTCTGTGCTAAAATTGAAAATTCAGCTGGATAAAGTAATAACCTAAAGCCGATATGATGAACATTTTTTTTGAAATTTTTCTCAACAGAAACTAATATAGGCTATATAATGCCTACAGCACTATCGAAGTCGGTGGTTTCAAAAAATCTCAAGTGCGAACTCTTCTCTATATAATACACCGAGTGACCATCATAATACTTTGATTTTAATTTTAAATGATATTTCAGTCTCAAAAATTGAGTTCACCTGTCTGTAGAACGTAGAACTGTATATTATATTCAGATAAATGTGTTTTCGAAATAAATATTAATCAATATCAAATACTCTATTCAGCATGTAAAAGTTAAAAGAAAACTCGAAATTTTCACAACAGCTTCATCGTCGAAATGAATTCTGTTATTGAGTACATATTCTTACACTCATTAAAATAAGGAAACCTTTGATTACAAGAAAACAAATAAATGTTTCTAGCTCGGCTTCTCAAAATGATGTTGTTATCAAAAGGCCAAATTCGTTAAAAAACTTCATACAAAATTATTTAAAATCTAAAAGGAATGAGTTTCATTTATTAGTTATGGTGGTTACAATGAGCCTAAGAAGGATACCATAAATGAAAGTGTAACTTACAATAAAACAAGTAGAAAGTTTAATGAAAAAATATATAATTTAAAGAACTTTTATAAACCTATCTTAATAAGGTACTTTAGCAGCGATTACCAAATTTGGCAGAAGAGAGAAATTGTTGTTTTTCCAGCTTGTCCCTCCTTACAGAGTTGTTCACTTCTAAATTCGACTTGTAGATTGCTCTTTTGTGAGCCTCTTTCTCCATCATACGCCATACCAATAGTAAAGGCTAGAGTAGACATATTAGTAAGAGGACACGATTGATATCCTAGTTTTATTTAAAAAATGGTATTCAGTTTTCAATAAATATAAAATGTTAGAGAATAGTTCAATTTAATTTTATTGACTGTAACTGTAATGCATCTGAAAAATAATTATTTTTTTATTTAGAATATCTATTTTTGTTTACATACATTTCTTTGCCATAAATATTTATCTCCTTTTGGTGATTTATTATTTTGTAAGTACTTTTGTAAGTTTTATTGTCTTGTATATTGAATTGTTTGTCTGTCAATTGCTGCCTATACAGCTTGTTTGGATCTGTTTTATACAAAGAACCCGTTTTGAAATGGCCATTGAGGATGACTAGGGAAGGGACTGTGACAGAGGAGCTTGTGCTAGCATCCAGCACATGTAGGACTGAATTTCTTCTACAGTACTTGTGCCTCGTGCCCGCTATTAGGTCTTTCTAGTAGACCGTTATGCAGAGAATGGAAATTTTCTCAGCAGCCAGATTCTCTGTAGGCTATTATTGAATCGGAATTTTATGGATATAGATGAACTGCTGTTGGAATAGGGAATTTCCGTAGCTATAGGATATTTTGCTCGAATGTGGTTAAAAATAAACAATATTACCTAATAGATTTAGGCTAAATTCATTTATTGCAAAGTAGGTGGAAAAGACCAACACTATTCCTGTGAATATTTTCTTTGGAGCTTTATTTTTCATCATATATTAGTGTTAAAGAGTAAAAAGTTTTTAATTTCAATCGTTTAGTTCTCCTTCCATTCAGTTCATCTCTATTATGTGAATCTATATATATATATATAATCGAAATACCACTGACTGACTCATTCATCACAGTTTCTCAGGAACCACTCGACCAAAAACGATAAAATTTGGTACACGTATTCAGTAGGGGGACTAGACGCGTGCTAAGAAAGGGTTTCAAAATTTACCCCAAAATGGGCCCAAAATTGAAGATTTTTGAAAATTTAGGTGACAACAATTTCTAGAGAACCATAAGGTCAAATCAGATAAAATTTGGTATTCATGTTAAGTATCGGCCTTAGATGTACCTTGGAAAAAAGTTTCAAAATTAGCCCCAAAATGGGCCCAAAATCGACGATTTTTGAAAAGTTTGGTGATAACCAAACCCTAGACGTGTACTTAACAGATGTAATCAACCTGGCATAATTACATTTCATCATACCCAGTCATATGTTTCCCACATGTTGCAAGGCTCCGACTGTATGGTAGCCTACATGCAAAGTGCAAAGTCTTTTGCTGTTCAAAGACAGTGTAAATAACGCTGCTAAGGGGTCTGCCATATGATAAAAACGGTTGACTTCTATCAGCTGTTCCTTTAAGCTGTTTGGCTGGCAAGTTCAGTAGGTTAGGTCTATTAATGAATAATCTCAAGATTTAATTTGTTTCAAACAAAGCAATCTTATCCCGAGCTAACAATGCTGCCTATTTAAGATGAAATTTGGTATGCATGTCCAGTACAGACCCTAAATGAGTTTTAAAAGAAGGGTTTCAAAATTAACCCCAAAATGGGCCCAAAATTAACGATTTTTGAAAATTTAGGTGATTATAATTTCTTGAGAACCACTGAGCCAAATAAGATGAAATTTGGTATGCATGTCCAGCATAGACCCTAAATGAGTTTTAAAAGAAGGGTTTCAAAATTAACCCCAAAATTAACGATTTTTGAAAATTTAGGTGATTATAATTTCTTGATAACCACTGAGCCAAATAAGATGAAATTTGGTATGCATGTCCAGTATAGACCCTAAATGAGTTTCAAAAGAAGGGTTTCAAAATTAACCCCAAAATGGGCCCAAAATTAACGAAATACTATTTGTAACAGTACATGAGCCTGAGAATTTTTGTGAAAATAGGTATTGATCAGAAAATCAACAAAAAATTAGTTGTGAAATTAATGAACCATAGATTAACGATTTTGAAAATTTAGGTGATTATAATTTCTCAAGAACCACAAGGCCGAAAAAGTTCAAATTTTCAGCTGGGGTGCTAAACACGTGAAAAATAGGGTTACATGATTCATCTCAAAATTTAGGATTTTTGGAATTCAGTTGATCACAATTTCTCAAGAACCTCAAGGCCACATGGAGTGAAATATGTTTGATTAAGACCCTAGATGCCTACTAAGTAATGGTATCAAAATTCTCCCCAAAATCAACTATTTCTGTAAATTTATCTAATCACAATGGAAATTAGTTGGACCCCCCGGGGGTCCAGGGGGCGGAGCCCCCTGGCTAGACGGTTAAGGCGAGCGAAGCGAGTCTGCCGGCTAGTAATCTTTATATAAGAAATGTTTTGTTTTAATGTCTCTATAGAAATTTACTACTGGTAATAGAAATTTCCAAAATAAACAAATTATGAGCAAAAAATTAATTAAAAATTCGAGCATGCTTATTCAGAGCTATATAAAAAAATCACTTATTTTAAAGATGTAAATAAGATTGATCCGCTTAAATTTGATTATTTTTGCTACAAAAAAGTTTTTTTGTGATGTTCCTGTGATCGACACAGACTTTATTAATTAGTAGCTAATAGGCTACTGTAGGCCTATTATATTAATAATAAATTGATATTTTTTCTTATTTTTTCGGGGGATGAAGCCCACATAGGTCTGAGACCTGTGCGTGGGTAATGAATTAGATGATGGTGGTTTATGAGCTGGACTTACAGTTTTAGGTGGGTTTCGAACCACCGGGAAGTGATTTTACAGTAGAGAATAGTCTTTTTGCTGGCTAATCCAGTCGGTCACTATTACAAAGATAGCCCAGGAGTTTCGTAGCTTATCTCTGATGAGCGTACTCACTGAAAGTTGGATTAATTTAAATTTTGAGTGTAGGCTAATAGGTGCGAGTCTCAAATATTGAGGTTAAATATGAACCCTCAAATATAAAGGCTAGAAAGAGCTTCTCTGTTAGAAAAATCTTGAACTTGTCTGTTAATGATAGCATTTTTCTACTAGTGGAGGTTCAATATAGAACGGCAACATTTTCCCGAATAGAATATTATTTTATATAGCTAATGCAGTTTAATGAAAATGAATTTATTTGCAAACAACAAAGATTTTGCATTCTCTTAGTCCGTACCTTAGTATTTAAATGCTAAATATCCTACTGTAGCATTTTAATTCCACATAAATGAAGCAGTCTTCAAATCCTTCTAGCTGAGCTAGATAGGCTACCTCTTTGTTCCACGGTTGACAACTTCCAAACTTAGCATCAAATGAAATCTTAAATGCTTAGCGCCATTATAAAAAAAATTACGGCCACGTTTCGATAGCGAATCTGTGACCTTGAAAAGCCCGCCACAAATAGGCAAGCACACTAGGCGGCGCCCTCTCCATAGCCCCTTTTTATTCAAACCATTCAACGCTCTTTCCTTCTAATTCCTTATAATACACACATCCAAACAGACATGCTCACACACAAACGCACAAACACAAGTTTTTTCTTTCGTCGTAACCCCACCTCAATCCCCAATATTGTTGTGGGTTGTGGGCCAGTCAGACCCGCTAGACAGGGAGCCGACCAGACCTTTGACTCGTGTAGAATGTGATGCATATTATACATATTATTATGTATATATACGACAATATACGTACTACGAAAATGTGGTCTAATTATATGCTACATGGTGGTGTCCCGTCTAGAATAGACATAAGTTGTATACAGACAGGTTCTCCAGAAGACGTAGAAAAACGGACCAGTTCAGGAAATCGGTATTGTAATTCAATTCCTATCATTCTTTCATTCTTGAGCGAACTGACACAGTTAAATCTGGTGGAACTTTCAGACACCAAAGTTGCTAAAACACATTCGTAGATGATAAAGGAGTTGACAGATTTGCTTCAAGCTCATTCATTTCCACAATATTTTACTTTTGTATTCAATTCTCAAAAGACGGGATTCCGTTTGAGGAAGAATGGGTTTTGACAGTTGAAACATAACAAGCACTTACGAGTCACTGTTTAAACTGTTAAGTAAGCCTGAATAATAATCTGTCACAATATACTGCGATTATCACTTTAACAACAGATGATTGTTTAACACGGTCTGTATAAGCGCTCACTGGTAATCTGGTTTGTATGAGCGGAAACTGTCACTGTCACTTTATCACGTTCGAATCACAACTGACTAACTTTTACGAGAGTTTCTCCTATTTATACATTTTTCATAATCAAGAAAGAATGAGAAGGTCCTCCTCATCTATATAAATAAAATTAGAGTTTTGTCTGTACATTTATCAGAATTGTATATTTTTTGGTTATTTTTACGTTTTATACATTAAATAAGCCGAAAATAGTCTTATCTCACTTTCTGTCTGTCTGTCTGTCTGTCTGTCTGTCTGTCTGTCACGGCCGCAAAGGTATTCTTCGCGGCCTTCTCCTCAAAAACGAGAGCATCGATCGGGATTTTAGTTATTGAACAGTATTGAAAACATTATTGACAATGTCTTTAGCTATAAAAAACTAAATTAACTTTTTTTTTAACAGAGTAATAAACGTTTAAAAACCAAGTACTGTGCGATTTTGGATACATTTTACGCGGCCTTCTTCTCAAAAACGAGAGCATCGATCGGGATTTTAGTTATTGAACAGTATTGAAAACATTATTGACAATGTCTTTAGCTATAAAAAACTAAATTAACTTTTTCTTCAACAGAATAATAAACGTTTAAAAACCAAGTATTGTGCGATTTTGGATACATTTCTTCCAAGTTTTATTACCACATAAGAATAAGAACAAATCATGTAATTTATCATGATATATCAATCAGCTGTTCTCAAATATAAATGGTGGGCCCTTCGCGGCGTTATTTACGCTGTCTGCAGACTTGTGTAGTCGGAGCATTGCAGTCTTTTAGGAAACATATGTCTGGTGAATTAAAGCTCATCTTATGTTTTATCAATTATTTCTTTGTTGAAAAAAACAAAATTTTCTAATTTCAATTTATCGAAACAAAAATTAACATTTTAGGAAGGTTCGGTTTGTGCCAGGCTCTTGGGAATTCGCCAGGTAGCACTATTATTACCATGTTAGAAAAAATCACGTAATTTATCATGATATATCAATCAGCTGTTCTCAAAAAATATTCTCTCTGATGCCTCTCACTAAATTGTTTACATTCTAAGTTGTTTACTAAGGGCCCGTTCACACGATACAGTTCTTGTGCGGTACAGTAAATTTGCTGTATCAGTTATTTTGCAGTGCTTTCGTTTGCATGTAAATTTCATATTGTATGTTCACACAATACTGTTTCGACTGGATCCAGTAAAAAAAGCTGTTCTAGCCGATTTCTACATTCGGTTTTGTCTTCGAAAACTGTATCACTAAAATCAGCTGTACCGCAAAATAACTATCCGTATCCGGTGGCACATGTATTGTACCGGTAATGGATATGTTCAAACGATACGCTTATTACGCTGGAAGCAGTCTTCAGATCGTCAGCATTGATCTTCTTCATTGATATTCTTCAGCATTGATCTTCTTATTAGTGAATTCCAGTGTCCAGAAGTGGAAGATATTAATTGTGAAAATTTAATTTCTCTAATATATGAGAGACCCGCCTTGTGGGACAAGACTTAAGATTAATATAAAAATAATGAGAGAAAAATGTGTAGAATATTGAAACCAGAATTTGCGTACTTTGATCAAAATTTAAGAGAAACCTTCAGTAAGAAACTTATTTAAAAAAATCTTACACAAATAAAAAAATCTTGGACTGGAATAAATAAAACTGAACTGGAAGCGCAATGGAAGAAGGAGGAGAGCACAGCAATAAGATAAGCAGCAAAGCCGGACCGTGTGAACATCACAGTACAGTTGACGCCGTACAGTAAAAAAACCGTACCGCAAAAAAACTGTATCGTATGAATGGGACCTAAGCTGTTAACAACTTCATGATCGTTGCTATCAAAAAAGCCGAAATTCTTATTTGAAAGTCTTATTTCTAAACATAATCCGTACGAAGGACGGGCACAATAGCTAGTTCTTTATAAAATTATATTGAATTCTAAAATAAACAGAGAAGCATTCTTGCATTTTCCATAAAATTCTAAGTGAACATTCTCCATTCATCCAGGCTATTTTAATTACTGAGATAAGAACATTCTGAAGGTGTCAGATTAACCACAAGGCGAAGATAGTATGGGGGAAAAGTAAACAATTAGCTTCGCCCGCAAGACTTATTGACACAGGCAGATAATTATACTTCTTTCTCCTTTGCCTTGTCCACAACAATATTATACAATATTCTTTTCAAATTTGATAAATAATTTTACAAATTTTTATTTTTCAAAATTGTTTTTTAATTTTTTTTTTAAATTTCTTCTAAGCATGGGGGGGGGTTTACGTCCCCAATACGCCTATGATTTCAGAACTTATAGAAGATTATTAATTTGTCTATTCAATGAAGATACTAACATTCCGATTTTAATAATAACTTCGGTAAAACAAATAGATTTTCCAGGGGATCACTTGATCAAGAAATTGCAAAGGAATTGATGATAGCCGAATACCGCTGTAATGGAAGCTGGATTAACTTGCAGGTTGGTGAAAGAACAACTTCAATTGGAAAAAAACATAGAATATAATGTAGAAAAACTTTCTAGTAACTTACAAACAATGAGAATCGGTTATGATATTTCAATGGATATTTTTCATTCCATTACACTAATAAGCAGATAGATTAGTAGAATAGGTCCTTGTGCTTTAAAACTGAATAGATGAAAAACTATCAGCAAAAAATGTATATTATCCATTTCTGATTGAAGGTTCTGATTTCGTATTACAACAGTTTCCCGTTCCAATCTTATTTCCTATCAATTGCAGATTGCAATAGATGATTTGATTATATTAAATTAATTTTACTATTCGTTGCTTATTAGAGATGGCTAATTGAGAAATCAGGCCATCTGAAAGTCAAACTATTCTCAAAAGCCTCCTATTTTGAAATTAAAAAAGTTCTACAGATCGATAAATCTTGATTCATAATTATTGGTAAAGCCAGAGCAGAAATTCTTCTTGCAAAGAATAATTGAAATACAACATAGGTACTGATAATTCAATGAAATTTATTTTCAAAGTAGGTATCAACTTGGTTAAAAGTTGAGTAACAAGAGCAAACACTGGCATGGGATCTTTCATACTCATACCAGGGGAGGATCCAGCAGCAGATTTTGGGGGGGGGGGAATACCTGAGTGGGGTATGGTTAACAGGGGGGGTGTGTTCCGGGGTGTTTGAAAATGGGGCATAAAATCTTGAATTTAAGGGTATTCTCAATTGAAATGAAACCAAATTTAATTGTTCACCTATCCTATTGCCTGTAATGATATGATATTTTAAATACAAATTTTAATAATCTTTTAATGTGTATCGTTACATCACACAAAGTAGTGGCATAACTACAGGGTCAGTCTAGGGGGGAGGGATGTTGTCGGGAGGGTTAGAGTCTGCTGGGTACAATAATTACAATAGTAATTTGTAATTTGGAGTAGTAGACCTCTAACGGTAAATTGAAGCAATATACATGGCTATTTATTTCAGAACGGGGGCTCGGGGAACTCCCCGAAAACATTTTTGAAAAATTACCTCTCTAAAACTTCATGTCAAGTGATTCTAGGCATTAATTCTTCTAACTTGACACTTCAACCCACGTTATGCGTCAAAGTAAATTTTGTCTAGTTCTTGTGTTACTGTCAATGGGAGATCCGGGACCTTACTTGAAACTTCCACTTTTCTATATTTGAACCCTCACTGCTCCTGATTGGGTTAATGTACAGTACCGAAGGCTACTTGAAAATTTCTTCCAAAATAATTGAGTGGTACTCCTTGAAAACTGTTTTTAAATAAAACTCCTAAAAAATCACATTTTCAGTGATTCCAGACATCTTTGACTCTTGCCAAAAATTGTCTCACAAAGACCTGCTAAAATAGAAAATTTATTGTTGGTTAGGCATTGCTGTCTCATTTTCCTCACTTGTCAACAACTTTGAAAAATCTCCTTCATTTTCTTCTACTTTTAATTTTATACCCTTTTTCGTCTTTTTTCATTTTCATCTCTATCCTCATACCAATTTCCATTCTTATCTCTTTTACACTTCTTCACTGTTTTCTATCATTTCCATTCGTTCCTCCATCTTCTTTTTCTCTCTCTTCTCTTTCCTCTTCTTTTTCTTTTCCTTCTTCTTCTCCGTTTGGGGGGATTCCCCCCCCCCCCCCCCCGGGGATCCGCCACTGACTCATACAGAACGACTTTGACCATAGCAATGCAATACCTGGAACATTTTGCACTGATATTACCAAGAAACTATACATTTTCTCATCTCAGTAGTCACGCTCATTCTCTATGTCAAATTTTGGACATGAAATCATTCAGCTAGGAAACTGAAGTATTGGTCGATAAACCTAAGCTACTAAGTAAGTAACTTTAAAAAAGTACAAAAATAAACATAATGCGGGATAGTACAACAGGGATTACAGACTTTCAACAATGGCAGCTGCTTATTTATTCATTCTACATGAGTCCAAAAACAGCCGTCGGGTAATATCCTAGTATTTCGTGACCATCCTACGCTGATTGCAGATGGCAATGCTCTTGAGAATTGTAATCTTCTACAAATGGTCCAAACAGTATCCTAGAAAGGAGCTTGCCTGTGGCAGTGCCCAATCAAAATCACGCTTGAGTTGTCTATGGTTTCTCTGGCTTCAATGAACTATAATAAAGTTAATATTTTTGTTTCCAATAAACAAAAACAACCTGCAAATTAGGATGCAAACTTTTAGTGTGGAACTAAAAAAAATTGCCATAAATTGCAAGTTTTATATTGTAAAAAAATATTATAGAATTCAGTGTAATTTTAATAAGTGACTTGGAAAGAAAATTATTACTTTATTTCATTCTCTTTATTTTATCTTGCAAGAAAATACGATGTTTGTATATCTATATCTATAGTCCTATCTGTTAATTAATCTCAAAGTCATTCAATTAAGTTCTTGTATCAAATTGAAACTGAACATTGGAAAATATAAAAAATTAATCCCGAGTTCTTTCAGGATTGATATTAAGAATCTATCAATGGAGGAATGGCAATGTAGTCATATACCTTGCTTTTGGGAGTCAATGAAAGATTTTATGCACGATCTGTTTGAAAGCTTACAATAGTTCATAATATTTCTAAGGTTGAAAATATGTTCTGCACACGACCTAATTTTTCTAAAACCACCTTGATAGTTTTTCTAAAACCTAATACTAATCTAATTAAAAAGTGCAATTGATAGTATTTTGTGAGTTCCTCCAAGTAGAGAAGTTCTCCTATAATTATGTGGGTCTTTCTTTCTAGAACCTTTTTTGTAGAGTGGATGTATAAGGGCTGTTTTCCAGCTCAAATGCATCTCTTCTTTTCCCCAAATTTCTTTAAAGATATGAACTGATGAAAGTTTAGCATTGGTGTTGGACCTTTACCACAGTTCTGCCACTATCAAGTTTTTTAAGTAGAGATATCACATTTTGGATGTCTTCAAAATCTGGAGGTTCAGATTGGTTTTATGTTGTTGATGTTGAAATAGAAATGTTCTAGTTTTTACAATTGAGGAGTTTCTCAAAATATTTTGCTAATATGCAGCAATTATCTCTGTTATTATGAGCTAATTTATCATTTTCATCTAGCAGTGCTTGATGGATTGTCTTTTGATAATTTTTGTTTAACTGTTTTATAGAAATTTCTTGTGTTATTTTTAGAAAATATCTTCATTTATCTATTATTAAGGTATGGATCGGTTTAGTATATTACATAGTCAACTCGCTTGAAAATTTTCAACATTTTGATTAGAATTTCAGGACCTAAGGGGAAGGCTTAAGCCCCAGAGCCCTATGGACATTATTCTACTTGAAAAGCGTGAAAACATGAAATATACCAATACTAATCAGTTAATGAGCTTGAAAACGATCAACAATTTTTTTAAAGACCTCGGGTTCTTTGGGGGGGGGGGGGCTTAAGCACAGTGTACTGTGGGTCGTCTGATGATGCTCTAGACAACAGAGCGAAACGGCCGTCACGCCATAACGTGAGTCAATTTCCATTTAAAAGTGTTTTTTAAGTTTATAATACATATTAGTGGAAACAATATGGATCTTCAACATCAGAATATTCTTCTTACCTCGCTGACTGGCTGCTCTTTCTTTATTGTGGTTCACTTCTCTTTTCCTTCTTCATCTTCTCCTTCTCCTCCTGCAAGCATCGTTCCCCTTTACAGCCGTTGGTCTGTGTTGTGAGAGCGACGTAGGAGGGCATTGCCCTTTCAACGGTGTCGTTTAATTCAGCTAGGTGACGCAGGCAGCTTACAGCTATAGTTTCTTTTTACCTGCAGCCATCACTATACCTGAAAACTACAACTATAATTTCCAGCTGCTGGTAACCGACAGTCTCAATATGCAGGCTGGTTGCTCCATAGGTGTGCATGAACTAGAAAACTGTTGGTAATAACTCTTTACCATAATATTTGTATGATAAAGGAGAATAATGGTTTGCAATACTACTTTACTTTGCTTTGTTTTGGATGGAGGATCACAAGGTGTGTACCTGCCTCATGCACACAGTAGGCTACTATGGGCATCACTAGGCAAAACAGTCAAGATCTAATAATAAATAATTGAACCACTTCTGTTCCAAATGCTAATTAGTTCAGTCATTTTATGCATTCCTGCTTGCAAAACCTATTGTAGTTCTGCATTTTGCAACATATGAATTTGGATCGCCTTGATGAGTTGAGTAGAATAAGGTAGTGAGCGATGAACCGTTCAGGAGTAGTGGGTAAAAATTGGGATCCCCGCACGCTAACCCTCTCCCTCTCCTCATTCAAACTGAACATAATTTTGGACAGCAAAGATTTTTTCTGATAATTTGGGGTCTTGGAAGCGATAATACGAGGAAAATGCTTTAAATAATATTTTGAACGATTTGTGTTGAGTGCTCACCGTTACTGAAATTTCAGGAGGTTTTCAAATCTATTAACATATTTAACGGCTCTAACTCGAAAACTATTGCAGACAGGAAGATTAAATCAGTTTCAAATTGTACCTTACACCGTATTCTACAAAGCCATATATAATTTACCAATTTTTGTTTAATCATTTATTAAATACATGTGCTAAAACAAATAGAAAATAAAAAACTAATGAAAATAAAACTAAATAGAAAATAATGCATTTTTTGGAACTACTGTATCTGTTAATTTCTATCATTTTTAACTGGTTCTGGTGTCAAATTATTGGGACTTATGTCTAATTAAAATTAGTATACGTTTGGAAATATTTAGCAAAAAATAAAAAATGACAAAATTTCGAAGTTTTTCGAAAATGGTGGTGGTAGCACAGGGCTTTCGTGGCGTGGGTGCAAATTTGGCTTCAGACTACCCATATGTATCCAAACAACTTACTAAAAAATCAGAACTTCAATAAGTTTTGCAAGCAGACCTCCTTTTACATGTATAAAATAACTGGACTAAATCGGGAATCACATAAAAAGTCGAGGGCCACCACTGCTTCAAGGAGTAGAAAATGAAATCCTGCATGTACAAAAGATCTCTCAATTATACATTTTCCATTAATTTAACATAAAAGTGAACGTCCTGAGGTATTGATAATATCTAAGATATTGTAATACTTGAGAAGATCTTCAATTATTAGACTAAAAAAGAAAAAATTTCAGAATTTATTAATTTCGAATTCCTTTAAGTGCTATTAGTTTATACTGAAGACTTCCGCAATGGCGGATATTGACAACAGTATTGAATAGCTGATGGAAATCGATGAATGCTACTGTACAAAAATATCAGTCACCACCGGGAATCGAACCACGGACCTCCCAATTGCCGGTCGGGCGCCTTAACCACTAGACCATGGAGACCCTTCTGCACAGCAGCATTCATTTTTAATGAATGGTGGTGACTGATATTTTTGTACAGTAGCATTCATCGATTTCCATCAGCTATTCAATACTGTTGTCAATATCCGCCATTGCAGAAGTCTTCAGTATAAACTAATAGCACTTGAAGAAATTCGAAATTAATAAATTCTGTTTAAGTAAATTTGTCAGTTTGTTCAATTGTCAGTAACTTCGAACTAACTTGTGAAAAAATTTCAATTGAAAAGATGGAGAAATAAATCATGAAGCTCAAAATAAAACTTCGAACGTAAAAACAATCTATATACTATATATGTAAATTATCTTTACCTTTGGTAAAATTTGCCTTTGTTCAAATTGTCTTTAGTATAAGCTAGTGCTATTCAACAGTTCCAAGAGGAAATTTTGACCTTATTTGAAACCAAAAGTATTTTCCAATAACAATGACTTACCGTAATAATAGCCTCTATGTATGTTGCATCATTGCATTCGTTTTACTTATGTCTCAATAAATAAATAATAATTTCATTTAGTATTAAAATTTTTGATGTCCAATTAATTGAGCAAATTTCTCAAATCTAATATTAGTGGGGAAATTGTGTTGTTTATATACTTTAGTACAACTTATTATTATAATAATTATTGCAGAAAAATGACATCTTTTCCAGTAAATACATAAACATGGTTTCACGGGTTCACCTGAACATCTTCCGTCCTTATCCTTTTAAAATAGGTAATGTAGTAAACCAATAGCAGAATTGAAGGTAATCTAGATTTAGAAGTCCTGCTATTCTGTTTCAGAATTCATTCAACAAATTTTTGTAGGTTCTATTCACTAGATTAATTTTATTTGCTTTCTTTACTAATATAGGCCTACTACATGAGTGGTCTTATATAGTTCTGTTTTTTTCATAAATGACAAGCCACCTGCCATGATTTATTCAGAAAATGATGCAATTTGAATATTGTAAACAAACATAAGTTAATAGAACGGATAAATAGAGGGAAGTTTTCGATAATTAAAATAAAGCTGTTTCCATTATTACTCGGTCAATATTTATTTTTAAGGAAAACTAGTTGTATACAAAATAATTTATAAAATTTATTATTCAAAAAATGTTCAATGGAAAAGAAAAACTTCGATGGTGAATACAATTAGGTTATACAAAAATCGTCATCAAAAAAAGAAAATAATTATTATATATTAATAAGATCTGAAATTAATGTATAAAAATAAAAAAAACTGAATGTCCAGTTTCACAAAATGCCTACGTGTCTTTTAGGTTTGCAAGTCTTTCTTCAGTAATTATGTTTTGGAATTTGTTTTGAATTAAAATGAAACTTCTCATAGGGAGCTCACGCATCTGGGATGCCAGGTGTTTTGCAAACTGATCATATTGATCAGACATTGAATTGCACGATTGATCAACTGAGCTTTCAGACCCATATGATTGGCATTTCCTTTTTAGTCTTTTTTCACGTGGTGATAACGTAGGCGGATGCCTGCGGCGATTAATCAAAATATTCGGTTTGGACGATTTAATGGAGCATTTAGGCTCAGTAATTTCAATGTATTCAGAAGCACTGCTCGATGTTGAACCCTGGTCACTTTCAGGCACACGCTGAGTCTCCAACTCCAAATTCATCTGAAAAATACAGATAAAATGTAATTTAGATCAAGGTTATTAAAAACAAGGTTGTTCCATTTTTGAGAACTAGAAAAATGGTGGGGCATGGCGTATTTCAGTTCAGTAGCATTGAGTAACCCATATCATTGTTAGCTGATCAAGGAATAGATTCAAATCTGTGATATGCAAAAAACTTCATTTTTTTACTGAAAATGTGTCTAAATAGAGCTGGAATTTGCAAGTTAAGGGTCATTCTGGACAGAGTGACGTCATGACTTTCCTATTTTGCTAATTTGAGCAAGTTATGGAACAACGTTGTTTCTATTAACCTTGATTCAGATTTTCTTTCTAACAGCAAAAAATTTTATTTTCAAGAGCTGCTACAGATGTTTCCCACTTTCCAAATTTTGAATAGACTTAATTTTTAAGCGACTTTCAAACAGGAGAAGGTTTTCAATTCGACCTGTTTTTTATGTTTGTACATCAAATTACTCGAGCACTATTGAATCAATTTCGATTATTGATAATGAAAGAACATTATTCAGCGGTGGTCTTATCCAAGTTTCGCAAGAATCGACACAATCTTTAGCCCAATATTAAACAAAAAAGAGCATTAATTGATGTCTTCATTTCAAAATAGGATAGTTCCACACAACTGGCAGCCGGTTAATCAACCGGTGCCGTTGGTATCGAAACCCAATTTTTGAATGCAATATAATTATGCCGGGTGAACGACATCAATTACCCAAAGACGTCTTATGTGGGAAACAAGTCTGCAATGTCCCGTTTTGACGAATTAGATGAACTTGATAATTAATTTTAAAAATTAGAAAAATATTCTAAGTTATTAATTTTTCAGAGTAGGCATATTCTGAAACTGACCGCATTAAAATGACGAATCAAAAGCCATTTCAATTTTAAGAAGCCTTTCGCTATTATAATCTTCCTAAATACAATATTCTACTTTACATAGAGAGGTGTAGAATTTTACTTAGTTTATTAACTTTTCTTATAGGTTTATATTTTTTAGTTTATAGGTTATGTTATATCGATTTGCTAATTTGATAAATATTTCATAGGCTATAAGGAAATTCTCATATTTTCAAACTTTGAGTATTCAACTAATTTCTTGAAATAAAACAAATTTTAAAACATAAAGAAACCGACTTAAATGAAATGATACTCAAAATATTAAATTCTCACATCCTAAAAAGTTTAAAATAAAGTATGCACTTTAAGAAAAATCTTAATTCAATACAAGCAATCTTTTGAAGTGGACACCATATATTTTATGAAGTTTATAACAAAAGAAATTCTATGTTATATTTTAGAAGTTCATGGAATATTTGGCTGCAAATTCAAAAGTTTACATGTATTAAATTAAAAATTTTCTTAGTTTAAAGTAAATACTTCATTTTAAACTTTATAGTACCTGAAAATTTGAATTTTGAGTATAATTTCATTGAAGTCGGTTTCTTTTTTGTTTTAAATTGTTTTTTTTTAATGTTTTATTATGTAGGAAGAAAAAGGTATTACACGTCAGCCACAGACTTCTTGAAGGCATCATGTCATTTCATTGTACTGCAATTGTACTAACTTATAGTATTGACCAAGATAACGTAGGCCTATTATTGTAGGTAGTAGCAAATCTAAGGGGGATAGAGGGGATGTATACCCTGAAATTCGCATCCAAAGCTATATTTGTGTCTTTTATGGGAAATTTACTACACTTCAAGTAAACTTCCTAAGACATTTTCAAGGTGATAACCCCCAAAATATTTCCCGATACTCCGAAAAAATTTCTGGGTTCGCCCCTGTTTGTAAGTATTATTATGAAACATCTCAACAAATGCGACAAAAAATATTAAAAATTGAAACTTTCAATCTACATTAAAATATATTACTATTAACACAAATTAAACTGTTAAATGTGGCTGTTTTTACTTCGAAGATTAGCTCTTGAATCGAACGGATGTCTCTCTTATCTCGCTAACTGTTTTGGCTTGCCGGCTCCAGGTATCACAACGTCAATCATAATAACCTAACAAAATCTGTTTTGTTTTCTCGTTTAACTTTGAAATACGGTAATAAGTTGAAAAAATAAAGTTTCTATCAGTGCTCTGTCGTTTAAATTAACTTTGTATAGTGAAAATTGAAGTGCTATCCGAGGATCATGGCAGATACGTGTTCCAAGTGTAACGTCAAATTCAGTAACATGAAAGACTGCATTGAATGCTGCGAATGCAATCAATTCTATCACCCTACTTGCACTAGATTACGCACTGTGGAAAATTTTAAGAAACTTGGTGCTCGTAAGACAAGCTGGAAGTGTGATATTTGTAAGCTTGAAGCACAAAGTGTAAGGGATTCTATAGATGAACATCAGGATGGTTTTGACGAGTTGAAAAACTCTCTATTTCAATATATAGACAAAAAGTTTAGTGAACTTAATACAACAATCACAGCGTTGAATACAACTGTTAAAACTTTGAAGGAATCATTGGATGCGGTTCGTGATGAGAACAGTTCATTGAAATTGAAGTATGATAAACTTGCTTTAGAAAATAAAATATTGCGACAGGATATGAACAACCTCAAGCAACATTCGTATCTGGATAACCTTGAGATTTGTGGTGTACCTGAAACAAGGAATGAGGACGTTTATTCTGTAATGCAATCGTTAGCTCTAGCGGTAGGTGTCCCATTCAAGAGAGAAGAAATTTCAGTCGCACATCGAGTTCCGACTAATGCTAAGTCAAAGATTAAACCAATTATTGTCCGCTACACGTCCAGGTCAACCAAATCTATGTGGAAGGACTCAGCAAAAAAGAAGGGTAAACTGTGTGCCTCTCAAATTAACTCGAACTTCTCCCCGATAAGTGTATATATGAACGATCATCTAACATCCTTGAATAGATTTCTCCTAGGAAAAGCAAGGGGCTTGAAGAAGAGGGGATACCTGGCTTATGTTTGGATTAGGGATGGGAAGATCCTTGTAAGAAAGCGGCAAGATTCACCAGTAAGAAGAATAACGTGTGAGGAGGACCTTATTGGTTTGGAAAATAATCAACCTGATTGTCACATTGTGGAAGAGAATAATTGAAAGTGAAGAGAAAATATAGAAGTTCAGTACTATTTTCTTTTTTGATAAATAACGTTTTTATTTGAAATTACTTTATAATTATTGTTACTATTATTAGTTGTCGAGAGTAAAAATTTTTTTTTTCCTCACCAAATAATTTTCTGTTGGAACTGGTTTTCTTGTGACTTTTTTGAGAATAAGTGATCCGTTATGATTTGGTTTATTATTCATAATCTCGTGTGAGGCAAGTTAGGGATGAAGTTTTTCCCCCCAAAATTATAATCATTTCATTAGACGTCTTGTGAGACGGAGTTGGCGGTTGAAAGCCGAAATTTGGTTTTCATTCTCTTTTTTTGTACTGTTTTTCAAATTTTCACTTTTTTCTTCATTTGGTTTTATTGGAGATCAATTCTTATTCTTTTTTCTTTTATGCCACTTAATTTTGATTTGGATGTTCTTACTGATGACCTGATCTATAACACTATCGAGGTAGATGATTTTTTTGAGCTTTCACCCGAGAATTGGTTATTTGAATCTGATAGACCTAATTTATTAAACGTCCTTCATATGAATATACGAAGCATTCGCAAAAACTTTGACCAATTCTTAAATTACGTAGGAAATAGCAAAATCAGATTTCATGTGATTGTATTATCTGAGACATGGCTTGTAAATGACATTGATTATAATTTCAATATAAGAGGATATAAGTTAATGAACCAAAAGATTAAATTCACGAAATGTGATGGTCTTTGTGTTTTCATTCATGAGGATATTAAATACGATTTAGTTGAATTGAGTATTGAGAACTGTAATAACATTTGTTTCAATTTTTCATTTGAGAATAAAAGATACACTATGCTATCAATTTATCGCTCTCCTTCGCTGGATAGCAGTAGTTTTATCAACAGCTTAGATTCTAAATTGAGAGAGATAGGAAGCGATAAAAACGTTTTGATTGTTGGTGATATCAATTTGAACCTACTTGACAGTGATAACTTATTAACGAATGAATATCTTAGTGCACTACAGCTCAATGGTTTCAAATCTTTTATAAATAAACCTACGAGATCCAACAATTTTACTGAAAGCTGTATTGATCACATTTTTCTCAAAAAACATAATCTTAATGATAATAATATCCATGCAGCTATCATAAAGACGTGCCTAACTGATCATTACTCTACCTCTATCCATATTAATCATAACACTTCTTTGGCCACCCAGAAATCTCAACTCAAGTCAGTAGAAATTAAAAAAGTAAATTTCAATACGCTTTTAGCTGATATGGAAACTGAATCGTGGAATGATACTTATGACATGAACAAGGAAATTGATGAAATAGTTGATAATTTCTTATCAAAATTAAAATATTACTTATCTAAAAATACAAGCTCAATTAAAATTCCACATAAAACTAAACCAATAAAATGTTGGATTACCTCAGGATTAATAACTTCGATGAGACATAGAGATAAGATGCACAAAAAATTACTGAAGCAACCTTTCAACCAAAACCTAAAAAAAGAATATAAGAACTACAGAAATCACTTGAATAGTCTTTTAAAAACAGCAAAAATTGAGTACTTCAACCTGAAGCTTGAGCAATGCAAGGATAATAACAAAAAAACTTGGTCTTGCATAAATGAAATTTTGGATAAAACGAAACCCATTAGCAATCCTCAAATTGAGCCGGAATTATTGAATGAATTTTTTGTAAGGGTTGGTGAAGACTATGCGAATAAATTAAAAAATGCATTAAATGATGAACAAATTTTTTCTAGAACACAAATAATAAATCAATGCAATAGTTTTTACTTAGAACCAACTGATCCAAATGAAATAATTAAAATCATACATAGTCTTAAATCAAATTCAGCGCCTGGTATTGACAACTTGACTGGATCTTTTTTGAAAAACATATCACACAATATTGCAAAACCCTTAGCCTTTATAGTAAATAGATGTTTTCTTGAGGGTTGTTTTCCCAGTAAATTCAAAATAGCTAAGATTAAACCACTATTCAAAACTGGTGATCCTAAAAAACCTGAAAATTACCGCCCAATTAGCCTTATTAGTAATATTGCCAAGATTATGGAAAAAATTATAAAGGTAAGATTGATGAAATATGTTAATAAGAATAATTTAATTCATGAAAATCAATATGGATTCCAGGCACAGAGGTCAACTAGAGATGCTATACTTCACCTCACAAACATAATAACTAGCAATTTTGAGAAAAATAAAAAAAACATTATCAATTTTTCTAGACCTAGCTAAGGCGTTTGACACCATACCGCATAATTTACTATTAAATAAATTAGAGGATATTGGAATAAGGGGGTTGACAAACCAATTTTTCAAAAGCTATTTGGAGGATAGATATCAAGAATTAACATTAAATGGTATGTCTGATCATAGAAAAAATACTAATTTCGGACTCCCACAAGGAACAGTTCTCTCTCCAATATTATTTCTTTTATATGTTAATGATCTTTTAAATTTAAACATACCTAAATGTACCATCTTATCATTCGCTGATGACACAGTTCTAGTTTTTTCAGATGATACCTGGTTGAATACATTTAAAGTAGCAAATGAAGGTATGTGTGCTGCTAAATCATGGTTTAAACATCACATTCTAACTCTAAATATAACTAAAACCAAACTCATGACTTTTTCGGCGAATGAAAGTGGCCAACCTTTACAAGAACTAAAAGTAAAAATCCATTCTAATAGATCTTGCCATACAAATGTTTGTCAATGTCCAATAATTGAAAATGTCAAGGAAATGAAATATTTAGGGGTAATATTGGATAATCATATGAAATGGAATTCTCATGTTAATTATTTGTGCAAAAAACTGAAATATCTCATTTACATTTTTTATAATATAAACAAATTAAGAAATATAGATATTATTAAAAAAATCTATTTCGCCTATGCAAAATCTTTATTTGAATATTGTATTGAAGCCTGGGGTGCAACATATAATAATCATTTAAACAAATTATTCATTTTACAAAAACATCTTATAAGAGCTGCTCTAAATAGACCTCGTCTTTATTCTAGTAGATTAATATTTAACGAGTTTAAAGTACTAACTATAAGACAAACATATGTTAAAAAGATTGTTCTATATATAAACCTATATAAAAATTTGTTTGAATTAACTAGAAGAACTGGGAACTATTTTTCAAAAAGTAAATACTCGTTTGAATTTAACTAGACATCAATATGTTTATTTCTGTAGTGAAATTATAAATATAGTTCCACAAAGTTTCATTAAAAAAAAACTTACAACAGCTTTATAGAAAGAAATAGATAGATGGGTGAAGACGAATATATTCTTTAAAATTAATAGTTTTATTAAATAAAATAAAAAATTATATACAGTAGTTCTGTAATAAATCACAGAAGGCTTTACGGTTTTGTACTCCTCTTTCATAATTATCTACAGTGTTAGTCTGATGAAAATCCTTTTTATCTTTTCCTTTTTTTTCTCTGCCTCTCTTAAATCTTATTTTCCTTTGTCGTTTTGATCTCAAAATCAACCTTCACAGGTTTTGAAAGGAAAGTATTTTTTTTTTGCAAGGTCACAGGGTCATCAGAAGTTTTGAAATAATATATTTGATGTCCTATACAAGTAAGTGAATTAAATATATATGACTCACTGCTAGCGCACAAGCTTATGCTTATGCTAGCTTTATCTCATTAAGATAGACTTAGATGTATGTTTTTGCTTTTTTGTATATTGTATTACTATCTCTTAAGTTTATTGAAAATTAGAAAGATATTTAATGTTGTAAAATTGCTGAAAAATGAGAATAAATTGAATTGAATTGAATTGAATTACTTGCCAATTCTCAAATCCATTCTCAAATTTGGCTGGCCCAAATGTTGGAGACAATTTGTCTACACTTCAAGTAAACTGATTAATACTATACCTGCATTCCTGAATACCGGTATTCAATAGAAATCCAACCCACAAAAGCACTTAAAAATAAATATATTATATAAAACTGAGCCAAGGCTGAAAATGTGACTACTGAATTCTTAGTTTGTTTCTTCAATTTTACTGAACATCTTAAACAAATTTCTGTTTCATCATCCTTTCAGATGTATACAATAATATTTTTATGTTTTTCCTAGAAGTTTTTTCAAGACTTGAAAATACTTCGTGCAGAAAATATTAAAAATCTAAAAATTGTTTGTTTCTAAATTTACTTTTGTATAAAATGGGTAAATTATCATTTATTTATTTATATTATTTTCCAATTCACCATTTCTTATTTCTCTAAATTTTGATTAATCATTTTTAGGTTTTCAGAATTTTATCAACTATTTGCATTTGTTGTGGGTGCTCAAAATGAAATAATTCTGCATTTATCTATAGTGTGCTTTGTTTGATTGGTAACAAATATCTATTTCTTTCATTCTTACCATGATATGCAGCACCCTAAGAGAAGTTTGTTTTATGAACCCTATAAGCTAACAACGATGTTATAGTGAAATTAAATAAGAATTATTGCTAAATATTGGGTCATTTTGTTACTGTTAATTTGTTTAACACTTGGAAATTTTCATTTTTTCCAGTTTAGGTACAGTATATCGTTCATGAATCTATTATACTTTTTCAAACTATGCATTTCATGGATTTCCAAGTCGAGAAAAAATTAGTGATTTATATAATTGCACGATGAGAACTTCTATGAGCATAAAATATAATTTTGCAAAAGATTCTTGAAATATAGTGTATTAGAATAATTATAGAAGAAAAAATAAATACGACTAGGTTATTGAGATTACTTTGAGAACTTTTTTAGTTTGAGATTACTTTGATTTTTGCAACAAAATCCAAAAACATGCGAGTGAATAATTATAAAATTGGAAAGAACTAAACTAAATAAGGCCAGATTTTACTTCAGATGTGCAAAGGAAAGGTTTCCAGACCCCCTTCTTCACCATTCTCCCTAGGCATCCAGTTATCATCAGTAATTCATTATTGATCAATGTGAGGTGTAAGGATAACAGAAATACATATTCTATTCTATTATCTCCACCCCACTTTGATAATGATAAATGTTATTGAAGATGTGTATTCTTACACTGGAAAATTCAAAATTATACACTAAGGTATTATAGATACTATTTACTAAAAACTGGTCTACTCACCAGATTGAACTTTTTGGATTCTTTGCCTTTAAGATTTTCTTGAGGTGGAGGAAAGTCCCACAATGTTCTGGCTTCTTTGAACCACATAAGCCTTGGCATGTGAACTTCTCCACCCATCGCTTGTGATTTGTGAACCCGACCGAGCTCTTTTTTGAAAGTGTCCCGTAAACTTTTTATTTTCCGCCGAAGCGAATCGACTGAAGCAATGTTGATTCCAGCATTTCTCGCATCTTCCAACAAAAGATTGTAAGCGTCATCTCTCAGACCTTTATTCAAGTAATCCTCTGAAGTTGAATTCCACAAACATGGATAATTTTTGAATAAGTCGAGAAATTTAATAATATCTTTTCCGTTCCACTTCAATTCTGTCATAGTACTCAATCATTAATCATCCACCAACCTCAGAAGTAATAGTCTGTTGGTTATCCTGTAAAACAATAAATTAAGGTGAATAAATAAATCAACTTTATCGCTGCTTACACACTTTTAGGATTCTATTGCAACTTTTGTAACACGCCAGTCCTCCCAATGCTACATTCAAATCAATGTATAATGTAAACCAAGTTGAGTCATTCTAGATTGCGACTAATGTAGCTCCAATTTTCAAATCATCTGTCGTCATAATAATCGTTAATTGCGTTGATCTAGATCTGAATGGTGACTACGGAAATTTTGGTAGAACTTTTAAGTACGCATGTTACAAAAGTTGCAGTAAAATCTTAAAATCTACCCTTTAAAAGCCAGCCTACCTTGCTCCTTCATACGTTGATCATGTCCAGCAGAGCAAATGAAAGAAAAACCCGTAGGCCTACACCATCGCAAAATTAAACACATGCTGTGGAATGGTGGGTTTCAGGCTGCTCCATCTGTCATACTCCATTCCACAGTATGAGTTTGATTTTGCGATGGTGATAATCGGCAAACTCTTTTCAAGCATAACTTTATGATTTATTATTTTATCCTATTGGATGTTCTACTGTCACACTAGGCTGCTTTTACAGCGGAGCTTCAATTAAATGCTAGAGAGCCTAGATGAGTGCGTTGATGTCTACTCTTTGCTCTAGTATCACAGGTCCGCGAAGTAATAACTTTTCTAAAGCATCAACATTTTTAAAATATGCATTAATAGGCCTACTGAACAGTTATTTTCATAAAAACATTTAGATTTAGTTGTCATTGTTTGAGAATCAGCTAACGTACTGCTGAGCATGAAGATAGAAGATTGCAACAGGGCTTCGATCTTGCGTAGCGAAGCTCTGAACGATGCCATTCAAACGCAACTGAAGGGGAAGTTGGTGGAAGGGAAATAATGTGGAAAGCCATACTAATTTTTAGCTTAAATTTGTAGTATTTTATATTACAAATGCATTGAGTTGATGCCCCCACTAGCTATTTTAAAAGAGCCTGGAATTATTAGTTTGAAAGAAAGGAATGCTCCGTAAATGATACACGTGGAGTGAGGGTCAAGTCTAAAGAGAGAGCCGCTCCCTGAAAGATACACACTGCGTAGTCTTATCTTATCAAACTCGGAAAGGTTTTAGTAGAAACTGTACTCGTTATGAAATACGTAATAATAGGTTAATAATAATTCTTTGTTAACTTATTAATTTATTCGAATGTAGATAAGTTGTTACAAGCAAAACTGTATTATTGCATATTGAAGGATATTCTTGTTTCAATAAAACTTTTCGCTAAACTTCAGAGGTGACTGAAATATAAGGCGGCGTTCACACCGGCACGATATGCGACATGCGATTTATCTTAAACGATACGTGAGACGCGACACGCATGGACAGATACTTGAAATGTAGAGGGAGGCGATAAAAATGGTTCACACCGAGGCGATTGTGCAATATATCGTAAGCGATGAATCGCACCAAGTGCTGCATGCTATCGTTCTTTGAGATTAGTTGCATACGATACTAGGAAGGAATTTGTTAAGTAAACAGACATTGCGTCATACTGAGCCTACAATATAGTACTCCAATATTCTTTCTCCTCTCTCCTTCATGCTATTGGTTTTTACGATTAGTTGCATATTGACTTCGAGTAGTCAACATGTCGGGAAGAGAAGACAAGGCTGTATTTCATTTTATTAATTTAGTCAAATCTCGTCAGTGCATCTGGAATGAACCAGTACTTCCTTTTTTTCCTCATCCTACGCCTGAGGAACCAATGAGCCACTACAACATCCTCCCCACTTGAGCTCATTGTGACTAAAGTAGTCTCGTTGTTTTGAATTGTTCTGAATTTAGAAATAAATGATGACTCATTGTCCCCCTTCACATTCTTATCGCAGAGGTGGCGTCGATTTATCGCCTGCAGTGTGAACCTTCCTTGCGATATATCTCAACGATATTTTCACTAAGATATATCGCATGTCGCATATCGTGCCGGTGTGAACGCCGCCTTAAGCATGCATACAATCAAACGTCATAGCTAAAGGTAGGGCGTAGGCTATCATTTGAATCTTGAATTATATTTATTTATTTCAATAAATCCTTCTTACTTAAATAATTTCGAGATGCTATGTTACAGATTACCAATAACCTAATTGCTTTATTGAGACTCCCGTTTACAATAAATCAACTATTTTGTCAAGGAATTGGAATGAGTGGTGAAGAGTGGTTTATAACAAATAAAAAATATTAACAAGAGCTAGCCCACTTAATTTTTTGAGAGTACATGTTGAAAGTGCCGTTAAACATTTTTAAATATCATCCTCTTTTGAATATTTATGAAAATTTGTTATTGTGCTAAATTACAAAACAAAACAACTATCAATTTTTGCCCCTTATGGGGGAAATTTTAAAAGTTGTACTTGGAACTCATAAAGAGTCAATTACGCCGAAGAATGTTGAATTAAAAAAAAACCACGTAATTTTAAGAGTACCTAACATAGGTAGTACAGTATTTTTAATACTTTCTTCAGCAGGCTCATTTGGCTCGCCTTGACCCAGCGATAGGAGGGGGATATCAATACAAATTGTTAAAAGACGCTCTTTCTAGTGTAGAAGATATCCATAATGAATAATAAGACTTTAAGTTGTCACAACCACACTTATTGAAAATAGTAGTTTCGGTTGTTATACCATTGCGATTGATGATAGTGAAAAAACCGAAACTAGTATCTCACTATTTTCAATAAATGTTATTGTGACAACTTCAAGTCTTATTATTAACTATGTTAGAAGACGGTACAATGGGCCATGCATTCTGTACCATTCCTTCTTTTGCAGCCCCCTGGCTCTTCAGATATAGTGGACAAATAAATTTTTTTAAATGTTGGTACTACATTGGGTATAAATTGCGAAACACCATTCTATTTTATTAAATTTTCTTAGTACGCATCTGGGTCCCTCAACTCAATAAACCAGGTGGGCTAGACCAAATTTCAAAATCGTTATATAAGCTCAAATTGAAGCTCCACTGTGCAAGCACCTACAGACAACAGGTCCCAGAAATTAGCTTACCCCGAGTCTATGGTTCAAACTCACATTATGGTATGAAAAGGATATACAATTATTCATATTATTCCTAAATCACAACTAATAGCCAGAAGATAATACATTATATGAAGCCAGAAAATAAAGAATAAACCTAGTTTTAACCGGTTAAAACTAGCCAAATAACCAGTTAGACGCGCCTAATCTATTCTTTCTTTTCCAACTTTATCCAGTTAAACGACAGAAAACTATAGTTAAACCAAGGATTATCTTTTATTCCAGCCGTAACAGTAACATGTATTTATTAATTATAGTAGACTAATAAAGAATAAGTATTTAATAATTATTATATAAATTTTGTTAAAAATAATACATTTTTTTTAGAAAAGCTTCCCGATAATCAGTTACTGTTAAGGGCAGATCCAGCAGGGTGGCTCCACGCCCCCCCCCCTCAGTCGGTCTAAAATGTTTTGTACAGTTAATGCTAGTGAAAAATAATTATAAAATATGGGATTATTTTGCCTGAAATCGAAGCCCTTCTTAAAAGTATAAGGTTTAAACCATTTTGTTATTTTCTGAATTATTTTGTACATTTTATTCTATGTTGTGATATTGAAAAGTGGTTCGCTCCACTGCTTCTTTCCTACTCCACTTTTCACGTATGTGGGAAACTTCTTTCATTCAGGAACGCCCAGAATTGCCCAAATTTGGCACTTATTTTGAAATCATTCTTGCGTCTTGCTACCAAATTGTGTACAATTTTATATGGGTATAATTGTATACATAATTATAAGTGTATAGTTATATAACAAATTGTGTTTAAATACTCTATAGCCGCATTAGTAGAATCGGTCAAGTTCTTTTGTCCCCTCTGCTTTTACTAATTTATTTATTATTCTTTAATGCCGAGTGTTTAAAACACTTATACTTTCCCACAGAGACAAAATAAATGTTGAGTTATTAACAAGCCTTCAGAGACAACCTAATTTTTGTCTATGCATAATGAGTACAGTAGTGAATTTTTAAAATTTACTGAAATCCAATGTAAACATCATAGGTCTACAGAATCCACGATTTTACTATTATATTTGATGATGCATAGTACAATTCATTTGATAAATTTCATACATCTATTAAGCAATCCAACCGACTCTTAATTTGTTATTATTAATATCCTTATATCTTCTTTATATTGGCGATAGTGATTTTCATAATGAACTAGACTAAAATAATACTGTCACTAACCATATCTATTATAAAAAATAGATATAATTGTTATAATTAGTAGAATAATGTTATAATAGATATAATTGTTTCAGGGTCCAAATTACACTTCACTATGAACTATGTGAAATCAACTATGTGGAATCAAGAACTATGTAAAATTTCCTTTGATGGATAACGTGGGTTGAATTCTTGGAATATAATTATGAATTCATGTCTAGAATCGCTTAAAATGTGGTTTAAGAGAGATTATTTAATTTTTCAAAAAGTTCCAGGGGAATATCCCCAAACCTTCTTTCTAGAGAAATATTTAAGTACTGTACCCCAACTCAGGAAATATGAGGGATCTAAAGTCTCAAGTAGGCCTGCTTTAATTTTCTTACTGAAACAATGAAGGTCCGGATCTTCAATCGACAATGACGCAAGAAGTAGATTAAATTTAGATTAAAGGCGGCATCTGGCAGTTTGTGATCATTGTTTTTAAATATGCTAAACTGTATGCTACTACTTTAATACTTTACTACTTTTAATGTCAATAAATACATGAATAACATTCCTGAAAAGATGTCAATGTTAATCAAGAGTATAATTCCTGGATTTCTTGTTCCATGACGAACTGCGATGTTAATATTAACTTTTTAAGTGAATTCAACGACTTGCAGTCATAAAGATGCGTTTTAACAACTCAAAACGTAAAATACTACTTATTCTTAATAAAAATTTGACTGCAAGTCGTTGAATTCACTTAAAAAGTTAAGAGTATAATCTTGCATTTACAACAGTACTTACTTTTGTGAGTAGTAACGGACGCGTTTCAGGACCCGAGACCCATCCTCAGCGAACAAAGAATTCATACTCTGTACAAGCTCTGTATAGCAGTGTCGGTATTCTCTGTTCGCTGAGAATACGACTCAGCTCCTAAGATGCGTTCAATTTAAGTTACTATTCGCAAAAGTAAGTGCCGTAAATGCAAGTTCATCAAGTACCAGCAGTTCATTTAAAGATAAAAACGTCATTTAAAAAGATCCTATCACTGTATTTTCTTTCACACTAGCTCTACCCCATTGAACAGAAAAATTATCGTTTCTTAGTATTCATAAATTTTGAGGTCCAAGTACGTTTTGTGGATCATGATAATAATTTTAAATGTATTTTGCTATACCGCTATTTGTACAAAACTAGCATCAATTTTTTCAGTTTATATTTATATATTTATTTATAAGTACTTTAAAAGCTTAAAAAGTGATTTATAGGCATTTTAAATTGAAAAAAAATTCCGGGAGAGTAGCCGGGCCCCCCTGCAGTGTGGTTTCTTCCACACTACCCGATATTGTTAGTCTATATACCAATCGAAGTAGAATAAATTTTATATTCTTTAATTTCGAAGATAACAATGTTTTTAACGCGGTAGATTGTTTATGAGATTTAGGCCAAAAACTGACAAATTGGGGGGGGGGGCTCCAAAAGTTATTCACAGCCCAGAAACTTTCACAAATTCAGGGGACTCTTTCTTAGAATGCCTAGAATGGATTTAAAAACGTTCCAGCTTCTTACCAATAAATTTATGTCAACCAAAAGTATTTTTTTCTTGGCTAAATAGAGAAAATATACCTGTTTGCAACGAACATAAAAAAGTAAAATAGTATTACTTTTAATAAAACTGGAGCACAAGCAACACAGTCTACTCACTCGCTGCTAACACACTACTGAAGCTGTAGTGGTAGTGCTGATGTGGGGCTACTGCGCTGCTCGGTGGCGTCAGCGAGTGAGTTGTCACGTGATCAGCTATCGAGACCGCATCGTTCCCACGGCTGCTGACAAAATTACTCGCCATCTGGCGTTGTCAGCGCTGATTCAACACTACTCCACCGCTTGGATTGCGTAGTGATGGAGCAAGCAGGTAGAGCAGGGGTCGCGTCTGTGGTATACAGTATCCACATCAGCCGCACTTCATGGGTGGTATATTACGGTTCTGAAGAGACCTCAGACCAAGCGCTGAGCTTCTAGTCATTTTTTCCAGATTGTTTGATTTTATACGCTGCCACGTCTTGAAAGACATGGCAATAGCTCGTAAAAAAGTACAAGTAAATATATCAGATCATACTTTTTTAAATTAAAAATAGAAGTGAGAATTAAAAATAGAAATGAGAATTAAAAATAGGCACCTACATATTACAGAAATTTTGACAATTGAATACAGAATCTTAGTTTTTCATTTAGGTAATAGCCTAGATGAAACCAACAAATTACAGAAATTTCATCAATATAAATGATGTCAGATTTTTATTTACTAATTAACAAGATAATAGATTGATAGATTGATAACAGTATTATAAAAAAAAATAATTGAAGAAACGAAAAATGAATAGATGAAAATGAAAGAGAAAGAAGAAATTAAATAGGCTAGGCATGATCAGTCAGAAGACTAGCGTTAGCTTCAATTTATTTATTTAAAAAAAAAATGGAAAAACAGTAGTACAAAATACAATAATATATTGACTACAATTTTCATTTAAAAAATGAAAACCGTGCAAGGAACGTAGATACAGAAATAGCGAATTTTATGCCAATTATTATATTCGCTACATTAATTCATATATTTATTAGTCAAGCTAGAAAATATATTTTTTATGAAAGTATAGTAAAAATACGAGATTAAACTGACATCTAATTCCATTTGAAAAACTGAAAACAGTGATTTACCGTAGTAAGTCAAGCAATAAGCAAGGATCTAGCAATTGTCTGCTCTCATGTAGAGAGAGTCTCGATTGCTCTGCGAAAGGGATCTATCGCAATAATTTTCTATGCTTGGACGGACTGACAATCTCGAAAATTACGTAAAATTTTCTCATAAATTCATCTATTTTGTTCGCTGATGACCGAGACGGCTCTAAAATAGCAGCTTATCGAAGTAAAAGAAATAAGATGTTTAGCAGCTCTGCTTGTAAAGATTCTCATCGACTATTCATTGCTGATTCAATTACACAATAGTGTTGAATGTTGCGTCAACATTGGACAGAAGATTTTTAAGAACAAGAATAATAAGAGAAGCGTGCTACCACGTGCTCTCCATATGAGCACCCCAAAGAGCAGACGTCTGCCTGTAGAATGGGACTTGGGCAGATGGCCTCACACCTGCAGGTGGAGTGGTTGCTCCCTCTTTTTCTAAACGAACAAAAAGAAACTCGCTTCAAATTGCCTCACAATCAGAGATCAGGACTTTATAGAGGGAGAGGTATAAGTATATCGTCGAATCGTCCTATACGCTTCCCTAGTTTCAAAGGTTTGGGACAGTCGAATTTTCACGTGGTGGTTAGATCGGACAACATTGACAATATCAATTAAGAATCTCATAAAAAATGTGGGTGTATATTTTGAAAAATACATTTAATAAAATTAAATACATTTATTACACAACCAAGTAATAAAATTTTATTATTAATGTAATTATGGAACAACAAACAGACCTAATGGAACATATAGCAATAAGTTACAACACACAGACCAGCACACCAAGCAAACAGAAATAATGGAGAATTGAGGAGTTGAATAAAGTTCCAGAACAAAATATAACGAAGTTGAATTCCATGAACGTTTTTTTTTTTTAGAAATCTTTCTGTTTTTCACAAATTAGATTTTTGTAGTATACCCTTTGTGGCTAATCATCTTCTTGCTAATCTTCAGATAAAGAAAACTGAAGGAGTTTCTTTTAAAAGCCTTCATATTGAAGAAATAAGAGCTGGTATAATATATTATCCTCATTGATACCATTGAAATTTGCATTGTTGTGAAAGATGGACTCTTTTTCAATGTGCAGATGTAATTATATTTAATATAAACTTAAAAAACATTTTAAGGTGGAAATTAACTCACGTTATGGCGTGACGGCCGTTTCACTCTCTTGTCTAGAGCATCGTCAGACGACCCACATACACGTCATTGTACAGACGACCAACATACACGTTAGTGTACTGTGGGTCGTCTGACGATGCTCTAGACAACAGTGTGAAACGGCCGTCACGCCATAACGTGAGTTAATTTCCACCATAAAGTGTTTTTCAAGTTTATATTACATATTAGTGGAAAAAAGATGGATCTTCAACATCGTAACTAGATTGTTCATTGTGTTGTATTTAAGTGAATTTTTTTTTATTGCTGATGATGCCCACATGAGTCAGAGACTTGCGCGTGGGTAATGAGGTGAATGATAACACATAGATGCCAGACGGAGGAGCGGGATTTTTTGTTTGTTTTTTTTTTGAGGATTCGAACCCACGACCGCTTAAACGACAGCAAGCTGAAGTTGCGACGACCCAACCAATTTAATTACTTGTTGTTTAATATGAAGCTGTTAGTTTTTCTGATTTTGTTATTCAGATGAACATTTTTTGCGCATAATGTTAAGTTTTTGCCTCAGATAATAAAGCCTAGTCTAGCCTATGTATTTTTATTTATGATTATAATAGATTATTGTGATCGTGGCCATAGTTAAACCGTTAAATGTTTTTGTTTTGGCAATAAATATGAAGTTTTATTGTAAGTTTTGAAGTTTTATTATAAGGGATAGCTTAGAGCTCAACTTTGATAAAAATGATAATTATTAAAATTGATTCAAATTAATAGATGATAATTATCTAAGGCGGTTTTATAATAATTATTGAAACACAATTTTTTCATTTGCCGTACTATGGTGAGAGTGAATTATTTATTATATTTCAGTATTCAGATGAATAATTTATCATAAAAACAACAAATAATATTAGCCTACACAGCTAACAAGTACCAAGCAGCTGACTTTAACTGCTGCTTTGTTTCAGTTTTTTCTTGTGGAGTTTGAATTAAATTTAAAAAATTGAATTAACTATAAATTAATGCGACTTTTAAGATTACGTTCTGGTTCAGACGTCTGTGAGCAGAGTGAAGCTGTAAAGGAAATTTATCATTGATTGTGAATGCTCAGAGTTGCGGATGCCGGTGACTTGGTGAGCCGGTGGTGCCGTATTACCGGCCGGCCAATGAACGCAATGACCTTGCTCTTGTTCTACTGGATGTGAAAGTCCTTCTTTGTTCTGTAGTTCACAAAATAGCTCTCACAATTACCGACAGCAGCACCTCCCGTTCCAAGTTTCAAATGAACTTTTAGTTGGTTTCAGTGCCGAAAGAGCGCAGTAGCTCCCTGCTCGCGTACGCTCTTGTCTGTACAGTGCTGCAAACTAGTGGCTACAATCGTAACTCAAAATTGACCCGTCTGCATCCATTACCCAGTTCGGCCGTCGTCTTACATCGAAATCCGGGGTTTGGAAGCCATATTGTAGTTTGCAAAGTGTCTGCTTCGTCGATAAGCCAAAGGATAAATGCTTTATTAGGTGGTTTGTGTTAATAATATTGTGCGTTAGTAGTTGCAAAGTGAGGTCTCGTCATGACGGTGATATTCGCAAGGATGTGTTGAGAGGTAGGTGAACTCAAATCCATAAAATAGGGGTCGGCCTTCGCTGGGGTTCAGTGATAATACGTCAAAACAGAACCGCTGGTTCTGGTAGGTTGGTGTGAAGAAGTGTTGAATAAAGCCACTGGGAGCCCTGGAAGGCGTAAAAGTTAAAACCATGGGCAATGCCGCAACGGCTAACAAAAAGGGTGATTCAGCAGAAAGTGTCAAGGAATTTTTAGACCAAGCAAAAGAAGAATTCGAAGAGAAATGGAAGAAGAATCCTACCAACACAGCTTCTCTCGACGATTTCGACAGAATAAAAACGTTAGGAACAGGCTCCTTTGGTCGAGTTATGATAGTTCAACACAAACCCACGAAGGAATACTACGCTATGAAGATATTAGATAAGCAGAAAGTCGTCAAATTGAAACAGGTAGAGCACACATTAAACGAAAAAAGAATCCTACAAGCCATCAGTTTTCCTTTCCTGGTGAGTCTCAAGTTTCATTTTAAAGACAATACAAATTTATATATGGTTTTGGAGTATGTACCAGGTGGAGAAATGTTTTCACATCTACGGAAAGTCGGTCGGTTTAGTGAGCCCCATTCTAGGTTCTATGCCGCCCAGATAGTTTTAGCTTTTGAGTATTTGCATTACCTAGATCTCATCTACCGTGATTTGAAACCTGAAAACCTGTTGATCGACTCGCAGGGCTACCTGAAGGTTACAGATTTTGGTTTCGCAAAACGAGTCAAAGGAAGAACCTGGACGTTATGTGGGACACCTGAATACCTAGCTCCAGAAATTATCCTGAGTAAAGGCTACAATAAGGCTGTAGACTGGTGGGCGCTCGGTGTTCTAGTCTATGAAATGGCAGCTGGCTACCCTCCGTTTTTCGCCGATCAGCCGATTCAGATCTATGAGAAGATTGTATCGGGCAAGGTTAGATTCCCGTCACATTTCGGCTCAGATTTGAAGGACCTGCTGAGAAATCTTCTACAAGTGGACCTGACCAAGCGATATGGAAACCTGAAGAACGGCGTCAATGATATCAAAGGCCACAAATGGTTCGCGTCCACTGACTGGATAGCCGTTTTCCAGAAGAAGATCGAAGCTCCGTTTGTACCTCGTTGCAAGGGTCCTGGTGACACCAGCAACTTCGATGACTATGAAGAAGAAGCTTTAAGAATCTCGTCGACAGAAAAATGTGCCAAGGAATTCGCTGAGTTTTGAATAGTTCGTGATGATGGACTGACCTGTGAACGTTCGTTAGCCAGAAGCTGTGAGAGATGTACAGGGCGATCCACCACGTGTCTGTTCACTTCATCTGTCGTCAGTATAGAAATAATGTCATATCACATCTCATTTGCAATACTTGTCCTCAATAGAATAGGCTACATGTCAGGTTTCGTTAACTCAAAATCTAAACAAAATCGAGTAACACAAACATAATGCCTCAAAACTATTTATTTCTGGTTTATTTTTATGAACTTGACAATAGTAACTATCATCCATTATTTGTTTAAATCCGATATAAAGTTATAACATCTAACTGTACAAATTATGATGAATATATTTGTAGGACAATGTTATGAAAAATTGGGTTGGGAAACTTTTATAACACTAATTCCGAACTATTCCTCCATTAAGTTCATTGGCATATTTTCCAACTGTAAATCCCACTTATCTTGGCACACATTCAAATTATTTCAGTCTAGAACATCTACTCTGCATTTAGTAGGCTGACTGGATGTGAACTTTTGATTGTATTAAACACCCACTTGAACTGAACAAAACACATTTTTTAAATCTTCAGAAGTTGTATTAACGAACTCTTGCTATCTGTTCATTATTCAATTTAAACTTGCAATTCAGCTTGGTTTGATAGCCATGGACAGGAAATGACAAACGCAGATTGATAACTAATATTTTACAAGTGATAATTTTGAACTGAAAATACAAATTGATAAAAAGAGCAATTATTGTATCTATCACTCAAACATAAAAAATCAACAATTGTCCATTGCTCTAAGGAATTGCCCTAATTCAATAGCATTTAATGGAATGCAATGTACAAACCTCCCACAGTAGAATGATTCTAAAAATCGACAATCTTTTTAATCAACTTACACGAGTACGGCAATGTTTTACATTCCCAAAATTAAATCATTGAGCAGTATTTTAATTTTATACATAAGAAATCCAATTCAATACTGAGCTTCACACTTAATACTTAACACACTCAATACTTGAGTCACACTAAGCTTTAAAAAATATTTAAAACTATCAGTATTGTTTACCAATAGTTGATGTTATTTTTCCATTACTAACTTATCACACATTTAGCAGAAATATTTCTAGCGGTGCAATTTATTTCATAACTGTGTCATAAACTTTGATTTTAAATTAACATAACACTTTGACATCCATTTTTTGATATAGTTTGGAAGAAGTTAATTTTGATTTGTGACAGTTTTATCCGCGTAACGGCTAACTTATATACTTGAAAAATCTGGTACCGTTTATTTAGTTTTTCATTCACAGCAAAGAACAAATCAGAAAATGACTTAACATGCCATGAAACACTCCTAAGATCTCAAGAAGAGAATGTAGTGTACAAATTGTATAAATGTATGAACCAAAACATAACCATTGATCAGGCATAGTAAGACTAAGATGGTTCATCTTTGACATAACTGAACAGCTCAGTCAATTACCATTTAAAACTCAGAAGTAATTTAAACACTTGTGTTGATGTCACACTGAGCTATGAGCCTGGTGACAAGTTTGTTTCACCCATACGCTTCTAAATTGAAGAGTGTAGATAGATGTTTCCAGTCATTTTTGTGAAACCATAGCATGGGGCATGATGCCACAATTACACGTTGCAAGCAAGTGATCAATTTTTCTGAAAACGTTTTATACATGATAAACAGCTGATGACCATTTTACATGTTTGAGAACTCCACGTGAGAATCGGCCTTGATCACTCGCTCGCAACGTGTAATTGAGGCATGAGAGTTTGGAAAACTTCTGGGTTGATATAGTATATTAAGTTATGTTCATTGGTATTTTAATAGAAAAATCAAGTGACATATTCATTTTCATTTATTTCTAGAATAACCTTCTTATAAAAACAGTTATTTTAATATTATAATACTTTTTCCATTAAGCTGATGTTTATAATATGTACCTTCTTATACGTCTGATGAAGCTATGATTATAAAATATTATTTAAAAAACATCTACTGTAATTTATTGATTACTACTACAGTAATTAAAAAAGAAATTTAGATTTTCTCTTAATTGCAGAACTACATCAACACAGGAATGAATAAAATAATAGTTTTAACCTTTCATTGACCGTAAAAACTCACAAACTAAATAATAGTTGATTTTAGTGTCCATCAACTAATTTATGTTTACATTAGGGTGAAATAATTAAACTTTTAGTTTCCAACTAATTATAAGCAATTTATTGCTACTCAACATTTTCACTACAATAACTATTAATTTCTCAATATTGTGCCTTGTGTTTTTTCAAGATTTGCTCCCTACATTTGTATTTTCTTGTATTGGCATTTATAACCCACCCAGTGCTCGTAATATACATTCATTTCATTGGCTAATCAATTAAAAAATTATTTTGCTATCACTTTCATAATAACTTATACCATAGAGTGGCACATTTTGGAGAAGTGGACTTCTATATTTCTGGAATATCTTATAATCTGCATGTTTGGTAAAACATGAAGTGTCTCATGTGATTATAATTTCAGTCGGTAATGAAATGTAAACCATGATACTTATAAAATACTGTGTTTCCTAGCATGGTGTCCTTGCCACTAAAGATAAATTCCTGGTAGAGCTTTCATGTTGTACAGAGAAAATTCCAGAATTTCCCCAAAGTTTAATCATCCGGTTCATTTTTAGTTTAAATCATAAAATTAATGTATTTAATATTATTTTCTGATATGGCTGTGATAATGATCCTTGAGAATTTTTCTTTAAAAACCAGAGATAAATGCTTCAAGGTCAAACATAATTATAGTATGTTAGCCTGTAGCTATGAAGATGATCATACAATAAATTTACCTAATAACTTATTCATGTAAAGCTTTACTATATCTATTATAAACTATTCTGCTAATGAATAAAATTATTTTCTTATGATAGATGAACTTGTGATAAATGATAGATAGTAATAATGCGGTGAAACAAGTTTATGACATGGAACGAATTTTTTTTTTTTTTTGAGGATGAAGCCCACATGGGTCTGAGACCTATGCGTGGGTAATGAGTTGGATAATGGTGATTGATGAGTTGGACCTACAGTTTTTAGGTGGGTTCCGAAACACCAGGAAGTAATTTTCAAATTGATAATAATTTTTGTTGTTTTGAGTTATCAACCCTGTTGAAGTTGTGCTGTGGTAGAAAACATTACAGTATCAGTATTGTATCCTATCTTGAGTGGTAATTAATATCATGAAACGAATACCATACTTGTGACAATCTGCAACATGAAGTAGCATATTGTGTTGTACCAGACTGCATGTATTAGATGTTGTTTCCCTAGAATATTATACCATTTTTTCACTGTAGAACTTCCTACCTACTAAATTTTTGTCTGTGCTTTTGTGGCACATTGAGATTCAGCTGTAGCTTACTGAATCTTATTTAGACCCAAGCCTTGTGTTCCGTAGACTGACATGCGGTCATGACACTCCATCAAATATCTCTGCGGGTTCATTGAATACAACGCTTGACATAGACCGGACTCAGTAATCAAGTAGACATAACCATGTTTGATAATGTGCTACACCAGCACGAAACAGCCATCTCACAAAATGTTGGTAGCTCTTTAGCTCTTCATAAATCTGAAATACTTGTGTTTTTCTGTTGAATCTGTACTATTTGACATGACCTGCAAATCTATCTTCATATTAACGGATTTAAATAATTGAAATGGATGATTATAGATTAAATACTATTACAAACAAGAAACACACTTTTATCAACAATTTTGATCCAATAAAAATGATTCAAGCTAATAATGTGTATAATAAAAATAATGTTACCCGAATTTATTGTTGCAAATAAAAGATGACCATTATTGAATTTATAGTGAATTCATAACACAATCAAAGAAACGTGTGACCCTGTATATTTCATAAAATCATTAACAGTATATATAAATATATAGCCTACTTTATAGTATTCATCAGCTCTAAGAACTTTAGGTATAAATTTGAAGGTTATGTTGTTTTCGTATAACGTCTCTGACAACGCCGTAAGGACTTGTATATTCGATCTTGTGCAGTGTTTGTTCAATGTTGTGAACTTTGTTTATAATGAGAAAAGTGAACGTTTTTCAATAATTTGTAATTGAATGGTGTGCGTGTTACATTGAACGTTTCCTGTCAACATAACCTTGCATACTGGCTTATCCCGCAGACTGATGATGATCACAATAACTGTTATCTTTTCTCTATATAAATGAGTATTTTGTAACGAGTGTAATGAATGAGTACTGTACTGTACCTATCGTACTACCTGCTGGATGTATCTAGTTCGGCTCACAAACTTTATCCATTGGTGATGTTATCCAATTCACTTCTATGAAACTTGACTTGAATATGAAATTTGTCCTATATTTGATAGCAAAGTATAGTCTAAGTAACTACCACATGCTTTAAAAATTCTCAATTTTTAGAAACAGTCCTGAGTGATTTTCAAATAAGATATACCTACTTATTTTTTGAATGGCATGCACATGATTTATATTTTTCTATATCTGATTATATTTTCAAATTATTTTATTGGGCCTGTAGTTACTACACTAAAGTCATACCATGCTTCCAGGACTGATATCCACTTAACGGTCATTCAAATCTTAAAAACGAATTAACAAAGTAGTTTTTAGCATTTGAATAATTTTATTATTTCATGTGTGATAATATGATAACTGCATAGACGTTTATTTGATAATGCTTGATAGATGAATTGATTTTAAAGAACTTTGGTGTCACCGTACCATTATATTTTTTGAGCATAGGTCAGAATCTAGGCTCCAGGATTATACCTGGCATTTGGAAGTTTGTAATTAGTATTAGCGTTTTTATTCCTATACTTATTCAAATTTCACATACCTCCAAATATTTATAGACTAATTTCCGTTTAGTATCAATTCGATGTTCTGATGGAAGCTATTAGTGAGATAATAATGTGTTGCCTGTTAACCCGAAACATTAGATGAATTTATTTAATCTGTTGTCGGCTAGCAATCGTTTATTTGTTAGATTCGATGTTCACAATTTATTGAATCTCATTTACCAACTCCAAATACTTGCAGTAGCTCAAAAATTGTGTCACTATAACTAAATAGTCAAATTCTTACTGTTTATTTCAATGTCAAAATGTTACGTTTTTTACACATTATACTTGCTACATTTTTAAAAATGTATATTTTGGAAAACTGATATTCTACCAGATGCAATATTCTTCCTTCCAATCTAACTGAATTTAATCAAAAAACTAAAAATAGTTCATCGTTTTTCATTTATAAATTGAATACTGTAACTCAAATCTTCTAAATATTTATCTTAGTTAAACCTAGTACATGAAAAAACGAGTCTTTTTCATCTCATTGTTTTTGCTAGTCAATCTGTTTTGCATTTGTGCATTTCAACTGTCAGTTAAATTGGCCATTTCAGTTAGAAATCACGCCCATAAAAATATTTGTAGAAAAGATGATGCAGAATTTAAGTATATGTAATAATTAAAACCATACCAAAGTTGACTTCTTATTGATTGTTATGTGAGAGTAAATGTAAGAGTAATTCATGTCATATTATAAAATTCATCATAATTCATCAATTTATGACCAGGAATGAATGTTGGTTTTTGAAAATTGGTCAAGCAAGTCATTCTTTATCCATGACTTGCCTGTAGAGATATTAATTTGTTTTGAATCCGCAGAAGACTTCAGGCTACTAAAAATTTCACAATTCGGCTAGTAATTATTGATTGTAGTTTAATTGATTACAATAATTCAGAAACCGTCCTTGAAATCGTTTACTTTATTGGGAAAACAGGGTTAAATACATTTTCAAGTTGGAAGTTATAGGGCTTGTTCCCCAGTCTTCTTTTATAGATGAGACTGATAATTTATCTGCAAAACTGTAATGACGTTTCTGGTTCATATTTCGTGATAATTGAGAAATCTTCTACTCCATGATTTATGAATAAATTCTGAGTCCATAAATTCTACTCCATAATTTATGAGTGGTCTGTCACGAACAAATTGATAAATAATTCAAACAAACTTCTAAACTTCATTTATTGATTTGATATTGGGTGCTTATTTTATGTTACTATAAAACTCTTTTTGTTTAAATTTTCAAGAGGCTTGAAGAAAGTATTATATAAATTCTGCATCGTCTATTTCTGCTCTAATTTTTGTAGAATTTCTTTGCAAGTTTTTTATCCGTTTTTAACTTGAGTTTTTATCATTTCACCCAGTTTGGTGAGAATCTTATGTACCAGTACCTAACAATATTGTAAATATTAGTTTAATTTTATTAATTACTAAGCTATTAGAATAATGTGTATTATGTTTTCAATAATTATTTTACTATATATTGTGTATAATATGTTGCATAAATTATGATTAGGTTGTTTTAATTATTGAAGGAATATTGTTGTTGAGTTTTATTATATAATTTCACAAGTTTATAGTAATGTTGAACATTTAAAGATGCTGTATAATATATACTTGAATTAATGGGTTTTCAGTAATAGTTATGCAAGTCGGCAATGCAATTCATTTTTAATATTTTCCTAAAAAATCTTCCATTAGAGTTAAATTGAGAAGTTTACTCTTCAAGTTTGCCCATTAATATTATTAATGGAATTATTAATTGGATGGCAAAAAAGATGGCAATCTTGTATTTATAAACTGCATGATGATTTACTGGCATAATAATTACTGATTGAGAACTTTGATGAGAGGGCTGTAAATAATATTATTGACAAATTGATTATTGTCGCGAGACAGTTTGAATATTTTTTTTTATCTTCATGCTCAATTTATTTTATTAATAATATACTGTTAAGTTCTGATGTGTGACTGTAGTTGATATGGATCTGCCCCGACATGATCATGTAGTTAAAATGATTGTTAATTTTCCAAAATCCCAATACAAAAGAACTTTTCCATAAAAACTATCACATAAATCAAACTACTGTACCAAAATACTTGATCAAAATGATCAATTCTGATTTCACAGAAACCAGTAATACCTTGTCTTATCACAGAATTACCAATTTATTACAAATGTTCTTATTGTAATGGTGATTTGAAAGTAAAGATTTTCAACATGAATATCGGAACTTGTGCCAGATATGAGTAGTTTCATTAAAAAATAAACTCTTGACTCAAATTTAGCTAAATTCTTGAATTACTGGAAAATGATCTAATCAAAAATTATTGAACTTGAATAAGATCTTCATGTTTTACTTGTGCTTAAAACTCTATTTACAAAAGGAACCTTTATTGACCGATATTTCTTAACAGTTAATATTTTGAGTAATCATTTGATAATTGTGATAAATTATTATCAATAGAGGTAAATTAATCTAATAAATCGTATGATAACCAATTCACATTCATTAGTTGACTTGTGATTACTCGGAATTCTTTTCGGTGCTGAAGCTTTAGTTTTTGGTTTTTAAAGATTTGCAGTTAATTATTATGTACACTAATTTTATCTTGTATCAATTATTTTGCAATTCAAAAATAGAAAAAGTATGAAAGTTTAATTAATTCCAAACTCAAAAATATTGAGGGATTTGACTTTTCAATGAAAAAGTTAGAATTATGCTTATCAATCTTACTCTCAATGGGAATCCCAATGCTTAGTGCATTTGTTGTAATATGTTGAACAATAACGTACCTTCATTCGAAATCAGTCAAGTTTGTTAATCGATTGTATTTTTTTTTGCTTGTAAGTTGTTGAATCATGTAAAAAATGACAATAGTAGAAATGAAATCGTTTGTTATATATATATGTTGGTTAGAGGATATCTCTTGAGAATTCCTCGATTTCTGTGTGAAGTTTTATTAGAATGGAGTTTACCACTTTTCATATATTGTGCCATAGACATTTTATTATATTTTATTTATCATGGAAACCACTATGGAAAAGTTAAGACATACAAACTGCCTCCTTAGGAAAATGTTTTTCAGTATTTTCGAATTCAGTGATGAATAAATATTATTATTATTGAGAAATACAATTTGTTTTGACCGTTTGTTTCTATCTACTTGTTTTTCCTTTATAATTTTCCAATATACCATCTTATGCTCAAGCTTAAAATAGGATTCTTTGTCCAGTTACATGAAGTTTAATTGAACTTTGAATGACTTTCTTAGTAATGGCGAAGGTGATATTGTGGAAGGTATCCATAATGAATAATAAGACGAAATTGTCACAACCACATTTTTATTAAAACTTCGAGAAACTAGTTTCGGTTGAAACTCAGTTTGATTGAGATTGATAATGGTGTAACAACCGAAACTAGTTTCTCGAAGTTTTAATAAATGTGGTTGTGATAATTTCGTCTTATTATTCATTAAGAACTTTGAATGCATAATTAATTATGCATATTATTACAACATTTTTCCCTGGATTACATTTGAAGTTGTTGAACGTTTCTAAAAAAAACATTGAATCTAAAAAATTCAACATTATTATTTCGAATTATATTTTTCATTTCTTCAATGGGTTTGAATAGGAATTATTCTTTGTAAGTTAAATATCTGATATTGTGTTTATGATGTGTTGAAGTATCGAATTTAATTGATCTTGGTCAGTCTTTGTTTCTGCCTAACATAGGTAAAGATAAATATAAACTTATTTCATTTTTATAAGAAACTAATTAAATTTGTGTGTGTCAGCTACATTTAACACTGAGTTTGATGATGAGCTACTATAACACAAAACAGCGGTCATACAAAAATGTAAGTCCTTAGTAATCCGTAAAAGTGAAAGAAGCTTATGTTTTTAATCTAATTTGTTTTTCTTGTGTGTGAATTTTCTTTTACTTGAACACATCATATAACAGTATTAGAGTAAGACAACCAATGAATAATTCTGACAGTATTTGATCTTCAAGTACTGTACTTGTTTGCCCTCATAGAACATTATTCCGGTGAAAACAAAACTTGTTATTGTAAATATCACACTAGAATATTTTTTCCAAATTTAAATAAATTTATACATTTAAAATTAATTTATACAAATAAATTTAAAGTAATAAATTACCTGAATAAAATTATTTTTAATGATAATGTTTTTTATATTTGATTGAAGATTTACAAATTTTAAGTGGAAGATGTAGAGATGTAGACAATCATGCTTTATTGGTGTATCATGTAATCAAAACTAACTCAATAAAATCGTGAGGTATTTGCAATTTTCAAGTTTTATTTTCAATCGGGGCTTTGCTCAGAAGTTGATTGTCCAGTTATTATTATATTATTTATTCTAATTGTTTTTTTTCAAGTGTAAGATTTGACCAGATTGATTATATCATAATGTCAAATATGAATATTAATTCTAATCTAATAGAGAGTTTTAGCAAAATATTTTAACATCTTCATCGAGCGCTATTCATAATGTAATTGGTTCTTCGCATGCACAGAGTATGAAACTTAATGAATAGACCCGATGAAGATATTTGGACGTTTTGTTAAAATTTTATTATCAGAAGTCATTACCATATTACACAAGAGTACATGTACTACATAGTGCAATAAACCTGGTTCCAGTGGATCAGGAAGTCTTCGTTCTCTGAGATTGAACTGAGTAGATGTTTTTCCAGAAGGCGATCATTTTATCTTTTATTTGAATTGAATGCTATAATTTTCCAAATGTATAAAATGAACTGCTATAGGTTCTTCTCAATTCAACCATAACCGAATTCAAGCCATTCTCAATTCCAATATTGATAAAATACAGTAGGCCTCCATGTAATTAATAAAAAGTTCTAGTAATTACAGGATTTGCTGTCACTTTTGTAATTAATTGTTATAAAACTCAATCCAATTTTATATGGTTAACTTTTTCTATCACTCCGAATAAAATGTGAGTTGAAATTTAAATAATGAATAAGACTAATGTTATTCCAAACTTTTTCCATTATTAACTCGCGAGATGTGTTGGTGTGTCTCGTGTCAATAATAAACAGCCGTTTGGACAACATTAGTATTATTCATTATGGATATCATCCGCAATCACCAATGTCAAACAATTAAATGGCGGGACTCTTAGCGCAGTTGGTTGGGGCGTCGCAACTTCAGCTTGCTGTCTTTTAAGCGGACGTGGGTTCGATTTATGTGTAATCATTCACCTGATTACCTACGCTCAAATCTCTGACTCATTTGGGCATCATCAGAAATAAAAAAATTGAAAAAAATCGTGCTCTTATGCAGGTTATGAAATATAATTCTCCACCTCACTGCTAGGTCCTAGATAAACATTCTACATCAGCCACGTTTCGGTTAAACAATTTTTAATCATTTATAGTTGAGAGATGCAATAAATAAGTTTATGGGCAATAAAGAATATTGCTATTGTCCACGAGTACGTCATTAATTTAGCTCATTTAACTCTTGTTGTTATGATTGTCTATTTATAAAAACTGATGGCATTTGAAAGGCTTATTTAAGCATAGTGATAATAGCAAATTATTATGCCACTCGTAACAATGATGTGGTTATTCCGTAGAATTTATGTGAAATACGGAAGCTTTCTTAAGTATATATTCAATCAAAATTGAAAATAATAAATGCTTCTTAAAACTATTAATAGTTGGTAATTACTATGAAGCTATGAGAATTCCAATTTTGATGGCAATTCCTCTGAATCAAATCTTCATTATTGTCATTCGCCATTCAACGTGGTCTATTTCTACTCAAAATCTTATTTGAGGTACGGTAACTTGCTTTCCTTCGTACAATTATTTATAAAAATATTAATAAATTGTGTGTAGGCCTATTTGATTCACACGTTCATAATATAGTGACTTTTATTTTGAATGGTAATTCAAAAGCAATAGTGATCTCTTATCTTAGCTGGGATTATCCTGAATTTTTGTTTTTTGATTGTTTTTGGGCACTTATTTCCCTGAATAATCTGTAGACTAATTAAGAAACATGGAGAATAATTATTGAAAAAGGCTAATAACTTGAAAAAGAGTCGAATTTAAATTTATTTTTTTCAATTTATATCGACATTTTATAAATCGCCAGAGAAAATATTATTTTTATTTAGCGAATTTAGAATTTCAGTTTCAAACTTTCAGCAAACATTTCAGGCGGAGTTCTGTTTGTAAAATGTTAGTATGCTACAATATAAAAGTGATTTTCAAGTTATTTTTAAAATATAGCCAAACTAAAAATTAGTACGGGTAATATAAAATTATGTAATATACATCCACAACTTTTTGCAAAATGTTACAACTTCCAAAAAATCACATTCAGGTATAAACATAGTATTATTAATACGATATAAATTCTTTATTTATTTAATATTAATTATTATTAAAAAAACACTTGAGTGGAAATTATGACACGTTATGGCGTGACGGCCGTTTCACTCTGTTTTCAAGAGCATCGTCAGACAACCCACAGTACACTCACTATTAATTATTATTAATGAATTTATTTAAAAATCTCTGTAGCAGAGTAGTAGAATTTTAGCATTTATTACAAAATGAACACACAAGAGAACTTGATGGCTTGCATAATTTATTTGAATTATCCGTCCCATTAAAAATTAAAGTTCCACATCCAAATAGAAAGCTTGGCTATGTCTAAATTTGACATTACATGTGAAGGCTCATAAGAAGTTAATTTACGATAGCTCGTCAGTTATGCCTAGCTTTTTTATTCAATTAAACTCCATTCTCCTTAGTGTTGCAATTGAACTGTCTGCTATTTTTGAGTGAGTGGAAGTGAATAATGTAAAGTAAACTCATCCAACTTAATCCAATCCACTCCACTTGAACATCACAACAAACAAAATCTTTGCGCTTGAAAAGCATTGGAATAATGTGGAAGAGAATGATCAATGATGGAAGTGGAAAGGATAATCTTAGTTTGAAAATACTTGACCAAATTATACAGCACAAGTGCATAGCACGGACAAAACTCAAGGTTACAAAAATGACTAAACAGAGAACTGAACTGGGAAAGGGAATAGGAATAGACTTTCGTCTATTATAGGCCCAGGCCGGCCAGTTCACAGCCATTGTCGTTTGATCGCTCATGGCTCACGGCAGTGGCTTTGCTTTGTTTATAATGGTAGGAGAGCCGAACAACCTTCGCGGTTGATAACACAGCTTTTACGATAATTCTGTGCTCAGTTGTTCAGCTTTGTGGTTGACCACTCCATGTTACGTACTGATTTTCGCTGGAAAAAAGCATTTATCCAATTTAGGCTAATATTTCACTTTAATCAGCAACATCCGACAAAAAAATAAAAATGGAATGGCAATGACATCTGGAAAGAATTGAATGACAAAAAGATCTGTATTTAAGCACTTGTTAAACTTTTTATTATTTATTAAGTTGACTGCTGGTGGAATCAGTGGCAGATTAATGACATATTGTAGTGGGGGGGGGGGGGGGAGCGGAAGGTCTGGGGTGTATTCCATACCCTCCAGGGTACCCGCGGACAGAAATAAAAGTAAGAAATTAATTGTTCAATATTTGATATAACTTATAAAATTTATAATATCCTGTGTATTTGATAGGTCTCAAACCTGCATGAACAATGATAGACCAATCTTAGAAAAACAAAGATATTGGATGAATTATTGTTCATCTAAGATATTTTTTCATATTATAGCCTACAACACACTTTCACTGGAAATAACTTCTACTAAGGAAAGGCTTTTCATTATATTTATTTTGTTCTTTTTTAAAAATAACAGTTTTCATCATAACAAATGGTAAAAGATAAATAAAAAAACAATACAAAATTTAATTGAACATATTTATATGTTTAAAAATTTAGTTTCCATGTCCCAGGGCAACTTGTAACCCCCCTTGAGCAATAATCAATTTCAGTTTTTTTAAATTACGGATTTTTCATATTCAAAAATGTAACTTTTGTCTATTTTGAAGGTATATTTAGTGTGCTTTTCAAGAAGATTTTTTTCATTTTACTTTGATAATAATTATATTTATAGATGAGAAACAGGCTTATAAAACAGAGGATTGTCTGTGGCTCGCCCTCAGGCAAATTTCCCAATTTTAGTACCTCAGAATGCAATTAAAATTTATATTAGTAATGATTGGGTTCTACAAAATTACAAGTCGTAACTCTCTAGAATGTTGGCTGTCTGATTGGAAAATGCAAAAATTTACAAATATTTCAATGGGATGCTCTTGCAGAACCCTCACCTGAACATGGATACTACTGTAGGCCTACTACTAAGTCTCTCAAATTTCTATTACACAACCTCTCAAATTAAAAACTTGTCTGGGTCAGGGGCTACTCTAGAATCTGATACCACATGTCCAAGGTAGTTGACTTGTCACCTGTACAGGTTGTACTTTTTTAGATTAAATTTTTGATTTGCCTGCCTCAGCCATTGGAAAACTTGCTCCAAGTTGTGTATAAGTGATGACTGAATGATTTTCCTAGGACAATGATTTCATCCATATAGACCAAATGGGTTTCCCAAGATAATCCTCTCAAAACATGTTCCATGAGCCACTTGAATGTAGCTGGTGCATTACATAGTCCAAATGGCATCACCGTGAATTGCCAAAGTCCTTCTCCAATTGAGAATGCTTTTTCTCCCTGTCTTCTAGCTTCAAACCAACTTGCCAGTAGCCACTCTTGAGATCCAATATTGAAACAAATTTGTATCATTCAAGGCTGTCTAATGTGTCATCAACCCTTGGCAATGGATAACTGTTCTTGTTGATATTGTTCAACAAGCAATGCAGAATCTTGATGACCCATCCTTTTCTTGACCAGTACCACTGGAGACACCCAAGGACTGCTTGAAGGCTCTATGACCTCATCAGCTTCCATGTCCATGATGACTTTCCTTGCTTACTCCCTCTTGGCTAGTGCCAGCCTGCAAGGATTCTGTCATATGGGTCTAGCATCACCAGTATCTATGTACAATGTTTTTTCTTACTTTTGGCCCAGCACCAATTTTGAAGATATCCTGGTATCTAGTGATGAAGTCTTTCACTTTGGCAGCATTTGTAAGATCGTTGCAAGTATTAGTAGTGGAATCTTGCAGTTCCTCTGGAAGACCCCTGTTAACTGGATGATACTTCTGGATCTGTCTTACCACTCAAGAGTGAACTGTGTCCAAGAGTTCTTCCTCCTTTTAGAGTGATTTTGTAATCATTCACACTCATAATACTTGTTGCTGGTCAGGAATAATGTTCTTGCCACTAAGACTCCTTGGTGCAAATTGACTTCTTGTCCTGCTGGCTCCAGTAGTGCACTCTGTCCTATTTCCAAGTCATCCTGTATTGTTCCATAGGCTACAACCTGACTCCTTGCTGGTAGGGTCACATCAGTCAATAGTAATACTCAGCTGTTGCTTGGCTTCCCTGGGTGAAGTATAACCTCTCCTTCCCCAATTACAACTGTCTTCTTATCCAAGTCCAACTTGGGTTCAAACTTGTTGAATAAATCCATCCCAAGTATAACATCCTCCCATTATGTCTGCCACTGACACTTGATGTTTGAAGGTTTCAACCAACTTCCAAACAGGAGGAGGTTCTCAATTTGACCTGTTCTTATAGAACCGATTTTGATGAATTTGTTTTTAAATGAAAGAGCATCATCATTCAGTGGTGGTCCATGTACATTTTGCAAGGATTGGCCCAATATAAAACAAAAAGGAGCATTCATCAATGTCTTCATTTCAATTTTGTTAAAATAGGATACTTTCACACATAACCGCCAGTCAGATAACCAGTGTTGTTTACCAGGCCAATTATAGAATCATATGGAGTGCTTCACACCTACCCAATTTTCAAAATCATAATGATGCAAAATGCGATTATGCAGGGTAAATGACGATAATGCAGAACTGGTAATGTGTGAAACAAGCCTGTAACGTCCCATTTTAACCAATCAGGTGAACTTATTTTAAATTAAGAATAAGAAGAATATGAGATTTCTGTTCATATGAACATAGTAAATAACTTAGTTGGTGTTATGGAGTCATATAGGAACAAGGCTACCGTATATAGTTTCAATCATGAGTTGGAATGAAAAATGTTATTAATTTTTCAGTGTAGGTATATTCTGAAAAGGAAGCACGGTTGCATTAAAATGATGAATTGAAGGCCATTTCACTTTTCAGAAACATGTTGCTATTATTATTTTCCTAAATACAATATTCTACATTAAATTGAGATTTGCAGAATTCTGCTTAGGTTCTTAACTTTTCTTATAGGTAGATTTTTAATCAGGTACTTTATATGCTTTACTGATCATATTGATTTGCAAATTTTATAAATATTTTATAATGTAGGCTATAAGAAATTTCTCATGTTTTCAAAGTTTGAAAATTCAACAAAAATGCTTAAAATAAAACAAATTTCAAAACTAAGAAAGAAACCGGCTTCAATGAAATGGTACTTGAAAATTAAATACTTATACACTAAAAAGTTCAAAATAAAGTATTTACTTTAAACTGACAAAATATAAAATTTAATACAAGCAATCTTTTGAAGTCAGCACAAATTTTTATGAAGTTAGTAGGAAATGCTATGCTAAATGGAAAATTCGCTCTGACTTGAAAAGGTTACTTGTATTGAATTTTGAATCTCTCAGTTTAAAGTAAATACTTAAACTTTTAAACTTTTTAGTACATATTTAATTTTTGAGTATCATTTTAGTGGAATCAGTTTCTTTTTTGTCTCAAAATTTTTTAATACAGTTTATTTGTTAAATTTGTTTTTTTGTTAACCTAAAAACCCTAAATGCCCTGAGTAGCTAAAAATAAAAATCTGTCATACTTTAAAATTGCTATCTTTTTCATGAGCTTAATATTTGTATCCAAACAAGTTATAAACAGCCTTGAATAAATGGATGCAACTTTGAATAGAATCTCTATGATTTGGAAGTTTGATAGACTTCTCTACATTGAGTTTGCTTTTGAGAGAAAGCAATAGAGATGAGAGCAAGTGAATGAACCGTGAGAGGGAGATAATCTGATTACTTTGATCACTGTTCGTGATGGTGCATAATTTTAGGAAGTACACCATGGTTTGAAGTCAGTCATAATTTTTATAAAATCGATATGGCATGACTTGTTGTTTCAATTTCAATTATTTATCCAAGTAATATCATAGCATCAACCCATCAATATTGGTTGCATCGCTGTATCAGAGTTTTGAGAACTAATAAGTTGACTTTTATTTTATCTTTGCCTAAGTTTTAACCTGATTTTCAATATACCTATTACCTATGAGAACAAGATTATAGACTATATCTATTGTTGAATCCACCATACAAAGAACAGACAAAAAATCATACTTTGGAATTAACTGATTCAGTAATCTATACTCGTTTTGGTCAATATGAGTCTCTGTGATATGCTATAGGCCTACTGTTTTATGAGTTTAAAATAATAAATTTTAAATGAATAAATTAATAATTTTTTAAACGATTCATTCAGCTGAGCCAGTATTTGCATCAATTTCACTAGATTTTAGATTTCTGGTGGAAGAATATCATGAAAATATTTATTCCATACCATTTCTATGCCTTGAAAGTTGTGTCTACCATGTGTCTCATTGAACTTGCACAATGAAACATCCAATGCTCAATGATAATCACCATCCCAAAATCAAACAATGCTGTGTGACAGATTGGAGCAGTCTGCTGTGTGAATACCATTATCCACAGTATGTGTTTGATTTTCCAATGGCTTGGTTATCCTCAAGTATTAGATTCAAATACAAGTGCTTCAAATAATGCACACTTCATAGTTGTTAAGTTTTCAAGCAAATTGAGAGAAATTTATGTCAATACTAATTGATAATTACAGGTGAATATGGCAGTTTATTTAGCCCTTATCATCTGGTTACATTAAGTAGAGGTCAATGATGTAAAGAAGAGAATAACATATTATGCAAATGGACTTCCTCTCTTCCATGATAATTTTCAGAAGTACCACGGTCAGTCCACAATTTTGATTGAGGCTACTCCCACAATTCACCTGTCAAACACAGGCCACTCATCAAGGCAAGTCAATGAAAAATTGATTTTCTTTTAAGCATGCTAAATTCTCTTCATATTGACGAATTCCATAAATAATACTCCAGTTGTAGAACAAACCACAAACCAAGAGCCTGTTTCTAACATGTTGCTTATATGTTTATAGATTCTGTACTTGAAAATTGAATTAATCAAGATTTTTAGTAATTTATTGTAGTAGGCGAACAGCAATGGAGTTCAATAGGTCTCATTATTGAACTATTTATTTTGAGACATTACAATGGAGGAATGGAGCATTATTAAATTCGTGCTTCTTGTTCTTGAAATGATAACTGAGAGTAAAATAAATAGTGTATGGTAGCTAGGATGGATTGGATTGGATTGTTGGCCCACCTATTAGAATAATATCGAACTAATGTAATTATAATGGGCTAGCATAATTTTCTCAGATTGAGTCCAATCCAAGTAACAGAATTTAGGCTAATAATAACCTACTAATAACCTACTACTATATTTATAACCTACTACTATACTATAACATACTTCTATACTAATAATCTACTACTATAGTTGTCTACTATACTAGCAGGTTAAATTGCTGGTATGCTAGCTTTATTTGATTGCACAGTCATGTATAGAACTTGAAACTTACTTGTGAAATCGTGCTGTTCGTCATGAACACCTTATTCTGAGATGACATGCATCTTGAAGTCAAGATTATGGAACTCAAATTAAAGAGGATAATTTACTTTGAACGCTAACTGATGTTGATGCAACTTTATTATATTAGATAGCAGGTAGCAGGCGCGGTGCCTTCTATTTAAATAGTGGAAAATACTTTTGTTTCTCTCTTTGTCTCCTTGATCTTGCTCACTCTAGTTTGGAATATACTGTATAAACAAAGGAGAACGGTCTGGAAGTATCAGGAATAATACAAGCCTATAAAAAGGGCTCTGTTTGTTAGCAGTCAGTCAGTCTTGATTCAGCTCTCCTAATAACTAACTAGTTGATCTGCAAAGCTCTTTTCAGGGCAAATAGATATTCTTCTTTTGTTGCAGTACAACTCAGTGCTGTACATTGCACAAACGTGTTTCAGCATTTTAAGTGTGATAATAGCTGTAACAGTAATTATGTCTATGATGTTTTCCATAACAAAATATCTATTAGTGATAACCAAACTTCTTTTGGACTAGTGTCAGTAAGTGCGCAATTTATTATTGAGTTATTGAACAATTTATTGGACACTTATTATTGAGCTATTAAACACTTCATTGGACATTTATTAATTGTAATAGATCGGTTTATTATGTGATAAGATTATGCGATAAAATTATTAGTGATAACCACACTTCTTTTGGACTAGTGTCAGTAAATGCTCAATTTACTATTGAGTTATTGAACAATTTATTGGACACTTATTGTTGAGTTATTAAACACTTTATTATTGGTCATTTATTAATTGTAATAGATCGGTTTATTGACAGTTATTAATTAGTTTTGGAGAATGATTGATCTTGATATTGGAATATCCTTTGTTACAACTTAGTTTTAAAGTAACTAAAAATTTAACAAACTAAGAAATATACAGAAACAGAATTTATTAATTTGGAATTCCTCCAAATGCTATTAATTTATACTGAAGACTTCCGCAATGGCGCATATTGACAACAGCATTGAATAGCTGATGGAAGTCTATGAATGCTACTGTAAAAAAATCATTCACCGCCAGGAATCGAACTGCGGACCTTCCAATTACCGGTCGGGTGCCTTAACCACTAGAGTACAGTGCCCCTCATTTTAGACTTTTTGCCATATTGGCTCGCATATCACAAGTTAGTTTTGAAGAAACAGGCAATTTATGGGTTAGCCTACATAGAATATTGTTACGGATTTTATCACATTACTGTATGTTATTCAGCTGTAAATCACTTGTTATTTCTGGTAGTGTTCTAGAAGCACGATTAGTGCAAATATGAAAAAATCATAGTGTTTATTCAGCGGCCCAAAACTAATTTGAGACTGATTTTTGTTACTGAATCCGCTTATCGATTCAGTTCCTATATAATAGGCTTTTTCAGCCTTTTTGGCATAGAACGCATGCGCATGTTTCAACTGGAGAAAACTTGAACTGACTGAAATCAATAATCAATTAAAAACATTTTCTAGGAAAACCGTGTAGTTATTGGCAAAAAATAATTCAAGTATTTTAATCGAAATCGTTCATCATAATTATTGGCTGTGAAGGAGTAGGTCTATCTTAAATCGAATGACAAATTAAATTGCAGGACTTTGCTCTTTTGACACTGAACCGCTCTCTAAAGATCAGAGGAAGGAGCGAATTACTCTATCCGCTAATTTCAGACGCGATAAATTAATAAGTTTTAATGCTTGCTACAGAACTTTGAAATAGTGTATTCGCTTCTGAGCAAGTGCAAAAATGTCTTCTTCACATTTTTCACCAGTTTCCAAAGCAGAAATGTGAAATTTGATCAACTAGTTGCCGGTGTTGCCGTCAAGGATTTTACTTTGAACAGATTTATTTGTCAAACGAGTGGAAAATTTACTGTGCAAAGCACCTGTTCGTTTGCTTATTAACTTGCCTCTAGAACCTTGAGGACTAGAAAATCAGGATGAATATTACTGGAAATGTGAAAGTGGACTTGGAACGTGTTTACAGTTTCCAAAATGTAAACATTTTATTATAAATGTAAAGATGTATTAATGAGGACATCAATCATTTTGATAAAAAATCTCAAACAAGTAGAATAAAACTCTGGAGTCTAGAGTATAATTTTAGTTTTGAGACAGCTGAATATTTATCGGCAGCTGTAAGGCCCGACCAAGCTGAGAGAGCTTGAGCAATGGCGTAGCCATGATTGAACTTCGTAGTGGTGGGGGGGATTACCGAGGGGTCTTGGAGAAATGGAATCCCCCCAGTTGATTGGGAGGTCCAGACGCCCCCTCCCGGATCTTTTTTGATATTTATCATTTTTCTAATGATTTTTTAGCATAATTTTTATTTGGATGCGGTATTTCAATTGAAGCAAATGTTTGTTTAAATGAAATATATCTCCGATCCTGAAGAGTCAGTGACAAACACTACTCGAAAACACTGAATTACCACATTGCTCACTAAACGGTACTATTATTGTACATGCCACGGAAGAGTAAGAGTACCATAATAACATTGTACTGTATATACTTCTTACGATTCCTGTGACAAACTCTTGTGCTAAATAAAACCAAGGTTTATTTTTGTATTAACTGTTTTAATTTAATCTGTAAGTTATTAGTTTTGTGAAGATAATCACAACAATTGGTGGGGGGATGTATCCCGATATCCGATATCCACCCTCCTGGCTACGCCACTGAGCTTGATCGACACTAATCGCATTGAAAACTTGAACCAGTATGGTAAATTAATCAAAGAAGGTGAATACTATATTGTTATGGGTTCTAACACTGTAATTATTATACTGGCAACACTTAGAAAACACACAAAACTTTATTTACACAACTAACTCACAGCAGATACGAATAAGAAATTATCAAACAAGAAAATCAAATAAAGAAACAGTTCAATAACTTTCAATAATAATTAGCAATGAATATTCCAATAACAAAATCAATTACTGTCCAAAACTATATAATAACTGTCAATAGGCCGATCTATTACAATTAATAAATGTTCAATTATTCAATATTGAACTAATCACTTACTGACACTAGTCCAGAAGAAGTTTAGTTAGGGTATCACTAATAATGTTAACTTTTTATGGTAAATTCAACGACTTGCAGGCAATTTTAATTGATAATAAATTATATTTCTACTCACTTCAGGCCAAACGTTTTCGAGTCGCGCAGACTCATCTTCAAAGGCGTTTGAAGGCCTTTGAAGATGAGTCTCCATTACTCGAAAACGATTGGCCTGAAGTGAGTAAAAATATCATTTATTCTCAATTACAATTGACTGCAAGTCGTTGAATCTACCATAAAAAGATAATATTAATAATGCAGATCGTTATGGAACAATAAATCCAGGAATCTACTTGTAATAATCTTATCACAATTACTGTCAAGAGTTACTGTCAATTATTATAAAACTTAAAATTCTGAACCCCAATTTTACTGTGTATATCACTAGAATTACTACATTGTACTGTCATAAAAGAAGAGAATGAATCTGGCATGCAAAGAACTGTCACACATCAGCTTTTTAACAGGAGATCTGAATCAAGATGGCCTCTCTACAAGCTGGCATCTTTGCATGTTTAAAAACTGGTACCATACTGCCTCTGGAACTTTCAAGTGCCATCAAAAATATCTCTTCTGTTTACACAGTGCCTTCTAGAATAAGGTGGAATGGAATAGAGTTGTCTAGACCCACATTTAACACATGAGTGAAAAGACAAGGAGAGAGGAACAACAAGTGCATCAAACAGTTACATAGCAGGCACCATGGCTGCTATCCAATGTAAACAAAATGCAACCATTGTTGACTCAATACAGGCGCTTGAAGGATGTCTCCCTCTGCATTTGAGCTCTGTAACACTACCCCTACATTAAGAAATTGTTCTGTTCCAGAATAAAAAAGCACTTGGGGTGGTTAAAGTCTGCCTTGGCCACTGGCTGGATGGCTTCAAATTGATCCTCCAAGGGTTGAAGATGCAAATGGTAATCTGGATCCTAGCAGATTAAAACACTTCTTACTGAATGTACTTCACAATCATTAAGTCCAAGCCTTAGTATACCAAGTTTCCTCCAAGGGCGGATTAAAGGGGGGGGGGCGGAGGGGGCGACCGCCCCCCCGAGGGCTTGCACATTTAAAAAAATTAAAAAGGGTAACACTTGTGACATGCATACGGTTGAATTTTAATTGTCCCGCCACAGACGGAATACCTCCAACTTGTCTTACCACTCCGCCTCCGCCGGCCGGGAATTAACAAATGTTGTAATACTTATTTTGCCTTATTTTCTATATTACCTCTACTTTATCTTTAACTGTTGACATAATTTTAATTCAATGACGAATTAACAAATGACAGAGAATGAAGGAAATCTTATATCAAGTGAAATTAGTTTGAATAAGATTAATCTTTTATAGAATAGGTAGGGGCATATAAATCTCTGTTTGTTTTTGACCTAATACATATTTATTGTAGTACTGGTATTATGAAACATGAAAGAATGTTGAGATTAATTTAAATATATATATAGGTCTAAAAATCATCACGATCACGAATAAATTGCTTAGACTCTGTTCATTTCTCTGTAAATTTTGATAAAAATTAAGCTAGCAAAGCAATTTTTGTTCAAGACATATTGTATTGTATAAAAAATTTGTATTCCTAATTCCACATGAATATACAGAAATAAACTACTCTAGCTAGGGGAAATTTGATTGTTCTTAAACACGAAAAAATTATATTTCTACTACATTTTAAGTGCTAGAATGGTGTAAAATGCGGTTAAAGGCTACTAAATTTCCAAAAATTTTATTCCATACCCCCCCCCTCCGACCAACGGGTATTTTTGGGGTATGTCGCCCCCTCCCATAAAAATTCATTAATCCGCCACTGGTTTCCTCACTCCTAGTTGCTGCATCCTGTCCCTCAGCTGAACCAAGCACAACCACAATGTATCATATGATGACTTGTGACTTCATCTCAGGCAGCCCATTAGTCATCAGCTAGAAGAGATGTTGGCCATGACACCATTGATGAAGAACATTTCCTTCTGTACTGGTCCTTGCTGTTTCAGGTCTCAGACATCAACAAACTTCTTCCTGAAGAATGCAGCAATACCTCAGGATTCTGCCAAGTTGCTTGTGATACAGTGTGCCAGTACATACTCCTTGGGCCAGGTAAACATATCCCTCTCACTTGTCTGGATCATTTTTCCTCCTGGAGCTGGACCTGAGTCAGCCGACTCCTCTGAAGATGTAGTGTGCTGCTCCTCCTTCCTCTGCTTTGTTACTGCCAGAAAATAGAGCCAGGTGTTGTAAATGAACGACTCTTGTCTTCCCTCTTTGAGGCTTCCTTATCTGGCAGACTACATCATTGATCCTAGTTACAACCTCATATGGCCCCTCTCATTGGTTTTGGCATTTCAGAGAGTATTTACATATCTTCAGGTTGTGTAACCAGACTAGGTCTCCTGCTTGGTAGCCACCTTGGTCAGCCTTGATGTCATGCTTTTTCTTATTCTTGCTTCCTTTTAAGATTGCTGCTCACTCCCTGCCAGGTTAGTCTTCCTTGCTTCAAATGCTTCTGGGACCTTGCATGTTTCTGGCTCAGATCTTCCTTCTGGTCCCTAACATTTTTTTGATACAGAGTAGTGTGTGTAGAAGTGAAAAGGCCTGAAAACGAATGACAAAACGTAACATGAAACACATTGTCTGAAGCTCATTAACAACAATAGACTTTAATAATAATAATAATAATTATAATTATAATAATAATGATAATAATAATTTATAATAATAATAATTTATTATAATCATAATAATTGTATCATGTATTATCAAGGGGCGACCCTTATGGGTAATTTCTCCTCGCTCGCCGTTTAACTCCTTTAATTTTTGCTGAAATCTTCTATTTTGGACCACTAAGACCTCAGTAGTATCGTATTAGTACCATATAGAAAACACTTGAAATTAAATATAATTTGAATGATTAGAATGTCAGCTCTACAGTTGAATACGAATAGAGCTCCTTACTCATATTCCTGTAATGAAGCTGTAGGCTACAACATTTATTTCGCTCGGGGCTTGGGGGAATGAATCAGAGTCTTCAAACACGGAACCGTGCTTTCATTTGCCAGGAATCAATAGTTTCTTAGTAGTATAAAAAGGGCGGTTCTGGGACAACCTTGACCTTTGACCCCGGAAATGACCTTGAACTTGACCTCTAGGAACCGGATGGACAGAGCTGGCGCAGCGTGGGAACCTGAGGATCTGGCACAGCGTGTGAACCGGAAGTTACCCCCCCCCCCCTCACACCCTGACCTCACCACCCCCCCCCCCCTCCTACCATCACCCAAGCAACCCCCCCCCCGCCCACCCCCCCCCCCCTAAAAAAAAGTTTCCCCTCACCCTGAAAAATCCCCCCCCACCCTAAAACAACCCCCCCCCCACTAAAAAAAAATCCCCCCCCTCCACCCCCCCCCCAAAAAATAAAAAAAATAAAAAAAAAAAAATAAAATAAAAAAATAATAAAAAAAAAATTAAAAAAAAAAAAAAACAAAAAATAAAAAAACCAAAAAAAAAAAAAAATAAATAAAAAAAAAAAAAAAATAAAAAAAAAAAAATTGAAAAAAAAAAAAAAAAAAAAATTAAAAAAAAAAAAAAACATCTCAGGACTTAGAAAAATCTTGAAACATCTTAGGACTTAGAAAAATTATGTACCATCTCAGGACTTAGAAAAATTTTGAAACATCTTAGGACTTAGAAAAATTTTGTACCATCTCAGGACTTGGAAAAATTTCCGAAAAATCTTAGGACTTAGAAAAATTTCTGAAAAATCTCAGGACTTGAAAAAATTTCCGAAAAATCTCAGGACTTAGAAAAATTTTCAAAAAATCTCAGGACTTAGAAAAATTTCCGAAAAATCTCAGGACTTAGAAAAATTTTCAAAAAATCTCAGGACTTAGAAAAATTTCCGAAAAATCTTAGGACTTACAAAAATTTCCGAAAAATCTTAGGACTTAGAAAAATTTCCGAAAAATCTCAGGACTTAGAAAAATTTCAGAAAAATCTCAGGACTTAGAACAATTTTCAAAAAATCTCAGGACTTAGAAAAACTTCTGAAAAATCCTAAGACTTAGAAAATTTTCCGAAAAATCTTAGGACTTAGAAAAATTTCCGAAAAATCTTAGGACCTAGTTATACACTTGGGCTAGGGGAGGGGCATGTGGGAAGTTTGCCGGACTATAAGGAATGATCTCTAGACTTAGTCGTACAATATTACTTTGAAAATAGGACTTAGTCATACATGGGGCATGTGGGGAGTGGAGCAATTGTGTGACCAGCTACTATTAACAAGATGTCTGTATAGTTGCAGATACACTTTACCATTAAAGGACCCTGTTGTTCCAACTACAAATCAATATTTCAAGATATACTTGACCATTCTAGGAACCCATTTCTACAAATCAATAACAGTTAGTACTTATCTCTCTACTAATAAATATCTATCAATTGCTAGAGTGTATAAATCTAACCTCCAAATATTCCATAGCTAAAATAGCTATTGCACTACATAAAATCTAACCTATAAATCCAAAGTCAACATAACCTCAAAATGGCTAACCTATAAGGAATGATCCAAGCCAATACTATTAAATATATAGCATTACCTCTAACCTATGAATCTAAAGTCAACATAACCTAGAAATATGGAAAAGAGAACAATGTTTATTGATATGCTCTGTCATGCACCATTCCAAACCAATACAAAAATTCTTATGTTCTCTCAAACATACCTGGACTTGAACAAAAAATCCAATATCCTCCATCACAACACTCTTCTCGATAATATTTCAACTCATGAACGATAAAGTCATCTTTATCTAGTATAGCACAATCCTGCTCTGCCATTCTTCCCACTACTACTACTACAACAGCAACGGTAGACTCTTACACACATACACTGTTGAGAATGTATGACAGGGGCTTTAAACATACTTCCTGTTCCAAAAGGTGGGAAAAGGTGCTATAAAAATTTGCTAAAACCGCAAGAGATGTACCATGTACAATCCTGCGAAAAAATTATTAGCATCAAACAATCTCACAACTAATTATAATTGAATAATTGTAACAGGATGTGGTTTTACTCTGTATCGAGTCAACCGTTTTGCTTTTGTACAGACAAACGTCTACATGACGAACTAAATAGCAAAGATCTTTTGTGTAAAAGAGGAGAGCTGCACAGAGGAAGAGGAGAATAAGAAGAAGGAAGAGGGGGAGAATAAGAATCAGAAGAAGAAGAAGGAGGACTAAGAAGGAGGTGAACAAGTAGGAAAATAAGGAAAAGAAGAAGAAGAGGAAGAAGAAGAAGAAAGAAGAGGAGAAGGAGGAGGAGGAGAATAAAAATAAGAATCATAAGAAGAAGAAGAAGGACTAAGAAGGAGGCGAAGAAAAGGAAGAAGAAGGAAGAAGAAAAAAGATGGAGAAGAAGAAGGAAGAGGAGGAGGCGAACAAGAAGGAAGAGGAGGAGGAGGGGGAGAATAAGAATAAGAATCAGAAGACAAAGAAGAAGGAGGTGAAGAAAAGGAAGAAGGAGAAGGAAGAAGAAAAAGAAGAAGAAAAAGATGGAGAAGAAGGAAGAGGAAGAGAAGGAAAAGAAGAAGAAAAAGAAGAAGAAGAAGAAAGAAGAGGAGGAGGAGGAGAATAAGAAGAAGGAAGAGGAGGAGAATAAGAATAAGAATCATAAGAAAAGGAAGAAGAAGGAAGAGGAGGAGGCAAAGAAAAAGATGGAGGAGAAGAAGAAGAAGGAGGAGGAAGAAAGACGCAAAGAAAAGGAAGAAGAAGAAGGAAGAGGAGGAGGTGAACAAGAAGGAAGAGGAGGAGGCGAACAAGAAGGAAAAGAAGAAGAAGAAGAAGAAGAAGAAGAAGGAGTAGCGCGTTGTAATACTTAAAACTAGTGTATGCTTTATGGCGACTCTGCTATTATTTTACATTCGCTGCCACTAATGTTAAATCAATTTATCGACCCCACAAGCTATGAATTATTTTTTCCTAAATAGAGAATATTCTGTATAATAGCTTTGAAAAAGAATTTCAAACATACTACAGAGCAACCAATTAAAAATTGATACAACATTTATTTAGAGTTTTAAAAATCTGATTGAATGAACTGAACTGAAAAAATGGAAACCCATAAACGAGTCAATAGTATTATTGATTTCAAGAGTGTAATATTCTAATCCATCATCATCATCAGAATCTGAATTTACTAAGTTACTGTACTTCCATTTAAAATGCTTAAATTATGATTTATAGGTTTCACACATTGTCCCCCAGACAGTTTCCCACGCTGTCCCAGCTCCCCCCATCCGGTTCCTGACCACATCCGGTTTAGGATAGACATAGTACTTTTTCCCACCTTTTATCCCTATCTATTGAAAAGAGGGGGAGATTTTGTACACAAATAGACAATCAAAGCTTCAGTACCTTTCAGCGAGAGCTACGAGTAAGGTGTTTTCAGCAAGAGCTACGAGTAAGGCGTTTTCAGCTTGTTTAATTCAACTCTTCCAGACATTCAGTGTGTTTTACACAAGTGAGTACAAATCTTTATTTATTTATTTTTTTTTTTTATTTTTTTTTTTTTTTTCCTCTTGGGACTTTGAAAATTCAAGTTATCATTATTGTTGTTGTACCTACCCATACACTATTTTGCTATTCCATTGTTGTATTAGACAGGTAGAACCTATTCAAAAGCAAAAGTATAACAGATGTTTCTCAAACAGTTTGATAATATGCTCAAATTTATCCTACAACTATAACTGGCAGAGTGAAAAGTAGATTGAGTTTCATTGTTCTTGAATCTCCACTGCTGTTTACAACTATGATCTGATACTTCCCCAACATCAGCTACACAAAATCTAAATACTTTAAAAAATGTATGGAAATTTAATGTCTGAATAACCTAGACTATTATGAATAAATTAACAATAAAGAATCAGCTGTCCTTTGTACTATACATAATTTTATAATAGAGAGAGAGTGTGACATAATTCACATAGAGAGAGAGAGAGAGAGAGAGAGAGAAAGAGAGAGAGAGCTCCCCAACACCCCCCCCCCCCCTTCTACTTCCATCACTAGCCCCACCCATGATGGAGATTTTTGTATATAAATAGACAATCAAAGCTTCAATATTCATCAGTACCTCCCAGTGTGAGCTACGAGTAAGGTGTTTTCAGCTTGTTGAAGCTATTTCTTATCAAAAGATAATTCCTTTTAGAGGATAATACAACCAATTGAAAATTTCTTCTATATATTTTAGAGAAATCAACATGAACAAGGCTACACGTTGTCAGCAAACCAGAGGTGAACAGGGCGAGTTTGTTCTACTAGAGGAGGCATTCAACTCCTGCTTGAGAACCCTGTACTACAACAACGCCTGCATGGATGAACCAGCTAAGGACTTTCACTCATTCCTCAGCAGCTTAGAGAAGAAGATTGCAAACGTCATCTCCCAGGAATTCACGACCTATGGAGCTATCAAATTCAACCTTGTCTTGGAAGCTACCTATCAGAAAAGCTTCATCAATGAGGACAACCAGGAGAAGGATGAATTCCAGAATGTTGCCTTCAAAACACCAAACTACTCCATCTTCAGCATCACCGAACTACCATCCATCATCAAGACAGCCTGCAATAAAATGTTGGAAGAGGAAGCCAAGTTTGAGGGGAACTCCAGCGGATGGAGCCTCCTCATCATTGATGGACTCCTCATCAGGATCAGCAAGCATGTACCGCTGCGAGGATCTTCATACATCGAGCTGCCTGCCAAGTTATCTACAAGGAAAGCCGTCATCAACCCGAAGAATGAGGATCAACAATGCTTTAGGTGGGCCATGCTTGCTAAGCATATTGGAGGAGCACATCCAGAGCGAGTCAACAACCGGTACTACCAGCTGACCAACAAGTATAACTTTTCTGGATTATCGTTCCCCACCACCATCAACCAAATTGACATTTTTGAAAGGAACAACCCCGGAGTGTCAGTAAACATCTACAGTGTGGATTCTGATAATGTCATCTTCCCGCGTCGAGTTGTCAAGGAGGTCAAGGCCGACCATACTGATCTACTCCTTCTCTGTGAGAGCAAGACAACAGAGGGTGCAGAAGACAGCACAGAGAAGGATGATGATGACTTACAAGTTAATAGTCACTACTGCTATATAAAAGACTTTGAAAAGTTGCTGCGAGTTCAGCTGACAAAACATGAGCATCGTATAATCATCTGCAGACGCTGCTTCACACACTACACCCTCAGCAGAGAAGGTGAGCGAAGGATGAATGAGCATGAGGAGTACTGCGCCCAGAACAAGACTGCAAGAATTGAGATGCCCAAGCCCAACAAAGATGGAAGCATACCTACCATGAAATTTGAAAAGCACTTGAACAAGTTTAGGTTACCATTAGTAGCCTATGCAGATTTCGAGTGTTTGTTGGAGCAGCCAACTCCTGAGGAAGAGGGTGGAGCCCCAGAGCGATGGATTGGAAAGTCTACCAAGGTTATCCAATACCATCGAGCAATGAGCTATTGCCTCTACTTTGCAAGGGACAAGGAGCAATTCCCTTCCTGGCTCACCATCAGCAACCTAATCCCTCAGGAGCCAATCATGTACCGTGGACCTGATGCTGCAGCACACTTTATGAAGACCTTGACTGAGTGCGCAGTGGACATTGCAGAAGCCATTGACCAGCAGAATAAAGCAATGTTTCCACTTTCAAACCAGCAGCTTGCAGCCTACAATGCAGCCCAGTCCTGTGAAGCCTGCAACAAACCATTCACTGGTGACAAGGTTCGAGACCACTGCCACATGACTGGGTTGTACCGAAACGCTCTGTGTAACAACTGCAACCTCAAGAGACGCCGTCAAACCTACATTCCAGTCTTTCTTCACAATTCCTCAAACTACGATACCCACCTAATCATTCCCCATCTTGGATCTGACACCTGCCAAATAAACGTTATTCCAAACACCTCTGAAAAGTACATCTCATTTACAAAACAAATATCAAAACGACTCCATTTAAGATTCATTGACACATTCCGATTCACACCCGACAGTCTGGACAACCTGGTGACAAATCTTGTCAAGACTGCCAAGGATGCCAGCAATCTCCCCAACGTACTGAGACATACAGCCAAACAGTTTAGAAGCAAACTGGATCTTGTTTCCAGGAAAGGTGTATTCCCATACGAATACTGTAGCTCATGGGAGAGATTGGAGGAGACACAACTACCTCCCAAAGAAGCATTTCATAGTAAGCTAATCAATAGAGGTATCAGCGATGCAGACTACACGCATGCTCAACAAGTTTGGAGGGATTTTGGATGCAGAAATCTAGGAGAGTACAGTGACTTATACCTCAAGACAGATGTTCTCCTGCTAGCCGATGTCTTTGAAAGTTTTCGTGACATGTGCATCAAAACCTATGATCTAGACTGCGCTCACTACTTTACATCCCCAGGCTCCTCGTTTGATGTTATGCTCAAAAGTACAAAGGTTGAGCTGGAGCTGCTCACAGATTATGACATGTACATGCTCATTGAAAGAGGTATAAGAGGAGGTATCACTACATGCGTTCACCGTCATGCCATTGCCAACAACCAGTATACTGGGGCGCCTGTAGACATGGAGAAGCCAACATCATATCTCATGTATATAGATGCTAACAACTTGTACGGCTGGGCAATGTGCAATCCACTTCCTTGCCGGGGATTCAAATGGATGGACAAAAAGGAGCTGGAAGCAGTGACCAAGAACATTGAAGGTCTAGCAGATGAGCAGAAAATTGGATACATCCTTGAGGTGGATGTGGAGTACCCTGCCGAGCTGCACAATTTACACAACGATTTCCCATTTCTACCAGAGAACCAGAAAACGCAGGAATCCAAGTGTGTTCGACTGATGACGACATTGCAGTCCCACCAAAAGTATGTCTGCCACTACCGAATGCTCAAACAAGCAGTTCAACATGGCTTGAAAATCATCAATGTCCACCGAGGGATCTCATTTGAGCAAGAAGACTTTTTGGCACCCTACATCATGCTAAACACCAGGCTCAGGCAGCAGTCTACAAATAAGTTTGAGAAAAACTTTTTCAAGCTTATGAACAACGCTGTTTTCGGTAAAACCATGGAAAATGTGAGAAAGAGGATGAGCATGGAGCTGGTCAACTGCGAGAAGCGATTGAAGAAACTTGTGGCTCGCCCGTCATACAAGGATCGCATCATTTTTGGAGACGACATTTGCGCTGTGACCCTCCATCAAGAGAAAGTCGTCCTTGACAAGCCCATCTACATAGGGTTATCAGTGCTGGACATTAGTAAGATCCTGATGTACGAATTCCACTACAATGTGATGAAACCCATCTACAATGACCGTCTGAAACTGCTATATCAAGACACCGACAGCCTGTTTTATCTTGTTCAAACTGAAGACATATACAACGACATCAGAAATAATGAGAAGCTTCGAGATACCTTTGATACCTCAGAGTACCCCACCGACCATCCATGCTACTCTGAGACCAACAAGATGGTATTGGGCAAATTCAAGGATGAGTATGCATCCAGAGCTCCACTTGAGTATGTTGGTCTACGATCAAAATTGTATGCATGCAGATGCTACAACACTGATCCTAGCCAAGTAAAAAGTGGACTAATCAAAAAGGCCAAGGGAGTACGACGACCTGTGTTGGGCCAAGAGCTGTCAAACGATCATCCTGACGCCGACCAATACATTGTATTCCAAGACTATCTGGACTGCCTGTTTGGAAACAAGGACATCTACAGAGAACAAGTGATGTTCAGCACCAGAAAACACCAAATAATGACAACTGTGCAGAGGAAAAAAGCTCTTAGCAATGCTGATGAGAAAAGGTACATAATGGATGATGCTGTCAACACTTTAGCTTTTGGACATTATCAGCTTCAAGACATAGTTACAGCAGCAGCAGCAGCAGCAACAGAATACTCTACAAATTCAACATCATCAGAGATGGATGATCTGGAACAATTCCTTGAAAATGGATCCAAAGAAGAAGAAGAAGAAAGCCAATTACAGCAGGATAGTGAAGAAGTGATATACATATCTGATGATGATGGAGAAGAGGGCCCACCGGCTAAACGTTTACGTCCCAACAATATTGACTAGAGAATGGTGGGATATCACAATCAAATTGCTTGAAAGATAGAAATTTTTGTTAAAATCTTTTCATGACAATAGAGATTGAAGAAAAGGCTTTGTAAGAAACAGAGCATACAGTGGATTAGGCCTACAGGGGATACCACTATAAAATAAAACGCGCCTCAATTCCTACGGCCTGTGTTAAACTACCGTGGTGTGGAAATGGAATCTTTTATTAAAAATCTATGATACATCACTATACAATAAACGCTACACCACTACTATACTATGTAATCTAAAGTCAACATAACCTATAAGGAATGATCCAAGCCAATACTATACAATCTAAATGCAACATAACCTCAAAATGAATAATATTTAAGAAATGATCCAAGTCAATACTAAGTCATCTATTGCCTTAAATCCAAAGTCAACATAACCCCCAAATGAATAACCTATAAGGAATGAACCAGGCCAATACTATACAGTATATTACATTGAATCTAACCTAGAAACAGTCAAAATTGTGTATGCATCGAATCCAACCTATAAATGGAAAGTCAACCCAACCTCAAAATTGATAACTATGGGTGAAAATGCCCCCCCCCCCCCCTGAACTTATGAGCATCACTCACTCACTGTTCACTCACTGTTCACTCACTGTTCACTCACTGTTCACTCACTGTTCACTCACTGTTCACTCACTGTTCACTCACTGTTCACTCACTGTTCACTCACTGTTCACTCACTGTTCACTCACTGTTCACTCACTGTTCACTCACTGTTCACTCAGTGTTCACTCAGTGTTCACTCAGTGTTCACTCACTGTTCACTCACTGTTCACTCAGTGTTCACTCAATGTTCACTCACTGTTCACTCACTGTTCACTCACTGTTCACTCACTGTTCACTCAGTGTTCACTCACTGTTCACTCAGTGTTCACTCAGTGTTCACTCACTGTTCACTCACTGTTCACTCACTGTTCACTCAGTGTTCACTCACTGTTCACTCACTGTTCACTCACTGTTCACTCACTGTTCACTCACTGTTCACTCAATGTTCACTCAATGTTCACTCACTGTTCACTCAATGTTCACTCAATGTTCACTCACTGTTCACTCACTGTTCACTCACTGTTCACTCAATGTTCACTCAATGTTCACTCAATGTTCACTCAGTGAGTGAACAGTGAGTGAACAGTGAGTGAACAGTGAGTGAACATTGAGTGAACAGTGAGTGAACAGTGAGTGAACATTGAGTGAACATTGAGTGAACAGTGAGTGAACATTGAGTGAACATTGAGTGAACATTGAGTGAACATTGAGTGAACATTGAGTGAACAGTGAGTGAACAGTGAGTGAACAGTGAGTGAACAGTGAGTGAACAGTGAGTGAACAGTGAGTGAACACTGAGTGAACACTGAGTGAACAGTGAGTGAACACTGAGTGAACACTGAGTGAACAGTGAGTGAACAGTGAGTGAACAGTGAGTGAACATTGAGTGAACACTGAGTGAACAGTGAGTGAACAGTGAGTGAACACTGAGTGAACAGTGAGTGAACAGTGAGTGAACACTGAGTGAACAGTGAGTGAACAGTGAGTGAACAGTGAGTGAACAGTGAGTGAACAGTGAGTGAACAGTGAGTGAACAGTGAGTGAACAGTGAGTGAACAGTGAGTGAACAGTGAGTGAACAGTGAGTGAACAGTGAGTGAACAGTGAGTGAACAGTGAGTGAACAGTGAGTGAACAGTGAGTGAACAGTGAGTGAGTGATGCTCATAAGTTCAGGGGGGGGGGGGCATTTTCACCCATAGTTATCAATTTTGAGGTTGGGTTGACTTTCCATTTATAGGTTGGATTCGATGCATACACAATTTTGACTGTTTCTAGGTTAGATTCAATGTAATATACTGTATAGTATTGGCCTGGTTCATTCCTTATAGGTTATTCATTTGGGGGTTATGTTGACTTTGGATTTAAGGCAATAGATGACTTAGTATTGACTTGGATCATTTCTTAAATATTATTCATTTTGAGGTTATGTTGCATTTAGATTGTATAGTATTGGCTTGGATCATTCCTTATAGGTTATGTTGACTTTAGATTACATAGTATAGTAGTGGTGTAGCGTTTATTGTATAGTGATGTATCATAGATTTTTAATAAAAGATTCCATTTCCACACCACGGTAGTTTAACACAGGCCGTAGGAATTGAGGCGCGTTTTATTTTATAGTGGTATCCCCTGTAGGCCTAATCCACTGTATGCTCTGTTTCTTACAAAGCCTTTTCTTCAATCTCTATTGTCATGAAAAGATTTTAACAAAAATTTCTATCTTTCAAGCAATTTGATTGTGATATCCCACCATTCTCTAGTCAATATTGTTGGGACGTAAACGTTTAGCCGGTGGGCCCTCTTCTCCATCATCATCAGATATGTATATCACTTCTTCACTATCCTGCTGTAATTGGCTTTCTTCTTCTTCTTCTTTGGATCCATTTTCAAGGAATTGTTCCAGATCATCCATCTCTGATGATGTTGAATTTGTAGAGTATTCTGTTGCTGCTGCTGCTGCTGCTGTAACTATGTCTTGAAGCTGATAATGTCCAAAAGCTAAAGTGTTGACAGCATCATCCATTATGTACCTTTTCTCATCAGCATTGCTAAGAGCTTTTTTCCTCTGCACAGTTGTCATTATTTGGTGTTTTCTGGTGCTGAACATCACTTGTTCTCTGTAGATGTCCTTGTTTCCAAACAGGCAGTCCAGATAGTCTTGGAATACAATGTATTGGTCGGCGTCAGGATGATCGTTTGACAGCTCTTGGCCCAACACAGGTCGTCGTACTCCCTTGGCCTTTTTGATTAGTCCACTTTTTACTTGGCTAGGATCAGTGTTGTAGCATCTGCATGCATACAATTTTGATCGTAGACCAACATACTCAAGTGGAGCTCTGGATGCATACTCATCCTTGAATTTGCCCAATACCATCTTGTTGGTCTCAGAGTAGCATGGATGGTCGGTGGGGTACTCTGAGGTATCAAAGGTATCTCGAAGCTTCTCATTATTTCTGATGTCGTTGTATATGTCTTCAGTTTGAACAAGATAAAACAGGCTGTCGGTGTCTTGATATAGCAGTTTCAGACGGTCATTGTAGATGGGTTTCATCACATTGTAGTGGAATTCGTACATCAGGATCTTACTAATGTCCAGCACTGATAACCCTATGTAGATGGGCTTGTCAAGGACGACTTTCTCTTGATGGAGGGTCACAGCGCAAATGTCGTCTCCAAAAATGATGCGATCCTTGTATGACGGGCGAGCCACAAGTTTCTTCAATCGCTTCTCGCAGTTGACCAGCTCCATGCTCATCCTCTTTCTCACATTTTCCATGGTTTTACCGAAAACAGCGTTGTTCATAAGCTTGAAAAAGTTTTTCTCAAACTTATTTGTAGACTGCTGCCTGAGCCTGGTGTTTAGCATGATGTAGGGTGCCAAAAAGTCTTCTTGCTCAAATGAGATCCCTCGGTGGACATTGATGATTTTCAAGCCATGTTGAACTGCTTGTTTGAGCATTCGGTAGTGGCAGACATACTTTTGGTGGGACTGCAATGTCGTCATCAGTCGAACACACTTGGATTCCTGCGTTTTCTGGTTCTCTGGTAGAAATGGGAAATCGTTGTGTAAATTGTGCAGCTCGGCAGGGTACTCCACATCCACCTCAAGGATGTATCCAATTTTCTGCTCATCTGCTAGACCTTCAATGTTCTTGGTCACTGCTTCCAGCTCCTTTTTGTCCATCCATTTGAATCCCCGGCAAGGAAGTGGATTGCACATTGCCCAGCCGTACAAGTTGTTAGCATCTATATACATGAGATATGATGTTGGCTTCTCCATGTCTACAGGCGCCCCAGTATACTGGTTGTTGGCAATGGCATGACGGTGAACGCATGTAGTGATACCTCCTCTTATACCTCTTTCAATGAGCATGTACATGTCATAATCTGTGAGCAGCTCCAGCTCAACCTTTGTACTTTTGAGCATAACATCAAACGAGGAGCCTGGGGATGTAAAGTAGTGAGCGCAGTCTAGATCATAGGTTTTGATGCACATGTCACGAAAACTTTCAAAGACATCGGCTAGCAGGAGAACATCTGTCTTGAGGTATAAGTCACTGTACTCTCCTAGATTTCTGCATCCAAAATCCCTCCAAACTTGTTGAGCATGCGTGTAGTCTGCATCGCTGATACCTCTATTGATTAGCTTACTATGAAATGCTTCTTTGGGAGGTAGTTGTGTCTCCTCCAATCTCTCCCATGAGCTACAGTATTCGTATGGGAATACACCTTTCCTGGAAACAAGATCCAGTTTGCTTCTAAACTGTTTGGCTGTATGTCTCAGTACGTTGGGGAGATTGCTGGCATCCTTGGCAGTCTTGACAAGATTTGTCACCAGGTTGTCCAGACTGTCGGGTGTGAATCGGAATGTGTCAATGAATCTTAAATGGAGTCGTTTTGATATTTGTTTTGTAAATGAGATGTACTTTTCAGAGGTGTTTGGAATAACGTTTATTTGGCAGGTGTCAGATCCAAGATGGGGAATGATTAGGTGGGTATCGTAGTTTGAGGAATTGTGAAGAAAGACTGGAATGTAGGTTTGACGGCGTCTCTTGAGGTTGCAGTTGTTACACAGAGCGTTTCGGTACAACCCAGTCATGTGGCAGTGGTCTCGAACCTTGTCACCAGTGAATGGTTTGTTGCAGGCTTCACAGGACTGGGCTGCATTGTAGGCTGCAAGCTGCTGGTTTGAAAGTGGAAACATTGCTTTATTCTGCTGGTCAATGGCTTCTGCAATGTCCACTGCGCACTCAGTCAAGGTCTTCATAAAGTGTGCTGCAGCATCAGGTCCACGGTACATGATTGGCTCCTGAGGGATTAGGTTGCTGATGGTGAGCCAGGAAGGGAATTGCTCCTTGTCCCTTGCAAAGTAGAGGCAATAGCTCATTGCTCGATGGTATTGGATAACCTTGGTAGACTTTCCAATCCATCGCTCTGGGGCTCCACCCTCTTCCTCAGGAGTTGGCTGCTCCAACAAACACTCGAAATCTGCATAGGCTACTAATGGTAACCTAAACTTGTTCAAGTGCTTTTCAAATTTCATGGTAGGTATGCTTCCATCTTTGTTGGGCTTGGGCATCTCAATTCTTGCAGTCTTGTTCTGGGCGCAGTACTCCTCATGCTCATTCATCCTTCGCTCACCTTCTCTGCTGAGGGTGTAGTGTGTGAAGCAGCGTCTGCAGATGATTATACGATGCTCATGTTTTGTCAGCTGAACTCGCAGCAACTTTTCAAAGTCTTTTATATAGCAGTAGTGACTATTAACTTGTAAGTCATCATCATCCTTCTCTGTGCTGTCTTCTGCACCCTCTGTTGTCTTGCTCTCACAGAGAAGGAGTAGATCAGTATGGTCGGCCTTGACCTCCTTGACAACTCGACGCGGGAAGATGACATTATCAGAATCCACACTGTAGATGTTTACTGACACTCCGGGGTTGTTCCTTTCAAAAATGTCAATTTGGTTGATGGTGGTGGGGAACGATAATCCAGAAAAGTTATACTTGTTGGTCAGCTGGTAGTACCGGTTGTTGACTCGCTCTGGATGTGCTCCTCCAATATGCTTAGCAAGCATGGCCCACCTAAAGCATTGTTGATCCTCATTCTTCGGGTTGATGACGGCTTTCCTTGTAGATAACTTGGCAGGCAGCTCGATGTATGAAGATCCTCGCAGCGGTACATGCTTGCTGATCCTGATGAGGAGTCCATCAATGATGAGGAGGCTCCATCCGCTGGAGTTCCCCTCAAACTTGGCTTCCTCTTCCAACATTTTATTGCAGGCTGTCTTGATGATGGATGGTAGTTCGGTGATGCTGAAGATGGAGTAGTTTGGTGTTTTGAAGGCAACATTCTGGAATTCATCCTTCTCCTGGTTGTCCTCATTGATGAAGCTTTTCTGATAGGTAGCTTCCAAGACAAGGTTGAATTTGATAGCTCCATAGGTCGTGAATTCCTGGGAGATGACGTTTGCAATCTTCTTCTCTAAGCTGCTGAGGAATGAGTGAAAGTCCTTAGCTGGTTCATCCATGCAGGCGTTGTTGTAGTACAGGGTTCTCAAGCAGGAGTTGAATGCCTCCTCTAGTAGAACAAACTCGCCCTGTTCACCTCTGGTTTGCTGACAACGTGTAGCCTTGTTCATGTTGATTTCTCTAAAATATATAGAAGAAATTTTCAATTGGTTGTATTATCCTCTAAAAGGAATTATCTTTTGATAAGAAATAGCTTCAACAAGCTGAAAACACCTTACTCGTAGCTCACACTGGGAGGTACTGATGAATATTGAAGCTTTGATTGTCTATTTATATACAAAAATCTCCATCATGGGTGGGGCTAGTGATGGAAGTAGAAGGGGGGGGGGGGGTGTTGGGGAGCTCTCTCTCTCTTTCTCTCTCTCTCTCTCTCTCTCTCTCTCTATGTGAATTATGTCACACTCTCTCTCTATTATAAAATTATGTATAGTACAAAGGACAGCTGATTCTTTATTGTTAATTTATTCATAATAGTCTAGGTTATTCAGACATTAAATTTCCATACATTTTTTAAAGTATTTAGATTTTGTGTAGCTGATGTTGGGGAAGTATCAGATCATAGTTGTAAACAGCAGTGGAGATTCAAGAACAATGAAACTCAATCTACTTTTCACTCTGCCAGTTATAGTTGTAGGATAAATTTGAGCATATTATCAAACTGTTTGAGAAACATCTGTTATACTTTTGCTTTTGAATAGGTTCTACCTGTCTAATACAACAATGGAATAGCAAAATAGTGTATGGGTAGGTACAACAACAATAATGATAACTTGAATTTTCAAAGTCCCAAGAGGAAAAAAAAAAAAAAAATAAAGAAAAAAAATAAATAAATAAAGATTTGTACTCACTTGTGTAAAACACACTGAATGTCTGGAAGAGTTGAATTAAACAAGCTGAAAACGCCTTACTCGTAGCTCTTGCTGAAAACACCTTACTCGTAGCTCTCGCTGAAAGGTACTGAAGCTTTGATTGTCTATTTGTGTACAAAATCTCCCCCTCTTTTCAATAGATAGGGATAAAAGGTGGGAAAAAGTACTATGTCTATCCTAAACCGGATGTGGTCAGGAACCGGATGGGGGGAGCTGGGACAGCGTGGGAAACTGTCTGGGGGACAATGTGTGAAACCTATAAATCATAATTTAAGCATTTTAAATGGAAGTACAGTAACTTAGTAAATTCAGATTCTGATGATGATGATGGATTAGAATATTACACTCTTGAAATCAATAATACTATTGACTCGTTTATGGGTTTCCATTTTTTCAGTTCAGTTCATTCAATCAGATTTTTAAAACTCTAAATAAATGTTGTATCAATTTTTAATTGGTTGCTCTGTAGTATGTTTGAAATTCTTTTTCAAAGCTATTATACAGAATATTCTCTATTTAGGAAAAAATAATTCATAGCTTGTGGGGTCGATAAATTGATTTAACATTAGTGGCAGCGAATGTAAAATAATAGCAGAGTCGCCATAAAGCATACACTAGTTTTAAGTATTACAACGCGCTACTCCTTCTTCTTCTTCTTCTTCTTCTTCTTCTTTTCCTTCTTGTTCGCCTCCTCCTCTTCCTTCTTGTTCACCTCCTCCTCTTCCTTCTTCTTCTTCCTTTTCTTTGCGTCTTTCTTCCTCCTCCTTCTTCTTCTTCTCCTCCATCTTTTTCTTTGCCTCCTCCTCTTCCTTCTTCTTCCTTTTCTTATGATTCTTATTCTTATTCTCCTCCTCTTCCTTCTTCTTATTCTCCTCCTCCTCCTCTTCTTTCTTCTTCTTCTTCTTTTTCTTCTTCTTTTCCTTCTCTTCCTCTTCCTTCTTCTCCATCTTTTTCTTCTTCTTTTTCTTCTTCCTTCTCCTTCTTCCTTTTCTTCACCTCCTTCTTCTTTGTCTTCTGATTCTTATTCTTATTCTCCCCCTCCTCCTCCTCTTCCTTCTTGTTCGCCTCCTCCTCTTCCTTCTTCTTCTCCATCTTTTTTCTTCTTCCTTCTTCTTCCTTTTCTTCGCCTCCTTCTTAGTCCTTCTTCTTCTTCTTATGATTCTTATTTTTATTCTCCTCCTCCTCCTTCTCCTCTTCTTTCTTCTTCTTCTTCCTCTTCTTCTTCTTTTCCTTATTTTCCTACTTGTTCACCTCCTTCTTAGTCCTCCTTCTTCTTCTTCTGATTCTTATTCTCCCCCTCTTCCTTCTTCTTATTCTCCTCTTCCTCTGTGCAGCTCTCCTCTTTTACACAAAAGATCTTTGCTATTTAGTTCGTCATGTAGACGTTTGTCTGTACAAAAGCAAAACGGTTGACTCGATACAGAGTAAAACCACATCCTGTTACAATTATTCAATTATAATTAGTTGTGAGATTGTTTGATGCTAATAATTTTTTCGCAGGATTGTACATGGTACATCTCTTGCGGTTTTAGCAAATTTTTATAGCACCTTTTCCCACCTTTTGGAACAGGAAGTATGTTTAAAGCCCCTGTCATACATTCTCAACAGTGTATGTGTGTAAGAGTCTACCGTTGCTGTTGTAGTAGTAGTAGTGGGAAGAATGGCAGAGCAGGATTGTGCTATACTAGATAAAGATGACTTTATCGTTCATGAGTTGAAATATTATCGAGAAGAGTGTTGTGATGGAGGATATTGGATTTTTTGTTCAAGTCCAGGTATGTTTGAGAGAACATAAGAATTTTTGTATTGGTTTGGAATGGTGCATGACAGAGCATATCAATAAACATTGTTCTCTTTTCCATATTTCTAGGTTATGTTGACTTTAGATTCATAGGTTAGAGGTAATGCTATATATTTAATAGTATTGGCTTGGATCATTCCTTATAGGTTAGCCATTTTGAGGTTATGTTGACTTTGGATTTATAGGTTAGATTTTATGTAGTGCAATAGCTATTTTAGCTATGGAATATTTGGAGGTTAGATTTATACACTCTAGCAATTGATAGATATTTATTAGTAGAGAGATAAGTACTAACTGTTATTGATTTGTAGAAATGGGTTCCTAGAATGGTCAAGTATATCTTGAAATATTGATTTGTAGTTGGAACAACAGGGTCCTTTAATGGTAAAGTGTATCTGCAACTATACAGACATCTTGTTAATAGTAGCTGGTCACACAATTGCTCCACTCCCCACATGCCCCATGTATGACTAAGTCCTATTTTCAAAGTAATATTGTACGACTAAGTCTAGAGATCATTCCTTATAGTCCGGCAAACTTCCCACATGCCCCTCCCCTAGCCCAAGTGTATAACTAGGTCCTAAGATTTTTCGGAAATTTTTCTAAGTCCTAAGATTTTTCGGAAAATTTTCTAAGTCTTAGGATTTTTCAGAAGTTTTTCTAAGTCCTGAGATTTTTTGAAAATTGTTCTAAGTCCTGAGATTTTTCTGAAATTTTTCTAAGTCCTGAGATTTTTCGGAAATTTTTCTAAGTCCTAAGATTTTTCGGAAATTTTTGTAAGTCCTAAGATTTTTCGGAAATTTTTCTAAGTCCTGAGATTTTTTGAAAATTTTTCTAAGTCCTGAGATTTTTCGGAAATTTTTCTAAGTCCTGAGATTTTTTGAAAATTTTTCTAAGTCCTGAGATTTTTCGGAAATTTTTTCAAGTCCTGAGATTTTTCAGAAATTTTTCTAAGTCCTAAGATTTTTCGGAAATTTTTCCAAGTCCTGAGATGGTACAAAATTTTTCTAAGTCCTAAGATGTTTCAAAATTTTTCTAAGTCCTGAGATGGTACATAATTTTTCTAAGTCCTAAGATGTTTCAAGATTTTTCTAAGTCCTGAGATGTTTTTTTTTTTTTTTAATTTTTTTTTTTTTTTTTTTTTCAATTTTTTTTTTTTTATTTTTTTTTTTTTTTTATTTATTTTTTTTTTTTTTTGGTTTTTTTATTTTTTGTTTTTTTTTTTTTTTAATTTTTTTTTTATTATTTTTTTATTTTATTTTTTTTTTTTATTTTTTTTATTTTTTGGGGGGGGGGGTGGAGGGGGGGGATTTTTTTTTAGTGGGGGGGGGGTTGTTTTAGGGTGGGGGGGGATTTTTCAGGGTGAGGGGAAACTTTTTTTTAGGGGGGGGGGTGGGCGGGGGGGGGGGTTGCTTGGGTGATGGTAGGAGGGGGGGGGGGTGGTGAGGTCAGGGTGTGAGGGGGGGGGGTAACTTCCGGTTCACACGCTGTGCCAGATCCTCAGGTTCCCACGCTGCGCCAGCTCTGTCCATCCGGTTCCTAGAGGTCAAGTTCAAGGTCATTTCCGGGGTCAAAGGTCAAGGTTGTCCCAGAACCGCCCTTTTTATACTACTTTTCTTCCCTGCAGGACAGAAATAGTCTGGATTTTCATGATTCTGCTTAGCTTTGATTTGGCTGAATGAGAGCTCACTGAAGAATTTTTTTCAGAGGAAGAGTATCTTTGGTGGGGGACGATTTTATAATTATTATCGTTGTACAGTAGTATGAAAAGAAAAAGAGGGGAAAGACTAAGAAGAAAAAGAAATAGAAGACGACGGAGAAGTAAAGTGGAGAAGTAGCGTGCAGATAATTTGCTGTAGAGTACGGTACTGACTTCACAACACACCACACCACACCAACGACGAAGCTCATTTAATTCTGAAGGCACCAGTACACGTTTCACCGCCGTACACCAGACAGTATATCTGTATATATAGTCTACTCTATACAGACTTCACTCAGTGAATGAAACTTGTCAAGTTATTTAAGCTGCTGAAGACTTACGGCATTCTTGCGCTTAACATTCAAACTCTCCACTGAATGCTGTTCTTAATTCTTATCATCGGCCTTCTTTGATAAGGGTTATCGCCCACCTTGGTACAATTTATATGGGTCACTCTCGGAATACTTGTGTTAATAAAACAGAATTTCATGATACGAATTCTTTGTCCGGAAAAAGTAGTCAATTATTAAAATGAGACAATGTGAAATCAAGAAATGAGCCTGATTATTGAGAAATGAGATGGAGTCTTCAGGAATTTTAGAATACTTTTAATATAGAACATTTTGTAATTAATTAGACTTGGATATTTTTGAGGTGAATTATTGAAATATGGAAAATTAAGTGGAATACAGTGCTTTTCATTTAATTGTTATTACTTAACAATATTTGACACTAGTAAATATCTTCAATGATTAGCAATGTATTCTTATAAACTGATTCTTGGTGAACCTATTGTCAATTCACCCATAATAGACGTGAATACAGATGTGAATAAAAACATATTAAATGAAAAACGACTATTTTTAAGAAAGTAAAGTAAATTATACAGATACAAAAAAGGCTGATGAAGATTTTCCTCAGAAGTGAAATGCATTCCTCCGGTTTAAATGAGTAAAATCATAATAATTTTAATGGAAATAAAGTGTCAGTTCTAATATTAGATTATCCATCAAGTACTTCGTGGTGGAAATCATAAAAATAATATAAAATTGAAACAATGTGCATAAATTCTGCATTTTAAGATCCAGCTGTATGTTACAGTAGTTATTAAGCCTTCAAAAATTGAGGAAGAACTCCAATTTCATTGGAACTTCTTTGCAACATCGTCAAGGACAAAATTCACATAATTGGTGCTATTCAATGTGGAAAAAAATCGTTTGAAACTGGTAGCACGATTTGATTCAGGATAAAGGAATTTTTGTTTATTTGTAGTGCAACTTCAATTCCAATAATATTATGTTATCACTCATAGAAACTCAATCTGGAAATTACTTTACTCATACTTTTTTATTGGAGTACAAAATAGACTTTTCCTACAACTGCTCGTAAAGTAGTTCTTTACGTACTGAAAACTACGTAATTGTAAAATACCTCTTTACTGCTCAGCAAGCGGTAAAGTACTTTACGCTCGCCAGCTGTTTTCTTTACGCTTCTGTTTTGATTTTGATGCCTTCTTATTGGTGGATCACGGAATCCGTGAAATTCACATATCCTTCATAACCTTCAAAATTCACATAACCACAAAAATGGCGTACGCTAACCAAATCCGCTCATGGTCTGTGATGTTACAAACTACAAGCTTTTATTGTGTTGGAATCCAGAACTGCAGTTTTAGGAGAAATATTGTATGCAATTCGCGTGTGAAGCTTCTTTATCACTCTCGCAAAATTACTGCGCTCCGCTACGCGTCACGCAGTAAATGTTTTGGCTCGAGCAATAAAGTCGCGCTTCACGCTCTTAATACATAAATAACTATTTTGTGAAGTGTGAGGTTTATATAAGTTTTACAATTAAGTCATCATTATATTGAATAAAAAAATATAGAAAATATTTTTGAAGATTCATTTTAATGTTTTTGAATAACAGTTATTGTCATTCGCATCATACTCTTATTATCAGATCATGCTTGATACGCTCCTTTTTTTCGAATCACTAAGAGCCATTTTCTCTAAAACAGTTCTCAGTAAATCACGATCTATAATGCCGGACGAGACTTAAAGAGAAAAGTTTTGAATTAAAGTGGATGAGAGCAATCAAAGCTTTCATTTGAACGGCTGAACAAATTTCAGCTAGATCTCAATCTTCTAGCTGAAAATGCTCTGTTAAAATTCACGCTTCCAGACTGTGTCCATATCTGTGAAACAGTGCAAAGACTTTCGCAGATCAAATATTAAGCGTGGAAGGTCGCTACGCAGACTGTGCTGTTTGCTGTTTGACCAGTACTTTAATTCATACCTTGCTATTATGGTTGTGACCTTAGTTTTAGCTTTATTCGCTTTTCCTGACCTTGTGAAAAGTGAAATCTGTTTTCTCATCTCATTTACTTGCGTAGATTATTAGTTTTGCGGGTTCACAGCCAAATGGAAATTGATTTTGCCGTGTTGTCCTGTATTTGATTAAGTTTAACGTTAATTATTTCAAATTTGATTGATAGAAAAATATCAGCGGTCTCGAAGATCAAGCCGAAAACTTTGTTTACCGTACCACTCTGGTGACTGAAATATTGATTTATAAGAAATATTTCTTATATAATAATAATAATAATAAAAATAATAGATGTATGGCTTTTATTGTTGGGGAGACCCTCACGGATAGTTCCATATCACCATTTTAAGCCATGTTATGGGGAGCATGATGGATCTACTATTTTAGGTGGGTGCCGAACCATCGGATAAGTGATAATACAACTTATAATATCAAGTCATTAAAGCACGGTCACCTATATAAGAGCTGACTGAACATCACGGTCTCATAAACACCACGCTCAACGCGTGACCAATCACCACCCGTTTACATAGAAGATAAATTATTTCTACAAGATAAATGATTTCTACTTGAGAAATTATGTTAATATTGTATACTTTTCAAATGTTTAAACTATAATAATTTGATATAGCAATTTTTTGGTAGTGAATAACGACATTCACTTTGTAAACGCGTCACACACACACACCCACACACACACACCCAAAGTAAGTGTCGACATCCACTATCAAAGTATTGCTTCATCAAATTATATTTTATTACAGTATAGTCTAGTAAGGTTAGAAATGGAATCACAACAAAAAATTGAATTTATTTCAGAGATAAATATGATTATTTGGAATGCATGATGTATTTATCCGATGATAAACCATCACTAAGAAGTTTTCAAAATAAAAGTGTTAAGAAATACCTTTTCCAAGATTAAAACTTATAGACTGTTACTGTTAATTTAATTTTGCTATGGCACAATGTATCTATTTTCTCATAGTCGTGTCTCATTGGTTCTTTGAGCCACATTATATATTTTCCAATTATTATATTACATAATTAATTTTAAAAGTTATTTTACCACAATGTTACTAGAAAGATGGCATCAGCTGAATCCTCCTTTACTCAAAACGTTTTGAGAATATAATAGATGAATCTTTGAACAATACAATCTAATTAATAAGATTCGAAAAGTTTTAGTGTCACCCAAATTAAAAGCAGAGAAAGATTTTTTGTTTTTTAATTTGAGAGTTTCAGTGGTGTAACACATATCGCCCTCCCCTTTAATTACTAAGATTGTTTTCACACCAACAATTTATTTGACTGTAAAGTTTTTAAGCTCGCAAATCGTGCACGTTACTCTCATTGATTACTTTTCTCTCTATAGGCTACACATCATCAGTTGACTTTTTTCCGTTCATTCTGCTCCTTTTTCTTTCTCACTTCCAATCATTTCATCTCTTTTGAAACTAAAGCTGTATCCTTTTCTAACTTTGGAAACTCTTGCTATAGCCGTTTCCCTTTTACTTTCAACCTCATCAGCAACCCTTATAGCTATCCGGAAAGCAGTAAAATGCTGAAAATAATCAAACTACAATTATTTCTAAGCATTTTTTCATAAAATAAAAAAATATATTGGAAGTAATTGTTGCCCAGAAAAAGGTGAAGTGCTGAGAAAAATTTAAAAGAGCAAAAATAAACTTATGCAATTGTTTAGTTTTAGTTGGTTACAGTATCAAGACTACCAAAAGTTTAAATAATGCATTATACTGTAGCGAATATGAAATTGGAGTGAATAGAGAGAAAGAAGGCACAGTGGTTCTTGGCGTTATCTGCTATGTAAATGTTTACTTTTAAGCAATTAATTATCCCACTTTTGACCCTTTTATGGTGTTTACTTGGATCATTGTAGAATGTTCTAGTTGTTTGATTAGAGATTAATGGAGTCTTATCGAATATTGTGGAAAGTTCGAGTTTCCTTGATTTATTTATTTAGAAGTTGGTAGAGAAATCTAGAGATATCTCAATTATGATAAAGTATATAAATAGAGGTGAACTGTTGTAAATTAGTTCAGTCTTGTTTGAGATTCGTCGTGATAAGCAGGAAGTGACAGTTCTATCTACATATTGTGCCTATATAGTGATAATTCTTTCTCTGTGCCTATAGTGATAATTCTTTTTCCTGTTTAATTCATACCAGTGAGCTACTGAATAGTTTTTATTGTATTACGGACTAGTGCTACATAAGTTAAGTGTTTTTTTTCGACGTTTCTTTTTTGAATATTATTGGACAGTTTATTGTACAGTTATTAATTAATATTAGATCGGCCTTTTAACTTTTAGTGATTGATTTTTGTACAATTTATTGAGAACTCATTATCAGTTGAACAATTTTTTTTTTTTTTGTAGATTACGTCTTGGAGACTCCAGTTAAGGAGTATAAGACAAGTCAGATCAACAATATTATACACTAGATACCATAATTACTTCAATTAGTTGAGGTGAGGCTCTTAATTTTGATGTGAAAGGAACTCTTGTACACTATAAAAAGCTTTATCAACTAAATATTTCTTCAATTGTTTTTTAAATATTTCTATATTTTCAAGACTCTTCAAAAACTGCGGTAGCTTGTTGTAGAATTTCCTACCAATATAACTAGGTTTTTGTTTGAATAAGCTACTATTGTGACTCACCAAGTGATAATCTCCTCGGCTTCTTGTATTATAATCATGTACATCAAGATTTTGGTTAATATCATTCGTTTTTACATATAAAGTAGCTTCATACACATATAAGCAGGGTACAGTTAGGAGACCAAGTCTCTTGAACAACGGCCTACATGAATCTAATCTATTTACTCTTTCTATACACCTAACCGCTTTCTTTTGTATCTTAAACACCCTATCAAGATTTTGTTTTGATGAATTACCCCATACTAAGATAGCATACCTAATATGTGACAGTAAGAGCCCATGGTAAGCTGTAAAAAGTAACTTTTTGTCATTCAATCTAGCGAGCTGTCGCAGGACAAATACCAATATCGTGTTATCTGTTTTTAATTGCTTATTTTTTTCTGTAAAACATTACCGATCAGTGAGTGTTGTGATTATTTGTGTAAATAAAGTGCGAGTGATAGAATTAAGTTTTGCCAGCGTTATTTTAGACATAGAACCCATAACAATACTTTTTCAAATTTTCTTATTTTTCTCTTATTGCACTACATTAGGAAAATACTACTTGTAAAAGCCATAAAAATTTTTCACATCTGAAACTATTTACAACGCTTTTTTTTCAACAGAAATATTACTTTTATTTTTTTATTTAATTGCAGTTGCCTCTGATCAGTAGTTAGATGAGCTCTACTGATTGATAAAATAAACATTTTATTTTAAATTTTACATTAAAATAAACTCCACTGATTGATAAAATAAACATTTTATTTTAAATTTTACATTAAAATAAACTCTACTGATTGATAAAAGACAAACTGAAATATTCCACACCAATCTCAATAATATCCATCCCAATTTAAAATTCACCTTAGAACTTGAACACAATAATAGTATCAACTTCTTGGACATCACTATAACAAAGCAGGAACATGCATTCAAAACATTTAGAATTTACAAGAAACCCACAACAACTGATACAGTAATACATAACACATCAAATCACCCAACCCAAGATAAACATGCCGCTTTCAATCACATGCTCCACCGACTAACATACATTCCTATGTCACAAGAAGATTACAATATAGAATTGAATACTATAAAATACATAGCACAACAGAATGGTTACAAACACACACTAATAGACAAACTACTGCACAGAATATCAACAAAACCAATCACTCACACCAGCAACAAACAGAATGACAACCCCCATACATTCATCACACTTACCTACCTCAACAACAAAACTCATAAAATAGCAGCTTCATTCAGGAAACTCAAATATAAAATAGCTTACAGAACAACTAATTCACTCAAAAAACACCTGCATTCTCAGACAACATCTCAAAACAAGTACAACAGATCAGGAATTTACAAATTGAAATGTGATGACTGCAACAAGTTCTATATAGGACAAACTGGCAGGACATTCACCACTAGATTCAAAGAACACACAAGAGCCATCTCACACCCAAACACACATTCCACTTTTGCTGAACACATCATTTCAACAGGCCACAGTTATACAGACATTGACACTAATTTAGACACACTACACTTCACTCACAAAAGCCAGAAACTCAATGTTTTAGAACAATATGAGATTTACAAACATGCAAAGCAGGAACCTGACAACATTTTAAATGATCAACTTAACTTCTTCTCACATACTCTATTTGACAAAATAATCCCAATTTCAAACCTCCCGCCTACTCATCCCCCCACCCCATCACCATTCCAACATACATAACCCTCAAACTCATACCTTAAGTCAGTGTACTGTGGGTCGTCTGACGATGCTCTAGACAACAGAGCGAAACGGCCGTCACGCCATAACGTGAGTTAATTTCCATTCAAAAGTTGTTTTATTAACTTTATATTATATAAAATAAACATGATAAAGAAGTAGTAATGATACATTGCTCAAGGTGAATGTTAAAACGAACATATTCATCAATAATGATAAGATTGTGTACCATGAAATCGGATTTTACTTTTTATTAATAAAACTCATTGTCCAACTACTAATATCATTGTCCAACTACCAATATAATTAATAAACTGAAACTCATGTTGAGTAGAGGAAGTCCACAAAATTGCCGATTCTATTAAGTGCTTTAAACACCGATTTTTTTTCTATAAACGTGTTAACAAACATTTAATAATGAGTTTTAAAAGAATGACGGCGATTGATTGTGCTTATTGTCACCATTGATTTCTATGTTGGAGCTTAAAAGACATGTTTTATTTCTTAAATCTGATTCAAGGAACATTATTAGTAGAATGTTTTATTTTGAAACACGTACGGTAGTGTCATTTGACGGAGCAATATAAATGTTGATTAGGTCAGAAGTAATTTAATAAATTTATTTGTCTTTAACATTGAGATGTTGATTTATTGTAAATGCAGGATGGAAAAGGAGCTTCCATCTTGCATGGCATCCCATCACAAAAAGGTAAGTACAGTAGCTGATTTTACTTACAATTTCATTCATGAGCTGAAAAATAGGCTCACCCCACAACCAATCAACATTTCTCTTGTTCTATCTTACACTAGCGTTGATATAATTACTTAGTTCATGCCCCCTTATTTCTAATAAATTACCAACTTCTATAAAGTCGTTGCTAATCCCCTTGCTTCTAATAAATCACCAACTTCTATAAATTCGTTCCAATAGTTATGCATATTTTGTTTTGAGATAAAGTTTAGAGGTACAGCTGTAAATTTTAATGTTCAGATCAGTGGCGTACCGATAATGGAGCGAGTGGAGCAGTCGCTCCAGGGCGCAAGGCTCTGAGGGGCGCACCGTTCTTGAGAGAAAATTAACTTTTACTTACAAAAAAATGTATTACTATAATGAAGGCCAAAAGGGTGAAATGCAATACTTTTAAAAAACCGTATGTAAACATCGCTGCGCATGACTAAAAGGAAAATTCATGTCAAATTTAAAATAAATCGGTTCATGCGGTCAGCCGTAAATGCGTTACAACCAGACAGAATGCAAAACGGTCGAGTCAAAATTAGCAAATAGTCGAAAGTAGCAAAGCCAAAACAATTTAAATTGGGTGAAAAAAGGTATAACAAATTCAAGTAATTGAATGAATACTTTGAATTTATTCTGAAAATGGTTTTTATATTAAGAACAGGACTGAAATACTTCACTTTTGAATCCTATTTCCAAAATATAAAAAAAATTTCATAAGGATGACTTGCAAAATGCGAAAAAATAACTGCAAATAAATTTATATTTATTTAAATTTAATTTTTAAATAAATTTAAATTATTTAATTTAATTAATTAATTTAATTTAATTTAATTTATTTAAATTTAATTTATTTAAATTTAATTTTATTTATTTATTTGAATTTAAAGTGAAAAAATCCAAAACAAGCTGTTTGGAAATTGATAAAAGCAGAATTTGGCCTGGCGAAAAATCATTCCTTGGAGATTCGCATCTCTAACAAATACGGCATAGTTAAAGGCGGAAAAAATAGCCGCTGGTTCATTAAATGACCACTATATTAATATCAGCCCAATCGGGTGGTTGAGTGTAAGACTGATTGTTAGACACTTCCGCTCCAGGGCGCTTAAAACCTCGGTACGCCACTGGTTCAGATATACTGTAATTAAATTCTGTTATTTTTGTGAATAAACTTTTATTTCAATTGACCTGAGCTACACCCACCATTACATTATTAAAACTATCTGAGCCTGTTTATTAAAACTGTGAGTGTCTCGTCTATAGTACTAGTAATCCTAACTTTCCAAGTTTAGTCATCTATCTAGCCTAGTAATTACTCTGGAAACAATTATTACTAAAGAACAATAACAGATTATGCTATGCTAATCCCACGACTATTCAAATGAGCTATGTCTAATACTAGATAAAGCTTGATGCTCATAATAATAATTATTCTGCTTTGGTACTCACTTTCATTTTCATACATTTTGAAGGTGTCAGCGTATGCTGGGGTTATGGTGGGGCGGTAAGGGGTGGAGGTAGGTGGAGACCAAGACCAAATTATGGCTCTACGCCAAAAAGGGGTCATCACTTTCATGTGGGTTGATAGTGAGATTCGACTGCAAAAGAAATTTCAATACGATGAATAATCAAAACCCCAGTTTTCGAGCTAGTACATGATACATACTTTTTTAATGTAAAGTAACCTCTGGGATGACTACTATATGCAAGCGTGCATTTAGAATACAAGTATATAATGAATAAATAGTCTGTGATGTTTTCCATGATGAAATACTTAATGAACAATCTAATATTAAAAATGACACTGTATTTCACTTTTAATAAATAATGTTTTACTCACATATATTGGAGATGCTTGAGGAATGCATTACAATATATGCGAGTAAAACATTATTTTAAAGTGAAATACAGTGCCAGTTTTAATATTAGATTGAATACGAAATACTTATTAATTTACAATAACCATTTCCATATATAAACTTCCATACTAAAAACATAAAATAGCCTATACGTAATGTGTGTATTCTTTATGGAACTTTCAACCAAGAAAAATAGAAATTATAAATCACTTTCAAGGAATGTTTTGCTTCCAACCTTGAAGACCGGCAAATAATATTTCAATTGTAGAACTAAGAAATCAATATCGAGGATAAAATTAGTCTTCTATTCTTGGCTACAAAAGCAGATATGTCATTGGGAAACTGAGGTTGTTGACCTTGTTGAATGGATTCCAGAGAATGAGTATTTTAGCAGAAACCAAATAGAATGGAGGGCAGAAATAGTGAGGGGGGGGGGGGGGGTTGAAATGGCAGTAGCCTTGATGAATAATAATTGCTGAGAATGAGTATTTCAGCAGTGAGAGAATGAGACCAAATTGAGTTGAGAGGGTAAAAATGTGAAAGGAGGTGCATCAAAGAGCAGTGCAAACAGTGAGAGGAGAGTTGATAAGTGATAACAGACCAAATTGTTGTTCCCTGTCCCCTCAAGAACCACTCCACCGCCAGCCAACGTGGCCGCAACCGCACAATCATTGGACAAACTTATCGTTCTCCACTGCTGCTACTGTTCTGTTCTCGTCGGTTTCAATTTTCTGCTTTCAACAGGTCTCTTAATAGAAATGTCAGAAGATAGCTCTGCCCCCTTTCACATTGTTCTCGAAACTCACTTTCAAAGCTGGCTTCATTTTTTCTGCAACGTATAGGCTACTAGGTCTAGAAAATCTCCGATGACATATCAAGAAAATGAGCTACAAAAATGGAGGGGTGACAAATTCAGATGACTTTATTATTTGTGCAAATTTAAAATGTACAATGCTCTATGATTTGATGATATAACCTTTGTTATCACTTACCCGGTGGGTCGCATCTAAACCCATCTAAAATTGTATGTCCATCATGTTCTCCTTGACATGGCTCATACGGCGACCTGGAATAAAAGTCAAACGCTCTTTATTGTTACAATATAGTAGACCTATATTTTTCTTTTCGGAGGATGAAGCCCACGTAGGTCTGAGGCCTGTATGTGGGTAATGAATTGGATGATGGTGATTGATGAGTTGAACCTACAGTTTTAGGTGGGTTCCGAACCACCGGAGCAGATTGACTGATGACTGATTACGGTAAAGTGTTATTAGGATTAGCAACTTTCAGATCCAAGAGTGATAGTTATTGATGTACAACGTTTTGAAAAGTTAACTTCATGTGTTTAATATTTGAATGAAACAGACAAGATGATAAATACAATAATAGACATTTAAACGGATTGTGCTACAGTAATTGTAAACTTGTATAAAACTTGCACAACCTATTTGATTATGGTTAAAAACGTTCAGACCTGATGAAATATAATAATGAGATAGATGGATAGATGGATGTAGAGATAGGTGGAAGCCAGGGATATACTTTTAGTTGGTATGGCTGGGTGGGGAAGTAGGCGGGGCGCGCGAAATCCAACTATCATCCAACCAACTATTAGTTTTTGAGTTACCCGGGTGTGGAATATCAACTATAAAAAATGTTGTGTAAACGCAGTTTCAGCCACATCTCTGGTTCCTGGTGGAAGGTTGAGTCAATTAAAACAGCACAAAACATTAAAATCTTTAAAATTCAATCTATCAACATTCAATAGAAAATTGAATTGGAAATGGAATCTTAAAATTAATAAAAATTTTGGTACTATGTATTACTGCGTTTATACTCCAAATTAAAATTACTAAATATTCTTGATCCGTTCATTGTGAAAAACTCCACAATACTTCAAAATATCAAGTAATTACTGAAAATGGTCAGGCTAACGAGGGAAGAAGAGCAGAAAGTTGCTGCCAAAAAGCATCCGGATTGCGAAACGGAGAGAGATGAGAACTGTTTACTACAAAATTTTTATTGTTGAACCTTCTTCTGGTAAATGTTCAGAGAATATTTTAGATCAGAGATAACCGATTTTATTTATATTTTCGTTGAATTAAGCTTTTACTGTTTGTTGACCCACTAGCCCACTGCTTTGAATTTTGTAGCCATGCCATTCAATTGATGCAACGAGATGCACTGAAGATGCACCAAAATGCAGTTAAAAATTCCACAGAGAAAGTGGACTGCAGCCAACAACAGCTGCAACTATGTTTTTGATAACAAGTCGTCAAATTCCACCAACTAACATTTTGCACTTCATAAACCAACCAACATTATGAAAACTGCGCTATTAAGAAAGTCACACTTTAAAGCATTTTTTTTTTTGAATAGCGAGCTCCATTTCAGACACTCTAATTTAACACTCTGAGAGTCATTATTATTTCTTGAATTGTTGGTGTTGATCAATATAAAAATACAGTACATTGAATGAATAAAATATGTTTTGGCTCAACTGTTGGTACCACTTATATATTGGTATTATTTTCAAAAGTTTTCTGAAAGGGAAAATTAATATTCGAATGTAATCTTGATATTACCCTTGGTCATATTCACAGATTTTAAAGAAAAGAAGACATTTCCATCTCAACTTTGTATCAATACGATAAATTTACTGTTTCTGAATATTATAAAATACTATTATTTAATCAGTAATGAAAGTAATTAATTGTGATATTATCTTCTAATGGGGATTATTTATTGTGAGGCAACGTCAAATTCAAAATTGGTTTAATAGCGATCATGAACAGGTTTGGACTGTAAAGATTACAAGGCATTAGTTTGCAATCACTTAATATTTTATGTTTTGAAAATGATCTAACTCCTTGTTACAGTAGTCGCCACGTAGCTGTGCCCGCCGGCAAAGTACGACACTACCCGCGCTGAAAACATTTGACCATTTTCCAAAAAGTTCGAATATTGTTTTAGAATAAAGTTCCTTCTATTAAACTAACCGATCTGCATCATTTTTTCCTTTGCACTTTCAACGAGAACCTACTCATTACAAAGATATTTGGAATTTAATAAAAACCAGACTTCATTCAAAAAATGTGTTCACATTTCATTCCCAACATAGCTACTGTCGAACCATTCATTAGAAATCGATGAAACTTTGGTAATATAATAAAAACAGTTCGAAAATGCCATAACCATCGATTAAATCCCATTTCAATCAAACATTTTCCGATAACAAGACAATTAACACAGAAAATTTACAAATCAAAATTTTCATGACATTGAAAAGTTATGTATTGAGAAACTTTTTTGTCTTCAATAATTTTCATATACTTTCAGCGTATGAAATGTAGAGAATAAATTGAATTTATTTTCTGTGAAAGAATCATCTGACTGGACCTATTTGGTGAAATTTTGCAAAGATTCTAAATACGCATATCTATGCTCCCTTAGGCACTTCCAACAATACAACAAAGCAACTTGTCTTCGCCTTTGCAGCAGACTGACTGATCTAGTTTGCTCAATTCAGTGAATGAAGTTGGACTCTAAGGTTGCAATATACATTTTTTTTACGAATTCCACTTTATGAAACTAGAATAACAACGAAGAGGAGAAACACTTGACCGAAAAGTAAACCCGAATCACAGCCCGAATGCAAGCAATCTGAACGCAGTGTTAGTGCAATGCACTGACTGCAGTACTGTATCGTTCAATGTTAGCAGAAGACAGCTGCAGACGTATGTAGAAAGGCATTGATATCACCCCGCGAACCTTACTTCATCTACAAGGTATTTCAAGGACACGCTGGCACAGCTATATGGCGCGTACTGTACTTAATATTACTGATTATATTCTTCAATAGTACTCATAAATATAAATATATTGATATAAATGAAGACTAGTGTTTGAGAGACACAGCTGTCAAATAAAATGTGAAATCAATGGATCAGTCAATTCATAAACTAAAATCAATACGGCATTTCAAGTAGAATATTAGTGGTGTCATTTTTCTTTTGTGTAGGGTGTAGGCTATACTTTGTAATTCATGGAATTTTTTACGTCCATCTAACGCATCAAGGTTATGGTCAGAAGCCTGTTAATTTCACGTTTTTAAGTAAATGTATCGGGGACGTTATTTTTCCTAAAAGTATTCATTAATAAATTGCTCTTGATTTTTTTCCAATACAACATCGATTCAATCTCTTATCTCTTCTCACGCCTCTATTGTCATGTAAGTAAGTTGGTTCACCTCCGTAATCATCAGTAGGTGACCTGTCAATTCATCATTTCAAGCAGCCTAGTATCGTGTGATTAGGCATAATTTTAGTTGGATAATGCCCAGTTGGGATTTGTGCGTGGGTAATGAGGTTAATGATGACAGAGAATATTCAAGCTGAACAAGATTCGAACTTGAAACCCCAGAAATAGCAAGCCATCCAGAGTATTATCTAATCAGAAATAAGCGCTCCAACCAACTGCTCTTCCATGGCCGCTGGTTGAAGTGTCAGTTGCCAGTAACGTAATTCTTTGGTGTACTAGGTAATTCCCAGAATTTTTAATAAAAACGTCTATCTAAGACATCAAGGATAAGGTCATGAACCTGTCAATTGGGCAATGACAGGTTGCGGAAGCATTGGACAAATGCCCCCAGCACTAAGATGGATCTACGAGTATTCAGGTGGTCTTTAAAAGCTCGCCTACATTGAAAGATGGATGGTTTTCTACTTCCCCGGCAAAGCAACGTGAAACCCCTTGGAGACAGCGGTGGTAGAGTGGTACAAGTGGCAGGTGAGCTGTGTGGAGGTGCTGGGTTCGATTCACCCGGTGTGGTAGGTAGAGTAGCGGCAAGTGGGAGGCGTGGGTTGGACGCTGCAGTTAAACAGTTATAGGTGATTAAGGTGGGACAATGCATGGTGGCTTTAATGCACCCGCAGCAGCAGTAGCAGCCGCCAGAATAGGAGGAGGATAGATGAAGAGGAAGGATGGAGAAAGGAGAAGTTTATTGATCGGCGACCTTTGAGTAGCGGCTAACGCCGAACGGGGAAAGTGTGGGGGGGATGAAAAGAGGAGCAATGAGGAATGGAGTGTGAGGTGGAGCCTTGAAATTTTGGATGCCATTACTAATACGGCAATCGGTTGTTGGCCCGCTTCTGGTCCAGGGGTCGCAAATGATGCTTGAATCTGGAGAATCATGTTAGTGCAATGCAGTTATGGGGATTTGGAGTTTATTTCTTCAATCAAAATTAGTAATAATTGTTGTAGTTTAGGCACACAGAAATTTGGAAGTCATTGCTGAGAAATTTATAAAGATCAGACATGTTTAAATTCTGAATATAGATCTAATCATCAAATAAATGCAAATTATAAATTAACAGAAAGTAGTCTTTTGGACAACTACCAGAAATTATGTGCTACTGTGAAAATAATGGCAACTACTGTACTGTGTCTTATTGCTTTACAAAAATCATGGAAAACTTGCATCAAAGATTTGGAAAACATGTCATGTTTTAAGTTATGATTTTCCATCTGGAGGTCACTAAGACCTCTGAACCACCAAGGTATCGGTCTCAGGTAGAAAACTATTTTTTAAATAGCTTCAATCCCTGTCAGATAAAGTTTATTGTGAAGGTCAGACTGAAAATTAAGTGTTCAGTTGAGTGAAGAGAAACATTTTCTACAACTTTTTGGAGTCACGAAATCAATAAGCCACAAAGTTTTTGTTAACATCATTCGCTGTTCATTCAACATTTAATTAATAATTTATGAAGCCATAGAACAGCGATATGAATGTTAATCAAAGGCGTTTCAAGTGAAGGGCGTCTTTATCAAAACTTCCTCTTGTTGAGTTTCAATTTCACTCTGCTTAATATTGCAAGGATCAATCAACTGAGACTATGTTTTTTTTGTTGGGGTGATTTTTTAAAGTTATATTTTTATAAAAAAATAATTTATAATGTAAAAGTAATATTTCTATTGACTTATCACTCAATGTTGTTATAGATTATAGCATGATAAAGTAGCCTAAATTTAGTCTTAACTCAAGTTTCAACATCGATTATTTATTGTATCACATTTGAATGAGGAGTTGAGCAAATAAAACTAATTCTCTCCAATTAGGCATAGACATTGACATAAGCAAAGAAAATAATTATTGCATTTTACTTGTAAACAACAGCCTCAAGCATCGTTTTGACTCAAACTAAGTATGCAATAAGTTGCAAACAAGCTGCCTGAAAAACCCCACCATTTCCACTCTGCCACATTTCCAATCCAACATTCCTTTTTAATTTTATCAATTTATACAGCTTTAAAATTAGAATCATTAAAAGAAAACTTAAATTTCATGGCACAAAAAACGTCGAGCTCAGTGAAGGCCCCCGAGGGGGGGAGGCTCAGGGTCCCTCTCACTTGTCTGGATCATTTTCTCTCCTGGTGTCAGACTGTTTTTATCAGTAGACTCCTCTGATAATGTAGTTCACTGAACTTGAGCTGCTTGTCCTTCCCCAGTACTGTTATTACCATCTAATGGAGACAAACGATTGAAATGAACTACTCTTGCCTTCTCTCTTGGAGGTTTCCTTATCTGGTATACTACATCATTGATCCTAGACACAACCTCATAAAGCCCCTCCCACTGGTTTTGAAGTTTTGGACAGTAGCCACAAATCCTCTTTGTGTTTTATAGCCAGACTAGGTCTCCTGTTTGGTATCCACCTTGGTCAGCCTTGATGTCATACCTCTCCTTTATCTTCAGCGTGCTTCTTCAAGATTGGTGCATACTTTCTCATGAGTCTCATCCATATGCTTCCTTATTTGAGTGATGAAGTCATCCTCCTCAAATTTTTCACCAAGCTTGCTTCTAAACTGGGTAGCTGTAGATCTCTACCAAAGATGATGCAAGCAGGTGTTCCCTTTGTCATCTCATTGATGGAGCTACTATTTTCTATAAAAAAGAAATGGAGATACTGATCCCAATCATACTGGTTGTCAGAAACAACTTTCCTTAGATATTGCTGCATGGTCCTGTTTATTCTATATACCATACCATCTGACTGTGGGTGCAGTGGACTGATCCTCTTTTTCCAGATGCCAATCAACTCGCACACTCTGCCAAACACTTCTGACTCAAAGTTTCTCCCTTAATCTGGGTGCAGCTCCAATGGAACACCAAAACGACTAAAGAGCTGCTTTATTAACACATCAGCCACTGTGGTTGCTTCCTGACAGCTTCAACTCATGTGCTTAAATAGTTCATGGCCCCTAGAATTTACTTGTTCCAATCATTGGTGGTGGGAAAAGGTCCAGAAATGTCAATAGCCACTTTCTCAAATGGAGCTCCAACATTGTAAGTCTTCATTGCATTTCCTGCTGCACAGATTATGCACTTTCTACACCAATCTTTGACATCCTCTCTTAACCTGGGCTAATAAAATCGTTCCCTGGCCCCCTCCAATGTTTTATGTAGACCAAGATGTCCTCCAGATTTGCCATCATGCAGACTCTTTAGCACTTCTGGTACATGATTGAGTGGTACAATTACTTGTTGTCTCTTCTGATCCCCTGCTGCATTCTCAATCTTCCTTTCCAGTACCCCCTCATCTTCAACAATTTATTGAGTTCCACTGGGGCCAATATGTCTTCATACTTGGTGAATGAGGTGCCACTCCCTGCCAGGCTGGTCTTCCTTGTGCAGAGCGTTTCCAAGCCTAAATATATTTTAGGTCAGGATCCTCCTCCTGGTCCTTCTCGAGCTGGTCACTCCTCCACAAATCAGCAACCACTGTTGTTATTCTCAGCATGCCGACCTTGCTATCATGATGTGAGAAGTGCTTGCAATCTATCTCATATGGCCTTCTTGAGAGTCGATCTGCAAATAAAGGCATTATTTATTCTAGAGCTTTCGAGCCCTTTACCAATCACAATATTCTATCCAGAAACTGTGAATAATTATAGAAAATTTATCCTACACCACTCACACACCTTCAAATATTACAATTCTTCAAAATTATAATGAAAAATAATTCTGGATAATTCTATGATATTCATTTCAGGGGCAATGACAGGGAAGTGATAGCCGTGAGCTGTAGCTGGTATCTCTTCAATCAGATAGAGATAAGCTGCGTTCTCCTGGGTTCTCTTTGTATGGGTGGCCGATTTGATTTGTCAGCAAAAAAAGAATCTGCTCTCTGCTGTAAAATAACTTCCTGGTGGTTCGGAACCCACTTAAAAGTCATCAATCACAATCATCCAATTCGTTACCCACACACAGGTCTCAGACCTATGCGGTGGTCTCAGACCTAAGTGGGCTTCATCTTCCGAAAAAAAAAACGAATTTCCGAGAGGCAACTCGAAGAAAATTTAATGGTAAGTTTAACTTCCTGTCACATTTCTACAGCAAAAAATATAGAAAGTTTGGGTCGTACTATGTTAGCGGTAACGCTGATGTCAACCTGAACACGCTATGCATCTTCATTGCTCATATACATGTACACACTACACTGTGAATGCTCTATACACCTGCATACAGATGCATTACATACCGTCATGGGCACTCAGTTGGGAGAAAGAACAAGCGACCGTCTATTGCTTTTGCTGACAGTCGGATAAGTTGCGTTCTCCTGGGCGCTCTTTGGAAGGGTGACCGATTAGATTAGCCAGCAAAAAATGCACTATTCTCTTCTGTAAAATATCTTTCCGGTGGATCGGAACCCACCTAAAAATGAAGGTCCAACTCATCAATCGCCATCATCCAACTCATTACCCACGCACAGGTCTCAGACCTATGTGAGCTTCATCCTAAAAAAAATCGTTACTTTCTAATTGGTATTCTCTCGAAGAAAAAAATAGTTTCAGTGATATTACAGTGATACTTTCTTCTAAATAATGATATTTCCTTCTTCTTTTACGATGTTATGTAAAATGGAGCTCTATGAATATGGAGCTATATTTATATGTCCATGAAAACTAAAACTGTTTGCAGTTCACAAAGAAGAATACCACAATATTCTGCTCGTACACTATTCACTTCTATTTCAAGACACGTAATTATAAAGTCTATTCATGCAAACAGTAGTTGAAATGGTATGTTTCAGCTGTAGTACAATCTTTCATGATTACGAACTGTGGGCTGTATCATTTCTTTAGCAGAACCCCTGCAGCGTTTGTGTGCTGGAGTGATTCAAGTGTCCTCGAGGGGCCCGTTCTAAGGTGAGGGGGAGCTCTCTAGGGGGTGCGGGGGCCTCTCTAGAGGGGGTGAGGGTTTGTCATGAGGTGGCTTTTTTGTACCACGTGAAGTGCGAGTAACTTGGTTCATCCAAGCCACTACTAAATGGATGTGGAATGGGTAGTGTGACCTTTGAAGAGGAAACAGCCATACTCATTTTCCTCTTTTCTCTGGAAAATTGTCCCCTTCTTCCTTGAAAACAATGGCTGGTTTGTAAATAACACAACAATATTCGTATTTTGTGAACAAGTCTGAGTCGATAAGAATGATAAAAATATTCTATAGCGTATTAATAGTTGACTATTAATTTCTTTTTCTTGAGGATGAAGCCCACATAGGTCTGAGACCTGTGCGTGGGTAATGAATTGGATGATGGTTATTGATGAGGTGGACCCACCGTTTTAGGTGGGATCCGAACCACCGTAAGTGATTTTACAGCAAAGAACAGAGTATTTTTTGCTGGCCAATCCATTCGGTCACCCTTACAAAGAGCGCCCAGGAGTTTTGTAGCTTACCGCGTGACTAATCACCACCCACGGTAACCCAATGTTTCTATATTACTGCTTGTCATCGACTGACGTAGCCTAATCAGTTTATTATTTGAGAGGATTTTTGGAAGGAAATTGGAAATCATTTAATTGCAGTAGCTTACAGCTTAATGTATGCAAATACTATTGGGTATAGTGCTCATTCACTACTCTGATTTAGTCAAGCAAAAGTGAACCTGGCAGCTAGCTGGTAGGCCTGAGCTATCTGTGAGCCAATTTGGCATAATAAGTGGTGGCGAAAAGAGTTGCGTCCATTAGTCGAATGCAATGGATGCTCGATTGTTCGTATGCAAAGTGTTGAATAAAGTAAGTGTTCAGATTGGACAGCGGGCTCAAATGACATGAATTGAGGCACCACAACCACAACACATAACACACTGACCTGCCAAGATGATATGCAGTACAGTCGCTAGTAGAAGCATTTCAACACAATGTACAGTCACAACCGCAAATACTTTCATCTGCAACTCGGGAAATAAATTTTGGGAGGCTATAAGATTCATGAACATTAACATTCCTGAAAGTATACTTATTTTCTTATATTATTTTTATATTAACTTTTTATTGTAAATTCAACGACTTGCAGTCAATTTTAATTGCGAAAAAATAATATTTCTACTCGCTTGAGACCAAACGTTTTCGAGTCATGGAGACTCATCTTCAAGTCAATTGCAGTCAAAGACTTGCAGTCAATTTTAATTGTGTATAAATAATATTTCTACTTACTTTTGGCCAAACGTTTTCGAGTCATGGAGATGAGTATCCATGAAATATTATTTATTAACGATTAAAATTGACTACAAGTCATTAAATTCACAATAAAAAGTTAATATTAACACACATCGTTATGGAACAAGAAATCCAGCAATTATTTTTATGATAGTGATTCAAAACTCCATTAATCATGTACTGCATTTCAATACATAACCTAGTACAGTCACAAGCAGGGAGGGATTTCAATGCAGTTTCAAACACACATCATCCGGAGATAGGAAATATTTTTTTTTTATTAAGCAGATCTGTGATCCTACAGGAAAATTCTAATTGAATATTTTAAGTAAAGATTTTATGTTTTCATTTAAACATCAATGAACCTGAAATAACATTGATTATTTTATTATTTGACTGAAATAAAAATCCATCTTATATCTTGAAATTGATTATGAAATTTAGATTTCAAATATTATTATTAAATCATTAATATCTGAGAAATTAATTTTCAAAATTATTACAATGATAAGAAGTTTTATTCTGTGATTTCAGTGAATTTATCTGTTAATTAAAAATATATATAAATGTACTAAAACAGTAACTTTCATTGTAAGTTTAAATAAGTGTAAAATAAATGCTTTACTTTATGTCATGGTATTCACTGTACTATATAAGTTAAGCGTTATTCATGCCAAAAGGAATAGGAAAATGTTTTTTTTCCAAGTAGGGAAAAAAAATCAAGGTATTTTTATATGGGTTCTAACACTAAAATAATGCTGGCAATTCTTGAAAGTAACACACAAAGCTTCATTTACACAATTAACTCAAGAGCAGAAACTAATTGGTTATTATCACTCAACAATACTGCAAACAGACAAACAACTCAATAAATTCAACTAATAAAGGGTCTTTTAATAACAAGATCAATAACGTTCAAAACTAGTTAATAACTGGCAATAGGCCGATCAATAACTCAATAATAAATGTTTAACCAACTGTTGAACAACTCAATAATCAAAGTCGAATATACATTGTTTAATAGCTCAATAATAAACTATGCACTCACTGACACTAGTCCAAAAGAATTTTGGCTATCACTGACTTCTTATCACAAATACTGTCACAGTTATCCTTACACTATTTACCGAAATACACTGCACTGTTTATAGTCACAATACATGTATGAAGAGTGCAGAATGTGACACAATATAGCTCTCACCAGAGCTTGTTTATGACTTGAGTCCTGAATCAAAACTGACTGACTGCTGACTTACTTTTTATAGGCTTGTATTGTTTCAGAACCTTCTATTTCAATGGTGCTCTGTTCACACAATGATCGAGAATTTACTGGAACAACACAAAACCACTCAGAATCGCACTTAACTAATAAGAGTGAAAGAGAGCGCTTACAGAGAGAGACCAATACAATTGCCACAATTGCAAACAATGTCAATGGCAGGTTAGGTTAGGTTAGGAACAATTCTATATGCTCATTCTAGTCGGAGTAGGGATTTTTTTAAATACGGGTATTCTTCTTTGATGACCTGTATACAAAGCTGCACCGACTATCAGCAAAAGCAATAGACGGTCGCTTGTTCTTTCTCCCAACTGAGCGCCCATGACGGTATGTAATGCATCTGTACATATATATGAGCAATGCAGATGCATAGCGTGTTCAGGTTGGCATCAGCGTTATCGCTAACCTAGTATGAACTAAACTTTCTATATATTTCAAGCTGTAGAAATGTGCCAGTTAGTTAAACTTACCATTAAATTTTCTCTGAGTCGCCTCTTGAAAATTATTTTTTTTTGGAAGATGAAGCCCACATAGGTTTGAGACCTGTGCTTGGGTAATGAATTGGATGATTGTGATTGATGAGTTGGACCTACAGTTTTAGGTGGATTCCTAACGACCGGGAAGTGATTTTACAGCAAAGAACAGTCTTTTTTGCTGGCCAATCCAATCGGTCACCCTTACAAAGAGCACCCAGGAGTTTCGTAGCTTATCTCTGATTGAACCTGCTACGGCATTCGATTATCACTTCCCTTGTTTCGTCTCTTTTTATTAAGTGACTCTCATCCAGACCGAGAAACTCTTTCATTTCTCACCTTTTAGCCTATCTCGTCTTATTTTCTCAAAACACCCGCTTTTTCTACAATTCTGCTCTTTCTACTCTACTCCATTATAATTCCATCTTTTTTCACTGTCTTTCTTCTCATTTTTCACTCACATATTCTCTGGCAGTGATCAGCAGACGTGATAAAACTCTGCTGTCGTATATTTCCCACGATTTCAATTATCGAGAAGCTTCAACTCAACCACCGCAAGCTTACATTGACAAGTGAAGATGAACGATGAATTCCTGTGCTGGTGCTACCAAGCATTTTCCTCATTCACGTCATAAATATTGTCGAGAGGTTCTATTGGATGTCATGCAGAAGCTGATTTCAAATGAAATATGATTGATTCAACCTGAATTTCAAAGGAGAGATGTCATCCGAGCATCAAAGTAAATCTCTTAGGGCTACTCGAAAGCCGTCCTTTAAAATAATCACCTTTCTGACTTTAGGTGTAAAATATATAAACAAGCTCATAAAAAATGGTTGCATGGGGCCAGTCCTCAGTGTGAAATTTCGAATTAAAATCCTCCAGAATGAAATTTTAAGTTTACCATTGGGCTCCATGCAATTCATGTAGAGTATTGGCTGTGTAATTGAAAAATCTAGAAATATTTCAAAGGGATGTACTAGGCAGAATCCTCACCTGACAATGGATTACTACTGAACCTGACTGTACAATACCGGATAAAATTGATCATATTATGTGTTTGGGTCCAGCCTCGAAGGACACGAGAACCATTTTATCATTTATAGGCTCACTGTTAGCACAACAAAATTAACAAATAAAATTTTTTTATAGTTTATTTCAAATGATTTGTTATTATAACCATGATATGCCTTATAGCAGGGGTCCTCACTAGGATTTCTTGGAGAGCTAAATGGGTCCTATCAAATTTTCCTCAGGGCTGCAATTACAAATTATACAGTTTCGGTCTTAAACGACCTGAACTTTAGGTTAATTACAAAATATATTTTTCTTATTGCATTACCGCACTATGAAGTGGCGTTAAATGAATTACTAACAATATTATTATAACATAAATTTATTATATCACTAAAGTAAACTGTTTTGCAAATAAAAAGTAAAGAGAAATATATTTTACTTGACTCCAGGAATAGGCCGACTTGAATTTGTTAATTCTTTGAAGCCGATGGGCTAAATCTTTCACAGCTCTCTAATATGGCACCTATGTTAGCAGGTTGGGAAGAAACTGAAATTCTCAAAATGTTGTCAACGTTCTCACTTGTCAACTAGGATCTGTACTTGTTTTTTTTTTATGAACTTCAGTTTACTGAATGTAGATTCACAGACGCAGATGCAAAACACACAAAATTTCCTGAGCACAGTCAAATAAGATAGAAAATTTGTCCTTTTCAAGTGCTTTCCAAAACTCATAGTGAGCTTAATTACTCATAGTGAGTAATTTTCGTTACAATTTTATTGTGGTCTCCTTGGGTCAGTGTTCCATTCATAATGCCCATTGCATCAGCGAGAAACGCTACTTTAAGCCACCAACTAAAATTATAAACATAAGGATTCTCTTTTTTATTTGTAGCCAAAAACAGAGTAATCTCATGACGAATGCTGAAGAAACTTTACAAAACTTTACCCTTACTCAGCCATCTCAGCCCTATAAAATTCACGATCTTTACAACTTTTTTCAAAACGCAGCTGAAATTTTCATCAAATTTAACAGCTAAGCTTTCTTGATGTTAACTTGTTATGTGAATTTAACGTCTTGCAGTCAAATATTCATTAAGAATAAGTAAAATTTACTTACTTTGTAGGCCGAGCGCTTTCGAATCTTTGAGATCCGTTTTCAGAGGCGTGTTCCTAGATCGTCGATGTCAGTTTTCTGGTTAGAAGAATTGTGGTTTTTGTAAAATGTGATCAAAAAGTTTCTGTGATTCAAAATTTAGTTGTTCGTTGAGGATGTTTTGTTTATTGTGTGAGGTGTGTTTGTATATTTCAAATTGTTCCAAGGTGTTGAGTTCGTGTCCTTTAGATTTTATATGGAGAATGTGTAGGTTGGTAGTGATGTCAGTAAAAGTGTGTCCAGTTTGAATGATGTGGTCGGCGAAATTCGATTCAGCTTTTAATGTCAGGGCTTGAAAATGTTCCTTGTAACGTTGTTTGAATGTGCGGCCTGTTTGTCCTATGTAGAATTTGTTACAATCAGAGCAGTTCAGTTTGTAGATCCCTGGGAGATCGTATTTGTTTGTGTTCAGTGTGGTTTTGAGTGTGAACAGAACTTACTATTGTGTTCAAGTAATCAACACCTCGAGTTTGTCCAGTCATGGGAATCATATCCATCAAAAACTCTTTTAGAATTTCTGCATCAGAAAATGGCTTCATCTTTTTTGCTAAAATTTATGTTAGATGGTAGCAGTGGCGTAGCCAGGGGGGCCCATGGGGCCCGGCCCCCCCCCCCCCCGAAATTTCAGAAATAAAAGATTCTCAAATAACTAATAGATAAGGACTTATTAAAGTCAAAGGGTTCTATCTGTTTTGTTGTATTATAACGAACAGATCACAGAAACCCTGTTTGTGTAATGGAATATAGCTACAGTTATAGTCAGATTAATGCATTTTTCAAATTTTTCCTCAATATTTACTCATATAGAAACTTGTTAGGTGCTCAAATGGATAATTTTGATTTAAAATGAGCTACGAAATCGAATAAAACATGTTAGAAAACTGTGACTACCATAATTATTTATTTATTACATTAAATAAAATGCAATTTTCAAGTTTGAAGTGGATTAACTTTGTTAATTATTAATAAATCACCTTTTTGAATAAACTCATCTTGTAGAATATTTAATTTTGAAGTTAAAATTCAGTATAACGCACTAGACTGAACGCACCCAAAGTTCATAAAATCGGGATTTAAACTTTATAAATGAAAACACACAAATAAATGCAAGTTCTATACAAGCGTGTAAAATCAGTGTGCTATGATAAAAAAATTCCGATTTCATGAACTTTGGGATGGGTGCGTTTTAGGCTAATGACATAAATTATATTTAATAATTAGTATTAATTTTGAGATTCAGTACATAAGTTAAGTATGATTAGTTCCAATTCAAGGGTTTTGACTCAAAATAGTCACAGATATCGGTATATCAAACTTTATTATTTCAAACCTGGCCACCTAGGTTCTTGGGTAGTAATTTTTCAAAACTTTCTTTTGAACTTTAGAGCCTAACAAGTTGTCTAGATTAGCTTTTCACACCACTAAATTTTAAAAAAATCCGGACCCTCCTATACCCCAGACGACCAGACCCCCCTTTGGTGAGCCCCCCCCTGGCTAAGCTACTGCCCACACCCCCCCTTGGTGAGCCCCCCCCCCCGAAATCTAATCCTGGCTACGCCACTGGATGGTAGGATGCTTTTGTAGTAAGCTCATTCTTGTATATTGCATTATAAATGGTACTACGTTCACAAGCAACAGACTTTTTCAAAGATTGCAATTTCTCCTCTCGGATCTTAGATTTTTTCGGGAATTTTTCTTACACAAATCTGTACTGAGCTAGATAAAACTCCCCACTGATGACAAGCAGTAAATAACTGACCGGCCAGTGTCACTGTGGTGGGGATGACTGATGCGCGACACAACGCACGTCGCTGCTTACAATTAGTAAATAAGGAGAGAAAGACACCGACAGATTTTCAATAAACTTAATAAATAAATACAATATTATTAATAAAATATTCAAAGTGTTTTTATGACAGTATGAGGGCCGCATGCGGCCCGCGCGCCGCGTAATGAGGATCGCTGCCTTATAGTCTTATTGGATCAGCATTTTGCTATCTCATCTCCCTGGGATTGGCATGCGGGGCGGTCTGCCCCCCTTGCTAAGCTGCTAGTGTAGTAGTATATAATTTTGAAATATAATTATAATAGATAAACAAGATATCAATTTTGATATTTCTTTTGTTAATTGTTTTTTGAAACTGTCATTATTATTTATCAAAATGTTTAATTATTATCTTATTCATGTATCTAATAATTTTCTATTTAAAAATTTTTACTTTCTCAGGGGCCCTGCCCACTCTAACCCACCTGTAATTCACTTATTCCAGCCCTTTAAACATAGTTTGGCCTTGGGTAAACGGTGATAATGAACACAAAGTGTTCAGTTTATTTATTTATTCAACAGCACTCCAATAGATATGTTAACGTAGATCCCGCAGAGTTGATGAATAGTGTAACCAGGGGTGCCCACCCCCCCAAATTTAACACCAGTCCCCCCATAAATTAGGCACCCCCCAAATAATACGAGTAAATCTATTGACATTGTATCTGGTGAATGTCGTCTATATTTCTGAATGTCGTCACGTTAAACACAGTTTCAATCAACTTTACCCCCCCCCCCCCAACATTTTTTGGAACCCCCCTCCCCCTAGAATTTCAATGACGCAGTCTGCGTCATAGTCCCCCTCCTGTGGGCACCCCTGTATGTAACCCCTAATGCACCCCTTATGTCAGCCATTATTTTTCTCACATAAAAATATCGATATCATGATACCAATATTTTGGTAAGAAAAATTGGCTGCTGTATGTTTATGTACAGATGGCGCAAATTATCTGTGCGCGTGTACTCAAGAGTCGGGAAATTGGCTGGCGGGGTGGAGGCGGTTCAGTATGCTTGCTCTTCGAATAACATCGTCTACCTATTCAGTCAGCGTCAGCATCAGCATCTCTCTCGCTCTCCTTGTGACTACTGCAATCGATGTTTTTATCCCGACTGTAGCGGAAAGCTTCCACGCGCACAGATATTTTGCGCCATCTGTAACAGCATGTGATATACACAACTTAGAGCCTTATTATAATATAGAACCACTTCAGTTGCAGCTGCGAGCCACAATTAAGGATGAATTACACCAGCCGGGCAAATTTAATTAAAACATCAGCTGATGGTTCTAAACATGCTAATGCCTTCGTGTACTTAGACATTGTTGAGCTCAGTCAGACGCTCAGCTGATGTAATTTAGCCTAGATTGTGGCTCGCGACCGCTACTGAAGTTACTGTATAATAAGGGCCTTACGTTACACTATTTTAAGAAATATTTGTAGAGTTTGTTATTTATGTTATTAATATATGTATATACATGGCTCCAATCCACACTTTATTTGGAAGTTGAGGAGCACTGAAGCATTCACATTTTAATAACAGTTTCATAGAAGTTAATAGCTACAGTATCTTCCATGAGAAAAATTCTTCATAAGGAAAACTTGATAATGATAGCTTGCTGCTTTTTCACTACCTATCACGGTTAAATTTTATTTTTTATTGTGAATGAGATAACAATGTGATGAAGTTTCAATAGGATGGAAGGAAGAAAATGGAGAAGGATAAATAAGAAGAAAAAAAGAGAAATAGAAAAAGTTCTGTGGAACAATATTCAAGTGTGAATATGTGGCAGATGAGTGAATTGAAAAGAAAAAAATGATAGTGAGCGATTAAGAGATAGCTGAAAAGAGAGATATTCTAAAGATAAATAAAGAGATAGAGAATGGATAAAAGAAAGTGAGAGAGAAAGATAAATAAAGAGATAGAGAATGGATAAAAGAAAGTGAGCCTGTAAGTGAGAGAGAAGTTTCACAAGTAGATGTTCCCAATACCAAATGCTTGTCAAGCTTTAGGAACCGAGATAGCTACGAACTGTTGAGAGCTCACTAAGCTTAATCAGCCCTTTGTTCTGAATTCTGCTTGTTTGGCTTTGACGCATCAGTCTGATGGTTGGGAAATTTTGAGAGCCCATCCAATCCGTTGATTCTCTGTTCTTGTTCAACAATATCTCGTTTTCCCTTTCTACCTCTATCGTTGGTCAAACTTGATCACTTGATCAATGAATAAGTATAATAAATGAATCTTGAATTAGTGAAATCAGCAAGCAAAATATTTCGAATGCATACCACATTCGTGCGAAATTTGCAAGAATTATTTTATCATTCAACTAAAATACAGTCAATGTGAATACAACAGGATATTGCCCAAAACTGCTTTTCTCAAAATTTTAAAGTAGGATCACAAGAGTAATAAACACAATCAGTATTTTCTCAGAATGGCCTTCTGGAATACATGCACTGGAAAAAGCTCCATTTTGATTCCTATGGTATACAATTTTATAAAATTAATAATGCAGAGTAAAGATGCGCAATACAGAGGAAGAACTGTGCCAATGATAACCTGAACACTCTATGCATGTGCCTGCCCTAAAATGAAGATGTTATACTTTCAAATTCTCCAATAACATCTATTCACTAACTGTAGGTCTATATTTCAGTGGGATACAGGTTCAGTTTTGTAAAATATTGCTAAAGTTTGCTTCTAAACATGGAACTTTGTAAGAGTCGGAATCTCTTACAGTAGAATTAATTAATTGTGACTAGTGTGAATTTTCTAGCTTTTAAAAATAAAATATTCTGAATTGCTTGATTAACTAATTGCTTGGAATAATTTGCATAACAAATTGATTTCTTTTCTATTTTTTGGAGGATGAAGCCCACATAGGTCTGAGACCTGTGCGTGGGTAATGAGTTCGATGATTAGTTGGTGAGTGCTGAGCTGGACCTACAGTTTTAGGTGGGTTCTGAACCACCGTGAAGTGATTTTACAGCAGAGAACAGTGTCTTTTTTGCTTGCCATTCTAATCGGTCACCCTTACAAAGAGTGCCCAGGAGAACTCAGCTTATCTCTTATCTGATTGAACCTGCTACGGCTCACCACTATCACCTCCCTCATGGTGAGGAAGGATCTAATATTTTGTGACTTGAGTCAGATGGTCAAACGTGTTATAAAGATATAAATTTGACATTGAATTATGTTGCTCATGAATTTCATAAGAAATTGATTGAAATTCAATTTAAAATCAAAAGTGAGTTGGTGTTTCAGGTACGGCATGTAGGAGAAATGCATGTCTAATATCAAAACTGACACTGCATTTGTATTTAATATATGATTTTCACTCAATTATACTGGAGATATTTGATAGAAAAGTATTTGCCATGGAAAAGATCACAGAAATGCATGTACTATGGGCCATGAAGTTTATAATAGCAGTTAATTCATGTAAGTTTAAATTAATTGCATAGTATCTACGTTAGTTCAAGTGATGAGAAGTTTAAAGAGTGAATTAATTACTTTGATAATGAAAAAATCATGGTTTAAAACCTGATCCATAGAAACAAGGTATTTGCATACTATTTTTAAATAATTCAATACTCCGTCAGAATACGGAAATATCAATTTGGATACATGGAATCTCTCATGGAGCTCTATAATGGTTGCAAATCTGGATTAAATTCCAGGTTGTTGATAATAATTTTTTCATGTAGGCTACTTATTCACACCTCAAGTTAATCAACATCATTAATTGGTGTAAGCAAGCCCGTGTCATTAACTGAATGCAAGTAAATACATTTTCATAGCATAAGGAAGTTTAAGCTAAATATATGTGCTGTGCATATTAAAATCAGACTGCTATTCCTTAAAAAAGAAATGATAATAGGCATCATTCAAGCTTTACATAACCTGCCAATAGACTAAACGTCCTAATCAAACAGAATTATAACAAACACACCCTCAATGTAGTTTATTCTTCTGGAAAATATATTTTTTTAATGAGTCAGCATTTCAAATAAATGCTATGGTGTAAGTAAATAAATTGAATAAATTCTATTCTGGCAGTAGAGTATCCATCATGCAGTTCGCTTTTTTAATTTAATCCAGATTTACTCTATCACTCCACAGCATCTGTTTGATTCTGCGATTGTGATTATCCTCGAATATCCTGAAAAATGCTCCACTATGCTCATCCTCACACTCCACATCCTCATCCTGGCAATAATTGATTATATTTTGTGTTCTCCTGTATTGTTCTATCTTGGAGTTAATGTGACTCATTCACCGAATTATGTCGGTTGTCGTCTTCCTATAGTATAAGAGTGCAATATTATGGTATTGATTTATTGTGTTCTGTAACCTTTTGTTTGATTCATGTTTATATTTTATTGTGTTTCCAGACTCAGTTCAATTCAGTATAAACGTTTTGACAAGAGCTAGTAGGTATCCTATTCATTTTTATAAACGAGGTGTCATCGCAGTTGGTGAATTATTCTCTATCTTATCTCTAGTGAATTATTTCGTCCACAGTTTCAACAACACCATTGAAAATAAAACACAATCATTTTGCTTTATATTCCATTTAGCGTTAAAGTCCAATTTTCCATCATTGCAGTAGGCTACATGAATTTCATTTTTAATTTTTTTATTCAAGATTATTGGATAAGTTGAAATACTTCCTATATACGTACTGCAATATAATACAACATACTAATTCATTTATAACACCAAGGATCAATAGCAAATGAACAAGCTGTAGAAATTCTGACTGTTCAAACAAATTACAAATCCAATTAACCTTTGACTGGAAACCTGAATTAGATAGCAATTACATTGGATGCATGGACAATAAATAATTATTTTGAAATTTGAATTACGTAACCAATCTTCAATGGCTATCAAATTATTTCACACATGCCAAAACCACTATGATTCAATTCAATTTCCACATTATTATAATAATTATCTCTATCTGGAACAAACTTGAAACTGTCATTAAACAGTTGAACTGGACCAGAACTATTTACATAGCTTTAAATAAATTATGGGACTATTGATTATCGAAAAAAATTGTATGCAAAGAAATAATCCGAAGTTGTAATCCAATTCTGAAGTAACTAAAGAGGTAGTGGAGCTAACAGTAATAATCGTGTTCATACTGTGACTATTATGAGATGGTAAAGCCTTTCTTGGCACGTATCCGACATCTTTTTTTGTACCCAGTCAGAGATCTAGTTTAAAAGTGTTTTCTAAATAGGATTGCGGCAGGTGCATTCATGCTGTTCTCCTTTACTGACAACTCATTCATTAATTGATGGACTATTTTAAACAAATCTTTCTTTTTTCGATACTTTTCAATTACGGTACCGTAGTTGAAATGATCATTAAATTAAGAATAGCAATCCTTATATAATTATAGCTTGTAACATAACACTTAAAATATTAGTCACTGGTTGCATTATGTAACCAAGAACGAACAAATATAATGAACATTCGAGAGTGGTTGTGAATGTGGGTTGTACCGTAATTGAAGAAGAAAATCGAATAGTGAAAGAACTTTATAAAAATATAATAGAAAAAGAATATTATGGAAAAAGTGTGGAGCAGTATCTCGACTGATGATACAAGGGTAAATAAAATAATAATAAAAGTGGTGTTTTCGCCAACATTTCGTAGTATTCAATTATATTATAATCTGGGCTTCAACAATCATGGTTACATCGCCAAAACCTGTGTTTTATTTCTTCTTTTCTCTTGCTTCAGCGATGTAAACCATTATCTTCCAAGCCCTGATGACGTAATAATTGAATATTAAGAATCGTTGACAAAAACTTCACTTTTCATTGACCGATTCTTGTTATTACATCCCAGTTTTTACAAAGGAAACAACAATCAACAATACCAGATGGATAACAGAGAAGACAATTGGAATAAATGCAGAATAATACACCGAATTAGGAATGAAGGAAGGAAACATATTGCCTGGAAATGTCTTTCTTTTGCTTGGAAAAATGAGAATCAAATACAATCTGAGACTTTTAATAATAATTATATGTGGTTGATTTACAGCATATAAAATAGAATCTCCTCCACTTCTAACGAGAAGAGGACCAACATTCAGAAATTGGCGGGAGGCTGAATGGTTTCATGAATCAGAATAATTTGATTGACAGAAAAATGCCATTAAAGATGATTCAACTCTTCTATTCGAGAATAGAATGGCAATGATACTAACAAAATCTTAAAAAACACTTCTAAGTGGAAATTAAATCATGTTATGGCATGACGGCCGTTCACTCTGTTGTCAAGAGCATCGTCAGACGACTAATGACGACGCTCTTGACAACAGAGTGGAACGGCCGTCACGCCATAACGTGAGTTAATTTCAACTTGGAAGTGTTTTTTAAGTTTTTATTACGTATTAGTGAAAACAAGATGGATCTTCAACATCACAATGATACTAAATTTGGGCAAGTTGAAAATAACTGATTAGCATAACAATACCTTAAGACCTTACTCTCCTCTTCTTTAAGACCATAGATGGCTATGTTTATTTTCTACTTAACTCAATATCATAAAACAATACATTCATTATGCTATAGTTTATAAAAAAATGTAGAAAACGCTTCATACTCCAGCTTGAAACAGCTTCAACGTTATATTACAGATGCTTTGAATATACAAATAGCTTTTCGTAATATTACTCCTTTGTATATGCCCCTTTTTTTAATTGAACCAGAGAGTTAGGTCCTATCTCGCTGAATAATAGTTTCAAGTCACATGTGTACAGAATGCCATTCCTTTCCAAGGACAGGCAATTGCCAGTACAATAAAGAACGGAGTTTATCGCTAAACATTACAGTGGAAAATATTGAGTTCAAGTCTGCAATAACGATGATATGATGCCATGGGGACAGAGTTGAACAAGTTGAAGTGCTTTAACTGTACGTGTGTACGACAATAACTAGTTTGTCACGTTCAATTGTTCACAGGTGACGCGAATCAACAAATGAGCGACTCATTAGCATAGATTCAAACTCACTTATGAAAATTTGTTGCTTTGCATTCGTCTTGATAGGAATAAACTTATTCATTAAATTTGAAGGTTTAACTGCAGAATGTTACTTCCAATGTTTCATAGCAATTGTTCAAGAAAACTTATAACAAATTAACTAATTGACCCTTCCAGCCTACTAATAATAATTTATCACTTCACACTACTGATACAAACCTGAATTCTTATTATAGAGATTTAGAAATTAATAACTATATTTTTTCATAGCTTCCATATACTTCCATACTAGCTTACTTATACTTCCATAATATATTTATTTCTTATTTACATTTACTAACACACAGTACATGATGAATTTTGAACGTGACATAATAACTTTTATAACTTTTCCATTGAGAATGAGCTTAACCGTTTTAGGTTTAGACAAAAATCAAAGATAATTTTTTTTTAATGAAATTTTTCAAGATTAGACCTGATTGAACTGATTAAAAACATCATTTTAATGTTTACAACTGATGAGTATATTTCCTAGTTTACAGGTTTAGTTGCCACAAATATTATCAATGTTTCATAGTTAACTTATATAAAACTATTTTGATATTATGTTTAGTAAATGTAGCCACATAAATTTTTCAGAAGGATATGAGTACTTTCTTATTCCTCGTTTGGCTAGTCTTTTTTTTTGTAGATTACGTCTTGGAGACTCCAGTTAAGGACAGTTTAAGTCTTTAAGACAAGTCTGCTCTTTGGACCCGGACAAATATCGTTTAGGTCTTCAGAGTTCTAATCGAAACCTGCTAGAGACCGTAATTAATTTGACACATGAATATAATTACGTAATATTATGCTTGTAATAATCACCAACATCAATAATATCTACGTAGTTTCCAAGTTCCAAATTTCGATCATTGGATTTCGACAGTTGTTTTCAATCGGAGGTGTAGGAAGAAGTTTGTCCGCTCCTCTTTACTGTTGTGCTACCTTGTTGCAGGGCAAGAGGTGCGTCACAATAGGGATTCAGCGCAAAGCAAATATTATGAAAGCTGAAAGAGAGGTTAGAGTGAAGAGTGAGCACAGCATGCATTATCAAGTTTTGTTTTCGGATCTATATTGGATCGCCCACGCCAAAGTGCTCTTCGGCCTCTCTACTCTCTTATATTCTCTCCCTCTATCTTCTTGTATATACCAACCTATCTTCTATCTTCTTTTTCATTGTTTGGTTCAAGACGTGAAAGAATAGTGGGATGTCTGTGTGGGGATGTTGTATGGGGCGACGGGTGTTTTAGAAGAATCTATCTTGTTTGCGTGTCTTACCCCAATGTAAACATTGTCACGCACACTATCCATTCCAGTTCCATACTGGCGTGGCGAGTTACTCACCCGTCTAAACGTATGAACTGGAGCGAGTTCACGTCGGGCTGGACTGGACTGCACTGGATCAAAGTATAGAATTGTTATATGGTTCACTATCGATTTCGGAAAAATAGCAAAATGTGAAGGAAGGGCGGATCCCTTCCAATCTCAGGCTGGCTTAGAATTTGGAAGCAAGGGCGCTGATTGCAGGAGGGTAGTAATGACGGAAATACGTGCATTGATATTAATATTATTATATTGAACAAAATTTCTTTGTTTGAATAACATATTTACTAAATAACATACAGACTTTAAAATTTAGAAATTTGAAGAGAGCTCAATTTATTCTCCATACTTCAGAGAGTTGAAGAGAATCGTCAACACTGGAGAGAACATCTTGAGAGAATGGAGATCGGTAGAATTCCCAGAGCAGTCATCTCTTACAAGCTAGAAGGTAAAAGAAGTATCGGCAGGCTAAGAAAAAGATGGGTGAATGTTTGAAGTCGAAACAGGTATTATTGCCTAATCCTTGAAGGATACGACGACGACGACTAATAGCATAGTGATAAAGAAGATAATTATTTAGCCAAAATTTGAAAAGTTCGGATAATTTTTTTTCAATCTGCCCGATGATTGTCATTTGCCTCTCCCTCTAGGATAAACTAAAATGCCACTCCTGTGAGGAGGCTGACAACAAAATCTCTAAACAAATTGATAATACTGTAATTCTGTTACTTCTTCTTCCCTATCAGAAGTCACTTCACCAAAAGAGTTTATATCTATAGCCAAATTAGCCTATTGTCTATTGCTACTACTACTATTATTAATAATATATCCTAGTATAATAATTCTATTCAACCACAGAAACTGCTTCTCATCTGCTGAAATGATGGAATTACTTCGGAAAATGTTTTATCATGTGGCAGATCAAGAGGTGTTTATAATTTTGGATAATTCCGCATTTATTCCGTTACTGACTGGATCAATGAACTGATAGTAATTTTAATTGTAATAACAAGAGATTCACCCGGGCTGTGCCATGTAGCTCTTTTAGTATCTTGACCATATCCGTTGAAAATTATCCCGTTTGAATCACTACTCATTGAACATTGGCCAACCTAACAGCTTTTAGCTGATAGCTCACCGGATGTCTTAAGTCTCGAAACTGTAATTATGAGTAATTTACTCATTTATTTCAATTAGGAGTAGGTAGTAAATTGAGCTGTCATCTTATTTTTCCACTCCCCCTCTTTTATCTGTCCACATATTTATTTTAATGTTTTATATTTTCTATTAAAATATAAAAAACCAAGTTGTTAATTTCAAAAAATATAACTTCGTTTATATTATGAAGCTGTTAATTCTATTGGCCACAAGTTTGTTTTTTATTAAAATTATTGAACGGTTCTACAATATCAATAATAACTCATAGACGTTCTTATATCCAGTGTAGGGTGTGCCTTCCAAGTTTTGATTTCAATGTATTAAAATAGTATAAATACAAGGCTCATTGCTGCGCATACGCAACAGTACCCATGCATTTTGGTGTATAATTAAAATTTTTTTATGTTGTTATACTATTCTTGAAATGAAGGATTTTCAATTAGAATAGGCTATTTCTTTGTAAAATTCATCAATTCATGAGCAAACAAGAATTTTCAAATGTGCATCAATTTAAAAATTAATGACAATAATTTTTAAGGCTAAAATAAATACATTTTGTAACAATTTATACATATTACTCAAGAGAAAAAGCTTCAACCAGAGTCGTCTATGACGTTTTGGTCATCAATGTTCAATGATAATCTGCCTTGTTATCTTGTTAATCCCATTTATCTAATCTATCCAAAATCATGACTCTTTCCAATTACAAATTGATATTTTTAATAAAAGATTTGCGGTGAGATAGATTTATTCATCTTGAAACATTCACTGAATCATGTAATAGAGATTCAGAAACAAACTACTCGTATAATGTTAATGCTAACTTTCTGAAAGAAGGGTTTCCACTATGTGAGTCTTAGATCGCAGTGGAGATCTGCAGTAAAGGTTCGTCTCGGGTCAACATTTCCTCTTCAGTAGGTCAGAAGTTAAATATTCACAAATCCAAGGAGTGATCGCTGGGATTACTGCAAAGCACGTCAAGTGATTTTAATTTTTAACTCGTACCAAGATTTAGAGGAGTTGAATCTGCTTTGAAGTTTCATTGCAAACTGAAGTAACTTACCCAACTTATTTCCAAGTATCTCGTTTCCTATAAAAGTGTTTTTTTGTTTTATGAAAGCGCCCCTCCACATCAATGGAACAGCAATACAAAAAAAACTATCTCATATTTTATATTGAAATATAATTAGGCAAAGTTAACTGAAAGCATTTTTATACTTCAAAGCAAACGCAAATACTCAAAAAACTAAACACTATGGGCTGATTAAAGGGTGAGCGGAGAGGGCGACCGCCACCCCCCCTTCCAGAGAGAGTAGAAAAGTTAGAAAAATTATTAGATATATCAACGGTATAAATAATAATGATATTTAAAAAAAGATTAACCAAAGGAATATTAGAATCGATATCTAGTCATCTAAATAATTAATTTACAAGAAAATTAGACACTTTTTTATTGCTGATGATGTCCACATGAGTCAGAGACTTGTGCGTGGGTAATGAGGTGAATGATTACACATAAATGCCTGACGGTGGAACGGGATTCGAACCCACGACCACTTAAACGACAGCAAGCTGAAGTTGCGACGCCCCAACCAACTGCGTTAAGCGGCCCGCCTTCTACACTAGATGCGTGGTATGCCAGCCCTAGGGAAGTATCAAGCTGATCTAATTAAACTGTAAGGAATGCAATGGTCATAATTTCAATATTTGAAACAAATTATGAAAATAATCTTATTTGCTAATTTTTTGAGCTAATATGGACTATTGTAATAATTTAATTGTTAACAGTGAGCCTAACAGTTCATCTTCTGCTTTTTTGTCAAAAATCCGCTTGTTTTTCCGTTTGCTTACTTCTTTGAAGTATTCATCTATGTTGATCTTTGTTAAAATGTCTTTGGCATCTTTCACTGCATCAGCCAAACAATTTGATCGTTGAGATTCAAATTCTGTGATCAATCGACTAATGTGTCTTGCCAATTTATCGACAGTGATGTAGAAGCTTGTTGACGATGTCAATGCGGCCTAATTGTTTGTACCAAAAACAGGAGAGAACAACAAATTCAAACGTACCGTACTAACATTTTTTAGGTGAGAGTTTGCTTCTGTTTTTGTTTTAGGTATTGTTAGTGTACTAGTTTCTAGTTTATTCAGGGCATCTACAATTTTCCCCATGTGCTTATACACAACAGTCACAGTTTCCTTTTCGTCGACCATCTGGTATTACTCTGTAGTTTGAGAGATAGAGGGACATGTTTCGATAAAACCTATCATCTATTGGTGGAGGAAGCAAAGAAATTGTACAGACAATTAAGTGTGCCAAAGTAGGTCTGTGCCTCTACTGACAAGCTAGCAGCATTGGCACCAACCAAGTTTAGGTAGTGTGCTGCACATAGCACAAATGAGGCCAGAGAGCTTTCTGCTAGGATTCACTCGCAAAACGCATCGTCAACAAGCAAGTTTTATTCAATCCATTTGTAAATTCCAGGTAATATTAAATTATTATTTAAAAAAAGAAAGTTTCACCCATAACACTACAGTTATAGTGCAAGAATAGTGTAAAATATCATATTTAGACGACTATATTTTCAAATTTTTCCGGGAAGTACTGGATGGGCCTTCCTCCTCACCATTCACCCACCCCCGGCAAAATTCTATTAATCAGCAACTGATAAACACTAGACATTAGTCATGGTTATAGCAATATTAAGGTTATCATTAGGTATCGATGTTTCAACAATACCTGAAAAAAACCCATCAATATCATATTTCACATTGTAAACATGAAAGTTTCAAAAGACATATGTCTCTTTTCTTTGTACTTTCTAGGTTATTCAACATGCTTCCAATCAACATACGTGTATATTCAAAGAGTGGTGTTATGTTTTATATAGTCAACAATAATGTGATTATAAACAGTTTATAATCAAATTATTGTTGATTATATGAAACATAACACCACTCTTTGAATATACATGTATTTTCAATTTATTTTTAAATTATTTCAGTTACTGAAAGATTAAATAATGGTGAAAAAATATTTGTTAGTATCTGTTTTCATTTTTTGCTGGTAAAATAAAAACAATTTTCTGATATATCGCTGCCATCAGCCAGAGCGAATATTATAATATTAAATTGTGTAAGATCCCTTTTTCTTGTTTTTTTTTCATTTGCTATTATTTTTCCTTGTCTTTTATTCTATTTTTTTCTTACTTATAACTTTCTAATTTTCTTATAACTCTGTTTCTTACTGTAATACTTTATTACTTTCTATACTTTACAATTACTGTATTATTATTTTTATTAATGCTTTTTTGAGGTATTTATTGAAAAAATTTGGTTTTTGTTGTACCTATAATTATTTTGTATGGGCACCTACTGAAAAACCTGCCGGTTTAGTGAGACCCGTGATGTATTTTATTGAATAAAAAAGTGATTGATTGATTGAATTCACTGTAATTGAATCTCAAATAACATAAACCTACTATTTGTCTTTCTTTACTCAAGTAAGACTTGAAAAGTATTTGGAGAAAGGGCCTTTAGGTTCTCTCTACTTAAGGAAGCCTTAAAGTCGGTTCATTAGTATGGGACTCGACCATGTTAATACTTGAAAGCGAAAAAACTGGGCACATTTTATTCAAAAAAGGCCTCCTATTCAACAAATGCTATAGATTTCTAATATTTTTGCAGTGTTATTATCAATCCTTCAGCCTTCAAGAAACGACACAAACCAATAAGATGTCTATTTCCCGTTGCTATTTGTTCAAAACAAATGTTCCTCTAAACTAGCCAGCCAGTTCGTTCAGAAGTCACGCAACGTAACTGGTAAAACATGAAGCATAGGAAATAGGAATAAAGGAGATTTCCAAAAAAAAGCAGTCAGTTTCATAGTATTTACCTCTGTTTCATCACTATTTTAGATCATTTTTCTAGAATGTAATAAATACTTATTCATTCTAAGATTCTCATTAGAAGGATTTGCTGTTAGTGTGTCCTAGGAAGTATTCTGAATCAACAAATCAAATCTTTAAAGTTGAATAAAAAAATAAAATGTCGAATGTTAGTAGTACATTTTTTAAATTCAACTTCAAAACTATGATTCATTGATTCAGAATATATCCTAGACAACTATTTCATTTCATTATTTATTTATTCATTTCATACACAATTTTGTACATTGAATAGTAACAGAGTATAAAATATATTTCATGAAATATATAAATGAAATTAAATAAAGAGTGTAGCAACTAAAACTAATATTATAACTATCAGAGTTACAGTTACTACATCTAATAGAATAATACAATATTTTGAAGTCGATTACCAACATGGGGAAAAATTCTTCTATATTATAGAGGGTTCTCTTCGTCAAATATTCTTTCAATTGACTTTTAAATTTATTTAAATTTGATTCTTCTTGGATGTGAAGGGGCAAATGATTATAGAACTTGGCTCCAACGTAAGAGGACTTCTTAAGATGAAATTCAAGATTATGCTTATTTAAGTAAAGCTCGCCTCTATTTCTTGTATTATAATCATGATTGTGTCCCTGCTTTAAAATACTTTCAAGTTTTTCCTTCACACACAGAACGGTTTCAATCACATAGAGGCTATAAACTGTCAAAATATTCAACGAGGCAAAATGCTCTTTAACTGTTTCTCTGTAACCCAAGTGTAAAATTAATCTTATTGCCTTTTTTTGCACTATTAATATTGAGTCTATATTCCTGTTTGAGGTGGCTCCATAAAGGCTTATTCCAAAAGAGATTGTATGAGAGAAAAATAAATAGTTTTTGGGTTTTAAAATTGCAGATAAAAGACATTTTTCTAAGAGCATAGAGACCACTTGAAATTCTTGTTAATACAATTGTAACATGGTCTGCCCAATCAGGGGCGCACCCAGACTTTTGGTTTGTGGGGGGCTTACCCGTCCTACCAGGGAAAATTTTGGAGAGGAGGGGGGGGGGGTAAATTGGGATTTTTCAGACGACTTTTTGCAAGATTGTTGCCCGATAAAGTTTATTGAGGGGGTGGGAATTCATTACTTGACTTTTTAAAGAATATTAGTATTAGAGTAGCTATGGGGAAACAAAATGTGTCCATCATGAGTATTTTTTGTACAATGTTTCAGGAGTTCAAAATGATTCTGCCAGACTGCTTAATCAACTTCTCATGAGGGTAAAAAAATTAGAATCAATGTAGGTACGGAACGCTTTGTTACAGAAATAAAGAGGGCGAAAGATTACAGCTATTCCAGCATCCATTCAGAAATGACTAAGGTCTTCATATAGATGGTGTGAATTAAATTGAATCAATGTAAAATTATCTGAAACGTGCTACATCTACTATTATAAATTTTTATGTCTACACCATTCTGAGACTTTTGCGTTGGTAATAAAAAGAACGAAAAATTCCAGTCCTAAAGCGAATCGAGATGATGAAATCTTTAAATTGTTGGGATATTTTACAAAAACTCACAAAATGATCATAAAAACACGTTATTTTACGTCGTCCTAATGGTTAACCAATTCAATTGCCAATGAACCCAAAATTTTGTTCAATTTCTCCTTCAAAACTTGCCAAATTATTTTTTGAAATGAAATATGAATGTACTCAATAGTCAAGAACGGTCCCAAAGTTTATAGAGTTTCATTGAATCAAAGCATACTGATTTTGCACATATGCTTTCCACTTGCTATTCTTCTGTCTTTTTATCAAATTTAAATTATGGTTTTGTAAGTTCTGGGTGCTTTATTTACAATTAATAGCCAAGCTCATACATTTCAATATTAAAAATGCCTTCTTTTGGCCTTTTTTGTGTATTTCATAGGATTACTCAATAATCACGGTAGTTAATGTTTCATTTGGGTTTTCAGTTCATTTCTCATCAAATGTATTCAATTTACCACCTAAATGAGCGCTCTAGAAGCCTAGAGTTTTCGGAATGAGTACTAACTTATTGATCTCTTATTGAAAAAGATAGCTTCACTCTTCTGCTATATTTATTTCTGTATTGAAGCGTTTTCGAAGGAATAAGCTTATGCAATCTTATTGAAATTTTTTCGCAAAAACCTGTAAACATTTTTTAGAAAATTGTTAGCCGCGAGCCGTAACAGGTACCGTACCTGTTTAGTCACATGAGGCAAGCTGCAAATTCCTAGGGTAAGGGTGACCGAATGGATCAGCCACCAAAAATAAAGGGTTCTTAGCTATAAAATCATTTGCCGATGATTCGGAACTCACCAAAAACTGTGGGCCCACGCACAGGTCTCAGAATTATCTCGGCTCCACCTTCCGAAAGGTATTACTTTAATACCGTTAAATGTATTACAGGTTTAGGAGGTTCTAGAGGCTAGAGGTCCTGTACTTATTGGTTAAATGAATGCCATATTGATATGAGTGAAACGAATTATTTTTATTATCTTTACCCAGCCACCTAGTCAAATTTAATTCTGCAAGACTACAAACTCTATTTCCACCTATGGTAGTCACTCATAGTATTCCTGTTAATAGTATAACGATATTGTTAATTGTCATCCGATTTAAACAAGTTTTAAGTGTACAGCCTAGAGTCCATATTACACAGTCAATTCTCTTGAAAATTATCAACATTTTGATAAGGATTTCAGGACCTGAGGGCAAGGCTTGAGCCCCAAAACCCCCCCCCCCCATGTCAAGCCACTTATTATGAACATTATTCTACTTAAAAACTGTGAATAAATGACATGTACCAACACTAATCAGCCTGCAGCACATACTCTCTATAGTAAATTTTCTTGAAAATTATTAACAATTTTTTAAGGAGCTCGGGTTCTTGGGGGGGGGGGGGGGGCTTAAGCCCCCTAAGCCCCCCCCCCTGGGTGCGCCACTGTGCCCAATTCAGATGTTGATCAATTTGTAAACCTAGAAACTTGGAAGAGCTTGACTGTGATATTGCTTTGCTATTTAATTTTAAAGGATTAAATGAGCTTCTCTGCTGTGTAGTGAATGTTAAGAAATTTGTTTTATTTATGTTTATATTCAGATTATTGTCCTTTAAATGCTTTGCTAAAGTGGATAGGTTTGATTATGATACCGGTTCAATTTCTTCTTGGGATTTCGTTGATATTTTCAAATTTACATCGTCAGTATATAAAACCAGTTCACTGTTACAGTCAAGCCCTTAATAAACCTTTTAAATAAGAGATGAAGAGAAACTATGCATTTTATATGAAGGAATTATGTGATTAAACTTATTCATCCACATTGTGAAACAATAAAAAGGTGATAGAATAATTTTGGTCTCAAAATAATGTTGTTTCAGACGCCTATATATCATAATAGAAGCCATGTGATTGATGGATTCTAGAAAGAAGGATGTAATCTAAAATTAAAAAATATATACATTAGTACTAGCGAGGCTTTGCTACAACCATGATCCACTTCACCCTCGGCTGTATTAAAACCTGCAGATCTCCATCTGAACCGAAGGGAGCAACCGAACACGTTTTCCGAGGAAACAGTAATTAATTTGAAGAAGGGAACTTCCCCTTCACTTACTACACATCCAGCTCCAGCTCCAGGCATCTACTCTTTTTCCTGCAAGGTCAGCTCTAATTACTACTCTTCTCCACTATCCCTCTCACCTGCACACTTTATCTATCACCCTCTCGCTTTCTCCTGTTTTCGTGGTGCTGTAGAGCAAAACCAGTGCCTTGAGATCTTTTTTCTTATTGCTCATATCACTCTTCTACTTTCTCTTCATCAGTTCTACCCTGACATATAATAATGTCTTTCTTTCTTTTAAACATACTCAATCTTCCTGATCATTCTATCGCATATTTGTTTTTGTATCCACGTGCGCTTGTATATGGCAGTTTACAAGTTGAAATTTAAATCAACCTCATCCTTCCCCAAACCAGTAAAGAGTATTGACTCTTGTCTTGCAACGCATTTCTCAACTCAGTAATCTAATTCACCTTCCCAGCAAACTAGTTGTTAATCCTGTTCACAAGTTAGGTAACCATCTTTCATCCTCTCACACTCATCACTATATATACCTTCCTCTCTCATTCCCCACCTATCTTGCTCTATGGCTCTAAAACTGGATTTAATTCGAGTCTGTAGAGATCAATACATTCATCTACGCATAATTCAAATCAGCATTTGTATTAAGGTTTGGCAATGTTTTGTTATTATCATTCACACTCTGGTTATCAGAATAGGTTACTACTGACTAAAATCGCTCTGCAAATGATTCTCATATCAATTGAGATTGAATATTGCAGTCAAAATTCAACTTATATTTACGATGAATCTAAGATAGACAGTTTTTTAATATATGGATTGAACATTGTTGTCGAAATTCCACTTAGATTAATGATTGTGTGAACAATTTTCCAATTTTGAGATTAATTTATATTTTTAAAAATTACTAAAATGGAAGATTAACTGTGCTGCGCAAAGTTAATAATTTTATCGAATAATTATATTGATGGAACCCATCAGGATGGAAGAAATTTGGCTTATATCGGATTTTTTTCGAGTCTTCAGACTTATGCGTGGCATTACCCAATCTCACTAAATGAGATTTGATCTCAGGAAACTAAGCCTACCAGATTCTTATCTTATCATAGACAAGCGATCCAACAACTGCGCCACCAGAGGCACCATGACTTAGTTTCACTCTTTTTTATTCATCTGTCATGTTGAGAAGAGTCAGAAGAATTCCAAGATACCAAGTTCCGTTGAGTTTGTGATTATAAATAATATTCCATACAATAGCACCACAGTGAATTATCAATATAGTAAACACAGTACCATATGGTTGGAATTTAATCTCAGATCATTCAGTAACAATAATAATTATTTATTAGTGTACAGAATCGTAATTTCATTCTCTATGCTTTTATCTTAAATTCAATTACAGCCCAAGCATGAAATTAAAAAAAATAATGTGTTGTAGCAGGATTTATAATTCATAATTTATTGATTCAGTATCAATAGGGCAGTAAGCTCTTCTCATATTGAAGGGAATGACAAGAAATGTATTGGTGTAAATCCAATATTCTTTATTCGTATTGTTATGGGTTCTATCACTAAAATAATGCTGGTAAAACTTGAAATTAACACTTAAACTTTAGAATATTTGCACAAATTACTTACAACACACACTAGTCAGTGATATCACACAAGAAAAACCAAAAAGAAACAAATAGATCAATAACGTTCAACTAATGGTGAATTTTAAGTATCATTGTATAAAAACTAATAATTACCAACTGTCAGTAGGCCGATCAATAATTTAATAATAAATATGGAACTATTCAATGTTGTAAAAAGAAATGTCAAAAACCCCAATTAAACACTTATTAAAGAAATGGAACACTTACGAAGCACAGTCTGCCACTGTATTTGATATACGTAATCACCACTCATATAAGCAGTATGTTTACACTGTAAGGGAAGTCTGTCACTGTCACTTTATCACATTAAAACGTTTGAATAACACTGAACTGCTGTTTAAAGAACATCCACTTTTATAAGTTTTCGTAACATTCCAGGAAACTCTCGAAATCTCAATAGGTCTCCATTTACACGGATAATGTTGTCTGGAACATTCTAGATGACCATTTGATAGTAAGCAAGATGATGGGAAGAAAAGGTTAATAAAGAAAAAGTGTTTGTTATCAATTTAAACAAAATTATTTTCTTTTCTTCCCTGCATTACATAACAGTATTGATGAGGCATATTGTAGGTGAAATGATCGATTGCCACAAAACCATGGTCCTGTAAATCTTTTGTTTCAGTCGGCGTTAGAAAACATTTTGTTTTGTTTTCAAATTGGAAAAATTTCAACGCTCTTCAATGTCTTAACGTGTCGGCTTCTTGCGTTAGAATTAATTCTGGCAAAGAATCTGATCCACGATCTCAGCTCATGTAGCTTTAATGACTTGCTATTAAGAAAACATAAATAGTTTAACAAAATAATTGAACTCATAAAGAAGTTAAAAGGTGAAGAGAATTGGAAAAAGTATTTAAGAAAAGACTATTAATGTAATCTTGAATGCTCATTGATCTAATAAAAATAAACCAGAAGGTGTTTAATGCATTGTTTTGTCTTCTGTATTTTTTAAAACATTTACAACTTTGTCTGCCAAAAACTGATGAACATAGTACATTGAAACAGAGCTTATAGCCTTGAACCTGATTATATTATCAAAACTTGAAACAACTGAGAGATATCGAGAAGATGAGTAATTTCAGAGTATAAAGAATAACAAGGATGTAGAAGTTTGAAACTTTTCTCAATAATGATGTAGGTGTACTGTTTCTATATAGTTCGCTGTTCAAGAGAGACGAAAAACTTTTCTACTGTAGACACGCAGGTACTCCATCATAAGATCATAAGTTTGATGGCATTGTCAAGTATACAATATTTTCATTCTTGAAGGAGACGATTTCCTCTGGAACTTAGAGGTAGGATGTGTACTTTTCTTCGATAGCAGGCTTATTGAATGTTGGGATGAGAAATGTTGGAGCTCGTACTCCAGCAATTTTCATGCAACTTTTTCCAATGAGAAGGTGAAATGTTGAGTTGTCTTTCTCAGACTCAATGTCATTTCGATGGAACAAAATTACGAATTTGTGGAAGTATGGTGAACATTGTATTCTTTCGGCTCTCAAGTTTCTAACCTCTAGCTCACCCAAACCTTTGGTATGAAGCTCAAATAGAATTCATTAGCAACAGCATAAAAGCACACTTTTTTATTTATTTGTTGACTTGTTCACCTCCTCATCTTAAAAAACTAGAGCAATATCGGCTTTTCGATCTCATTAGGATTTATATTTGCAGCAAGAATAATTGCTTTTTCCACCGTCGCTTTTCACGTGGAATGAAACTTTGATTTCCCTCACGTACTTGGATTCTCCTGTTTTATTTGGTTTCTGATTGAACGCATAGCTTGTTATATCAGCTCTACGGGTTTTCTCGAAGGTCAGAGTTCAAGTTCGATGTGGGAAAGGAATTCACGAGATTGATTCCAGACGAACTCTGACCTGTTAGTGGTGTAAGAATAGGACCGCTGGGAGACACTTCTTGTGCAGACGCGTTTCTGTCATACATTTCTCCAGAGATTCCTTTTTCTCTTTGGACTTTGGCCATGACATGTGTGGAATGTGTTGACAATGCTGCAAGAGAGCACATTGTCAGGACAGTGCATGCCTTAGACAATGCAGTATTACCTGTAGCCTATTAATGATCTATTGAGAATTGAAATCTATGAATAAATATAATTATTTTTAATAAATACCCAAGTTTATATACATCCGAGAATATTCAACATACTAAATAAATGAATATAATTTATGATGTATAATAGATATTCATTTTCCTCAAAGATTTGAAAGTATTCATTATAATCATTAAATAATGTAGATCGACGTTTATCCTGACTAGTGGAGGATCCACGGGGGGGGGAAGGGGAAATTCTCCCCCCCCAAACGCAAAAGAAAAAAAGGAGAAAAAGGAAAAGAGGAGAAAAGAAAAAAGGGGAAGGAAGGAAAATGAAAAACAGTGAAAAATGGAAAGTAGAAGAAAAAATTATGGAGAGTTTTTCAAAGTTGTAGAAAAGCAAGAAAAATTAAACAGCCTTGTCAAACAAACAATTAATTTTTATTGCAAACATGGTGTAACTATGGGGATGATAAGGGGGAAAGTTCCCCCGAGACCAAGAAACAAAAGAAATTTCGGAACTTTACCAAGCCCTGAGAGACAATAATAATTGTTGACACAAGAGCTAAAAAAGACGTCTTGAACCGCTGAAAATGTGGTTTTAGAAGGTTCATTTAAAAAATATTTCCGGCAGAGTACCCCGGACCCCCTTTTGAATGATCAAGCAACATAAAGTCTAGAATTACTGTTAGAAAACCCCTCATCATTTTCAAAGACATTTTTAAGTACGATACAATACTGTACCCCTATCAGGTGAGGCGAGGGATCAAAAAATAGTTTCAAGTAGGTCTGCTTTAAAGTTTAGCTATTTGAATAATAAACTTTTAGCATGAGAGTTTGGATCACCCACTGACGTTGATAAAAAAACTGATAAAAATTTGACAAACAATTTGGGTTAGAATGTATGAATTTGTGTATAAAATCGCTTAAAATAATGGGTTTAGAAGAATTATTTTTTTTTAATTTGCCCGGAGGGATACCCCCGAATCCCCCTTTTGAGTAAACTATACATTAGAGTATTGAATTATTGTTAAAGAACCCCTCGTTATCCTCTTATGATATACTGGACTCTGCGGCTGAGGACTACGATGGCAGAAAAAGCAGACTCGTGTTATTAGGCCTACTTCACATTCACTCAGATATCACCCTAGTCGTCCTAAAGCCTAGACCAAAGTTCCTCAAAAATAGTTTGAAATAGAATTGTTTTTCAGTTGCTAATAATGAAAGCAGTTTTTCTTGTAAATTTCATTTTTATAACAATTTGTGTCAATGGCGTAACTGTGTGGAACCAGGGAGGTGTAGTTCCCCTCCCCAGAGAATAAAGAAATTTTGGAATTTTAGCAGGCCTTGTGAGAAAATTTTTGGCGAAAGAGTCAAAGAAGATGTTTGGAATCGCTAGGAATGTGGTTATGGAGGAATTATATTTTTAAAAAGTTTCCAGGGAAGTACCACCCAAACCTCTTTGAAAGAAATTTTTAAGTTGCCCAATCAAGAGCGGTGAGGTATCAAATATAGCAGTCAAAGTTTCTAGTAGGAACCAACGAGGATTTGGATCTCTCATTGACAATAACACAAGAACCAGATAAATTTTACTCTGTCACATAACGTGGGTTGAAATGTTTAATTAGAACAACCCCCATTTTGAAATAAATAGCCTTACTTTATCGTTAAATGACTCCTCCTTCACCCCCGCTGTGTAGACCTACTACAACAAATTACTATTGTAATTATTGTACCCTCTCCGCATCATCTTTGATCATCCCCCTCCCCGTAGACTTATTAACAGTATAATATTATATTATTATAGGTAATAGGTAAGCAATTCAATTTGTATATCTAAAACTTATTTAGTTAAAAGTATTTTAAGCGTTCTACAAAAAGGAGGAGTTTCTAAGTTGGCTTTCTTTCAATTCAAAATACAGTACTCTCAAACTGCAATGTACAAATATGTGTACAATGTACACAATCTCACAACCTTAAACCTCATTTTCAAACCTTTTCAAACCTCCCGGGTCACCCCCCCTTGGTGGTTCCTTCTCAGGTCCCCCCCCCCAAAAAAAAATCGGCTGCTGGATCCGCCCCTGATCCTGACGTCAAAAATAATGATTCTTGATTCCGATTGGTCAGGATTAATGACGATTTACTGTGAGTATAATTGATTATGTATGATAAATAATCATTTTCATATAAATTTGATTATATTCATCACAGCCTATAAAAAATAATATTGTTTTTAAAAAATAAACACTTTGTGATGAGTGCTATTTTTAAAGATGGCATTAAAATCTTATCGGTGACTGCAGCTGATACTTAGCTGTGACTGTGTTTCCTGTGTGGGCTATGATATCGATAAGTAGGACTCAATAATTGTTAATAGAAAATAAGACTATATTTTTAATCTTAAGTAAATGTTTTTGTTAAACAGTCAAAAAAACTATGTGCTGAATTCATAAATTAAATTGTTGTACATAAATCAAAGCAAACCAAAGCATTATTCAAATATCTTAATAAAATATGATGATGATGATAATAATAATTATTATCATTATTATTATTACTGTATTATTATTATTATTATTCAACTTGAATACAACAGGTTATTGCCCAAAACTGTCAAAGTAGAATCGAATTCTTAGGTCTGCTTTACTAGAAATTTCACCTTGAAGCACAATTATTATCGATTCTTTTACAGAAAAAGTATATTAATTTTGAATTTCACTTCTAACAAAGCATTATCACAATCCACAAAAAGATTGTGACAATTTCAATTGAATGACAAATCTCAAAGAAATAATAATAATTCCCTGTTATCGACCTCGAGTATTGCTATACTGTCAAAATAAATCTTTAAAATAATAATAATAATTATATTTGATCAAAATTCGTTGGGGAAAAGTTGCATTTAAATAGTATGTGATTACGCAAACTTTGATATTAGAGACCTCCTAATATTTTTGTAACATGCCACTCATTAGAGGAGTAGTTTTTGATGAGATACTCGTATATTTGAGGGAGTGACATTTGAATGTGAATGTTGCATTGAAGCGAGTGATGTATAAATGGTATGAGGGACTGCTCTGATAGGTCAATGGAATGCCAGTCGAAATGTCAGGCTTACATGAAGTGCTTCTGAATGCAAAAATTCACTGCGCTCAGGTATGAAAACAAAACTTCAGCTTAAAAAGCTACGCTGCCTGCTGAAAACTGAAATATTTTCCTTCAGAATAGATCCCGATTTTAGCGCAAAGTTTTTGTTTTACTTAGGGATAGGCTTTTAATGAAAGCGCTTCTGCAAGTACATGATTCTGCTTGTGAGAATTTCGAGTAGTTTTCGAATATGGAGATTACTTATTGAGTTATATGGATTCAAGTATGGCATATTTTAGTTATCATATATTTGTTTATTTCCTTTGGCTAGTCAAATATCTTGCTTGAATATGTATTACACATGTTACTAATCATAATCACAAATCTTTGAAATTGAAAAGAGCTAGGAAAGATCCTATGCATGCCCTCTTGATATATTATAAATCTATGATCAAGCTACGGTCATTTAAATTGACAAAAAATGTGTTTACAGTAGGTTCCTAATAATAATTGCAGTATTTACGCATAATCATATACTGAGTCTGAAGCAGTCAGAAATAATGAAATAAAATTGAATGATAATAGTCGAACAATTCGATTGATAAGGTGAACTGGTATATTAAAGTGTGAATTTAGTGGATTTCAAAGCGAATTTGGGTTCTTTTCACATGTAGTGAGATCTGAGATTTGTTGCTTCAACTTCCATAACGATTGTTTTAGTCATTTCTCAAAAATATCAATGGGTCCTTGTATAGGAAGTTTAAGCATTAGCCTATAAATTTTGATAAAGCTCAAGTTATTAACTTGTCAACATCAAATATTTTATGAGAACGTAGACCTAGCCTACAAAGATTTGGATTCTCTTGTTGGAATTTTGTTTGGAAGCAGTTTTGGGCTGAAAGTGTTAGGTTATTTCATCACATTCGGACTGATTAATGGACTGATTTTTTTTTTTTGGAGGATGAAGCCCACACAGGTCTGAGACCTGTGCGTCGGTAATGAGTTGGATGATGGTGATTGATGAGTTGGACCTACAGTTTTAGGTGGGTTCCGAACCACCGGGAAGTGATTTTACAGCAGAGAACAGTGTATTTTTTATTGGCCAATCTAATCGGTCACCGTTACGAACAGGACCTACGAGAACGCAGCTTATCTCTCTGATTGCTTATCTCTCTGATTTCATATAATAATTTAGTTAAGATAAATAAATAGGTCTTAATCATCAGCCTTACCTATGAAGAATGATATGTATAGAAGTGTTATTTATTGGAAAATTAATGAGAAACTGGAAACTTTTAAATTTAAACCTCGACCTGAGTTTAATGAGCTTATGCTTTTGTTGGCTCCTTGAAACATGAGCATTTCTATTTTGTTTCCTTCAATACATGAACAGATGGATTGCCAATATAATATAGGAGAACGATTGGAACAAAAGCTATTTTTACGTGAATCTATTAAAACAACCTAAGTGAAAGCTGCCAAAAACACTGAACTAGACAGCCGTTCATTTCTATTTTCTCTCAGATCACCCACTCACCCACGCGGCCGCTTCTCCTTTATCTCTCTCTTTGAAAAGTTTTATTTTTGCTTGCATCTACATTAGTTTTGTTCTGTTAGACTTCAATTTAAGCGTTTCTCATTGATTAAGTTCCATAATTTTGTGATATCCCCTCTGTATGTATTTATTATTATAGTCAAATAATCAACTACTGTAGAAATGAATCATTTAGTAAATATTGTGATTCAAATATTCTACACTAGCATTTTATCCGGTTTCGTCCGGGAATTCAGTTTGGAGTTTTAATTTTCTGGTAGATAACTTATGGTAGTGGCCAAAAAATTAAGAAATTTGGAAGGGTGAGTGAATTACCATACAGTGTTTATACCATACAATTTATGTGTTAAAAAAGTACACAAGTAAACTGTTTTTTCACTATTGGTGTGAATTTTTAGTGTTTTTATAAGTAAACTACCTTTTCAGCAACTTTGCAGCTCTACTCACCTGCATAATTTAGTGTTTAGTTTTCTAGATTAATGTATTACAGGAAAAGTTCAATTCACGCAATAAGTAAGCTCGCATGATGCTAGGTAATTAGCAGCTGAAATATTGATACAGAGCTAATTTGTCGCTCTGGCTTAAGAGAAATAGGCATATCATCTATATTATCTCCATAGTGATGTATAATGTTATCAGCTGTTCTATTTATGGGCTTCCTGTATCTAAACGCATTTTGAAACAGTAATAGTGTCCATAAATGAAATTTTAAGATTAATTTTGAAAAGTCTGAAAAAAATAAAAAATCGGGCTTTGAGGTGCACTGAATCGAATTAAGAGGAAGCTTTTTGCCAAATTTTGCAAATGAAGCTTTTCCAAATCGTTGCCGTTTCTGTGAAATCCGTAAGACCAAAAAAAAAAAAAAAACACACACACATATATACTTACTCTTATTATATAGATTACATTACTGTTGTCTTTTCGAAGAACAATTTTCAGCGACAGGCGCAAATCCATTGGGGAGATGATAAAGGTGTATTTCCCTCGACATTCACAACCGACACGGAAAAAAGTATATTTGTGTCTTTCATCGGCGAGAAGACCTTCCTTTGAGGGGATATCCCAAAAAATATTTTCTTACTTAATAATACATATTCGCAAAAAAAATTCTGGATTCGCCCCTGTTTATCGAAAGTATTTTAACAATCAATTGAACATGTCATTATACTGTGTATAGTCGTTAGTGAATGTATTTATTATTCGACCGAGACCAATATTGGACCGGGCGTTTGATGTGTGTCCGCTAATCCTAGCCGATACAGTTCGAGTGGTTGAGCTCGGATTAAAATCGGATGAAGAGATCTCTCTCACTACCTCACCATCGTTCTTTCTCACTATCACAGACAGACACATACACTTTCTCTCTTTCTCTCTCTCTTTAGAGTGTGTATACTAGCAGCAACCTCACTGAATGCATTCAGTGCATTGGATTGAATTGATTATAAACAGAGTAAACGTTGGACTTTGTCCGGCGGGAATAATTCCAGGATAGACGCGTCTTGATTGCAAGCCAGCTCTAATGAATAACTAAAGCGAAAATTTACATTTGTAATAGCGTATTAGTACCACTAGAGAATTTCTGAATGGGAAAATTAGCATGTTGATTCTCACTCAAGTTCAAAACATTCTTGCCCGACTGCCAGAGTATGTAAATTGTCAATGAATTACAGACACATTCATTAATTTTGCTCTGAGAAGGGAGAAAGAGAGAGACTGAGTGAGAGGTGAGAGGAGAATGTTTGTAAAAATGCAAACAAGAGGATAAAAAGGATAATACCGTCGTACATGCAACAATGGTGTAGCACGTTTCTCATATTAATCCTTTCAGGATGAACAAAAGTATTCCTCGTATTTCCAACTGTCAGGATTTTTTCATTAGAATAAGCCTGTACAAACAGAGAAGCTTATTGCCATAGAGTGCTTGCATGAACTAGCCGAGTACTCTATTGCAATAAGTGACTCCGTGTGTTTATACAAATAGTTGAAATGTGGCTTAGCTAAGATCGGATGCACCCTCCTCTGCATCCAATAGTGCAATAAGATTAGTGTTGAATAATAATTTATTGTAACTCCTCTGTATTACCAAATACTGTATTATTTCCTTTGCTATTAGTATGTAGCCTGAATACTCCTCTGTATTCCTACTTTACCTATAATATAAGGTACAAATGTAGGTTTAGTGAGATGGGATACACAAGTTAGAGAAAGAAGAGACTATTTTATAATACCTACATCAGATCAGCTGAGCATTTCCGGCATCTCTTTAAAGCTTCTCAACATTTTTTTATTGGCTCAGATCATTCACCTCCAGTCAATCGTAGGCCGTTGGCATAATTTTCAATAATATTCTGGCTAGTAATTCCAAAATAATAAAGAGCTTGAGCTACAAGCTCTCTGAGATGCATTATTACTTCATTATTAAGAGGCTTCGACCAAAGGGAACTGATAATGAGCCAAAAAAGAGATTTATTAAGAAAAAATTTACATTTATCAAACTGGCAAAGAGGATGAAATTCAAACATGACGTCCAATCACCGACAGTTAAAAAACACCTGAAGGAGAATAGAAAAGTACAGGAAAGTGGACAAATTTCGTAAATCAAAATTGGATAGATTTTCTTTCAATTATTGATAATATTAATTTGCTATTCAATCCCACTGAGTGATAAGTGGGCTCTCATAATTAATTTATTGATCAAATACAGAAATGGTTAGTTTTTCAAAGCGTTTTCAAAACGCTTTTATAGATATCTCAATCTGTGTGCTTTTTGTGAATTAAAAACATTTTTAACCTATAGAAGTTTCGGGTGAGGTTGCGGTTAACCAAGTGCTTGCGCCTGCGTCTTTAGTGATAGTCAAATAAATGATTTTTAATAATGTAACGATGTTTTAAGTAATTTTAAAATGAGCTCCTCCATCGTATGCAATTGGAAACAGATTAATAGATAACATTCAGATTCATTATTCATCTGGTTGAGCCTTATTCAAATCAAATCAAATTTATTCCATTCAAAAATTGTACATGATACAAACATAATACAGAAAGGCCCATTACATTAAGAAACATTAAGAAAGGCCCATAATGATTCATTTGAACCAATAATTAACATGAAATGTACCTCCATAAATTAATAAAGCTGGTCCTATGGAATCAGCAAACATAGGCTATATATGCCTGTGCGTTCGCTATGCGTTGCCATGTAAAATACATTTGTGAACCAAAGTCATTAATGAATTTTCAGGAAGAGTGAATTGAAAAAAGTGAATAAATACAACAAACATACAACAACACTAGTGGTGATATTTCAGGACACAATAGCGCTTTATCACGTGCTTTGATATTTTTTTGCCGAGATGGCCGGTTCTACAGTAATTCATATAATCATTCATATGTATTAAATGTGAATTCACAAGTAATTCATATGAATAAAGTTGTCATTCATAAGAATAATAATATAGTGTGACCTGGCTGGCTCAGGTCTGGTGTCAGAGTTATCAGGTCGCACCTGAATAAGTTCAGTGCCTCTGACGTGACTTAACGACTGTAAATTTCATAAGAGTAACATATTTGTTTGAGAGAAATAAATAGTTTTCAATATTTAAATTAAGTAGTATTATTCCTATAATAACAAGTGATTGATTACTACGTATAAGTAAATTATATACAAATTTAATAAATATTGGTTTATGAACTCATTCATCAGACATCTGAGACTTAATTTGAGCAATCAGATGTCTCGCAAATACAAAACACGTTTTATTGATGTGTTACAGAGTGACCATTTGTGAAAAACATACATGAAGTAGACTACGTGTCTGGTGATTTTGCTTAATTTTGCGATGGTGATTATCAATGAGTACATCGAGTATGTTCCTTTGTGCTCTGTGCAAACACCCTTATTATTGGGCGTGAGGTCTACTTTTCACAGAACTACTAGTAGTTTTAATTTTTGGATTTGGATAGAAGGTGATTAGTTTTAATCACTATCACTACTTGGTAATTACGAAATCATTCTGTATGCTCTCTTTCAAGGATAGAAAGCCCTACAGTGATCGTCAACTCTGTTTTCAGTTTGAGCTGCCACCGTTCGCTTGTCAAACTTCACATAAAAGCTCCCTCCATTCACTCACTATACTGCCGTACAACTAGTATGTTTTTCTGACGTACAAGATCCAAGGCTCTATTCGCCTGAAGCGTCTTTTCGTGCCTTTTATGAATAGAAGGGCTGAAATGAGTTGCACAGCTCGCTCTTAGCTCGACTTGTCTTTCAATGGAAATAGACTGAAAACCCTGGATAGTGAAACCATCTATAATAAATTGAACTCGCTGATCAACACAGATAGCAATGAGCTGTGGAGTACACCTTAGTACTTTTTACACCTCAGTAGGTGCACTTAAAGACTGACTGTGCATGTTGTTTTTAAAAATTCGCTTGTTACTGTTTGTAGAAGAGAACTTCATAAATTGCAATTGAGGAGTAACTTATTCATGAAAGAGAAAAGAGTCATACCACTCACGGTTCTGGGGTTCTGCCGGCTCGTACAATATATTTAGTCTATTTAATTCAGATTAGTTTGCAGTAATGTATCGGTACGGCATGACATAGGGACGCACGCTATTGGTTGAAGATGAAGATATCATGTGTTTCTGATGGTCACCTAACATTTTCAACCAATAGCGTGCGTTACTACCACTTGCCGTAACCATACGTTATTTAAAACTAAGCTGGAAAAAATAGACTGTATGCAGAGGCTCCCATCTCTATTGTAATAAGTAGGTAGTGGCATCAGTTTTGATATTCGGCGAGTATTAATGCAGTTTTTAACTACATTCAATTTTCTCATCTTGAAAGACAAGTCAGTTTAATTTTTAGCTCTAGGCAGGGCCGTACTCAGACCGGTTTTCCCGTACAATTTTACCGGAGACGGACCCCAGGGGGGCCCGGGCCGGGTTCACCAAACATCCAAAAACATACCGCATTGTAGAAGCTTAATTTATTTTTCTAAGAAACTAAAATTTTGGATGTTAAATTATGACGACATTGACTCTTTATGATTGTTCGCTGTACGGATGTAAAAATGTATTAAATGTTGCATTGTTCTTGTTTCAAGTTGAATAAGTCACAAATAGTAATTACAATCAGAATAACTTAATTAATTTTACTACTGTTATTTACTATCAATTGTTTTGTTTTTATTTCTAGAAATTTAGATTGTAACTTTCTTGTACTCATCTATATAAGAGTAATCTAAATGTTGAAGGAGAGGTAACTTCACACAGGCTATGCTTTTGGAGGCACTAAATTTTTTGAAAGGATTTCTAGTAAATATTATTCGGAGAATTTTGTACTACGGTAACAGAAGATAGTACGCTAATAGTAATATCTTAGTGTAAGCAATTACAATGTATTTGTACAAGAATTCAAGTAAGTATGATTGACAACTATGAAGTTTCTGTTTAAATGAAAATTGTACCTTCTTCTGAAGAAATAAAATATATTATGTTCTATAATTTGAATTGCAAAATTAGTAAGCCATCTACACATTTGTAGAATTCAAAAAATTAATTGAAAACAAAGCTTAAATGCTCCGATAAAGACTAGTTTTCCTATTGAATTAAGCAAAACGTAGCGGATCTTACTACCATTAACAAAATAATAAAATGTGTCTTTCGGATATCGTCACGGTAGAAGGGGGTTCGCAGTGGTGTGACGGAAGGAAGGAGGGCGCAGTACCGGGACATGAGGGGGCCCGACCCCCTAAAATATCTTTACTGGGGTTCGCCAAAGCTGGGTACGACCCTGGCTTTAGGTGGCTGTAATTACCGATGATATTGTATCTATCTCGAGTGTAATACGTATCCGTCAATAAATAATAGAATTTTAATTACACTCTTCTCTATATCAAAAAGGAAGACGTTAAAAATTTAATTTGAAAAATTAAATATTCTCCATATATGAATAACTTATGAGCACGTACATAGTTGGCAAAACAGGTTCCATCAAATTTTGTAATATCTTCATGACATGAAAGAACGAATAAAAATAAATCAACGAAGTTGGAAAGTCTTGAAAACATCATACTTTGTATTGACAGGACAGGAAAGTTGTTTCATTCAAGTGATAATAATTTTTCTGTGCATTACATGACTGCACCAGTGCTCGTATACAAGTCAGAATACTACTGACAGCATATCGAATATTTATAGCAGCTTTGAAGAAAAATATGTATTTGTCGTATGTGGCAGTTAGCCAGTATCTAATTGAACTCAAGAGAATTCTAATGGCTCTGTCAATTCTATATCAACTTTCAATGCTCGATTTAAGCTATTGTGAAAATTGGAACAGTCCAATGAAGTTTTAGGACTAATAAATCTATGTTACAATAATTTATTACCGGAATCTAACGCTTTCCAATGGTTTTTGTTGTATACATTATTGGCCTACATGTGTACATTGATTGGCGCTCAAGAAGCACAAAACTGATTATATTTGGCAAAGATTTTAATGGATTTCAAGAGCGCCAATCAATTTGACTTTAATTTTGAATAAATTTCTACGTTCTCCAATCTATTGACTTTCATAATTTTTAATTAACTTTTCTGGAGAAAAATAATCTTTTGCGACTGGACTTGGTTTAATTTGGTTTAGGGGAGTGATAGCCGCGAGCCGTAGCAGGTATCTGTTCAATCAGATAGATAAGCTGCGTTCTCGTAGGTCCTGTTTGTAACGGTGACCGATTAGATTGGCCAGCAAAAAAGACACTGTTCTCTGCTGAAAATCACTTCCCGGTGGTTCGGAACCAACCTAAAACTTTAGGTCCAACTCATAAATCACCATCATCCAACTCATTACCCACGCACAGGTCTCAGACCTATGTGGGCTTCATCCTCAAAAAAAAAAACATTGAAATAAATATTGTTCAATTAAATATTGTACAGTTGGAGGAAACTTATTCAATATTCGGAAAATAATATACACTACAACAAAATAATAATCTCAGAAAAATATTGTTTCTCATCTCAATCGTTTCAAATAAATTGATAATTATTAATAATTGATAATGTATTATAATTAGGAACAAAAATTATGTCGAAATGTCTATTGAATAATAATAATTTATTGAACAAAATAAACAATTTATATGTTGCAATTAAATAAAAAATATCAGTTTTGTGAAGGGAGCAGTTTTGGACTTGAGTCTGTTGCACCTTCACATTCATTGAAAATTTGTCACAATAAATAAATAAATAAATAAATTATTCATGAACACAAAACACAAAAAAAAGATTAAATATTACATAGCACTTTGGAGTAGAAAAAGAGCTTGTCATTATAACAGAGCTTTTGAAAATAGCTATGATAAATTGTTTCTTCAATGCTGTTGAAGAAAAATTAATTAATGAAAGTACATCATCAATCGAAAAACAATTATTTAAAGATCGAACAACATCATTATTGATCATTTTTAAGCTCTTGTAAAACACTATCTTGGAGAACGCGACTAGTAACTTATGTATTACCTACTAATAATTATTATTATTATAGTAAGTTAGGAGGCGACACAGAAATAGTAATACAAACGTATTTTCCATTTATAGTGAAAGCTAGTCTTTATATCGCATGAAAAACTGAAAGCAGAAATAGGCGATTGTGTTCAATTGGATATAAATATTTCCCAAATTATTAATAACTGGTAACTTATCAGTTGAAACGTATCTTATGCTTCTACTTTATCCTTACTGGGACACTTCGTGGAATAAGACATTTAATCAAAAAGTTCGGGGTAGATTCGGAATTAATAATAATTATGATGATGATGATGAAATGCCGATAGTCTATAGCCAGAACAGCCACGGTCACCCATCCAAGCGCAGAACTGCCATTCGTAACTTGACTCCACGATTGCCCAGAAACCACCCTTATGAAATCCAAAAAGTTGAATTGGACTAGGACTGGTGTCCAAGGTAGAATATAATAGATAGAATATTTTCTATTTCATGCTAGCACAGTACATAATTTACCATTTATATGAATTATAAATTTTGTGATCTATGTAAGGTGACTATTTTACAAAAAGTATCAGTCATTTTAATGCTTTCCAGCTGAAACATTTATTTTGAATATTGCTCCAGTAGTTAAGAATGCACACATACACATTTGAAGTGCCAGAATTTAAACACAGGTTACATTGTAATACAACATTAGGAAATCACATGTCATCTTATAGGAAGAGAAAGGTGGTGAACAAAATTTTTACCAAATTTCTTATATTCTTTTATTTTTACATCTATAAAAAATAAACATATACATCCAATTAAATTGACTGAACAATATCAAATAAGTTTCTCTCTAGTATGTACATAATTTCACTACCAATTTGGGGATCATTGCATGCATAGGTATTCTTGAAATACTGTTCTATCGATAGAGATCTAACTATATTATAATATTAGAATATTCCAAAGGTGTTAAGCAGTAGGTAATCTAATACTGATGATTTTATGCGAAAAATTTGTCCTGATTTAGGGTGTTATATGAATAACTGTTACCTATTTCTTGTTCTGTGGTAGTTCTTTTACAACACAACCTACCATGAGAATACTTTATTGATTCAATACAATAAATATTTGCTTCAAGAAATAAAACAATGAATGAATTCGATCGTCAGCTCTCAAGATGTTAGAAAAAGCCAAAACAAGCCAGGAAAGACGTATAGTTTTATTTTCCCTCAAAATAAATATATTATTTCTAAAATAAAGTATATTCAGAATGTTTCAATAATAAAATAACCAACCCTGAGGACACGAGACCACAAATTATTAAGTTTCACATATTTACAACAAAACTCAAAATTTAAAGAATTGATCATTTTGGTGAGTTATGAATACAATAAAAAAGTCATAATATCATTTCAAATAACGTATATAAGCATAAAGTCAATTACGACTGTTTGTGGAATAAAGTTAGACTAGAGTATTGCACTACAAAAGGACACTAATTAACAAATTACATTGTTACAAATCAAATTGGTAACAAACACCTATGAAATAAGTATATCCCAACATATTAAATTGTTATAACGAATTACAAATCACGAATGACATATCTGACAGAAATTGATACATTGAAAATAAATAATTAATGAGAATAAAACATTGATGAACTTCTGTAACTCAGACTAGATCAATATTTGACACATACTACATTATTAAATGATTTAGACTATCAATAAAAGATTAGAACTTCACAGCCTTTAATAGAGTTGTAAGTTTTTTAGGTTGAAGTAATTGACAATACAAAATAAAGACAATTATTGGTAGTTCCTTGACAATAAATAATTACTACTAATGTTCAGCTGGAAGGGTTTCAATATTAACCCCATACTATTTTAGTAATGTATTTCTGAGAATAGGCCTTTCCTTGTAGGTGGTTCTTAGTTGGAGTTGAATGGAAAGTAATGGGAAGTTTGAAAACAACAGGAAAACAGTTCCATAATAGAGTTATGCAACTCATGAATGACTTCGAAAAAAATTATTTGAAGGAAAATATGGATAAAATGACGTAGAGAGGAATCTGGTGAATATCAGTGAGGAGGAAACTAAACCAAAGATTCGTCCAAAATGCAGAACTAATATGATACTAATATTTCACTATGATTTAATAGCTCTTCTCTATAAAGTTTTAATCTAAGAATAAAGTTGAATAAATTTTGAAAGTTGAATAATTTTCAAGTAAACACGGACCCAAGCCGTGTGATACTTTAATTTTCTATCAATTTATTTATCTACAGAAAAACTATAAGATCAACTTTAGAATCAGAATTGCTTGGTAGAGAAAGCCCAACTCTTTATTGAAGAATGAATAAACAATCTAATAGGTGGGTGCATTAATGATCATTTAATTTAATTACTTATTGCAGATAAATTAGAGAACAGAGCAACAATAATTTGAATGAATACAATTATAAATCTTTTTTGGAATACATGGGTTTATGGTACTCAAAGTAATAGTTTGTGACAATTACTTGATCTATTAATCCAAAAAACATAAAAAAATCAAAGCATCTAAAATAATATTTTCAACATGCGTTACAAAAATGATCACACCTAAAAATTATCTGATGAGACTAGACCATTAAAACTTACACAAGCGTACAATTTCAAGTTATTATTGGTAACTGAATCACCATCACCAAGAAATAGATGAATTTTATATTTTATTTGAAATCTTATGAAATCATTTTAATATTTCTTTTGACTTCTTTTGTAACATTACAATACTAAGTTAAGCAAGAGAATAACAAACAAATAACATCATACCTAATCAAAAATATGTTAATCAGTTTCAAGCAAGTAGTTAGTGAGAGAAACACTTGTGTTAATTTCTTTCCCTACTTGTTTTATATCAAGTAAATATATAGAATATTCAACAACTGAAAGTAATAAAAAATTACAATTTTACCATTAGTAAAATGTTATAGTAGGTATTATAAATTATTTATTTTTTCATGCTAATTGTAATAATTTGCTTCTTGACTTATATTACATGAAATTGAAAAAACTTACAGACTTAATAATCGAATAATAAACAATAATTTATCAAAACATAATAGTAAAGACTTCTTATTAACGCCTACTTAATAATATATAACCTTTAATTTTTTCTTGCTAACAAGAAAACTATTCCTGTTCATTTGTTTCTTGACTTGTTTTAAACAAAGTTGAATTTTTAAATATTTAAATAACTTAAATTTTTTTACTGTGAATAAAATATGTTAATAATTCAGTAACATCCAGATTAAAGTGTTTGTGTTGTATTGTACCTTGTCTTGAAACTATAAATATTGGAATAAACTCAATTTTCCACCATTAAATTCCAACCAATTTAAATAAATTCAATCTTTCCTATATGGATGAAACGATAACCATTCAGTAATATAATGCATCAAGACAAAAGTATTTGTTTTGAATTGTATGTCTATTCCTGAAACTATAAATATTGGAATGAACTAAATTTCCTTCTATTAAATTGTAATCACTTACATAGCATAATATTACTGTTTGGCAAATTGACAGGTGAATTAGAAATTAATTGATCGCTGTTAATAATGATAAATAATGATCTATTAAGAGGTAGGTAAGAGGGTTTTAGCAGACTAAACATAACATACTTAATGTATTCTTACAACTTACAACATACTAACTTACATAAAATAATTACCATTTAGCAGATGAACAGGTAAATTAAGAAATTGATTCGACAGCAGTTAAATAATGATAACCTATCGAGAGGTAAAAGGGGTTTAGCAGACTGTAGCCGTGAGGTTCGTGGTCGGGAGAAAGGTGGTCGGGTTTCTCTTTGAGAGAGGGATAATTTACGCCATGTTGACGGCAGCGGAGCGTCGCCTTCTGCCAGGTCCGGCCGCATAGTTGGCGGCTGCCAGTCCCATCAGGTGCTTGGCTGCCTGTGAGCCGGAAAATCCTCTGCTTAGCCCCAAATCCAGGCCTCGTTTCGAGCTGAAAATAACACCAAAATTCAATTAGAAACTTTTGCAAGAAGTGATCTTTATGGGGTGCGAAAGATCTGAGGGAAGTGATAAGGATGGCATTAGAAGTAGAAACAAAAAATGTTGTAGAATTTAGCTTTCACAACCTTTGTTCAAAAAATACTATTTTTTTTTACACAGATTTTACCAAGATAACTCATTTGATAACTTGATAACAAGCTTTGATAACTCATTTTCAACAGTAATATGAATTTGCTCGCGCATTTCGTCTCACTGCTACCGCTAGTACTAACACTACTCTACTAGAAGGTTTGAGATGTTCTCTCATCTTAAGTCATATTATGGAGAATTACTATTCTGCAGCATACACGCTTGAAACTCTGCTTAGTGTGACAAACCGAATTTTATGTTTCTGCGCGCTGCCAAGTTGACAGACTCAATAGATGGAGTCGGCGTAGCCGAGTTGGCTTATCGCTGGTCTGATAAGCCAAAGGTCCTGGGTTCGATCCCAGTTGAGTACAAGATATTTTTCTCGAGCCACTCCCGTGTTTCGGAGGACACGTTAAGCCGTCGGTCCCGGTTGCATATATAAAAAAAAGCAGTCGTTAAAAAAAGCGGCGAGGTGGAACTACCCGTAAGGGTCTCCCCACCACGAAAAGCCATACGAATTTACTTTTTTTACTCAATAGATTTTAAGAATTCACTTGAAAATTCACATACAAAAGCCGTGTAGAGTTAATTGTGGCTCAAATAGTGGTCTGGCTAAGGTTTGATAAAAACTAATAAATAAAAATATATAGAATAAGGACAATCCTTTAAAAATCTACATTGAGTACAGTACTAAAAAAAGTAGAGTTTAATTGTATCAGAATACTGATATGCTGGAACTCAAAATTATTTAACTGAACGTAGTGAGGTCTCAGTTTTAACTGCTCTTTTTAATCTGCTCGTCTATTTGTCTGTCTGTATGTTACGCGATCCCGGCCAACGCCTTGACCGATTGTTATAAAATTTTGCAAGAATGTTCCTTATTTTTAAAAAAATTCCCCCCATCCTTTTTAGGGAGCCCAATTTACTCCCTATTTTTGGGGTGTCTGATATGATTGCGGATGGCTTTAAATTAAAATTAAGACGGTTTGAAAGAGCAGGTGGGTTAAAAATCTTTAATCTTCAATTTTGAGATTTTTCAATTTTTTTTTTGTTTTGTAGGGTTTCATCAATTAAAGATTAAGCAATGAAAATTGAGTTTAAATGCTCTTTAACTTTTTTTGGAAATACTATCCCCTTTTGAGAGAGGGTTGTTGAGCGGATGAGGTCTACTGTTCACAGAACTACTAGTTATTCATGTCAGAAATATTCATTATTAGAATTGAGTTGATTTTTTCTTCAATAATAGCTTCATGCGCACATTATGATGTAATAATAGGATACTATATGAACAAATGGCATTCTTAATAGAAATTGTATGGGAAGCAGGTTTTAAAGGCTTTAACGCGGGAGTCATAACTATAAGGCTCGACTGACATTTTTACAGCAACCCTTAAGTTTGACCGAGCTGAGAGCTGAGGGATTAACGACCTTTTTATGCGATATGAAACTTATGGGGTGTAAAAACCCTAAGATTTGATCCTCCTTGGCAAGGATTTCAATGTCATTTGTCCAGGGAATGAAGCATCTATTAACATCTTACTGTATCATGTTGGATTTTTTGAAAAATTCGTATTTAAATGAATTGATCTGACGTACAAGAATCCAGTTTTGTGGAACAAGTCACTCAAAAGTGAATGATAAAACATTATTTCCACTTTGCAAATGTATGTAACATTCATGGATTTCAAGAGTTTCATTTGCATCAGTTCAGCTCCAAACTTATTCGTTGCGATTTGCTTTTATAAGGCTATAGAATAGTGAATGAGTTAGTAAATATAGGAAGGTCTGAGTTCTGTCTAGTATAATGGTTAAAAACTGGTAGAGGAACATGTTTCTTGAGAACCTCTATATCTTTCAATTCACTTAACTATTATTTCAAACCTAAAGTAGAATTATTCTCATATTATTTTTATGGTGTGGATATTCAACAAACCCGATTTCTAAGCGGAAATGAATAGGCGAGAGAAAAAATTATTCCACGAAAGAAAAAAATCTTCTATGAGAATTGCATACTGATTGACCAATTAAATACCTGTAAGATAGCATCAAGTCTGAACTAATAATTACAGCATTCGAGGTATAAATGCAACCCAATGCAGTTTTATCTCTCCTTTTAATTTGAGTGCAACCTATCTATTATAGTAATATAGCATACACTTTAATTAAAAGCTAGAATGGATGCAGAATGATAAATTTGTTATAGAACGTTCTTAAGATGATCTCCCTATCTTCTAATCCCCATTTGTGTAAGATCAGTCCTACTCATAAATAGAGAAATAAATACGCGGATGCTACATCAAATAAAATATAAAATGGAAAATTTAGTAGATGTTAGCTACCGTTTGTTCTGATAGAAAAAGTACATTAGAAGTATTTTATTCCTAGAAAAAACCATATCTAACATATGTATTGCTTGGATTAACAATTAACAATAAATACCTGTGTGTTTGTTATCTTTCTGGGAATAAAATACAGTACCCCTATAAAAAATGTCACCTTCTATAAAAAATGACTAATATCTGTCATGTTTAATAATCTGTCGGTGATTAACATCTGAATTGTACATTTTTCTCTTTTTTTTTTAACTAAATATTTGACGTGGCATGGGGGAATTTATTCTTCTATTCCTGTGTGAAACTTTTCCTACACAGATAGGGAAAGCTATAGAAAAACAATTTCGACAGATTCATTGCTTTGAATCACAATGAATATGCCCGGTATATTTCTAGGAATTAAATACCTGTGTTGTAATGTTTTTATCTGAACAGACTTTAATTTTTATCTACTGAATTTTGTATATTTAAAAAAAAAAAAATATTAGAAGAAGCATAGGGGAATTTATTTCCCTATTTCTGAGTACAACTGTTCCTCAATGCCGTATGATTTCTAGTTTCTTCATAAATATATTTTTACTTACTTTTAAATAACATTCCTTCAATACTTGTTCTTGAAATATCTTTTTCATACTCTCAAAGACATCTTTATGAGATCATCATAGAAGAGAAGCCTACTTCATTCATGTACCATGTATAGTATGGTAAGAATTTTCTTTGCTTTCTACAGATTTTCTTTTCCCCTCCTTCAAACATTCATGATTCATGCGTTCATTTCCGACGTTGTCTCTATTACCGGAGCTCGTTGGAGCAGAAATCAGGAAGTGGGGTGGTGCGGGAGCAGTGAGAGCAGGTTGACACACGAGAGTGAAGTCGCAGTCACAGTGTAGCCAACCATACATTCCAGCCAGATGTGAACTCTCGAAATAAAGAGAAAAAATCACACGAATTCTCTAAGATTTAATTCACATACCAAGAAATGTTGTTTTTACTTGCTTCATAGATTTTGATGTGCTTTATTCCATCCTTGCAATTCTAAATATGCAAAAAGCATGAATTTTATTACAAGCGGAAATTTTTTAGCTTCATGGGATTCTTATATGGGATTGGGGGCAATGTAATAACTATACCAAGCTGACCGTTTAGGACATACATAGGCCGAGTAGGACATACTAAAGTGATCATATTTGGAGTAACTAGTAATATTTAGATACTAGATCTGATATAAGATAGTAAGATAGTGTTACTCCATAGTACAGAAACACAATTGGGCATACCGTCTACACAACTCACCAATGGTCAATGGACGAGTTTGAAACTACTCAGCTTTGTCTCATTCAAACAACCAACGAATATTGTTACACATTACTGTATTGCATTATTCATATTAATAAAATTATTATGCACAGTAAATAATTTATTGTGTAGGAGTCTATAGTTTTCTATGCGTTCAATTCTCCTCTTTCACTTTTCAAGCTCAAGCAGTGGATTTGAGATTCTAGACTTCATACATTATTTAGAGAGTAACTTTGTACGTTATAATTAAAATAGCCTCAATTGGCTCGTTGTAATTTATTGATAGATGAGTTTTCTAGTCCGCTTGAATCATTCTTCAACCTAGAAGTGAATAAAAATGGTTTTTCATATAAGTGCCTACTTAGATTTGAATATTAGATTGATAATGTTGTTTTTTCTCAGATGGGACAAAAAGTCAGACCATGACCGTGCACTGGACTTTCAAGCAGAGTCCATCACCATCCTACAAGAAAGTATGACGACTATGAGTTGTTGAACCAATTAAGCTTGACATTATTATTATCATTTTTATTTTTTCAACTTTGATCATCCTTGAAATATAATATCGTTTGAAATTAAGATTATGGAGAAGATTTTTATATTGATAGATGTAACCCAAAGATACTTAGAATGTATTAAAACTATTTATATGATACATTTTTTCGTTTCGGTTGGTTCGTATTCTGAGCACTACCATTTAGGACTATCAGCTTCATTCCCAAAATTATTTGTCTTTACCTTGCAAAGTTCATGTATTAGCGGAATCATTTTTTTAAATATCTAGGATCTAAAATCTATTGCGGTCTAATTTTTAGAACTGTGACCAGAATGATGGGAGTGTATGTTCAATTAAAAAAAGCGGAATGAATCTACCTCACGGTAAATTCAAAGGGGACGCTCTCACTGTTCCTACCGTATTGCAATAGATAACGAAGGGTAAAAAATAGAATGCAAATTTTGATACATCCACTTTTCCCCAACCTAGCCTCAGCACTTTACTGTTTATTGTATATTACCATAGCAATATATGTCATGGGATTAAAACAACGACACGAACGTCCTTAATATCAACGTTTTTCTGACAAATTTGGTATCAAATTAAACGTTTCTACTTCCTGTTTTCCAACAGTAATAAATTTAACATTTTGCGCAATCGTTTAACACTTCAAAAACTCTCTTTCCTCTAGCTCCAGAATAACACATCCAACCGTTGCTATGTCAAACAAGTTTTTTCTAGTCTACTTTCTGAAAAGGGGGACCCCCTCAGAACAGATCAGGGGTGACCGATGAACTTAATTTTAATTTCTTTTTTCTTCTTATGAGGTGCCCACTACCTCCTGAAAATGTTTTACTTGCAGTAGTACCCCTGTTGTAGTTTTTGCTCTGAAGTTTTATGCGTACGGACAGACAGACGGTCGGACAGAGCCTACGCATAATGCTCTCCCCCTATGTACTTCGTACAGTGAAAGCTAATATGTAATAATAATAGTTCAATGGTTGTATTGAAAAATTTCATCTGGAGTATTTGTCCTGCGACAGTTTGCTAGATTAAATGACAAAAAGCTACTTTTTACAGCTTATACTTTTTACAGTTCATCGGCTCTTACTGTCACATATTTGGTATGCTATCTTAGTTCGGGGTAATTCATCAAAACAAAACCTTGATAGGGTGTTTAAGATCCAAAAGAAAGCTGTATGGAAAGAGTAAATAGATTAGATTCATGTAGGCCGTTGTTCAAGAGACTTGATCTCCTAACTGTATCTTGCTTATTTGCGAATGAAGCTACTTTATATATGTGAAAAAGAGTGATATTAACCAGAATCTTGACATACACAGTTATAATACAAGAAGCCGAGGAGATTATCACTTGATGAGTCACAATACAGTAATAGCTTATTCGAACAAAAACCTAGTTATATTGGTAAGAAACTCTACAACAAGCTACCGCAGTTTTTAAAGATTCTTTAAAATTGGAAAGATTTAAAAAACAACTGAAAAAATATTTAGTTGATAAAGCTTTTTAAAGTGTACAAGAGTTCCTTTCAAATCAAATTCAAGCCTCACCTAAACTAATTAATATAGTAATTATGGTAACAAGTGTATAAGATAGTAAAATTATTGTTGATCTAACTTGTCTTATGCTCCATAACTGGAGTCTCCAAGATATAATCTACAAAAAAATATTTCTCATGCTCTCATCTTTTCAAATTAAATGTCCATGCATGAAAGATACTCCACAACATTTATTTAAGGAATATCATTTAGTTTGAGACAAGATTTTGCATTCATTCATAATTCTTATTATGCTGTTATGCTATAATCAGTGAGATGACTCAATTTTCGTTTGAAGCACTCTGTTTCTGTGCACCTACTCACTTGAGAGATAAACCTCAGTTACTAGCTTCTTAATCGACAATAAATTTCACTAATGATGCACATTTGCTACGTTCAGAGCACAGGTTATACATTTTCACACTTCTTGCTCGGCTTTAACAAATAGAAGCTGACACTTTAATTATGCATAATCTCAACCTGTCTTGTTAGCAACTATAATTATCCCAGCTCAAGTAAACACTGACAAGAAAACTGTTTTTGGTTTTTGATTTTTTTGACCTGATTTGAATGAACTATTCTGTAACTTTGCGTAGTGGAATGTAACCATATTCAACTTGAGACATGGACTTGATAAAGGTTGAGAATTGACGGAAGATATTGCAAATAATTCCAAATTTCCGAATTTGCAAACAATAATTTATGAAAAAGAGCTTTTTTTTGCAAGATCTGAATCCATTTCTACTTTTGCAAGCCTCTCTTTTTCTCAAGCTTAGCGCAAATAAAAACAAAGACTTGGTGACGTAGTGCAGAGTGTGAAATAAAAAATATGTGAAATACACAAATGAATTGGACTATGCAAATATAAGTGAGGGAGAGATAAAATTCATCTCCATGCCTCCCAAAACGTAATCTTGCTTCACTCCACCAATACTTCTAATTATATATTTATTGAATTGAATAAAATAAATTGAAAATAAAATGAATAATTTAATTATTTATGAATTGAATTGATTATATCTATTTAATTGAATTATTGTTCAATGATCAATGAAATGAAACTAGAAGTTTCCGAACATTTGAATGAATTTCTTGTTACTTCAATTTATTATGTGGAAAATGTGACACAGTTATTGCATTTTTAATGGAATACATTAATCAAATAGAGTAAATATTGTGTTCATCACAGAAGAGACTAAGGAAATGGCTTCAGACTAGGACTAGAACATAACATATCTCAATATATTTTGGTTTATGAAGTTGATGAGAGACTATTATTTCGATTTCTATTTATGTCATGAGTTCTGACATTTGATATTTCGATTATCAGATTAAGTCACATCTACATGAGCTGAGCTTAGAGTGCTTTGTTAAATTGGGATTACGATGGTATGGCATGCTCCGTACTACTGTACAGTTGTCCTAATAAAAATTTGACTTGTGTTGCTAGGAATAATATTGGTAGTCACGTTCATATAAATTACAATACGAGTGAAAATCAAAATAAATGATCATTCTAAAGATATAATTTGGTGAATAATTTATAGTTTATTGAATAACATTCAATTGTAATAAATATTTAGTAGCTGAACTAGAAGAATCAAAATAGCCTCATTAAAAATTTAAAAAAAACTTTGAATTTGAGATAATGCTGTTCTATTTTTATTTTATTAGCTTAAACATGGTTCAAAATTCAGAAGTGTTTTACTCCAATCACCTTATCGCAAACAAGACTTGTGTTTTACCTCTATACAGTGATGATTCATTACTGTATTCTGTCAAGTCAATGTTCCAATAAAAAATGTTTAACCATTTTGAGACCAATGACAAGAAGAGAGTGGAGAGTAGTTATTTGCGCTACCCAACAAGCAGGCTCGCCCTGCTGCCAAGCTGCGTTTACTATTATATAGCGTATTATCATTCTTATCTGTAATTTGATTGACAGTCATACATAATGTATTAAATGTTTAGTTGTAAGTTTTCAGGATTGTAATTAATATTATTGGCGATATTCTATCTTATACTGTGTTGAATAAATAAATATTCTATTCTACGAAATAGTGAGACAAACCTATTGCACTTGCTGGTTCCAAGTAACTCGACCACACAAGTATTCCATTATTAAATTATAACCTAGCGAGATTACGAAATGGAAAGAAATAAAAATTGTTTAATTTTTTATTAACCCGACCCGCGTACCCCCTGAAAAATTTCGCGTACCCCCAAAGGATACGCGTACCACAGTTTGAGATCCCCTGCCTTGACTTATTGATTATGTAAATTATTGATGACTATCCTATCGATTAAATTGTATTTTATTACATAACTCAGAAACTTGAATTGAAAATATAGATTGAAGAAATTGAAATTGAATTTATTACAGCTCCTCGGTAATAATATTTGAGAATCCTCAAACATTTTTTATAAAATGATTAAGTTATAAAACAGCTGGTCTTCTAAGTGAAATAATATATACACTTCCATTAATAATATATACAATTTAAATAGTTTTAAAGTTTCATTAATACGAAAATCAACATTCCTATAATAATTATAAATATATAGCCTAATAAGAATAATTATAATTTATAATTTTCTAGCATCCAATATTTGATAATTTTAGAATTCATTGCATAACCTCAATATAGATCAGATAATTAATTTTAAATTTATGTATAAGTTTTTACAGACTGCGATTGCAACAGGCATATTAAAACAGTTTCCAATTAATGCAACATGTAACTAGAGCCTTGAGATATATAGGAGCGTAGGTAATATAAAACATGTCTCAGGTATATTGTTTATTGTGCTATGACGTAACCGTATCATTTGCATGGAAAATGTACTCAGGTAGCCTATAGTAGTCATTGTCTATTTGTTCAATTCAAAATATGGAGGCTACACCACTGTAAACAAGCGTAGGAGTAGAAATAGTTCGCGGAGAAAAGTTGTTTTTCGTGTTTTCGCAGCATTTAGATTCTCACGGTAACTCGTTGCCTCAATGTCTATCATTCCTTCCTTCATTTTGCAGATAATAATTTGTGTTTTGTCAAGTTCATTGACTTCTTGAGTAGGCGATGGCGTTATTTTCGCACGCGACCTGCAGAAATAATTCAATCAATCAAGTTCTGAATGGCATTGCAGCATTAGAACCTGCAAATGCTCAAATCTCTTGTTCCTTATAGACTCCCACCAGTTCTACCCAATGGCATGGTGCTCATGAACCTCCTTTCCCCCCACCAATCAGAAATAACTTGTGAAAGGGTAGAATGGAGTTGTAATCTCACAAAAAAGATCAGCAAAATACTATTTGTGACCCACTCTAGCTTTCCAGGTGCATTCGTTCGCTCCTGGTTCTACCTTCAAATAATGCTAACCTAGCCGTTGAGGCTATTGAAGTGGTTGAAATAAAGGAAGCGATAGCCTTGTGCCATACTAGCAGGTATTTTTAGCTGACATCTGTACAATCAGATAGATAAGTAACGCTATCCTGGGCCCTCTTTGTCAGGGTGAACAGGTTGGTAACTAGGTTGGTAAAAAATGATTCCAATACTAGTTTAAATGACAAAATTTATTTTAACCAATTCAATACTACTAACTTGGTTTCATCATAATTCCAGCCTAAATTTGAAAAAAAAGTTCTTGCGCGTATTTCTCAGTTGACCTTGACTGCATTTCAGTTAGCTTCTATTTTTCAGTTTTAATTTGATTAAATTCTATCCTTATTACGTATTTTTCTTCTTTGTTGCTTTCTTGATGTTCACAGTGTTTGGTTGTTGATTTGCCTCGTATTTTTGCTTGTTACTCCTCCCACCAGAGGGAGAACTTGACAGCCAATCACAACGTCCAATGTAGGTCAGCCTCTTCCCCGCTTAGCCAATAGTATCATTCCATGTTCAGTATTTATATTAAGCTTCTCTGTACTTTAGTTTTAGTATGATTGAGATTGATAATGGTGTAACAACCGAAACTAGTTTCTCAAAGTTTTAATAAATGTGGTTGTGACAATTTCGTATTATTATTCAGTATAAAGTGAAATTGATAAAATATGATGTACGCTTTGATCAGAATTTTTCGATATATTTTTGCCAAATAAAAATAAATATTTCGGTTATCTACAACAGAGATATTGAAAATCAAGATTTGAGACTCATTTCTAGAGTGATCCAATTCAAGACTCCTTGGCTCTCGAATGTGATGGGAGACATCAGGTGTAAGCGAAAATTTATTTTTGAACTCCACTGGAGGTGTAGCCAAGTCGTTTTGGCGAAATAGCTATTGCAAACCATTTTAATTGCTTGATTTGTGGATAAGAGAAATAGTTATTTGCGGAGTGATAATTTGGTACATTTTGAGACAGTGCCTAACTTATTTAACGTGATTTTGTCGAGAGATAGATTTATTTATAATGAATGAGTTATATGGAATAACGTGGATTAAACTTTGTATGAATTATAGTTTGTAAAGTTGCATCTCATTCATAAAAAATAAAGTTTTGAGCACATGCCACGTTTTTTTAATTATTGTATTCTGCCAAAGCATTCTCCTGTCTTATCAATTGAGTTATCATCTGTCTATGTCTCCAATATTCTCCTGATCAACAACCTGTATTATAGCGGCCATACATAATCATAGAAGGCATTGCTTTATCAAAATGACATTAATCATCAAGAAGGTTGACAAAGTTGAAATGACGGGATAGTAATGATGCGATGCAAATATGGATTTTCTGATCTTGAAATTATCACTGGAAAGGGGATAGCCTACTACGATATTAATGATACTGCTGTGAACACTGTCTGGACGTAAACAATAACTGATGTATGTGACTCAAAACACATTGTCAAATGACTCTTTCCAATTCTTTCTCCTTTGATGTCCTTCTCATTTCTATCTGTCATATCTGCATCCCTCGCACTCTCGCACCCAATTGAGTCTTGAAGCTTCTCCATGGTTCTACAAACTTCCTGCATGATTGAGGTCATGTTTTTGGAATGTTCTAATATATTCAATGACCTTCCATGGCCTTCTTGAGACAACTAGTGGCTTCCAGTACTTGGATTACCTTGAATTACAACTATATAAGAAATCTAGATGATCAAGTGGAATTTAGTTTGTTGTTTGATCTACATGCTCACGTGACAGATTGTGTGGGAGAGTGACAGGGTACAATCCAGTGCCTTTTGAATAAACAGCGCTCGACTCCAGTGTAACGTGCAAAGACAAGAGTGTTTAAACTATTTGTGCAGTTTATTAACAGTTTAAAGACGTTGTGCTTACACATATCAAGTGAGAAAATTCGGGATTGTCAAATAACATATCAGATTGTGTTTTGTAAGTGTTTAGCTGTTCTTTTTAGCATTTCTTTCTACATTATTGTATTATTGTGTACAATTTATTGGACTTTTGTATTTTTTAATTCTTGATCAGCCTATAATTAATTATCCATTAATTCTTGTACATAATTACCGAAATAAGTATTAGCTCAAAAATTGTTGATCTGTTTTTCTTTCTTATTGATTAAACCTGCAATTAGTGTGTGTAAATAGACTAATTTGTGTAAATAAAATGCAAGTGTGAACTTTAGTGTTGCCAGCCTTATTCTAGCTATAGAACCCGTTATAATACGGTTATGGCTGTAGCATTTTCAACATTTTTATTCATAATTAAGTTTTCTATAAGTTTGCTTCTCACCATCTAAAAGTTAATCCACTTAAAACCTAAAAAATTAGGATTTGACCAATTTTTCAAAAAATCCTATCATATGGATACGTGACCATGCTTCAATGACTTGATGTTATAAGTTTCATTATCACTTACCCGGTGGTTCGGAACCCACCTAAAATAGTAGGTCCACCATGCTCCCCATAACATGGCTCAAACGGCGAGGTGGAAATACCCCTAAGGGTCCCCCCACCAATAAAAGCTATGCGCTTATTATTAATTATGATACAGGCTAGAAATAGGTTGTATTAGATTTTTCAGCTTTCCAAGAAGAATTCATAGTCAACAACCTAAAATCAAGTATCAGTCTTTTAAAATGATCAAATTCATGAAATAAATTTGAAAATTCCGTCATTGACGAAGTATTTCAAGAACCATGGTTATTGTTTTTTCAACTTCTATAATTTATTAGTTCCTGAAGTATGATCCGTGCCTTCTGAAATATTCTGAAAACGATTTCCTGGAACAGATACCACCTGGAAAGTAATGGAAAAAACGCTTATTGGCCGCTTATCAAACGAAAGTGTTGATGAATCATATTTCCATAATATGCTGCACAAATCTTATTCAAGCCATTCATCAGACTTCTTAAGTGCTGGTTTGCTAGCCCAAAGGTCCCGGGTTCGATCCCAGTTCTGACCGAAAGATTTTACCTCCGGTCACTCCCGTGTTTCGGAGGACACGTTAAGCTGTCGGTCCCGGCTGCCTAAAAACAGTCGTTAAGTCACTTCAGAGGCCCTGAACTTATTCACGTGCGACCTGATAACTCTGACACCAGACCTGAGCCAGCCAGGTCACACGATATTATTATTATTTTTTATCAGACTTCTACCCGTTAGTCAATAACCTGTCAAGTTTCTCTAATCCTTCAAGCAGTGAACACAATATACTGAATGTAGTTACACGCAATCACAAATCACAGACAGTGCTGTGAAAAAAGTCAACTGGCAAACAGCAAAGGGCCGACTTTGAGCAAGTGAATCTGGAAGATATATTGCTAGTGCTCGAGTACGAAGTCAGAGCTTGAGCTCAATGCTCGAGAAAAATTTGAGCGTATTCTAGCCGTCCGTACTCGAAAGCGTCTCCTCGTTCAGGACTCAGGAGTTCAGTGTGAAGTAAGTGGCTTTCAACGATCTAACGATCTGGCTTCACTTACTACTACTATAACAACACGTGCTTGATTCACCCTTGCCGCTTTCATTCTCACACACTCTTATAGACTTGTATGGTCATTTGTTTGTGTCTGAAAACGGCCTTTTCATTTTTTTTAACTTAATAATTCATCCTGCAACTTAGAGGCTGAAAAAGTCTTATAATAAAAAAAAAAGCTAAAGCGAAATTCTCTTGTACTTGACAAGGCTGCAGCACCATGAACGGTAACTATCACCCAAAAATGTGTCATTACTACTTAATGAAAAATAAGACGAAATTGTCAAAGGTTCATTGTGGATACCTTCCACAATATCACCTTCGCCATTACTAATAAATATTACTACTTACATGATGTCATAATTCAATCAACCAAAAATGTGTTATTACTACTTACATTATGTTATAATTCAATCACCAAAAAATGTGTTATACTACATGCATGGTGTTATAATTCAATCACCCAAAAATGTGTTATTACTACAAACATGATGTTATAATCCAATCATAGAACTCATAGATGTTCAGGTTCAGGATCTGATTTGATTTTTAGTCCATATTAGAGTAAAATGTCGTGAAACTGAAAAAATTGTTCATTTATTTTTTATTTTTAGTCCATTTCAAACTGGAAATGTAGTCGAACTTGAATAAAAATTTAATTTTCAAAGTTGAAACACAATAAAAGAGAAAAGTCACTTTATTCACAACCAATCTGAATTTGAACAGACTAAATTGTACAATAGTGTGATTCACATCACTTGTATAAATTTTCTGACACATTCGTACAGCTCCATCTACTCTTAGAGAAGTTTTCCATTTTCCCGAATTAGTATGAATAAGAATTAGCTAGATTACAACACTCAAATTGTGTCATATAAGGTGGATTGTTCACCATTGATTAAGCTGTCTATTAGTTTAATTAAAAGTTCAAAGAATTTTTGCTACCATTCTTTGCTGGTACACAGAATAAAATAAGTTAATTTTATTCTCGATCATAGGCGTAACCAGAAATTTCTCAAAGGGGCGTCCATCAGACAGACCCCCTTGAGAAATCCCCCCCCCCCAACCAATAACTAATCCCTGCTTATAAAATACACTGAAAAATTTGTTACTTGATAAAGTATAATTTGTGTCCTAGAATAATATGGAAATCTAAGCCAGTAGCTCTGTGAACAGTAGACTTCACCCGCCCCCCACTTCTCACGCAAAGGGGATGATATTTTCGAAAGAATGATGCTATTTGGAAAAAGCAATGATATTTTCAAAAGAGCTTTTGATTCAAATGCTATTGCTTTTTTTCATTGATGATAAAAACTACAAGAATCAATATTTCAAGAGTCCAAAATTTTAGGCACCTTCAATAAATTACTCCTTATTCCTGATAAACGGTTACGATGCATTTTTAGCAGCTCTTAATATCAATTCCAATCATAAAAAGCAAAAATTATCCATTAACAAAAAAATCAAATTATTCCACGGCCCTCCATTTTTCAGTGAAATTTAGATTTTCCCCCTAGCTTCAAAGACTTACAAATTTTTAGAAGTCTTAAGAATTTTATGCTCTACCTGATGAGAAGAAGAATTTATCAATATTTGAGATTTTTACATTTTTTCACCACCACCTCTGATATTTGAAGAGTATTTCATTGGTTCAGTGTCAACTTTCTTCTTATAGAGTTATGCTCCACTTCCAATATGAGAAAAAAATAAGAATTTGTCCACATTATGCGGAGAAAATAATTTTTCCCCACTCCTACCCGCAAATATTCAATTTATAAAAAGTTCAGATGCACCATTCCACTTAGTTCAGAAAGGCCTACCAAAACAAATAAAGAAATGTGTCAAATCTCAATATTGAAGATTTCCAAGTTTTCAAGATTTTAAACCGCGGGTAAACTCCCGTTGGGTTTATCGAATTCTTGTCAGGTTAGGTTACGTTAGTTCCCCCCTCTCAAATCGTCATAATTCCAATTTAAAACCACCCGCACCAAATTAATAATGGGAGTAAATTGGGCTCATTAAAAGAGATAGTGGGCATTTAAAAAAAAGATCATACATAATTCGCTCGAGCTAGTGATAAGGAACATTTGTGCAAAAATTCCATGACAATCGGTCGAAGCGTTTGGCCGTAATCATGTTTCATACATACAGACAGACAGACGAAATATCGAGCGGTCGAGTTAAAACTGAGACCTCAGTCAATAACTTGACCTGCTTTCTGTTCACTTAAGTAGTCCAGTTAAATTAACAAAAAGGGAAGGAAAAAATTTCACTACAACTGAAAATTAAGATATATGACAAGAAAAACATGCAGAATTATATTCTAAAAATCCACAACAATTCTAGATGTGCTTCAACCACCATTTTAAAAAACTGTAAAAGTGTCCATCAGTTTGGTTTCTTCAAATTTGAGACCAAACTATGTGTTGTGCAAAAAATACTCTTGCCTTTTTTCTGTAAAATTAAATTTAAAGAAATTGATACCAAGTACACCCCTGTACCATGAATAGGTCTCAAGTTGGGAGTTTTAGAAATTTTTGTGAATTTTTTGGGAAATCATTATTTTGAAAATAATTAAAGCGGCTGTATCTCAGTAATAGCAAGACCTAAGCCTGTTATTCAAAATCCCTATCGGGGAAATAAAGTTCTCTTCAATTTTAATCCAATCTCATATTTTTATTTCCAGTAGTTTTTGAACTGCTGTTATTCAAAAAACTTTCTTGCGCCCTCAAAAACCCCTATTATTAAATTTGAGATCTCAAACAAATTTTCCAAAAAATAGGGTTTAATGGTTTGAATTTTGTATTTATGTTTTGAATTTTGTTTGCAAGACTGCAACTATAAAAACTCCATTCAATCACCCAAAAATTCGATGGAATTTTCTTTGATGGTAGGGGGGGGGGGGGGGTAGAGGGTCTAGAGGTACTTCCGAATTCGGAATAAGTCTTCTATTGCGGATAAAAATAATTTATCGCGGGAAGAAAATCTAATTTTTTTTTACTGTGGAATAGGTCCTTACTCGTTCAAACATATTCAACAAAATAACTTTTTATTCGGCACATTTTCGCCCTACATCCATGCATCAAGTTCTCTCCATTTGCATAATTAATGTGTATGTCGCCTCCGCACTTATTAAGACCTTTATTTACTATGAATCCATACTTTTAAAATTAGACAAAATCCATGATGCTCAAACAGCTTTACACTGAGTCATACAACTACTTATCGACTGGATTAACATTACACCACAACACCAACTAAATCTCCTTTAGGCAACTAGAAGGGGGCCTTCGTACAGTGCGAGACTGAGCTCCGTGTAGGGTTACCATACGTCAGGATTTCGAGGCTCTCATCAGGACTGCGATCTTTTTAAATGAATTGCCAGAATTTTTTATATTCAATTAAATACAAAAGATTTTTTTAATATTTTGAATTCAAAGAGAAAATATATTCAAATTTACATTACAGAAAATAATCAACTTGAAATTATCAAGTAAATTGGATAGACTGAATCAATAGTGAAACTAATTAGTACTGTTATATTTTATTTGTCCAGCTACCTTATCAAGTACATTTTTGTCCTTTGACACTGTTTTATGAAAATCTTCACGTCAAGTTTTTTTAATTGTATTCCACTACAAGCAAAGCCCGGATTGAGGTTAAAGATAGACGGTTTCTTTAACCATTGACTTCCCATCAAAGAGAAAACTCTTTCTATCTTTGCGTTCTGGGCAGTAACAGCAAAATTATACTGACAGACAGTATTCAGGGATCCTTGCAGTACCTATATTGTTGAACATTGATACCCACAACTTTTGAGGCTTTACATCGAGAAATGAGTCTTCTTGTTTCAATATAAATGTGTTCAAAACTGCTATTTTGTAGAACAATTTCACATCATTGATGAATGATGATTGATGTGTATTCCCCTACCACTCAAGTAATGAATTGATGAAGCAGTTTCTTCAAAGTTGATAATTTCGCTTCCCTTCAGTACCAGCAATTGAGAATTTTAAAATCATCCAAAGGCTGCATCCACTTGGCCAAGTAGTAGTCAATGCAAGTTTGATACATATTTTTAACATCTCGTTCGAAAAGTTCTTTGTTTTCCAAAGAAGTAGATTAACACAGCAATTCTTCGACTTTGAGAGGCATAAAACTTGTATTCGCTATTGCACTTAATACAGGGATATTTCATGCTTTGTATTACACAGCTATTATTACATTTTCGTAGTGTCAGGACTTTTCTGTGGAAATCGGACCTTTCGTCAGAACTTTTTAACTTTCCGGTAACCCTAGCTCCGTGTCCCTCTGAGGAATGCACTACATCACTATGTCATCGCAAAAGCAATGCAATTGTGCGTCTCTGTGCTTACGTCCGCGCTGCCCAGTATAGTAATTGTTCGTCTCTCCTCTTCAGCCGTCAGGGACACGGAGCTTAGTTTTGCACGGAGCTTCTTAGGCCAGGCGCACGTTGAGATGGGGCGCACGTTGAGAAGTGCGACACAGGCGCGCAGGGCAGAGCAGAGCAGGGCAGAAACGTGTCTCACAGTTTAAAGCGCATGTTGGGAGGCAGTTTCATTCTACAGTGCGACGCAGGTGGATGTCTTTTTGAGGTGTATTGTGTTTGTAAACATTTTTTCAAGATTTCTTGATTCAGATTTCTTGGCCAGAGTCAGATTCGGATGCGGAGTTCGATTCATTGCTATTGCTGTACATAATAATAATAATAATAATAATAATAATAATAATAAGAAAAATAATAATTTTTTATTCAAACAATCAAAATGCACAATACATTTTCATATGACACAAATACATTCCAAGGTGCAAAATATATAAGTATACAATGAAATAAATAAACTTTAATTTTTTAAATAAGCAAATAAAAATAAATAAAATAAAATTATAGAATATTCAAGACAAAATAAATATAGGATATTAAACTAAAAATGATTTAAGAAAGAAAAAAAAAGATTGTTCACCCCTCTCTAAGCCAAGTTTGTGCTGAGGGGTGAGTCGCTTAACCAAATAACTTTACCCTGGATTGAAAATATCTTTCAACAAACTAAAATATAACTCTCAATAAACTAAAAAAAAACAAAATATCTCCTTATTCACATTTGTTACCGTATAGGCCTATTCAATGTTTTTCAATATTATAACAAACAAAGAAATTTTTACTTCACTGTGGATTAATAAGATTAAAAAAAAACTATCACCCATCTTGATTGAAACATGAGGTCAAGAGGGGACAAAGCGAGGGAAAAGTGACTACTTGAAAAAACGGAATACGCATGATCATTCGCAATGAAAAAAGAACTATCACCAGAACAGTTTAAAAATTTTTGTCGTCTTAGTCGAGAAGAGTTTGAAGAAATTACACCAGATGATTAAACCTTCAATTGTCTCAGAGGGCTGTAACGCCCAAAGGCCTGTGGGAACTGAAGAAAAACTCGATCAATTGTTCTTCCTGAGGCCAGGCGCACGTTGAGACGTCGGTGGCGCAGAGCAGAGCAGAGCAGAGCAGAGCAGCACAGTTTCTGTGTCCCATGCGTTTACTATGCTCCGCTGTAGGAGCGCAGAAATCACGCGCACGTTGACGCGCGTTACAGCCCTCTGAGACAATTGAAGGTTTAATCATCTGGTGTACTTCTTAAACTCTTCTCGACTAAGACGACAAAAATTTTTAAACTGTTCTGGTGATAGTTCTTTTTTCATTGCGAATGATCATGCGTATTCCGTTTTTTCAAGTAAGTTAGTCACTTTTCCCTCGCTTTGTCCCCTCTTGACCTCATGTTTCAATCAAGATGGATGATAGTTTTTTTTTAATCTTATTAATACCACAGTGAAGTAAAAATTTCTTTGTTTGTTATAATATTGAAAAACATTGAATAGGCCTATACGGTAACAAATGTGAATAAGGAGATTTTTTTAGTTAATGAGTTATATTTTAGTTTGTTGAAGGATATTTTCAGTTCAGGGTAAAGTTATTTGGTTAAGCGACTCACCCCTCAGCACAAACTTGGCTTAGAGAGGGGTGAAAAATCTTTTTTTTCATTCTTAAATCATTTTTAGTTTAATATCCTATATTTATTTTGTCTTGAATATTCTATAATTTTATTTTATTTATTTTTTATTTTCTTATTTAAAAAATTAAAGTTTATTTATTTTATTGTATACTTATATATTTTGCACCTTGGAATGTATTTGTGTCATATGAAAATGTATTGTGCATTTTGATTGGTTGAATAAAAAATTATTATTTTTCTTATTATTATTATTATTATGTACAGCAATAGCAATGAATCGAACTCCGCATCCGAATCTGACTCTGGCCAAGAAATCTGAATCAAGAAATCTTGAAAAAATGTTTACAAACACAATACACCTCAAAAAGACATCCACCTGCGTCGCACTGTAGAATGAAACTGCCTCCCAACATGCGCTTTAAACTGTGCGACACGTTTCTGCCCTGCTCTGCTCTGCCCTGCGCGCCTGTGTCGCACTGCTCAACGTGCGCCCCATCTTAGTCTCTTTTTTTTAGTACCATGGATGGGTACGAATACATCTATGAATAAACGAAATGTGTAGGAGCATAAATAAACAAAAGGAAAATTTTCGAGAGATTTTACCAGGTAGAAACAGGAAGTCTGCTACCATGGACCCTTCACGCTTCCATAACCCAGAACTTTAATAAATTTCTCTCTCGAAGAAATAAGACACCAAGTTGTATTTCATCATAGAGCTCACAGAGAATGGGTACGCAACTAGTATCATTTGAAACAAAATCTGATGAATGAATTCATTCGAAGGCACTGTGCGAGTGGTAGCAGAGGACTATGAATGAAATTCTGCGGAATTAATGACTGTCATTATCAGTCTGAAAATGAAACAGTAGGACAAGAAGGGAAGATAAAGAAGAAAAAGACGGGCAGCGTCTTTTGCTTGATGATGAGATGTGGCAGAGTCTGATTACTCATACAAAAGAAGCCAGGCTTTGGATGGCCGACACACAAAAATGACTGTAATTTAAATGCAAGAGCAGAACGGAATTGATGTTGGGATGATGAGAGAGAACTCTACAAAGTGGATTTTGCAGATGGCGCCGGATTAGTGGAGAGGAGCGTCGTTTTGTACTCTTCAGTAGAGATAACTTGAATACTGTGGAATAGAAATGAAATATTTTTTATGTATGATTTTAGTACGGTATAGTATTTCACTTAATGGTGCTACCTTATTACTTATAACTTATTTTTTAACAGTGGTAGAGCATACGGGCGTCACCACCGCGTGGGGGGGGGGGGGCAGGGGCACACGTCCCCATAATATTTTGGGTGTTAATTTATGCGCTCCTTGAATTCCGGCCCAAAACTGACTACTTGAAAAAGATAGTGTCGTTCGGTTCACATTGGCCAATTAAAATTGTTATTCTTAAGACTCACGTCTGTTATGATGTTTCAATCAAAATTCTTGTGAAAATTAAAAAAAGCCCAAGTTTATTCAGCGTTTGGCGTCCGTAAGTCACGGTGCCCCGGGCAGCCACCCCAGTCGCCCGGGCCTGGCATTAGTCAATAACACGGAATGTCCGCAGACGTTTAATGCGAGTTGAAAATGTCTCATGTAGCCCTCGTGCTGCTAATTTGAAATCAGGCCCAAATGCATATCTTAAATCTTTGTAATTGAAACTGATAAGAGTACATGTAGTGAAGTAGTGAATGGAAAAGACTAGAAAAGATCAGAAACGTTGGCCTATAAATGAAAAATATATGTACCCATGTATGCTGTGTCCGTAATCCAGATAGAAGATGGAGTATGTTGCATGCCTGTGAACTGTGAAGGTGCGTGTGAGCGTTCATGTATGCGTAGAGTGTAGGGTGGAGGAATGTTATAACAATAAAGTGAGAGAATGGGGGTGTCCGATGGTGTGATGAGATTTTGTATAACACTGGAATCAAGATTACAGGACAATTCTCCATGGACGAGAAAGAAGGGCAAATTCCCAACAGGTAGGGCACTACCCTATCTCTTATCCTTTACCCGGGAAGGGCAGATTAGCGTTCAGAGCAGTGCCGTAAACACAAAGTAACCCTCCCTTCACCGACTCATTCGTGGGAGGGTTCTGTTTAAAAATAGCTTGAACCTTCGGACCCTATCAACTCGCTTGTACACTACACAGCGAAATGGATGGAAATTCTCTTTGAAAAAGTTTGTATAAGTTTGAAAAATATTATACCCAAACATCCTGAGATGAAATTATTATTTATAAGATCCTATGATCGTTGTCAAAATTCATTATTCAATTGAATGTTTTATCAAACTCGAATTTATTGCCACAAATTATACAAAAGTACACAAAATCATTACAAATAGTCAAGAATAAATGAACAATAAACAGATCAGCATTCACCGATGCAGCAAAGAAAAGCTTGACCGCTGGCCGATCATAACACAAAAAATAATTCTTTTAAAAGTTTATGAAAATACCCCAAAATAATAATGAAAGCTTATTTTAAAGATTCTTAATTCAATTAGTAAATATGAGTGGAGAGAAGTATACAAATGTTCATAGTTCATAGTAATCTCAGTTGATTTAAACTACTATCAGTTAAAATGGAGCACAGTCTGATTTGTTTATCATAAACTATTCTAAAAAAAGTTGTATTCTTTAGGATATATTTTTTTGGAAAATTTCTGGGCTGATATAACAGTGATTTGATCTTCTAGTAGATTATTTTAGAATAATGACAGTTCAATAAATGTAGCTGTGAAATTTTATTAGCTTAAAGATACTGTTATTCTTTGTCGTGAGAACAAGATGCAATTGATGCATCAATCATTACTAAAAAAATTAATTTAAAAAAAATTAATAATTTTGCAAGTTCAATACTAAATACCTTGTCAATCTTTCTAGTTAGGTACTATAGCTCGAATAGCTATTTTTATAACACACTATAATTAAGATAATATTTGGTAAGGTAATGGTATGTAAAGGTGAGGTAATAGGGTAAAAGGTGAGGTATGATGATCACCCCGACACATAGTTTTATAGTGGGAAAACATAGTTTTTTTTTAATTTAGCAACCAAATCACTGAGATTTCTATTTAATAATATATTGCAATGTTTGAGCCTATATCAATAAACTCCTCTAGATGTGTTTTCCATTATCCAGAGAAATTATTAATAATAATAATATTGTATGATAATATTTTTGTATGATAATACCTTCTCATAATGAAGAAAATTTAGGGAAAATACAACTATACATGGGAAGTGATAGCCGTGAGCCGTAGCAGTTGTCTGTTCAATCAGATAGAGATAAGCTGCGTTTTCCTAGGCACTGTTTGTAAGGGTGACCAATTAGATTGCAAAAAAGACACTGTTTTCTGCTGTAAAATCACTTTCCGGTGGTTCGGAACCCATCTAAAACTGTAGGTCCAGATCATCAATCACAATCATCGAACTCATTACCCACGCACAGGTCTCAGACCTATGTGGGTTCCATCCTCAAAAAAAAAAAAAAAATTGTGAAGTAATAATAATATTGCATGATAATATTTTTGTATGATAATACTTTCTCATGATAAAGAAAATTTACGGAAAAGACATCTAAATGTCTAGCGTATTATAATACATCGAAAAGATGGTATAGAGAAGTCATTAATTTAGTAATCAGTTCTGATCCAATAATAATTAATGGATGTTTACCGTGAGACAGGCGCAAGTAACCCAACGTTGAAAGACATGCCATTCTGAACGGTTGCTTCATTCATTGATCGTTCTTTCCTTCCAACACGGAGAGATGAAGGTAGTCTTTTGTCAGCAGGCCTTATCAATGAACAAGAGTCGATATTCTCTATCGATGTCAAAATCAACCTGCTGTTCACCCTTTATAATGCTCATCATGTCTTTCGATTCAATCTATATACAACAAACCAACCAACCCTTCACAACGCGATACTATTCCGGTACAACACGCCACTCCACTCTCTCGCACACAAACTCACTCCGTCTATCCTGCTCTCTCCACTTACGCAGCATGCTCAAGAGAGCTTACCTGCTTTCTTTCAGCTGCTGCAAAAACAAAGGCACAACCTCTCCAGAAGTTCGTCTCAAAGTGGCTCGGCAAACGTTTCTATGGTACACCATAAATGAACAAGCTTCATATATCTCATTATTATCAAAAGAATGCCTTAATTTGATTTCTCTAGTCTTGGCTTTCACGGAGAAATATAGAAAATCATGTTTTCCCCACAACCATAAACAAACTAAACTGTCTTCATTTATTTTTCAAAGAGTCTTCATATCAAGCTGGAGCTATACGGAGTTATAAAGTAATTCGAAATTAATTTTGTTGGAAATCTAAACATTTTTTAAAAATGAAGGAGATAACGTTGCTTGGATCAAAGCAGTTAGAAAAGAAGGTAGTGTTAATTGTGAGAATAATACGTAAGGTACTATCTTCCAAATTATACAACGTACAATGTAGCATTCTAATTATTTAAATATTATTTTTGAATAATTGTATCAAGTATTTTTCTTGAAATATAAATACTTTCCAAGCCATTTTTTTGGTCGGATACTGCTCACAACATAAGTATTGAGAATTGTGCATCAGTAATAAGGTGAATGATTACACAAAACAACCAAGGCTAAACGAGAATCGAACTCGTGACCGCAGGAGTAGCAGTCAGCCAGTAGCCAGACAAGCGCTCCATCTAATTACACAACCACGGCTGACATTTGGACCACTTGTCTTGTTTACTGTATTTGTGGGTAACTTGGCAACTTGAAAATTTAATTTTCATTTTAAGGTTTTTCAACTTCCGAATTTTTGCTTACAACTTGAAGGTGACAGTCTAAAGGCTGATTTCATAAGTTCAAATTATCATCATGAGTTCTAAGTTTTGTCAACGTACTCAGAGAATTGGCTTTAGATATTTGGAACTTTCAATTTGGATCCCAAATGTTTGAAGACAATATCAAAAGGATTGAAACGATTTTAATACTCATTTACTTAGATATAAATTTTTTTTGTACAATTCCTGCTGTCATAATCATTTTGCGTCCCCTGGATACAAATAGATGAGCACGAGTACATGCTGTTGAAAAGTAATTTTTCTAATTTATTTGTAATGCAGTGCAGAACTAGAACTCTTGCCTTCTGATTAGACTTTTACAGAGCATCCAATTCTGAGCAGTGGGGCGTCAGGCTATAATATAACGAAGTCAGAATTTATGTTGAATCTACAACGAGTTCTAGTGAAATATATACGGCCTTGTACTACTACCACAATCGCTTCGACAGAACCGTACTCCTTCTACTACCATCCTTATTACCACTTGTGTTTGGAGGATAAAGAGAGAGGAAGATAGAAAGGAAAAGAGAGAGTGTGGGCGAGTGTGAGAAAGAGGACTGAAAGATTAGTTCTGCTACCGCCCTTGTATGCCTTGAAGCCCTGTGGCATGGGGAAGATCGCAAACACAATATTGGATAGGAATAAAATTACCATGCATTATTCTAGCCCGTTCTCTTCCTTTAGTACTTGTGGCGTGATGGAAATAATAAACGCAAAGATAAAGCGCGAAAACAGGGTAAGATAAAAGTGGAGAAATTGAAGATGAGGTGGCGTCGGAAATTTACAGCATGTTGTTTTTCATTTTGTTTTCTGTACGGAAATGTTGTGTGAACTTTGCGTTAGTGTTTCAAGTATATAATATATATGCTACATAAAATATATTCTGTACATAAAAAATATCCGATTCTCATTAATTATGTCAATATAGGTAGGTGTTTCCATTCTCATAGTCCCTTTTATAGGAGACTGATGTAGACATTGAGAATATGTGCTTTGGCATGTGCCTTGCCGTTCCTTGTTCGAACGCCTGTTCTACATTGTGATATGTAATTGACAAATTGAAAAAAAATTGGTAATAATTCAAAATAAGTCAAATAGATAAGATTTCAAGGAAAGAACATTTTATTAGACTTTATGGCTAAACAAATAAATGAATATTCTATTAGAATAAATAGATTTATAAATTGTGTTAAGAGCAGAATAAAAACTCAGCAAACTATTTTAATTTTTTTAAAACTAATTGAACAAAATTTTCTCCTACATTACAAAAAAACAACAAAGTTTTGTAATTTTGATAGAATCTCCATCCGTTTCCAGTGTCTATTGGTTTTCTTCCGAACCTAGCTGAATCCCTTCCTTCTTCTAGAAGTCAAACTGTTCTTCATCAATCTCTGTCTCCAAAAAAGACAGATCCTTCTCTATTGATTGAATGTAAGAAACGGCAAATGTGTCCAAACCGCGCATAGAGCATTCGTTTTCTCTATTGAAAAATACTTCTATTCGTCTGTCCAGAGCTGCACATAAGGACTACTCCTTATATAGTGTTTGTAAGTACTCCAGGAAATTCTGGAAGCTAGTAACATAATCTGGAAGATTCTGGCAAGCTGTTGAAAAAACTAGAACTAAACCTGAGTAATAGGAGTGAGAGAGGCATTCAAAAAGAGAGAAGAAACATGTATCAAATTACAACCTCTTCGCGTCTCGGGCCATCAATGAATGGAAGCGATGTTTACAAAACAGTGCCGAGAACAATGCCTTTCCTTTCTCTCCTTATAATACTTATCCAATACTATAAACTTATTAACAGTTTTCTCTGAATTTGTAGATTTTTCAATGTTGGTATCAATATGTTGCTGTTAAGAGTGTTGAGTACTGAAATGAAAACTGATATATAGTATGCTGATATTAAAATTGAGTTTGTAAAATTTTATTAATATTCGAATCTGTCAGGTTAATGATGATATGGTCAATTGAAACTGATGCTACAATAATGAATCTGAAGCTGTATCAAGATACAGCTCATGCTCTGTCAGCTCATGAAGCTCAATTACAGGCATAAATAAATTTATATTTCATGAAATCGTTTCCTGCAGCCTTGGGCTCGAAACTCATTCAGCCACGGATGTTTATCATCGTTCACCCATTCACCTCATTACCCACGCACAAGTCTCCTGACTCATGTGGGCATCATCCGCAATAAAAAAAATATATAAAAAATAGATCCGGATGAGGGCACGATAAAGTCCTCTGCTTGGCACAGTATATGTAATTAAACCAAATGTAAAAAATCAAAACGTCTTCATCATAACCGAGTTTTGACTGTGATTATTACATTATTAGATATCATGCTTATTTAATAGTGATGAGTTTCATATCTGTCTATACACTGATGTGTTTATATGGACACCAATTGGACACATTAAAATAACTACTATTTTATTTTTTTCACTTTCAAATCATATCACCCCCCTCACCTCTACATCACTTTTCGAACGAAAAAAACTTCCAGATTGAAGACTGTAACTCCGAGTGGAAGCATTGTTTAGGAGCACAGCAGACTTGAGTACTCTGCAAACGTGTGAGCCTCAAAAAGATTCGCGAAAAAGAGTTTTCCTGTTCGTTCAGTAGACCTGTCTTTTCTTTTAATCTTTTTCTCGTGTTGCATCGAATTGAGTTTCCTGTTCCATTACACTGAACTACATTCTTCCATTTCTTTTGACACTCCACGTGGGTGGGCACATCTTAATACTTAATTCTAATTATAAATACAGTAAAAGCTCGGATACTACTGCCACACTCAGTTATCTTGGATAATTTAGTTGCTTAACTGTGAACTGTACGCGTTTATACTCAAGTCCTATTACATATTACCCAGTTTCAAAAGCAAGCGGTTCCTCTATAAATTATTCAAACTCACTGTATATTTTTTACTTCCAATTGTAAATATTCCGGTCATTATCATCTATCTCATCATCATATCTTGTCACATTTGAAGTGAAGTTCCATTTGACAAGTGTTACTTTCACATCAAAGTCTCTTTCTTTAGTTTAGAAAAAATGGCTAAGATTTTGCCTCTAAAATTAAAAAAATGCGTGATTGGCAACTTTTTTAAATTTTTGTTTGAACGTTCAATTCGATCTACTTGAGAAAAAATAAAGATACTCATTTTTTCGAGTGAAAATTATCTGTGATAATTAAAGATTTAATTGAAATCTTGAAATAGAAGCAGTTTTGGGACTTGAAGCCTGTTGTTTCTTGATATTCTATTGTATTTGGCCTAGATAAACGAATAAAAGTTTGTACATAAAATTGTGGTTGTAGGGTTTTGATTATGATTGTTATTAGGCCAAAATTATCTTCCCTTAGTGTGATCTCTCTCACACCCTCATTCTCTATTGTTCCACTCTCCTTTCCCTCTTTATCTGTGTCTCTTTTCTGCAATAAAATATCGCGGATTATTAACTATCCACGAATTTACTCCATAATGTCCGGAACTTTTCTGATATAACTGTGATTACTGATCATCCAATTTACTCTTCTACGAAAGTTTTATGTTTCATTTTTCATTGTAATAGAGCTATGAAATTAGTTCACTTATGAAATTGAGCAGCATTAATATATTTACTGTAAGCTTTTCGGTTCTAGAATAGTTTCCAACGCTTGCTTGCGGGACTCGGTGGCCATTGACAGAAAATAATTCCAATTAAGGACGGCGCGGACTACAAGACGGCCAATTTATTCAGCTTTAATTGTTCTATCCATTGAAATGTCAGCGCAAAACAAAGGCTAGTTGACTTTAAACGGCGACTTTTTCCTTTTCACGTGTTATCCAACACGCCACATTTCTATTCGTAGAAGTTTAATTGGGATGAAAATAACACTGAGATTGGTATTGCTAACATTTTCACAATTAATATTGCTTTGAGAAACTTGTTTCCAGGACAAATTTAGCAGGTTAAAAAATGTAGGGGAGAAGATATAGAAAGAGGAGAAGAATATAAGAAAGGGAGAAGAGGAAACAGGGGAAGAAGGAAAAAGGAGGAAGACGATGAAAGATTGGAAGGAGGAAGAGGAGAAGGAGGAGGAGCAGATGATGGAGTTAGAGAAGAGAAATTAAAAGAGATATTTTATAAATGCAAGAGAAAATATATTCGAAGAAAAATTTATAGAAGGAGCAGAACAGATATTAGAAACGGAAAATGATAAAAGACAAAAAAGAGATGTATTGGAATGTAGATAATAGTGGGAGAAAAATACGCATTAAGAGAGGTGATTGGAATAAGAAGGAGAGAAGGGATGAGAGGAAAAGGAGTATTAGTGGTGAAGGTGCTGTAGAAGGGTCATAAGTATGGGTGCTGTAGAAGGGTCACTGTATGAAATGTCATAAAAAGGTTTGGAGGAATAGGTAAAATAGAAGAACAAGCAGTAAAAGCAGATGAAAAACAGCTTTTTTTGAAGGGGGAGGAGAAATAGTTGAATAGTGCGAAGGATGCGAGGGAAAAGGAGATGAAGAGAATTAAGTAGAGGAGGAAAATTAGAAAAGGTAGATGTGAGAAAGTAGATGATAGAGAACTTATCAATAAATTTAATAGTGCATGTATTATAAAAGCACGTAAGAGGAGCTAGTAACTAGTTAGTTATTCATTAGTAATTTATAATCTACACATTCAAGGAGAAAGTAATTTAGAATCTACACTGATGTGTTTATATGGACTCCAACTCATAAACACTTTAGTGATTTTTAGTTATTATGGATTGTGAAATTTTGTGCTCTTGAACGTTTAGAATTTCAATTCAAGTACTTTTCTCATGTACTTAATTTGTATATCTTTTGAATATATCTGTGTACCGTGTTCACTGTTGTATTGAGCTGTGAGGGCTGAGGGCACTGAAACATGAATTACAATAGTGCCACAGTTACAAGGTTACAGTAATCAGTTGTTAGCCTGCAATTTGGGACCGGAATTGATTATATTCTGTCGAAAATGATTTCATACGTACTATCTACGGCAGATAATCATCCAATTAATTTATGTTGTGTGATTGCGATGGAAATCATCATAAAAAACTGCACATGTTCTGGAGTGCTCTCAAAGTAGTCGAGTTGTTGGCAAATTTTTTGTAAGTCTATTTTCCACTATGGCTTGAGTGTGTAGAGTTCAATAGAAAATTATATTTGTGGATTATAAATTTTATAGTTGGAAACACACCAAAAAATAATAGGATAGATGAAAATGGTAGTTAATGAAAAATTAGCTGGCTAATATGGTGCTCAAAGAAGTCAACAGCTCGATCCTCACCTCACAAGACACTCACTAGTGAACGATTCAGTTTTTTTTTGTAGATGACGTCTTGGAGACGTAGTCAGACAAGTCAGATCAACAATTATACTCTTATACACTAGTTACCATAATTACTATATCAATTAGTTGGGGTGAGGCTTAATTTTGATGTGAATGGAACTCTTGTACACTATAAAAAGCTTTATCAACTAAATATTTTTTCAAAAGTTTTTAAAATTTTTCTATATTTTCAAGACTCTTTAAAAACTGCGGTAGCTTGTTGTAGAGTTTCTACCAATATAACTAGGTTTTTGTTCAAATAAGCGTCTATTGTGACTCACCAAGTCAACAAGTTTAGACAGAAAAGTAAATGGTCTTCACAATCAATATTATCTAGGCTGTGTGGAAATATTATGAATTAGGCAACACGAACTATAAAAAATTAGACACATTTTATTTTAAATGTATCATTTCAACCATTGCTGAATAATCAAATAAGCTTTTCAACTATTTACCATAATTTTATGAATGCTAATTTTTACGAGCATGCTCTAATAAATCTTCTACTCTACATGTAGTTAATGTAGATCATTTAAAACTCAACATGATTCTTAAATTGATTATTCTTGAAAGAATGAAGATGAAAAATTAAGTTATCATTATTTTGTATCCACCGGAGTTCATCCAACTTCCCAGTAGCCTAGTCCTTTATGCTCTCAATTTTTCTACCAACCATCGATTTCCACGAAATTTCCTCTTATTTATAGAATATATCGGTTCAGGAAGGTGTTATTCTGAGTTCACGAGGTTTCTTTGAAGCGGCTAAGAATGCCTTATCTCATAATCTTTCCTTCATCCTACTGACGCAATACTGCCATACATTTTCTTTGTGAGCTCCTTTTTTCGACCAAGGATCCTTCTCATCCATCTTAACGACATTCATATTCTTTTATCGAGTGTTCATGCTTCTGCATGGGGCTTTTCCTTTCCTCACTATTCCACCAATATTACTCCAGAAACAGAACTGAAACTCTATACTTGTCAACAACCCACGTACAAGCAATGTTCTGGATCACAGGTCACGTGCTTCTAATGCATTCTGTACAACAAATATGAATGAACTTACATCTCTTTAACCAATTTCCGTTTTGGTGGAAAGTGCGCATGTTTGAACTTGACCGTGGAATAGTTTCTCTAATAATGATATTCGACAGCATTTGAAAATGCTGCATTGGAGGAAACATAGAGCAAAAATTGGTATTAGCACAGGCCTCTCAGTCACATTGGATCTTGAATATATTTTTTCATAGAACGCATTAATATAGAAATGGTTAATGAATTTAGAATCTTGAGATGTTAATTTCAAATCTCATTTTCTGGAAATATAAGTGCTTTTTTATGAGACTTTCAAATACAAAATAACGTACTTGAAAAATCTACAGTTAATCTTGGAAACAGTTGATAAATTCGTCTAAAATATGTATCGTAAGTATAAGTGTTGAGTCAGTGGCGTAGCCTGTGGTGGATGAGGGGTGGGGTGGGGTGGGGTGCCCCACCAAAACGGTGACCGATTAGATTGGCCAGCAAAAAAGACACTGTTCTCTGCTGAAAATCACTTCCCGGTGGTTCGGAACCCACCTAAAACTGTAGGTCCAACTCATCAATCACCATCATCCAACTCATTACCCACGCACAGGTCTCAGAACTATGTGGGCTTCATCCTCAAAAAAAAAAAAAAAATCAAGTCCTGGCTATACCACTAAACCACTAAGCTGAGTATGGTGAGTCAAAAGGTGAGTCTATTGGCTTCTTTTTTTTTGAAGGATAGACCTTTTGGTTTGACTGTGTGCACTGCCATATCCAATATCCATAATCAATCATTGAAATGGAAAGATTTTTCCTTCTCTCATATTATCCAAATTCAGCATGGAAAACGTTTGGTGTATACAGTCTATTAGAACTCATGAAATCATATTTTATTAATATAACACTGTCTAATTCAAATAGTTTCATCAACAGATTCTGATGCAGCCATGTAATCATATTCCATTATTTTTATTAAATTGTAAATCATACTCCGAATGAATCTGTTGCTTCCACACGGTTATATCATTTGAAAAAGTAATTTACTTTTTCACAATTTTTATCGATTCATTAGAGTTATCAAACCGATAAATGTTAATTGAACGTCACCAGTAGCTAGCTAAAATTGTGAAATGGTGAAAGGGGGAGAGGGATTTTCGGAGATTTCGTGGCCCTTCCGTGGAGTCTAGGGATATGGAATACCCTCCAGCAACTGGGGGGTCCGGGGATCCTCCCACGGATTGAATTATGATAAATAGTCCCTAAAATCGTATTTTAACAGATTCTAGAGTCATGACTAGAAGAGCTTTAATCCATCCATTTTAGTCCACATTATAGGACAATTTTGGAATTTTCGATGCTGGGAACTTAATTTGAGACTAAAAGTCTGTAATAAATTCTATACGGTACGAGTTTCCATTAAAATTAAGTTTATAAATTGGGTAAAGTGAAAGATTAAATTTAATAAACCATTGCTTTCCTGAATCTTTTTTTAGGACTTTTCTTATATTGCTAGTTCATGATTGTATTAAATATATAAATATACTTTTATGATGTCAATTTAACAACTTATAGTGGTTCAGAATTATTATTAAAATCAGGGACACACAGAGACCTTTTTTGACAGTGGCAGAGTTTTGGCTGGAAGCTCCCTTACCCCTTTACCATAAATACATATTTTCAATCAGTGACACGATTTTCCAACTAGCATTAATTAAGCCTTCAGCTATGTCTAGTCGCCTACTGTATTTAGAAGTATCTGTATAACTAATTTGAATTGTTTTTTCAATTTAAATATAAAATACGCATGTAGGCCGTCTGCAAACCATTCAATGAAAAACTTGTGGAAACTAGGGGAAAGGAAACTGAATGGCACCAGAGAGAACCTTGAAAAATACAATAAACTTCTTTTGGATATATAAAAATCATAAACGATAAAATCATGTTTTGGATATGTACACTTTTTCGAATATGTAAATTTTTTTTAAATTTTCAATAATTAAAACCCATTTAATTCCAAATTTCAACTGTTAGTTATTTTGTAATTACATGTGGATGGTGACGAAACGCTACAGAATTGGGGGAGGGGTGGATTGCAACTCCAAGCTTTTTATGGGGTAGTCAACCTCTTCCCTCACATAACTTGTTGATTGATTCATGACACGACAAGTTTTACAGTCACTTTAAATTTTATGGGGTGTAGGGGTTATCAATAAAATAAAATGATAATAAGTCTGAAGAGTGTCAGAAATGAGCATTTGAAGCCCGTCCGCAAAAATACTAAGAGATCTTCTTTTGAAACTGGAAACAAACTCTGTATATTAATATGCAATTTTGTATTTTTTTCTAAATTGTATTGTTTTTATAATTGTATTAATTTATCAGGAAATAAATCTCTAATCAATCAATCTCTTTTCAAGCCTACTGTGTCAAATTCATTTAAGTGGGCTGAGGGCCCTTCAAATCCATGCTTAGGGGCTCCAAAAATACAGAGGCCCATCAACAGCCGGGGCAACTAGAGGCTTCTTATTTTATATCACATGACTGCAGTGGCGATAAAAACGGGCCCAAAGGGCCCGCGACGGCAGAGGGCTTCTAGTTTCTGCTAGGCTCTAGAGCTAGAGGTATAAACTGGAGCAATAAGGGACCCTGGAGGCCCCAGCTGGGGCAATTTGGGGCCCCTTATTTTCTTTTTCTTCTGCCACTTGCTTAAATTTGACAAATGATATGGCCCCTTGAAGTTGAGACCCGGGGGAATATGCCCTGTTTGCCTCATCTCCTCTTGAACTTTAACTACAGTAAATCCTTTTTTTACAGGTGTAACATTATTTACTCTCCACTTTAAAAAAATATTTTCACATCCAGTAATCGATATTATCGTTTTTTTCATTGATGCCTCCAAACTAGTTTTTGGGTCTCTTTTACAGGCTCAATGATGGGGGATGGAGATTGTAACCCAGAAACCACATTCGTTTCTTGGACCAGAAGTGGAAATTTTCTCTAATGGACAAAAATGAACTGTATTTTCAATTAGAAATATTTCAAAAATATAATACGAGTAATAACTAATAAATATTAAAAATCTAGAATTTCATATAGACAATTTATCTTGTCTTTCACTTCGTCTACTTTTCCAGAATGTATGAAAATTATAGAAAAAATGTTTGTCATAACTTTGAAATTTCATCTTACTTTATTGTATTGTAGAAGAATTCTGTTACATAGCCTATAACATTGGTATTGGTTGTAATACGCTAAACTAGATTAGTTGGTCGATATTATTATGTGGGCTGAGCTGCTGTTATGTGGACCGGATCGGTACAGTTCTGTTATTCGAGTGATTTTCAAACAGGATTGTGTGTTTGGTGTGTGGTGTGTGGCTGTGTGTGGTGGAGAAGTGGAGAGGACTGCAAAGACACGAAATGCCGTAAACTGAGAGAAAGATGTGGGCACGAGACCAAGCCGATGACCCAGATTTTCAGCGTCCCACTCAGAAAAATCAAAGCTTTTTATTTATTGGAATCATTACAAGGTCAAGAACCGGGCTGACTGGTGGTACATTACTATATTACTGGCGTTATATATTATAGACACCTTTACTTGGGCTTAATATGTTCAAATTGATAGAGAAAATTAAATTCTCAATTTAATCTGATATTTCATAGAGTAATCTGAGATGACTGTATAAAAAATGATATATGACTGTTATTCTATGACTATTTATTATTATTATTATTATTATTTTTATTATTATTATTATATTGACGAGTGCCAAACATTAAAAAAATATAAATGCAACTATCGATTGAAATCAAATTTTACTCTTTTTTTTTACACTATGACATAGTGCATATAAGTTCAATAAGAAGCATCAAGATCAAGGACTGATTCTAAACGATTCTTAATTCAATCTACTTGAAATTAAATGTCAAGGAATTAAGCATTATATCTCTTAAGTAAAAATGTTTTGAAGACTAAAAACTAACCAAAAATGATTTGCGCTCAATTTTAAAGACGGAAAAGAAGCATTTGGGCTATAAGCCTATTAGTTCTGGATCTGAGGAGGTTTCTTTAGGAGTTTTGCTTATGTGGAATTCTTTCATACGAACTTCAAAAACAAAAAATTCTCTTCAAATTGAGGGGTCAAGTTTAAATTCCGATGAGCGGGAACAAAGTTAGATGATGGATGTCACTCAATGACAAATTTACTCATTGATGTTGTAAAACTCTAGGTTATCTAAAACCAATTTGCTAAAACTCTTGTCTCAACGATTCTGTATTTATTTTAAGATGTTGAATACGAATTTGACCTCCTCCATCCCGTGGAATGGTTGGTTCAACCCAAAAAAAATCCAAAAAACCTAAAATTTCATTATGAAAATTCAGGCGTTTTTCAGTTTCTTGCAATTATATGGAAACATGCGACTTTTTCAAGAAAATTCATGAAAATTCAGGCGTTTTTCAGTTTTTTTTTTGCAATTATATGGAAACCTGCAACTTTTTCAAGACAAAACACACTTACAGTCTTCAAGAACAACGCATTTTCTACAAAATGAGAGGTCACCTTCGAATTTCCGATGAGCGGCGCCGAAGCTAGAGCGTATTAAAAAATGGCTGCTGCTTGATCACAAATTAATTTTAGTTATTAGTAAAAATCTAGTTTTTCTGAAACCAAGTTGATCAACAATTCTTCTGCCAACAATTCGGTATGTATTTTAAGACGCTGAATCCGAATTTCACATCCTCCAACTTGTACAACGGTTACATTACTCAAAAATAAAACGAAATTTCATTATAAAAGTTCAAGAATTCTCAGGTTTTTTTGCAATAAATTAGGCTTTATATATCGAAAACTATGAGCTTTTCGAAACAGACCATTCTGTATGAACTTCAAGAACAAAACATTTTTTATCGAATGAGATGTAGTTTTGAATTTCCAATGAAATTTTTGTACGTTTTGCTCGAGAATTTCATTGTTTTCAATATAATTGCAAAAAAATGAAATACTCATTTTTTTCATGATGAAATGTTGAGGATTTTTAAATTTTTAGGGTGAAGCAACCCTTCACGAAATGGGGGATGTGATATTTGGATTCAGCGTTTTAAAATACATCCATAATAATCGTTGAGAAATAATTTATTGTTTATCGATAAGTGCAGAAATGTCTATAAGTTTTTCTTGATTAAGCGGCTGCCATCTTTGATTTTGTTATTGCGGGGAAGCGTATCAGGCACTGAATGAACACCCAAGCGAAAATTACTTCCTAGGTCCCTACTAACCATTCCAGCGAAAAAATTCATACGCGAAATTCCTACAGAAATTCTCTCAGATCCAGGACTATGTTGCTTCTCTACATTCTATTTATTTCGCCAGGATGAATCAATAATGGAGTTCATCTTCTTTTCTGTCATTGTCGGGGAATTTAATCCAACTTACTTATTCTAATTGCGAGCATAATCTACGTTTCAAGAAACTACATAATACTGTAATATCAGTGTCAGACGAACAAGCGACGTTTTTCTTTTAACTCAGTTCAGCTAAGCTTCGCTCAAATTTCACATCAGTGGAAACTTTTTAATTAACGCCAATTACTACGCACACAGACACACGACATGGGAACGATGTTTGCAAAATTTCATCGCACTCAATTAATTTCACGAAGTCGGCATCTCAGTTTCAGGCGATGTGCTCTTGCACTCTCACTCAATCTCTCCCACTCACTCATTCTCTATCTTTCTCTTCCTTAATCTGTCGGTGACAGCTTTGGTTATGACACACTAGACGTAACCCAAAGTGCTGCTTTCTCCTTCCTATGGACTAGTAGAAGATACTGTAGCTATTACTGTCTCATTTCACTCTATTTCTCCTACTCCCTCAATTCTACCAGCTTATTAAACTCTCTTTGTCTCACTACATCTATGTGGCGTTCTTCCTCACTCAATACATCTCTCCTTATCATTCATTCTCTATCTCGTACTCTTTCTAGCCCATTATCAGTACTGTGTGTAGCACACAGGTTTCTGTGACCTTTGCCGACTTGATTCTTGTGCATGTGTCTCCAATGAGACGAAAAAGGCATTTGACCGAATGTTAAAGCTCAGCGTTTACTTTGCGACATAGTGGGTTTATGTCGGCTATAATCGCGAAAAACATGGCCGAAAAGGTTGGCTGCTTTGTAAAAGGTTTTTCATCTTGAATGAAATAGGATGTGATTTATTTTTGAGCAATCCAAAATGATAAAAGCATGAAAAAAATTGAAAAAGTTGGTTGATAGATGCTTGGCTTTTAGAGCTCACAGCGTAGTAGATTATACCGTGATATCAACAATTTTCTTTGATTTAAGAAAACTGCAATGTCATGTAGCTGAAAAGTCGTCTGAATGATCAGAATTAATGTTTCATGTTCGAACAGATATCCAGATTCTAGAGAGAAAGTATATCAAAATTATCAAGTTGCTGGATAATCGGAACTTTTTCAGTTTTTTGTAACATGGCCGCTTACAACTTGGGTTCCAGTTTTGAAATGAGTTGGCAGAATGAATGAATTGAAGTTCAAGAAATAAGAAACCAATCATTAATGATTTTCAATGTTGAAGCAATCCAGCTCCTGGACAATTCAACATCAGTGAGGAGACTGAGAAGAGAGAAGCCAACAGACCTGGTGTGACAGTGTTCAGTACAGTGGCGGATTAATGAATTTTTATGGGAGGGGGCGACATACCCCAAAAATACCCGTTGGTCGGGGGGGGGGGGGGTATGGAATAAAATTTTTGGAAATTTAGTAGCCTTTAACCGCATTTTACACCATTCTAGCACTTAAAATGTAGTAGAAATATAATTTTTTCGTGTTTAAGAACAATCAAATTTCCCCCAGCTAGAGTAGTTTATTTCTGTATATTCATGTGGAATTAGGAATACAAATTTTTTTATACAATACAATATGTCTTGAACAAAAATTGCTTTGCTAGCTTAATTTTTATCAAAATTGACAGAGAAATGAACAGAGTCTAAGCAATTTATTCGTGATCATGATGATTTTTAGACCTATATATATATATTTAAATTAATCTCAACATTCTTTCATGTTTCATAATACCAGTACTACAATAAATATGTATTGGGTCAAAAACAAACAGAGATTTATATGCCCCTACCTATTCTATAAAAGATTAATCTTATTCAAACTAATTTCACTTGATATAAGATTTCCTTCATTCTCTGTCATTTGTTAATTCGTCATTGAATTAAAATTATGTCAACAGTTAAAGATAAAGTAAAGGTAATATAGAAAATAAGGCAAAATAAGTATTACAATATTTGTTTATTCCCTGCCGGCGGAGGCGGAGTGGTAAGACAAGTTGGAGGTATTCCGTCTGTGGCGGGACAATTAAAATGTCACAAGTGTTACCGTGTGCATGTCACAAGTGTTACCCTTTTTAATTTTTTAAAATGTGCAAGCCCTCGGGGGGGGGGGGGGCGGTCACCCCCTCCGCCCCCCCCCTTTAATCCGCCCTTGGTTCAGTAGTGCTCAGTGGAAGTGTTCATTGAATTTATCAGTTGAAATGTAAAATATGTAATTAAATTTAAACAAGAAGAATCTAATCGACGTCTTCGTCGATTCTTCAGGTAATAACTTCAAATTTAATAATTTATGCTAGAAAAAAACTGATCGTTAGTCCTAGTACTAGTAGCAGTTATCTCTATATATAAAAATGAATGTCTGTCTGTATGTATGTATGTATGTTCCCTATAGACTTCAAAACTACTTGACAGATCGGCATGAAACTTTGGGAATATGTTGTGTGAATATTGGGGATGGTTTCTGACCATACATTTTAATAGGGGAGCTAATAATTATTATTAATTAATCCATTTTATAGACCTAACCTACTGAACTTGCCGGCCAAACAGCTTAAAGGAACAGCTGATATAAGTCAACAGTTTTTAATCATATGGCAGGCCCGTTAGTGGCGTTATTTACGCTGTCTTTGAACAGCAAAAGACTTTGCACTTTGCATGTAGGCTACCGTGCAGTTGGAGCCTTGCAATATGTAGGAAACATTTGACTGGGTATGATGAAATGTAATTATGCCAGGTTGATGACATCTGTTAACCAATGCAGCTAGAAATTTGAAATGCAGCCTCAGCGGGAGGTGGAGAATAATAAAATAAAAAACCTAGCTTCTACCCTTATAGTGATAGGAGGTTTAAATTTGAAATATTTCTTCATTCAGAGGTGGTGATTAAGAAAACAACGAAGCCTCTATGATCAGCTGGAAGAGCCCTAGGACTGACTAACTTCTTTCCTAATTTTAAATGTAACCTCAGCGGGAGGTGGCGAATAATAAAATCAAGGAGAATTTTTATGAGAATGCAGCAACGCGCGTTGGGCCAGCTAGTATTGGATAAAAAAATTAACGATTTCCAATTTGAAAATAAATATTTCAACTAATATTTTTAATCTACCAGTAGAATTTCAATTGGATTTTTGCATAATATTTTTTTAAACCTACCCGTTTTTGAGGTATTGGCTGTAATAAATATTTCGGACCCCATCTTTTGGCCACTTTGGATTTTTGGGCATGTTGCTAAGGTGGGATTAATGGGGACTTTTAGGGGACACTCAGCTATCATTAAAAAAATCGGACTTGTTGCAATCATTTTGAAGTTGAGCCCTATTCTATCTTCAAATGATTGTACTATTACACATTGTTGTAAAAAACTTCTTTCTAAACATCTTCGTCGAATGATGGCTTGGAAACGGGAGGTATCTCAGAGGTGAGCTAGACAGTATACACACTCATCTGTGCAGCCAGACCCTGTGTAAAGGTGGGAGTGGACTACCAAGCTTAGAAGTTCAGAATTTATTTCGGTGGGCTTGACATACTGATCTGCATCCAGTTTTGCTAGCTCAGTGAGGAATTTTAAGAACAATTGAATTTTAAATCATAATATTTTTATTTTCGACCCCCAAACTCCAAAATCAATACCGGTAGCGATTTCATTTGGGCTTCGCGGAAGCTATATTTCAAGTTTCAAGAGTTTTGAATCTTCTTTTCAAGCGCTAGGGCACAGACGGACGGACGGACAACGACACGATTTCAATAAGGCCCTGTCGGGTCCTATAATTAAAAATCAACTTCTCAACTAACCCAACTTTTGCCTGTACCAATCTGTCAGTACGTCGCGTTCAAAAATAAAAATTATCGATAAACAAAAATAAAAAATGCAAATAATGAGCTGATAGATGTACTGTGATTACCAAAGAAAAAATTATCCAAAGACCTCCAGTCTAACCTTGGGCTTACTGTAAAAATTAAAATACAAAATGCAATCCCAAGTTAGCATATTGAGTTGAAGTTACGTCAGTACTTATTGTAGTTTTCTTCTGAATCGAATTGGACAGTATGACTATGCACTTATTATAGTCATTCATCGTTGAGGGACATCACAGCAATTCATACAGCTATTCATCAATGCTAATTAGTCATAAATAAGGATCGTTTGTGTAAGAGAGAGTGTGAGGCAGATAAAAGAGAGGAACACTGATGTTGTTTTTGGTTGTTAAAGCGAAGTGCTGTTGGCATGAGATGCAAAGAAGACGTTCATCAATTGCAGAAAGCTACGATCGCCAACAGAAATGCTACTAGGAAAAAAATAATTTGCAGTACGCTTAATGTTGGAAAAAAGATAGCGTTTGTAGGTTTGTACGTTTGAAGTTCCAAGAGAACATTGAATTCGCTATCACTCCTGAAGTCAAGCAAAGCTAGCTGATAAAACGGCGAACTCACAACAGCATAGGAAGGATTAGTTCTAAAAGTCGACGCTAGAGCTCACCGCCTCACGGTGGCTCTACAATATTATTAATATCGGATGGGAAGTTCTGTAATGGAAGTGGGATATTTTCTGTGTGTATATTTTACTGGCTAGACCTGCTATCAAAGTTATCAGAGTGGTGGGGTTGCACGTTGCACTACAAATTACAAGATTTGAGATAATGCTGACTACTCTTACACAACGTGTATTGGAAAGCTACCTACTTTTTATATTTTAAGCCGTCATATCTTAGAGTGTGCCGACAAACTAAATTCTAAATTTATAAACTAAGCCTCTTGATAGACGTGAGACGTTATGATTGGTATTTAATAATAGGTCAAGTTTGCTGTCTCATTCAGGTCAAGGACAGTCTTACAAACACTTTAAGAATAAGTTTTGTGAAATAAATTGTAATCAATATTTTTCAAATGATGTTGAACAGCAACAGCGTACAGCAACTTTGTTTGTCTATTGAACAGTAACGAAAGAAGAAGAATGATACTGCTGGAGGCTATGATGATAATGATATTATCTAGGAACTAGAACATTCATGATAAAACGTCATTAAAAACCTACCATTATTTGTTTATTTGTTCATTATTTTTTAAAAAAGTTTTAATCGATGGTCTTAAATTTCTTTGCCATTTCTCAGTATGTAGGCCTACAGTAATATTTAATGCGATAATAAGTAAAAACATTCACACACAACCCCAAATTGCTCCCTTAATTTATTGCACACAACTAAATATTGCTCTTCATAATAGTTGATTAAACCTGTTTTGAATGTTGCCATTGCCCCAAGATAAATAATTACGGTACCGGTACTGTACCTATAATAATGGAAAAATGATTTTCAAACTACTATTTTGTACAAACGATAATTAATTATAATAATTATGCCACATCAATTCTCTGAATCTTGAAAATATACATGAAAAAATTAACTAATTAATTATCTTTGTTCCAGGGCAGACTCACATTAGTCCTCAATATCGTTTTTGAACTTGGTGCAGAAAGATATTAAGAAATTAATGTGAAGTAAGCATCGGTTTCAGTGCCCGTAGATACTGTAGGCTATTCAGCTTTGATTTCAAACTATATCAACGAATTCGATTATTATTACTGACAATAATTAAGTTCGACGCTGAATTTTTAATATTTCATCATAGGTAGTTATTTTATACTGTAGGTACGATACTTAAAAGAATAATAATTAAATCTTTTATTGAATCTCTAGACTTATACTATTATTCTACCTTTCTGCACAGCAGCATTCATTTTGAACTTGGCCATGTCGGCTCGTATCTCACAAGTTACTTTGAAGAACTGGTGTGCAGAAAGGTCTTCATAGTCTAGTGGTTGAGGCGCCCGACCAGCAATTGGGAGGTCCGTGCTTCGATTCCCGGTGGTGACTGATATTTTTGTTCAGTAGCATTCATCGATTTCCATCAACTATTCAATACTGTTGTCAATACCCGCCATTGCGGAGTCTTCAGTATAAATGAATAGCACTTAGAGGACTTCGAAAATGTTACTTATTTGTTTGATGTCATTGGGGATTTTTTGAAATAGGGATGATAGACGTTCTATGAGAAACTAAAGGTATTTCAAGCTGTTTTATGTACTGATAAACTTCAACAAAAAATTACTTAAATCCCATCTATTTTTTATCTAATCAGAGGCTTAACTGTGGTGAGATCAGAGGGATGGATAGATCCCCTCAGACAGATTTTTTTTGTTGAGGATTTAAACAAGCCTAGAGAGACAAGTTCTCGAAGTTATAAAAGATGAAATTTATTCAGTAGAATTTTACAACTTGAATTTAAAAGGAAAATTTAATATTGACAAAAATGAGTTCCGGTAACGACAAATGATTCACCTGAATGCTGTGGCTCAAAATCTTCCAAAATAACGCCTTTTGTACTGTTCATCCATCTTTCAACCCTATTTCAGAAAGTTTTTATTTCAAATCACCAATTATTCCATTTCACTTTATTCAAAGCACAGCAGTTCTATTTGGTTCTCTAGACAAAAGGAAATTTAGCTGAATTGAGCTAATTGAATTTCATGCTAAAGATACAATTCCCCATTTGAAGGAAGTTATTTTTATTGAATTGAAATTAATGTTTAAAATCGCTTAAAAGTGTTTTCAGAGGCATAATTTTTCAAACAATACCCGGGTAGTAGACCTACTTCCTAACCCCTATTTTAAATAAAGTCTCCTGCACTTGAATATACCGTATTGTCTTTGATAAATTATTGTTAGAGAACTCCTCGTTTCCACAAGCTGACCCTCCCCACCAATAAATGGTAGCTGATGACGCCCATGATAATTCCCATTGCACTGTTTGAAGCTACCATTTTATGTTATTGATATGTAAAATGGTTTTGAGGAGTAGATTTAATTGGAGTAATATTTATTTCTGTATATGAGAAGGAACAAGTCTTTTTCGGCTGAAAAATAAAAATATAGAACTTTTATTGAAGATTTTACGTCTTAGAGACTCCAGTTAAGGAGTATAAGACAAGTAGGCAATAGGCTTAAGCCTGGCAACAGTCATCAATAAAAACAATCAATCAGTCAAAAATGATTCATATCGTACTTTGATTTGGAATAATCCAAGTAACAATAAAATAGGCAATATGCTCACATTGTCATCAACATGACAAATAAATTTGTTTGTCATACATTCCTTTAGTTTGCTGTATGAATTCCATACCGTAACAACACATTCTTTTATTTGGCCTTTCACACCAACTTGTGATAAGTAGCTTTTTTCAACATGTTGATCAGTATTATTAAGTTTTTTGTCCATCAACTTTTAGGAAACTATACATACTCTGTGTAATTGAAAATTCACAGATTTTCTCTACAATTGCAAGTCATGCACTCCAAATCTATGTATTGGTTATGGTGATATTGAGGTATTTTTGAATACTCTAGAATAATATAAGTTTTGATCCAACAAATATAGAGAGCAAAATTTCAAATCGAGTGAATGCAATTAACAAATTTATGTGCTCACTCGTTCATCATCAAATATAATCAATGATAACAATTGATTTAAGACTAGTGTTTTGATTTTCTAAATACAAATGAAAATCAGTATCATCATCAGCTCAACTATCACAGTTAATCTATCATCTTGATAAATATCCAAGCTGGCAAGAGGTCTCACAAGCTATCAACACCTACTTTGTTGTCCACAGATTGCAATGCAATTAATTCAGTGTTCTCACAAAAGTAGCATTGGCTATATCTTTTACAGCTGTGGTAACCAAGCATATCCTATAATTTCTAGCACAAAATTTTGTTTTTAGCTAATGTCTTTCTGTCATAGCCAGTAATGTTATTGTTATTCATAATAATTGTTCGTCATACCCGCAGTAATGTTCTGGCCCAACATTAAAAAGAGCATAGAAAGTGAAATATCTGGGCCTTTTATTGGATCCTCATCTGAGGTGAAAATATCATGTGAATGGAAAATGTCTGAAGATTGAACATCTCATTCAAAAATAATATAATACTATAAAATTAAGGAGCTCAGGAGCAAATAGGGAAGTGATAGCCGAGTGCCGTAGCAGGTATCTGTTCAATCAGAGATAAGCTACGGAACTCCTAGGCGCTCTTTGTAACGGTGACTGATTGGATTGGCCAGCAAAAAAGACACTGTTCTCTGCTGTAAAATCACTTCCCGGTGGTTCGGAACCCACCTAAAACTGTAGGTTCAACTCATCAATCACCATCATCTAATTCATTACCCACGCACAGGTCTCAGACCTATGTGGGCTTCATCCTCCAAGAAAAAAAATTAGTCAATCTACAATCAGTTAATCTGTATAATCTACAATCTACAGTCATACAATCTGTACTTCAATGTGTAATTTTATTATGAGTTGAAACATTCCACAGCTTTGAATGCATAAACCATGAATGTAAGAAGAAGAACATTCAACAGTCACTTCAGTTAAATATTTTTTGTACAAAACCACATCTTCTAAGAACTGTCTGGGGTTTAGTAATGGCTATTATCTATATCTATACCTTGGCTATATCCCAGTATTAAGCTTTCCGAAGAATTTAGTGTATTCAAAGTGAAGAAACCCTATTAAACATTAATAAATATTCTTACTCATTTGTTATTGACACAACTCCTTACAATACCGGTTTCTGAAAACCAAGAAAACAATGCTCTAGAACAGATACATCAATATATGAAGTACCGGTACTTTTCTTGTAAAATTGCATTAGAATGTTAAATATTTTTCCATTTTAATTCTTTCAAATGAAAAAGAACTTAAATTCACATAACAAGTTATTGAAAAAGAACCTTGATCTACAAATGTGAACCTCTTCAAATAAAAATTCACTATCATCCTCCCTGATGACATGAATTACTACTCTCAAAATTAGATAGACATTTGAAGAGGAAACTTGTAAGTTATGTGCTCTTACTAGGTTTTTCTCGTTTCATGAATAGGATAATGCTTTTTTCTATTTCTTGTATTGATAATTATTAACAATAAATTATATTTATTCAATACCATTAATGAAATATTTATGACTCGCATTATACGCAGTTTTTTACATTTTTGCTTCTAAACTTATAGTGTAATTTTTATATTCATTGATTTTTGTACATGTGAAATTCATGCTCAAACTGGGACATTGAGTTTTGGGGGTACATTGTATGTACCTATTCATAAATGTACTATTTTGTAACCTAATGGAATTGTAAACAAATAGATTAAAATTTGAATAAAATAATAATTTAAAAATTTTTCTGTGTTCAGTCGTTCTATATTCAGCCAATCTTATATGGAAAAGATCCTCTAAGATGAAGAGGATTAAATAGAGGACCAGAATTGAGTTGAGGTGAGGTGATTTTGTTCAAGTACAAAGGTTGATGTAGTTACCATTGGTCAGTTTGAAGAATGCTAACAATAATATCAGAAATAAGCCAACAAAACTAAAAGAAACTTCACTTTTGATTGAATTTAACACAAATTAGTTGATTTTTCTGATTCTACTCCATAAAATACCAATGATTCATCGGCTTACACTACATAGATGTCATGTGTTGTAACTCCAACAAAAGTGTTGAAGTGTAATTGTGATTGAAGTGTCCGACGGTATTCAGATGACAATGTCTCGAAGTGTTGTTGATGTGAGTGAATTTTGCATCATGAGATTCTTGGACACAATTAAATTTGTGATACCAATCAACTGATCAGTCATTTATATACCAAAGCACACACTGAGAGAAGTTCAAGTTTTTTACAACCTACTGAACCTACAAGGTTTTATACCAATTATTATTCAATTTTCTTTGAGAGCCAAATGTATTTTTCTAAGTAATGAAATTTCTTTGATATTCTACTCTTCTTTTAGGCAGCAACCTGTCAACCGGCATTCAGAAGATCTGCTGATTTTGAATGCAGCTCTTTTTACTCTGAAGATGGAATAACACGTCAATTTCAATTTAGTATTTCAGTATCTCAATTTAAATCACCAATTTCTCACCTTGGTAATCATTGGAAATGGCAATCTACTTGGAGGTATATTTTTCATGGAGCAGGTAAGTTGATGAAATTGTTAAAAGCAATTAGCATTTGCTACAATGGAAAATCAGCTACTCACCTCGTCTTATAACAAAATAAATCATTTTGTTACATCCAACTATTCAATTATCATAAGATAATTGCTGTCACATTTGACTACAGAAAAATAGATTTGAATATTTATTAAAGAGGCGAACATTTAGATTCTATAGATTCTAGATACTATAGTTGAGTATCGAGTACGATATGATTTAAGGCGAATACAAAAAAGTGCAAAAGAATATAAAACTTTTGGGCTTCTGATGAGCTATTGGAAATTTTCCCCTAGCAATGAAAAGATCTAATGAATAAAATTTTACAACTGTATTTTACTATAATCTTACTAAGTTTTTGTCGTTTCATGAATAGGATTATGCTTCTCTTCATATTTCTTGTATTGATAAACAGTTATATTTATTCAATACTATATTAATGAATGATGTTATGGCTATTAGGAATATTATTATTCCTTTAACGCAATTTGCTTGGTTGACTGATGTTTACATTTAGAACATGGACGGTACGGTATTTTCATTTCCCCAAATGAGATACATTATTCTGTAAATTGCTATAAAAGTACACTAGTTATACTGCGAATTCAAATGCAACTCCCGTGTAAAGTTTGATCTATGCTTCCAAGTTGTCTAAATTTTCAATTTACGTGTGTTTTATATAAGAAAACTATTGAATAATGGTACTTTTTGTAACGTTCACAGTTCTGTTGCTCCATCTGGTGTATTAATTTAACCAGAATATTTCTTGGATTTCTTGTTCTATAACGATCTGCGTATTAACTTTTTATGGTATATTCAAGGACTTGCAGTCTATTTTAATTGAGAATAAATAATATACAGTATATAATATTTTACGTGAGTAAAAATATAATTTATTTTCAATTAAAATTTAATACAAGTCGTTGTAGGCTATTCACCATAAAAAGTTAAAAGAAAATTTCCCAATGCCAAGCAGTAAGTTGTGATGCGTGTTTAGGAAAATCCTTAGAATTGGAAATTATGTAACTCATGATACATAGAATGTTGAGTTGAAAAAAAATAGTTTACACTATTTGTCTTCCTTGTATTTAAATGCTGGCATAAAACATTCTTTTTTTGTAGATTACGTCTTGGAGACTCCAGTTAAGGAGTATAAGACAAGTCAGATCAACAATATTATACACTAGATACCATAATTACTTCAATTAGTTGAGGTGAGACTCAATTTTGATGTGAAAGGAACTCTTGTACACTATAAAAAGCTTTATCTACTAAATATTTTTTCAATTGTTTTTTAAATATTTCTATATTTTCAAGACTCTTTGAAAACTGCGGTAGCTTGTTGTAGAATTTCCTACCAATATAACTAGGTTTTTGTTTGAAAAAAGCTACTATTGTGACTCACCAAGTGATAATCTCCTCGGCGTCTTGTATTATAATCATGTACATCAAGATTTTGGTTAATATCATTCGTTTTTACATATAAAGTAGCTTCATACACATATAAGCAGGGTACAGTTAGGAGACCAAGACTCTTGAACAACGGCCTACATGAATCTAATCTATTTACTCTTTCTATACACCTAACCGCTTTCTTTTGGATCTTAAACACCTATCAAGATTTTGTTTTGATGAATTACCCCATACTAAGATAGCATACCTAATATGTGACAGTAAGAGCCCATGGTAAGCTGTAAAAAGTAACTTTTTGTCATTCAATCTAGCGAGCTGTCGCAGGACAAATACCCCAGATGAAATTTTACTACATATTTTCTCAATGTATGGAGTCCAGGTCAATCGTCTATCCAACATAGCTCCTAGAAATGCAATTTTTTCTTCCTGGTCTAATTGATTATCGTTTACAAACACGTTTATAGCCCTATCTTCATTTAAATTATGTTTGTTTTTGAATTGAAGGTATTGGCATTTTTTACTATTTATAGTTAATTTCAACTGATTTAAAAATTGGACAATGGACTGCACACCTATATGGGCACTTATTTCTAAATGATCTAGAATGGAATTGCTGAAAATGAGTGATGTATCGTCAGAGAATAAGAGGGCTCTACCACTAATTAATTCTTTAGGTAAACGGTTGACATGTAACAAAAAAAGCAATGGACCTATAGTATTGACCCCTGAGGCACTCCAGCTTGCACCTCTAATTTATTAGATTTATTCTTTACTATACTATTACCTACTACTATGTAGTTAGCTCTACACATTGTTTTCTCCCAATAAGATATGATTCAAACCATTTCAGTTCAACCCCATTCACACCTACATTTTGCAGTACTGTATTTCCAATAAAGTTCTATGATTAACACAATCAAATGCCTTTGACAGATCTAAGAAGATTGCAGTAGCTTTATCATCTGAATCTATTATATCTATTAGTTTTTCAACTAGAGAAACTATGGCTGTCTTTGTTGATCTCCCTTTCTGGAAGCCATGCTGTTCATCACAGATAAAGTTAGCTTCTTGAAGGTGCAGAAGTAACCTATTTAGAACTACTCTTTCAAAAATTTTACTTATTACATTTAAAATACTAATGGGCCTATAGTTTTCTATCTTTTCTCTATCACCACTTTTGAAGATTGGCAAGATCTTCCCCTCTTTTAAATTATGTGGGAAAACACCTTGTTGTAATGAATGATTGATCAGATGAATCAAAGGGTCTAACAATTGATCTTTACATTCTTTCAGAATTTTACTGGATACCCCATCCATTCCTACAGTTTTTTTATTATTTAAACTATCAATGATATTTGACAACTCGTCTTGGGATATTGGGTGGAATTTTAATTCGTTCTGAATCCCCTCAGTATTCCTCATGTCACTAATACCTGTATTAAGAAATTTTTGAAGATTCTTAGCAACCAGTTGATAATATCTGTTAAAGAAATTAAAAATGTCTACACCATCATCAATATATTTGTCATTTTCGTTAATTATTCTGGGGACACTAGTATAAACATCTACATGAGCTACTTGCCTATTTTTGTTTATTACATCCCACACTGCTGTGTTAAAGTACACACTATTATTCAAAATTTCAGCTGTTTTCTTACATTTTGCTCTTTTCACTTCTTTCGTATAGTTTTTCTTTAGAGCTTTGTAATTATCTTCACTTAACATATTTATAGATAGTTTGAATTCATCATATGCATCTTTAACCCTATTTCTTTCTGCAAGGATCATCAGTTATCCACTCTTCAATTTTGTCTAATTTGTTTTGTACAGGGACTTTTTTAACTGGACAACTCATAGTAATATGAAACCTTAAAATATTAATGAAACTATCATATTTGTTATTCAAACTATTGCTATTGTAAACCCTACTCCAGTCTTCTTGTAGCAGATTCTGCTTCAAGCAATCGATATTCCCCTGTTCACATTGTTGAATTTCTTTCATTACTCTAATCTTTTTAATTGATTTATGACCTTGCAACCCCACCTCTAAGATTTGATAGTCATGATCAGATAGTTCCGAGCCGCCTAATCTTGTTTTAGAGTAATCTATATTAGTAAGGATGTTATCAATTATTGTTTGTGATGTTCTTGTGACTCTGGTATATTCATGAACTTTTATTTCCAAGTTATTCATGTATATAATATCCCTTAAATCTTCTGTCATTTCATTTCTGTGTTGCAAAGTCTGTATTGAAATCTCCCGCTACAATAACGTTTGTAAAACGAGTAGTAGTAATCTCTAAAATCCTATTGAATAGTTCACAAAAATTGTTCCATTTCTCAAGTCAATTGTGAGAGGAATGAAAAAATAGGATGTTAGGTTACACTCTTTGTCTTCCTTGTATTATAATGCTGTATGCCTGTGTTTTTCCGGGCATAAAACATTATCTAGTCAATTGTGAGAGGAATAAACTCAACAACGTTGAATTTTTGATGTCGAGATTGTGCCATGAGGTAAGTACATATTACTTACGGTATTATCCACGGTAGGGTATTAGATTCTGTGAACTAAAAATGTATAGAAAATAATGTACCGTACAGTATTTAGTGCAGTGGGATTGTTTTGGACGAATATTGAATGTAAATAATATTATTAGGATCTAATCATCAAATGATCTTGAAAAATTAGTATTCCTATAAATCTATCTGTCTGTTTCGTTAAAATAGCAGTAAATGCATTTTGTGTATGGGTATACAACAGCAACATGGTGTTGAAACCAGGATGAGTAACAGTTATGAAACAATACTTCCACAAGAATAATATTATACATAAGGCACTCTCAAGCTATAACTTGAAGTAGACAGACCTACATCTATTAATACAAAAAAAAAACTATGAATAATATTTCTCCGAGCAAAGAGCTGCCCTTCATCTATTTTCCAAATTGAATATCAACGGATTTATGGAAATAGTTTAATTCTATTTACATCAAGAAAGAGAAATTAAATAAATACAGATAAATGCTGAAATGTAGATAAAACCGTAAATAATTCTGAAGAAATCTGTTAATGCATATTACATTTTTGTTATGAATATATAACTAGCAAATATGTAGCACATCTTTGTGTGATTGATGCCACAAAATGTTAATAACAAAAGTATAGCTTTCGTTAGAGATAAATTTCAAGGAACCGTTAATTTTTATAAATCCCCACTAATAAGTATTCGTTTTTTATAAATCCTCAGTTTAAATGCAAGGTTTTATATGCCCAATATTTTATATTAAGAAGCAATTCAATGATATATGATGAGTGTTAAAAACAATAGGATAAATAAGGAAGCAGAAGCTGTTACCCCCCCCCCCCCCCCTACCAATGACCTATCACATCTTCTTATTTTTTCTTATTATCAAATCCATAGTGGGTAGTTTTTGGAATTCAACCCATTTAAAATTAAACTCTGGTATTTTGTGCATACCATTGAATCATGTGCTGAGCATAATTTTTGTTGGGAAAAAATACTTGGTTAAGATTAAGCTGTCAAAAAGTCTACAAGAATCGTCAAGTATTGCTAGGTGGAATTCTTTAAAAAATATCGATGTGAAAGTAGTCAAGTATTGTCACTATACCCTGTGTTTTTTTTTGATGATTTTCATATTTCAGGTCATTAATATGGTAGCTCTATATTGGGAATATTTTCTAACACATTTACCAGTAGCTGACATGTCTGAAATTTTTTTATGTTAGATTTAGTGAATTATAACACATAATAAAGCGAAATTTAATATGCATATTTCAAGGCTCTCAATCAACTTTATCCAGTAGCTGACACACTACGTCAGCTTATGAGCATACCATGTCAGGCATAGGATGGAACGTAAATGTTTTTTCTTTACACTCAAAATCTTACTGAAAAGTTAATTGAAAAATTCATTTATGCATATTCTAGGCCACAATGAATGGATTCAATATTCTAAACTGCAAGATTTTAGCAGTAAATAATAATCATTATTTCATAGCTGAACAACATAACTTGTGAGACTTCTGGCCTTAATAATGACCTTCCACTCCAAAAACGGAGTGGACGCTTTTGTGGCCGAACTACACAAACTGATACACATGTTTCGGGTCTTCAGCTGTTAATAGTTCATGAAATGGCTTTTAACCGACTTCCAAACAGAAGGAGGTTCTCAAATCGACCTGTTTTTTATCTTTTGTTTTGCCACCAAAGAGTCCGCTCCGCTTGCACTGGAAGGCCGGCTTCAGAGTTATGTCAAAACAGTCAAATTGTGTAAGAGCATTATTATACTGCAGTTGCGGTCGCGATTTTTAGGTTAAACTACACCAGCCCGGTGAATTTGATCTGATGACTCTAAACATGTGTATGGCTTCGTTTACTTTGACATTGTTGATCTCAGTCTCGTGCTCGGCTGATGTAATTCAGCCTGAATTGTGGCGCGCGACTACAACTGCAGTTGCTCAGTATAACAAGGCTCTTTAAATTGAATATATAATTCATTGATGGAAAAGCCATTCACATCTATTTGTTTTTTTGCAATTTTACAAAATTCTACTGAGTTTGATAAGAACCATAGCGGTGCAAAATAGTGAAAGTAGTACAATATGATAATAAATAAAAAATGCACTATTATTACACATTGCTTTGCTTTCTCAAATGATTTCATTTAAACATAAATTAAAAATTCAATAGGAACTATCATAATGAATGTTAAAACTGCTTATATGTGTTAGTTATAACCATTTTGCACTGTTGTAGTGCTTCCTCGGGCATGGCTTTTTGAGGCCTAATCATTGATTTCAATTTATTGTTTGCAATGAAGATAAAATGTGCTATTTGAAAGACGATCTCATTAAAAAAATAGCGCAGCCCATTCCAGTTAATGACCGTGGAACATTCAGTGTTCCTGAAATAAATATTTTTAAGAATTTTGAAATTAAATAAAATTAACAGTTTTTATAGTCTTCACTTCCATGGTTTTCCATCCAATCCTTATTCATGAGATGAACCTATTGAATTCAAATACTCTAAATTCGCTTCAATATGCAATTTTATTATTTTTTTATTGCATGGACTATGTGTTGTAATGTCTGTTTTATACAGAAGAGAACGAAAAAAATCAACTTTTCAAGTGAATTCAACGACTTGCAGTCAAATTTTTATTAAGAATAAGTAGTATTTTACTTACTCTGTAGGCCGAACGTTATCGAGTTGTTAAAACACATTTTCAAGGCATCCTAAATATCGATATTGGTTTGTTGGTTAGAAGAACTGTGGTTTCTGTATAATGTGGTCAAAAAGTTTGTGTGATTTAAAATTCAACTGTTCGCTGAGGATGTTTTGTTTATTGTGTGTGGTGTACGTGTTTGTAAATTTCAAATTCTCCCAAGGTGTTGAGTTCGTGTCCTTTAGATTTTATATACAGAATGTGTAAGTTGGTAGTGATGTCAGTAAAAGTGATTTTTTCTATCAAAATTTGAAATGGCTTAATTTTTGTAATTCTGGTCTGCGCACAGGCACATGCCCATGCAGACCATTTTTAAATCATTTTCTTCTTGTACTCTTTACATTTACCCACTATTATCATACACTTCCATTTTTCATTTTAAAATATTTCTTGGTTAGTATAGTTATAGGTTATTATTATTTATTTATATTTCTGTATAATTATCAAGACTTATTTCTATGCACAATGAGACTGGATGATATTTTTTGTTTCAGTTTTTCATAATTAATTAATAAGTAATTATAAATATACATGATGTATGAAGGTACATATTGTCATGTTTTTTTAAATAATTTTTTCTGTCTGCCTCTTTCAAGCAAGGATTATTGAAAATAATTATCTTGTCAATAAAAATAGCAACATCTAAAATTCAAAAATTATAATACAAGCTGTCCAATGAAATCAATTATTTTAATGAATTGAGGAAGTGATAGTCATAAGCCGTAGCTGGTATCTGTTCAATCAGTTTGGATAAGATAAGCGACGCTTTCCTGGGGCCCTCTTAGTAAGGGTGACCGATTGGAAAAGCCAGCAAAAACGGCTGTTCTCTGCTGTAAAATCTCATCCCGATGGTTCGGAACTTACCTATAACTGTTGATCTAACTTATCAATCACCATCATTCAACTCATTACCCGCGCATAGGTCTCCAACCTATGTATGGCTTCATCATTAAATATATATATAGGCTATATATATATATATATATATATATATATATATTGAATAGGTATGGAATTTCCTGGATTGAGCCACGCTTTAGTTAATTATACATTTTGAACAGTTTGACCTAACAACTAAGTTTGAACAGTTTAAACCAGCAGACCTGTACCGTACAAAGAATCTCCAAATTCCTAGTAGACACTACTTGACAAATGGCTATGATTTTTATTCCAGCACATAACCCTAATAATTCAGTATACAAGATGAAACACATGTATAACACAAGTTATCTTCAGTTGGAGTGGGTCAATATTATGGGACTTCATTACGATAAGAACCTAATTTAAATCAATACTCGTCAGATAATTTATTCAATTGATAAAGGTGAATATTTAACCTGTGAAAAAGGAAGAAATTATATCATTATTTTCAAGCAGATTGGGGAAATAATGCTATTCTCTTTTTAGCTCATCCTTTCCGCAACTTGGTGTGTGGCTGCTCCTTACCAGCTTTCTAACTTTGCTGCTAGGTAGCACTGCAGTATCGAATGGAGCTTGTTCACTCCCTTGTATTCGGACGGTATTCTTCATCCTCTAATAAACCCTACCCACGAATTTCATTATAGATATTCGTCATATAGGCTATCCTGAGTTGTTATTGAATTTTAATCTGGAATTAAATATCAAGATTCACTTTCTTTCTAGGAGCTCTAGAACTTGAGAGTTTTAAATTTATTGCTGCCGTGCATCTCCCAAGTTTTTGAGATAGGAACATTTTTATAGAAAGTAGCCTAAACTTACTGAAATTTGAAACAAAATTTAACCCCGAACCCAAAAAATTATTTAAATTTCTATGTTCACATAGTTTATTCTCAGATAAGAAGCATAATTTGAATGGAGGAATATTACTACTTTTTGTGAGCTACGGTAGTTGTTGCATAAGAATTGAATTGTCTATAGTAGGCTTGATGGAGATTTATGACGGTTGTACATCAGACAACAATATTTCAGAAAATTACATTTCTGAACTGTATCAAAATTGTTGTATAAAGATTCGCATACTATTTCATCAGACTACATTTTAAAGCACGGATATTCAAATAGAATACTATAAAAAAATCATTTTCATGCAGTTATCTTCTATTTTCCAGTTGACTATGTTCCAGTGTGTTACAATAATAATGATGCATTCTGTTTTATTTTATTCAAACAAATAACAAATATGGAGACACGTTTTATCTATTATGAATAGGCGTATACTTAAAAGTTGAGAATTTAAACCTATACCTTTTAAAGTTGAGAAGATAGAAAAAAAAACACTTGATAAGACAAAACCTCTAGCAATCTGCTACAAAAGTAGATTTTGTATTTTCACTTGTTACTCTAAAACGGTTAAGGAAATTAATGTTGATATGACTTCTCATTATTTCACGCTCAAATTCTTCTGGTGTGAATTATAATTACATTTTTAAGAAGTTCAATTTTCGTATCAGAATTGAGAGAATCAAGTGCATCTTTTTTGTTAGAATGAGGAGATTCTCACTTTCTGTGATGTTTTCCATGACGAAATACTTGATGAACAATCTAATATCAAAACTGAACCTGTATTTCAATTAAATATACATATGTATGTATATTTTTACTCACTTTTACAGGAGATACTGGAGGGATGCATTTCACTTCTAAAGAGAAGCTTCGTCAGCCTTTGTCAGGTAATAATAATGGCTTCGTCAGGCCGACGAAGTTTCTCTTTAGAAGTGAAATGCATCCCTCCAGTATCTCCAGTAAAAGTGATTGAAAATATATATTTAATTGAAATACAGTGTCAGTTTTGACATAAGATTATTCTCACTTTATAAAGATTTCTTGTTCTTGCCGATTCAGAAAAATCTTAACGTGCACGATGAACATTATGAATAAGATTTTTACTGTGACTTTGGAAGTGGTTCATAATTATCGCAATAGAAAAGTAGATTATTAAACCTTTATGAGAATTATTATAAATTTGATCAAATAAGTTACGTATACCATAAATCAGGGGGTGCTTATAACTGAGAGCAAGCGTTTAAATATATCAATAAAGTAGTACATAGAGAAATATATTCGTTCAGCAACATGAGTTGCATTGAATAAATATATCAATTTAATATCAACAATCGTATTATGTCTTCTAACATATAATGTCTACTGGTTCTGTTCGAAAAGCTTCACACACATTTGTAAAACACATTACTGGGGTACAGTACATCATCGTATCATTTTTTGTGAAAAAAAAATAGTTTCTTCTCATCGTTTCATTTAAGATTAATTTTTTAGGAACTTTAGAAGTGAATTTGTAAACATATTTTCATTATGAATACATTTGTCTTCAACCCGGGACTTTATATCATTTTTGATTTATCAATTTACATTTTTTCATTCATGTTGATAGCAAGACTGAAATATGCACTGTAGTCTAATTCAAGTTGGGGAAAAACTGTCCGTTATTTCGAGTGTCCGCCTACGAGACAGTTATAAGGGGTCACTGAGAAAAATAAAACGCAACTCATGACCGGTGATGTTGTAAAAAAGCGACCCACTTAGCTACTGTTGGGGACAATAGGTAGCACAACCTGGAATTCACTGAATGCAGAAGATGCCAAGCCCCATTCTCTCATTGTGAAGCAGGTCACTTGAAACATGTATTCCTCCTATCTCTGCTTGAAAGAGTTGGCTATTCAGTTATTCTCTGCAAGCACTTAAATTTTGTTCTATAACTTTCACTGACTTATATTAAATTTGTGTATTTTGTGAGTAATAAAACTTAGAAGAAATGTATCCAAAATCGCACAATACTTGGTTTTTAAACGTTTATTATTCTTTTAAAAAAAAGTTAATTTAGTTTTTTATAGCTAAAGACATTGTCAAAAAAGGTTTTCAATACTGATAAATAAATTTAATCCTAATCAATGCTCTCGTTTTTTCAGGAGAAGGCCGCGTAAAATTTATCCAAAATCGCACAATACTTGGTTTTTAAACGTTTATTACTCTGTCAAAAAAAAGTTAATTTCATTTTTTATAGCTAAAGACATTGTCAAGTGTTCAATACTGTGTTCAATAACTAAAATCCCGATCGATGCTCTCGTTTTTGAGGAGAAGGCCGCGTAAAATGCCTTTGGGGCCGTGACAGACAGACAGAAAGTGAGATAAGACTATTTTCGGCTTATTTAATATATAAAACGTAAAAATAACCAAAAAATATACAATTCTGATAAATGTACAGACAAAACTCTAATTTTATTTATATAGATAGATAAGAACAAATCACGTAATTTATCATGATATATCAATCAGCTGTTCTCAAATATAATCTGAATGGTGGGCCCTTCGCGGCGTTATTTACGCTGTCTGCAGACTTGTGTGTAGTCGGAGCATTGCAGTATTTTAGGAAACATATGACTGGTGAATCAAAGCTCATCTTATGTTTAATCAATTATCTCTTTGTTGAAAAAAAAAATTCTAATTTAAATTTATCAAAACAAAAATTAACATTTTAGGAAGGTGCGGTTTGTGCTAGGCTCTTGGGAATTCGCCAGGTTGCACTATTATTACCACATAAGAACAAATCACGTAGTTTATCATGATATATCAATCAGGTGTTCTCAAATATTCTCTCTAATAACTGTCACTGAATTGTTTACGTTCAAAGTTGTTTACTAAGCTGCTAACAACTTCATGATCGTTGCTATAAAAAAAGCCGAAACATATTTAGTCATACTTCTAAACATAATCCGTACGAAGGACGGGTAGCTGCTAGTCATGTCTAAATTTATAGATATGTAATAATAATTATTTATTGTATAAATAATTCAATATGAGGTCATAAATAATTGAAGATAACATAAAATTTAAAGACACCAATACATTTCGTAGCATATGAAGACATAAAAAATTTGAATAATTGTAATCATGTATGATATTTTATTTTGTACGATGAAGCCCGCATAGGTCTGAGACCTGTGCGTGGGTGATGAGTTGGATGATGATGATTTTTGAGTTGGACCTACATTTTTAGGTGGGTTCCGAACCACCGAGAAGTGATTTTACAGCAGAGAACAGTTTCTTTTTTGCTGACCAATCTAATCGGTCACCCTTACAAAGAGTGCCTAGGAGAACGCAGCTTATCTATTCTTATCTTATTCTATTTCTATCTGATTGAACAGATACCTGCTACGGGTCACGGCTATCACTTCCTTTATTAGTTACATTACAATTTTGATAAGCAATTTCTCAACAAACAGTAGAAATCAACGTGAAATATTTTATATTGCGATGATTTCCTCAGATAGATTTGTATAATTAGAACCGGAAAATTTGTATAAGGTAACGCGCATAACATAATAAATGAAAGTCAACCTCAAAGTGAAATAGCAAATCTCTTACCTATTTGTAATAGTGCATTAGCGTTCAATCAACTTGATTTTTCTATTAAAAAATGGTTGAGTGAACTGGTAAGTATTTGTGGATATTCAATTGCAGCAGTTATAGTAATTGTCATGTCTATCAATTATTGGTAAAATATCATACATTACGCTTATAAGACATCAGTTACTCTATCATGATATACTTAAAGTGAAAAAGTGAATAATATTTTCATATATTGAAATAGTGGATGTTGTATTGCAACTATACTGATATAGGCTATACTGATCATTTCTAAATTTATGGATATGAATATAGTGAGTTGAATGAGCTTCATTTCAGACCCTACGTGTTCAAAATGTTTTGAACATATTCTCACATCATAATAAATCGTAAATAAGTCGTGGAATAGGTAGCTAGCTATTAAACCGTGCATACAAATATTGAGTTAAACTCTTGGATTAGAGAATACGTTACTCGGTTACCCGTGTAACGTTGTGGCCATTCAGGAGCAATAAATTCACTCCACAAAACTACGTATTGTCGAGAGAAATAATTTTATAAATGCTAATCAGCCCATTTGTTTTTATCAACAACGTAAAAATCGTCAAATTAAATGGGCTGCACCATCGAATCAATACAGTTTAATTCAATTTATTACGTTCTACAATGCGTTTGAATACAGAGTTACCTACTTTTTTGCCCCTTGAACATTATCAAATCTTCAGATACGATTTTTGTCATCTCCATTTCATAATAATGTGATACAGCTTTACTAGTTTGTGCAGTAAGGGACGCGACAGAACTTATTCATTTGTCATATAAACTAAAATCATTATTTTGGTGACAAGTGGCGAGTCAATGAATAAACAGTAATGCTGATTTGACACTTTTGAATTGATTTGTTAGACAGGAACGACATCTCTACGGTACAGAATTGATTGCTCCAGATATTTCGATGGGGGTTTATAATGCATGACAAATATTTTCTATGGTAATTACTGAAGGGCTTACGTCAACGTGTATTAATCAACACAGTGCGATTGGTACATTGTTACAGAAAAATAAAAATCTACATTTATTGGAGGCTTCAATGTAAGCTGGTTTAAACTGAAATTTTTCTACAGATTTATATTTTTATCTAATTGACTTTGGATTCGAAAACTTCCATATTGGTTCATCAAAAAAATGAACATATCATTTTTCATTTTTAGAAACAATGAATCACTAGATATAGATAGATAGATATTTATTTGTTAATTGTCACTAGGCTTATCGCCTATGGTGACAGATACATATTAAATATACAAATGCAGAAAAAATAATAAAAATAAAATGAAAAAGAAATAAAACAGATACTTGAAACATAAAAAACAAAATAATAAAACTTGTATACATAAACTACCGCTGCAAAATTGAATTGAACTTGAAAGAGTTATAGCTCTTCATTCAGAAAATTGAAAAGTCTGTATTTAAATGTTTTATAGGTAGGTGAAAATACAATATTCAATGGTAAGAGGTTCCAAAGTCTTGAGGTAGTAGCAGTGAAGGACTGATTGTACATGACTGTACGTTGATTTGGAATCTGAAGGAAGAATTCATGCTGCCGTGTGACCCTAGAATGAATGTTTGCAAGAAGAGTAAACCTATCCTTCAAATATTGCGGACCTTTCCTCTCTACAATAAGGCGATATATAGTAAACAACAAGAAATACTTCCTTCTACCCTTCAACTTAAACCAACCTTCTATAGTAGGATGTAATGTGATCATCCATTCTTGCGTCAAATATGAAACGAATAGCATAACTTAGAGCACACTGTAATTTTAAATTCAATTCCTCTGTCAAGTCATTATACACTAGATATAAACCTGCTTGGAAAATAAATTAACGGATGAATACAAAAAATGTCATTTTTTTAGAGGGCATCAATTATAAAGCGCAATTACAAAATTTATTGATAATTTACTTGAAATAAGGGTTAATTTTTTTATAAATAGTTGAAAGTTTTCATAAATGTTCAATGTGACCGCCTCCTGAAGCCCAAACGAAAACTATGCGGTAATAGAACTCTCCCCACTAGTAAGGGACTCATTTCTATTCTTTTATCACTTTATTAAATTATAATTTAATTTTTCCCATTTTAAGCTTTACCTAATTCGTTTAAAATTAAGAGAAAGCTGAACCGTAGGGTGAAATTTATGTTTGAAGTTCCAATCGATGTACAAATTATTTAATTTGAAGACAAACAGATATCATGCAAGTTTAAATTTGGTAATTTATATAGTGCAATTTGAATTTCAAGAAAAACAAAAATAATGCACAATTGATAGATGAATGTATTTACTTTTCTAGATCGTTTGCTCTGATGATGGTCTGTCCAAGTCGGGTGAGGATTTCAAGCATCAGTTCTGGATCAGGCTCACTCTCCAAGTCCGAAAGATAGCCTTTGTGTCTGAAATTCAACAGATAAAATATAAATCTTTATGATATCATTAAATAATTTAGTAATTTGATACCAGCTACAAAATTTCGTTCAATTGGAACAGAGATTGGAAACTCCCAAAAACATAAGCAGTTTTCTCATAATGGCTACTCCTATTCAAACAATACTGGTATTTTTTCTAGAGTACCTGAAACACAGAGTTATACTGTATCAGTCTCACCATGGCCTCCTCTAACAAGGCCGCGGCGAGGGAAATGTGGCAACGCCGCAGTCCCGGCCTATCGAGCCAGCCGCTGTAGCCCTAGTTCATATGGAGCTTCCATGCTGTGCTAACGTTTAAACGCTTGTTAGGATGGATTTTCGGTGGATTTAACTACTTTTGACTACTGCAATAATGCCAGACAAGTGTGTTGCTCCAGGGTGTAGCAGCAATTACCAAAGTGCGGTAAAAAGAGAGGGCTCCAAGTGTTTTTAGTTTTCCAAAAGATGAAAAGCGCCTTAGTGAGTGGATACTTGCTATACCTCGTTACCTCATTACAATTGGACTCCTCCCCAACGTGCGTATCACACTTTCATGAAACCGGATTAATTTGGATAGAGAACTTTAGAAACAGCACTGGTGAATTGTGTCAATTCAAACGAAATAAGCCTTTGTAAAGTCCTAGCACTGTTCCAAAACTATTTCCCAACTTGCCTGCATATCTAAGCAAAAACGCTTGAAAATAAAGAAGAGGAAGCAGTTAAATGACAAGAGGAGAAAGATATAACATCAAGGATTTTACTTCTTTTTCTCAAGCCTTAAAACTTTAATTAAAGGTACAAGTTGTTCCTCTTTCAAAACTGAAACCAGCTGTCTAGTGTACAGCAAATTATATACAGGGTAAGTAAGGTCCCAAAAGTTAATTTTAGCATAAGGATTAGTAATGATTTGAGTATCGAAACCCATATTAATAGCAGAATAATCCCTAGTAGCACACTAGTTCATGAAGAGAGTGATAATCCAATTCTTCACAAAAGTAAATTGTGCAAATGGAGTCAATTATTAACTTTAACAAATTTCTGTAAAGGTCACGTAAACAAATAAACAACCTTTGTATGTAAATTAAGTAATAAATTTTACTCACATTATCTGGAGTGCATTTGCCCCTTTGTCAGCTGACAAAGCGTCTTATTAAAGGACGAAAGTGTACTCATCCTGATAATGTAATAAAATGTATTACTTACAGTGCCAGTTTTCTGGAAACATTTTAAATAGAGTGATTGTAAAATTATTACTCAGACCGTTTATGGAATCATTATATCAATTTCAAAACATACTGTCTTTCTGCAATGTTACTAAACCTTATTAAACATTACTGGACATGATTTGATGTAGTTCCTTATCACCTTTTCTTTTGATATTTAAACTTTTGAAAATAAACTTCTCTAGTGTATTAAACACTCACTTATTTGTGTAATGGCCATTTCGCATTGGTAGAATGCTTCCTCAGACATGGCTGGAGGCCTACTCCTATATGGTTAAGCCATGTTGAATTAGTAAGTGTTACATTTATTAGTGAAGTTTATTTCAAATAATTATTTATGTTCATGTTATGTAAATATCTAACATTACTGAACCGTTTTACGTAACATTACAAAATTGTTTCAAGTAACATTATGTTTATGTTATGTAACATGACGTTTACACTACTATGAAACGTCACCTTAACCGATTATTAGACCGTTTAACAATGTTAATATTACGTAAATATGTAAAGTAACAAGGTATCATTGCTACATTATTGTCATGTTTAGCCTATGTGCTGTATGGGCAGAAAGATTTATAATGCAGTGCTTCACATATTCCTTTCCTTAGGAATCAAAACAAATCGGGATGATCATATGTATAGAAATTGTTGAGAAATGTAAACATTACATGCATTTAAAGAGTTTGTGGAGAGTGTGGTGAGTAGGCCGGTGAGTGGAGGGGATTGCGGAGTTGCCACATTCTTGGCCGCGGCCTTGTTAGAGGAGGCCATGGTCTCACGAGTTGATCCCTGGCCGATTCTTCTTCTTCTCCTGCACCTCTCCACTACTGTGCATTGCAATAACATTAGCCCTAGACATAACTAGGCTAGTTGAAGCTGGCCGGAGCGCAAAAAACCTGTTTCTCTCTGGCCATAGTTTTCAGATTAGGAATACATCTATAGAGCATGCGCAGTTGACTTCCTACTACCATTGCCCGCTCCCGCACCAAAAAACTAGGGATCAACTTGTAAGTCCAATACAGTAGATGTCATAGCCTATATTTCATTAAATTCATCAAATTAATGAAATTAATGTTTTTAAATTCATTAAATTAATTTATTAATTAAATGTACTTGAATGAAGATAGTTTGAACATACTTTCATGGAACAATTTGATAGGAAAATTATTATTTTGAAACAATTGACGTTACTTGAAACGCAACCGATGTTGATTTCTAAATAATTGCTTATAACAAAAATGATTATTTCTCAAAATAATCCTGGACAATACCAGAAGCCCATGGTTCATAAGGTTAGCTAGCTCAATCATAGTAGGTGAAACAGTTTATGAATAACATAAAAAATTCTTCGCTTTTTAAAATGATAGAAAACCCCAAACTAGCATACATACATTTGCTTGTTTTAAACGAAAAATATTTTGTCATCGGATTTTCAACATCAATGGTACAAAATACAAATCAATTACCGTTCATCAAAAGTTGGGTGATGTGCGACCTCCTTGCGTGATATTGACAAAGTCTATTGTATAATGTCTATTGTAATGACACTGTACTTAATGGCCAATAAATATTCTTGATTCTTGTACTTTGTCATTCACTAATGCTCAATTTCAATAAAATCCCTATCTAATTATTTTTAGAGTACTCTAACAGTGGAGTTACAGATATCATTTCATTTAACAATGGAAGTGATGATATACAAAATGTACAAATACTTCAATGCACAACTGATACTGTAATCTCTAGAATCATATCATTCTACATAGCAGGAAATCTACCCTCCACCTAAAGATCTTTTTACCGTTATGCGATCCAAAACTTATGTATAATAATTAGGCCTAATAAAGGAGGCAGATTCAGGGAAATCTGTTGTCTCCATTGTAAATAAAATAAAATACAGTAATTTAGTAAGAATAACGGGAATCAGGATTATTATATTAGCTCAATAAATCTTGAAACAACAAATTTTGATAATTTGAAATAAAACTGATAAACAGATTAAAATCGTCAGAATTGGAAATAACCAAGCCAGAGCAATCTCACAAATAATGTTAATCCAAGTTCATTCATGCGTACTGCTTTTCCACAGTATGCGAATTTAATGGCCAATCTGAATTCGCCCTATAAGCTTACAACGTCAGATCGCTTAATTTATTCCATGTGACATGCTTTATGAACCATTTTGTGCAACCGGAATCGTTCTCTGGCGCGTAGAACGAAGCATTTAGTGAGCGTAGACAAATATTAACTTTCTGTGAAACTAAAATTTACAGTTTCAGAAATGGTACACTGGAGTTCACTTAAATCTCGTTGATCATTATATATGCATATCATTGCTTTAAAATTCATAAGGAAATTTCTTGGGGAGGCCCACCCACAGGGTATATATTTCACCCAGAAAATACACAATAACAAAATTACTTTTTTCGTTACATAAATATTCACTTTTTGTTGTAAATTTAACGACTTGCAGTCAGTATTATATTGTGAATAATATAATAAATGTACCCACATTCGGCCGAACGTTTTCGAGGTATTGAATCCCATCTTTAAGGCCTCGATTCAATACATAGAAAACGTTTGGCCGAATTTGAGTACATTTATATATTCACAATATAAAACTGACTGCAAGTCGTTAAATTTACTACAAAAAGTGAATATTTTCTGTAACTATAATAGTAATTTTGTTAGTCTATTGTGAATTTTCTAGGTAAATATGCAGGTCGTTAAATTTTCAACAAAAAGTTAATATTAACAACGCAGATCGTCATGGAACAAGAAATCAAACAATAGAATATTCAAGCAGTTCATATTCTGTTACGGTAGATTTTCTATTAATATTTTTACAATCAGTAGGCTGCTATCAGTAGGTCTACTTTACGGTATGTGTTTTTATTTTCATCATTAAATTTTTATGGAATTTAAAATTATGTTAGATATATTGTTGATTGTATATTTTGTGAAGAATTTTGTATTTAAGGTATATTTTCATTGGTAGATCCTCTTGGAATTTCAAATTGCGGTAGGTGATAACAACTTTATTAGATAATATGGTTGAGTATTGTCATATAATATACTAAATTCACTGTAACAACCGTTGGGAAATTTTATCATGCCCTTGCTATAGAGAGCCACTTCAGTCGCAAGCCACAATTAAGGATAAATCAAACCAGTCGTGTAAATTTGATTAAAAAATCTGCTGCTTGTTCTAAACATGCTAATGTCATCATGTACTTTGACATTGTTGAAATCGGTAAGTCGCTCAGCTGATTTAATTTAGCATAAGTTGTGGTTCGCGACCGCGACTGAAGTGGCTCGTCTGTTTAATAAGGCCTTTAGGATGCTTTGTTTACTCCAAAAAATATAATGTGTCCAGTAACAGTATAATTATGAAATTAATCGTTTATGTACAACAGTACAATTTTATTGTTGTCTAAAATGAACCGATTATAATGTTGGATGTTTTCTTGCTATCAATAATAATATAAGTCTGGGTAATACTATTTTTTTTGAGTATTCAATAATTTGATAGTTTTTTAACTCACCCTGAAGAGAAAGGAGCACTTTGAGATGTGTGAATGAGAGAGAACAGGACAAGACAGCTGAGCAGACCAGCTGAGGCAGCGAATTGAGAACTGTTCATTCTGTAATAACAAAAGTAAACAATTATTCATAAATTTACTGGAAAAATACATTCGAGCAATAATTGAATCAACCAAGCATTTTGAACCCTCTTCGCATCATTGTCTATTTGAAGAAGCATTTTAGCTCTCATCATAGTTGATTGAAAAGATTAACTGATTCAAAACGAAATAATATTCAGGAAAATCTAAAATCAACATACCTTAGCAATAATTAAAACAAGCAAGCAATTAATATACTCTTCAGAAAACTGCAAAATCTGTTTCAACTGACTCACTCTGAGTGACATTCAGAGTGTCCTAATCAATATATAATGTTGTAGAATCAATCATAAATATTTTTCTATTCTTGTCAGTAAGTAATGCGACTGTAAAAAATCTGTAAAATTAAAGAACAGTGATATTATACTAGTGAACCCCGCAGAACTCGAGAACTCGCTTGCAAAAAAAACGAATTTTGGAAAGGACAAGTTATTTTTAGCTTATCCTTGGAAAGATGGTAAAAAACGGCCGTTTTCAAAACACTGACTTGGATAAAATTTCCAAGAAAGTATATGGAGTCCAGTAATACAAATAATTGAATATTTTAAGTTGTGCATTTGTCTGTTTGCAACGGAATTTCAGCTAAACAAGTGATTAAATTCTATGAAATTGTGCATGGAATTTCCTAGGAATGGCCAGCAATGCATTGTAAGGATTTTCAAATATTGCCAACATTTGAAGGATATTAATTTAAAAAGAAAGATTTCAGGCCTCCTCTCATAGGAATAATGATTTTGTGAAAGAACTTCTCCATCATGTGCAATTGGAATTGGAAATAGATCTCAAGATAGTCCTCGGGCCGTCTTATTCATCTAGACGAGCCTTCATAAGAATTAAATTGAAATTCTTTAGAGGAAAACAAATTTTTCTTAATATTTTAATCAAGTATATTAACAAGTGATTACTGAGTAGCCGAATAATAATAATATCTAGTGACCTGGTTGGCTCAGGTCGGGTGTCAGAGTTATCAGGTCGCACCCGAATAAGTACAGGGCCTCTGTCGTGACTCGCATAGCAAAAATATTTAAAAAAATAAAAAAATTTTCCTCATGGATTTGAATTCTCCCGCTTTTTCTGTGTAGAATGATATAAGGAGTGTATGATTGAAGGAGTAGTATTTCCATCAAAAAAATATTATTATCCGATGCTACTAATTTTTTATTTATTCCTGATGACAACGATTTGTAGATTGCCAGCAAAGCTCCTATTTATTATATTCTTTCCATTTCTGTTTGCACACTTCATTGCTCAATTCATATGCCAGTGACAAATCATATTGTCTGTAAATAATGCTGTTTTCTGCATTGATATAATTATATTACTAGATGCGTAACTCCAAGATCCGCTGTGAAATCACAGGCACAGCGCTAGCATCGCCCACTTCTCGGGCAAAACCACGAAAATTTGTATAGCGGCAATGGAAAAAGCCCGTATTTGTCAGTGCTAAAATGACTTGTTTTGTGATGTGAAATGATTTTTTAACATTATTGTTTCATGTAGTGATTATGGATGTACCAATCAGTGCAAGTCTGGTGGAAATATTTATTTTCAAACAAGAAATTTTATCTTTTTATTGTCTATGTGCAAGCGTAGCTTTACAAGATTGTTTTCTGCTTCCTCACTTTTATGGGTTTTTTAAATTGAAATTAATGCACTACCATATTCACCACTTCAATCTTGTTCTTATAAGCATTAATTACTCGTGATATACCATACAGTAATTTATTTAAGAACTCTTTTAATCAAGCGATTTTGCTTGAACTGCAATGGTATTGGTGAGCATTCTTGGGCCTCTCAATATGAATTTATATAGGAGCCTACTGAATTTTGAAGCATGCGGTATCTAAATATATATATATATATTTATTCATACAGTACATTTTTTTCCTTTGGTGTTGCAGTTCTATAATATTACTTTTTCACTTGATATTTAAACGTTAATGATATTTAGAAAAATCTTCACTAAAGAGTTTAACATTTGCATATTTGTGTGACGGCGATTTCACATTGTTGTAATGCTACCGCAGACATAACTGGAGGCTTACTGCTGAATCAAGTTTATTATGCTTTTTTAATTCAGTATGTCTGCTCCACAAGATAGCCTGTTAGTCAAAATTTGAAAAAAGCTGGACTTTGATGTTTGCTTTATTAAAATATCTTCTATTCCCGAATTTATCTATTCTTCTATTCCCAGAATGAAAATCATATATTCGAAATCAGAGAATCACAGACCACAAATAATATTACTCTAGAATCTTTTCTTCATAAAGATTGAGAAAAGCTTATGAAATTTTGACCGCCATCTTGGGAATATTTCGTGAAGCGAGCGTTTTTGAGGTGCGAGAGTTCAGATTCGGATTCAGTGCGTCAAAGTGTATAGGAATACGCTGAGAAAAAAATTACTGTATGTTTTTCCTGAAATCACATACTTATGATACTGCTTATGCACTGCTATGAGTTTGAAATTGACTTGAGCCAGAAAAAATCTGTAATGTCAAATTATTACTACTATATGTAAGACAAAATCATGGGCTATTTAAAAAAAAAATAATTATTGAAATCCATCAAGGGAGTTGCCAGAAATCTTCAAATGAAAATTGACTTTTTCCTATAAGAGCCTGTGTTAAATTTGAACTTTTGCCCGATTTGGCCTTTTCCCGCCAGAAAAAAGTGGCTTCACTACAAGGTTAATAGATAACTAGATTTATCTATTAACCTTGGCTTCAGTATGCCATAGCCTTCAACGTTAGAGTTACGCATCTAGTAGTATATATCAATGGTTTTCTGTTTCTGTACAGTTGTGGTTATGTTTTATATTAATAAAAACAAATAACGTATGGTATATCAGTAAAGTTTCGCGAAAGTTACCATTCTGATAAATGCTAGTTAGTAGAAATTCATAATAAGTGAAAAGTTGTGTTTCACAGTGATTACAGTATATTATTTCTTATTTTGTATTATTTCCTTGTAGGTTTAGTTTCCAATTGAACAATGCCTAGATTGAAACAATTAAATAAACGTAAAAATGACCCTGCCTATGGTGCTGGAATGCACTGAAAAAGCTTGTCAAGGTACGAGAACTTCAAAGCCATTTTCCCGTAAATCATAAATTTTAAGCTTTAGGAGCACTTTTCTCAGCAACCTAAGATTTTTTTCACTTGTTCCTTGCACTGCATGCTACATTTGTATGGAGTGAGAATTTTGATAATTTATTTGATTAATTTATAAAAAAGCAAAACTTCTGAAATAAGTGAAAAATTTCTGCTTGTTGTATGAAAATTCATAACATTTTTTTTCTTGACAATTTGTAAAATGAAAGACATAGCTACATGCGGAAAGGTTTAATGAACAAAATGAAACTAGATTCATAGAGATATCTTTCAGTGTTTGAGAAAACTGTACCTAAATACGGTGGAAAATAAAATTGCATGTATAGGGCTATGCAAGTCCCCTGTTTTTAGACAGCCGTGACCTCCGTAACAAGGGAGTGGCCCGAAGTAGAATCTTTCGGTCAGAACTGGGATAAAACCCGGGACCTTTGTATTAGCAAACCAGTACTCGACTACGGCCACTGAGTGAATGATAATACAAAAATTAAATTTATACTTTTCTTTGAATTTTTTCATAGAACTTGTAAAATTTGATCTGATTTGAGCAATCAGCTATATTGAACAACAAAAGTACAGACTTGACAAAAATAGAAACGCAGCCTTGGTGATGGAATGCAAAGTGACCTTTCTTTAAAAACAGACATGAAATAGACTACGCAAATTGAATCAAGGGTTAGGTCTGATGATCGTGTTCAATCTTGCAATGGTGATTATTATTATTGTGAGTACGTCGAGTATGTTCCTCTGTGCAAGCACCCTTTTAATTTCGGGCGTGAGCTCTCCTGTTCACAGAACTAGCCTACTGATTGTTCAAAAAAATCTAGCCATCGTTTCTCTGATACACAGATATATATACACAGATAATAAAAACAGCTTTTCATCTACATATACTGTATATCAATATCAGGGCCATGAAACTATTGTATCTACAGTAAGTATGTATATTGTACCATAGCCTTCTTTCTTCTAAAACCCCCAAACTCATCTAATACAACAAACAATAGCAGCTGCAATCTTTGAAGAACTCATCCCCACTGCTGGAATGAAACTGGCGAAATGGCGAACCGTTGTTTACGTTCCCCTCCACGGTGTATAGGGAGTGACGAACCAAGAACTTAGTTCGCCGAACCAAGTTCAGCGAACCAGGTTCCCATGTGTGTAGGCCGCTTTAGGGAATAAACTACTTGCAAGAAAGGCAAAAGACATTTCTTGAAGCTATAGGTTACACTACAGTAAGAGAAAGTTTAAAAAGCTCTGTCCATTCCAGTCGGCGGTTCTTCCGAATAACTTACTTTGAAATAATTGGTTTTGTTTCGCATTTCCATCTAGAAAAACTTCGAGATGTAGTAAGTTATATTCGGTTTCGTAATAATATTATCTACTGCTACCTGGTTTTGTCTATGAATAATAATAGCAATAAGGCAATTTTACTCGAGAAGGCTTTTGGAGTTCACTATAAAGAATAGATTAAATAAATCCGAGAAATCCTAAACACAAGACTTTCACCCCACACTGCCCCAAGCATTACCATCTCTATAAAATGTTATAGCTGTTGTGAGTTAAGGTGTTCTATAAAATGGAACATCATGCGTTTTTAAAGCGAAATTCCTCCATTGAATTTCCCAAATAGTTATTTATGTATTAAGAGCGTGAAGCACGACTTTATCGCTCGAGCCAAAACATTTACTGTAATTTAAAGTAATTTTGCGAGAGTGATAAAGAAGCTTTACGCGCAAATTGCATACAATATTTTTTCTAAAACTGCAGTTCTGGATTCCAACACAATAAAATCTTGTAGTTTGTAACATCACAGACCATGCACGGATTTGGTTAGCGTTCGCCATTGTTGAGGTTATGTGAATTTCACAGATTCCGTGATCCACCAATGAGATGGCATCAAAATCAAAACAGAAGCGTAAAGAAAACAGCTGGCGAGCGTAAAGTACTTTACCGCTTGCGGAGCAGTAAAGAGGTATTTTACAATTAGTTTTCAGTACTTAAGAACTACTTTACGAGCAGTTGTAGAAAAATTATTTTATATTCTCAAAATTAAATCCATCTAGCATGAAGCTCAATAATCTAAGAAAAGCATACACAAATGATATTTGGAATAATTATTTATTTGACGAATTACTTATTAAATATTTATAAAAAAACTGAAGATTGATGAATCAATCATTAAATATTTAAAAAAACTGATTGATTGGTGAATGATTTATTAATAATTGTGATAATAAATGAGTTTTACGTATACTTTTTTAATGCAATTCGAACTTTGGACTTGGCAAACACATTGCTGAACTACAGAATCGGAAGTAAAGTTAATAAAGATTTTGTTAGTTTTCTCATTTATTTGTTACTCTGGCTTTCAGGATCATGATAGGAGTATGACAATAAACCGGATAATGTGATAATGAGCGAAGATTGATTGATATCCAATATCAATAATAATAGTATATAGTGGTAATATAAGAAATCTCAGTCTCTGTTATGGGAAATTTATTTAAAATGAAGAAATTTTCTTAAAAATATTGTCATTTAATTAGACTGTATGGTTCTTATTAAAACTTCAGCTTTTTTATGCTACTTATTATTATTTTTTCGGAGGATGAAGCCCACATAGGTCTGAGACCTGTGCGTGGGTAATGAATTGAATGATGGTGATTGATGAGCTGGACCCACAGTTTTAAGTGGGTTCTGATCCACTGGGAAGTGATTTTACAGTAGAGAACAGAGTCTTTTTTGCCGGTCAATCCAATCGGTCACCCGTACAAAGAGCGCCTAGGAGTTTCGTAGCTTATTTCTGATTGAACAGATACCTGCTATGGGACTCGGCTATCACTTCCCTAATTATTGATTGTTTTTGTTATTGATTATTATTGATTGTTATTAACCATCATTTTCCAATCGCTCTATACAAATAAATAATCTGCACATGCGTAGATCTTTTAAACTAAGATAGTAGAAAAGAAAAATGCTACAACTCTCTTTCTTCTTTCTTAGAATAGTTATATAATACAATGACAAGTTGTGGCCTACGGAAAATATGAAAAAAATTACTATGACGTCTACCCCAAAACTCTCTTCATCAAAGATTATAATAATTGTTGTGTTTGAATTCAGTGGCGGATTTACGGGGGGGGGGGGGGGGGCTTTCGGGCAGAAACCCCCCCAAAACCTTCAACATTTTTTTTGGAAGAGTGTAAATTTTTTACCAATATAATCAGTTTGAAGCTCGTAAAATATTCATTAGCAATAATTACCCAATTCCACTAATAAGTCTTCAATTGTATAAAATCCGTTAACGTTTTAATACTGTATAATGTCTTAGTTACATTTACATTGCCTGCAACCAATCAACTCAGTGTTTAGATTTTTGTACTTGCTGAATAGGATAAGTAGTGCAACATAAAATTGCAGTACGGTAATTGAATCACGACAGTACCAACTTTCTTTTAATGGAAAGTAATGAGGAACTACATTAACATATATCAACCAATGCTTTTTTTAACATTCTACCACAGTGGTCGGCAAACCAGTGATCACCAGCTACTGATATAGGTTATATCGTGGAAAAATTCCAGATACAACGCTTGCATTGGGTTTATTTGTATATAATATGGATCTGATAGCATTTTAACTGATTTCTCAAAGAGATTTTTCAAAAATGTTCTGGGGGATTAACTTCAGATCCCGTATTACTTCAAGAGGAAAACTAATCGTCAGTTAAAAACTTCAGAAAAACATATATTTTTACAGTGTGGAATTCACACAAAGTTTAACTATTAAAACTAGAAGAAACATTAGTTAATTGAAAAATTTGTAACTAATTATAGCTCCCACAATGATTTGCATTCTTAAAAATTGAATAATATGACCGTAATACCGGAATAATACTATGTTCCTTGACACACTGCTGAACAAACCAGATTCAGCTATAATTCAATAAAAAATTTCCAATATACTTTAAATTTAAATTAATTTTATCGCTGATACGGTTCAAAGCACTAGTAAAGGTATTTTTTATTTCCCAGTAATGAAAAATTCAAAAGCTTTCAATACTTGAATTCAGTACACCTCTACCTCCCCCCCTTTGACAGTAGCTTCCAGCCACCCCCCAAAAAAATGCCTGGATCCGCCACTGTTTGAATTTCTTATTATCAATGATGGACGACTCGCTTCATTAATATTAAATTTTTCATTTTAGCAACTTGAAAACGTTCTACTCAGATTTAAATAGCTATGGTTAGTTCAGTGTCAAATAGTTGCAGATGGCAATTCCACTAGTGGCTGACATTGTCAGCATAGAATTGCTTGAAATCTCGTCTCTTTTACTGTGGACAAGGAGAGATTTCGCTTCTACCCTTGGGAGAGAACTTTGCAACCACTACAAATAACTACATCAGACATGAGGGACTCAGTAGTAGTTAGGCCAAACTATGATCGAAAATTTGAACTCGACAAACAATCAAACAGACAAGCAAATGACAAATCTTAGTTAAACCTGCGGGTTGAATAATTGCTATGTATTTGACCGGATAATTTAGTTGCAAGCTGATTGAATTTCACGAAGCGGGACCGTTTGATACAAAATAACAGTTTGAATTCTGTCGAAGGGAGAAATTATGATAAGTGATGTATTCAGTTTACTATGCCCTTTTTCACTTGTAGCCCTTTAAAAACTTATTTGCAATAACTATGGTCACACAATTGTGTAGTCAACTCTTTCTCTGGCATACGCACACACACGCACTCTATCTCTCAGTTTCCCTCTTCCTTTTTATTTCTTCCTTTCTCTCGCTCCGATCAGCGAGATGTATGCTCCGCATATGCTTTGCTTTATTGTCTAATGAATATGTAATGAAGCTATGCAATGATGCTCATGAATAAAGTGGTATACAACGTGAATGTACATGTATATTCTGATGTAACTGAACTTGATATCGTAATAGGCTTACAAACTGCCGGAATATTGCACAGATATTATCAGCCTCAAATCGAATCACTTTTTTAGCAGCCATCGGATTAATTGCCGAGTTAGCACAGGCTGTTATTCTCCCTTTTATGTGATTCTGATCACCATCGAACATTCTAACTTAATACGATTAGTACAATTGACTCTAGACTTTGGAATCAACAAACTCAATAATTAGTGATTGCTTTTGGTGCATTGTAGCTGGAATTAGTATAGTTTAATAATGCATTATCAAAGTCAGCGTTCTTGTTGTTTTTTTCAAGCACAACTTCCTTTCAACAAGTGGGGGTTTGGCTTTGGTAGAACAAGACTTTGTATTAAATGTCAGAGAAGTTCAGTTGTGGAATTGTACAGCTGCGTCTCCACCAACCGAACATGTCTGCCAAACATTGTTGGCGAATACAAAAAACGGACAAACATTAAACATATGGGTCACCTAACATGTTTGTGAGCTCAATTAAGATGTTCGGTCTGTGAGCGAACAGTGACGACCAACAACAGGTTCCCGATTCCCCCACCACACCAATCATAATGTTTGAGAAGTCGTCCACACCAAACCAACACCAAACAATGTTCGGCAACATCAGATAATTCCAGCAAACACTGTTCGCCAAGCATGTTTGGTTGGTGGAGATGCGGCTTTAGGATTAAAGCAGTCCAATCTATTTTAAATCATGCATTTTTGTGAATTGAATTATCTTAGCCTTTGAAACCCAGGGCCTTCAGACATAGAGTGAAAATGCTGACAGAGTAACTTTCACGATTTATTAATGGTTATTTTTGTCATTTTCCGGGAAAGACAGAGCCCTCTACCTCTCATGTAATCCTTTACGCCTCGGATAGGGTCGAATTGCGCATGTGGACAAGAAATTATTGAGCAGATTATTCCCAACCTAACCTAGCCTCTGTGAGGTAACACCATATGAATTCTGAGAACGACCGCCACTAGCGACCGCGAAGCACCCTACGCCACTAGCACCCCAGTCTGGCATTCATTCAAGATTTTGTTACAAGATTGAGTTACAGACTGAAATTTTCCATTGTTTTTATAGCTTACAGCATAACATTGATTCTTGATGGAAAAAATGATTCTCTATTATCTAATGCTCAATTTTCATTCGCGTTTCTTAATTTAAGTTTTTGATATTTTTCCATGCAGAATCAAAGTTCCTTGTATTTGGCATTTCAAGAAGAATTATTGGGTTTTCTATATGATGTTTTAGAATGGTATCAAATGGGCATTCAAGTTTAAAATGATTGGTTTTCACAGCAATTCTTTAACATCACAAACAATAAGATTTCAAATCACATGGATTTAAACCACTGAAGTAGTTCACAAATTACTAAGTAACTCTGTTGAAAATACTGACTTTTTTAACATGATATCTTTAATATCTCTACGCCTATACTGCTTCCCAGTCAAATAGCACCCAAAATACCTGTATCAAACTCCAAGAATTCTATAGTGAGAGTAGTAAATATATTAACTATCAAACGACGGCAAGTAGTTACTAAGCAATGACGGATCTTATCAGCTTAAAAACGTGACTCGGCATCCTCAAAAAGGCATAAACGAAAAATTGAATTTACAACTCCTGATTTCACGATAAAGTTGGATTTTGGTGAGGCTGCATTTCCTTCTACAATAGCGCAAGTGAAATTTATGTCCTTTGAATGCAATTACCTCTTAAACTCGCCGAAAAGGACGAAGTTTGACCGTTTATAAGCATCAATGTTATCTCAATTTAAGGAGAACTACATTTTATTGTTTTGGAGGAACAACAGCTGTCAAAGTAATTGTGAAATGTGAAGCATGTTTGCAAACTCTTGAATTTTGAAGAACGTGCCCGAAAATTATGAAACTATGTCTCTCGTTGATGTAGCTTGTAAAGAAAGGAAATTTATCAGATTTATTATCACTATCCGATTATTTGAAACCCTCTTAAAGCTTTAGATCCACCATAATCCCCATAACAAGTCTCAAACGGTAAGGCGGAGCTACACGTGAGGGTCTACTCACCTATGAAAGTCAGGCACTTAATATTTTTTTTTAGAAATGAATATTTTTCGCTTCTAGATTTTTTATTGGTGAATAGAAATCTTTCCTTTCTTTGATACTCGCTCAACTTTTTTTTTCATTTTTAATTTCCAATCAAAGAAAAATTGTATAGTAGTCTGTATTGGTCACAACAGATTGTATAACAATAGATTGATCTTACAATAAAAAGTTGATGAATTTTAATAAAAAATAAGAAAGATTAATAAATTACCTATATTTTCATTTAATGAGAGTTCCTCTCCGTTATACTTGTTTTTTTAATACTTGATTTGTTGCTCAATGTTTTCAAATATAATAATCTTAGCTCAATTATTTTGAGTAATTCTATATAGGACTAAATTACTATTAATATGGTGTAACCGTCCTCCTGATTGGTTAGAACTGAGAAGTTCCTAAAATATGGTTGAGGAGCTACTTGGAAACAATAATTTTGTATTAACTTTTCATGTGAAATTTGGAGTCGGCGTAGCCGAGTTGGCTTATCGCTGGTCTGATAAGCCAAAGGTCCTGGGTTCGATCCCAGTTGAGTACAAGATATTTTTCTCGAGCCACTCCCGTGTTTCGGAGGACACGTTAAGCCGTCGGTCCCGGTTGCATATAAAAAAAAAGCAGTCGTTAAAAAAGCGGCGAGGTGGAACTACCCATAAGGGTCTCCCCACCACTAAAAGCCATACGAATTTATTATTATATGTGAAATTTAACGACATGCAGTCAAATATTTGATAAGAATAAGTATAATAACTCACTTAATCTGGCCGAGTACTTTCGAATCCATGAGATCCATCTTCAGAGGCGCGGGTTCCTAGATCATCATGTCAGTTTTTTGGTTAGAAGTGTTGTGGTTTTTGTTAAATATGATCAAAAAGTTTGTGAGATTTAAAATTTAGTTGTTCATTGAGAATGTTTTGTTTATTGTGTGTGGTGTGTTTGTATATTTCAAATTGTTCCAAGGTGTTGAGTTCGTGTCCTTTAGATTTTATGTGTAGAATGTGTAGGTTGGTACTGATGTCAGTAAAAGTGTGTCCAGTTTGAATGATATGGTCGGCAAAATTCGATTCAGCTTTGGATGTCAACTTTTTGATCATATTTTACAAAAACCACAACACTTCTAACCAAAAAACTGACATGATGATCTAGGAACCCGCGCCTCTGAAGATGGATCTCATGGATTCGAAAGTACTCGGCCAGATTAAGTGAGTTATTATACTTATTCTTATCAAGTATTTGACTGAATGTCGTTAAATTTCACATGAAAAGTTAATATTAACAACGCAGTTCGTCATGGAACAAGAAATTCAGGAAAATAATTTTGTATTCCAATCAGCACTAACAAATCAAGATTCATTAGTATTGATTGAGTCATGAACCTTGTCTTGTATAACTAATGTGAAAGGTGGTAAACTCAGTAAAAGGCCTTTTTATGTATATTGGCTAATTATAATGTGAAAATTGCAAACGAAAAATATTCATCTATTCAATTAAAATATCACATTATATATAACTCAATCAAAAAATATCCTAAACAAAAATTAAAACAAACACAAGATGGTAGACTAGCCAGCTTCATCTCTAAACCGGTGATGAAAATTAATAAACACATCATCTTATATAGTCCTTCATCTTTATCACCTTTAATATGATGTACTAAATAATAAAAAAATGTATATTATGTCCGCTCATTGAACTGAGCCTTTTTTTAAATTAATTTGCCCCCTTCCTTGTGTTCACTTACTAAACTTTATCATCACTGCACAAAACTGCACTATATTCAGATTCAGAGTTGAAATTAAGAAAATTGTTCCCTGGATAATGAAGAAAAATAAATAGAAAACGTTCTCATCCTTCCTCTCATCTCATCTTCAAGACAGTTCAGCAATTTCCAGTTATTTGCCGTGTTTTGTTGAGGTTAGGATGAGCGGCAATTATGTAATATTGTAAATTGTGTGCGGTTAAATACAAAAACCCAACAAAATTTTCAATTACATAACTAATCAATTACTAACTAATTAATAACTAACTTAATCACATAACAATTTTCAATTACTTTTCTTAACCTCAACAAAATACAACCACTAGTAGCAGGCTGATGAAGCTTCTTTTTAAAAGCGAAATGCATCCCTCCAGTATAAGTAGTTAGTAAGAATCATAATTTAAATAAAAATATAGTGTTAGTTTTGATATTGACAGTGTCAGTTTGTATTGTTCATCAAGTGTTTCGTCATGAAAAACATCACAGATTAATAGATTATATGTTTGTGAACATTTAACAACTTAATAAAATTTTTACATTTCCCATATTACTAGTGTGATGATTTCATTGTCTGTCTTATTAGTCAAAGTTAAGATGCTTTGATCTGTGATAATGTAAATACCGTGGAGGAGGTCACAGCGATCACTTTTGGTTATGGTTAATCTTCTGCAACAGAGTCCAATGATCCATGTAGGACATGCTTGGGTCAAACTTATAAACTTGGGTCTTCTATAGCCTACTACAATTAGTCAAGTTGCCCATGTCACAAGATTAAGACAGTTTATCAAGGAGTAAATTATGACCATGATGAGGAATTTGGTTTCTATAGTTGAAAGTTCACCAGAAAATAATTTTTCTTATATAATTCAACTTTCGGACACTGTTTTTGAAAGGTATTTATTTCTCAAACTGTATTCTCCTTTTTCCAGAAAGAAGATTGCAGCGATGTGACGTAAACCATAATGAAAGAGGCTCAACAAAAAACCTTCAAAAAATTGTGATTCTCCTACAAAAAGGTGAGAATTGTGCTGTATGAATATCCTTCAATTGATACAAAGCTTTGTTCATTCATTGTTATCATTTTTTTTTGTTAATTGTGACTGAATCTTTTAAATTATTGTCGATATGGATTGCTTTTAATATTTCTATCTGAACTACGAATAGATTATAGGCATACACTTCTATAAAATAAATGACTAATTTTTCTTGTTAAAGATTTTCTCCCAGTTACTCCAAAACTGTCTAGAACAAGTGAGGCAGTTTGAAGCGAAACTTTTATGGCAACTGGGTGTTAAAATCGAACGTGTGGTTCAACATTCAAATTAATGTTTCTAGATAGTAATTAGTTCTAAATTTTGCTTCTAAATTATATTCTTTGTTCTGATTTCTGATCCTTTAAATAATAGTCAGAAGGCTAAAAGCAAATGGAACAATTCCTAAGAGTGAGAGTGAGAGAATCCTCATTACGGTTACGATTTTTTCAACTGAGTAATTAATGAGGGAACTTTACCGAAAACGCATTCAAATGTGCGTCAATTCAATGTCTACTGAAGTCGAATGATTTCCAGTTACGATTGTTATTCACTGGTGAGCCAGCTAATATGTTAAGGTGTGTAAGTTCTCTGTTAATTCCATTCCAACATGAACTGAAAGTGAAGGGGGGGGGGGGGTTTAGGGGTGACTTGTCGTCTACCTTGTGTGGTAGTTATAAATTATTACCGACACCAAGATGTAGTCAACCTGGTTCTTGAGTATAATTGATTCCCCCTGTTCCCAATTCCTGTATAGCAAGTTCATATTGACATTCAATTACGTAGGCCTGTTGGAAGGTGATGTTAAGGTCCTCAAACTTGGAAAGTGTAAAACTGCTAGTATATTTGGGTTAATTGAGAAATCAATTAGCATCTGTAAAGAATTCAGTATTCTGCATTCAAATTCATATTCTCATATATAGTGTGTATAGCTTGAGGATATGATAGGCAATTCAATATTTTGATAACTCAATGAATGAGTTGTAGTTGATGGTTATCCGACCACTGCCCTGATGGCCACGAGATCGAACACCGATCTAGGCCAGGATTTTTTCGTCAAAATTCACCTTATTACCAATGCACAAGCCTGGAGCTCTTGTGGGCATCATCCGCCGATGTTTCTCTCAAACTTAAATCAGTATTATTTTTCTCTCAAACTTAAATCAGTATTATTTTTTATAATCAAGTACTATATTACTGAATAGTATATGGAATGAAGTGACTAGCCTGTGATCAGTATATTTTCCAACAACACTGGATGACCATAGTTCGTATAATTTGGCAAGATTTATGAAAGTGAGGCGTGAGATTGAAAAACGACTAATTTCATGTATTTTGTATATTTTACCTAAACGTTGTGCGACTGCTTTACCTTCCCCTTGTTCTTATTCAGCAAGTAGAACGATTTTTGTTGTAAAATGACTCACTTATTGTAAAACTTATATATTTTTTAAAAATAAAGATAAGGATAATTACTGAAATAGAGGATAGAAAATGAAAGACTATTAGAAAATTAATTTTTTATTAGATCATGGAATGAGCTGAAAATTATTGATAGTTCTACTCATTTTTTTATTCGTGTAAATAATGTGCAAACCATTATCACAAATTTATGTTTAAATACAGTACTGATAATTTTATCCATTCTTGTCGAGCAAGGAATACAAGTAACGTTGCTAATCAATTTCGATTCTCCTCGATACTTCTCAGAATGGTACTCAGGTGTACTTATGACACATGGTAGATTTCACTTGATAGCTCGAAATAACGGTTGCCAGCGTACAGAAATCAATGCTTTTATCAAATTACTTAGACGAAGACAGTTCCTTGGTGCGGTGGGCGAATTTTATCCAATTTCATGTTTTTGTTACCCGCTACTCCTCAATACAATAATTGGGAAGGAAGTTGCCGGTGGAAAAGCTATCTTAGTTGAAAGCTGTGTGAGGCACTGTAAGTTTGAATGGAAAACTTAATTTCGAGATCAAGTCAATGTTGGAGGATGGGTTCATCTGGCTCACTTTCATAGTTAATTTCACGCTCAAGAGGCAATATAGAGTTTTTATAATATATTCCAAGTCTGGCGGAAGTGTATCGCATGGATGTATGTTAGGAGAGTCACCCCTTAACTTCCTCTATCGCACACATTTCACTCTATTTTGTTGTCCAATGTTGTGCTATAGTGGTATTTCCCCAGAGCGTTATTCATGCTAATGTAGAGAGGCTTGAACGAGTACTCCCGATTGATACTGAAATTGTGGTGGATGGAATGACAAATAAGATAACAGAAAAATATACACGTGGTACGTAGGAGAATAATGGAAAGAGCATCTTGACAAACAAAAGGATTTCCATCTTACTCCCTTTCCGAGAAGCTGCAAATTCCTGCTTACTGAAACACATTTTCCTGTTTATTCCGATTGCGGTTCTGTATTTTGGAACAAATATTTTGAAATTGTTGTTATTAACCGTAAAAATTAAAACGAAAATTATAAAATGAAAGAGTAGAATAAAAAGAAGGTTTTCATATTTTTAAATTAGTTTGAAATCAATACAAAACAAATGCAAGAGAGAGTTTATTTAGATATTGCTAATGATTCCTCCTGTACCATGTATGGTGCCGAAAACATGAGGAGCTCTCTGCTAAACGATTGAGGAGCACTGGCTAACGGTCGCTTGCCACAAAATGACGATGCTGAAGTCAGTAAATTAGTAGATATGGTCAGTAAACTAGACATTAGATATACTTTACGTCTATCTTGGATTGTCAAAATATTCAGTTTTTATTTTCTAGCAATGCTGATATCTTTAAAGATTCATGATGCATTCACTAGTCACTGCTACCTATTAAACTTTAAATTTCACATTGGAGTTTTACATTGAAACATGTTGCAAATTGTAGTGGAGCTCTGATAAATTGAAAGGCGTCTTTTTGAAACGAAGAGTTATGAAAATTCAGTCTAGAATAATTATTCCAGCTGAGATTCTCAGTCGTTGAATGCAAACCCATTTTTCATCTTCATTCTTTGGGACAGTTGCGTTAACACATCAAGCACCTGAGCACTATTTGAATGAAAAATTCATCGTTCGCCCCAACTACAGCCCACGTCATTCAAAGTCTACCCAGATGATGGCACATTCTTGAGAGAAAAGCAAACGAAATGATGATGTGTATCATTTTGTGTTCACTAGCTGTAAATGTTCAATTTCCGTTCGAAGATGGAATTTTTGCTACTAACTGATCTGCATCCAAGATGTGAGTTTGCTTGTCAGTAAGCCACTTTTCACATGAGTTATAATCAGTGTAGTCTGGAAAGGAGAGGGCAAAGTTGAGCTATCTCACAAACAGGAGAAATCAACAAGAAAAATAAATTGGATTCGTTCGATGAGATATGAAACTCCTCAAACGTGAATGGTTTTAGATAGGTATGCAAAAATGTAAGTCTCTATTAATGTCTTCATAAAGTTATAGTTCTCTCATGAGTTTTATTGTGGAGGATGCACCGTAAAGTTGAAGGGGATAATTCTTTATTAGGCGGTGTTAGGACTAGAGTTTTCCACTACGCATCTTCAAAACTAACCTAGTAGCCCAGTCAAATTTAATAAGACAAATCAGAGAAACAATTATATTGATAGGGGAATGGTTTTTTCGCCAATCGCTTCCTTTAACCTTGGTTGGGTAATAACACACCAAAAGCTTCCAAGGGTGGGGTACGAGCTCGTTGTGGGAGGGTGGTGGAAAGATACAAATTTCAGTTCTTTGCTTACAAACAGTAACGATAACTCCAATCGATTTTTTTCGTCCCATCAAAGTTGAAACTGACACAATTTTCAACAAAAATGATCCTATTTTATATTACCGCAAGTGCGTTACAGACTTCCCAAATTAAGGGGCTGCATAGAATATCACATTATGTCACAGGAAGACTGTTATTTCAGAGCTATTTCGCCTTGAATGTTATTTATTGTATTTAATTCAAAGTTTAGGAAGTTAACCAATCATATCTTACCGTTTTCTGAACGTGAAAGTTAATTTTTTTTACAAGCTTTTTGTATGACAGACAATAGAAGATTTATTTTGATAGACTAAATTCAAATTTTGAAATTTCCTTTTCCATGCAGAACCCCCCCAAGCCAACCCATTTATTTGTCAATATTAGTAGGAGGGGGTAGTATTGGGAGTTATTCTGACTCCTGTCTAAACTACTTGATTATGCATATCACCGTATCGAGATATGGTTCATTCTACTCAGCTCACTAGTCAAGTATTGCATGTTAAATACGACTAATTATTTGAAATTTCACATGGAAGGACATTTTTCATGTTTTAATCCCTATACTATAAGGTACATGAAAGAACACGATTTTTAAACATCTAAACTACTCTTAACTCGAACAATTCAGAAGATAAATTTGCAAAAAATGGTGCCTCATCATGGTGGATAACTTCTTCAAGTATTATAAATTTCTCTCATTTTTGATAATATTTGGAGTTTCAGCAGGAAGAACATTTGTCTTGTTAGCCTCTATACTTGAAAAAAAAACGATTTTTATAAATTCAAGTTGCTCTCACTCAATTGTGAAGATAAGTTTTCAAAATTGGTCTCAAATAGTAGAAAATAACGTCTACTTCTAAATTCCCAACATTACTACCCACAAAATAAGTTGATTTGAAAAACAACCCCAAAAATTTGCAAAATTGTCCCAATTGTTACATTATTACGAAACAATGATCAAATTAAGTATCAAACAGGAATGAAAGCCTAATCCTTTTTTGTATCGAATAAAATTATGTAGAATCTGATAAAGATTTCTTCTTTCTAACTCTCTTTATTCCTGAGTTAAAGCTTTTTAAAATTTATGCATTTCAAAAACTGGAAAATATTGGTTTTTGGCTTCTTCTAATGTTTTTGTATTCTAGAAAATAATGAAAAATTATAATAAGACTTGAAAAAATTATCTACTAAGATTAGACAACAATTTTGTAAAATTTTCTTCTGAATTTTCGAGTAGTTTGGATGTTCAAAAATCGTTAACATAAAAAATGTCCTTCCATGTGAAATTTCAAATAATAGGTGGTATTCCATAAGCAATACATGAAACTAGTCTGCCTTGATAAGCTGAGTAGAATGAACCATCTGTCGATTTCCCAAGTTTTCAATTGAAAAATATTTTGAATCCTTCTTACTTATTTTGAGGGTAGTGATGCTGGGAATTTAGAAGTGGATGCTATTTTCTACGATTTGAGACTAATTTTGAAAATTTATCTTCAAAATTGTTCGAGCTTAAATATGGTCTCTTTCAGGTATAGAGGCTGAATGAAAGTTTGTTAGGACCTGATTGCTAGTTTCGAAAAAACCGAAAAAAAGCTATTCAAAAAGAGAGTAAGCTGGAGAGAGTAATAATAAGCTATTCGCTTATTAGTAAATTTTTGATTGATGTTGTGATACATTATTAAGAAATTGAACAAAGATGATGGTTTGTTAAGAATAAGAAAATTCTAGGATAGGAAATAAAGAGTTAAAATGAATCAGAAACATCATGGAACATTATATTCTCTCAACATATTGATTATTTATAGCCTACTTCAAACCTGTTTCAGTAAAACACTAGAGTCATGGAATCACGCAGTTGTGTAGAAAATTTTATATTGAAAGATCAATAGATTCCTAGTTTAAGATCCAGAGCCGGCAACTCATGATGTATTGATCAGAATGGCGGCGCATGGTAGCTGGCAGGTGGCAAACTGGCATGGATATTTCGAGATTGCCTCAGGGAACATCGCATCTATACTTCTCATACATCACATTCGTGATGACTTTGTTGACAAATCGTTCATCTGTTTGCAAGTTGAGCTCAGTGACCTCACACCCTTATTTAGAAGAGTTACATCACTATGCAAGCTGTAACAATATCAGAGTCCCAACTTTGACTTCATAGATATTATACTACTTACCATCTGAGTATACTACAGAACCATCATTCGATAGTTCTCAATGGTTATAATATTTAAACTATTTCATTATAATTTAATTTGTTTGATCCAAACTTACCATTGCTTCAAAGTAATTAGAATAATCATTATTTATCAATGGTAGTTTAGTGCAATGCAAAGATTGTATTAATCTGCCTTTAAACCACAAGTGAGATTCAAGTTGGGATGCAAACATCTAACGAGTCAGCTGTTATGAAATTATTAAAAAAAAATCCTATACCTACTTTATACGAGCGTAGATGAATTATTTACATTATGATACTCGTATCTGTGTTTTAAGTATTCTAGCACAATGAAGTGCACTGGCAGTATTACAGTATTAGTATAATCGGTTGGGGCGTTATTTATGATAGGACTGACTGCTACTCCTGTAGTCATGGGTTTGATTCCCTTTAAGCCTGGTATATTCTGTGTATTCATTTCAACGCACAACTCTCAGACTCATGTAGGCACCATTATTTAAGGTCAATATATAGTTTAGAAAAATTTTCTTTATAGTTTATAGGCTATGTTCTACAATAAGATCTTTTGTAATTTGTAGAGGATTTGTAGCTTTTAATTTGTAGAGGATTTGTATCTTTTGTAATTTTTAGAGAATTTGTAGCTCACACCCTTCAAAATAAACATGAATTCGTTCAAATCAGATGATTAAGTAACCAGGGGCGCATCTAGACTCCTTGCTTGGGAGGCGGGCTTACCCCAAAGCTGGTCCCAGCTGGGAAGTTTGGGGCATCATAAAAAAAGTTAATAAAAGATAACAGTATATTTATATGATAATTATAATCAAAATAGATATTTAATAAATAATTGATAACATAGTTAAACGATTGTAAAGATGTTTTATTGTTGTTGAAGTAGAGAGGGAAAATACTAATAATGCAGCCTACTATAGACACTCTAGCCTAATATAGATAATAATACATACTAGACAGCATTGTTGCGCTGGTGCAATGATGTCATAACCTTTGCAAATTTCATCCTGCGCACGATCTGCGCATGCATAGAATGTACATTCAATAGGATATTACGGAGGGGTCTTTCCATGAATTACATCACATCTACCATATTTCATTCCTGTCTTATTGAAGTTCTAATTGTTTGAATCGATATTGTGATTCGGCAAACCTTATCAACCAGGTGACTGACCAGATCGCTAACAGTAACTCCGGGTTAAAGTATTAACGCAGGAGGACGTGACCCCAATTTTGTCCCAGTAGCCATAGAGTGAGTGAGTGTCTAACAGCACACTGACGACAACGCAGGTGTAGTCCTGTGTAATCCAGCTCAGATTTTGCATCAGTGTCCATCGGTCTTATCGCAGGCTAGCCGCGCGTCCAAATATGCTCTCAATGCTAGGCGCGTATTTTGAGGGCTTGTCGTTGTCATTCATTTGCCAACAAATGAGAATTCCATGTCGGTTTCAGCTAAAGACCAATGAAGCTGTCATTCGGTCTCAGTAATCGATATCGCACATGGGTTTATTCAAACAGATTGAACTCGTGAGCCTCTTTTAGATTATCTTCGTGCCCATGTGGGTGACGGCGTGGAAGAGAATAGGTTGTACCAGCGAACACATAAGACCAATGTCTGATTGGTCTTATGTGTTCGTTGGGTTGTACCGATTACAATATCGGTACAATAGAGTGGACTGTAAGCATTCTACAGATCCAATAGATCCAGTGTCCAAGCAACTAAGGAAACTCTAAATTTTAATTATCCATCGCTTTGAATGGATTCATGTGTAGTTGATGCACGTAAGAGCCTTATACCGCGGTCATACGCGACTTTTATGGCTGAATTACACCAGTCGATCAAATTTGATAAAAAATCAGCTGTTTCTGAGCCGAGGCCTCTAAATACGTGTATGACTGCGTTATTATCACTTAAACATGATTTTTTCAAGGAATTGAAAACAAAGTTTTTTTTCTTATCAGTTTCTTAGATTATTTCCCGTTTAACACTTTATTCGTTTAAAAAAAGTGGAGACTTCAACACCGGAAAGAAATCCGTGTCTTGCAAAAGGTGTCTTGCTATCAAAATCAAAAATAATGATCAAGAGTTTCAAGCTTATTATTTTTTCATCTATGCTATGATATTTCTACCCTCTTCAATTCCACCTCCTTCCTATTGTACGATTTCTTCTGGCTAACTGAGGGTTTTGGTTGACTCTGTTCCCTCGCGGAACAGATCAAAGATAATACTAAGTTATTTTTAATATTAGGCAAAGTTTGACGATAGTCATTTGTCTGTGCATTTGTGTACTGTGCTGTGATGAATAAATAAATACATTATTATTATTATTATTATTATTATTATATTATTGTTGCAGTGCTTCCCCAGACACGGTCGGATGCCTGCTCAGCCGAGTCAGAGGAAGCACTACAACAGTACGAAAATGTAATCATATACAAGCAGTAAGTGTTGATATTCACAATCAAAGTATTATATTATCAAATCATGAAGATTTACAAAGTGAAAAAGAATAATAGATTTACAACGACAATAAAGTACAATACTAAACTACTATAGAATCTGTTTTAATAAATATTCTCAATCAAAGATAGGCCTACTATCAATAATAATGAAAATTTACAAAGTGAAAAAAAAAAAAATGGATTCACTACAACTATATGGAAAATAATCTAAAATGCATGAACGTGTATTTATTTTTTTCGATACATTTCAGTCATAATTTTTCAGACATTTTCAAGTGAAAACAATCTTTGATACAGTAGTGGATTTAGGGAAGGGTCCGGCTTCAGACAGTTGAAAAATTTACTGGATAGGATGCTTATAGAAAATTTAGCCTCCTTGTATCTTGAAATCGTGAATTAAGCCCGCTCAAAAAAATTCTGTTATTGGGGTCTGCATGATTTCACATGAATCGCAAATAAATTACTAAAATTTATTTCACTTTATTCCTATGTACCATCACTTCATATCATCAATGAACTACTTTGTATCACATAAGAAACGAGCCTGCCATTTTTTCGAGGATGGGATATCTACTTTCTCACTCACTCGTTTTTTATCAACCCTCTGTTAGCACCGGAATCGATTTTTGGATGACCTTGGAGATTTTCATGAAAATAAGGTGGATGGGGTTCAGTTTTATAGAGTAGTTTTGTATCGATTCTTTCACCATGTTTTTGTGCTTTACATAATGAGATGTAACATCTGCTAAGTCTTAATTGTTCAAAAGTATTGAGCATGTGCCAAGGTACTAGTAGCCATGCAGAAATGTCACTGCAAGACTTAGGACAAGGCTTTCATAATCTCCTGAGGAAATTTTCATCCAAGTAAATTCCATCAGGCTTCTGCTTTCTCCTCAGTATTTTGCTCCACTCTAGGAAACCTTTCTTCTTGATTAACTTGAGATATCCAGTGATGACGATAAAGTGAAAGGAATATTCAAGGTAATAAAATAGTGTGAATTTTCAAGGAACTAGTAATTAAATAGAGTTCATGTTCTCATTAAAATCTTGATAATAGGAAAGGCTTTCCGTCAAACTTGCAATTTGATTCATAATCAAATATTGTTTATTATTTCTCATACATACGTCCTATGGGAGCAAAAAAACATAATAATTGAGTTGAATTTTTCCATGTCTTTCATTTTAGGCACTTTTGTACCCGATTATCTAGTCCTTTATTCCTCTGTTATTTGAAACTTATCTTATACTTCTCATCTGCAAATCTGTCTCTTATACTCTTTGTAAAGTAATAAGAACTTAAAAGACACTTTTAAGTAAAAATTGTGACTCACGTTATCGCGTGACGGCAGTTCCACTCTGATGTTAAGAACATCGTTAGACGAATTAATTGTAGGCCTACACTCAATTCCACAGTACAGACCCACAGTGAATGTACTGTGGGTCGTCTGACGATGCTCTTAACATCAGAGTGAAACGGCCGTCACGCCATAACGTGTGCCACAATTTCCACTTAGAAGTGTTTTTCAAGTTTTAGCGAATTTCTTCAAATTCAGCTATTACAGCAGGTCGTGATGTGCGACTTTCACCCGGGACCATGATGGACATTTGTTTTGGAGCCCCCAGAGTACAAAAATCATAGTGGCACAAAATGTTATATATGTAGATATATATATATATCTATATATATATATATATATATATATATATATATATATCTATGTGTCTGATAGCACGATAACTTTTGAAGGAGATGTCCGATTTCCACCAAATTTGGTATACACTTTCCTCTTGTGAATAGCTTGGACAAGTTCGTTAGCCAGGAAAATCCAAAAAGGTTAACCCCCTTTTCGGGGGTATTTTCCCGCCAAATTTAGGGGTTTTCAAGAAAAAAAGGGTTGTATTTGAAAATTTTAGTTCTATTGTTAGACTTTAAGATAGAGCTCATGGAGTCAAAAATTTTAAGGTATTGCACTGCCTTCTAGCTCAACAAATTTTCAAGATATCAAGAAAAAACCATTGTTGTCAAAAGCTGTATCTTGCCCTATGGAGTTAGTTATTTGGTGCTAAAAAAGTGTTTCAGGAAAAAACATAAATCTTTTTTTTTCTTGACTGTTCCTTGTGGTTTTTGAGGCGCTGAATCCGAATTTCAACTCATCCACCTCGAAAAACCAGTGCGTTTTGAGAAAAGCAGCCATTTTCAAAATGGCGTCGAAAATTTTTTAATTTGTCAATTTCTGTGCAATATGTTATTATGCCATAGGTCATATGGGTTATAGGTTGCCATATATGGCAACCATGAATTTTGAAATTTTCTAAAATTGATTCTCTGTGTTGATGCTCTTTATTACGCTTTAAAATAAGTCAATTTTATTGAGGCAGAACAACCATCCATTTTGAAATTTTCAAAAAAAAATATTTTATTGGGTTTGAGCGAATTTCTTGAAATGTAAATATTGCAGTTGGTCGTGATGTGCTACTTTCACCCTGAACCTCGATATAAACTTGTTTTGGGGTCCCTAGAGTACAGAACGCTTCGTGTTTTTTTCCAGAAATTAAAAAAATATATAGCCTATAGATATTCATAAATATTTGAAAAAATACAGAAATTCGCTAAGTTTTGCAGGTCCTGCGAAAGGAGTATTTATTATATATTAGAGGAAACAATATGGATCTTCAACATCATATTTGTATAGTATTTTGTTTGAATTTTTCTTTGCTTTCAAAACTGTTTCCCGGTTTGGAATGCCAGACTATAATCTAAGAATTCTTTTATATCGTATATTATACGAACATGAACACTAGGTTCATTGATATGAGCTACAGTATATAAAAGCAAAATTAGCGATTTCTAATAGGTAGATTCGCCTTTAAAAATTCATTATTTTGACAAATCGTGATGAATTGTGAGATCAAAACTCCAATTCATCTATGGTACTCAAAAAATTGCATCATAAACTGTGATATCCTGTTAATTGTTGAGAAAAATAGCACATATTAGATTGTCTAAGACAATAGCGATGAGTGATGTAAAAATACGTTGAAAAATATTATGTGTGAAACAATAATTGAGAAATTTGATTTACTAGGACAGAAAGATATCTCCATTCATTATGGTCGTCCTAAGTTTTTGATCAAATAAGCGAGGAGCCCCTGGGGGCGTCAGTTTATTGTAGTTCATGCAAATAGAAGGCTTGATTAAGCACACTTCGAGAATGACCATCGTTCACGTTAAATAATGTATGACTTGACGGTGCCGAGTCTAGTATGCATATTTGAGGCCCAACACTGGAAGTAGCTTCCACTTGTGGCGTCTATAACTATATGTTCATTATTCACACTTGTTATATAGATAGCTGTTGGCAGATTTGGACTTGCCAAAGGGTAGGCTCTGCGCCTAGCTGGGGATGAAAGAACTAGTCTGCGGGCGAGCACTCAATAAATAATATGCGTATACGCTATGGGACGTTTGAGGCCGTGTGTGTGGGGGTGTGTGTGTGGGTGTGTGTGTGTGTGTGTGTGTGTGTGTGTGTGTGTGGTAATACTTAGACAAGGTGTTTCTGTGTGTATAGGTCTTGTTAAGGTGATTTAATTGAGAATTGGATCAGTTTAATTTAACTATTCATATTTCAACACAAGATGAGGATTGTAACTCATGCAGGGCTCTAACAATGACAGTCATGCCATTCTTATTCAAGCTAAAACTATTTATTATTCTGACTACAGAACTTCGTCATCATTATTTAATCGTGACATCTGAATCATTCCATATTGATATCTACAGTCTATAGCAGTAATAGTATTACCAATAAAATGAAGATTCAGGTTCTAAAAATGGAGTTGGAATGATGCTTATAATTGTTTCAGATTTTAATAGCGTAGCTTTATTATTGTACTGTCTTTTATGAAGTTATTTGTAGCTTTATTATAGTATGGCACTGAATGGTACCCATTGCAAGTACAATTCTACTTTTTCATACAAGGTCTGATATTTCATACAAGTAAATATCAATTTTTAATTTCCGTCCAAACGGAGACACTTATTACGTAGTTTAGTCTACACTGGTCTACGAGAACACTCTATAGCTCTAGAGTAGGGGCGTTGCCAGGGGGGGGATCTATGCCCCCTATCGGGATATATGCCCCCCCCCCCCAAATGTTGTAGTCATAATTCACAAAACTAATAACTGACAGATTAAATTAAAACAGTTAAAACAAAAATAAACCTTAGTTTTATTAGCACAAGTGTTTGTCACAGGGATTGCGAAAAGTAGTCTTTACAATCTTATGATGGTACTTTTTTTTTTTTTGTAGATTACGTCTTGGAGACTCCAGTCAAGGAGCATAAGACAAGTCAGATTAACAATATTATACACTAGATACCATAATTACTTCAATTAGTTGAGGTGAGGCTTAATTTCGACGTGAAAGGAACTCTTGTACACTATAAAAAGCTTTATCAACTAAATATTTCTTCAATTGTTTTTTAAATATTTCTATATTTTCAAGACTCTTCAAAAACTGCGGTAGCTTGTTGTAGAATTTCCTACCAATATAACTAGGTTTTTGTTTGAATAAGCTACTATTGTGACTCACCAAGTGATAATCTCCTCGGCTTCTTGTATTATAATCATGTACATCAAGATTTTGGTTAATATCATTCGCTTTTACATATAAAGTAGCTTCATACACATATAAGCAGGGTACAGTTAGGAGACCAAGTCTCTTGAACAACGGCCTACATGAATCTAATCTATTTACTCTTTCTATACACCTAACCGCTTTCTTTTGGATCTTAAACACCCTATCAAGATTTTGTTTTGATGAATTACCCCATACTAGGATAGCATACCTAATATGTGGCAGTTACTCTTACTCTAGCGCGGCATGTACAGTTTAATGAGCAATGTGGCAATGCAGTGTTTTTGAGTGGTGTCTGTCTGACACTGACTCTTCAGGATTGGATATATGTTTCATTTAAATTGAAAAATGCTTTAATTGAAATGTATCCAAGTAAAAATTGCTTTAAAATGCTCAATAAATCATAAGAAATACGATAAGTATTAAATAATCCGGACCCCTTATCAACTGGGGAATTTTATTAGCCCCCTTGGTATCCCCCTCCCACGAAATTGAATCCTGGCTATGCCACTGCTCTAGAAGAATAAGTGTCTCCGTCTTTCCGGCCTCCTAGACTGGAGCTATCAATTAGAATCCAATTCCAGCTTAATAAATGACTTTTTCATAAAAATGTTAATGTATGAGTCCTCAAAAGGCATGGCCGTCGGCCTACCTTTGAAACGTACCAAAATGATTCAACCCTGAGAGAGGATGACTGAAGGGATTTCAAACACGGATATTATTCCCTCAGCTCAACTGTTCATTCCTCATCCATGCAAGTTCTCACCTTTTTATGGGATGCAAACTCTTGGAGTCGTGGCAAACAGTCCAAATGGCCAAACTCAACCTCCATTTCACGATTTGCATAACACTTGAGCATTAGTTGGGCGCATTGACTATGCAATTTTGATGATGTTCTTTTCTCATTCACAATACAATCCCATTGTTGAAATTTTATTGAATATTGCAATCGACCATTTTAATGAGTATTTCCTTAATGTTATATTGATCATTGAGGTCAAGTAGTGTAGAACAGAAAGTAATAATTTAATGCATAACCAACTTACTGGAGAATGTTGCAAACTCTATTAGTACTTGCATTATTTTTAGAGAGAGCAAAATCTTATGGAACTTTAACTTGGGAAGTGATAGCCGTGAGCCGTAGCAGGTATCTGTTCAATCAGATAGAGATAAGCTGCGTTCTCCAAGGCACTCTCTGTAAGGGTGACCGATTGGATTGGTCAGCAAAAACACACTGTACTCTGCTGTAAAATTTGAAATTTGAAATTGTTTATTGGCAGAAACAAAACTTTTACAAACAATCTTAGAAAATACAAAATGAGCAATATAATAATTATAAATATGACAAGATAAAAAATAATATTACAAAATAAAATGAATTGCCAATTGAGTATTTGCATCTCGAGGTACTAGACCTGTGTGAGAAAATAATAAAATCACTTCCCGGTGGTTCGGAACCCACCTAAAACTGTAGGTCCAGCTCATCAATCACCATCATCAAACTCAGACCTATGTGGGCTTCATCCTCAAAAAAAAACTTGTAAATTGTAATGTGTCAATGTAATAGACGCCTGGAAATGGAAATAAATAGTAATAGATAGATTTTAATAATATAACTAATTTGAAATGTTTTGCCTTTTTTTGTCACATTGGTTCCTATTATTTTTAGATACAGCAAAATCAAATGAAATAACAACTTGTAAGTTGTAACTGTAATTTGTATGGCCTTTGTAACAGGCCCTTCGAAATTGAATGTATAACAATGGATAAACTCCAATAATACAACCAAAGTCTTTTCTTTTGCTGGTGGTGCCTGAACATAGATTTTAGTTTTTTTTCTGGTTAGTTGAGTTTCTTTTTTTTCCTTTATGTTAATATGTTAATTTGTAACCATTAAATTATTTTGTTGTAAAGTTGTGGCAATAAACAATTGAATTGAAAAAAAAAAATTGATTTGAAATGTTTTGCTTTGTTCCAACAAATTGGCTCCTACTCGTCACACATTTGACGTATTGTAGTGAAATCAGACTCCCTGTAACATCATAATTTCAATCAGGAATTTCCAATAAGTAATAGGGTGCCTGCTCATGTAAGTATTGAGCATGAAAAATGTTATTGAAATGTTGGAAAAAATGTTTATGGGTTAAATGAAAAGAGTAAATGAAAAAAATAGTAGAAAGTCTAGGCAAAAACACGTATATCGATAAAAGTAGTGCCTAAAAACTGACTACATTTGTTTGCTCTACCAAGCTGCTATAGAGCAGGCGGATGCATAACGTGTTCAGGTTGGAAAAGTGTTATCTTTAACGTGGATTTGTCCACACCACTTTCTAATAGAACAGATTGTTCTGGGTTTATAGTTGCACTGTTTAGTTTATAACAACCATACATTTTTCTTCCGAGCTAAAAATAAATTTTGGAGCTCAATTTTCCCCCTTATAATAGATTTCTACGATGTTTACTTTATAACAACATTTTTCTTCCAAGCTCAAAACAAATTTTGAAGCTCAATTTTCCCCCTTATAATAAATTTCCACGCTTGGCGATACAGAGACTTTCAGTTGAGGGCTAAGGCGTAGAACTAATAAATGCCCAGCTCAGCCGAACCACAAGAATATCCGATGGCGTAGAATACATTTTGCGTTTGTTATCGATTCGATGGGTCAAGATAACTGCGGTGGCAGTCAATTTATCTGTATCATCTTGCAGAAGTATGAGAATGACGAAGAGTGCTCGTCCACTCTGTGCATTGTGTACGGTTCAGTGGAAAGTAGTCTGTCGTGAAAGCTGTACAATCTGAATCATAAATAATATTTTTTGCACTTGCCTTTCCGGTTCAGGTGCTGTATTCATTCACTATCCCTTATATCCTATGTATTATCCTATCCCTTTTGTAGTGATTTGGTCCCCAAGCTTATCGTGTGCATAAAGTTTGTATACTGATTAAACCACCAATGTAACCAAGTATTTGTTTTTGGGGCCTAATTGTTTGTTCACTTTTATATTATTTGGAAATTCAAGAGCATAATTTAAATGCGATAGTTTTTTATACTGTAGTATTTGTATATAGTACATATAGAAAAGTACACTTTAAAATGAGAATTGCTTGGATTTTTCAATTGATTTCATAGATTTACAGACTTCATAGATTTACAGACTTCATAGATTTACAGACTTCATAGATTGAAATACATAATATCAAAAGAACATTAGTCATAAAAATATTTCTAAAACTGGTTTAACAGAGAAAAACTGAATAGCTTTGTATGCACAATATTAACACAAACTGAAGCCTATTTCGTTTTGAAAAGAGAATTATCATTATTCTAGCCTATTTAAGTTCTCAGAGTCGAGCAGAGTATTTTTACAATTACATTATTCTTTACAATTATTTTGGATCTTATAAATACTGGAATTCTATCATCACTTTTGATGAGCATAATACTAAAAATTGGAATTAATCAAGGGATGATCCAAAATCTCATCAGAAAAATAGCTAATATATTTTTCTCAGAATTATTTCTATTACAAAAATTAATTATTTTTGAAAATAAACGTAAGCCTAAGAGTCTACTAAAAAAAGTGGAATACCTTTATGGCAAATTCAAAGGGACCGTTCTCACTGTCCGGACCGTATTGCACTTCACTGTTTATTTTATATTCTTATAGCAACATAATGCCATATGTGACAAACTTGATAACTTCACAAACGTCCTTATAACTACTCCAATATCAACTTTTTTCTGACAAATTTAGTTTCTAACAAATGTTTTCAAAAACATTGGAAGGGAAATCGATTTCATTCTATAGAGAAACTGATAGCTGATATAGATCAATAAAAAATTTCCAAATCACTAGAACTTAGAGAAGTTATGACTCACAGCGTTCCTCAAAGCCGTGCCCCAAAAACGAGTCATTTATTAGTGAGTCAGCTGATTCTCAGACTTGAAGAACGTCACGATTTTTGACACAGTGACTTTTGTCACAATCATGGAAATGTGATCTCCCGCCTAAGAAAAATAGTAACACTGTAAAACTTAAATTTTAATGTTAAATAGTCATTGCCCCAATTAAATTACACTGTATTATATTATTCAGTAAGGTGTTAGGTTGAAATAGGGAAAGTTTTGTTAGAAAATTTGACAAATAACGTTTCTATATAAATACCGTTTCTTCTTATGAGGTGTCTACTACCTCCTGAAAATTTTGTACATGTACCCCCTTTATTTTTTGCTCTGAAGTTTTATGCGTACGCACATAATAGAACCTCACTGCCAACACTCTCCTCCTATGTACTTCGTGCAGTGAGAGCTAAAAAAACTGGAAGCACAAAACTGAATCCCGACTAACATTAATAATAAATTAGTATTATTCAGTATTGTTATTAGTATATTATATATAACAATTTATTTATTTATAATACATACTGAAAAATTACAAACAATAGAGGCTTACAGCAAACGCCAAGACAAACCTCATTGAATAAATTAGATTGAACAATGAAGGAAATCACACAAAAAATTTAAACGCTAAGCTAACAAAGAAATAAGTCGAAATACATACAATAAGAGAATGGCATGAAATAAAAGCATAAAGAAAAATAATCCTAAATATTAATTAACTTTAAACAATGAAATACCAAAATAGTTAGAAAATCACATGAAAACAGGAAAAGAAAAATAACTTTAAACATTTGTTAACTCCAAACAAAGAAATAATAGAACAGCTAGAAACAAAATAGAAGGAACGAAGAGGAAAGTAGAGGAAAGAAGAAAACATATAAAACATTTAGTATTGTTATTGTTAATCATTGTCACTCTTGATCAGTTTTGTTAATCCTTGAGCCCTTTGAAGCATTGAAATAACCCTGATTAGTATTACTTTCTTTTTCTCCTTAAACATTCTTCAAATAATTGTTTCTTCATAAAAGACACAGGTGTCGTAGAAAAAATTCCAAAGCAGACTACGGAGCTAGAAAGAAAGAATATGTTGCAATCCTGCAAATAAACACAATCTCAACAAAAAATATTTATCATGGACAAGGGACAAAAGTATCTGTTGCTATATGTGTAGCCTACACTGTGGCTGGATCACAACGCAGAGCACAGAATGTTGATGGAGGGATGTTTTCTCACGAGCCTCTCTCGTCTACCCCATTTCCAGTTTGAGAGGGTCCGCTGTTGAATTGAATGTTCCACCGATAAGGGTGAGCGAAAGGAACCGGAGAGAGAATAAGACGTTGCCAAGTAAGAGAAAGGAGAAGGCGAACACTGTGAAACGGAAAACAGAATAGATCTGTTGCAATGACGTATTTCAACAAGCAGAACACAAATTCTGCACACTGTTCTACTGTATCTACATTTGCAGCCTATACTGAATGGAAATCTTGCAGAAGGTAATCAGTCTTGAGAAGAGATGGGAATTTACTTCTGATCAACCTACTGGATTTTCTTATAGCATGAATATTTTGATGTTAATAGTAATAATGAAAAGGAAATATTACAATGGTCGAGTTTTTGTCCAAACTTCTACGTTTTATTCAGTTTAGATTAATTACATTTTTCTCCATTAATTTTTTTTGAAGATTTTTCATTCTAAACTGAAAGCATTTACAATTTATGTGTTGTCAGTAATATTGTTTTTAATGACTCTCCCACTCTCGGCCGGTTGCACGAAAGCCAATTGAATCAGGAGTTTAATGTCAGTTAACTAACTGTCGTAAGTGTAACGGGTTTATTACTGTTGCACAAACATCCATTAGTTAATTTTCGTTAACCGAACGGGCACAATTTGTCTACATTGTAATTTGATCAACAACTGATTCTGAAGTTGAGATAAAAGATGAATTAGAATCATTTCATTGTGAATTATTTGAATAAATATTCAATGATCTCATTATTATTATATTCTTAATAAATTTTGTTCATTTTGACAGGTTTTTAACGCCTACGACCTAATTTGCGGTTACGTGTTCAGTCAGTGGCGGTTCCAGGGGGGATGGGAGGTATATATCCCCCCGAAATATCAAGATGGATCCCCCCCTGAAAAAGTTCTAGTTTTAGTGAAAAACTATCACAATATTGTTAATGTTATTTTTAATTTTTTATTTGTGATATTCTTTCTTGTAAACTTAATAAATGTACATAACATTGTTGTGTAACAATCTGAGTATTTTTTGGCTATTCCTTCGTAACTTACATGTTAAAAATAGGGCCTAACCATAAAGAAAAAAATCGCAGTGAACACTTGATTTATTTTTTATTTCATTATATGTTTATTTAACTGAACTTTGTCATCATGCTCATTAGCTCATTAAATAATCACATTGGCTTTTAATCAAAATTCTTTGTGTAGCTAAAGGAGATCAAAGGAAAAACATACTTTGGTTGGGTCCTATTTCACCCAGGTACAATAAACTTTAAATGAAAAACTATTATATTAGCTAACATAAATACTATTAGCTTGAGCATATTTTAAAGCTCAAATACGTATAAAAACACGTTTTTAGGCTTTAAATTCCACATTTTTTTCCGAGGGGGGGACCCAGACCCCCCGGTAGTCATCCCCCCCCCGGAATGAAATCCTGGGACCGCCACAGTGTTCAGGTGTAATAAACATGACCTATAAAATGTAACTTAACGGGCATTAGTGAGATCTAATCAGTGATTGGGTGGTTAAATATCTTTTACGCCGGTTAACCCAATCGGCCTTATTGCTATTATCGTAATTGTCTTTTGTGCAACTAAATGCTCTGCATTGAGTTTAATTTCCGTGGAATGACGTCATTCTACGGGGATTGAATTTAATTGACTTTCGTGCTACCGGCCGTCAGTCTAATAGAAATTAATAAATCCACCTACATGAAGAAATCATCTATACTCTTGCCATTTTTCATTTGAAAATTACAATTACAGGCAAACTTATTGTTTTACAATATCAAATGAAATAAGTGTTATGTTGCATGATCCTATAATGGTATCAATTTAAAAAAATGTTATGATATTATTGTTTCATCCTTTTAAAAAATGTTTATCGTATTGGTAACTCATCATGTCATTTGAAATAAATGATAATGTTGTCATTCCATTTGAAATTGTGCGGCGATGAAATAATTTCAAGAGTATCATCAACGCAAAGCAGCGGGATTTAAATGTCGCAGTGAGTTGAAAATGCCAGAGAATCATTTCTACTGAACGTAGACAAAAGCTAAAGAATCCAATAGCTATCATCTTACAGAGAATAGGTAATTCGATAGCCTAAAAGAGTTCTGAGAAAGCAGAAGATTTTGTTCATACGATTTTCTTTCGAAAAGAGATGAGAAGTAGAGTGTGTTCAGTATGTAGAGATAGATAAGAAGTATGAAAAAGTGAACAAATGACAGAGGCAGTTGAAATTCGTAACTGGATATCACATGAAGCTAATTCCCTCAATTCTCTGAAAAATATCTCGGTTCCCACTTCGTTCGCCTGCACTGCATTTATCCTTCCAATCGGAATTAAATACTCAAATTCCTTGTAACGGAGATGATGAATTCGGGAGAGAAAATCGCAGTTTCAATCATTTAAATATATTCTGATTAAGAATGTGTTGAGCTGTGAATGTTGGAGGTTGAGTTTCGTCTAAATTAATATTAATATTGAATGGTATCGACTACGGTACCAATTACTATTCGTACTACTCTACCTAATTACCTTCTATCGTACTATTAATTGCTCTGTTGTACTTGTGATGAAGTTCGAAGAATTCAGTACCTCCAAGATATCTTCAGATCTTGAAATTTGAAAAATATTCAAATTCTAATTTTTTTAGATATAATCCTGTGCATGACTATATTGACATCAAGTTCTACTTTTGTGAAAAGTTAAACTAGCTTTTAATCTAGTTTAGTTGAAGAGAAGATTTAAAATTTTCAACGCGTTATTTGTGGGAAAACGTGATTGGGTAGAAAAAAAACTAGGACATATTTAATAATTAGTCATAGTTGATGATACTATAAGTTCTATACTATAAGTACTATAAGTCTCAGAAATACACCTCAGAAGTCAAAAGTCTCAGAAGTTCAAGAAGTCAACTTATTAGATTTTTAAGAATGTGTTGGGCTTATTTCCACAGAAAATCAAATGCTATGCATTATTATAAAGGAAGAGAGTTCAGTTGTTCACTTTAGCCAATGTTTTTCCTCGCATTCGAAAGCTTTTATTTCGCTTGTAAAAAATTTGTTTAATCTTTCTGAATGAAGTAGGTACAAATTTGATGATTAGTTATAAAAATTATAATGGGTGAATGGATAGATCGTACTATCGTCAACAGATTCATAAATGACAGACTCGTAGAGAATTAATCTTGTTCAAATCAAAATCATATTTTTATTTATTTTATTAGAATATCCCATGTTTTTTGTCTTTGTATTTAGTAGAAGTGAGGTTTTTGAGAAAACTAAAATTTCATCAAAGTTAAAACAGGAAAAACATATGAACAATAAATAATAGTATCGTCTGGCCTAGCTGGCTCAGATCTGGTATCAAAGTAGTTATCAGGTCGTTTATGAACAAGTTTAAGGCCTCTGGCGTGACTTAACGACTGTCTTTAGGCAGCTGGAATTGACAGGCTTAACGTGTCCTCCGAAACACAGGAGTGGCCTCCAATGTTTAAAATAATCAAATGGAACCAATCATTACTGTAATTGGTTATTAATTTATAAAAGAAGAACATGAAATACAAATAGAGTACCTGCTTCCTTTGAAAAGGCAATGTTTATTGTAATGAGTGTAACTCATTCTCAATCTATAACAGATGTCAAACATATTCCAATACATTATAAAATGATTTCAACTATTCCGAAGAAAATCAATAATAGAATATGAGATATTTAGAACGTGAACATGCATTTGCAAGGTGTGATTGCTTTGATGAAAAACAATGATATCTGTTTAATTTCTGATGTGTTGTGATAAATGCTAATGAAATCATTTCTTCTCTTCCAATCTCATCCAATCAGAACTTGAAATACTTCATCCACGTTTCTCTATTATAATGTGGAATATTGAACGTGAAATTCACCAACTACCCTATGCACACGTTGGGTTCAAAATGTACAAACCTTCAAGTATAATAATTAACTGCCAGTCAAGTTTTGTTTGTTATGTATGCCAAGGTTTGTGATGCTCCTCCCAACCAGGAAGAGAATATATTATTGGGTACGATGATAAGACATCTGCAGCTGACACTGGAAATAAGGCATCATTGTCCCTCATTTAAACGGAGCAATTGTCCTTTAGAATTATTATGCTGTCTCTAGTTATCTATGTACTATAGATAGGTGAGTTCACTCATTCATGCTATTGGACAACGGTTCTATTTCACTGATTGCACTAGATGAAATAAACAGAGTAATAATCTAAATTGACTTGTTTCTTGCTTCTAAGAATCCACCACTCTACTGCTATGAAGTTGAGTCTTTCTTGAAAATTTTTTGATCGTTACTAGTTCCTGCACTATAGCTGGGCATTAGGTAATTTAGGTAATTCATTTTGACGTCAAAGAATTGATTAATGCTGCAAATTCGATCCGTGATTCATAGTTCTCGAATAGGGAGTACTCAGTACGTGAATGCCGTTGATTCAGATCACCTCCAAACCGCGTACCTTATTAATAGTGTTGGGAGGGTCTGCCATTAGTTGATCATTAACTATATGCCGGTTAGTTAATAATGATTATACTAGTGTAGCTCAGTGTGTAGCTAATCATTGGCTCAGTTGAAAATTTGTAGCAAATAAAATATTGTTATGAGCTCTATAGCTGAAATAAAGCATCTATAAGTGTAATCATTCACCTCATGACCCACGCACAAGTCTTGGACTCATGTGGGCATCATCAGCAATAAAAAAATTCTAACAACACGCACTTATCACAATAGAAACCAATAACAGAAAAACAATGTTCAGCTAATATTGAATTTTGGTATCTATGCACAAAAATTGATTACTAATATTATGAATAGGCGACCGAAATCTAAATGAGCAACTAACTATTAAACTGTAGTACCAAGAAGTAAAATGAAATGTCAAAAAATATCAGTTAAACACTTACAAAACACAGTCTGTTGTGGTATTTGATAATAAGTTACAAAGAAAAAACAATGACTATAACACTGTCAGTTCAACTGTACTTAATATAATTATATACTCGTACACTGTCTATTCAACTGCAGTGGATAGTAAACACTTGTTCAGTGCAACCTATCCTAACCTAACCTAACCGGCACTGGATCCGTAATCGCGCGGTTTGTATTAACTTGCACTCACTGGTGAACTTCCACTGGTTTGTATCCACGGTCCCTGGAAAATACACACGGTCTGTGGACACGTACGCTCAAGAGCAAATGTCAAAACTGACTCACAGCAACAAGGAGATCCCTTTTATACTGTTTGTCACTCATACTGGCAATTTCCAGAATCTTCTTCTGATTTCCAGTAATATGACCTCGATCACGCAGGAAGCCTGCAGCACCATCTGGAACCTTTCTTCAAGTTCTCAAAAAGAGTAGAACTGAATTCAACAATAGACAGTCAAGGAGAGTGAGGCAAAAAGGTCAATTTACAATATTGCTTCAAAGTAAGCTCTTCAATGAATGGAAGCAATGCTTACAAAATGAGTGTATGGAAAGTTCCTTCCTGGCATTCTTAACAGTATTCATTGCTCTAATAATTAGTGCAGCTAATCAGTAACAAATCAATAAATTAATCCATAGGACTGAGGAGCAATCTCATTAGAAATCTTTGATTTTTTTCATTACAATTATGGAGAACTTTATTAAACTGGAATATTGAAAAAAATTGGAAAAAATATTGTATACAAGACTTCTTTAATAGAAATTCGTTTTTTCTGTGAAGAAGTCAATCCGGTGTCAAAATGATTAAGTTTGAAATTCAAAAATCATATCAAAGTTACATTATATAAGTGCACCATAGTGTTGTAAATAAATATTTAACATATTTGAAAATTTTCAATGTGTGACATTATTAAATAAGTATATATTTCTCGGTCAAAGGAATATCAAAACAAGCATAAAACATGGTAAAGTCACAAATAGAAACACATGTTTGGTGACGTGACGCGGGATGACTGAAATACAGAGAAGGATCTCAACCGTGTCTCTTTCTATTTGTGCAATGTAGCTCATTTCTGTAATATTTGCTGGGTCACAAAGCGTGCAACTTATTTGCGCTGGTTCTACTTGTGCTATTTTGCTGCTTATTTTAGGAGTGGATCGCGCTTCGAATTTGGAATTTCACCACGTGATTCGCTGCTTACGAGTAGTACGTCGATAACTTGTTGCGCTCCTTTCTAGTCCCACAGGTGTTACATCCCCCTTATAACACTCACCTCACCCCTCATCAAAGTGTCTGCCCAATGCATGTTGCTTTGCAATGCTCTCAAGAGATAACATTTACATTTAGCCGATTCTATCTTCCAAATATTGAAAAGACTTACTGTATGACTACTAAACTATTACAGTATTTGTAAAATGTTCTATGCGGTCTGAAATAAGACCACCTCTGAATTTGGAATGTCAAGGATAAAAACTCAAACTCATTGAACAAATATGGAAAAGCCGATCCAAAGGATAGAGTTTTCGATAATAGCCTACTTACTTGGATAAATTAGGATAAAATGAGTTGCTAATCAGCCTCTTTTCTTAATTCATTTGGTGAGAATATCATGTGCTACTCATCGAAATGTTCTTCCATGTTTATCTATGTTATGCCAAAAGTGCTATATTTGGTTGAAGATTGGAATGCAAAATGTTTCTTTTCATCTATAATGATGAATAATAAGACGAAATTGTCACAGTCACATTTATTTTAAAACTATGAGAAACTAGTTTCGGTTGTTATACCATTATCAATCTCAATCAAACTAAAACTGAAGTACAGAGTAGCTTATATATATATATATACACACTGAACATGGAATGATACTATTGGCTAAGCGAGAAAGAGGCTGACCTTCATCGAACGTTGTGATTGGCTGACAAGTCACGCCTCCTGGTGGGAGGAGTAACAAGCAAAGATACGAGTCAAATCAATAACTAAACACTGTGAACATCAAGAAAGCAACAAAGAAGAAAAATACGCAATAAGGCTAGAATTTAATCAAATTACAACTAAAAAATAGAAGCTAACTGAAATGCAGTCAAGGTCAACTGAGAAATACACAAAAGAACTGTTTTTAAATGTTGGCTGGAATTATGATGGAACCAAGTTAGTTGTATTGAATTGGTTGAAATAAATTTGGTCATTTAAACTAGTATTGGAATCGTTTTTCACCAACCTAGTTATCTCCAAAGCTTCTAAAATGTTCCATTTGCCAATCAAATGCAGAAATTCAACATTTTCTTCAGCCTTGAACTTGTGCCCATTATCAATGAGATGCTCTACAAAACTTGAATCTCCCTTTTGGGTTTTCCAATTCCTGATATGTTCATTTATTCTACATTTGAAACTTCTACCGGTCTGACCCACATAACAAGCATTACAATCACCGCAATTCAATTTATAAACCCCACTTTTATCCCAGATATCAATTTTGTCTCTACTACACCCAAATAAACTCTTTAAAATTGGTTTGGTTTGAAAAGCTACATCAAAACCGTTCTTTTTCAATTCTTTTCCCAATTTATCAGAAACTGGGCCAAGGTAAGGTACTGTTATCTATGACCTTTCCCCAGTTTCAGTTACAGCAATGCTAGCACTGCTCAATGCTAGTACATCTATAATGTGTATATAGTCATTTAATTTGTACAGCACTCGAGGAATAGGATGAGCTATGACCTTGAGATGCGCAGTGGCAGAAGAGCTTGTGACAGCGGAGGGGAAGCTCCAGGCTCACTCACTCGCCAGCAGTCTCTCTGTTTCTCTCTGTCTCTCCATAGGCAGTTGCTTCTTCTCTCGCGCAACTCACAGCTCAACCTGTACCTTCCATACTGTACATTCATCTAATTATTCAAGAAAATTGTCAAAACTTTTAAATAAACTATTCTAGCATCTTAAATAAATGAATGGAAAATTAAATGAATTTAATGTCATATTTCCTCAACGTTATCATATTTGGATTACTAGCTCCTTCCGAGATGGCTAATTCGCAAGACATTGACGAATATGCAACGAAGCTCTGCAAACGTAAGTGCTTAACGCTCCGATAATCTGTACAGAACTATTCTGTAACGCCAAAGAGGTGTTTAAGCATGAAGAACTGTATAAATTCAATTTGGCTCATTGTCACTAAACACCTTCTAAAGCTACCACAATATAGTAAAACAAGCTAAGCAGTGGAACTATTGATCACCTAGATCTCCAAGGACTGAGGCTTAAAATGCCTAGATTTCAATACAGTAGAACCCCTTCTTTGGACCCCCATCAGAAAATTGACTATGATGTGAGGACTTGAGATTTCCTTGTAATATAAGTTAAATACTATTGTATGAATTTTAGATACCACCTACTATATCCCCTACACTTGGGAGAAAGAAAGTGGCAAATAAGCTATCTTTACAACAGGTGAACTTGAAAAAAGTTTGGAAATGTGATGCGCAGAATAAGACTAGAGGATTGAGAACAAAACGAATATTAAAGAAAAGAAAATGGAGAGAACCAATATCAGTTTTCACTTTTGTTGGGTGGTGAATACAAATATAGCCTACTACTAAATTTTATGTATTCACCAAGAATGCGATTCACACACAGAATCATGTCATCTCGATAGCAATCTCTGGGGACGGAAAACTTCAATCAAAGTGAGCTCCACTAGGAAATGACACGTGAGTTGTGAAAAAGAGATTTCATGCAGTACCTGCAGATACTCTTTCTTCAAATAGGTCTACGCTTTTATGACGTTTTTATGCGAAAAACAAGTCATTTCAACTCCAACATCAAATTAACTGTCTAGCTTTATCAAAACACACCAACTTCTTCCTCAAGTTCTTTGCTGTCGGCAGAGATGACTAGCGGAAAATTGGTACACACAACTCTTCACTCCAATGGGAATTTTCATGGTACCTCGTAATTTTCTCATCTTGTCGGATACTTTTTTGTAATTCCAAGAATGTTTAACATCTGTGTAAACCGCGGAGTGACATGTAATACTGTACTTGATTCATGTGAACATTCATTGAAAATTGTAGTTATTTGCGTTATTATCACTTGCCCGATAATTTGGAGCGATCCTATAAACTTTTGAAAAAAAAAATTAAATTGATAGATATGTAGGGTCAACTTGTCAGCCACTTGTCGTGGCTGTAACTACATGGCGAAGTGGAACTACCCGTGAGGGTATCCTCTTAGACTTCTCAAACGGAAAAATAACATGCAACATGAGAGCATGACGAAGAAAGAATAAGAAGAAGAAGAGACGAAAATGGAGAAGATGAAAATGGAGAAGATGAAAATGACAATGACTAAGAAGGTGGAGGAATGTGGAAAAGATTGGGAGAATGGGAAAGTAACATCTTTCTAGTTCATTCCAATCAAGTTGAATTTGATTTCGATTAATTCTTGAACAAATACCAATTTATTATTATCAATATATATTGGAAACTTCCAAGTTCAGATCAATCAATCAATTGGGAGAGTTGCACTATTCTCGCTCAACAAATATTAGCACTTTGCTCCTACTTGTTCATATGAAAAAGAAACCTAACTCGAGAAAAATGCTTTCAGTGTTGCGATTCGAGTTTTTTGTCATAAACCAAGTTGTAGTTGGGAAATTTTTCTACAATAATTAATGATCACTTGGCTATTTCTGATAGATTTTAGATTTCCACACTGGAATTTTTTTAAAAGCCATTTAACAGCGAATAGGACGTTTTGTGGGGGAATTTTACGTCAGCAATCAGACTATAACGAGATTTGAGGGTGAAATGAACATTTCAAAAAATAATTTATTTGTGAGAATATTTTTCGAGCTCCAAATTCTGAAATAATATGCAAACCCCAAACTTGATAAGACTGTAGTGCGCTTGCGATTTGTTCTATAATAAGTATGCAGAGGATAATAATTATTAGAGAACGTTTTTTAAGATATGGCTTATGAGAAATGAACGAACAATTAGAAAAATTGAACTCTTCTACCTGCCCCTCCCCCCCCTAATTAAGAGCATATCCCTACACAAAGGAACTTTTTATTTGTCAGAGAAAGCAATCCAAGAGAAAACTTCCTATCTATTAATATTTTTTTATTTGTTTAATCTGACTGTGCTTATTGTAAAGGCCGGAAAATTTGGACAATCCGGCCAACATTAGGCCTAATGCGCAGACTGAAATCACCAGACAAAAATATTTAAAAAATGTTTTTAAAAGTACCTTATTCAGCTATTTGATGACTACCCATCAGGGTTAATCTTGTTTTGAGTACTTAGAAAAAATATTCGAAAAATGTAAAAAAAATTCAAGTCAAATGTGTAGCTGAAGATGATGTCGGATGAATGTAATATTCTACAAAATCGTTACTAGGAACTAGGACTCATACACAGTTATTGAAGGATGCCCATCTTCAATAATAGGGTCTTGATTTCTTCATTCTACCCTACTCCATACGTTTTGAAAAAGCAAGAAAAGTTTTATACACTCTTCCATTTAATTTTCAAGCTTGCTCCTCTCCAATTTTATCATCCTCATCCATTATTGGATACAACTGTTGCAAAACAGTCACTATTTTTTCCTAGAGAACATTTTCCTGAATTCGTTTTTGAAGTTCATAGGTCTGAATGTCAGCTTCACACTAACGTACAATTTATTCAACCTCACTGCGAAACGTCATTTAGAGAAATAAATTGAATTGACAAATTCATCCCTGTCAGATCTGTGGCTGCGTTTTAGCATTGCTTCTCTTCGCTGATATCCTGAAAATAAACCCATGGGCGACAATGTAAATAAACGAAAACTGTTTATTTAACAAAAGTCGAACAGTGATATTGCGTTATTTTTCTTCGTTGAAACTCATTCCATGACCATTTGCACTGAATTATTGATGTTGAGTTCATTCAGATTCAGGTTCGCATCCCCATAACCATATATAGTTACGTTTAAAATTGTCTATCTATATTTCAACCTAGCCGTCAAACATCACTCATACCAGAAAGCGACAATTATTATATTTGAAAACATTTTTCTGGAACTCTGAGTTCTCCTTTCAAAGAACGAAAATTTATATTCCGCCTCAGTTTGTGAGAGCTGGAAAAGCTTTTGTCAAGACTACGTGCTACTTTCATGAATTATTAAAAGAGCGTAATGCTTCTTAAAGTGAGAAGTCCAGGAAACATAGAATATCAGAAATGTTTACTTTCTGAATAAGCTGCGTGCGAGGGGTTGAAGATGTGACGAGTCAAGAGAGTTGTAACTGGGTTTATTTAACTTATAATTTTGGAAAAATTTCTCAAAATACTGTAGTTGTCATTTGAACTCATGAATAACATCCTTTGATTGTTGGACTAATTAACTTGAGCAAATATTCCTACCCGATCCTATATCTACAATCTCCTCACAAATATGCTTTGGTGAATGTCTTCAAATGTTCGGAATAATAATTATTAATACATCTCACTAGTAGCGAGATGATCTAATGAATAAAACTCATCTATATCTGTTGGAATAGACCAGGGGCCATAGGTTATTGAGTACGAAAAATGTGAGGACCGCATTCTGTAAATGGTTTTGAACTCAGGTCCATTTTTTTTAAATACCCCTCTCCCCTAAGATATCAAGGAAATGGATTGAAACAATAGATTGGAACTATTTTAATGATTGTTTTTTTTTATTTTTTATTGCTGATGATTCTTACATGAGTCCGAGACTTGTGATTGGGTAATGAGGTGAATGATTACATATAGATGCCAGACGGAGGAGCGGGACTCGAACCCATGACCGCTTAAACGACAGCAAGCTGAAGTTGCGACGCCCCAACCAATTGCGCTAAGAGGCCCGCCGCTTTGATGACAACATCTATTAGTTTCTTATGATTAAAGATACATTCTAGCTAGTTAACTGAAATATGAACAAAATAATAAAAAAATGAAAACAAGAAATGTTTATGGGCCGCTTAGCACAATATGGGCCGCTTAGAACAGTTGGTTAGGGCGTTGCAACTTGAGCTTGCTGTCGTTTAAGCGGTCGTGGGTTCAAATCCCGCTCCTCCGTCTGGCATCTATGTGTAATCATTCACCTCATTACCCACATACAAGTCTCGGGCTCATGTGAGAATCATCAGCAATAAAAAATAAATAAAAAACAATCATTAAAATAGTTCCAATCCATTGTTTCAGTCCATTTTTTTTCTTAAGGGAGAAGGGTTATTTAAAAAAAAATGGACCACTATTCATCCTGGCAACATCCAGGATTCGATTCTGCAAGCTTTTCTGAGTTCAAAAGTGGGAAGTGATAGCCACGAGCCGTAGCTGGTATCTGTTCAATCAGAGAGATAAGCTGCGTTCTCGTAGGTCCCGTTCGTAACGGTGACCGATTAGATTGGCCAGCAAAAAAGACACTGTTCTCTGCTGTAAAATCACTTCCCGGTGGTTCGGAACCCACCTAAAACTGTAGGTCCAACTCATCAATCACCATTATCCAACTCATTACCCACGCACAGGTCTCAGACCTATGTGGGCTTCATCCTCAAAAAAAAAAAAAAAAAAAAGAACCATTTACAGAATGCGGTCCTCACATTTTTCATACTCAGAACCATCCAGCTCCCGGTCTAGGAGTGGAAATTGATCAGGCTGTTGACAAATATGGTTTTTATTAACATTTGTTTGTAATTATTTCAAGAGTTCGAGGCTTGAGAAAAACTAAAGGGTAAAATTAATTTGGAAACCATTAATAAGAAGCTAGAAGTTTTCAAAAAGAAAGGAAAAAACTCATGACTGTGCTGCCATATTATTTATTTAAAATGTTGAGATGTTGCTTTTTATCATTGTAATCAAAAATGCTATGAAAATGTTTAATTAAATTGAAATTTGAATGTGGCCAACGAATGTTTGTGTGCTGAAGGAATGTAATTGTTTTCGAATGAGAAAAAATTCAATTTCTTGGGTAAAAACTTAGATTGTTTGTATTGCAACAAACAAAGGCCCTGAACTGTACTTTTGCACGTCAAGAGTCTTTTCTATAATTTGAATGTATTCTTTGATTTTCAATAAAGGCACTTATTCATTTATGCAGCTACATAATCTTAATTATACAAAATTTGTTTACTATCTGCTGCGCAATGGCTAGAAAGGCCATTCTTCTTCAACTTCTTCTATAGAATCACAACAATTTCGTATGAAATAATTTGATGCATTGCTGATGTGATACTACCTTGTAGCCATGAATATTCTCAGTTTTTAGAATTTCTAAAGCTGGATCATACAAGAGATTTTTCATTCCATTGCGCTGAAAGAAGTTGGGGAATTATTCTTTTAACAGGACAATTCCACTAATGATAACGATAAGCGAAAGGTTCGCACAGCCCTCTCATCCGAGCTCAATGGAGGGCATGTTAGCATGAAAGCAGTACAGAAACAAAGACCTCATTCTCAACCAAAACACGATAAACTCAGGTGAATCGACTTTTTCAGAAACGACGCAATTTATTAGGAGACCTTCTTCATTGTTACGCCATCATTATTTTGCTTTGACTTTGCTGCATATCTCTTTGTACTGTACAAACACGTCTTTAGCCGAAGATTTCTGTCATCAGGTTGAGTCTTTTCAGCTTGAACTGTTTCTTCTCCGCCAATTTGAAAATCATGCCAATCACTGGATTCTAGGGGGAGTCCACGGCAATTTTCAACCTTTTTCAGTAATTATTATTCGTGAAATTTCGGATACCAATTTTTTTTGAGTAGCCTGTTACAAGTACCAACAAAATATTATAGGCCTATATTATTTTATACCATGTATTAAATTGCTTTCCCATAAACTACAACTTTCTTCACCTACATGAGCAGCTGAAGAAATTATTGGGTTCTGCGATTCTGGTATTCCATGTTTTATTGTCCTTATATCTATGTAAATCCGAAACCTTGGCCTGTATGTTTTCAAGGGGTATGAAGAACGGATTTGCAATCTGAATGTCAGACCCACAAAAACGAATTTAGAATTGCCAGACAGAGTGAAGAGATGCAGGACCGAAAACTCACTGGCCGAAAACTCTCTGGTTCTACAGTGCTTTGAAATTGAAATTGAAATTTATTGATCACAAAACACTATGAAATAATAAAATTACATTCATCATTAACAATTATTGTACAGTAGTATACTACCTTTAAAGTTAATTGAGAGTTTCTAAGTGCAAAATGGAACGAAATGGATGAAATATAAATATTTTTTGACAACTTTATGAACTAATACCACTCACAAAAAGTAACTAGACTTGTCTTGTAATGCCTTTCTAAGACAGATGCACGAAGACAGCCCATTCTTGAATCTCAAATTTAATTATGAAATATAGACCTAAATTTCTAAAAAATACTTACTCAATAGTTGTCGTTCAATTAGTTTTTCGTGGAGCAAAAACTTACCTGTAACAAAACACCATAGATTAGAGCGCAATCGTTCAACTCTATCAAAACATGAAAAGAAATACAGAAATTGCTAATACAATAATAGGCAATACTATACATTTTGTTCTACATTTGAGTTGAGAAAGTCTAGCAATGAATAAAATTATTCGATATGAATGTTGAATATGAATTTCTATTATCGGTTAGTATGAACTAGTATGAAATATTTATCTGTGTGTGGTTAAAAAAAGAGTCACTACTGTACTGAAATATATCATAAAAAAGAGTCACTACCGTACTACTGACTATTCTTTCTTATCCCAAGATAAGAAATTATCATGCCTATTTTTGAAAACAGTAGTTGAAAAGGTATGGTACAATTGTAATAAAATCTTTCATGATTGCAAACTGTGGGTCATATCATATTTTTATCAGAATCCCTGCAGCGTTCGTATGCTGGAGTGATTCAAGTGACTCGAGGGAGAAATTATGTATTATGTCATGGTTGTGTAATCTTGAAAATATAACCAACACATCAGAGTTCAGGATTGACTTTCTTTGATTGAGATTGACAATGGTATAACAACCGAAACTAGTTTCTCAATATTTTGTAATAAATGTGGTTGTGACAATTTCGTCTAATTATTCATTAGCTCAGGATTGCTTACGAAATCCTTTGAGTTACTTAAATATTCCCAACGGCCCATTATCGATTATAAAAAAAAACAATTCTAACTGAATAGATATATTTAAAATTGGATATTCATGATCACAAATAACTAGGCTGCATATTAACTCGTACAACATGAATACAATCACACATTTTACCGCAATTTAATGATAGAAGTTTCACGAAAAACCTATCTCATTCAACAATATTTTTAGTATCTTATTGTACCAATATTGATTTTTTTTGCTGATGAAGCCCACATGAGTTTGAGCTAGTGCGTTTGTAATGAGGTGAATGATTACTCAAGATAAGGTTACCATTTCAAGCGTAGTCTCGAGCGCTCGTGACTGAATATCACACCCTGAAAGTCATAAGCGACTATCACAAGTACTCTGGATTATTCCACAGATTGGGTTGTAAATTGATGTTTTCTCCTAACAAGGAGGAAAACGATGTCACTCGTCGTAACTGAGAGTTATAACACTTAAGGCTCATATGATTCTAGTAATGGGGTGAAGCGTCTTGCTAAAATCTTCAAGAGAAGAGGTTGTGTAGCCTTAAAATTGGTCTTTCAAAAAGAAGTCAGATACCGCACGTGGTGAGCCGCTTGTGCACTGAGGAGTTAATGCAAATTGAGGTTGTTATGGAGGCCTACAAGTGATAAAACACGGGAAAAAGATGGAACAAGGAAAATGAATGATAGTGAATAAAGGTAATAAAGGGAAGTGAGGAACATCTTGTTAAGGTGAAAGGAGTCTGTAGAGGCTGAAAAGGTGTGAATTAGAGGTAAAGTCAATACAAAATCTCGTTTCGCCTTCTGAGGGGGAAACTGTTGACACTAAACGTAAGTTCATAATACAGCATGAAATTCCAAGACTGGATTTCCTCTGCTTGTAGGACAAGATGGTTTTTGTCTTTCAAACCTACTTCCTGTTAAAGAATTCAAGAAAAAGTTATTCTGTAAATAACAATTTGAAGATCATAAGGTGATTTTATTGAGAATGGTGCTTATTTCCATTGGGAGCTTCATTAACAAACAAAAATGTTGTTATCAATGTCTATTCAAATTGGGACACTGATAGAGAAATAATACTTTCTTAGAGCAATCGTGGAGAAAACTAGACTCTTGCTACCCAAGAGATTTAAAGTACACTCGTTTCGAAATACTGTATATTGTTGCTTTAGCAATGAATGCTGTTGTTTGGAGGGGTTTCCAAAATTATTGAAAATCAAAACTCATTCATTTCAATAATAGGCCTGTCTATTTTTTCTCAGAAAATTGTCATCCATGGCTATCAACTGACTAGAAAAATTTATTGTAGCCCAATTATCAACAAACTTATCATTGATAATTACTTCTGAAAAATGTTGTAGTTCTGCTGCAAATATGAAGAACCTTTATTTTTCAATAAAATTAATTCAATACAGACATTCAATTATCTGATTAAATACAATGTAACTATTAATGGTGATGATACCTTCATATTTTATTTTTGTAGATTACGCCATGGTGATTCCAGTTAAGGAGTATAAGACAAGTCAGATCAACAATAATTATACTCCTATACACTAGTTACACTAATTACTATAACAATTAGTTGGGGTTAGGCTTAATTTTGATGTGGAAGGAACTCTTGTACAATATAAAAGCTTTATCAACTAAATATTTTGTATTGTTTATAAATATTCCTATATTTTCAAGACCCTTTAGAAAATGCGACAGCTTGTTGTACAGTTTCCTACCCATATAACAATGTTTTTGTTTCAATAAGCAACTATTGTGACTCACCAAGTGATAATCTCCTCGACTTCTTGTATTATAATTGTGTACGTCAAGATTTTGGTTAACATCATTTGGTTAATATCGACATAGCATATGAAATAGCAGGAGACTTCTACTGACTTCGAATAAATTCTCTTTATGAACCTTCGTATTTGGTTCATGTACTGTCCTATTGTTGACATAATCGATCAGTGCAGAAGCAAACTTGAAGTTAAGTTACCAGTGTAGTGTCTTTTAGAAAACGTTCTGAAGTTTCCTTCCTCCTCATGGCAAACGGATATTGATTATGAGCTCAGTGAGGTTGTGGTGATCGAATTACAGTTTTGATTATACCTGTTGAAGCGTGTCTTAAGTGAGGTTAAATCGACCTAGCTCCGAACCTAAAGCCTTCTACCAGCATTTTCGATGGAAGCAGCGATGAACCTCTCATTAGACCGCAAGATCGATTCAAGTAATTATTATATGCATGCTGGTCTAATGGTTTTATTGATTTCGTTGATAGCTCAATACACTGTGAATGGAAGTAATGATTTCAATTTCTCAGTTGTCTTGAAGCAGTTAATCATAATCATCTCCAATCTGAATTCACCACTCATCCAGTCTTCCGCATCAAAACATTCATAATCATCAAGAAAAAAGTGAAAAGCACTTCTGAATTGAAAATAGAGCTCGTGCTTGATCGGATTCATTTTTGCAATCTTGAATCTTCTACTCACTCAAAAAAAAAGCAGAAACCTTCAAACTTCAGCAAAAATTAAATAATAGACGAAATTTTTCTTCTGTGAACCACTTTCAATTCACTTTTTCGAATCATATCACAACTTTGACAAGAACATGCTCTGGAACAATCTCTTGTGTATTGTCATTTGTCACATTGTACAACTTGGCTCTCACATTCATCATCTATCAACCTCAAAATTGCCACATTTATCCTAGATTAATTCTCCTCATTCCGCGACCGCAACCACAACCTAACATTTGCTTTTATGCATCACTTTTCTGAACATAGATGATGTTTCATGATGAACCGAACATCTTGCTTTCATGAACACTAACAGCATTATTGTGTTCTTTCTTTCCAATAAATAGCCTATTATTTACTCTATCTACTTTCTGCCTTGTACTTGTTCATTGATATGGAGCTCCTGCCTCCCATCGTCGATTTTCCAAAGATAAGGATATGTTCTATGATATAATTATTATTAAAAGAGACTAAGATATTTTATTAGATAGCTCATTTAAAAAAAGAATGTCCTGTTCGGTATATACCTAGTTATTTATGTTTTAGCATGTTTGATTCTGTGGATGAATCAAATAAGATCAAGGATGGTGTGAATAAAGTCAAGTACACTCTCATGAGCTCATGAGTTGAATAAGTGGACTGACTCAGTTGTTGATCTGTTGATGGCTGCAGTTCTATGGCTGCTGACTGTTCTATGTTTCAATGTAGTCCGATTGGAAGTAGTGAGAACAGCTTTTATTGACTCAATTTTCTTTCATATCAAATAACAAGAATCCCAAAAGTCGAGTCAAAAATATGAGTTACTAAACAGATTCAACTTTATTCACACCGCCCATTGTCTCATATTATGCTCACTTATACAATTTGAGCTGTACATTATTTTATTGACTCATGTAGCCTCCAACATTTTTGTTGAATATTTTTTTCTATAATGTCCAATAAAGGCATTGGGATTTATTATAAATGTGGGCATAATATGAGCGCTACAAAAACAATTAAAGTATTAAAGAAATGTTAAAAATCAATCAAATAGCATAATAAGAACCACGGTAAGTAGAAGAAGACGGTAGGTGTCATGACTTGGATGCGCAGTAGCAAACCGGTTATCTGACGTCACCGCCACCAAGGAACCGAACCACGATGCAATTGTTTTGCAATATTCAAGTGTATTTAAATGCAATCAATAATTTTCAAAGTTGAATAGAATTCGGAAATAATAAAATTATTAAAAAGTGTAGTTTATCGTCTTAATGGTTTGTGTAGTTCTTCATTGTTATGCAGGATCTAAATGAGTAGAGCAAGTAACAAGAGATTGTAGAAAATTTGGACTTGTTGAAAGTTCTATCAGGCTACATAGCTTACCGTCTATTTAAAAAGGTATTCCAAAAACATTCAATTATGGTGAACGATCTGGAAAAAATGCTTCAAAAACTTCCAACTGGTTTTCTTTTTTATCAAGAGGTAGCCTTTTTTATCTGGATCTAGATATTTTTTATATACTTTATTTAGATCTTTACCTTTATTTTTACTTATTTTGAGTTTGGAAAATTTATTAGAATATTTTTATTTTGGTATTTTTAATTCTTTCCATCGGATGAGTGGCTGTCAATTACAATTCAGCTTGAAAGGGAATTTGAAAAGTTTCATGGAGAAAGACTTCAAAAGTGTTCAAATGCAATGTTAATTCTTATCAATATTATAAAAGAAAAATTCGATAATATCGACGACTTTCCCATTGAATGAGAAAATTTGAAATAGACCTGCAGCATCCAATCAAACATTAGAAAACAGACGCAAAATAAGCAAGAAGATGAAGAAAATCACATCTTAAAAATTATTTCAAGCAGTCTAGGTAGTTTCCTTATTCACTGATCATTTATATATTTTTAATTTTTTCCATATGCTATTTTGTTTTTGTTACAATCTGGAAAATATTTGCAAATTATGTGAGAGTTTGGATAGTATAGAAGATCTATGAAATAACATGCTAGCGGTTCCTCCGTGCGCATTTAAATTTAAATTTAAATCTTTTTGTGGCAAAAATACCATTTACTAAATACCTATCCTTGGTTTATCAATTATATAATTAAATTCATTATGTTTTTTGATTTTAATTGCTATAAGAATTGAATTAACTGCGTGAATAGCAATATAAACAACCTATTGTGTTAAAAGAAAAAGAAGCAGTAGGCTATTAGTTCTGATTCTAAATTTACAATCTTCAATTCAATGAGCTTTCACATTCATGAAACACGCAAAATTTTAAACAAAGTTAAAATAATCGGTAAGTTTTTAAATTTTCTGCACAAACTTTTCTTCCCGTAAGAACCTCCTACAGAGTAAGTTATTAAGAAACTTGAAAAAAATGAATGAAAGCAGTTGAAACATTCTTCATATGATTTTGATTCGATTCAATATTAGAAGTGTGTTAAATATAATTATAATACTTATAAAATCTGATCTGTTGAACAGACACGTGGCGTAATAAACCAAATAAAAACTTTCTCCATAAGAATAACATGTAAACTTTGAAGGGTCGTAAAACAAAAATAGTAAACGCCTAGATGTTTAAGCAGGTATATTAGGGAAGATTCCTGTAAATTTCCATGCCAATCGGCTCATTAGTTTTCGAATTATAAATCGTGTAACTAACATGACTTTCTTTTTTATATTAAGATTTAAATTTATAATGTTCATAATATACTATTATAAATATGCAATAATATACACATGTGTGTATTTTTATGCGTATAGGTGTTCTTGATCATACTCTCCGTGTATTAACCTTCAGATATGTTAATACTTTCCTAATTATTTCTAACGCTCGTACGGTAGCCTACAAATGGTTTTATTTTAAATATTAAATACGGTGGAATTTCAAGTCCTGTATACAAGAATTATTACTCTAAATATCCCAACCAATATGTTGACGATAAATATGCAAAATTTCAAATCTCAAAGCAATTAGGAAAAGAATTGTAATCGGTTTAGCAACAGCGTGCATACAAATGCGGGTTAAAGTAAGCGGTAGAAAAGACTGCTTTGGTGGCGATGACGTCAGAGCTCCCAATGATATGCGCGTGACCCATACCGTCTTCTTCTATCTACCGTGATAAGAGCTACTGATTGGAAATAGAAGCTGCTGGAACTTTGATAAATATAGCCCTAGAACTAGTATTGAACATAGGATATTTTTTTGTAACCACACTCATTATATCTGTTTGCATAAAATTGAAATCCTCTTTCCCAATACAGAAAGAATAATATAAGGGTACCTACAGTTTAATTTTTAGATAGTATTTCTTTACCCATCTCCAAACGGAAAAAATAGAAGGTGATATTCGCTACGATTTAATCAATTTGATTACTTTTTCGTTTGAATCACAACCTCAGGGAGTTCAGAAATAGGAATTATTCGTGTTTGTGCGATGCGTGAATGGTGGAGGCTTTTTGTTGGTTATCTGCATGTTAGTCCGCGGCAGACCTAACCTAACCTGTTAAGAACGTGTAGACTATCATGCCAACGCGATAATAGTAGCGGACCGCAGAAACCAATTTATTAGAAGCCAGCTTTGATCCTTAAGAGCTTTAGCCCTGAATTAATTTCACTCACCAACGTAATTGCACTACCCTTCTGATCAATGCTTTTCACACCAAGTTACCACAATACAGAGCTTGTCTATATACTGATTACGATTGGATTGTTGTTATATGGACGAAAACGAAAATGTAAGTAAATACAAAAAAATATAACTATCAGATATAGTAAGCCAATATCGTTATAACTGGCCTCTATTAATAGCGCTCAACAGATTTTTAAAGCATTTTCCAAGTTCTCAACATTTTGTACTGTTGATAATAAGTTTGCAACGAGTGATCTGACTAAAGTCTATTATCAGCCAAGTTTAAACTTATTACGTTAACTTATAGGCGGCTGTTGAATTCTGATAAATTTCCAGGTTTGTAGAAAAATGTATGTAGATTTGTAGATAAATACAGATTTATAGAAAATGAATCAATATGAATTTTTGTATTTTGTATCCCCCATGGATAAGGTATAGGCTTTTGGCTGTCAGCGAGATAAGAAACTCCATTGACTTCTCTCTCTTTTATCTGTCTTTCTCTTTCTCCATTATTCCTTTACTCCTCAATGCATTTCAAATCTCCATCCTTCTCTCCCTTGATTAACTTTTTTCAAACCCAAGTCAAGATATGAGAATCAATTTTACAAATTTCATATTGACAATTTAAATAAATATTTGTTTTCTCTTTCACATTAGAACTCTTTCCGATACAAATAGTTTTCCAGTTAGTATTCTATTACATTTCTTTTGAAAATTTTAAACCTATATAGCTTACTGTGAAACCACTAATCAGTTTTGTAAATCAGCATATAATGAATCTGCTTCACTTGCATGTCTATAAGTTCATTGCCCCACCCAAAAATTGAAAATTAAAAATTTTCTCAGTTCAAAGTAAATACTTTATTTTAAACTTTTTAGTACGTGAGTATTTTATCATTTCACTGAAGTCGGTTTCTTTTTTTGTTTTAAAATATGTTTTATTTTAAGCTTTTTAGTTGAATTTTCAAACTTTGAAAACATGAGAAATTTCTTAACATCCAAACTTAAGTAACTAAAAATCCTCTTATAAGAAAAGATAAACTAAGGAAAACTCTACAACGTTTTATTTAATGTGGAATATTGTATTTAGGAGAATTATAATTGCGAAAGGCTTCTTAAAAGTGAAATGGCTTTTGATTCATTTTGATGTGGTCCCTTTCAGGATATACCTACACTGAAATAGTAGGCCTATATTACGTTACAAGTGTGGAAAATTGTGTTTACTGAAAATATAAGTTAACGCAGGAGATGAAGTTGAGTGCGGTATTATCATAGGAGTATGGTAAACATCTTCCCGGACGAGTTATGTACGATATATTTCGTGATACTTACTTAGTCTAAAATATAAATAAAAATATATTTTTCGTGATATTAGTCATATATATTTTTTTAATATAAAAAACATAAACTTTGAGCTAGTACAAAAGGATCATCAAACACAACCTCAAAATAGCCTATTGTACGGACATGTATTTAATGGCGAATAAATTATTCTTAGTCCATCACAGCAGCGAAACTAAAAATACTTCTGAGATCAGCTGTTTTCCAAATTCTCCAACTTACGATTGAAACTAAATAACCTTATTCCTATGACTCAATAACATCAACTAAATTATTTACAATTTTCGTATGAACATATGGACAGAATAATTATATTTTTCTTATTCTCGATTCAAATTAAGTTCACATGATTGGTCAAAACGGGACATTACAGGCTTGTTTCACACTGAACCAGCTTTGGGTAACCGATGTCGTTTATCCGGCATAATTGCATTGCATCATATGATTTCGAGAACCGTCTAGATGTGAAGCACTCCATATGATACAATGATCAGCCTGGTAAACGACACCGGTTATCCGATTGGCGGTTATGTGTGGAACTATCCTATTCAAACTTGATTGAAATGAAGACATCAAAGAATGCTTCCTTTTGTTTAATATTGGGCTAAGTATTGGGCCGATCCTTGCGAAACTTGGATGGGACCACCGTTGAGCAATGCTCTTTCATTTAAAAAAATTCATCGAAATCGGTTCAATATTGTTCGAATGATTGATGTAGAAACATAAAAAAAAAAACAGGTCAAATATAGAACCTTGTTTTTTTTGGAAGTCGGTTAAAAAGGCTACTCGCCCTTCTCGAAAACTTGAGAGCTGCCTAACTAGAGATGTGACCAGAATGAGTGATTCATTCAAAGTAACTGACTTTTTAAAATGAACTGAGAACTATTAGTTCAAATTCAGAAAGTAGTTAGTTCACTTTTGAGTTGCATTGAGTTTTCATGGAAAACAGTCAACACATCTAGTGAGTGCTCCTTGAATTAGCAGAGCAGTGCAGCGGCCTGCTATAGGCACTGCTAGACAAGAGCACTCACCTCCCCACTCCCATTTTGAACTGTGAAGTGAACTAACTACAACAACAGCTGGCTCACTCACTCTCTCAGCTCTACGAGCTTGGTGTAATGTAAGTTATTATAAGTACCGACCGATAGCAACTGACTGACTACTTCTGGAAAATAGAATAAGCTCTGTGCTCTGAAATATTAAACTGATGACTCAGATTCTGAGTATTATTTATATTGAGGCGCCAGACATACGACAAGGCTGTTTATTGTTGTGTGTGTATGAGTGCTCAGTGAGCGAGTGAGCACTGAACAAGCTATGGTAGTGAATGAGCACGAGCATTGCTGATGACTCATTTTTTAACTAGTTCAAATAAACGACTCACTTATAAGAGTGAGGGCGATTGAACGACTCATTGAAAAGAGTCATTATTGCCAAGCCTACTAAAGACTTTAGTCAAGAGAGCTGACCTTAGTCAGTTCTTGAGTACTATTCGTTCATGGAAGGAAGGAGTGTACCATATTCTGATAAATAATTATATGTTGAGGTATTGGTCGTTGATCCATAATCGTTCTTAATATTATTTGTTGGGACGTTGTTTATATTTTAGAGCATCATATTCAGTACTAACAACATGCGGAAACCTTCTTTTATCACTCTCTGTGATCTCTACAACAAAGTCACCTGGAGAATCCATCTGTCATGGCAGGTTCCTGATATTACCCGACACTTCTGTCTTATATGTGTGAAGTGAGTCACCTAAATACTCTTAGACACTTATAGCACAAGTAGTTGATACCGTACACATTCTGACACTGTTGGTTCCATGTTCACCAACCTTGTTTTACAAGGTTATCCTTTCCCTCAAATTTCATTAGTTGAATCATGATTAGCCTTATTTTGAATTATGAAGTAGCTATTGTCGGATTGAAAAGGATAACCTGCAGACATTCTCCCTTATCATTGAAAATTTACATTCATTTACTCCCCAGTTGAAGCCCCCAGCGACAAGCCGCTTGCTAAAGTTATGAATATAACCTACAATCTGACCTGGAATTTTAAACAAGTTGATCAACTGGACGCATAGTAGCTCACTGTACCCTCGAGTTCGCAAGTCAAGTTTGGCTTTCGGCTAATGAGTCAAGTTAGATAATGCGTTGTGCTAACAATGTACAAAGCCTTTGTTAAAGTTTACCGCCCTTGTATCAAATTACGCATCTCAAAAGTGTTTAGCAAATCCGTATCCAAAGGGTTTCAGCTCGAGTGTGCTGTTCCGTATCATGATACCAGAGGTTGGCTGTTTTTTGTATAAGTTATTTTTTTAAAAGTCTGTTGACATCAAATCAAGTGGAGAGTTTCATACAAGAACTTCAAATAAATCAAAAGAAAATATGATACAATGTGAGAGAGAACCTTTGGCAAAAAAAGATAAATCACGGTAATGGTTCACAAGATAAGTTTCACAACGTTCCTGAAGTTCAGGTACGTGATTATGGTGCAAGGTGTCAGATCTCTAATTTCAGGAGCTCTACTTGCATTTAAAAGGTCAAGAGCGGTTGAAAAATTTGCCAGGTTGGAAAATAAAATAGTATCATCTCCTTGAAGACTTTATGATTTTTTTATTGAAAGCTAGGCGAAGCGTCCATTATCTGAGACTTCTGTATCATCATTTATACACTATCTATGTAATTGTCTATGTAATTTTCTTTGTAATCGTCGACAATTAGTTAAAGTATCACTATTTAGTGCATTATGTGTTTATGACGCGGTCTATCCAGTAATGCTTGTGCATTGGTCGAGAAATTGGAAATTGGAAAATTGAAAATATGATCTGTTCCACGAGACAATGGAGTCAACCCGACTCAAATCCTATTCGTTCAGACAGCTGTGGCTAATAGGGAGGAAGGTCATCGTAACAAAATGTGACTTTCTAGGTTACAGTGTACAGTCATCTCTGAGTCTGGAGCCTGCTGTAATAGTTCTGCTTTCGCTTGATTTCAGTTTCGTTGATGAGTGAGAATCGGACTGACTGTTATTGACCAAGTAAGTCTATTCTCTCATGGAAAAGACCACAGTTTAAGATTCTTGAGCTTTCAAATTACTATCAGATTTATTGAATCAATAGAAATTTGTTGGGGTTGATTGTAATGAAGGCTTTTATTTGGAAAATCTTTTAATGATGGAAATAGATTATGGGTTTTCTAATTGAGGAAATGTGCTGCAGTATTATATTAGGCTATGCGTTTTGACACATTTATGTAGGATATTTAAATTGATACCAATTTCGTCCATGAATTTATTTTATTCACGTCTCCACACATAGAGTTTCTACAAAAAAGTAAACTATACTATTTTTTGGTTCTAAGGCTAATAGCCTAGCTACTAATCATATGACTCAATGCTGTTCAATTATACATGCTAATATAATAACAACTAATAGTATCTTACATTTGGTGATTCTGACATGGCAGTTTTCTTCCAGGGCTGGTTTTTGTTCTCTCTATTGAAACATAATCGCCGTCCTTTGCAATGACTTGCGGCGTCGTTTATTGTAAACTTTTTTGATTTCTTTTTGAGTCTTCAAGATCTGTCCGCTTCAATAGAATGTTTTATGCAGTGCGTTCTACCTTTTCCATTGATAAATCAATTTTCCCAAAATTGCAAATTTAAATGCTTATAAATCGAAAACAAATGCATCTATTGAAAAACAGTTTAATCCATTGTCTTTTTCTATAAATTTCACACTGAAATGATGTGTCATATGACCACTATCCTTTGAAAAAAATGAAGGGGAATCCAATATGGCGAATCCAAGATGGCGGATAAAAATAAAAAAACCAGTAAAAATTTGTATTTTTAAAACTAAGTACGGAAACGTCTTTATATTACGTAACTGAGACGTTCTTGACGGAAGAAGCAGTGGCGTAACGTACACCCCCGCAGACCCCGCGGCGCGGGGGGGCCCGGGCTATAAGGGGGCCCGGAATGAAAATATATTTTTTCAAGAAATAGCTCGTGCTAAGACTGATATATATGTTTTTTTTCAAAAGAAATAAAACTGAATTACTGAAGGAAGAAGAATGAATTGGCTAATTATTGTCAGGTCAATGTTTATTGTTTACTTTATCAATTCGCAAATAGCTTTAGTGAAGGAATTCAGAAGCAGGATGTTGTGACTTCAGGAAATGGAAATGGAGACATACCGAGGACAAAACACTCTTCAAACAAACTTATCTAGACTGTAACAAATCATGTCTCCAAAGTGCAAATATTAGAGGAAATTAATATTATTTTCCCATCGAATTCCTCATTGTATATTAGCATATATTGTGATGTAAAGGAAAGTGGGGGGGGGGGGGGGGGGGTTGTGTAGAAATAGTCAATATTTTTCTTCATACAGTATTATGAATTCAGTCACTTTTGAATCGTCCAGTTAGATGCATCCCTACACGTGTCCCATAAATTGGCCTAGAGTAAACCGTATGTATAATATATTAATTGAGTTCGTGATCGTGAGTTTATTATTTGGAGTGCCATATTTTATTTCATTGCTATTCTATTTTTCAACATGCTGCGTTTTTGGTATTGTGATGTTGTACAGTCATGTTTTAGTTATTTCTATTTTTTATCGACTAGTACATTTTTAAACAATGTTCAGAAGGAATATTTATGCCCTTGATATATCAGATAAATTACGTGATTATTGTACAGAATAAGTATATAAATAATAGTTTTGGTTCAATTGTTTCAGTTTTCCTAACACAGTTGAATTTTTTCTTATAATAGGATCAAGTACTGTATGAGTAGTTTACGTTTTCTCTCTTCTGCCTCTTAAGAATAAATTTCTTAAATTTTTCCTCTTTTCCTGACTTAGTAATTTCGCGGTAATTTAGATAAAATGCCCTTTTTTCAAATTTTAACCGGTGTCCGTGTCTGCAAACGAGGCGAATTCTGAGAGAACACATTTTCTGGGAAAAGGATCGAAGGTGCTAACAAGGAGGATGTGAATGTGGATCCTATGGAAGACATCAATTTCAAGGTTTCTAGGTTTCAAGATTAATTATTTATCTGCGATGTTTTCCATGACGAATACCTAATTAACAATCTAATATTAAAACTGACACTGTATTTCACTTTTATATACTGTATTGTTTTACTCACTTTATTTGGAGATGCTTGAGGGATGCATTTTACTTCTGAAAAGTGACAAAGGCTAACGAAGCTTTTTTCAGAAGTGAAATGCATCCCTCAAGCATCTCCAATATAAGTGAGTAAAACAATATATAGAAGTGAAATACAGTGTCAGTTTTAATATTAGATAATCATTTATAACATAATCAACACTCAACTATTTTCATCTTTCAGGAGCCCGTAGGCTACAGCCAAAATCATTAGACTAGCCCCCCTTGAAACATGATTGAATTTTTAAATTTAATAGATAAAAAGGTGTTTTGCTCTTACATAATTATAACTGCCCAAAAAAAATCATGCAAGTTTTGTTTTTATGGGAGGGGAGACAAGGGAGAGGGGGGATATTTATATGATTTTGAGGAGAGGGGCCCGGAAAATCGATTGCGGGGGGGCCCAATTGGAAAACGTTACGCCACTGGGAAGAAGCTTATATAAATATATATTAACCTATATTATAAAGTACCATTCTATCTAGTGTAAATTGGTCAACCAAGGGGCTCAGTGGCGGATTTATGGGGGGGCGGGCTTTCGGGCTGAAGCCCCCCCAAAACCTCCAAAAAGTATTTGGAAGAGTGTAAATTTTTACCAATATAATCAGTTTGAAGCTTGTAAAATATTTATTAGCAATAATTACCTAATTCCACTACTAAGTCTTCAATTGCATGTAATCTGTTAACGTTTTAATACTGCATAATGTCTTAGTTACATTTATATTGCCTGCAACCAATCAACTCAGTGTTTAGATTTTTGTACTTACTGAATAGAAAAAGTAGTGCAACATAAAATTGCAGTAATTGAATCACGACAGTACCAACATTCTTTTAATACTGTAATGAGGAACTACATTAACATATCAACCAATAATTTTTTTAAAAATTCTATCACAGTGGTCGGCAAACCAGTGATCACCAGCTACTGATAAAAATTCCAGATACAACGCTTGCATTGCGTTTACTTTTATTTAATATGGATCTAATACCATTTTATCTGATTTCTCAAAGAGATTATACAAAAATTTTCTGGGGCAGTAACTTCAGATCCCATATTTCTATAAGAGGAAAACTAATCGTCAGATAAAACTTTAGAAAAACATATCTTTTTACAGTGTGGAATTCACACAAAGTTTATGTATTAAAACTAGATGAAACATTAGTTAATTGAAGAATTTGAAACTAACTAAAGCTCCTACATTGATTTTCATTCTTAAAAATTGAATAATATGACTGTTATACCGGAATAATACTATGTTCCTTGACAAACTGCTGAACATACAGATTCAGCCATATTTCAATCAAAATTTTCCAATTAATTTTATCGCTGATATGGTTAAAAGCACTAGTAAAGCTATTTTTTATTTCCCAATAATATGAATAATAACTATCGGGTATGATTGATAATGAAAAATTCAAAATCTTTCAAAATACTTCTCCCCCCCCCGCCACCATATCATCAGTAGCTACCAGCCACCCCAAAAAAAATTTCTGGATCCGCCACTGGGCTATAGCCCCCCTTAGCCCCTCTATGGATCCACCACTGATCCCTATAACAAGACCAGGAGAAAATGAGTCTGTTAATAGCTTCTCAAGTTGATTATAATCAACTGTAAAATAATTGAATGAAACTCTCCATGAATCACTCCAATAAATAATTAATCACCTCTAAAACTAAACAAGAATATAATAAATGAAGAATCAAAACTCCAATTAGTCATTCTTCATTAGTTTAACAGTAACATTTCTATAATATATGATTTATTTTTGTTAATCTGCTATGAGCTTCAGTGCTTTTGAGCTTAATCTCCAATCAAGTGAGTCATTGGATACATTGAATTCGAATAAGAGTTCAAAAAAGTAATTAACTCCTACTTCGAAGTTGGATGTTGTATCTTGATTTATTTTTTAATCTTTCTATTTAACACAAAATAGAAATAAAAAAAATACATCTGTTTTAAAGAGAGTTCAATCAGTTAACATTTGATGGTTACTTAGAGTAATGCAACTTCTTCTGATTAGTCTCAGCGCGTCCAAAAGTAATTGCTATTATTCAATTCCAGTGCCACTTCTCATGTTGAGAGTTGACTGTAATTGAATTTTTGATGTTGGTTAGCAATTTCTCGTTTGAAATGGATAAAGGAAGCTGGGATGGCTTAGAGGTGGGCAACCCTGTTAAGAAGCGGGATGGGAGCGGGTAGCTTGAGTGAGATGAGAAAAGCCATCATTTGCCAACCTGGATTATATTCCAGCGGCGTTTAACATTTCAATTGAAGACAGAGAAACCGATTCTGATTGGTCACGCCAGCTGGAACCATAGCTGCCAGTTTTTGCTGCCGCTGTTCGCGGAAGGGAGTTTTAATAGAATAAAATATCTCTTTACAGACAGCCAGGCTTACTTACACCAGGCTACAGTAATACCCGTTGAAATTTGCATACGAGGAGCTGAATGCTACTTGGAAGATGGTTCTATTTAGCATTCATTTCTCAGCTTCTAACAGTGACAGCAATCATCTTATTTCTCTTTGAAAGTACTTCCTGAAGAAAACCTCTATTTTTATGGGTATTTTATTCCTTTCCATATCTATTTTGAATGTGAAATTTACTCTCCAATAGATATAGTTGATTGAATGTTAGGAAAATGAAAGTAGAGGTTTTGAGGGTGAATTATTGGGAGTGAGGGGAAGTAGGGTCTGAAAGTTAGGGAAATTAATGTTCAGGGGACTTTGAGGCTACGTATTAGAGATCATTCTAGAAATTGTTGTCAGAATGGATGAATGTACACTGTACAGAGAAGATTCGGACACGTATTGGGTAAGGCAGATATATATGTAATAATGAATAATAAGACGAAATTATGGATACCTTTCACAATGTCACCTTCGCCATTACTAAGAAAATATATGTAATAGATTGAGGAAGGTATTTCGCGGTCGAGACCTCAGTTTGCATTTCGAAATGAATATGCTGCGTTGCTATGTAATATTCCAGTGCTGCTATATGGTATGAAGACCTGAATGCTGAAGAACATCAGTAATCACCTAGAAGCATTTGAGATGTGGAAACAAAGTAGAAGAATCTTAAAGTTACGCTGGAAAGATTACGTGCCAAATATTGAGGTGCTCAGGAGAATTGGAAAGAAAAGAGTGCTGCTGAATGCGATTAGAATAAGAAATATTGCAATAAGTGAGCCATCTGATGAGAGGAAACAAATACTCTCTTCCACACATCCGCAAACGATAATTAAGGAAAGAAGGAGCACTGGAAGTAGGCGTATTTCATGTTTAAACAATCCAGGCAGTAGTACAGCTGCTCTTCCACTCAGTTATTCAGAGCTGCTGCATGAAAAATAGGAATAGCCGTGATAATTTCCAACCTTCTAAGAGGAGATGACTCTTTCAACGAAGAAAAAGACTGTCATATTAATTTGTTCATGACATTTTTTGGGTTAGCGACTAGTAAACCATTAAATCTAATGCCATAGTGATTTTGTGAAATATGTGTGCATAAAATTTCAATTTGCATTTGAAATTATTTTATATCAAACCTTGAAAGATAATCAAATGATAACCAAACCTAATTATTATAAAAGATTGGTAATGTCTCTACTTAGTAGGATTAGGATAGAATAAATAGCTTATTAGTTTCTAACTAGGTCCTAACTCAAATAATAGGCGAAAAAACTAATTATTAGTCTCATGTAGAAATCTACAAAAGACAAAGCTGCGTATTGCTATATCAATTTTTGAGAGATCAAAATGCCCCTGTCTCAATTTTTGCATTTACATAACATTCATCATTATTCATATAAAGATATCAGAAATAAATATTCGGTTCTTCACTTCTTTTACAAAGCTCTGTTGAATTTTGGATTTCATTTCTTATTAGGGATAATGTTGGCTACATAATTAGATGCTTCATATAATCCACTGCTCAATGCTTTTATTTTCATTCACCTCACTCAAAGAAATATTTTTTCAATGAAAAGTTTCAAAATAATAATTGAAAGATAAGATGAATTATTTGCTAATGAATTAATTATGATGGTGATGCTTAATGAATAATAAGACGAAGTTGTTATAACCACATTTATAATAAATAGTAAGATACTAGTTTCTCTACGAAACTACTAGTATCTCACTATTTTCAATAAATGTAGTTGTGCCAACTTCGTCTTATTATTCATTATGGAAATCTCCCACAATGTCACCTTCACCACTACAAAAAAAGAAGGTGATGCTTGTCTATATAGGATTTCAAAGATAGATTAAGGGATGAAATATTTTATATTGAATCATGGGTCATATAATCAATTTTAAAGAAATTCTGTCAGTTCCTCGGGGTGCTGTCCTAGTTTGTGAATCAACCAATCGTTCTTCTAATTTATGAAACTCTATATGACCTGTGAATATGATTTTTTCCCGAATATAATTGAATCTGCTTAAAAAATTTCAAATTAAACAACTACAGTAATAGATAATTTTTTTTAGAACTGAAATCAAACGAAATAGGTGGAATATTTGTTGCAATATCCAAAAGTATACAGACTTATGATTTCAATATACTGAGATTTAAAACGGGTTAGAATTCAAATTGCTTTCCCTTTCTAAGCCTAGTCTCTATTGATTCTACAAGAAAAGTTAATTATTTATCCCATGACCAGATTAAAGAGCTTGAAAAATATATTGTTGGATTTTCGTCTGTAATCCATTCATCAACTCTGCCGAACAGTCTGATTGGCTCCAACAAGAAAAAGTACTTCACTTTCTTCAAATCTTCAAAGCTTTGTTCTGGAGCATTAAGAAAATTGATGAAGTGTTTTATCCTTTCTACTTCAGCGTATTCCCTAACCATCACAAAAGTTGGAATTTTTTCTCCCTCAGAAATCTTGGAGCACCTTTCCGATAAGTGCTTTAACTCAGTTCTATAATCATTGATTGTGAAAAAGTCAGAGGTGTGAAAAGGCTCTGATCTTTCTTCATCTAACAAATTTTATTTAAAAACTTCAAAAACCTGTCAATGTCTATGGAGTAATGATAATTTATGTCAAAATTTCTTTCGATTTGAGAAGAAAGTTCAATTTTACGTGATTGGTTCCATTCCATTCTCTTGAAATATGAATTACTCACCTGGAATAGCATTTCTTGTGAATCGTAACCTAGTTCCCATCCCTTCATTTAGTACGATTATTGACAGACAACGATCAATAACTGTTCTTGTCAAAAATATATTCATCGAACATAATTATTTGTGAGTTATTCTTGTATTATCTTAATAAAGAGTGGGACATAAAAATCATCCCTATTTGTGAATATGATTAATAAGGAACCAAGAAAGATAGTAACGTTTTTTCTCATTAACTAGGAACGTATTTAATGCAATTCAAGAGTATTTATGCAATATTGAACGGTTTTAAACAATACATCATTGGGATGGCATCCTCCCTCCATGATACACTGGTTGAATTCTTGGATATCCTGTTCCATAACGATCTGCGTTGTTGATATTACCTTTTTTTTGTAAATTTAACGACTTGCAGTTAGTTTTAGATTGTTAATATATAATAAATAAACTCACAGTTGGCCGACCGTTTACGAGTTATTGAAACTCATCTTCAAGGAAGAAGGCCTTGAAGATGAGGTTCAATAACTTGCAAACGTTCGGCCAAGTGTGAGTTTATTTATTATATATTAACAATCTAAAACTAACTGCAAGTCGTTAAATTTACACCAAAAAGTTAACACTGTTTGAGTCGTTATCTTTATACTTGTACTTTTCTCAATAAATTAAGACTCATCTCTCCTAATTTCAAAATCTAAAATCAAAGAATAATAAATGATGAATAATAGTCATTCATAGTCGATGAAAATATTTATTCTCTCTATTGTTAGAAAACCTCAAAACCAAAATCTTTTCTTCTCTATAGAAAAAATTCCAATGCAGAGTTCAACATTTTATTTAATCTTTGTGTGCTCTTGTTGCTTGGAAGTGAAAATGCCCGACTCAGGTCATTGAAACCCAAGACTTAGCTACCAACTTGTTAAGCTTATCACTCGGAAAGTACTCAACCTTATCACCATCTACGTTTACGGCTGGGAATTGCGGTGCCAGTTGTGGAATTCTGCTTCGTCAAGTTTAATTAAATTTGCACTGCAAAAAACTTCGTCCAGTTAAAACTCCCTTTTGCAAATTGAGGAGTACATTTTCATTAAGTATTTAAATACTACCCTGCAAATTATAATGATAATAAAATATCAATGATTTAAATTAAAAAAATAATAGATTGTTTGTAGCGATATTTTGAGAGTTTTAATGGGGTTAATAATCATTGTATCCGACCGGTTTAGTATGATTGTGAAAGATCCCAATATGATTTTAATGATTATGATGTCAGATAATTGAGATGCTACGAATCCATTTCAAACTATTTCGGATGACCAGTGGCGGGAAGCATTAGAGTTTAGGCCCCGAGCGGACCAGAGCAATCATTTTCTGCAGATTGAACTCATGTTGAACTGGTTACATGACTGTTGACATGGTTTGTCTTGTTGCATTGGTTAGGGCTAGCCAGTAATAAACAAACGGGGGCCAAGTGCGGCCCTTGAGCTAGTTAAATCCGACCTGAGAAATGCTTTTCAGTTAACAATGAAATCATACATCTAAAATAAATTACATGAAAACTTTATGTAAACTATAATGTAAAAGATATTTTCGGCGTTGCTGAATTAGAATAACTGTTACTCATTTATTGCTTCCAAGTAAAAAATTATTGCATCTGAGTTTGCAATGAGTGTTCTAAATACGTTATAAATATGTTGGGCTATCGCTTACAAGGGAAAATTGACAGGGAGAATTCAAATTTCAATTTTAACTTTTGTATTGTGACGATGTAGGCAAAATTGTCAAATTTGGAACCGAGGTGGGTTCCATTCAATGCCAATTGAGAAAGTTAATTAAAAAAATTGGGTCCATTCTTAATTGACATGACATATTGGTAAACCTGACATGACATATTGAGGTGACATATTGGTTACAGTAAGCTACCTTTTTCTTCTTTGCCTATTTTTGAAGTCTTATGTTGCACCCTGATTTCCTCTAGACCGATAGAACTAAACTAAAACTTTGAAAAAATATAAGTATCTCGGGGGCATTATCTTTAGAGCCTGACAGGTAGAAAGGTAATAATTTTGCTCTTGAGCAGTAATTAACTCAACTAGAGATTTTTGCAGAGAAATTATCGGCTTTAAATGAACTTTATAAGAGTTCATCTACCCACTGCAGACCAATCCATATGAGAGTTGGGATTGAGCCAGGGAGACATAGATGTCTCTCAAGATGGAGCTTCTACACAATATTGTTTCAAATTATGAGCTCTATGCAAAGTACATCTGAAATACTTTTCATGTCATGTGACCTTCCCACATGAAATCATTAACAGTGATTCTAAGATAACTCACATTTTGGACCTGTTTTTTGATGCCACAACTAAAACTCTCAACACATCCCACACTATGAAATCTCAATGGTTCTATAAGAAAAAAATATTAAGAAATTCCCATATTAAGATAGATGGTTTTAAGTTTCAGGTTCAATTTATTTTGAAATAAATTATAATAAAATTCAATTGTAGGTCGTTTGACATTTGGATTCACCTTGAAGCAACGTTCGAAATAAACGAGTCTTTTTTATAAAAAAGGGGAATTCTGGGTCCTCCACAAAAATTATTTTCAGGAATAACTCAAACGAAATTCATAAAATTTTGTACTTTTGATGTTTTTCATCACGAAATACAGTACACATATTGAACAATCTTACATGAAAATTGACACTGTATCTTAGTAGCACTGATTATGAAGCTTCTTGTCTCTCTAGTCAGGACATCTGCAGTGAAAATTAATTTCTCTAATTATTCAGCAAGAAGCAAAATAAAAAAATCTCCCTATACATTGTCAATTCTCATGTTATTTTTTTGTAATAGAATAAAATTTGAATCCGGGAGTCCTTCCGTGGAAAATGTTCGCAAAATCCATGACTGGATTTTAAGCGATTCTGGGCACGAAGCCATCCTTTCCACATTATGGGTCAAAGTGAATCATATCGAGTGCTTGAGTCATCGTCAATGTGAGATGGTGAAAACGCTCAATTTTCCTTTCTTGGATATGCCTATGAATTTGGGAATTACAATACTGTATTTGGAAATTGGGCAATGCATCCTTTTAAGGTCACACAAAACCCTTTTTCACTCATTGGTCTGCAATTATTTTCATGGTTCTTCATGCCTGAAGCTCTTCTATTTTGTAGGAACTCTTATTCTTGGAAAAAGTATGATATTTCGCATCTGATGAAATAGGTCTATTCTTTCTGTTAACTGTGTCTGGAATTTTCACTCTTCGATAAATCGTGATGTATCAACATCTGAATGTTTCAGATCTGGAAGGATGTGTCCATTTTCAATAAAATAATTATATCACCTAATTTCAAAGAATGAGATGTTCTCCTCAACATGCTTATTGGCCAGTTTGACCAATCGTATATGAGACAAATGTGACATTTCCTTCATTTTTCTATCAATCGGTCTTTAATATGTGTTCAGAGAGAATCCTCAACACCACTTTTTTATAATTCTGTGATTACTGCTCCATTAATTGCTAGTTCGCCAATGAATCTTCTTGAACAAGCACGAATTTCCAGTTGAAATGAACAAATTATCACATCTTATTACTTTACTATAGTCTTTAATTCCTTGCCCAAATTACAAAATCCCCCTAAAATTTTATTCGATGGGGCTCTGAGCACCAAGACCATCCAGTCTGGGCATCCTTGCCTAATATAACTAGTATTAAAAGACAGAAATTGATCTATCCAACTCTATCAATAGATTACAAAATGTGCCATCTTTTCAATTGAAAAAACCTATAATTTATTTCATGCAATTGCGTGATAATCTCGTTGGGAAATCAAGTCTTTTGTTTATATTGTTTCTAGTGTTTATAATGCTATAGCATGGATAACTGGTAACATGGATGCAGATGATAAAAAGAATTACAATAAGATAATATTTATGGATTAGAATCGAATGAACAAGTACTTATTTAGAATGAAAGTAAATGCTGGCTGGAGAAATTAGGAAAAATTAATATTGGTAAATGTACTAATATTGTCCTCTCAATTTGAATAATGTCTTCATCAAAGATGCAAAGGGAATTAGTCTACAGAAATGTAAATCCTTAAGAAATGTTCGTGATTACATTGTTCATTTCCTCTAGATATTCTCTACCTCGTCTGTTTGAATAACCACTCTTAATTTCATAATACGGACATTTGGTGGAAGGCTAAGCAAAACTTAGTATACAGCGCTTTCTTATTTCTAGAACTTTAATTTGATGACTGCTTTGGAGATTATTCATGAAATGAAGCAAACACGTTTCTTGTTGAGTGGACTTATCTTTTATGAATTTTTGGTACCCTTCGAGTTGAGCTAAGGTTGTGGACTTTTTGATTCTCACCAATGTTACAATTAAGATGAATGAATTGCATTTGACTTCAGGATGTGAAGTCATTGAAACGAATAATGTCATTCTTTTGACTTTACACGATGAAGAAAACTTATTTTATCGTATCTTCATAAACAAAATTCAACAGCTTCAATAGATTTATTAAGAGAGTTCACCTTGGCTAGCCAGTGAGATCAACCTACAAACAACGAAATCTTCCCATTCACAGGTTGTCTAGGCTTAATAATGTCTTGATGGATCCAATACGATTGTCATCATTGTTACATTGATGTTCTAATTATTTTGTAACGGATGGTTTATTGTAGTTTCCAGATGTCTATCACATGTGTGGATCTATGCATGTTTGTCTGGAATGCACCATTTGTAAGGTCAATGCTTTCAATGAATTGATTCAGCTAATAGCTATCAAGTGAGGTGTCATGTGATATTAGTTCCGCGCTTTGATGAGACAATGCTATCGTCATGTGCCCAACAATGTAAACATACAAAGCATCACTAATGTTTGTTCAATCAGGAGGCCTCGATTGTGCATAAATGATGATGATGATGATGATGATGATAGAGGTACCTATTTATATATGGTAATTTCCATGGATTCAAGAACTGTTATTATCCCAGACTCGTGTCTTACTAAGAGGGTGCACACTAATAGAAATTGTTTATTTGCCCAACTAATGTTCAATAAAATTTAAATTATTCATCAATGTGATTATATCAATTACTTTCTAGTTTTTACGATTCAATTTTTAACAGAATTGACTTGCATTGAATCAGGGGCGTATATTTAAATTCTTAGTTTAATTGTTTAGGCGCACACTAAAATCTGTAGCACTAAACTACTTCCATCAAACTGCTTGTTGGAGATGGTGACAAGATGAAGTGGATAACAAATGCATTCGACTTGTTTTTATTGAAATTAAATAGCTGAGCGCCGTAGCAGCTATCTGTACAATCAGAGATAAGCTACGAAACTCCTGGGCGCTCTTTGTAAGGGTGACCGATTGGATTGGCCAACAAAAAAGACTTTGTTCTCTGCTGTTAAATCACTTCCCGGTGGTTCGGAACCCACCTAGAACACTGTAGGTCCAACTCATCAATCATCATCATCCAATTAATAACTCACGCACACAGGTCTCAGACCTATATCGGCTTTATCCTCCGAAAAAAAATAATAAAAGAAATGAAGAAGACTAATATTTTAATGAATAAGTATCATCAATTTAAGGGTTCACTGTATGAAATAAGACGATATTGATGTGAATAAATTATTGAATAGTTTAAAATATCAGCCTAAATAAAAAACAGACAGAGTATTAGACAGAATTTTCACAACGGAATTAATTGATGTTCACTCTTAATAATATTGTTATATTTAAAAGATCAAAATGTTCAGAATTAAAGGACAATGAATGACATGAAAAATGAGCTGTTTTATTGTTGAAGAATATTGTGTAAGTATATCAAATGACATATTATGTTTGATTTAATATAAGAATATGTCATTTAAAATATAAATTGTAAAACTCTCTAAGATCTATAAATCTTTGCATATTGTACAAATTTTTCAAGAGGAAATTTGTCCAACAACAAGTATTCAAATCGACTTGCTTGACTTGAAACACTAAATAAAATCTGGTTTCAGTAGGAAAGTATGAACATTATAGGTTACAAGGCTATTGGTTTATAATAATCTAAATAAACTTATTATCTTTATAATGTTTATATGTCCAGCATTCTTCCAGCTTATAATAAAGTATAGTTGATGCCTCAACCAATGGGTTGTGATTGAAGTCGAAATAAGTTTTAAAATTGCAAAACAATAAAGAAAAAGGCAGTGTTGAGCCAATACAATTATATTTTTTCCGATTCATAACTATTTCTCATTGGTAATCAGGGTTTTATCCATCATGTATCATCGGCTGTTGTTTGTATTTAAACGGTGTTGCTTCCATAAAAGATTTAAACCCCTTAATTTGCTTACTAGCATAAATTAAACTTTCGTATAGTGTTTTTATCATTCAATTATGTTTGAGGATAGTGTGAGTGGTTCAAAGTTATTGGAATTATGATACATGACTCTCCCTTGAAATAAGGGGGAGTTCTAAGTGGTGAATATTTTCCCCCAAGGAAGTAATGAACTAGAAAAAAGAAATCTATCAAACAGTTTGCGACGCAAACAGTTAAGGGAATTGGTTGGTGTTGCAACAGACCACTTGACAAGACCATCCCACTCAACTGATTTGATTGATTAGACACGAAGAGATTGTCCTTAAAGCTCCAACGACATGCTTACTCTTCTTAGTGCCTACACTTATTAACATGGATGAGGTAAAGGGTTCAATGGAAAAATTATGCATTTATTCATACTCTAAATAATAGTTAGTCATAGAAATTTTCTTTATTTTTTATACATAATTTGCAAGCTCAATGATATTATTATCATTATTTAGATCAAGAGGAGGCCATCCACGTTTATTTCTGTTCAGGCTATAGGTGAGATTTCATGAAAATAATAACGTCAACTATTGTGTGAACCGATTCTTATCAAATGAAAGTCGTGAGAGTATTTTAAGTAATTCATCTTATAATAGCCAAATACCACTGAAATCACAGTTTTTCGAGAATCACGCGACTAAAAACCCTGAGAAATACCCTCAAAATTAAAAGATCAATAAAAAGTGGAGTTCATTCGAAATTCAAGTGAAAATTTTGCGAGAATCAAGCAAACCCAGCTTGTTGGCGTTAGTTTCATTGTATATTTTATATTTTTCCCAACTTGCGATCTTGACGGATTTTTAAGGCCAGCGAAACGATGTTGCTGGCCAGTCGGTCTAATAAAAATGAAATATGATCTAATATAAAAACTGACACCTTACTTCAACCAAACACAGCACGGTAATATTATAATTAACTGCATTCAGAAAAGTCTTTCGGAAATTAAAAAGACTCACTACATTTTCTTCAATCATTCATATCAATAATAGATATTGAACAATTAATACCAATATCTTAATTATATTGTAATATTAATCTAACTTAATACAAAGGTTAACTCACACTATGTTTGAATCATGTTGTTGTTTGATAATTTTATATGGCTATGCTATATAACAGAGGTAAACAACCAATCAGCTCTAACAGCTACAAGTTTATTATGCTATCAAATATCACAACCCCATAGCAGATTTTCAATGACGCTTCTATTACTTCCAGCAGGGCTGTACAGCTGGACTACATTTAGATCTGCTATATAGCTCTGCTTGATAGTGTAGACGCAGCATTTTTATTTTTGAATATAAGAGAAATAAATTATGAAGATTAAGCGTGGGCAATGGTGTGTAGTCTGCTTATAAGGACAATGCTAGTTCAGCTCAGCTCCTATAGTTGTTTTAAAAATAATAATATTGCTATTTAGTCACCGTCGTACTGGGTTGTGTTGGAAATTAAATAAGAAACTTTTCTAATTATTATATGCCTATAATATGTTTTCTAATGATAGAACCAATTATATTTATGATGATTAAAATGATTAATTGATGAATGCATCTGAAATTTAACTGCAGCTAGAAGAATGAAAAGAAACTGTTATCCCACACAAATTAATGCCACGTCCCCCGACTTTTGAGATGGAAAATCATCAGAGCCATGACAATAACATATTGTTTGAAAGCTAAGCTAAGTTTTCTTTAGAGAAACTCTATTGAAATCCATGAAAAGGTCGTGATTCTCTTTTTGCAAAATTCCCGTCACGTTTTCACTTCAAATGCGTTGATGAACAATTAATTTCCCGCCTCATTTGAAACCGAATTCAATTAATTATTCAGGGTCCAGAGCTCCATGAACAATTGAAATCAGAACAGTATGGCTGTTCAATTATATGACGTCATAATACCATTAGTTAAATTTGTTTTAAAGGCTAAAGAATGGTTGTTCTGAGTATACTCATTTATTCATGGGAGTATCGTAGTTATTGTTTAATTGCTTTATTATTATAGCTCGCTTTGTTTGAATAATCATTTTATTGGAATATTATCTGCGAGAAAGATCAGTTAGCCTGCAATAACAGTGTGTTTTTGTGAATTGTGCCCACATAATCCTGACAGTTGTTAAATACATGATGAGATGAAGTAATTAAACAAAATTGTCATACCTTCCCGGAAATCGAAGCCCGGGACCAGTTATTGAAACCTTCATATACATCCACATAATTCAACTTAGAGAGCTTATTTTGGTATTTTTCTCAATGGCATTTCCCTAAAATACAGTATTACTGATTCAATAACGGATATGATTGTTTCAGGTCAGCGTTTTCTCAAGGGTATTTCATTCACTCTAGCTACAAAATTCTTATATCTGAACTGAATATGCTGCAATTTTAGGGTGCTGAATAACCATTCATATCATGTGGAACTAATTGTTTCAATTTAATGTATGTTTTATTTTGTGTGTCATTTACACGTTTTGTTTTTGGGAGTATTTCAATCAGACTACACACTGACAATATCATGTTTCTATATTGTAGCTTGGTATCATTTATTGATTTTTTTTGTTCACCAACATTCATCAATGATTTAGCTATTAATTTTCCTGTGCATTATACTGTAGATGTTTAGATTATTGACGACGATGGGTGGCTAAACTGCTAAGCGAAACACTCTAATAATCATTATAATGGCTATGTAATGTTTGTATAGAATTTTCACAGCTCGATGTGATTCTATCTTGCTTTATTAAAAAGGAATCAAAAGCTGAATAGAACAATTATTATTTAGTTGGAAAAGAGTTACTTATTATATAATAATTTTCAAATATAAGTTTACTTTAATTCTCGAGCTCATTAACATTTCTCCTCAAACCTAGATAAAGGACTAAACTGTTTATAAGAAACCTCGACAAACCAGAAATATTACTTTCTTCTTCTTAAATTAAATAATTATCATATTGTGCATTAAATTTGGTTCAGCTTTCCGATCAGATATATCTGGAACGTCTAATCAGATGAGTTATTATTTTGTTCAACTCACCTGATTGACCAAAATAGGACATTACAGTACCCACTATCACATAATTTATTAGGATTATGCACTCCACTCCACCCTCATTTTCAACTTTTCTGAAATGTCACAATAACTGTTTGACATGAACTGTAAAGTCTCATGCTGCAGGTCCAAGAGATTGTCATCTGAGACAGTGAGACCTTTCCATTTAAATGGAAATTACTGCTGGGAGACTATTTCGAACTACAAGTAACTGAACTGTTCTAGGCTGATGAGATGGCTTCAAAAGGATCAGCCACCATCCACGTCCAAGTGCTATTTGTCCTTTTTTGACAAAGAAACACAAACTCAAACGTCGGCTCTCCCATCGTTAAAATATATAGATTAAATATACAAGGAGAAACAAAGCATGTCCTCAATTATCAACAGATGAGAGAGTTTGCTGTGAATTTTCGCATGTGAGAGTTGCGAACATTTTGAAAATGAAACACGCTACTGTTTAAAAAGTTACTAAAACATCACTAGAAGTAGAAATTTCCTAGAAAATCTATGAAAATCAATGTTATGACACACAAATACGTTATTCACAGTAACGTTATTTTCCATCATATTTATTAGGCTATTGAAGAAAGAAATTGTGTTATATTTCGATCCGGCAGTCCAGTTTTGGCTCCGTGTGTTGAATGAATAGAGAAATTAGAGTGTATTCAATCGCAACGATTGTTTATGTTGACTGATAACACTCAATGATAATAATAATTATTGGGCAATATTGTGATTGTAGGTGGATATTTAGTCAATGCAGAGAATCTAGCATAAACGTTGGATGAGTATGAAGGATAGAGGGGGGGGGGGAAATACATATCTAACTGCAGTATTTATCTTTTCTTATTCGGTCCTTTCAAAGCTTGGTGAAACACTGACAGGAATATCAGAAAATAAAGTTGAGAATATGTTGTGAGAAATCAGTGTACGAAATGGAGTCGGCGTAGCCGAGTTGGCTTATCGCTGGTCTGATAAGCCAAAGGTCCTGGGTTCGATCCCAGTTGAGTACAAGACATTTTTCTCGAGCCACTCCCGTGTTTCGGAGGACACGTTAAGCCGTGGGTCCCGGTTGCATATAAAAAAAAGCAGTCGTTAAAAAAGCGGCGAGGTGGAACTACCCGTAAGGGTCTCCCCACCACGAAAAGCCATACGAATTTACTTTAGTGTACGAAATAATTTCTGCAAAAATATTCTATTTTCTCTCGATTTATTGGCCGGAAAACTCCATTTGATTGAAATCAACAGACTGAAATCAGTCCAATCCAATGAACTGGCGTACTTTGATAAATAAAGAGCAAACTGAAGTTTTTGAATTTGTTTAGTTTCATCTACCGTTCATTTATTTCTCTCTAAATAATTGCTTGATCATTCATTAAAATAGTGTGATTTGTCAATTTTCTAATGGAGTGCTGTGGTCTACTAAAGCCAAAACATCATCAGTCTTCAGCCAATTAAATGAACTACCAAGAATCATTATTATTCTGTTCGTTTTTCACATCCAAACAGTATATAAATGCAATATACTCAAATTATTCTAGAAGTATATGAATGCAATAACAGTATAAAATTATTCTCTAAGTATATAAATGCAAAATTATTCTCTCAAACTCTGCGCACGGACTCAGGTTGATCATGAATCCATATTATCTACTTTACAAAGCAAACGACAAGTATTAATTGAGGAATCCCATTGAAGTTTAGCTTTGTAAATTTATATATAATTATGCAATGTAGGCTAAAAAATATTGTTTTGAAAACTGTATTAAACTGAAACACATATCCAAACATTTAATTGGATAAAAAGATAACGTTTGTTAGGAAAACAATAATAGTAATAATCAGGACTTTTTCTAATGAGTGTAGCCTAAACTCTTTGTCTAATATTCATTATAATATTATATACCTCATTGTCACAACTTTTAAGGAAATGGAAGTTTGAGATGATCAAAATAAACTTTAACAGGTTGACAAGATTATTAAGAGATTATTTAGTAAGGTAGATGGAGCCGACATACATCAATGTGCCAACTTCTCAATGACAAGCACGTCTCAACTTATATTCTTTACTTTTTGGTCTCTCACACTATGCTCTCTCTCTCTCTCTTTTACTCACTAATTGATGAATCTACTTTCTCTTTACTTCCTTACTATTTTTTCTTAGCGTTCTATTTCCTGCCATAATTTCTGAATCTCCAACTATAAAACTAAAATTTTATGCAAATCAGCAAGCCGGTTAATTTGACAGTTTGTGGTGGAGTAGGGAAGAAACTGGATAACTATTCAACATAACTTTGATTTTTATTTTAGGCTCTGTTGAATATAAACAATATTTTCAACTACATCTTTCAATAATTTTTATCACATCTGTTACATCTCCGGTCATTTCTATTACTTCTTTCTCATCTTATGATCACGAAGTGTTCCCTAGTTGAATCTTCAAGTAACACCTGAATAGCCAATAATAGATGGTTTCTCTCGATCGTAATATTTTCTACCTTCATCCACCATTGACGACTCGTTGCGAACACTCTTGTGTTACTGATTGGAGCTCATTGTACACAATTCAATCAGTATCGTCTTACGTACAACGCGCTGCCAAAAAGTCTAGTTCGATCTTAAAATTCTATAGATCTATGAAGTAATTTCATTATAAACCAGACAATAAGTTGATTACAGAAGGATTGCAACCCTCACAATTTCATAGCAGATATAAAACAAATAAGGGAGAAATTTCGCTCTCCTAACCGCTGTAAAACGGGAACTAAAAAAAGAAATTATTTTCTAAACTCTAGCATCAATTGAGGCGTTTATTACAAAAACAGCTTTTGTCAAAAAAATCGAAAAACGTGATAAAGGGATATTTCGATTGTTGGCCACCCTGAACATGTCTCAAGCTACTCATTTCTCACAAAATCAGCTTATATCACTCGCAATAGCCTGTTGAAAATATATCGATTCCACAAAAACCGAAATTGTCAACATGTGTTTCTCACAAAAACAGCAGATGTCACTGACATCAGCTGTTCTTGCAAGAAATTTAGCGGGAACCATTTTGCAGCATTCAGATCGTTGTTGTGCAAGGTTGTGGTTAAGTTCATTATGTCTGAAATTCCAACAGAAAAATGCAAAATACCAAAGAAAGAAGATTTAATAAGAAACAAAAAACACAACAATTTTAATACTTTATTGCTTTAACATTCGAATGTTTCCTTTTTTGAATCAAAATATTGATTTGGGTAACATTAAGATTTTCTTTATGAAAAATTCCTACAAAATCAGAATGTAATATTTTATTTTCCATTTTTAATTCTAGCCTTTGTATTCATTTCTTGTTTCAGTTTAAAAATTTTCATTGTTTCCAATAAAAATGTTGTTGTAGGTAAAATTATGCCTTTCATTCTGAAAAATTCTTACAAAAACCGCATATGTCAAATTGATTTTCATCTTTTACTAGGCAACAATTTATGATATCAATGTAAAAATTGTATTGAATCAATGCTCATAGCATTAGGATGTAGTGGGAAAATATTCTATTCTATACCTTTTACACATTAGAGTTCTCCTGAAAATTTCATTTTTTTGACAAATGCTGTTTTGTAATAAACGCCTCAATTATTTTCCCTGTTCAATTTCGATATGGTCTGTTCATATTTTTTGTAATGAATTCAATATTGTAAAAGTATTAAATTTATTATCAATACACTTTCAGAAAAGCCCATTAAAGCATAATTCATATGAATAGTCGCATACGATTGAACGTTATATTTATAACATAGAGCATAAAGTGTTAATTGTTAATAAAAGTCAGACATGGGATTATTCACTTTCATTTCAAAAATTTGGTTAAAGAATGAAAATTTATTTCATTTTATTAATCTGGATTAAGTTCTAAACTGGATTTTTCGATGTAATTATAAAACTATAGCTGCTTTTGTTTTTCATCTCGTGATGTCAATCACGAGAAACGTTTAGTATATGACTGTGCTTAATATTGTATTTAACAATTTTGTAAGTAATTTATCGATGGATATTTCGAAGATATTTATTTTCACGTCGATAATTAAACACATCCGGGGGCGCACCCGGGCTTTTCGTTTGGGGGGCTTTCCAAAAGGGCGGTCTGAGATTTTGTCTATTTTTTTGCAAAATTAGCACCCTAACTTTCCACGCCCTCACTCATTTTACCCCTAAAATTTATTTTCTTTCATAGCGATTTTCAGTTCATTTCTCAAACAGCCAGACCATAAAAGTTGAAATTTGGCACACATTCTCGGGCTAAGGCAAAGACGCTTTGTAAGAAAGGTTTCAAAATATTCCCTGAGATATGCCAAAAAACTGAACATTTCTGAAATTGTGGTGTTTTTTAATGTTTGGCCCCAGAATAAACTATTTTTGAAAATTAATCTGTTTATCTGTTTTATCTGTTTTTTTAATTTATGCCGTTTTTCAAGAGTCTTTTGGCATAGGAACTTCAGTATCCAGAATCTTTCAAGACCAAGGATAGCTTTTAAAATTCTCCTCAAAAAGAGCTAGAATTGATAATTTTATAAATGTTATGAAAACTCTCCCTTCATATAACTGGGGTTAGTCGGACAGCTGCGCGCGAAAATAGCATGTTAACTCAATTGTTTGAATTTTTTCCCTGTTGGTCAATGGGCCTAGCCTTTTGAAAGGCGAGCGTAGCAAGTTAAACAAATTTCCAATAAATTTCCCCCCATTTTTGCATATTTTGTGATATATCTGGATAACTACGTTAGTTGAGACTTGGCACACATTTTTTTGTATTTTTCACTTCTTTTAACCATCAGACCCATTCGATGCACCACATCGAATGAAAGCCCTTAGGCCCGTTTCACACATATCGATTTCATCCGTTCGTTAAATTCTCGAACGGTCCACATTCCAACAGTGGCGTGAAGAAATAAATGATGCTCTTCACACACATCGATATTATGCCGAACGTTAATGACAACCGTCCGTTGCCGTGAAGCAGCTGTCCAATGTCTCGACCAGGACGGGGCCGTCCGGTAGGACACGGGCTGAGGTATAGTAAACTTGTGGGCAGTTTCAAACACATCGGAATTGCCCGTACGAAAATGTGCATTGCTTATTCAATAAAAATTATCTATTTGCATTCCTTTTCCTCTTCAGAGACTTCTCTGTCTCTGTCTATATAAATAAAGTAATTTTATCTTTATTTATCCGTTTATAAACCGTTTGGAATTCAAAATTTGTTCACTTTTGTCCATTCCGTTCGAGTTCAACCGAACAGCTGAAGTCGTACGGCCGATATCGATGTGTGTGAAACGGCCCTTAGGGTTCAGAATAACTAGTTAATAATCCGCTACATACTACATAGTTGATACAACATGTAATACAAATCCGCTATCTTTAATTCTTCGCTAGCGATTTCAATTTTCAGGTGAATAAACCTAATTAGGTCAATTTCTGGGCCACTCAGCCTATTTCTATCCTTGGTATTCCTAAGATACATCTTAGAAATGTCGTTACGGTATTTTTATGAACACTATTCTATTTGAACAAGTGTTAAAACATGGAATGTATCAACACTTTTTGCTTGAGTCACTTAATTTGCTTGATTAATATCAACATTTTGATGAAGTCCTCAGGCCCTTGGGGGGGGGGGGGGACGTTAAGCACCGAAAGTCCCCCCTAGGTGCGCCACTGACCACAATCATCAAAGCTGAACGGTAAACTCCATGAGAATAAAAAATACAGTTTCAGTGCTTCTGTCTCACTCAGCTCGTAGAGCGAAAACACTCAGTAAAATACAGAGTTGGAAAATTTTGAGGATGCTGAACATATTACTTCATTTTTTTTTTTGTTTTTGTAAGTTCTGTCTATGAGTTTATGATCTGCAGAGTATATAACTTTATAAAATGTCGACTTCAGATCAATAATTAGATCTAAATGCATTATCAGCGTAGCGGAAATAACTATGGTTCTGCTGAAATTTTTATGTGACAATAAGCTAGTAAAAAAGAGTTGGAGAGTTTCTTCGATTGGAAATGATGAGAGCTGGATGGAGTGCTTTATCGAATTTTTAAAACTTTTAGATTGAGATACCTCAAAAATCTTCTAATTTTATACTTAGAAAAATAAAGTTGTTGAAAAAGTCGTTATATTTTTATTTCTTAGCAACTACTTTAGTAATTAAGTCAGTAAAGTTAGTTATAACGTCAGTAATAAAGTCAGATAAGTTAGTAATTTGGTCTAATATTTCACAATTTCATATGTTTCAGAGATTATTGAATGGAATGGATTTCTTTCTCGACTGAAGAGAAATCGCTATCATTAAAAAGGTAACCAGATACTCTGAATAGATGGAGAAATCTAAAATACACATAAAAATAAAGATAAAGCATATAATACTTTAAAAGATGGATAATTGAAAATTTATAAAATCATAAGTTCTTTAAATATATAGAAATACAATGGTAATTCTTAAGCAAAAGTTAGGTTACATTTCTATTTAAGGGTAGCTTCAATTCAGGTTGAGTTTTTCCTTGATTTTCACAGTTGAAGTAATAGAAATGATTCACGGAAGATCTGCTTATGAGTTTTTAAAGTAATGACTGACATGGGAGCCAAAAAATTATGAGAACAATGGCGTCCTTGTTCATTCTTTGAGTACATAAATAAGTTGAAAGCTGGGTTATTGAGAAAATAACTGGACACTTCTATCTTTGATCGAATGATTGAGTACCTCAGTCATGGAATAGGTATGAATTGCATGAATTTGCGACTCTGCTTCAATGAACTCATGAATATACTAAAAAAACTTGAATGAGTTCTAAAATTATATCAAAATTATTTTCATCAACATAGCTTGGAAAAATTTAAATTTGATTGAAGAAAAATCCTATGAAAAAAAAATGAAATATTGATGGTGTAATTATGACACCATAAGTTCAGCGACACTGGTAAAATACCAGCGACTGCGTTTGGAAGTCCATTGAGATTTTTTAGAATACCAAGAATTGGGCCACATTTGACCGCCAGTGTAAGGGTGCAGGACGATATACTATACCGTCCTGGTAAGGGTAGGGATGTGTTGACAACTATGCTATTATAAGCTTCAATTGCACAATAAATTAATAGCTCTACAACTTTGAAACGTATATTTCCTTGAAGTTTTCAGTTGTAGGGGAGATATAAGCAAAGATGCTTTAAACCCTATTCGAGGGTAAATTTTCACCCTCCCAATCACTAAATACGCAAATATCCATATGGAGGGTATTGAGAAATACAAATATTGTTGATGAATTCCTTTTAAGAATATAACATTGACGAATATATCATCAATAATATTTCAATTGATATGATAGCATATTGAGATACTCATGTTTAACTATGATTAATGAATTGGCATTGGAAAAAAGTCTTGGTATTTTCCAAAATTAGGCAATTCTGAGTCCTATGAGTGTAGGTTGCGGTTTTCTGACAATATCACTGACGCTATAATATTTAATAGCTTAAATTGAAGCTTACGAAAACCTCAAATTTTGCGGTATTCAACTTCTAATGAAATACATTAAAAAATTTCGTAATTTCTGCAAAATAACTTAAATTTTTAAAGTTAAGTATCTCATTTGATGGTCATTGCAGATAAACAATATTGGTCTTATTTGAGTGAAAATTTAGTCTTCTTCAAGAATATCACACAATTTTAAAAGAGAGCAATAGTTTATGAAATATTCTCAAAAAACTAAAAAAAGTGCTGAAATGTTGTCTTTTTTCAAGATTGTGGACAAAGCACAGGGGTAGAAATGATGGGAACGAATTGTCGTTACCAATGCTTAGCGAACGGTTATGTGAACGGAAATGAAGCTCTAGGTTAAAAACGAAAAATAAGCTGAACAATTTTAAGTTATCTCATATTGGCAGTGCTTGGTATTGTGAACTTAAAAAAATTCTTCTTCCTTAAGATTTTCTCAGAGAATTTTCTATGAATGCTATTATTGAAACCAAAAAATAGAGGGTGAGCTGGACTTCTACAACATTGTTTTAAATGGATTGGAAATGCAATTAATACAGAGGCATCTTCAAAGAAGGTATCAATAGTATTAAGTAACACAATTGTGGTGTCTCTGTCGTGGGCGTAACCTGTGTGCAGAAACTTGGTACATGTTGAATGAAAATCAAAATACCTGTATTAATAAAAATTAGAGAATTAAAGAGAAAACTTGAGGATTAAAAACCTGGACCAGTAATAAGGGTAAATTTGGAATCACCTATCGAAGATATCACAGATTCTTAACAAGGATATTATATTTGTTAAAAATCTTTCACTATACATTGCTACAAATTAACTATTGAATCGATAAATAACTTCACCCTTTTATATTCTACAACTTTCATAGATTCTACGACCCCATGTTATCATTGCAACTTTCCCGATAACCAATAAATGCTACAACTTTCATTGTTTCTACCAAATCCGTGAAATCATTAAAAGTTTCCCAGGAAGTTTGAAAAGGTGTTGTGTACTGAGCGCAAAATGTGTGAGAAATAAAGTGTCAAATGTAATTATTATATAAACTATTATTATTTCTACTGACTTGATGATTGATGCAAACGAGGCGTCCGCTTTTGAAGTTGTTCTCAACAGTTGGCTGCTTAGATGAGGAGCGCTTTAGACGCTTTTCAGTGTCTGTGATGCAACTGATGTGAAGACGCGTGGCGTAATGGGCCTGACGCGTTTGCTCGACGTTCTTTTATGAAGTTCACGTACACCCCCTGACACCCCTCACCATCCTATAATTTGCCCCGCCCATCACGCGCAGCCAATCACAGGCCACCATCCCCTTGTGACGTCATTCTTTACCTAAAACTGGAAGAATTAATCAACACCGGTTTCAATTTGTAACCCCGCAGATAGTTATGTCCGAAGTACAAATACAATACGGCGACAAATCTCGACTCAAGCCGGAAAATTGCTCTTATGACAAACAAATCGTTCCAGAAAACCAATGTTCGCCAATACACTCGCCAATGTTCGTCGATGCTCGCCATTTCTGGCAACAGATGGAAGATATTGCAGGCGAATGGATGGCACTACTTGACCTTGATCAATTGTTCTATGGTTGTGTACTCGAGAAATCGATGCTTCTAGAAGAAAATATGTCAAGGCTCAGATATGAAGGGGTTGACTTCAATTTGTAATTTTGACTCATTTTTTCAGAATTTTGCTTATTATGTTAGAAAATATGCTAAAAATTATAAAAGTTGATATACCCTACAGATTTGAAAAAAATATTTACAGTTTATTGAATGTAGCAGGGTGAATCCTTCATACAGTCGTTTTCATTGCACTATAAGTTTCTTCGTCATTTGAACACATTCTATGTTTCAACTTCGGATCTCAAATTTGAAAAATGAATGGTATTAATTAATTTGCAATTTGATCTTCAATTAATAATTATCATAATAAATGTTGATGGTGTCTCACTTTATAGGAAAAATAATAATGAATTCTGAACTCGCCAAATCTATTGGCGGCTGAAAAAAATTGGCCACACTGTCTACATAGAGTCACTGTAGGCTAGGATGTGCGGCCATTATTTAATTGAATGTTGCATTAGATTTGAATTGGGTTTGCATATTTTGTAAGTTGGTTATGTCTTGTCCTTGTCTATTATGCTTGTATAACTATTAACTTTTTAAGTGAATATCAACAACGCAGTTCGTCATGGAATAAGAAATCCAGGAACTTGTTTAACTCATATTGTCACAGTGTATTCAGTTTGTGGCTTTTTTGAAAAGTATGTATAACTTCTGAGTCGTGATCTGCAGTTTTGCCCTGTGTAGTATTGGGGGCATCTGTTTCATTTGAGTTTGTGTTCCTGGTTTGTTGTATTTTCGGTTTGTATTCTTTGTTAGGTGAGATGTTGTCTTTTGTTGAAGGTGGTGCTTCAGGTTGTTTGCAGTTCTGAATGCTGTGTTGAATTCGGATTTTTGGAAAATGTATCTTATCTTGTGTGATTTTTAAAAGTATGTGAGTATGAAAAACTTGTTTTAAATTGCATTTTTTGACTCTTGTTTTGCATTTTATTTGGAATTCTGTTTCTCATATTTCTGTTGGATTGATCATATTGGTCAAGTTGTCATATTGGAACATTCAAGAGTCTGTGGCTCATAAATATAAAAGTAGAAAGTTTGTGCTGAGATGGATGGTTGAATGAGTTGTGAATGAGTGTATCTATAAGACTTAGTTACCTAAAGTTCTAAAATTGTGCATGTATAACATTCGGCGGCGCTGTAGCGCAGTTGGTTGGAGCGCTTGTCTGTGATAATGATAAGGAGCTCTGGCTGGCTTCGTTTCCTACAGTCTTATGTTCGAATATCATTCAGCCATGGATGTTTCTCATCATTCACCCATTCACCTCATTACCCACGCACAAGTCTCCGGACGCACGTGAGCATCATCCGCAATAAAAGAAATGTAATGGAAAACATCACAGATGCCAACAAAGCTTACCTTTTTTACATTTTGATGACTTTATTTGTCTATTCTGTCAATTCTAATATATCAGTTGTCTATTTTCAGTTTAAACTCATATATTATTTTTGCTTCTCAGTTGTCAACACTCGTTTTTTATTTCTGCTGCATTTTCATCTTGAATGATACAGAATATTTAGATAGGAAACTGAGAGGTATTCAGCAATCAACTTTACTCGCTCACCTGTAAGTATTCTTGGTCGCCTATGAGTACTTGAGTAGTATTGATCACTTCTCAGTCAATGTAGGTAATGTAGGTCATTAACGTGCGGGAATGTATTTCCTTTTCTTAGAACTAGAGAAGCAAACAGTCGTACAAATTGTCCACGAAAAAGTTTGATTCTCTAGGGCTAACGGAAGGTAAACCTATAGGAACTGAGAAGTTTTTCCTCGAAGGGAAACGCAACTGGAGTTTTTTCTATCAAAATACAAAACTTTTCAATCATTCCTCCAGCCTCTTCCAAGGGTTGAATATTCAACAGTCATTGAACTCATTGTAAAAAGGTATCATAAAAATCATACAGCTGGCTATTACGTTTTTTCTCAATTGCTCTCTAATTTTGAATAAATCTCATTATTATTTATTTTCAATTGTCTACAACTGATGATCTCGTATCAAAAATAGTAGCATGAATTATTATTATTGCTATAGATCAACATCAACCAGATTAGACCGAAAATTATTTGAATTCTGTAATTTTATTAGTTAAATGTAATTAATTGGTCTACTCACCTATTTTTGTGAATACATCGGAGAAATCCATTAACAAACGGGAGCTCAAGCTTCAAGCTTTGCTGTTGAGTTCAGGGTGGAGTAGTTTTGTCGATGGCTTATCCTTGTCATGTACGATCCACTGGATTATGAGAAACCATTTTACAATTCGGTCTTCCACCGCAATTCATAGACATTGGATAGAGCTGCGTTAATAAGCTCTCGCTCAGTATAAGCTTCAGCTCCTATAGCTTATTAATATTCCAAGGGCTCCATTCTGTACATTACAAATCCCTCGCCATTCAAAATCGCATGGATTCCCATGTGTCTGCAGTCTTGTGCTGATATAATGGTTTGTATGTAGGCATAGAAGTTGGCAATGATTCTATCATAGTTCCACGTCCCATTATCGCTTCATTGGAGGAGTCTTGAATGGATTGCGTGGAAAATCCTGAATCTGAATATGATTGATGGGATATGAGGCAAATATTTTAAAATAAAACTATCGAAAGTTAATAGTACAATAAAATTAAACTATATTTGAGATTTTATTAATGTGATTGCGACCCAAACAAAATGCGGAATAAATAAGAATAAAATAATTTCAAATTCAGGTTTATTTCAAACAAAAAATAATGTGTGCAACAAACTTTTAGTGTAAAATTAAAAAAGGATAAAAATAAATACAAACTACTGCCACTGAAAGATGAAAAGAAATGCGAAATAATTAATTCCTACATAGGCATTACATTACTGCCTGTGTGCGGGAATGAGTCCACAGGAAGGTCAATAAAACACAATTCCTTGGTGTTATGAAATGAAAGCCTGTCAATAATAAAAAATAAAAAGCTTTAAAGTATTATCCAGCCCCCTTTCCAATGTGGCCTACAAACTTCCCCCATTGTAACCCAAGCAATCCTTCCACTGTGGCCCATGGACCCTCCCTCGAAATCCAAAAAACCCTGCACCGAACCCCCAATCGTGAATCCCCCACGAACCTCTCTAACCAATGGAGAACACAAGCACACATTCTCAGTCTTGTAAGAAGTAATAATATAGCATAAATATTTGCAATTATTAATAACACGTTACTTTTATAGAATAATTTTTGAAAACTGAATACCGGTAAATTCTATTATAATGCATTTCACTCAAGCCAGTTCTGCGCCACCCGCTCCAAGCCAGTTCAATACTGCCCCGCCAAACAGGGGATGTCTTTCAATATCTTTGATTTCAGGGGGAAAAAGATTCCAATATTGACAAGGATGTCATGGAATGACTTGATATACATGGAGGTACGGTGATTAGGGACGACCAGTAGTCGACATTCCCTACCACTCCTATTACCAATGAATACAAACTCATTAGCTAGGTATTCAGGTCTTCTAGTTTTCAACGCATCAAACAAGAGCATCAAAGTGTGATGCTCTCTCATAAGTTTGAGCTTATGTAAACCAAGTTGCTGAAAATAAGGAGTGATGAGATGACTTATCTATTAATCTATTCATATTTGTGACTGAAGAGATGGTGAATCTATTAATTGGATCATGAATTCAATGATTTACAAAATTTGAACTATTTCTACTCAATTTATAAATTGAATTTCAATAAAAACTAAAGAAAAATTACTGTTTTATGAGCCTCAAACCAGGTTTCCAACATAAATTTTATTTGAATTTTCATATAATTTGCATTAAAACGAATGGAGGTGTGAGTCTAGAATCTCTTGAAGAGAGAATTTTTATCAGAATTTCTACTGGACTCAACCTTAAGCCCCCTGGGTCTGGAAGACAAAAAAAAGTTAGAAAGTTATAGTTATCATTGAAAGTTGTATTTTATATTGAAAAATGAATGTGTGATATGCCCTCAAATGTACCCACCTTCTGCATGGAAGTATAGATTGGATTTTGAATTGATTATAGGGGGAAGGGGGTTCTGAAAGGTATGAATTATATAGGTTTTCAACCGACAAGACTGGTTAAGTTGTATTCCTCTGTGTACCTATATTTCAACTTCATACCCAGCTAAAACATTAATAGTTAAAGAAACATCGACTTCATCCTCAAACAGTAGTTGTGATAGTTCAGAAATCAATCAGGCGTGGGATTTCTTCATTATGTTGAACAAATTAAATCCAATCTCAGGAACTTGACTCATAATTTCTTTGAGAAATTCATACTAGTCTTGCTGGTGAGATTTGGTAAGTACACATTAATGAAAAGAAACAATTTAACACAATTTTCTGCAAATAATAAATTAAAACGGTATTGGTTTTTCCAACATTGGATGGTCCACACACAATTCAAAAGTACACTGTGTCTCATTTGTTGCTTTCTGTTCTTCTCATTTAAATGCTTATCAAAGTTGATCAATGGTAGTTTTGATCTGTGCTGCTTCAACTTCATTTTTCAATACAGAGGCAATATAATTTTTTTCAGACAACGCTATTATTATCAATCAATGAATTGTATTTCGAATCAAAGCCCAACCATTTCACATACAATTTGTTACCTTTCTTCTCAAGTACCCTCTCAATAAGATACATATCAGGGTACTTGGTTTCTTCATTTCATACTCATAGAATGCACCCTTTTAATGTATTGTTGTCTTCACCTATTCCCCTCACCTTCCATCTCACATGGGATGGGTGTCGAAAAATATGTTTTCTTTTTAAAAACAGGGAGTTTGGAAATTGCAAAATGGGGTTTGCAACTTTTTAACACCTTAAAAAAATCATTAGAATATATGTATTGTGTAATGAGTAGTACAGTATAATACTTATTAATAAATTGAATTAAAATTGGTGAACCACGGCTGCTGTGATAGGCCTACTTGCTGTAGTTACAAGTTACATAGTGAATAAAAGTTTTAGGATTTGATTGCTGGTAGGGGGGGGGGGGAAGGGGGTAGTCAAGGAGTGTTGTATGCAGGGGGTAAAAATTTCTGGATACGCTCATGCCTATACCTATACCTTATACCTGAATTTTAGTATATCTCCTCAAATACAAATGTAATTAATACATCAATAATCTCATCAGACAGCAATATTTATTATTATTATCAGACAGCAATTAATTCAATTGATAGATTAGCCTTTTTGTCTGTCACCAATAATATAACATTGATATTATACCCTATTTCTTATTTGATTGGTTATCATTCAAATTAATAAATTTATCATCTAATTAGTTAGCAATAATTTAATAACATTATTATCCCACCCACTGTGTCTGATTATCAGAGGTCTTCACTGTTCAGGCTGTTTGTGAAGAATGAGCAAGAAATGCAGTTGTAAGCTATATATAGTCATATAGTGGTAGCGTTTGATACAAAACACATTTTTATTCCATAACCATAATTGAAAACTAGTGTATGATATATGAATTTGAACTGCCTTAGTGAGACAAACAAGATGGTATCATTAGTTTCATTGCATCTTGAATGGTTGAAATAGCAATACCTTGTGGTATAGTTTATATTTTTCTGGGGGTGCTAGCTCCCGTGGGAGTGGGAATTTTCAGGAGCTGATAGTTTAATTTAAATCAGCTTGAGGTTACCTTTGTTATTATATGATTAGGTCTCAGCTCTTTATCGTGTTTAATACAAGAAGTCTTTTACACAACAAGCTGTATCATATACTTTGATACGAAACTCCTAGAACTGTATCAACATTTTATTCTATAATCAACATCGTAAAATGGTGTTCAATACATGAATTTAAATTGTCTTGATGAGTTGAATAAGATAATACCATTTAATTGCACAAATTTGTGCATTTACCCTATCTCAAATGGTTCAAATAGCATGATTTAGTTAATATTTTTCCAGGAACGATAGTTCCCACAGATATGAAAATTTTCGAGATCTAAAATGTTGGGTTGAATCAACTTTGACTATACTGCTATACCGCAAACACGCTAGGTTAGCTTAGGTTAACCACCATTAAATAATTTCATTATTTTTTCTAATCTGACGAACATACATTGCAATTAATTTTTAAATTTTAAATTAAATTTTAATTAATTTTTTAAATTAAATTGCATAATTTTTCTAATCAATTATCATCGGAAACTTGTATTTGATACATCAATTCGAGGTGCCTTAAAAAGCCAAACAAGATGTCACCTTCCAATTTAATTTACCTTGAGGGGTTGAAAAGTTCAAATTTTTTCGTGATGTTCAACTCCCGTGAAAGTGGGAATTTTCAAGATCTGAAATGTAAGGTCAATTTGGTTTGAGACTATTCAACTATACCCACGTTGGGTTAGGTTTGGTGAGTTAGGTTGGGTTAACCACCATTATATAATTTCATTATTTTTTTCTAATCAAATATCATTGGAAATTAGGGTTTGATACATGAATTTGGGGGCGCCTTGAAAAGTTGAACAAGATGGCACCTTTCAATTCAATTTACCTTGAAGGGTTAAAAAGTTTTTTATGATTTTCAACTTGCATGGAAGTGGGAGTTTTCAAGATCTGATAGATTACACTGAATCAATTTTAACTTACTTATGTTAGGTTAGGTAAGGTTTGGATGAATTAGGTTAGGTTAGGTTTGGATTGGATAGGTCGGTTAGGTTGGGTTTGGGTGGGAAAGGTTTGTTAGGTTTGGATGGGATAGGTCCGGTTAGGTTAGAGTTTGAGGGTTAGGTTAGGTTAACCACCATTAAAATTTAACTGGAGCTAGTTAACAGCCGTTGAAATTCAACCACCATTTAAATTTCAGAAGTGGAGCAATTCAACAGCATTACAATGCTTGAAATAAAAGGGAAAGTAAAAGTAGGATAGTGCAAACGTTTGGAAGAGTTAGCAGAAGGTACAGAGTTGGTCATTATTTTGTTGCAATTAAACAAATGTGCTAGAAATAAGAATCAGTATATTTTACATTTTGAGTTACAGTGTTATTTTTAATGATTTTAGTGAAAGCATCCATATTATTGTGTCTTACTTGAAGAGCTATCTGCAACGTTCTTTTTTTCCAAATTTTCCACTACTTTTTTGCCGTAGGAAAGCAGATTTAACGCAGCAACCAGTTTCTCAGTCAATTTCTCATTATCCTCAATCAGTATTTTATTTTCCCCTTGTAGTTCCCTATCTTATTCATTTATTACAATTACACGAAACACTATCAAGTAAAGATACAACAGGCATAGCCCACTACTGCTTCCTTTACAAATTTTGAACATGAAAATACAAATTTTAGGTTATATTGAAGTTCTACTAGAAATTTCACTTAAAAGTACAATTACTAATTCTTTTTAAAACAAGAATATTAATTTAAAAGTTCACTTTGGAGACAAAACACTGAAACAGTTCAATAGTCTAATAAGTTTACAATAAGAAAAATGAAATTAAACCAGAGACCGCTGAGCACATTCAAGCTCTGGCGAATTCAAATTATGCAATTGAATATCCTATTGACCTAAATTTGGAACCAATGATTCATGTCAGCTTGCCCAAAATTAAATGGAAAAATTTCGGTGCTACTCCATCGTCAATGAAGATATCATACACTGGAAAATCAGTAATAGCCTATTTTCTTTGTAAATTAATCCTAACTTTTGAGTCAGCTCTTCACAGCGTTTTTCAATATCTTCATTCAATGTGTAAATTTGTCAAGACTTACTCTGTCTTTTCTCTGCGTCCCCAATACTACCATGATCACGTGGGTAATTTGTACTAGAACAATTAGATGCACATGCTTCATCATGAACTGAAAACTTCATATTTGATTTTTTAAGCAGTGGAATCCTACTTTTTATTAATTTAACATTTTTCTTAATTTGCTCTTTGCTTTTAAAGTGGTTTTCTGTGAGATTAGGCATGTTAATTCTTCCATGTCCATCCATTCGGTGATTCTCGAGATTTGAGCTCAAAACTATCTCTTTACCATCAGTAATTCTATCAATATTCAGCTGAATTGTCGAACAATTACTCATTGAATCTGTTTTTATGCAAAATTCACAATTTGGACAATCCATGTTAATTATAGTCTAATCATTCACTCTTCTACCTACATCTGAATGTAACAATTCTCAAAACACTTCAAGCATTTTCATATTTTAAATTCGAAACACAAAAATCTTCCAAACAGCACTTGCAAGGTAAACATTCCAAAAATAGTTTGATTTCACAAATAATTTTGATACAAAAATTTTTACATGGCGATTCTGGTACCTCAACACATTGATGAAATCGTCTTTAAAAAATGCAATGTTTTTTTTCATAAAACAATTATTATTTACCACTTCCACAGCTGTTTCGCAAGAAACAAGAAGTGTGGGTAGACCACGTAAACGCTGGATGTGATGAGATGTTTGAAGTCGGAACAGACAATTTGCCTAAACCTTGAAGGAAGACGACGATGACGACAGCTGTTTCGCCGACCAGTTGTGAGCAATGAGTGTCAGATCATATTTGTATAAATCGAGGGATATTCAGTTCAAAAGGGAGAAGAATAATACGAGACAGCGAAAATATGAATAAGTAATTCTAGAAATCAGAAATCTTCATTGAGAAAATTAAAAAAAAAAAAAAACTAGTTGGAAATTAGAGCTGCAATTATCATTATTATTTATGCAATTATAATTATTTGGCGGGCTGCTTAGCGGAGTTGGTTTGGGCATCGCAACTTTATCTTGCTGTTGTTTAAGTGGTCGTGGTTTCGAATCCCGCTCCATCGTCAGGCATTTATGTGTAATCATTCACCTCATTACCCACGCACAAGTCTCGGACTCATCTCATGTGGGCATCATCAGCAATAAAAAAATTTGAGCTTGTTCTATGTTCAATTTCTCATTATTTCAAGAATCCATTCAATTTCTGGGACTTTGATTTTGAATTTGGGCTAGTAAGTACCAATAGTTGTTGCTGTTTTAATTGAAATTTATTTATTTGTGATATGTAAATGTATTTGAGCTAGGCTATGCACACAAATGAAGTGAGAAGAATGGTATTCAGACTGAAGATGATATAATTGTTTGATATAGTGTTTAGGTTTACCTACTGTGATCAGGATATTAAGAATTGAGACATTCATGATAATTTTATGTGCTTGTTACCTGCTTTTATTTGTTTGGAATTCTAATTCGAGTTAATGTTGTGCTGTATTTTGTTTTGTATATTTGTTGCTCTATCTATCTAATGTTGAAATATTCTTTAAGTTAGTGTGTTACATCTGATACTCTGGATCTATGTTTGTTAAATTAGGTTGTATACTCTTATTTGTATAGCTATGCTGTGAAAAAATAAATTGATTATTTATTTATTCATTATCCTTTTTTTGTATTTTGCAATAGCAAAATTGTATTAGTACTGTAAAATAGTATTTCGACTCCCTCCAGCGGTCCACAAGTGTACCTTGTGTGCTGGAATGTATGTTCTCAAAAATTCGTTCAGTAAATAACATAATTTTGTATTCTTTATTTAGTTTCTATATAGCTATATTGAATTTGTTTCTTCCGACTACTAATAGCTGTAAGACATTGAAATGTTCTTTTGTTGTATTATTTATTTTAGAATAAAATATCTATCTATTTCTGATTGAACAGATACGTTCTACGGCACTCGGCTATCACTGTACGTTATCTATGTTATCAATATACCGGGTGTTTCAAAAAGGTTTCACTCTTAGGTGATTTTAAACTTTTGATATATTTGACAATATTCTTCAATTACTCCCTCACTCAGTTATTTCAAAATGGATCAATAATAACTTTTTCTGTCTTTGTTAGACAGTCGTGCTTATTCAAACAACAATAATAGTCTTCTATATTTGAGGAATTAACAGTCTAAAACAGGGTAAGAATCAATTAATTCTTCAGGTATGTCTGTGTCATAGCAATGTTATTTCAAGTACCATAGATAATTTTGCTTCTAGCCCTGAAAAGAAACATCAAAGTGATTTTGGTACACTTGAACCATCAAAAATGCAAGGATTCAATTTCTAATTCATATTTCCAAAACATTTGAAGTAAATTTGAATGCTATTCTGACTTTTCAAGAACTCCTGTTCATCACTGCAGATTTTTGGCAATTTTCTGTAAGCTTAAAATAGGTAATAACCTGTGATGTTTTCCATGACTAAATACTTAATGAACAATCTAATATCAAAACTGACACTGTATTTCAATTAAATATATGATTTTCACTCACTTTTACTGGAGATACTGGAGGATTGAATTTCACTTTTGAAAAGAAGCTTCAACAGCCTTTTTTCAGAAGTGAAATGCATTCCTCAAGTATCTCCAGTAAAAGTGAGTGAAAATCATATATTTAATTGAAATACAGTGTCAGTTTTGATATTAAAAAGTAATAGCTATTTCTAATATTAAAACTGACACTGCTGTATTTCTATATTTAACATATGATATGACTGAAATGCATATCTCTAGTATTTCCAGTAAAAGTGAGTCTGTTTTAAGTGGATGATTTCTTTCATTTCTTTTTATAAAGCAAGGGTCTAGACCATTACCCGGCAACCCGTCGATCGCACGATAATTTTGAGTCGATCGCGCCGATTTCTTGAATTTTTGTCAAAACAAAACAATGTGTGAATTGTACGCGAAGGGAAGACATACATTCTAGTTTTAAAGACTATGTTACAAATGACAAAATACCCTTGAATGAATTAAACGGCTTTATAGCACTGTGCCAAAAAGATGTCCCTTTTTTTTGTCATATCTCGGTGTATAATTCATCATCAACCTTTGGGCGGAAAAACTTTTAATCCTAATAACGTGATGTTATGAAGGCAGTGGTAAAACTTGTGAACGGAATAAGAGCACGCTTCAAATGAGACAATTTTGATATGCCGGCCGGTATAGAATTTCTGAAAGAGCGCAAAGAGACTATTCAAAACAAGACTTAAAAGATATGTTGTGGCTGAAAGATTCAGCATTTCTTATTGTTGTTACTGAGTTGAACTTAACGAGTTGAACTTACAACTGCAAGGCAAGAATATGAATATTTTGACACTGATGTCAGCTGTGAAGGCAATTTCATCAAAACTATGGGAAAAGAAAATCCGTAAGTTTGACCTCAAACATTTTCCTACTCTGGAAAGATTAATCCAAAAACAAGCGAGTAAAATCATGTTGACAATGAAGAAGTAGTTGAGCATGAAGACCGCTTGGGTGAAGAATACCAGTACTCTGACAATGTTAGACACGTTAAAATATTAAGCCAATTATAGAAAGAGTTCGAAAATCGTTTCTTTGGTTTTAAAGCGCTCGAAATCAGTGCTGAGTTTGTAGCAAATCCTTTCATGACTGTCGATGTTGAACATGCTGCTAAAAAATTCCAAAAACAGTTTTAAAGTGACGCCACCGCTATTGAGCTAGAAATAACAACCTAAAAACTGCTTTAACTGAGGATTTTTCAAATTCTGGACTCTTGTTCCCAAAGAAAAATATCCGTCACTTATTATCTGTGCAGCTCTGAAACTTATGTCCCTATTTTCTTCGACCTATTATTGCGAGTCTACATTTTCCAACATTACCTTTACGTTACCTATTGGGCCTCATTGACCGATGAGCACTTGGACAACTGTTCTGTCCACGAGCTACAATCCAGATTTTACAAAGCTGTCGAGAGAAATGGAATGTCAAACTTCTCACTGAAAGTGAGGTTGGAACATTTAATTTAGTAAAAAGTTTTGCTTGTTTTCTAATAAAGATGAAAGATCAGACCATTTTATTCAAATTAATAAAATACTAAAATCTTTAGTTAGTTGAACAGATAGTATTACTTAAATTATTATTGAAAAATCTCCTTCACATTCTAGCCACCACCCCTCCCCCACCCAACCACTAGACTTAGCCAGTTTACTATTCAAAGAAAAAAATAATGTCGATCGCAGGGTATGTTATTTTGAACGAAATCGATCTTGAGTCAGAAAAGGTTGCCGGGCCCTGGTCTAGACTCTTGAAACTTGCTATATATAGCCTACCAAGTTTCTTTTAGCCTTCTTGAGTTCAAATCTTTTTTTTTAGGTTGAAGCCCACATAGGTCTGCGACCTGTGCGTGAGTAATGAATCTCAATCAATTATTATTGACACACTATTTTATCTTGGTGCTCGTTATTTATTATATCAAGTACCAAACAGGGTCTTATTTAAATTGTGACGTTGTACCCTATTGTGTCCATCTGTGCCCTAGCGCTTGAAAGAAAGATTCTATCTAGACTGTTGAAGCTTGGCATATAGCCTCCTCATGGTCAAGTGAGATCGATGCTGATTTTGGAGTTTGGGGGTTAAATATAAAAATAATTATGATTAGTTTTGGCTAGTGAATTTCAAAACATTGGACAGCTGGAGATGTCAATGTTTACATTTGAAAATCAAAACATTGGACAGCTCGTTTATTTTTAATACAAGAAAATTGAAGAATTTTATGAAGTTTACTGCTTACCCCAATTATTCACTCTATTTTTACAGGGCAAGCGTTGTCGTTTTCATTTTTGATGGTGTGGAAATCTGTTCTGAAATTGTTTCAAGTCGTTGAATTGAAAAAAAAAAAACGTAGAAAATATTAATGCATGAAATATTATGAGATCTGTTGAATAATAATAAGAAACAAAATCCAGGTGGAACTACCCGTAAGGGTCTCCCCACCATTAAAAACCATACGCATTTACTTTTTATAAATTTATTAAAAAAAGTCATTCAACAATTTTCTCACATTTTTGTCATAATATATTTCTTTTTATAAAATGTCCACATTTTAATATTTAAAAAAAAAATTCAATATTTTTAACAGTTATAGATAAAATTCTTTCAATATTAATTGACAATTTTACAAATTAAAAAAAAGCTGAAGAACCCTGTCTTGATTCAGAGTTAGTCAGTTAGTTTCAGAAGACATTCTTGTCTGAATAATACTAGGAACTAAAAACGTTTTTGTAAAATAAAATTGTATTTTTTTAAAATTTTCATCCATTTAGCTTAATTCTCTTATGTTAAATAGCGACCATTTTCTGTGGCTTGGTTTTGGTGTGAGAGGCTCCTGAAAATAAAAATAATTTAATTGAAAATCATAAAAAATTGAAACATAAAATATAAGTAATAGATTATTGAATAAAATTGTGATTGGGTAGAAGTAATAGACGATAATAGATAGATAGATAGATAGATAGATATTTTTATTTGTTAATAATTGTCACTAGGCTTATCGCCTATGGTGACAGAATAATAGAGAGAGAGAGAGAGAGAGAGAGAGAGAGAGAGAGAGAGAGAGAGAGAGAGAGATTGATTAATTGCCTTTATTAAGGGCGAAGTTAGGACTCTTGGGCCTCTCTTACACTCAATACTTCAAAAACCTGACATATACAATCTTGACAACATGAATAATAAAAGTGAGACACAATAACTTATGTATCGAAAATGTAAAGTAATATACTGTAAAAATTGAAGAAAAAAACACACACACACACACACACACACACATCAGAAGAGAAAGCCTAGCCAATTAATACTTAAAGGAGATTCTAGTACCTGTATACTAAGGTTATCAGTCTATCACAACACTCCTTTTTGCCGACATTCCTAATCCAATTTTCAATTACTATTTTAAATGTTGATACTCATTTGTACTTGTTGAAGTTTTTTACAGCTACTGGCAAATCTTGAAAAAGAACATGTGCTGTGTAGAAAGAATTAGATATGAAGATGGTCTATTTACTCTAGGCATTTGTATATCGTTGTGTAGTGATCTTCTTGTGGCGCGATTATGAGGAATGTTATGAAATCTGTATGGTTTTTAAATATATAGATTTCCAAAGTTTAACATACAATTGTCTTATATCAAGTACCCCCATCTCATTGAAAATTGCATCTGATGAGTAATCCCAACGTCTTCCAAGTGCTGATTTCAGTATAAGTTTTTGGGTAGCAAATAAAGTTTTTAAAATTGATTCATAACCTCCTCCAAATGCTAATATTCAAATCCAATAAGAATGCAAATCCTGTCCTTCAATAATAGACAGGACAAAAGCATAATATATGTTGTTGAGTTTTATTCTTGTTCGGGAAATCTCTCAGCTGTTGGAAACCATATATCATTTTTTTAAAAGAGGTACCCATAATGCAATTTTAAACTTTATGAAAATTTGTATTGATGCTGTGGATGATAAAGAGAAGGTTTTGGGTTGCTGGTATGATATGACAAAGGCGTTTGATACAATTTCACATAACATATTGTTAGAATACTATGGATTCGACCAGTCTGCTTTACGCCTGTTCCAGGCTTATTTGTCAGGGCGGTATCAAACTGTTTATTACAATGGTTGTTTTTCTTCATATCTGCCTCTGCAATCTGGCGTACCACAGGGGTCAATTCTGGGGCCCACATTGTTTATTATATATGTCAATGACCTGTCTACTGCACTTGATAGCAAAGTCAATACATACATGTATGCCGATGATTTGGCAATACTAGTGAATGATAAATTTCCCGATTCAGTTGAAAATATGAAAAATAGTGCAAACTCAACGATTGAAGACTGGACAGCAGCAAATTCACTCAGTCTAAATAAAAATAAGACCCAAATCTTGGAATTTAGTAACACAGTAAGATAATATAGTGAACATGCAAAATTTCTGGGTGTGTCAGTACAGTCTAATATTAAATGGAATGTACATGTTGAAAATGTAGGTAAAAGAGTGGCCAAAGGAATATTTATGCTTAAGAAACTCAGGCCTGTTGTAAATATAGAGGCATTGAGATCGATCTACTATGCTCACATTCACAGTCATCTCTCATATGGTATTGTTGTTTGGGGTCATTCAAACCAACTAAAAAAGTTGCTTGTATTGCAAAAGAGGGCAATTAGAACAATTTTTAGTGTGAGTAACAGGACTCACTGCAGACCCTTATTCAAAAAACTTAGGATATTAACAGTCACATCGCTTTATATTCTGGAGTGCTTGTTGTATGTAAAAAATAACATCCATAATTTCAGTAGAAACCAGGAGTATCATGATCATTACACTAGACAGAGTTCTTTTCTACATACGTATAATTGTAATCTTCAGGCAACATTGAGGAACTTTCATGAATTTGGCAAAAAAATGTATAATAAGTTACCATACGAGACAAAACTATTAGAACCCAACAAATTTAAGATATATTTGAAAAATGTTTTGTATGAGCTATGTATATATGATGTCAAGGAATTTTTGGAATGGATGGGTGGTGTTGCAACATGATTGTAATTTAATGGTACACTTTTATTTGTATTTAATTTTGTATCATCGTGACTTGATATGTTTAATGTATTGCATATAATTACATGTATAAGTTATATGCAAATAGTATGACTTAATAAGTGTATAATATATTATAATATTGTATTTGACGTTGTCTCACAAAATTACTTTGTTATTTGGCAATAAATGATTTGATTGATTGATTGATTAAGTCAGCTATTCTGGTAAGCGACACGTACTGACCAGTAAAACCAGTAAAACATATGAACACCCCTAGATATTCATAAGAGTCGACCCTTGCAAGTGACTCACAACTGCAAGAGGCACTTTCAACATCACCACTTGTATGAAGTTTGACTCCATCAATTGCAGTGTCACTACTGTTTCTTAGGGAGACTGGCATAAACTTTGTTTTGCTGACATCAAGTGTCAGCACATTCTGGCTGAACCATGTTTTCAATGTCATCAGGTATTTCTTTAATAAGGCCACATTTTCTCGTTGAACACTGCTGCTGAATTCTACAATCGTAGGCTACTCCAGTCTTTAAAAAAACACAAATGGTAACTTTTTTTCGGAGGATGAAGCCCACATAGGTCTGAGACCTGTGCGTGGGTAATGAATTTGATGATAGTGATGGATGAGCTGGACCTACAGTTTTAGGTGGGTTCCGAACCACCGGGAAGTGATTTTACAGCAGAGAACAGAGTTTTTTTGCTGACCAATCCAATCGGCCACCCTTACAAAGAGCACCTAGGAGTTTCGTAGCTTATCTCTAATTGAACAGATACCTGCTACGGCACTCAGCTATCACTTCCCCTATTATCATCATCATTTCCTTTATTCAGTGATACGAATTTATTTTACTCTAAGCTAAACTTCATTTAGAAGCGAAACTGCTACAATTTCCCAATTCTTTTATTGTCTACATTGGTTTGGCCAATATTTATTAATGGTAAATATACCATCCAAGTTTTATAATCAAAGTAATAAACTATTGATAGTGTAATAATAATTTAAGCTTGAAATTTTAATAACTACTATTGAAACGTATTGATGCTCTGAATAGTGATGAATAGCCTAATAATTTTCAAGATAATTTTTGTTGACTCACCTAGGGCTACAGACCAAACAGCATCATAAGCCAAGGGAGCTTCTTGGTAGCCTTCTGGATACCTGAGATGGTCAATATCATAACCAGATTTCCGTAGTACATCATTCAGTCTTTCTCTGAAATCTTCGGATGTCTGAAAGCATAGAATATGTGCATTTTCAGGAATCAATATTGGCTATCACTTGACTTGATTGTTTTCTTACTTCACCAATGCCACTATTCAGATCAATACGAATCACGAGTATAGGTTTTTGCCAATATCGTCCATATGAGTCTCAGACTTGAGCGGGGGTAATGAGGTAAATGATGACACAAAATATGCCATACTGAAAAGAAATCAAACTCTAGACCGCAGAAGTAGCAGTCACTATCAGAGATAATTTCACCACTGTGGCTGCCGGTTTGTTCTGGGAGGTTAGAGATATGACTACATCGATCTAAATGGTGCATTGTAAAAACTAACTAAAATTGAGATATTTGTTTCAAAGAAATTCGTAGTAAGATCGTACGAGTGTGAAGACGCCTTCAGGTGCATTTGGAAAACAACCATAATCATTACCCACGAACAGGTCTCAGATCTATGTATGCTTCATCCTCAAAAAAAAAAGAAAATACATATCAATTTGTTCTATCCTACAACATCATCTCTAATATCTTTCATTCCTAACCATCTCATTCTTCAATCGTTATGTACTTCAATCCATGGGAGAAAATGAGGTTTCGTGATAACTACATTTTGTCTTGACTTGTCGAACTTATTTCGAGTTCACTGTCAAGATGACTTTGAGATTTCGCTAAGGAAGAAAGAAGAGAAGAAAGGCAAAAGAAGAGTAAATGTAAACTAAACGTCTGCTCAGAAGATCCATCTCATTGTGTTTGCAACAGGAGAGTCCTTTGCATTGTGGAAAATCCCAACTTGCTCTTTCTTTCTCTCCTTCATCAAACCTTTTCCCCCCATTTTCTTCCTGCTTTTGCCAGTGGAAAGTTTTTTCTCAGTCAAGATCCAGCAAGAACCGAATAGGAATGCAAGAATATGCAAGAGGTTCAAGGATAAAGGAATATTGCATGAGGGGCGAAATGACTGCTTTACTACGCTTTTAAAGTGAATGAATTGTCAGTAGATATTTTATTGTGAGAAATGAATTGTACAAAGAACCATTATTTGCATTGTCAGTATTTTGCTTGGCCGTTCAACTTCGTTAATTTCATAATTGAAATATTGTACGGTACAGTAGTTGCACAGAAACAAGGAAACTTCCTGATTCTTGGTAGAAACTCTACCAAGCAGGGGGTCAAGCTGGTCTTCACCTTCCCATTCATAACACTATTTTCTTAGTTGGAGAGAAAAAGAGATCGGTAATCAGTTTAATATATCCATTCGAATTAAACAAGTCCATAGATGGTGTAGTGAAATTCTGAACCGATAGGTTCTGTGTCGTTATAGATCTGTGTCGTTAAATGTGTATAGTCTTTAATAAGGGTATAGCAAATCATAAAATCGTATGGCTTCATTTTTTAATGAAATACCGTATGAAGTATTTCTTTTAGAAACATGAATATTGTACATTCATGTCTGGTACCACAAGTGCAGTGGTTCAATCGGTTGAAAGTCGCTCGTCTCTGATAAGACTCTGAATAGCTGCTACTCGTAAGGTCACGGGTTGAATTTCTTTCCAGCCTTGGATATTTAGTGTTATTTTCATAGCCCTCACACAAGTCTCAGACTCATGTAAGCATCATCAGAAAGAAAATAATAAAATGCATGGAAAATTAATTTAGAATAACACGTTGGTAAATTGGCTGAGTAGTTATGACCATTCTATCTAGAAAAATCTTAGTTTCTTTAAAAAAATGATAATTCATTGCAAAATAATATTTTCTATTTTTTAGTGGAAGAATAAAAATGCATGTTGTTTAAGAGCTTTAAAATATGAGAAGTTCATAGCCACAGTCACAGAGCACTTCAAGAAGAAACGGTACCCTTAGCTTGGTGTGACTGGGTGAAGGTGCAGCGTCTAGTAGTAATTAACAGGTTGGCACTTTAGCTACGAGGTGTGGGGGGGGGGAGCACTACGAGAGATGAGCAGCGCCCGGGATAAGGGGACTGAAATTCTAATTTGATTTGAAGAGAGGAAATTGAGTCTTTTGATTCCCCCCGTTTGCAATTCAACACTACGGCCAAAAACTCATACATTTTGCGTGGCTGCAAATAAGTAGTATCGTCGTTAGGCCCCTGCTATGCTCTTCACATCTTTGGGCCCTTCTTTATTAATATTTCACATCTGTATCCTTTGCCGCTGTTTCTCCGTTCGTCTGACCATCCGTTTAAAAGAGAATATGTTTCTCGCTCCCCATAAATGAATTGCTACTTGCGAGGTAGTCCAGCAGCAAAAGCTGTGATCCAGCCCCTGTTTCTAATTATTATTCTTCGTATACATGGAAAGATGTACAGTAAGTGGAACTTATAGATATATTTCATGCATAGAGGTATAATATGCGAGGCCAATCATCCTCACTTCGTGGAGAGAAAGGAATCAATTAACTATAGAAGTCCAAATGCTCCAGGGATTGGATTTAAAAAGTGGTGTCAATACGGCTAGTTTTGAATGAAAGTTGGAAAGTGGAAATGAGAAATAGGAGAAAAATGATAGGAGGAGAAAAATCCATTACAATGCAAGAAAAAAAAGGAATAGACCATCCTACATAGTAGACAGCCGTTTCTTTATTTCCTTATAATTTTACTTAAAATGGGAGAAAATGTTAAAACCCCTTACATATTATAATCCTGCGCATTCCTAGAAGGAAAACCCATGTGGTCAAATGTGCAAAATAGTAGATTTGGGATAGAGATGTTCCTCACTCCGTTCGGTCAATATGGCAAAAGGGGGAAAGAAGAAGAATAAATTTATAGCTGAAGTGTTTCTAACAATGGGGCTACAATCCCCTGAAATGAGAGCAAACATGATTAAGCACATTACAACATAATTATCACTTGTTCAGGATATAAATATTATGCCACGCTCATAATCAACTCCACCACAGACTATACTGTAATACATCTCCACAATAAATTACAGCCTGAATTCAAGAATATGTGATTCATTTTAAAACCATCCTATTGAACGTGACTCTCATTTAATGACTGGAGCGACAAGCTGGGATTCAAACTGTCCAATGATACACCTGTGATATTCTGTCATTCTCAATCCAGATGAAAGTCGAATTATTGTTCTATACGATAGAATTTCAATTGATCTCAAATGCTCAGTGATTCATTCACATCAATGATGTATGAACATCATTAATGTAGGCTACTGGAAATGAGTAAATACATAGAAATAACGAGAAAAATACACAATCTGTTATGATCCTATTTAAAAATATGATCCATCATTAAAAACATAATTTTTCAGAGTTGATTTAACATTTCCAACTCGATAAACTTATTGCTTCCGCTATTGTTGAACTCTGAATGAACATTTCTGAGTATTATTAGGAATGATCCTCATGAAGAAGTCAGCATAATGACTAACAGGTTACAGATAGATTTATTTCGATTCATTGAATGAATGCTCATTCAATGGCCACTATATAGACCTAAGCAACAGAATGATCAAAGATGGTAATAAATTGAGAATTCTCATTTTAATTCCATCAAATAAACTGAAGACTTTCGATTTACAAATACCAATAACAGTAAAAGATAGTCGTGCAAGAATTCTCGGTGGTAGCTTAATTTCTTGACTGATAGCTATAGAGTTTTGTTAAAAACATAAAACTAATGTGTTTTGCACTTTGCAGGGAGAGTTTTTGCAATGCGAAAGTGAATAAGCAAGTAACTGAATAATTCAAACTGATGATTCAAGTGACTATGTGGAAAACTAGAAAACCATTCAACCGCATTTCTTCCAATACGGTACACAGCATTGGCGTGGTTCACAGCAGGGGGAGGAGGTGGGTGTGAGGTAAAAATTGGGTGATCTTTTTTTTAGAAAACGTTAGGTTTATTGGGTACTAGCTGGCCCTACGCGCGTTGCTGCATTCTCATAAAAATTCTCATTGATTTTATTATTCGCCACCTCCCGCTGAGGTTACATTTCAAATTAGGAAAGAAGTTAGTCCTAGCGCTCTTCCAGCTGATCATAGAGGCTTCGTTGTTTTCTCAATCACCACCTCTGAATGAAGAAACATTTCAAATTTAAACCACCTACGACTATAAGGGTAGAAGATAGGTTTTTTTATTTTATTATTCGCCACCTCCCGCTGAGGCTGCATTTCAAATTTCTAGCTGCATTGGTTAACAGATGTCATCAACTTGGCATAATTACATTTCATCATACCCAGTCGTATATTTCCTACATATTGCAAGGCTCCGACTGTATGGTAGCCTACATGCAAAGTGCAAATAAGTATTTTGCTGTTCAAAGACAGCGTAAATAACGCTGCTAAAGGGGCCTGCCATATGATTAAAAACTGTTGACTTCTATCAGCTGTTCCTTTAAGCTGTTTGGCCGGCAAGTTCAGTAGGTTAGGTCTATAAAATGGATTAATCAATAATAATTATTAGCTCCCCTATTAAAATTTATGGTCAGAAACCATCCCCAATATTCACACAACATATTCCCAAAGTTTCATGCCGATCTGTCAAGTAGTTTTGTAGTTTATAGGGAACATACATACATACATACATACATACAGACAGACATTCATTTTTATATATATAGATTAAGACAACAGAGCTTAGAGCCGTTTAAAAATTTCAAATCCAGGTACTTGTCAAAATATTTCCACTTTCTATTACTGTATTTCAATTGACATGTTATTTTGAAAACATAGAAATTTAATAAAATGTATTAGAAAAAAAATGTGGAAATGTTATGCCATCTTAGCCCTTCTCTAGAATGAGTATTTAAGATGATAAATCTTGGTAATAAATGCTGTGTAGTATGTTTTATATTTGTTTTTGAATGTTGTCAATTAGGAATTGAATCCCAGACCAACACAGGTGCATAAAATTATGAGTATTAACTGAACTAATTATTTGAATAATCATTACTTGATTATTCTGAAGCTGATTAAACTGAGGCTGCATGAGAGAAAAATAATGATTTAGGCATATTTCATATAAAATTTCATGTTGTAAGGTTGATGAGGAAAGAAGAAATTTGTGCAAGATAATCTCAGTTTGGAATGTTAATGAGAAATATAAAGGGGTGTTTCGGGGTTCTCCCCCGAAAAAATTCTAATTCTCGTCTTTCAAATTTGTTTTGGAGCTATCGGCAACAGAAATTTCCTATGTAATCCTTTTTAATGTATCGAAACTGAAATTAGATCAAACAAAACCACTTTTGTATTCAATGAAGGAGAAAGGATACCGCTTCACACTGATGAATTCACACTTTTCCAACTAATAGGAGGACTCCCATGAGCAAGATACGGTACGATTCAAATGAAAATATTAAAAAAACTAAATCTCAATTTCACCACAAGAAATTCTGCAGGTATTTGCAAATAAAATAGAATTATCTAATATTAAAACTGGCACTGTGAATCACTTTTATGTATTGTTTTACTTCTTATATTGGAGATGCTAGAGGGATGCTGACGGCTGACGAAGATTTTTTCAGAAGTGAAATGCATCCCTCTAGCATCTCCAATATAAGTGGGTAAACAATATATAAAAGTGAAATACAGTGTCAGTTGTAATATTAGATTGTTCATTAAGTATTTCGTCATGGAAAACATCACAGAAAATAGAATTCTTAAAAAATCATTTTTAATAAGAAATGAAATCGAATCAATAAACGATTTAAAGCAGATTTCACTTTGAAAATGGCTTTTGGGCCAAGGTTTCTTTCCCCTTGACTGTAACATGGTGGAGGACTCTAAATTCCCTTGGGCCCATGAAGATGAGGCTATGACTCTCCGTTGCGCCTTTAAAAGGAATGAACTTCTTATAATTTGATAAAATTTGTCTGTATCAGCGTTATTTTTGAGTCCCCTAAACAATGTATCATTAGACCGAATTTCCAATCCCATTGTTCTTTATAGAGAATATTCTATGTAATTTAGAAATTTGAATTATAGAATAGAATGGCTGCCTTTATTTATCACCTTGGAGGGCGAAGTTAGAGCGCAGCCGGCCCTCTCTTCCACTTAACCCTCCCCTACAATTCTAATTAAAATAAGTAAACAAAATTATAACAGTGACACTGGCGGCGATTCACTGTCAGGAGGATTGACTGTTTGACAGAAGTGAGGGCGCAAGATAAAAATCAAATGTAACTAGGGATTAAAGAAATTAAAAGTATGTATAATTTACATGTTTATTTTCTCTAAAAGTGATGGGTTCACTGGCACCACTCCTAATCATCGACGCAGAACTAGGATGCAATAAATAATAATAATAATAGAAAACTAGACGCGTTTTTTAGGTATCAAAGTTGTTATTATTTTGCTTTAAATATTCAACTATATCTTTTAAACCAATAGCCCACATACTCACATTTGTTTAATGAGCAGAACAAATATGTGTTTTCAGGTTTCTTGTAGTATACGTGTTATTTTTTAATTCAATGTCATATGATATTGGCATTTTAGAGATGCACCATCCCTGAGCACAAGCTTTGCTTGAAGAGGTATGCAATCAATTATTTCATTTATGATGTTTTATGTAGATATTCATTATTATTATTATAAGAAGTGGTGTAGTTTTTGTTTGAATATATGAATCTTCTACTATGTATTGTCGACAATACATAACATTGAATTGAAGCCAGTGTAGGAAACAGTTAGTACTCAAGAGTTTTTACTAGACAAAACCGAAAATATTTATATTTCAAGTTTTTTGCTTCTAGGCACAAAACTTAACAACACTTCTCATACTTGACACACATTTAAAAACTCTGCTGGTTCAACTTAGAATATTTAAAGTTGGACTGCATCGTAATATTACTCCGGTTAATCCCCCAATTGTAAAAAGTAAAATAAATCCCATTGATCAAATTATTTGGTGGGGGGGGGGGGGAACACGAAAATATTCATATTGTCTAGTTTTTACTCCTACATAACTTTACACTACTTCTCATACTTGATTTAGATTATTTAAAGTTGGACCGCATCGGCAATGGGGGCACGGGCCCCCTTTGGCTATGCTCATGGTATACAGTACACATTTAGGCTACTGATTCCAATAGTTTGAAATTATCACCCTACCAGACTGGAATCAACTGATTCAGTATATTGAGACAGACCCATGTGGCTGTTCTCACGATATATACCCTAGCGAGTTAATAAAGAAACATTATTAAAGAGCTTGAAAGTTGTGATGAGCCTCAAAACTCGTAATCTTCCTCTCAACTTGTCATGGAATGATAAGCCATGAAGCATCCTACCAGTTGCTTGAAATTGGATTACATTGCTCATCACGGGATTATTGGTGGTTGGGCATTACTTATTGTCTGATAGTTACTAGTATAAGGAGAAGTGCAGGCATGAAAAAACTTTTTTATTTCTTTCTCGCTTCCAATAATTGAAACGGTATCATCATATTTCCACATCAGAAATAGAACTCGTCTACTTATACAGTGTAGCTGTAATTAATAACTTTTATGGTATTCAAACTCAAAGGGAAGTCGTGAACTGTTGACAGTCATGACATTATAAAAATTATTGTTATGCAATCTCACATGACAGTCATGAATCCCAAATGAATAATGAATGCAGCAATACTGAATAAGTAATATAAATGTTTGCTGATTGGTAGCCTATATTAAAAATATTTATAATTAACCCACTACCTTCTTTTAATTTGTATAGTTTCCAATGCAGAGCTAGAACAGTTCTTTGGAATTACAATGATTAATAAATTCCGTAAAATAAATTTGCTACATTAGTGGAGCCTGTCATAATTTATTAAATATAATTAACAAATTTCCGTTTCATAGTAGAAGAATTCTACAACAATTATTACTTCCAATAAGACCCATGAAGACTGTAGAAATCATACTTTTTGTTATCGAATTCAGCTTGGAGAGTATTATGAAGGACCCGATAGTGCCTTATTGATATCGTGCCGTTGTCCGTCCGTCCGACCGCCTGTGCTCTAGCGATGGAAAGGTAGATTCTGGACTCTTAAAATCTTTGTATAAAGTTTCCTCATCATAGTCTAAGTGAAATCGGCATTGATTTTGGAGTTTGGGGGTCGAATATAAAAATAGTTATAATGTAAAACAGATTTTCACTATCGCCTCTGAGTCGGTAAAAATTAAAACATTTGACAGCTGGTTCATTCCGAATACAAAATTTGAAGAATATTACGAAGTTTGCTGCTTTCATTCACTATTTTTTCACTGTGCAAGCGTTGACATGTTCATTTTTGATAGTGTTGAAATCTTTTCTTTAATCATTTTAAATTATCGAATTGAAAAAACAGAGAAAATATTGAGGCATGTGGCATAAAATTATTGACCGAACGAAGAATGGTCCCTGTTTCAAGTTGACTGTTTTTACATTTGTCTGTCTGTTTGTAACGCATTTACGGCTAAACGCAAGGACCAAATTCTTTAAGATTTTACATGGATCATCCTTCAAGAAATGCCCAGCGATGTATGTGTAAGGATTCTCAAAATCTGTTTAAACTTAAAGGCTATTTAAAAGGAAAATAAAACAAATTTTAAGACAAAAAAAACCCGACTTCAATGAAATAATACTCAAAAATTGAATAATTGAATAGTCCATTACCTAAAAAGTTTTAGAAGGTACTAAAAAGTTTTAAATGAAATATTCACTTCAAACTGATAAAATTATAAATGTTAATACAAGTACCCTTTTGAAATCGGCGCCAAAATTTCCATAAACTTTTGAAATATAACATAAAATTTCCTATTAACTTCATAAAACATTTCGCGCCGACTTCAAAAGATTACTTTTGAATTAAATTTGAAATATTCTCATTTTATAGTAAATACTTTATTTTAAAGAAAAAACACGTAAAATCTTATTTGAGCAATCAGATGTCTGTGACAACAGAAGTACAAACTAGATGGAAATAGAAACGCAGTCTTGGTGAAGTGTTTCAGAGTGATTTTTTGTGGAAAACAGACATGAAAAAGACTATGAAAATTGAATCAAGGGTTGGGTCTGATGATTATGATTTATTTTGCAATGGTCAGTATCATTGGTTGAGTTCCTGGGAGATTTACCGGTAACTGGTAAATTTTGCCGGTGGTGTCTGATTGGTCCAGCTTATTCAATTTGTTTAACGTCTATGAACTTGAGTAGACTAATAAGAAGCCATCGGTAAAATTAATTTTCCAGTTACCCGTGAATCTCCCAGGAACTCAACCAATGATGATAACCATTGCAAAATGAAACATAATCATCAGCCTCAACCTGTGATTCAATTTTCCAAGTTTTTTTCATGTCTGTTTGCCACAAAAAATCACTCTATATCACTTCACCAAGCCTATCATTAAACAGTTACCGGTCAAACCCCCCAGGAACTCGATTATTGAGTACATCGAGTTTGTTTCTCTGTGCTAGCACCATGTTTCTTGGGCGTGAGGTCTACTATTCATAGAACTACTAGTACAATTATTATGAGACCTGTTGAACAGGAAGAAGAAACAAAACTCTTTCAGAGACTGCCGATGTGCATATTTTTGTACCTTGTATACGGTACTCTATCGTATCAGTTTATTTGTTTTGAAATCTCCATAAATAACTAGTTCCAACACTCAGGTAACTAAGCGTGATGTGCAGACATTATGGAATGCATAGTTAGACACAGTGGGTGTGTGGGGGAGGCATTAGCCAGTCGTTGGAGTTGTATCGTCACATACTCAGCTGTCCCGCCTACCCCATTCCGGGCTCAGCTAGAAAGTTCCCCTGGGAAATTCACAGAATGGGACCTGATTCCACCTGTCCTTTTTGCTGAATAATGTCCTTCACATTTTGATAGCCAGAATTAAATTTCGGCATGTGCCGGTTGTTATTAATTGCTGGTGGTTTTCAAAATCTTCCCACTTAAGTGAACTTATGAAAAATAGAATATAGCACTTCCACTTGATAATTATTTCCTTATGGCTCGCTTTATGGCATAATAATTTTGTAAACGTCAATATTACTAGGAAAAATGAATTTTTTTCAAACATGAATAATTTCAAGTTATTATCAACTTATATTAAGATCTTATTAAATAATAAACCTTCGCCACTACAACGAAAAGTTGAATAATAAATAGAAACGCCCAATTATGATGGTAAATGACCGAGTAGCTTTGACTTGAAATTATTTCTGCTTCGTTATCACTTATAAGATGGTTCGGAACCAACCTAAAATTATAGTTCCATCATGTTTCGCATGACATGGCTGAAACAGGTTGGTGAAAAACAACCATAAATCTTCACCAATAGGGACCATACGCTTATTACTGTAATATAATTATTTCCTTTGAAAACGCATCTCCACGATTAGAAAACGTTTGGCCTAGAGAGTGAGTAAAATATTACTCATTCTTAATAAAAATTGACTGTAAGTCATGGAATTCACCTAAAAATGTTAGGCTATATACAACGACAATTATCGTCATGGAACAAGAAATCCAGGAAAATAATAATTTCTTTCCTTGTTAAACTTCGAGATTTGACAAAACCCATGTTGAAATTTTCAACAGTTTTTTTTTAAGAAGATATGCTATGTAGACTATAAACTTATTTCAATCGAGCTATTTATTTGACACTCATTCATAGAGAATAATAAATAGGCTAGTATTTGTGAATAATTATATTACTTGGAATTCAAAAGCTAGAAATGAACGCTTGGCATTTTATTTTTCACTAAGTGAAATTTGACAACAGTTCTCTTATCAAATTCTATCAATAGCATTTCATCTCTAGAGGATTATTCTCTAACGCAGTGCATTCATTTGTCAAGATATAATGAATCTAATTAGTAAGCTTTTCATTTGAATATCATGATCTCCTCCCTGAACCTTGTTTGCATTTGGAGCTTTCACATAAATATTAAAAATTATAGTCATCCGATCTCACTATAGACTTCAAATATGCGAGAAAGTAGAAACCAATCTATCAAAATGAAACCAATTCAAATGAGGAAATTCAAATTTACATTTTCCTTCCCAGAATGCAATTAATTTTTAATCCTATACTGTATTACTAAAACGTCTATCCATTGAAATATTGAATTCATTCAAATTATCTTGATTCCTGCTCATTCCCAGTTCATTATCTCACTCTATCTATAGTTAAAATCTATCTAATATCAAAACTTACACTGTGTTTCTATTTAAATTATGATTCTTACTCACTTATACTGGATATACTGGAGCCTGCAGGTTCATGAAGCTCCCCTTTAAAAGTGAAATGAATCCCTCCAGTATCTCCAGTATAAGTGAGTAAAAATCATAATTTAAATAGAACTACACTGTCAGTTTTGATATTACATTGTTCATCAAGTAGTCTAAGTTTCTTTCGTCATGGTAAACATCACAAATAAAAATCTATTTTTGAAAAATAAACTGTGAATGTGAATAGACTAAGCGGTTAAAGTAGACTAAATGGCTGGAGGTTGAAGTACTAGTACCTTCCAGGTGTATATACAAGTGTACAGTAGGTAAGTGTGTGTTTGTGTGAGATTTGCAAAGCGTTTTAATGCAGCTAAAGCAGAGAACAGAGGCCCTTTTGTTGACCTTTCCCATGTGTTTGTGTCCATTAAGGTGTTTAGGCCGTCAACTTCTAAGTGACGCCTTGGCTTTATACTCACTGTTTAGTTTATATAAACTTTCATTGGAATAGATAAATAGATGAATTCCGGATGAAATTGGGGCTCTTCGATCCCTTGTTACTCTTGACCCTAAACAACAACAAAAATTAAAGCATGTTATTTTTAGATCAGCCTCTGGAGCGGCGTAAAAGAATTTCAAGGGAGGCGTGAGCTATTTTACAGAAAATAAATGAAAATTGATAGAAAAACTATGCAATAGTTAATACTAAATTTTGTATATGAAATTATTTATTAATTCATTTTTATTTTACGTATTAATTCAACTAACATACAATCAATGTGAATACAACAGGCTAATATTGCTCAAAACTGCTTTTCACAAAATTTCAAACTAGGATCAAAATCTTAGGTTAGGACGCTGTTTCACTTGAAATTTCTCCTTGAAGCACAATAATTCAAGAGTCTTTTAAAGATAAAGAATATTAATTTTGTTTTCATTTCAAACGAAGCACTATCACAGTCCGAAAAAAGATGATTGGAGTTTTGAATTTTTTTATTATCTATATTTTATTTTATTTATTGTGAGAAATTTACAACGAATGTGAAGGCGCAACAGACTCAAGTCCAAAATGCTCCTTTCACAAATTTTGAATATTCTACATTGTCCAAAACATTGAGGTTAACAAAAGAATTAAAATTAAAGATTTGCTAAAAACCTTTACTCAAAAAATATTGTTTTATTAACCAGCTTTGGTTTCATATTTCGATTGTACTACTAGATATTGATCATATACGGCGGTTCTGGAGGTGAGGGTGGATGTGGGGAGGGGTAGGTGAGGCGTGAACTCACATCAGTGTTCAAAGGGGGGCACAGAGCCCCTGTTTAGGATGATAGTGCCCCTGTTTTAGATGATGGAGCCCCTGTTTTAGATGATGGTGCCCCTGTTTTAGATGATAGAGAACGACACGTTTCTTGTAGATTTTTCTTGGGGTAATGATTGATGGTCTTAGAAGGATGGTTGAAGTACATATTATATGAGTTCATGTGAATAGCCTACGGATGATAAACAATGTAGACGGATGATCGAATATTTATGACTATTTTTATTTGAAGATGAAAATTAATCTGAAAATCGAAAGTAGAAGGAATTAGTGAGAAGAAAGCTGGTGTTACAAATTGATTGATTGTTATTATGCATGTAAGCCTTTAGAAATTATAAAAACCATAATTATTTGAGGCTGCTGCTTAAAAAAGTATTCACTGGGAAAGTATATCAATTGAAAATTATAGAATCAAATCCAAATAAAATTCAATAATCGACCAGCCTTCTAGGAGAATATTGTACTTAATGATTGAAAATATTGAAGGGTATTTTTTATTTATCAGTAATATTGTTCTATTTTAGAAAACCTCTTTTTATTGCAGGTTGATTCCTTATGGGGTTGATATGCTCGGTGAAGAGTATGATTTGATAACAAGAAAGAGAAAATTATACAGCCTGGAAACCAAATCTGGGAACATCCTTATATAGTAATCTGGTTGGTTAAATAAGCTACGCCCAGTAGCCAGGGGGGGGCCCATGGGGCCCAGCCCCCCCCCCCGAAATTTCAGAAATAAAAAATTCTCAAATAACTAATAGATAAGGACTTACTAAAGCCGAAGGGTTCTATCTGTTTTGTAGTATTATAACGAACAGAATACAGAAACCCTGTTTGGGTAATAGAATATAGCTACAGTTATAGTCACATTAATGCATTTTTCAAATTTTTCCTCAATATTTACTCATATAGAAACTTGTTAGGTTCTCAAATGGATAATTTTGATTTAAAATGAGCTACGAAATCGAATAAAACATGTTTGAAAACTGTGACTACCATAATTATTTATTTATTTATTATATTAAATAAAACGCAATTTTTCAAGTTTGAAATGGATTAAATTTGTTAATTATTGATAAATCATCTTTTTGAATAAACTCATCTTGTAGAAAATTTAGTTTTGAAGTTAAAATTCAGTATAACCCACTAGCCTGAACGCACCCAAAGTTCATAAAATCGGGATTTTATAAATGAAAACACACAAATAAATGCAAGTTCTATGCAAGCGTGTAAAATCAGTGTGCTATGATAAAAAATTCCGATTTAATGAACTTTGGGTTGGGTGCGTTTTAGGCTAATGACATAAATTATATGAAACTTATAGTAATTAGTATTAATTTTGAGATTCAGTACATAAGTTAAGTATGGTTAGTTCCAATTCAAGGGTTTTGACTCAAAATAGTCACAGATATCGGTATATCAAACTTTATCATTTCAAACCTGGCCACTTAGGTTCTAGGGTAGTAATTTTTCAAAAATTTCTTTTGAACTTTAGAGCCCAACAAGTTGTCTAGATTAGCTTTTTACACCACTAAATTTAAAAAAAAAACTGTACCCTCCTTTTCCCCAGACCCCCCCTTAGTGAGCCCCCCCCCCCCCGAAATCTGATCCTGGCTAAGCCACTGCCCAGACCCCGCCCTTGGTGAGCCCCCCCCCCCCCCCGAAATCTAATCCTGGCTACGCCACTGCCAGTAGCCCCAGTAAATTTGAATCAAATTACGTTATTTATTCGCGATATCATTAAAATATTTCTAATCTGTTTGACATTTTTGTAAATGTTGAAACCGAGCGCAATCATTATAATTCTATGAACTTTGTTTCAAGTTTAATTGATGATCAACCAGCCAAATCATAGTTTCAGTATCTCGATAGGAAAAATGAAATTCTCCTCTGGAGAAAAAAGCCAGGGAAATTACCTGTGTTCGAATTCTGTTTATTATTACATAACTTATTCAAGGCTTCCCACACTATGTTTTGTCTAAACTTTCAATGAAAGAACACTGGGCAAGAGAGAAGAATATGTTTATCAATTATTTGGCCATTGACATCTCCATACTGGTATATGTTTAATAATTGTGTATTTCAAAAGAATAACTATGAAAATTTTTGTTTACCTTTGAGGTTTCCCTTCAGCAAAATTATTTATGCATTTGAGGTTACAGCTTCAGCAAATTACTTTACCTCTTTACATTATCCGATCAGTCAACAAAATGATTTATCAATGTATTTATTAGCGGTAGCAACAGAACTAGCACATATACATTTGTGGTACATTCCTCAGTTTCAAGATCAGCAGAATCGAATGGCAAGATTCTTAATGACAAATTGACAATACATACTAATAAAAACCCAGCTAACTCTCTTACAACATATATTATTGTCGTACCTCTTATTATCGTAACCTATTGAGCGAAAATTCTGTACTTGGTAAAAATGTGATTTCCTAAAACTACAAAAAGCTAGGTGGTGAAGATATTCTTCTCTCAAGTGAAGTCAGTCTTTTGGGTTGAATGCTATCCGAAAAAGTTGAATTAAGGTAATAAAATATAAAAGCACCAAAAATACTTTTTGTTTGAGTTGAAGAATCCGTTGATCCTTTGGCCATGTCATATCTTATCAAGTAAAACTCTCTGAGAGATTCGGGTTTCTTTCTTTTGTGTTTTCCTGACGTAGATGCATGCCTCCAAAAGGAAAGATCATACTTTGAGCTTACTGTAGGAAAAAAAACAGCGAACTGCTACATACGTACATTCAGTTGAATATGTCAGACATCGGGATTGAAAGCAATATATTTTTTTAGATAATATGTGAATATTTCAAAAGAAACAAACACCGTAAGTATAAATGCTAGTGAGTTCCATTTCTACACGGTAATCCATAAGCCTACTATGATTTGAACTAATTATTGTTGAATTTAAAATATTAGATATAGTTCTCTATCAGAACAAGAAAATTATTTTAGAAAATAAGAAACAACTAGTAGGCTTGAATAAGTCTAAATACTTCTAAACAACTAAGCTCAAAAAGCGTCTGAAACCCCAAAAAGTTAGACACTTCATGACACAATTAAACAAACAATAAACACTATTTTCAGTTTAAAAAATCCTCTAGTATGCTATTATGAACATTACTGGATAAAATACTGTTGTTAATTAATTGAATAAAATCATAAAATTTGAGTCTTGAATTTAATTTCTTGTTCCATAACGATCTGCGTTGTTAATATTAACTTTTTGTGGTAGATTTAACGACTTGCAGTTACCTAGTTTTATATTGTGAATATATAATAAATGTACTCACATTCGGCCGAAAGTTTTCGAGGTATTGAATCTCATCTTCAAGGCCGATCTGGGATGCCTTGAAGATGATATTCAATACCTCGAAAACGTTCGGCTGAATGTGAGTACATTTATTATATATTCACAATATATATAATACTGACTGCAAGTCGTTGAATTTACCACAAATGACAAGAAGTAAATATTAAAATTAATGTAATTTTCATTATGAGATAAGTGTAACTCCTATAGGTAGCCTATCCAAAAGCTTCGGAGCGGGTTGATATTGATTTTAGTCTCTGAAATACTGAGATAAGTTACCTATCGCCTGTAGCATTCCAATTTATTGCATTTTATTCATGAGATCTGCCAGTGTGACTCATGTAACATCGAGTTAATCTCTTATTGAAAATGTTTTCAGTATTCTTATAAAAATATCGACTCTATTCTCTGACATATTTAGAGCTTATTTTGATAAAGTACTTGAATTTATTGCTACAATACTACTTATTCTGTCAACTTAGCTGATGTGTTGTTATGCAAACGTTCCATCAGATTTGCTACTACGTACCCACCACCATGACAATTTACCATTGGATAGACAATATTTCTCCTAACCCACTCCATTTCTCATTTTTATAGAAACAGGATACCGTATCTCATTGACTATGGAAACAAATATATCGTTCAGATTCATATCAAGCGACAATAATAATAGATTTATAAGTGAGTAAAATAGACCTGTCCTTTTTCAGTTCAATATCATGATAATAAGCAATCGAGAAATTCATATCAAACACACAATTTATTGTTTCATCTCTAATGCTTCCAGGAATATGTTTACTATATTTCAAGTTTTGAAAACTTATTTAATTTTTAAGGTAAACAGTTTATTTTTCGAATGTTCCTCTCAGTCTATAAAGCAGCTCTCTTTCTATTTATATTTAACAATCTAATATCAAAACTGACACTGTATTTCAATTTGAAATCTCTTTCAATTTCAATCTAATATCAAATTGACACTGTATTTCAATTTGAAATAAAGTGTCAGTTTTGATATTAGATTGTTCATCAAGTATTTCCTCATGAAAAACATCACATTTATGTATATTTACCTAACTTAGTATTGAGATATTAATAGAGCATTTATAAATTTCTCTATTTTATTAACTTCAATGAACAAAAGTTACAAAAAATAAAATAGCCATGAAACACTTTCAACTTACAGTACTCGAGGAATAGGATGTGCTATGACCTTGAGATGCGCAGTGGCAAAAGTGCTTGTGAGCTTACTCACTCGCTAGCAGTCTCACTGTTTCTCTCTGTCTCTCCTTAGGCAGTTGCTTCTGCTTTCGCGCAACTCACAGCTCATCCTATACCTCCCGTAATGTACTCAGTACATTTATTATGTCAAACAGTTTGTGCTTTTTTTTGAGACAGCCAGTTACAACATTTCTTGTTTTACAACATGAAGTTTATTTTTTATATAATCTTAATTTTCAATTATTCGCTAAAAGTTTTGTTCACAGGTTATTTAAATAAAATTTAGGTACATTGACTCTTTGTTTTTTATTCAATGCCAAATCATTCTGTCTAAAGAATTTGTATTTTGTTTCTGTGAATGATTTTTTCCATTTACAAACGTAATTTGGTAAAGGTAAGGTAGGGCCGAAGTTTTAATGTTGAGGCATATTTTCAGTTTGAAAATAAGATCAAACAATAGTATTGTTATTTGTCATTACCACTTCAATAGAAAAAGAAGCAGATCTGTTGGGAAAATTTTTGATCCAATCAATAATCATTCCAATATTCTGCTCTCGCATAATTTTCAAAATCAAAATTGTATAGAAACAGGAATCAGTAGTGGATCGATCTGAAGTGGTTGAGACAATAATTTGATACAGTTATAATGCTGAATTGTTGTTCTTCAACTGAATTTATAATAATATCATATAAAAGATTTATCAGCTATCGATGGCTCTTAGAAGTTGTAGCTTGCGATAAAGATAATATATAGGTCTCAAATTCTGATTTTGTTTCTACAAATAGACTATTAAAATTCCCAGAGGAAACAGATTCTCTCACCGGGCGAAAGAATTGTACATTTCGGCCTAATATGTTGTATAGGCCTCAAGTTCTGACTCTGTGTGTACTACCCAAATATTAGCGCAGTTATTTGCGGAGTCAAAACTTTAGCTTGCTGTCGTTTCAGCGGTCGTGGGTTCGAATCCCGCTCCTCCGTCTGGCATCTATATGTGTTATCATTCACCTTATTACCCACGCACAAGTCTTGGACTCATGTGGGTATCATCAGCAGAAAAAAAAATTATTGAAATTTCCAGGAGTGGAAGATTTGCTCAACACCTCTTAGCATCACTATCTTATGGGAGTGCAAAAACAGAATCGATCTTAAAACAATCCTTCCCGACCAGTTAGAGCCATTACAATGTAACCTGGAAAAAAGCAGGTTGGAGAGTGGGAAAGCAGAATACCTCCCTAGCCTGACTCTGACCTCCTTCACTTTTACATTCCTGGTTGGAAATCGACCTCTCCCGGTCTCTGTCGAGTCCCAACTCTTTTCCGCTGTCTGTAATTTCCTGCTCAGATTAGAAGCAGTCATCTGTTTATTACGGGACGCTCGTTGCTTCCAAGCAAAACGCATTTTTCTCTCTGAATGGATTCCACTCTTGCTGAATAATTTTAATCGAGCTTAATAACTGGAAATCGAGGAACTACATCGTTCACTTGAAAGAAGAGTGGGAGGTCATGATTTTGACATATTGTTATTTGTGTTGTGACATGATTCGGAGTTTTTGATTATAAATATTGGTCATAAGATGACGTATATGATGAATAAAGGGTAGAAAGTCTTAAAGTAATGAGATTAGCTAGATCCCTTGTTTGACATGAATCTCCAAAGCCATTCCTCTGCATATCTTATCTCTTGAGAGCAGCTAGTTGATCAAGGATGATTTTCTTATTATTTGCTATAAAAATTGTGTATTTCATTTGTTAATCCTCCCGAGTGAGGTAGTTCATTCACATTCACTGTAGGTCCAACTCATCAATCACCAATATCCAATTCATTACCCACGCACAGGTATGTGAGCTTCATACTCCAAAAAAGGAAGAAAAAACATCATATTATCAGTGGCTAAAGAACCTGATGAGATTGAAAAAATAGTATCAATTGTGAGTATTAAAGCTAGTCATTTGAAAGACTCAAGCTGTTTTAATGAAATAGCTTTACTATTAAAGCTACTTTCATACACTTCATTAGCCATTCACTTAAAAAATTGACTGATTATTTCAACTTAAATAACTGCAGTAGTTCCTTCTTTATTATTCTAGATGTGATTTAGTAGATTGAATCCAATTCAGCTTACTGGAAACCCAGTTAGGCTGACTAAGTTCCACCGATAAAAATTCAATTTTTTTAAATATTAAGGCTTTACAGTCATGACTCCACCTAATTAAGATTTTTTTCATTCCATTTCATTCTCTTTTTAATTTGTTGAGACGGTAGCTGAACAATATTTATTATAATAGCTTCTCCACTTCAATAGCACATTCTTCAAAATGTGTCTTTCCCAAGTTGAAAGCGATTTCCCAAACCGGGGAGAAATATGGAAATATAAACTATGGACCATTTTTATGTAATATGTTGTGTAGGTGAAGTTTCGCATCTATATTCCCTGTTCTCAAGGAAGAAGATGCGAGTTGACATTTCCCCAACTGCATGCTCTGAACATCGCTTTGAATAAGAATGAGATTGGTACCAAATAGCCTCCACACTAGTAGGAAACTGTAAGAGAAAAATAATGCCCACCAGTCACCTGGGATAGATGTGCAGTACTAGGAAAAAACCTTAAAAAAAAGAAACATGTATCTAAAAGGAATTCGTTAGAAGTACCTTAACCGGGTTTTCCTGTCCTGCCGGACGAACTGAAATCATGGAACTATCCCAAGGGCCCACGATGTACGTCTTTCTGTCTCAAGACCTTTTGCAAAATAGAATTATCGAATTTCGTCGTGTGCTTTGCTTATAGAACCGATCTGGATCCACCAAAAACACATTTCCTCCATGTAAGAAATCCGAGAACGATCCTTATATTATGAGATACTGTTCGAAGGGAAGGCATAAGCTTCACTAAAAATACTCTTAAGGATAATAATTATCCCAAATATTTCATCTAATTTGCTACTAATTTTAACAGAAAGTTACTGGTATTGGGCAGACAATTGTGTCCAGAGAACTTTAGGGTTGGTTTCCTGTACACTGTCCAATATCGCGAACTGCAGTACCTTAGCCTATAACAATAATTACTATTGATAATTATTGATATGTAGAAACTTGCTATGCAGAACTGAACTTGCTATGTTGACTGAACTAAGGTTATAGTAATAATAATAAGGTTATAGTAATAATAATAATGGTTGCCCATTATTGATATTAAGCATTATGGGAAAGCATTCAAAAGGATAATGCAACAACTATAGATCAGATTTGTAGGAATTTCATCCTATATGAGTGGATGTGGTATTTTATTAACACCAGAGTGATTGCTGGAGGAGATTATATTCTAGTACCTGGTACACTTATACCGAATCATCAATCATAAACAATAAGGGAATAATTCAAGGTATCCAATATAAGAAAACATTAACTTGCAATCAACATCTGTTTTATTAAAACGGTAATAAATTGGAGTACTTTTTGAAAATAATCACACTTATTTAGAGACAAAGATAAAATCTTTAATAGGTAACACTTCTATATTAACATGTTGTGAAATTTATTTGTAAAACTTTCAATTACTAACACATTTTCATCTTATGTCATGTCATAACACAATCTGAAAACATAATTTTTTTCAAACAATAACATTAACAGGATTTTACATTGAATATTATGTTGTACTGTTCGATATTTGAAATACCGGTAATAAACTAAACTGATAAGGATTGCGATTAATCTCATTCCAAATTTATCTACTTTACCGTTTAACAACAAAAAAAAATCTGCTTGAATTTATAGCTTTAAAGCTCAATCTCAGCTTATTGCTTTAATTTCATCAAATCGGCTTAGTAAATTTCATGAAATACTTCTCAATAGTGAGCCAAAAACTTTGCACTACACTTTCAACTTGATTTTTCTTGCCATTTTTTCAAATTCGTTCATTTTGTACTGTTCTACCATGTTCCATGGTACGGTAATTGTAAGGAATGCTGCATTTTTTGGAGATTAAATTGGCTCAACTTTGATTTTGAGTAATTTTATTGAAAAGTATCATAAGCTGCCTCTTATTCATACCAGAAAGACAATGTTGTAGAGACTCATCATATTGATGCAAGTCATAATGCTTAAAACTGATTTTTTTAAATCAAGCTAATCACAGTCGTTGTAACAAAATATTGGTATGCCAGTTAGTTGCTAAAGTTCACTTGAATATTAATTTCAAATTATAAATACAAATTATCTCATTATCTTTTATTTCAGTATAACTTGAATATTGTAAAATAGTTGTAAGTTTTTATCTTTTCTTAATGTAATAATTCTCTTATGATGCCATTTGTTTGTTACGTTTATGTTGTCAATATGAAGTCAAGGGTTGTAGCTACAAATTTGTTTTATTTTTAAAACTGTATATATCTATTATCGACCATGTATTGGAATATTCTTATATAGAAAGTTATTCATATAACCTCCAGAACAGCAAAAAATTATTTATTTTTCGTGTGTCAATTTGTACCAACATTTGTTGAAAATCATTTCAACATTTTTTTAAATCTGGCGTGATTAATTCATTCATATTTTTGATGATGAACATTATTCATATTCATTTTTGTTTTTGGGAAGGCTCCATTTGAATATAATAAATCCATGGTTGAATAGGTATTTTGAGTTAATTACTTTCGCAAATGTTATTCAAACAAAATTTAAAAAATTCAATTTTTTATTTTTCCACTGGCTGAACTGAGTAAGTTAATTGTATTGTATGAATGAGCATGATAATCATTCCATCTATGTATGCACTTGTATAATTTTCATAATTGTATCCATATTATTTCTCCAGATGAACACACCAAGCAGCGTTAGAAGCAAACTATCTCTGGCAATACCAACTTTGAACGGTCTATTTTCATCTAAAGATAGACAAATAAATTGGTGTCTACGTATGATTTATAGATTCTATGATCCTGATTGCATGATTCAAACCCCTACAGCTACTTTTAAATTGAGTCTAGAGTCATCACCACTATCTAAATAGGCAGCTTCAATTCATAATTGACATATGTTTAGTAGTATTGGAGAATGGGCAATTAATTATTTGATATTTTCTGAAACTTGGTTCTTTTGATTTTTTATTATGGATTCTGCAATATATTGTATGCTTCCATGTACGTATTGATACAAAATTAAATCAATTACCACGAAGCTTGATTTTTTTAAAATAGGAAGAGCATAAAATTGTTCTAAAAGGAATCTTATAAGACATTAATTGAAGCTTATGTAAAAAAGATTTTGAGTTTGTGCTTCTAAAATTCCTCAATGATCATTAAAATTCAATGAAAGTGAGCTTGAATGTTTCAGTAAAGCACCTGAGTCATTGCTGAAATAAAGTACGACGTTGTTTGCTTTATTATCATCTACCTGATTGTTCAGAACTCACATGAAACTGTAGTTTTACAATTAGTAACATAATTCATAACATCTTTACTACCCCAACACAAGTCTGAGACTCAAGTGGGCTTCATTAGCAACTATAAATTTTCAAATTATTAGATATTGTCGGAATTAATTGTTGGTGGCTGAGGAGAACACTGTTTTAAGTAAACATATTTTTATTATCATTTTTATGTCTGGAATTTGAGGAGAAAAATTATCAGCCTCCTTAGGAGTTTCAAAAACGATAAATCGACGTTTTCAAATTACTCTTTTGACATTAAATCATCAATGATAGCCTACATGATATTCAAGTAAACATGTATGGTAACTTCGAATTCTCAACATTTTCAGATTCGTCTCAAATTTACTAAAGAAGGAAATGATTACTTGATCAGATTAATAAATGTTATGTTGATTTTTCTAGCCAGGGAGTAAACTGTCTTCAGTTTACTCAGAATTTTTTAGAGAATTAGTTCATGTCATTTTAACTAGTCGTTTTTAATAATTCATTTCATTTTTAAATAAATACCATGCAAATACAATTTATGAATGCTTAAATTTGTGATTTGTGCATCTCCAGTGATCTATTCCATCATCTTCAGACTCTAATATCATCTTCACACTATGCTATACGATAGAAAATTGCCCACATTCGTACACTAGTCTTAATTTAGAAATGAAATAATGTCTTCCACAGAATTAAAAAGTAATAAATTGTAAGCTCTAAGCAAATCCCTTTCGAAGATTGCAATCACATGGGGTAATTGTCATAATATATAGTTCTTGAGTCATGCAAAAAGTTGGACATATCTAATAACATACATGTAATGATTAGAGCTAGACATTGAACAACATCGAACATCAAGCTAATACATTATTCCATTTTTAATCAGTCTAGTTCAGCTCATAGTTGTAAAAGTTGGCTTGCATTCATTTTATCAAAACTGCCATACGTCTCCTTAGTTCGGGTCATCTAACATTAATAGTATGTACTGTATTTATTCATTTCACTATTCTACAAAGCGAAAATATTAGTTTTTACTTCTGGTAGGTCTATACTATATGTGGCATTACAAAACATGGGTTGGCCTACTAGATCAAAACTGTTTTCTGTATGTGATAATCAATTGCTATGGGTTTGAAGGTTCCAATACTAGAAAAGGGAGATCACGGTTTGTTTTGATTTTCATTGTACGTTGCTTTTTCCAGTCAGGGTGCTCACAGTTGTGCATCGCCTCCCTGCCCTCCCTGGTAAAACAGAAACCCAGATTATCAGAAAAATTGCAAGCGTAAACTGTTTTGAGATAACTATTTTGAGAAATCATTACTTCCATTTTTAATAAAAACTTCCTATTCCACTAAATACACTGGAAAATATATATTTTGCTCCATGGTTTGAGAGATTTTGATATTAATATGAATATGAATCAAAATGAAACATTTTACCTGCGGTACTACATTGTTGAAAATTCATTTATACCATAGTTTACCAGCAGCGCATGATTTTCCATTCACTAATAACCATCTATTATTATAGTAAAATAGGAGGCGTCAGAGATTGTATTCAAAACAATATTGGTCTGAAATTGGAACGATGGTTTAGTTCACGGGAGCCTGGCTGTTTATCGATAAATAAAATTTTACTGGGAACTAAGGCATCTGATTGGTATATGCAAATTCATAGACGTTCTAAAATTTGAACAGACCAATCGAACGCCTCAGTTTCCTATAAACTCCCATTTACTCATGAACGGTAAGGCTCTCATGAACTCAACCAATGTGGAAATACAATGATCAGATCAGGGTTTTAAACGAAGAACTTATTCTCAATATAGAATATTATGGTACTTTCATGACCACCCAAGATTGCACTCTAATAGCTAATTGTTCTTGATATTTCCATGAACACTCAATGTATTCTACTAGTAGGCTCAAACCAAATTCCGGCTCACTCTATACAACCCTAGCTCTATAAAAATTGTTATCATTGCTCAAAACTGGACAAAATTATTATTAAATTCTGACACTGATAGTGAATCCTGTCATTTATCATTATGAAATTCTATCAAGGGCTCTTCACATAATAAATTCAATTTAATCCATCAAAATTATAGCAGAATTTGAATACAACTTTGAGTACAAAGCTTGTTTAATTCATACATTTTAATAAATAGATAATTTTAAGAAAAGGTGTTGATTTTTTATCAAGCTTCTTATTGTAAAATATGTTTATTTTTGGATTTCTAAAAAAATACTGTTGATCTCTTATTCTTTGTTAATAAATGAATTTCTGTTTTATGTCTAACATGTTGAAAATCATTCACATGGTGATGCACTAATAATTATTGATTGTTACCATAGCCAATAGGATCTTTTGCAAAATGTATGCGATCCACTTAATCTGATGTTGACAATTTTTTAAATAATTATCTTCCTAATATTAAAACCGACACTGTATTTTACTTTTAAATAATGTTCTACTCACATATATTGGAATTCAATATATTGGAAATACAGTGTCAGTTTTAATATTAGATTGTTCATTAAGTATTTCGTCATGGAAAACATCACAGAATTATATTCCCGTATTTTCTATTTTAATTGAGCCGCCTTAAAAGTACGGTACTTGAAGTATACTAATTTTTGAGATGATTTACACTATCAAATAGAACCAGAAGATAGTTAGAGAATAACAAGTATTTCTCATTTTATGGAATGTTCAACTTATTTTGGCATCATTTAAAGAAAAATCATCAAATGATGTTCATGGGCATATTTAGTTTAGTAAGTCATAACTGTTGTTCATTTTTTGTGAAGCCTGTGATGGATTGGAAATTAATTTGTAAATTTAGAAAAATATGAAAGAGCTTTTCGTAAATTTTACTTCAATACAATCCAACCAATAACCAATAGTATCTAATTGACAACAAAAGTTTTAATTCATCAGTTATTAATTGTCAATCAGTCTCCTAATCATTATTCAAGTCATAAATTTTCAAATTCTATTTCTATGAGTCAGGAATAGCCTATTTATTATTTTATTCGAAAATTCGAATCATGAATATATTGATCTGATCATGTATTGGATTATTTTGCCAGTTGCTTTTGTATCAGGATGTTTTTAATAAGCAAAGTTTATACGATAGCCTGATATACATTCTTGTGATTGGAATATAGCTAGCTCCCTTGGCTCTATTTTAACTGATGAGAATGATAGATTTATTCATGAATCGCTTATTTTTCTTTCTCACAGTCAGCAATCAATTCTTTTCCTGAAAATATAGAACTTTCAACATCACTTTTCAACTCTATAGGCCTAGAGTTTTTACACTCTTCATTCTACATACAATTTTTCGAATGTTAAAAAAATATCTTTCGAAAGTAATGATTTCTCGTTTCAATTTAAAATTTGAATTATCATTCCACGTCCATACGTTCTGTCATTTACTTTTTAACAAGGGCACTGTGTTTAGAGGTTTAAAGTGTACAAAGACCAATGCATTTTTCTTGTAATGTCTTCACCATGCAAATTAACCAATTATTTATCAAGTAATGTGTGCTTTGTGCATGAATTTGTATTCATGTTTAGACAGTATTGTGTTCAGGTAAGCATTTATAATAATATTATACAACATGCAAGGGCTTATGTACATTGAAGGAAAGGTTTTGATCGAATATAAGCAATTTTAATGTATAATGCATTGGATTTGTCAGGTGTCTGATTAATCTGTTTAGATCAGCTCAGGGAAGCCTTACGATTACCAGTGCACTGGAAACTGAGGCGTCTGATTCATGAACTTCTATGAATTTGAATGGACCAATCAGACGCCTCAGTTTCTGGTGCACCGATTACCCGGTAGGACTCCCATGAGCTCAACCATTGATAAAAGCGATTGAAACCTCACTCAGTGAGGCAATAAAGTTGGGGATGTACATTTCAAATCACAGAAAAATATGCCAAGAATGTATGGACGGACAGAATGGAAAAAATGTATAATATTTGTAAAATCTCGTTACAACAACCGTCCAAAATTACTAAATTTTATCAAAAATAGCCTACTACATTTTCGAAACGGTATGGGGAATGCTTTGACGTAATGCATCCCTTGTCAGAAATTATAATGGAGGAATTAGAGAAAACAGTTTTGATCTCCCCAGACATATATATGATTTCAGCTTGGTGAGACACATCCGTATAAGGAGAATATTGGTTATTACAATTTTTATAGTCATCACATTTGAAGTGAAAATCGTTTCGTCAATATTAAAGCAGTGCTTCTCAACCACTATTTCTTATTTTTATCTATTTGCAGACACACTATCAAAGAAAGCTTTTGAAATTTAAAGATAATTAGTCTCCTTTCAATTATTTTATATGATTTTGATATAGCCTAAGTCTTCAGAGAATCTCTAATCAGTGCTTTATCAAAGCCATGCTCGAAATTATAACCAGGATGTGCTTTATTGCTTATTGCATGCAAGTGTTCCTCATTGACTGAGTACAGTGACTTAAGGAGAGAGGGACGAGGAGATTCGGAACTTTTAAAAATCAGTCAAATTTGCATACTTTCTAATAGGCCTATTTCATGAAAAAACATCATAGGCTCTTACGTTGATTGATCGATTTTTAATAGGAATTTTGTAGAAATGGGTTTTTCATGTATTACCTATTTCTTTTACTAATAAAGATGAGAGAATAAAAAAATAGATTGATAGAAGATAAGATCGAATAAATTCCGATAAATAATTGAACTGAAAAATTGGATTAATTTTGCTCTTCTATCAACAGGTGAATTACATCAATGTAAGATTATTTTGTTCACAAAACATGTACTTCATTTCAATGAGGAAATTATTAATGTTAATGCTGAATTGTTAATAGTTTTTGAGTAAAAGGATATTTGATATTCCATGAATTTAGACTTGTTGAATCCATGAGCATTGGTGAAAATAATTACCGTATAGCTTGATATGGAAGCGCTGACTGATTAATGAATTTCAAATTATGGTACGTCAAATTTGACTGATTTGACAGATTCTCAGTTTATAAATAATCTATTCTTATATTGAGCTCTAAAATGCATGACAATTTCAATGTGGCTTTTCTAGTATTGCTGGTAATTAAGTTATAATTATTTCTGATTTGAATGAGATTGTCTGTGCTGAAATGTTTCACATTACAATCAAGCTTTCAAAAAATTCAAACCCTGGGAACTGTCATAAATATATAGATACTTGGCTTTGAAGAGAACAGCCCAGATTCATTGGTTGAGAATCACTGATTACAAAATAATGCTCAATATAAACATTTACTGGCAAACACAACATATCGAAGAGCACAACATGTAACATGAGTAGTTAAAATTGGTTATTATAATATGAAATACAACATTGTTATAACGAGATTTCACTCATAGATGCATCAAGCACATACAACATTTAACACAGTTATACAATATATAATTAACAACAATTTATTTTTGGGTTTTGACTTACGTATGAAATGTGAAAATTTGGCTGCAGTAGAAATTTCTTATGATTTCTATAATTCATTGGAATTCTCATCTTATTGATTATAGCTTTCTAGTGTGTTGAAATGTTAATATTTCATGAAAATCGCTTATTTTTCACGACCAATAAAATAAATCATATCTTCAATTCTCTAGATTCTTGAAATAATTTAACAACAGAGAAACTGTACCGTACATCTTGAAAAAATCTACCATAAAAAAAACATGAGACGTTTCAACACCGTTTGATATTTCATAAGTGGGAAGACTCAAAGTAGTAGGGACCGATACACTCCAAAGAAAGAGTCTTGAGATTGATAGCAGTTGAATTTAGTTTGAATGGTCAGTAGTATATTCTTCGATATCGGATAAGAACAAACATAGTACCGGTATCAAGATTTTGGTTATACTTTGACATTTGTGAAAAGCAGTTTTGGGCAATAGCCTGTTGTATTCACATTGATTGTTTGTTAGTTCAATAAATAGAAGAATAATAAATGAATGAGTAAATACTTAGAGGTGTCACCAAGATAAATATAAAATGCATTCAGACATACTTTCATAAATATTTAAATCAAGTAGGTATTTAAATACTTAAATACTTGAATTGTTGTTGTTTCTATTATGTTCATCCTTTTCAATTATTGCTGACTTGTTTCGGATTAAATTTGAACTTGTTTGATTAAATTTTGATTTTAGGGAAGTGATAGCCGTGAGCCGTAGCAGTTCAATCACATATAGATAAGCTGCGTTCTTCTGGGCACTCTTTGTAAGGGTGACCGATTGGATTGGCCAGCAAAAAAGACACTGTTCTCTGCTGTGAAATTACTTCCCGGTGATTCGGAACTCACCTAAAACTGTAGGTCCAGCTCATCAATCACAATCATCAAACTCATTACCCACGCACAGGTCACAGACCTATGTGGGCTTCATCCTAACAAAAAAAAGAATGGAAATTTTATAAAGAATGGAAAGCGAATTCTAGGATGAACAGGACACTCAAGCCTGGTAAAAATCAATAATAGTAATAATAGCCTACAATACGAAATTATAATACTAATAATATAATACATAATAATATGATTCGGGTACATTGCAGCTTCAAAGTAAAATGAGAAGAGTTGATAATTATGATACTATAATCTATTGTAATGTATCTCTTCTAATGAGCCTCATATTTCGTAGTGGAGAAAGAATTTGAAGATATGATTTATGATTCCAGAACTTTCAAAATGCATTATATTAGATAAATTTTATGTTTTCAATTCATGCAACCAAACATTCTCACACACCACACTAACCAAGGAATTAGCACCAATTGAATTTAGTTGAACAGTGACTCACAACAGATTCTCTTGTGATTAATATGAGGTTGAAACACACTGAGTAGATATTGAAGTAAATTTGATCATTATTAGTATTTATGTTGATTGCTCTCAACATAATCAGAATTTACATTGATATTTTTGTACAAAGATTGTAAAAAGCAACACATAGGAAGTGGTAAAGCGTGATTAGGCTATCAACTTTTTGTCTTCAAGAGAAAAATGGTTTCATTGTAATAGTATACAGTTTGGTTACAGAGCATGAGCAACTGAAAATAGTCTAATAGAAAAAAAAACAATTAACAGAAAACACTCACAATAAAGCGGCATATTTCAAAAATACTAGCATAGACAATCAAAACATCTGAAAAAGCGTTAAATTTACAAACATAATTCACCATGCAATATAAGAATAACAGAATCCTTTCAATAGAAAAAGGTACAGTAAATAAGATAGCTGACAGGTACAGTAGATTGTGTTAGTAGACTAGCTGTAGGCTGAACAACTGTCAAAAACAATGGAAGTATGAAATGAAGCAAACACATTATTATCACCTGAATGAATTCAATGTTTTGTAATCTAAGATGGCGATCTTGATTCTTCTGGAAGGCAGAAAATATAGAGATGACTGTTCAGTCTTCATTATGGAAGCTACTATAAATTCAAACTCTACATTCAAGAATGAAAGTGTGATTAACGATATTTGCTCAATGTAACAGAAAACATAAATTACATAAGTTACAAAATTATAATGCAATGGGGGAAGTGTAAAAGTTCATCAATAGAATTAGCATGTTCTCAATCTTACCACTATAATACTACATTATTGCGATTGTATGGAAGTCATTCTTTAGATCCTATATTCACTTCAATGCTCAATACATTACAGTTTTTGTTCTTTTAGGCAGATTATTTCAGAATTTACTTTTTCAATAGAAGTTTACCTTTAGGGAATAAATGAAATATTTGAGTATGAATGTTGGTATCACTTGATAAAATATTTTACGGGAGCTGAGTAATATTCTTTATTATAAAATATATGAAGCACTCAAAATTTGTTAATTTAGGTACTCTTCACTTTTGAATATATGTTTTAAACTTGACCTTAGGAAGGCGTTCAGGGCTATCTAGGTTAATTATAATCAATATATCGAATGTAATGATTTAAAAATAATAGAAATTAATTATATGGTGGGGAGAAGCTTTAGTAATAGTCTAGATATTGGAATTTGGAATACGGTAGTAGAATTTATTATTGTTTCTGAAAATATTAAATGATTATTGAAAATGGGCAAACTATGAAAATGTGAAGTCAAATAAAATTCATTTGTATTTCCCAAACAATCATATGAACAAGTACGGTATATCATGAATAAATGAGAAAATTTGTGTAAGATATTTATTTGCACGTTGAAATACCTTCCTTGAGATACCTCAGATTTAGCTCCTGAAGAGCAAAAATTATATTAGTAAAGCTATTTCCATATCATCAAACTTTACTTAGCTACGATATGAATTATTTTTTTTTTACCTTGACAAAATTTCGATAAAACTTGGATAAAAACCGTAAATGATCGCAATCACTGATAACTCGTCACAAGTCTTGGACCCATCAATTGATTACACTATCTGTTTAGAATGTCATGTGCTTTATTCTCTAGAATATTGTTAAGTATAGTAGGGTGCATACGTCAATCTATTTAGATGAATTGAGAAATATATGAGACCATTTCCACGTACACTGATTATCACCCCATTCACATTCACACCTCATTCACATCTGCAAAAGTCAGTTCTGTCGTGCACATTATTAATTTGCATGAAGGAAAATAATGGAATGTAGCCTAAGTATAATTGAATCAAGAATAACATATACTGTTTCGTTATTAATATAATAATTGATTTATGAAAAAATATATCAGTTCCGCTACTGGACTTATTAAGTTTTGAAATAAAACTTTTTTTGACCCAAAAAATGTTTGGGGCTCACACAAAGCAATGCTGATGACAACTGGCTTATGCAATTCCTGAGATGCACTTAAATATTCACATCAATATCTTAATCCACTCATAAGTAAAAATTAATGAATAGGATACTCAATTTCCAATTGTATTATTACATAGGCTAATTATTCTTTATCAATGAGCATGAAATGGAAAATTAAGAATGTAAATGAATTCACATGACATGAAATCAATCTTTTCAATACATTCAGGACTAAAAATCAATAGAAATTCCTTTCAAAATATAAAGTGAGTCTAAATGAGTTGAATTAACCATTTTCAATCGTTTCAAAAGCTCAAAATCAATTTTTTGACATTAACGTGAGTTCCATAAAGCTAATGAAATTCTTCAATAAATTATGGATTAAATAAAAAAAATAAAAAATTTGCAGAGTCGCATACTTCTGAAATTATACTACTTCAAATAATAAAATAATAAATTTAATAATAGAATAATAATGACCAAAACTGCATTTTATTTTATGATGGCTTTTTATATCCACCTTGTTTACTTGCAATTGATTTATGAAATTGATTAAATAAATTTTTGGCAATAACTTTAATGAGAACAATATTATCTATTAATGATAATATATCAAGATAATTCGTTTAATTCAGTTTAAATTTAACTTGGTAACTGTGTTTTTCAGATGATTCAAGTTATATTTTAATCAAAACGTAAACATAACCTATGCTTTCAAATATCTAGACTCTTGTAAAAATTATGATGCCAAAGATCCATATTGTTTCCACTAATATATAATGAAAACTTAAAATACACTTTAGGCTAAGTGGACATTATGACTCATGCCATAACGTGAGTCATAATTTCCACTTGAAAAGTGTTTTTCAAGTTTTTATTGCAAAAATTTAGTGATAGAGACAGTTTTGGGCTAATAGTCTGTTGTTTCTTTACAATAAGTTGTACTTTGACTGTATCAATAAATAAATAAATAAATAAATAAATAAATAAATAAATAAATAAATAAATAAATAAATAAATAAATAAATAAATAAATAAATAAATAAATAAATAAATAAATAAATAAATAAATAAATAAATAAATAAATAAATAAATAAATAAATAAATTATAATGGATTGATTTTTCGTTGAATATAACTACACTCATTCCCTCTATAAAATCCGTCAATTTGCATTCTCCAAACACTCACACCATACGAATTTGTGTCTTCATACTTTGTGATAAAATATGTTTCAAACACCACTTACCGTTCCATTTATAATCAATAATATAACCATAAAAGTAACCGCCAAACTATTTTCATAACATGCAAAAGACATAATTGTTATTCATGTGCACATTTTCAACATAGGGAAGTAATAGTGTTGAGATTCTCCAGTTTGAGAGTAGGGAAGTTTGGAGGTGATACTCTATGAAATGATTTATATTTTTGGAGTGAATATTCAAAGGTAGGACTCTGAAAACTCGAAATCTGATGCACTAGCACGAGAGGAGCGCGTGTAAATGGAGACTCCCCCGCCAAATGCGCTGTCCGATGTACCTTCGCCTGTAATAAAGTCGGCTACTATCAAATTGTCTTTGTTTACCGTTAAGTGTGTGGATGTCTGATCACTGGCAGGTCCTCCTATACCACGAACGTTGTCCGGTCCGCCTCCTCCGGGCCCTAGGCCCCCTCCTTTCAATGCATCACGTTCGGCCAGTTTGATTTTTAGGAGCCGAATTTTTTCTTCTTTCTGCAGACACATAGATGAGTTGTGAAATAATAAAAACATAAACACCAATAATTATCTTTATTTGAATTTATTAGTTGATGGATTATTATTAATAGGTATTATTAGTTTGAGGCTTTTTAGTGGAGAGACTCTCCTCACAGGTAGTTTGACCTCGCCATTTAGTGGTTAAGTTATGCTATGGAAAGCATGGTGAAGTGTTTTAAGAAATTATATATTTTTTAAATAGAATGATTGACTTTAATTATTTTTTTATCATTGAATATGTGTATTTTTCAGTTGCTTATTCTCGAAAAGTATCAATATTTGAACAAAATCCTCGAAATTTTTTATCCATACAATCATATGTTTCAAAAAAAAAGAATTGAATTGGATTGAATATGACTACTAATTTCCTCTGCACGGAGTTAATGCTAATTACATCATGGCGTATGGATTCAAATTACTATATTCATGTGAATTTGCATTGAAGTTATTACATGTGAAAATTCATCGCATTATTACATCATGTTAAACTATTATATTGTTTATTATAAAAAATTGTTTATTGTAAGCTATTATATTGTTTATTATAAATTTGCAACATAGAGATCCAAGAATGATGCCTGAATGTACTAGCTGTATACGGAACAAGTAAGAGTTTTAAGTTAGTGAGGTTGTACCATACAAGATACAATCAATATTGGTCAATTTTAAACTGCTTATGGAGCTATTAAAGCATCGGAATGGTTTCTTTCATTCTAAAATTCACTGCACTAAAACCAATTAATTGAGATGAAGGATTAATATTACAATTAATAGTTTCTAATTTTTTATACAGAAAATTATGAATTTTTTTACACAGGCTACCTCAAAAGCCTACATTTTTTGTAAATGAGAACCATTGGCTGCTCAGCACATATCTCGACAAAACGGATGATTCAGTTAATCATAAATTGAGCCACACCTATTGCTTGCTGTACATGACTGCAGTAATGCCATTAAAAAACTTGAATATTTTCTGTGTATAACACAACCAAATTCACGACCTTCTCTAATGGTTTTTATATTTTAATTTTTAAGAATGGATGCAATCTTTGTCAATGACTACGTATCCTATAATATTGTCTTGAATAAATCTGGCGTTATAATTGGAGTTGTGAAAAATCAAATAAATGAGTAAAATTCTATCATAACTCATTAAATTTGCAAAATAGTTATCTATTCTTATCAGTGGCGGATCCACGGGTGGGAAGGGGAAATTTCCCCCTCCCAAATACAGAAAGAGAAAAAGAAGAAGAAAGAGAAAAAGAAAAGGGGAAGGAAGGGAAATGATAGAAAAAAGTGAAGAAGTGGAGAAGAGATGTCAAGAGGTGAAAAGGAGAAAAATTAGTAGGATGGAGATCAAAATGTAAAAATAAAAAAATTTACAAAAAAGAGTGGAAACCCAGAAGTAAAATAAAACGAGATAATCAAATAGAGTTTTCAAAGTTGTTGAAAAGCGAGAAAAATGAAACAGCAATGCCTAATCAACAATTAATTTTCTATTCCAAATATTGCGTACTTGGTCTTTTAGAAATGGCAGTTCCAAAAGGGTTTTCTTGACTATGCAGCCTAAAGCCTAGACCACTAATCCTCTAATAATTTTTGAGAGAATTTGGTTGATTACAGAATAGTTCTGCAATTGCAAATAATGTATGTCATTTTTTGTAATTTTCATTTTTCATTACCAGTTTTTGTCAGTCATGTAACTAGGAGATAGTTCTCCCACACTAGAGAGAAAAAAATGTATTGTAATTTTAGCAGGCCTTGTGACATAATTTTTGGCAAAAGAATCAAAGATGTCTGGAATCGCTAAAAATGTGGTTTTGGAGGAATAATTTTTTTCAACGTCTCAGTGGAGTACCCACTCAGCCGCTGTGTGAAAGGAATTTTCAAGTAGCCTACGGTACAATCAGAAGCGGTGAGGTATAAAATACAGAAAATGTAAAAGTTTCAAGTAAGGTCCCCATTGACAGCAACACAAGAACTATATGAAATGTTAAATAAGAAGATTTAATGCCTATAGAATCACTTAAAGTGTGGTTTTGTAGAGGTCATTTTTCAAAAATTTTCTCGGGGTGTAAAGTACCTAGACCGCCGTTTTGAAATAAATAGCCATGTATATTGTCTCAATTTATCATTATAGGACTACTACTCCAAATTCCAAATTACTGTAATTATTGTACCAAGAGTCCAACCCTCCCAGAAACATCATTACCCACCCCCAAGACTGACCCTGTAGTTAAGTCAGTGGTTTGTGTGATGTAGCAATATATTGTAGTGCTCATTTCTGTCTCAACATTACTAAAAAAATTAAAAGATTATTAAAATTCAGCAGACAGTAGACAGTCAAGAGTCCAACATTTTTGGACTAAGGATCTAAGGTGATCACTGATATCTGAGTGAAAACAAAGTAGGGCTAAAAGGTAAGAATGGTTGATTTAAATTGATTAGATTTTAATAGATTGTCCATGGAAACAAGAAGGATAAGTTTAAAAAGAAGATGGGGGATTTTTTAGAAATAGTTTTTCTTGGGTGTGAAATCTAGTCAGCTCTCAGGATTCATATTATCTAGTCAGAAATCATAGATCATATTATCTAGTCATAGAATGGTATGTTCCTGTGATTCTTTATAATATTTTCAAGTCACCTATGCCACGTATTTTCTGTAATACTTTTATGAGGAGGCTCATTCAATTTTGGTATAGAATTTATGTTATTTTTGTTGACCAATAACATAAATTCTATCCTAGATAAGTTCATATTATGAGCATATCAATTTGATTTTACAGTACCACTTAATTTTTATGTGAGATCCAAACATTAAAATATGTGTTGAATTTTAATTTTCTGCTACATTAATTAATCAACACTCAGACTGTGTATTCATTAGTTCAAATTTCTGTTTTGTTTGTTTGGAAGTATAGACGACTGTGAAGTTGGGGGCGGGCCAACTTCACAGACGTGCAGTAGAGTATAGGACGTTGTAATGGCATATCATGAGGAATAGCTCTTATCAACAGTATAATATTATTACATGTAATAGGTAAGAATTACATTTTTTAATCTAAATTTAATTTGGCTAAAAGAGTTCTACAAAAATAAAAATTTTCAAAAACAGAAAGTTGGTTGCATTCCAATCGAAAATACCCTAAAATTCGTAATTTTAGGCATCATTTTCAAATACCCCATCGTGGGCCACCCCGCCCCCTCTGGGTACAACTCAGGTGTTCCCCCCTCCCTAAAATCAGCTGCTGGATCCGCACCTGAATCTTATCTACACATCATCAATCAAAATACAAATTTTCTAACAAATAGGCATCTTGAATTTATGAATCAGGCTATAAGATGTGTTTAACCTGAAAATATTGAAAAATCAAGCAGTTTTCCGATTTAGATCCATGGTTGTAAGAATATTATTCAAGTATGCGATTAAAATCTACTCACTTGTGCAATAAGTTGTTGCAATTCATCATTCTCAACTAGAAGCTTCTGATATCTATCTTCATCCTCTTTTGAAACTCCAACATCCGGATTATATTTTGATTCAGCCTTATCGCGGGGGTGTCTTATCACTTCAATAACCTGCAATGATAAATAAATTGTGATTATCAGAAGCCATTCCTAGCCTACAAGTGTATGTATTGATATTGTGAATGTTATATATTTTTATAAGTATTATTTGAGTAACTCTATTATGGAACTGTTTACTCATTTGCAGTTATTATAATGTTTTCAGTTTGAGATGAATGATACGATGTTGTAGGCCTCTAGAATATGAAGGTTGAGAATTATTCTCAAGTAAACATTTTGAATTCAAATTCTTATTCTCTCTAATAGAAAATTATCTTAATTATGTACATGTTGAAAGTTTATACCTTATCTTGTCCAGGGTATTCTTTCAGTGATTATTTACTCTGCCAGAATATAAAAAAAAAACTGGAAAAAGTTATCATTGATCATTAAAAATAATTCTATATAGAATACAGGAAAAAGATTTAATGCTGAGGATAATAATACTAAAGTGATAATTGTTGTGAAATAATGAATCATCGCGAATGAAATAGAAGGAGAATAATAATTTTGGAAGCAAAAGGAGTTTTCTGGATTTGCATTTGATGCGAACTAGTATAATGATGGCAGCTGTCCTTTACTGTTATCCTATACTGCATTTGAATTATTGGTCTAACTTTCATAAATAAATATATATATTTTTTTAAATTAATCACTCACCTTGGGTACAAAAATTAATGCCATGGAAAGAAAACAACAGAAGATCAGTGCCAAGGCTACAAAAGCAAAGCTGGCATCTTGCTGGGAGGCGATGACCATTGTGACAGGGGCTGTGATCAGACACAACACAACAACATTGTAAATTGACATTCCAACGTATCGAGAGTCGTTTATTTGTTTCACTTTGATGCTCCTTGTTTCATAGGCGAGGAAAAGACCAAAAACTAGAACCAAACCTTTGTAGCCGTACATAAGCCCTGAAATTAGAAAGAATAATGGAATTATTTGAGAAAATTAACACTTATTATTTTCCCAAAGACTAAAAATATGCTATAGCTGACTCCGTCAACTCATACGCATCTTCAAGGGGCTATCACAGTTTATTCACAGTAGATAGAAGTATTTGAAACTCATCGTCAATAAACAATGTGTTGGATACTTGTGTTATCCTTGCTGGTATTGCATAATCGATATATTAATTTAATGTAGTCAAAGCATTACTGTAAAATCATGGTGTAACGAGTAGCTTCAATCAATATTATAATGATGCGAACTAATCATAATATTAAGTTGATTTTACTCAAAATTATAATACATTTCCTATTCTCTCCTCTTCTATAACATTTAATGTTTATTGTATTATAATTCATGCAAGATGTAATTGATATTTGATGTTTGCCTTAGGTCTTTCAAGACCTGGCGAAGTGAGATTATAACAATCAGTCAATCAATCTCTCATAAATTTATTTCCTGTCCACTTTCAAATACTGCGGGCCACTTCAAGTGTCTTATTCTTGTTCTTTCTGTAAAATGAAAAATATTTTTGTAATTATTGTTGACGTCATAATGATTGTAAATGCGAAATGACAAGTTAAAATTCAGTGTAGAGTACTTTAGCTGGATCAATAATCAACGCTTACACAATGAGATCTTCTAGTTTTCCTGAACACTATCTGTTATTCATGGAAGAAATTAATTCAATTTAGAGACTAGGCCTATTGCAAAGATAATATTTATGATATTTCACATCTAATTCCCCCCAAATCCATTTAGAATCCTCAGATAGAACATCATATTTACGAGTATGCAGTCTTGAATGTTAATTAAACCTGAAGTCTCACACATAATGCAATAATATTGAAATAATTTACATTCTTACCTAACCAGATGTTGTTATTGACACTTTCACAATGTTCAAGTTCAGGTAGAATTTTAATATCATCATCAGTTGATACGGGATTTTCCAAGGGAAACAATTCAATTCTCCGTTGTAAAGGATCCACAATTTGCCACGTCAACAGCATTACCAAATCCACAACTACTAGTCCAGTGACCATTGTGTACAGCTTCCATGGTTCGATTTTTTTCTGGAAATCGAATACAATAAATATTATTATTATTATTTTTATTATTATTATTATTGTTATCATTATTATTATTATTATTATTATTATTATTATTATTATTATAAAACGATGTAGAAGCCTGCATTATGCATGAGCCGAAGGCGAGTGTGGAATAGTTTCAAGTTCAGCAAAGATACTTTGAGCTTGAGTTACACATGAAAGTTTTTCTACACTTATTACTGGAGTGCGACAAAGTGAAATGAGTGCAACAAAGTCAGGTGCGCCAAAGTAAAAGAGTGAAGGAATCAGCTGTGAAGAAATAGCCGCTTTGATGGGTTATATGAGCACAGATTAAGAAATCTAAAATCTATGAGATATGATTATCATCACCATCATCATCATAAAACGCTTTTTCTAGATGTAGAAGCCTCTTGTTTGAATCAAGTATCATTCTGAAGACAATAACAATACCCCAGACATTCATTGTCATTTATATTTTTTCTTTTTTTCTTGATTCGGACGGCTCTTCTGACATTTTAATATTGTTTGTTATCTGGTTGATTTAAAAATGGATGCAGCACGATTTTAAATCCCATTTTTAAAGGGAAAATGTGTGAATTGAAGAAAGGAGAACTGAAAAAAGTTGAGTGGTGATGATTAGAATTGTAGTAGAGGATAATTATTGAAACTTTTCCAATCTCGAGACTCGGCAAAAATTGATAGAAAACAGGAGATATGAAGACAAATTGTTTGGTTCCAGAACATTTATAAAGAAAATATATAACGTTTAGTACTACAAAAACAATGGGGTTGAATATAAGTGATAGCCGCGAGCCGTAGAAGGTATCTGTTCAATCAGAGAGATAAGCTGCGTTCTCGTAGGTCCTGTTCATAACGGTGACCGATTAGATTGGCCAGCAAAAAGGCACTGTTCTCTGCTGTAAAATCACTTCCCGGTGGTTCGGAACCCACCTAAAACTGTAGGTCCAACTCATCAATCACCATCATCCAACTCATTACCCACGTACAGGTCCCAGACCTATGTGGGCTTCATCCTCAAAAAAAAAAAAAATTTACTTCTCAATCTTAAATCAAATAACAAAAATGTAGTGTAGGTTGTACAGTAGGCCAAATTGAGGTCAGAATTTACTGATATTCACTTCTTGAGCTGGGTAAGTCTTATATCAGCACTGCTATTTTATCAAAAGTCTATATAAATACCAAAGTTTTAATGAAATCTCAATTGTCTGAATAAGTTTCCTAACACTTAAAATGTGAAGTAGCTAACTTTTATTTCAATCTCAATATATTACATATATTTTCATGAATAAGCATAGGCTTCATATCTGAATATAAGAATATTAAAAAAATATATAAATATATTTGGAATGCCTGAACTAAGAAACGCATGAATTCCTCTGCCGGGTGAGCATCTGACCCATTTCAAAGCTCTTACGTTTTCTTGTCATATTATGCAATAGTATTATGCATATTATCTAATCTTGTAATATGATGTACCATATTCAAGACATCAAAGGTATGAAGAAAAATAGAATGATTCATCTTTAACTTTATATCTCAGAGATCATGGATTATAAACAAACCGTTGTATCAGATTTGGCCTTTGTTGTAAGACGGTGAACCCTCCATACTTTGCTGAACATTGCTCCATAAGAAAGTGTGAAGCCAAGCGAAAGAAACCAGACCCGTGCTTGGCAAATGTAAGGATAGACGTCTGGTGAGACGAATTGGCCATCCAAACCCAAAAGGAAGACACTCGAGAGACACGTGATAACTCCGGCCAACATTATTGTATTGCAAACTGGATGTGAAAGCTGAATCACCCTGAAAATGAATACGGTAGTGATAATTTACTCATCAATAATATTGAAGAAATAAAATGAACCATTATCTCCAATTCCAAGTCAGTCACACATTATAGAAAATCGAATATGTGACTTATCAGACTACCAAATCACTGTTCTTCAACTTGAAAGATGTTGTATTTATTTTTACTTGTGGTAGTTTCAACTAGAATAATTTACTAATAATTAATATAATAATATACCAATAATTTATATAATAACTGCACACTATATACATACTCTTTATATACATTGCACAAGAACGTTTTATAGATGATAATATTGAAAATTATTGTTTATACCGCATTGTTTGCCACCTTCACATGCCTACAGTACAACTATTAGACACCATTAATAACAATTGGCACTGTACTATACCCTGATTCATATTGCAATCAATATAATCAAAAGTATATAATAGTTATTATCATAGAGTAGGCCTATGGAAAGTTGAATATTAAGTACCAGACATTCAAAGCTTTTGTTTTTGTTCAGGTGTCTTCAAATCAAAATTTAGTAATCAAAATAAAGTTTCAAGATCTTTATAATATTATAATTTAATTAAAAATATTTATCAAAGTTCTCTTATATAAGTTATGTAACTTATATAAACCCACTATGAAAACTATGTGTTGAGGATATGCTGAGTCTAGTTAATATGATTCAAAAAATTCAAATAAATGTTAGTTTGATATAGTAAGTTGAGGTAACAATACAAATAGATTTCTTTTCATACCAACCTAAAAAATACTAAATAATAATCACCTTTTATTATGCAAGAGAATACAGAGCTAACTTATTCTGCCTCTAAAAAATTTCCAAACTTCAAACACACAAAGTCTAGTTGAATGAGTTATTAAAAGTTGAAAAGTAATGATTTAAGAAGTAATATAATAAAATTGTGTTGTTACTGATCTGATCGAATAATGAATTATAGACTACTCAAAAAAATAAATAAGGGAAAACTATTACAGCGATTGAATGGTCACGTCTGGTTGAATTTATTTAAGACGATATGCAGCTCGTCCAGAAAGTATAAAATTTACGCTCATTTACGTTATTACAATCAATATTTGAAAAACATCTTCTTTATCGTCAGTACTCGCTAAATAATTAATAATTAATTGTAGAAGCATCAGAGTGACTGTGCGGTCAAATTAATTACATAATTTTAGAATTGGCCGAAATAAACTACTGAATAATAAGACGAAATAAATTGTCACAACCACATTTATTAAAAATATTGAGAAACTAAATTCGGTTGTTATACCATTATCAATCTCAAACAATCTAAAACTAAAGTACAGAGTAGCTCAATATAGCCTATACTTAACAAGGAATGATACTATTGGCTAAGCGAGAAAGAGGCTGACCTTCATTGAAGGTTGTGATTGGCTGAAGGCCATAACAAGTCACGCCCCCTGGTGGGAGGAGTAACAAGCAAAAATAAGAGTAAAATCAAGATCCAAAACCATGTACATCTAGAAAGCAACAAAGAAGAAAAATACAAAATTAGGCTAGAATTGAATCAAATAAAAATTGAAACATTAGAAGTTTACTCAAATGCAGTCAAGGTCAATCGAGAAAGTACCGTTTTTAAAATGTAGGCTAGAATTATGACGAAACCAAGTTAGTTGTATTGAATTGGTTAAAACAAACTTGGTCAACTGGTATTGGAATCGCTTTTTATCAACCTAGTTATTTCCAAAGCTTCTAAAATGTTCAATTATTGTCTGCCTTTGCCAATCAAATGCAGAAATTCAACATTTTCTTGAGCCTTGAACTTCTGCCTTGAATTAATGAGATGCTCTGCAAAATTTGAATCTTCTTTTTGGGTTTTCCAATCCCTAATATGTTCATTTATTCTACATTTGAAACTTCTACCGGTCTGACCCACATAACAAGCATTACAATCACTGCATTTTTTTTTTTTTTTGAGGATGAAGCCCACATAGGTCTGAGACCTGTGTGTGGGTAATGAGTTGGATGATGGTGATTGATGAGTTGGACCTACAGTTTTAGGTGGGTTCCGAACCACCGGGAAGTGATTTTACAGCAGAGAACAGTGTCTTTTTTGCTGGCCAATCTAATCGGTCACCGTTATGAACAGGACCTACGAGAACGCAGCTTATCTCTCTGATTGAACAGATACCTGCTACGGCTCGCGGCTATCACTTCCCAATTGAATTTATAAACCCCACCTTTATCCCAGATATCAATTTTTCTTTTACTTTATTAGTTTGTTTTTGAGATTGATAATGGTATAACAACCGATACTAGTTTCTCAATTTTTTTAATAAATGTGATTGTGACAATTTCGTTTTATTATTCATTATGGATACCTTCCGTAATATCACCTTCGTCACTACAGAAGAAATCAACTAAGATCAAAAAGCTTGGAGTATTTTACCTGCGGTGTCTGTAGCATATGTTGAAAACAATAAGAGATATCGCCGCTAATATCCCAACACTTGAAATAGTCCACATACAAATGAACAGAGGCACTGACAATGTTCTTAGAACACGGCGAACGATTGTACGATCCTGAGGCACTTTTCCACCTGAGGAAAACATTTATTATAAAATGCAGTGACTGAGATTTGCATCACGAACTTTTCTTATTGATAGAGAATTCTTTCAACTTACTGCTCTTTTCTTTGACAAAGTCTTTTATTTCTGCTTAGTATTTTTTATCTCATTCTATTTTTTAATTTTTTTACTAATCGCCGTTAATATCTAATTTTACTATTTGCTGTTGTTCTACTCTCGATCCTAAAACAAACCCCTGAGGCCGATATGGGCGATTCCTATCAAACAGCTCTGTTATTTCTCTTCACTTTAAAAGTGATAATTTTTTCTCTATCCATAATATTCTCAGCTGCAGTAACCTGCAAATGTGCTTTATTTTTATTTAAGTGTATGAATTTACTTGTATTTTTATTTAACAATGTAAGTGCTTATTTTTGAAATAAACTGAAACTGAAACAATCATTTTTTGTGAGTGCGTATATAATGAGGCGAATGGTGCCACAATAATGTTATGAGTGGTGAACCTACAGTTTTTGGTGGGCTGCAGGCCATCGGGTAAGTGATAATAAACTGATAGCGTTGTGCTATATTTGCCGGTACCTCTTCCAAGCGCAATTAGATAGGATTCAAATGAGTTACTAGGTTGTATGAATTTTCCAAGTTAATTTAAAAAAAATCAATCCAGAGATCATTAGAAATGAGGTAATATTTGAATGGATTTTTTAATTTAAAATATACAAATAGATCATTATTTATAGATGGATATTTCAAATATTTCATAATAAATATTTCAATAAAACTGTTGCAGCTTACACTTTTACAGAGATAAATTATCTGTTGCCGTAATAAATTATTTGCTCTACAATTTCTCCCCCGACAATAAAAACCGTTAACTTATAGATTTTTGTGGATCAAAATATTGATTCTGGGGGTTGTTGCTTGAGAAATTTCCTACTCAAGTCTACCCAGTCTCATTGGCTATTTCTATCATCTGCTTGAAAAATTGTATTTTTTCATCTACATTAAATTCCAGCAACGCTTCTTCTTGAACAAGTCTCATAGAATGGATTGATATCAGACAAGAGATAATGTTATGAGAGTTATACGAACCTATCCATCTTTCACGTTCAAGCCAAGTCAAATTATCCATTTGGGTATCGTAGTAGCCCAGCTTGACATATTTTCCATCAATTACTTGTTCAATCTGAGTCAGAGCTATACGGTCTCCTTGAGAGCTAAAAGCTACAATGCCCTGAAAAAACAAAAACAAGAACTATATTCTAAGGTCAAGATCCTCTAGAAAGAAGTATTCAATACTCGTGTTTGAATTATTATGGAATTGTATCCGGTATGATTTACGCTTCTAGTTTGTGAAATGATTGTAGGCTATTCATAAAGCTCAAGAGTCATCACTTTCAGCTCTTATAATGTGATAATCAAACTCTTCCATCGTTGAAAACAATAATAATTGTTATGCTGACTGTATTGTCATGTAATGGTTTACAAATATTTTTTTCATAATATTGGTCCTCCCATCCACTTGAATATATCAATATTAAATGAAAAATTATCGTATATCACTAGTACTCACTGAAACTCCTAGAAACTGCGTTGAGTTGATTGCTGAGTAGATGTCATCAGCAATCTCTTTATCTGTGTAAGTGAAATTCTTGAGGGTTTTTCCATGCCGGTGAAGACGACTCATTGTCTTGTTGAATGCTGGAAATTATTATACAAATATTTCAAGTAAGCCTCATTAGTTGGTGTCTGTGAAATTTTATTGTTGTAAAATTTAAGATCATTTCTCATCATAGGCTTAATACTTTCTTTGTACAAATTTATCAGTTTTCTAATGATTATTTCATTAAAACCAAGTATTTTGATTAAATATGAGATAATTTTTCATAAAATTTATTTCCGAGGTCTGAAATTAATAATCTTTTTATTATTTATTTTTTTCGGAGGATGAAACCCACATACATAGATCTGAGACCTGTGCGTGGGTAATGAATTGGATGATGGTGATTGATGAATTAGACCTACAGTTTTAAGTTGGTTCCGAACCAACGGGGAAGTGATTTTACAGCAGAGAACCAGTTTTTTTTGCTGGCCAATCCAATTGGTCATCCTTACAAAGAGCGCCCAGGAGTTTCGTAGCTTATCTCTGATTGAATAGATACCTGCTACAGCACTCGGCTATCACTTCCCCTATTATTATCATTTCCTTTATTCAGTGATACGAATTTATTTCACTCTAAGCTAAACTTCATTTAGAAGCGAAACTGCTACAATTTCCCAATTCTTTTATTGTCTACATTGGTTTATTAATGATAAATATACCATCCAAGATTTAAAATCAAAGTAATAAACTATTGATAGTGTAATAATAATTTAAGCTTGAAATTTTAATAACTACTATTGAAACGTATTGATGCTCTGAATAGTGATGAATAGCCTAATAATTTTCAAGATAATTTTTGTTGGCTCACCTAGGGCTACAGACCAAACAGCATCATAAGCCAAGGGAGCTTCTTGGTAGCCTTCTGGATACCTAAGATGATCAATATCATAACCAGATTTCCGTAGTACATCATTCAGTCTTTCTCTGAAATCTTCGGATGTCTGAAAGCATAGAATATGGGATAGAATATGTGCATTTTCAGGAACCAATATTGCGTTTTTAATGGAACAGGTTGGAATAAACAAATTTAATCAATGGAGTTATACTACATAGTGATCTTTACATCATCTACTGATATGTCTGTACACTTATTTGTAAGTACAAATAATAACAATAGGATAACAAGTAAAAATAATGAAAAGGATGTTGGATTTGGAAAATTCAGGAACTTTTTATTTTCAAAGAAAATGCCCGAGGCTCTATGGAAACACCCGAAGCTTCTTGGCTAGAGCTGGTCGCCCTACGTTGATTCACACATGTAGGACTGTGCACAGGCCGTGCGCCGGCTGTGTCGGACTGTGACCTTGATAGATCACTCTGAAAGAGCTCGGCCACGACACAGTATGCGCACGGTTGGTGCACAGTCCTATATGTGTGAATCACTCGAGACTGTCGCCGAGTATTTTAAATGGATAGACTGCTTTGGCGAATCCATCCAAAACGACACGGTCGCAGCACAGTCGGCGCACACTCCTATATGTGTGAATCAACCTTAATATTAACGTTCTATTGTACATTCAACGACTTGCAGTCAATTTTAAATATTAATAAATTATATTTCTACTCTCTTTCTGGCCAAACATTTTCGAGTCATGGAGACTCATCTTCAAGACCCTTTTGGCCAAACGTTTGGCCAAAAAGTGAGTAGAAATATTATTTATTCACAATTAAAATTGACTGCAAGTCATTGAATTTACAGTAAAACGTCAATCTTATAAAATGCCGTACAGTTGATCATCGTCTTTCATCTACCAGTATTGACTTCACACAACTACAAAGTAATAATGAACAAAGCATAGGCTAAAAATAGAATCATTATAACTACTTCATAATGGAAAACAATAAAGTCTAGATTAGAGCCAGTCATTTTATGATATATGGTACTCAACAAATACTATCAACCTGCTCGTTTGTGTCTACTATAGAATAGAAACAATATATTGTAATTATAATATAAAATAAATGATAATAATCATTAGAAATATTCATCAACTATTTAGCTGATAGAGCTGAAAGCTAACAGTAATAGGCCACTTATAGCTGGTCTATGAACTCATCAACAGAATCCAGTTACCATAACATGCACTACTATTTTCACATTTCGTTTTGATCCTTAAAGGGCATGCTTTATTGAGGTTAGGATGACGTAGGAGGTTCTCGATTACATAATGGCTGCTCATCATAACCTCAACAAAACATGACCCCTGGCGGTAGGCTGATGAAGCTTCTCTTCAGAAGCGAATTGTATCCCTCCAGTATCACCAGTATAAGTGAGTAAAAATCATAATTTAAATAGAAATACAGTGTCAGTTTTGATATTAGATTGTCATTCATTCACTCTCTTCATAGTTATGCACAATTTTATTCAAATTCTAACGTTAGATTTGAAGATGTACTTGATATTTAACTTAATTATTGACTTATATACTCACATTTCACTAACTTGATTACTGACTTATATACGGTACTCACCATCCCTGAAATAGTTCTCTGATTATTCTGATTCCACATGAGCGCTTCTGTAGTAATATGTCCTTCAGCTGCAATTCTCATCTCTTCTTTTGTGCATTCAATGCCTTCTTTTTCCAGATTCACTTCAAACCAGTTGTCTTCATACCAACCTGGAAAAATTTGTTTAAATAAGAGGCTGACAGAGCTTCTTTTCAGAAGTGAAATGCATTCCTTAAGCATCTTCAACATATGCGAGTAAAACATTATATAAAAGTGAAATACAGTGTCAGTTTTAATGTTAGATTGTTCATTAAGTATTTCATCATGGAAAACATCACAGATAAAAATTTTATAACCCAATCATTCAATGATATGGACCAATCTAGCATATTTATTGGACGATATAATGTCAATTTATATTTTTACTGCTTTCCTACAAGTTTTGTTCTGTTCCAGATTATTATTTTGGTTACTGTATCATATTGAAGGTTTATAATATTGAATCAAATTTATTGGGGGTCTCTACACAAATTTTGTTTCCACTCATAGAATTCAATATTCTTTTAAACATAAACGCATTTTATGACATTCCTGTTCAAATTACCTCCCTTTTGTATCTCAAAGGTCCTTGTTCAAAAATCATTTATTCTTTATAAAGAAATCCCTATGCAGCCTTTGTTTTTAAGAATATATTTACTTTGCCAGTTTGTAGTGATACCTGTTGACACCTATTATTGAATTGTTTTCAACTTCATCTTCTTCCAACTGTTGCTTAAAGTTTTTATTAAACTACCTATAAATGTCTATAGCATAAGTAAGCATTTTAAATAATGTTATGAGTTGTCTAGGAGCCTATTTACTGCATGATATATTCCAAAAAAAATTTCAATACTCTCAGGTATTTTAAATTGAGTTTAAGTTTTATATTTATGAATCAAAAAATACATATATGCAATGATGAAAATATACATACTATTTTTCATCATGGTTTGTGCTCTAGATGTTAAGGTTTATGATCGCACGAATGAAAAGGAAATTTGTAGGTATTTGTTATAGGCCTACTAACGTAACTAATTTACAATCGATTCATCAAATTGTAATTCTCGTATTTCTTTATAGTAGGCCTCTAGCTGTGTCTTAGGAAGCACTACAATAGTGCGAAATGGCCGTCACACACAAAAAGTAGATCAAACGTAGAGGACAATAAGAGCTTCCGGTTAGGTCACATAAAGAGTTAGTGGTACTAAGAAGATGAAAGCTAGAATGAGTATAAGAAAAGCAGCGTTTGTAAAGGAGAAAAATCAACTCACAGCAAGGAGCATACAAATGAATGAGGAAACATTTTGCAAAATGTTATATCTGTAGTATGGTGTTTTATGTGTCGGAAACATGAACTTTGAGGAGGCTGAAAGAAAGATAATTCGTGGTTTTGAGATACGGCTCTGAAGAGGATAGGTGTTTACTTGAATTTATTCGAAGGAGGAAAGTGAGATGGTTGGGTCACATTCTATGAAGGGATTGCTTTTCGAGAAGGTTAATTGAGGGCAGAATTGATGGAAGGAGGGGCAGAGGCTGAATGCGATTTGGAATGTAGACTTATATATTATTGCAGGGAGAATCGTATGAGTTTTGAGAACAGGATATCAATGCCAGATTTAGTTAGTGCTGCTGTGTATATTGATTAGAGTATTTTTATTTAAATAATAATATATTGGAAATATTTTGTATCTTGATAAACAATCGAGATGGAATTTGATTGATCTCACTTACCTATGAAGAACCACACATACTGCTTTCCATAGAGCTCTTGCCTGTACATTTCGCATAGGACTCTCCTGGCTGCCACCACATAGAACAGGCCGACTATTATTCTTGCATCTTGCCTGCGCAGATTCCGTACAGCATCCGATGGGTCACTCAGGAAACTCTGCCTTGTCACTATCTCTATCCCTTTGTCCTTACATCGTGCTTCCAAATCTTCCACAGTCTTGAAATTTCAAAGAAAAATTACTCACTTTGAAACTCATTACTCAAAGGCTTTTTAAAACTTCAAATAAATAACAATTTTATGAAGTTTTCATTGATTTTGCTACAGCTGGTCCACTTTCAATAATTCTGTTTTTGAACGACGTTGTGGGTTGTCAATATTCATAGAATATTCGTCATCTTATGAGCCATAATTGATGTCTAATGTTGAAAATAATAATTTAGTTTGACTTAACAAATTATTGTGAAATCATAATAATAATTCATAAACTTAATCATTTTATATCAATTAAATCCGGGGACAATTGTAATCCCGTGGGCCGTTTGAGCTTTCAACTATATGAGTGGCGTCAATCTCCTCATTATGAATAGCAGAATATCAATCGTGATAAGTTCAACTCGTTCTCATTAGCCAAAAGTTCGACCAAAATTTGCAGAGTTTCACTCTATCGACTGCAACTCGGTAATCGTTTAAGATATCGAATTGTTTTCTTCACCTAATAAAATTCTCTACAACTCTTATATCTGAACTGTTTTTCCAAAACGCAAATTCCATAAGTATAGAAACTAACTAAAAAACTAAAAATTAACTTTTTTGCATTGAATTTTAGTTTTTTTTTCAAGAACATTTTTATCTGAGAAATACACGAGAATGGTAAGTGTAAACGCGAAAGATTTGAGATGGTGAGATTTGCAAGACTGTATGTAGGTCCATTAATGTTGGAGAAGTGCTAATGTCAATGTCACCGGTAGAAAGGCTTGAGCAGCACCTCTTTTACCCCACACACGCCGCAGTCCTAAAACGGAAAATGAGTTTTCTTGTGGCTCCTTCGTGATACAGACATAAGAGTGTTGTCAATCTCTTCGCTGTTGCTGTCAGCATGAGAATATGCTTGTTGATAAGCCTAAAAAAGTTTGCACCATCAGTTAAACAAGATGGCGGCCGTAATTTGCAAAGCGTCACAGTATCAAATGCAATATCGTAGTGGTTGAAGATATTGAATTGTTTATTTTTCATTAAACTTTTCTCACAAAACTTTGTTCTTGAAATATGTCTTCAAGAACGCATAAAGGGGCCCACACACTAGCGAGTCCGACTCACGAGCCCGGCTCGGCGAGCCAGACTTGGGAGAAAATCACTAGTTAGTGGGCTGTTTTCTCCCGAGCCGAGCCGAGCCCAGCCGGACTCGCGCAGGGCTACTTGCGCGGCTCGGCTGGGACTCGCAAGTTAAGACTCGTAAGTTATAGTGGACGTCTCCCGAACCGAGCCGGGCTCGGCACCTCATTATAACATAGCAGATAGTCAGAAAGCAAGTATTTGCACTGTTCACAAGACGTAAAAATGAGTAAAATTGAGTTATACATTTAAGTTTATAAATCTACTATTACTATGACAATACTATGCCTAAAATAGGTACCGAGTTAAACTAATGTATAAACAGAAAAATAAGAAAGAAACCATATATTAAAATTTGAATATTCAAGAAAAAATAAAATTATAATAGGCTATTGCAGTGCAGAGCTTATTTTTAATACAATACAAATAAATATCCAAATATTGTTTTTTTTTTCAACAAAAAATACCAGCAGTAACATAATAACAAAATTCTAAAAAATAATCTCAATAATAATAGCCTAGCTGCTAACAGATAAATTGTGTATAAAATAAATTGATAAATAAATAATTATTGAATAAAAATAATAATAATTATAATGATGATAATAATAATAAAAAAAAATAATAATAATAATAAATCCTTTTGCATGTATGCCCAATGCCCATGTTAAATTTATTATTATTATAACATTATCGTTATAAATATAACAGTATTTAATAAACTGCAATACAACATTTAATTACTTCGATGCAAATGAAAACAAATGGAAGTAGTTGAAAAATGAGAATTAAGTAAAAAGTAGATGAAATTGATCCCATAAAAAGAAATTTTGAATTCTATTACACTTTTGTATATTTAATCGTAGATGTGATAAATCTATAAGAAAGAAGGTGGGAAAATAATTGTCATAAAAAACATAAGTCGTGCCATTAACGCTCTGAAATCTATATCTCTGTCAGAAAAAAAACATTACTTAATAATAATAATAATAAAAAATAAAAAAAATAATAATAAATAAAAAAGAATTTCAAGAAGTATGAAATTTTAGCAAAACCAATACTCTAGAACTCTAGAGCATAAAATGACCTTCAAAATGAGATATTGATTGCAATTTTAAGATTTTGAGATTAGATGAGTTATATGGATAAAAATTAACATGGGTGCAATCTAGCCGACGTTGAAAAGTAGCCGAGCCGGACTCGGGAAGTTCAAAACACGTTAGTGGTGATTTTCTTCCGAACCTGACTTGCCGAGCCCGGAATGAGTCATTTTTTTTGTCAATTTCATTTTTTCTTTATATATTTTTTGTGTGGGTGATTCACGAAAGAAGTGAAGCTGCATGTTCTGGTACTTTTCTGATTAAAAGTGATGTGGATTGATTTATTAGATCTCTAAGGTGTTTATACACCAAGATTTGGTTGTTCCATATTAGTGAAGGAAATACGTGAATTTTCAATCCAGAAAAAATCAATAAGATTGTGAAAATTGTCATATTGATATAAGAAAAAAAAACTGCTGTGAGACAAGCCTATTTTTACAGGATACTCTTAAGACACATATTCTAATTGTGACTTGATGCCAAAGTCAGAATTCTAATTATCAGTTAAAAAATACCTAACTTTATAGCTATATATAAGGAGAGCTGATCTGGATATATGGATATAAATATTGGGCTATTAATTTATAAGATCTTATTATGAGAGAATTAAGCTATGACATTTCTTGAAGCCTTTAGCATACGGTAAGGAATCTTGCGAAGAAAGTGTCGGCATCTGTCAACACATTCTTGACAGTGGGCAGAAACAAATGATTCTGTTTGTTCCACTAAGCACCCTTGGTAACACAGAGTTCCAAGCGGCTTGCGGCTATACTGTGAACTAGTCATTCTCCCTATGACGTAGTAGCACTGACCTGCGCAAAGCAAGTTCATACAACTGCTAATAATAATGTGTTGTCAAGCTGCAAGAAAAGCTAGTATTTATTACATTAAATGAGGCCGGCATTAGAAAGAGAACTCACCGATATGAAAACTTCCTCAGCTTGTTGCAGAATGGCTACACGAGACCATCCAAATCTTTCCATTAGTTTTATTCTGGTAGGATTGTGAACAGTGGCTGAAGGATGTGTGCGAAACAAAGTTGGAAATCGGTTGCGGTCAGAGAGAGCAGGAGAACTGGCACCATAACATAGCTGAAAAATTAAATTACCGTAGTCTAGATCTTAATTTTTTTTTAATATCTAGAACTCATACATTGGAAAACGAATAACCTTATTTCTTAGTGCACGCACAAATCTGTGCTTGCAATTTATGAGCTTTTCAGTTGCAATCTTTATTGCAAACCTCTTGAGTTCTAAGAAGCAGTAAAATAATATTGGAAAAACAATCATTCACAGTAATTTATAGTAGAAGTTATTGATATTTAAAGTTATAATTTATAGTATTCAAAGTAGAGAAATCAAACCTTTCAACTATATATTCACTTTATTGTCTTTTCATAATAGTCTTTTTTTATCTTTTTTATATACAATAAGAAAACTTCAGGTTTAATTTCCATCATTTAATAGTGCATCAAGGATAGCTGAACATTTATTTATTTGACATGAGTACATAATTATGAGAGCACAAGGTGAATCCCATGCTTGCCCTCTTAACACAAAAATGTAACTATTATAAGTGTAGAAAAAATATTTAAACAAAAGTCATTATACATTAGAGAAAAGAAATTGAAAAAAAAAATGCATTGGAAAAATAACAATAATAATTAATAACATAACATCATAGAAGATCTCACATCTTACAACACTGGATATGATTTAATTGGGATATTATTTTCCATTGGAACACTATATCATTCAAAATATTTAATACCTATTATTTATTCAGGATATTAAAGATAGAACTGATGTTATGCATCTATAAGATCCTTTTATAAGTAGTTAGGCTCTGAATAGTCTTGAAGTCTCTTGACATGGGAAGCGATTGACATGGGATAACAATACACTTGACACGGGATAAGTTAAACAGTAATAAAGATGATGATGATGGTGATGATAATGATGATGGTGATGATGATGATGATGATGATGATGATGATGATAATAATAATGATCATGATTGTCAAATAGTTTCTGAACTTGAAGCTACAAATTAAGGCGAATTTAAACCACTGAAATGTTGATTACGCTTGAAGTTAATAACAAGTAGCATTTCATTCCTTAAAATTACCCAATTTAATTTATCAAAGGTTGTTGAAATTTATTAATAAATATTTTTTTTTAAACATAAGTTAATTTGACTTTAAGCATTGAAATTTTTGGGGGTGATTGTTTGGAATTCATTCTTTGAAAAGCAGATCTCCAATCTTTTTCATATAATTGTTTTAACTTCATTGATTAAAGCAAATACTTTTTCTTACCACAACAAGATTCCACATTTTGGCAGCTTCTGCAACGGTTGTACAGACAGTACTGCAACCAGCAAGCAGCATCAACTTTTGAGGCTTGTTGTACAGTAAGTTATACATCACAGAAGCTCCAAGTCCTGGTTCACACTGAAAGTACAATTCATTTCATTTTTTAGCGTTTCATGTGTTCTGCTACCTAATAAGAATATGCATAATATATATGGATCAGAAAAGTGCAAACACATTTAAAAAAATGTTTTAATTTTAAGCTGGGACAAGTTGATTTCAAAGGTTTGTGGGGCAGTTGCATTTAAATGGGAAGAAAATGGATAGGATAGTAACGGTACTTTCGAGAAAATGAGCATTTTCAACTGTGAGAGAAAAAATGATGTAAGATAAGATGAAAAGTTAATATTAACAACGCAGTTCGTCATGGAACAAGAAATCCAGGAATCATTTATCTATTCGATAAAGCACATTAACATTTAAACTCTGTTGATTATCGTCATGGTAGTCAGAAAAGACAACAGAACATAACATAGGAAAGTTACATAAACATAGAACATTATAAAAAATTATAAATAACTCAAGATTCGAAATATATTTATCACTAGCTAGAGAGTTAAGTTACTGCAATTGAACTTCTTCACACTGTAATTATGCTTTTGCCACCAGAAAGCTGTGCAATTCATTTCTGTACTAATTCATGTCCGTCAAAGACATAATAAATGACCTAAATTGAATTGGCCATGAATTATATGAAGTCTCCCTCCAATGTATTGACACTTTCAGTCTATGGTTTATTTCTACTTCATATACGGATATTATATTCATGTCTATCAGAGAAGTGATCTGCTTTGAAATGTTTTTCATTTCAAAACCATAATTTTTTGCCCGAATTGCTCATTTATAAATCTTCCAATGTATAAAAAATAGATTTTGAAGCCTAAATTCATTGAAATGTAAGTTTGTTTGAAATTTTTTACTTGCTCCTCCATTTTTCGAAATGTACGACTACCTATATTGTGATTTTCAACCTTGTTTCTGTTTTTGTCGGACGATGCTCACATCATCTTGAGACTTGTGCGTGGATAATTAGGTAAAGGACAGTGTGGAAATCATCCTGAACGAGATTCGAGCTTGAGACCTGAAGAACACCAGCCAGCCAGAGGAACAAGCGCTCCAACTGACTGAGCCACCGATGACATTCTTATTCATATTTTCTACAATTTAATGAAACGTCTTATTTGTGCAAAATACTTCTAGGTTTAGTGATTTTCTTTCTACCGTCCAGGCTAGTTTCCAGATTGACATTATTTAATTTCATCACCTTACATTTTGAGAAATTATTCTCAATTGATTAGAACTATTGAAAATTTTTGTGAAATACATCACTGTAAATACATACCTCACTATCATTCCAGTGCAGTTTTAGTGTAAATCCGGGAAGAAGGTCTTTTCTGTTGTTAACATCTTCTAGAGCTAGATTAGCTGCTGGTTCACAGGCCTGTCAAAATATGCATTTTTATTAATATGAACATGAGATTGACAAATTTTAAGAACTTGCTTTCTCATCTGAACACTCAATAGCTGAAAACAGCTAATCATCATTACACCAAAAATTTTTTAAATAATTTAGCTAAAAACATAGCACATAAAATATTGTGGAGTTCCTTTATCCTCGATTTTTGTATGGACTTTCTAATGAATGCTTGCCTAAAGTATCAAGATGGAGAAGGAGAACACGGCTAATGCTGTAGCAATCATTTATATTTTTATCCTTGATACATCTTATTTGTATTGCTGGCTAGATACTAAGTGCATCAAATTGGTCTTAGAAGTTATATACTCTATGTTATGGACTCTGGAAATTCAGTGCAAAAAAGTATCCCACTCACAAGAATAAACCAAGTACTGCATTAAAGAGCTATTCAAAAATTCATTCTAAGTTTATATGGCAGTTGATTGACCGTTTATCGGGTGGAATAAACAGTCAGAAAAAACATTAACGTTTTTGGTGCGATGTCCTTCAAACGCGTGTCCTATCCAGCGTCAAGGCAATGTCATGAAGTTAGCATTAACTTTTCAAGTGCATTCAAAGATTTGCAGTCAAATTTTTATTATAAATAAGTAGTATTCTACTTACTCTTTAGGCCGAACCTTTTTGAGCTGCTAGAATCCATCTTTAAGGCCTACAGAGTAAGTAAAATACTACTTATTTATAATAAAAATTTGACTGCAAGTCGTTGAATTCACTTGAAAAGCTAATATTATCAACGCAGTTCGTCATGGAACAAAAAATCCAGGAATGAAGTTAGCGTCGAACCCTATTATGGAAATGGACCATAAAATAAATTCATAGTCCGTCCGTAAATAGTCAATTAGTAAATTGTCAACATTTTCTCTACTATCTACATCTATAGCGGGTGAAATTTTGATTAGCGTTCCAATATATGTGAAAAACTGTATCCATTGCTCTCTCTAAGTGAAATACTTTTTTTCACTGATTTTTTGTCATCCGAAGGCTATCTTGAAATGTGTATAATTTAATTAAGTATCAGGATCAGAGTGCGCTCCAACGATGAGATTTTCAGAATCGTGTGAGTTATTGTATGCTCCAGGTAGCCTACAATGATTCAGATGACAATTACTCATCCTTTTTAATTCAGGGCTTTCAAAGTTTGTGCCTAACAGATTTATTGTACTCTACAAAATGATAATTTAAAAATATACCGTTTCAAAATGAAGCTGCCCAAACCACAAGACCTCTCCCTCTCAATTAGAACTATTTTTAATTTATCACGATAAATTCTTTTATCGTATTTCGCCAATGCTTCTAAATTATTAATTATTATCTATGTAGATAAGGAATAATAACCAAATTTATAGCGTTATGCAAGTGAAATTCAAGAAGTAAATTCCACAGAAGAGTATTGAATAAGATTTTCAGCATTTTCGATACTTTGGATTCAAAGTAGAATTGAATTGGATTAACTTAATTCAATAAAAACTATTTCTTTCACTTCACTTGCTTCTGTTTCTAGAATTAATAGGGTTGTTTCAGTTTACGCCTGATCTTTTAGTTTTTCAAAGGTATGAACTTCTTCTTTTCAGATCACTCAACTGATGAATCAGTTGTTTATTGTAAATCCAAATTTTCTACTCTATCTGAACATTGATAAGTTCATACTAAAGGCTAATTAGATTGCTAATGCAAGATTCCACATTCGTGAAGCCTACAATTGTTGACTGAAATGGTTGTTTTGTTGTCGGAGTTGAAATATAACAGGGCCATTAAAAAAAAGCAAAGAATATATATCGTATTGGTGAGATTCATTGGAAAGATTGGGCTGTGCCTAGCTGAGAATATATTGGAGGGGCTTTTTTTAGATGATTCTTATGCTCATTCATGCCAACCCATTCTTGGTGAATTAACTTACCATTCCCTGCATAGATAAATAGTCACGTAATTTAGTTGAGAACAACTAGAAATGTTCCTTGCTAAAAAGGCTATTCCTTCGTCCTCATTTTTCAGATTTTCATCACGATTTTGTCTTTTCTCTTTGATTTATTACTAACATTGTTTAGTATTATCAACTTTGGAGCAATATTATTCATCTTTCACCTTTGATCCTTTTTCAACATTGTCATAAATGTTTCGACAAGACGATTTTAAACTTACAGTTCAAGAACTTCTTGTGTGAAATTGTAGAAATAATGAGGAAAAGAACACATACCTGTCCTCCCTGCCATCCCCCTTCTCCACCAATTGGAAATATTCCTCCGATATGGAGAACATTATCGTCATCCTCCATTGCCGCAGCAACTGCCAAACATGTGATCAATACGAGCCCTAGCCATGTTGGTGCCAATCTCTAAAAATGGAAAATTTATTTAGCCTTTCATTTTGATTAAAGAAGTCTTACAAAATATCAACTTTTCTTTTTATCATATAATTATGTTAATTGTTAATATCATATTAATTGACAAACGAAACCAAGCCACATTTTTAATAGACATAGGCATACCAAACACACACAATATAAAGCAATACTGTGATGAGAAAATGCTCAAATATCTGCCTTTTGCAGGAGAGATAAAATACTTGTGGAGGCAATTATGCCTTTGATTAGCTACAGGTGTAATACCAAAAGAGCTGCCTGAGAGGATGAAAAAGTTGAGACTTCCTGTGTGGGTGCAAAATTTAATGCAGAAAGCTGTCATATTGTGCACAACATCAATTAATAGTAATGAGCTTCCTAAATATTCCAAAAAAGAAAGGGTGTCATTTTGATAAATTAGCCAATGCCTCTTACCCAGTAAAATGGAGATATATGTCATTCAAAAAAATAAAAATAAATAAATAAAATAATTGCAATTACTGATGCTTCTACTGAAACTTCATGATTCAACGTGATGATAAATATGTGTTTAATCGGCGTGTGTTCACATCCAAGTGGTTGGAGTCCTAATCAACAGTAAACTTTTTGTTTTCTACCAGGCAAGATATTCTATAGAATCGCTCAGTCTTTACAGTTGAGTCTCACTATACTTGTGATTCTTTTCACAAATAAGCTGTTAAGGGTTAACAACAAGTTGCTTTTATACCATATTCAATTTATTAGTACAGCTATATTGCTCTATTATTAAACTGCACAATAATGCAATTTAATAACAAACTGCGCAATAATAATAATACAGAACCTCTGGTCCAATGTATGGGGAAGGAAATCTCAATTTTCATCTAAAGGAATAAAGCATCTATGAATTAGGTAGTATTTGAAGTATTCTGGCCTCATTCTTGTACAGTTGTTTCTGTGGCTATTTCGTACTAGGCTATTTGAGTAAATAAATATCCTCATCTCCTAACTGCCAGAAAATGTTCTACATCCCATTTAATTAAACATTTTCTCTCTCTCTCCACCAGCAAAGGGACATAATGGCTATGCCATCAGTATGATCTCTATTTTCTAATTCGTTTTTCAAAGCTTTTTAATGGTGCTTTACTCGAAAATCTTTTATTATTAATTTGCTAAGCGAGTCTCGAATTTGTATCTCTTGTGAATTCTAGATGATGTAGTTGAAGATAATTAACTTCGAAGTAATTTCAATGAATAATTAACTTGCTAGCAATTATCCATTCTACACAAATTGTCATATCTTCCCAAATAAGTTGAGGTAGTTGTAGTTGACTAATCTGATATTCGTGTTCAGTGGCGGTCCCCGGGGGGGGGGGGGGGGGGTTGATGGGAGGTATATATCCTCCCCCGAAATATCAAGATGGATCCCCCCCCTGAAAAATAATTTATTCATAATTATGCAACTTATGTATAGTTTTTTGCGAGAAAAAAATTCAATCTGTGTCATTGTTACTTGTTAGCTAGAAGAATAAACACCCAACCAATGTGTAAAATTCTTGTACGAATTCTTGTTTTACTACAACTTATAATAGTTTTCTTAATTTTTTATTTGTGATATTCTTTCTTGTAAACTTAATAAATGTACATTACATTGCTGTGTAAAAATCTGAGTATTTTTTGGCTATTCCTCCGTAACTTACATGTTAAAAATAGGGCCTAACCATAAAGAAAAAATTCGCAGTGAACACTTGATTTATTTTTGATTTCATTATACGTTTATTTAACTGAACTTTGTCATCATGCTCATTAGCTCATAAAATAATCACATTGACTTTTAATCAATTTTCTTTGTGTAGCTAAAGGAGATCAAAGGAAAAACATACTATGGTTGGGTCCTATCTCACCCATTGTATACAATAAACTTTAAATGAAAAACTATTTTATTTGCTAACATAAATACTATTAGCTTGAGCTCAAATACGTATTAAAGCTCAAATACGTAAAAAAACACGTTTTTCACAAAATCACACATACTATGGTTGGGTCCTATTTCACCTAGGTACAATAGACTTTAAATGAAAAACTATTTTATTAGCTAACATAAATAATACTATTAGCCTGAGCATATTTTAGAGCTCAAATACGTATAAAAATACGTTTTTAGGCTTTAAATTCCACATTTTTTCCGGGGGGTGTTCACCCCCCCCCCCCAAAATGAAATCCTGTGACCGCCACTGTTAGTGTTCAAAGTAAGCGAAATGAATTTGAAACTTTATCAGCCTTGGCAGTCGGTTCTATCGTCAAAATTATTCAAATTTATTGATACTAAATTCAATGGCAGATTTCTTGTTTCGGTAGGTACTTTTTTTTTAGACAGAAGTCCAAATAGATATAAAGGCGGCGCTCTTGTCTATTAACCTGTCTGATTTCTAGACCTGCAGTCCATGCCAAGGACTCCATGATAATGAATTCATATAATTGAGACATGAGCTCCAAGATTGTGAAGAATTGATGTGCAATGATGAAAAAAATGTTATTCAAAATACTATATTTTCATCTATTTCTTGTTGATCAGGTTTCCATTTTGAGTTGAACTGATTTTGTAGTTTAATCTTTCAAATGGATCCTCCAAAAGGTTCATTTTGGGCTTCTTTTTTTGATATACCGGTACTGCTTTTTGAGCACTCTAGGAAAGACCTCGTATTATACTTGAGATTTACTAGATTAATCACAAACTAAAAGCTAGGATGATATGTAAAGTGGATGGATCTCTTAATTTACTGATAAGGGACTCATTTTTCATCTCTCAAGGTTGAACAATTAAACTCTTTTTCTTTGTATAAATTCGAAATATTTCTGAATGCGGTATTGCATAGTGAATAGTTGGAACTTGAAAATAGCGAAATTTCATTTAAAAAACAATCCCATTTCGATTTGTTAACAAGGGTTCCATATTCCTGCAGCTCTCAGTCTTAAACAATGGATTCAATAAGAGATTCATGAAATGGGAATTTCCATTGAAAATGTATTTGGAGTATTAGTAACTTGGATATACATTCTTGTGATGTGAATAATTGATGCATATAAAAATGAGTGTAGTAGCACTTACCTTGGCCATAACCGGCGGCAGGTTACCTGCACAGAAGCAAGACGGGCTCAGACGTCGCAAACGGCCTCATAGCTCTGTTCGCGTCTTATTGATCCTGTAAACCCGCTCCGGACCAGGCGAGGGTAAAGCGTAAAGGGAAAAGGGGATCGGGGTTCGCGGGCTGCCCCCTAGATTTCCAAATCGCTGGCATGCGCAGGAATGCTCACCACTAAGAATGGAAATCGTCATTGCTGACAGGAAGCTCCTAAGGATACGGAGTAGAGTATGATTAATTTTTTATTATGACAATGATACAAAGAACCGTTCCAACCCGTTCGGTTTCTAGCAGTGGCGGCTCGCTCTCCAAAATTATGGTGGACGACAAACCAAATAAGTTAGGGCTCAAGCAGTATTGTCTTATCTTATCTGATTAAACAGATACTAAGCATGGCTCGTGGCTATCATAAAGCTGATCATTTGCTTAAGACAAACATAGGATATGGCAAATATCTTCAATCTTGTGGGAGGGGGTATGTAATAAAGTATCATATATAGAGGTTTTTGATATCCTTTTCAAAAAGTCCCATTTAAAGTAAAATTATCATCTCAATATTGACATTTCTTATAAGAATACCATGTCACAACAGTTTCATTGAAAAATCGGAACAGATTGTCGGTCATTCACACTTTATGATAAATATCAAGAAATCTACACATCAAAATCAATAATATTCTATTAGAACTGCTAATAATTAGGATATATATATATACACCTAATAGTATACCTAGCCTAAGAAGACTTCAGCCCAAAATAAACTCACTTGATCTACATTATTGAACTCACAACATTTGAACTCATTAATAACTAATTCATTGTGTCAAAAATCGATCATACATTATGATAAAATAATTTGACTTGTTAGGCTGATGCACCATTCCAAACTCACACAACACAGTATGACAGTTATATATTTCGTTCAGTGAAATAATCAACTGAGATAATCTATAGTCAATAGCTGTTTGTTGTCAATCTGTACCAAACCCAAAGCTAAACCTGGGTAAAAGCAGCCACAAGGTACCACCAACAACAATAGAAGGACAGGTAGATTCTAGATGTTGTGCTACATCCTCTGCGACCGCCTATTGTTGTAGAATTTCAACCTTTTGGTTGCCTTATTGTTATTGAATTACAATTTTCCCTCACAGAAGATACTATTGGTGGACCAAGGGCACTTTTGCAGCTCAGCAAATAATAGATTAGCATACAGATAAATTGCAAATTTAGTTACACTCAGACCACATACTTTGTATTAACAGCTCAAATTAGAAATAATGACTTGTAATAATAATCAGGCATGGTTAGGTAAGGTTAGGTTAGGTTATGTAGGTAATAATAATAAGCAATACCTATCACCCAATCTTCCCATATTAACTGTGATTGGAAACTACTTGAACCTGATTTTGAGTTTCTCATATTGTAACTTTTCTCAAAAGAACCATTGGGAGTAATATTAACACAGTTTTAGAGTATACAGTAAAAAAAAACATAAGTTACATGCAGATTTAGCAGATGTAAAGTGCACATTAAACACTTGATTAATACTATACTTGAATATGTAACTTACAAATCGAAATACATTGTATTCCCTATCATATACGTGCTACACCAATACGAAAGTTACATCAAGTACAGTGCTCACCACTAACTGAAAGTGCCCTCAGTATAGGAGAAGGGTCTACGAAGTCGAGGAACCCAAGAACAATGAAGTTGAGTAGTGAAGAGGAATCGTAGGGACCTTTTTGAACCTTTATGGGAAAATACCCAGAGGACAGGTAGCGCGGCCCCTTCTGGCTACCATAACCCCTAAACCTAACTTATCAACTTATCAACTATTGATTATTTCACTGGACTACAAACATAACTGCAGCCAAAAAAAGGTCAATTAATATCAAAATGTTGCTTAATACCTTATCACTTTTGAGACATATTGAATGTTATTCAATACTCTAAAATTATAATTGAACTTACACAACTAAGAATAGCATGCAAAACGATTAGTAGCCTAATAATTCAGGTTATGTTATTACTGCAATGCCAGTACCTACTGCTTCACTACATAACAGTCATACTGCCGCTGACCACAGCGATACTAGCAAGAGTTTGTGAAAAGTGCAGGTGCAGGGAATTTTGTATTCCTTCACTGCAATACAAAATCAACATTGCGTTTTCAGGGCAACCAGTCAACACAGATATGCAATCGCTTCCTGATCAAGTGAAGGACAAAATCCTTTCATGCCAGTTTACAGACCTCAACCAGCTCACTAATAGCCAGCAGTTAATTGTAGAGAACAGCTTCATTGCTGTTCTGTTGCAGCTCTGATAATCAAAATAATGGGATTCTCATAATTTATATTTTTATTTGATTTTCAAACTCATTTTAAAATAATTCAAGTGACAGACAAAAACTTCAGTTTATTGAAATATTACAATAAAATAATTGGTCATAAAAAGGAATAGATTCACACGTGAGAACTCCTACATGCCCTCTTCCACTAGCTGGCTGCCTCTGATTTTCTAGAATCATGACATAGCTTTATAATATTCATTTCCGCTATAGGCCTACTCATATCCCTACCACTTTGAGTATAGGAAGTTATTTTTATTGCAAACATTTTTTCTTCTTCTTTGCCTATTTTGAATAAAGACTTTTGACCACCAAATTCGCTGTGATATGAAGATCAAGCAAATTAAGATACTCACTAAGGTCATGTTAGATCTTTTTTGTAAATTTCAAAAACGTAATGAAATCCACATAAAAATAGACCAATAAGAAGTTTCAAATAGCCTGCCATGTATATATTTTGTTCACTCATTGGAAGATCTCTATTGATGAAACTTGAATTCCTAAGAAAATAAATGTGATACAACAGATTTTCCAGGTCCCGAAGAATTAACATAAAATAATAATTATTATTGTCAGTTGTTCTGATAGGCATATTTTATCCACTTCTTTAGACGCGTCTCCACCAACCGAACATGCTCGGCGAACAGTGTTCGCTGGAATCAGCTGATGTGGCCGAACATTTTTTGGAGTTGGTTTGGTGTGGACGCCTTCTCGAACATTATGATCGGTGTGGTGGGAGTAGTGATGGGAACCTGTTGTTGGTCGTCACTGTTCGCTCACAGACCGAATATTTCAATTGAACTCACAAATATGTTCGGTTACCCATATGTTTAATGATTGCCCGTTTTTTGTATTCGCCAACAATGTTCGGCAGGCATGTTCGGTTGGTGGAGACGCGGCTTTTGATTTCTATAAGCATTAAATGCTTCCCGATTTACAAAAATTGCACATTGGCAGTTACCGAAAAAGAGCTTTGTTCATTCTTCTTGTTCAATAAATCTCTTAATATATATCATACCTCAACATTTTCTGTAGGTTTTTTTCAGTTCAATAATTTAAAATAATTCTAGAAAAGGTTTTGTCTTATTAAAAAATAAGAAATGCAAAGCCTGCACTGTAAAACTGAAATGGCTAATTGGGCTGAGCAGCAACCTTTGTAATATTTTACAAAATGAACCAGCTGTCCAATTGGTTTGTTTTAACTAGCAAAAACTAATCTAGAGTCTGGAAATCTGTTATACATCATATTATTATTATTATATTTGACCCCCAAACTCCAAAACAATAGCGATCTCTTTTAGACTAAGACGAAGCAACGTGTATAACAAATTTCAAGAGTCTAGAATCCACCTTTCAAGCGCTAAAGCACAGACGGATGGATGGAGGGACAACGGCATAATATTTCAATAAGGCTCTGTCAGGTCCTTATAATAATATAGGCCTACCTTTACTACTGTACTACACACCTGTGCGACTTTATTTGAATCATCTGTATCTGTAGGACATCCCATTTCAAAATTAATTGAATGCTCAGAGTTAAAAGTGTGTATTGGTGTATTCTGGCTCAATGTTGTTTATTTGATTTCAGTTGTTTTTCCTTCAACATATCTCTTGAATATTTTTGAGCAATAAGTGAACATGAGTTGATGAAATGTATTTATTTTATTCTTAGATGACTGGTTGAATGATTAGATTCAATTCAAATTTATTAGAAAATTCATAATAATACATTAAAATATACAGCTTAGCAAAATAAACAGTAACTTCATGCTTTGCCTTGAAAACAGATGGAGTGATAAAAAGTTTCCAATTCTATGCTAATAATTGGGGACATAATAATAGCCTACTTTATTCACTACACAAAATGAAAATTAATTGAAAAAAGCTTAAAATATGTGCTTCTAAGAGTAGTTTATTCTCGAGGTAAAATGTGTTTTGGTGACTAGATTATCCTCAATCTACTTATTTTGAATTACTAGATTATTCTCAATCATTTTATTGTGAATATTACTAGATTATTCTCAATTCACTTATTGTGAATTACTAGATTACTCTCAATCCACTTATTGTGAACCACTATAGATTATTCTTAATCTACTTATTGTGAATTACTAGATTATTCTCAATCTATTGATCTTGCATGATGTTTACTGTCGAGAAAATCATGAGTTAGGACTTTTTTAGCGTTATACACTCTGTAGTGAGTGGTTTGTGGGTATCCTTTCTGTATTGGAAAACCCGAACCTTGCACGCCATGCACTTGACTCTCTGCGTTCTCCACCTGTCTGCCGAAACCACCTAAAATGTCAGACGGTGGTGTAGCCACAATATCATTATTCTTGACATCCCCCAGTTTTCTTTTCTTTCCTACATCAAATGCTGCATAACAGATGGCTGGATGCATATAACATAGCAAACGTAAACATCTTGACTAAATCGTTGCAATTTCCAATGCTGGAATATGAAAACGATAAATTTAGGCCCTCTCCTATCGAATCTGGAAATAGATAATATTCAAAAAACCTTTTTCTTCCTCAACGTTTTTCTTTGTGAATGATTAGGTACACATTCGCTTCAAGAGATTCTTTACCTTCTCGATCTAGATTATAATTTTGTGAGAGTAGAAAGTGAAGTAAGAAAGTAAGAAGAAATTAAATGCGTACGATATGCCTTAATAATTTCAGGGCTCCAAACCACTGGGTTTGTGAGGGTAATCATCTATTGACATTCGACATCAAGTGAATTCCACCTGCCTTTGCTTCATTTTTAATGAAATTTAATTGGAGTTCCAGGTAATAATTTTCTATCAGATGATACGTGTCGATGCACACTCATAGTCTTCTCTAGCACTCCCTTACATTGAGTTTACATTCATAGAATTCAATTGAAATTGTTTCACTAACATATAGTGAATTTATTTATATATACTACTGTAGTTTAAAGTATGTCTTGGTATCCATCACATGAGTTTTCTCAACTTACTCCCCCAGCATTATAGTATGATATTAATGCAAACAATAACATACGCTGATTTCATTTCCATGTATTTCAGTTTTGAAATATGAATATAAGAAGAATATAGTGGGCAAAATTATCTACCTTACAATGAATTTATTAATTGAAGTCTTGCAGTTACTATCAGGTAATTTGACAAATTGAAGTGTTAATTAAAAAAACTCAGCAGTGCAAAACATGGTGTGATCTGCTTCAATATTACTCAACGCGGTGGTTTACCTGTAGAACCCACCTAAAACTGTAGTTTCCCCTTTCTTAAAACATAACCTTATAATGAATTATTCACACCTCATTACTCACACACTAGTCTTACAGACTCTTACATGGGCTTCATCAATAAGAAAAAAAACTTTCAAATGAATATGAAATATGTGCATAATATTTCATACCAGTACATAAAAATAATGAATAATCAGCAGCTTCTGTTGCATGAAAATTAGTTGAGTGTGTCTTATACTTTAATCCTTCACTGGAAATTGATTTGAATGTACTGGATATAATGACAAAGTTGCTATCAACAAATTTTCTGTTGCTGTCAAAACACATCACCTTCTAATTAACTTACTTCCTTTAAGTTATGTCCGCGTAGTGAGTATGAAGCTTCAAATTCAATACATTTTTTCATATAATATTCGTTTAGAGAAAATAATTATTCATGATGAACATTTTTTAGGTGCTGTTGAACTGCGCACGGTCGTTCTCAGAATTCAAAAACCACCCTTATTAGGTAGTCCAGGTTAGGTTAGGGCCAAGGACCCAGAAATAATCCGCTTAGTAATTTCTTGACCACATGAGCAATATCCGACCCTATCCCATTTTTATTCCCCTTGATAAGTATTCGAAAAAATAAAATTTGCACATATTAATGTAATTAATACTTTTATTCATAACCCTCAATAAGAATTTTCTCAGGATTAATTATATTCACAATAAACTCCATCTATTTAATATTATCAGCGATTTTTTTATTCTGTTATGTTGAAACAAACTCATCTGCATTAGTTGTGGACACTCTTGTAATATGAAGAACAGAATACACCTTCAGAAAAGATTTATTTCTCAGTAGGTCAGCACATCGAAATCGAAAGTATATGCTACATTTATTCATAAATGTTTCCTATGTGCCTAGGTTATAATTTTACCTCATTGTTCAAGGAGTTCTATGAATTGAACCTTATTTCTATTGCATCAATGTCTTTTTTAATATGAGATATATGATTGGGGTTTGAGAAATAAAAATAGAATCAATAGTTACTTTTCAAGTTTAATCCAATTACCTTAAACTTAGAATTGAGACAAGTCAGGCTTGCCATCTGCCTTCCTAATGGCAAAATGTTACTCCATTTTGAAGCCACAAGGAGTCGAGTTTAACAAAACTACGTTTCAAGCTATCTGGAAGCACAGTCACACAGCTGCTATAGCAATAAAATCGGATTAGTAGGATTTGTTGAGCCTCAATGCACGGTCAATGCGGACCACTACTCTGTGTGTTTTACGTAGATTTGTTCAACAAAATCACTCGAGGGAAAGTTTTCTGTGTTTGTGGAAAACTCCAAGATCTCAACATTTTCAAGTGGACTTCCAATATTTGAGTTTCGTAATGCTTTTTGTGGTGGTTAAAATGGACTGCCAAGAAAAAATCTCCAGAATTTGTTTCAGTTAGCTTGGCATACTGATATGAGTCTGTCAGCTCAGAGATAAGAAAAATACAACCAGCCTTCACTCCTGGCTTTGCTTCATCCATTCTTTAGACCTACTGGCGTGGTCTTGAGAGTCACGGAAGAAATCTTTTAAAAGTGACTCTATATGCATAATGGCCTAAAAAGAAGAAGAACTCATGAGAAACACTGAAATTAACTAATTAATAATTTCCAGCATTATTCTGCTTCAAAAAGTACTTAGAACCAACCAGTTTGCCTGGAATGTATGGAAGATTTTTATAGAAAATTTAAAAAAGTTTGAAAAAGATTATTGTGAATATTAATATTTAAAATTAGTTATGAGTGTTATAATTTTTTAATGATAGTATCACTATCTTTTGTAGTGATCCTTCACCATTTGTAATGATTGAATATAGTGTTATGGGTTCTATGTCTAAAATAACGCTGGCAACACTTAAATTTATCACTTGCACTTTATTAACACAAATAATCTACAACTCACACTGTTTAGTAATTTCTTACAGAAAAATAAGCAATTAAAAACAGATAAAACGACATTGTTCAACTGATAATGAGTTTTCAATATTACTTTACAAAAATCAATCACTAAATGTCAAAAGGCCGATCTAATATTAAATAATAACTGTACAATCTACTGTCCAATAATATTCAGAAAGAAACGTCGAGGAAGAACAATTAACTTACGTAGCACAAGTCCGTAATACAGTAATAGGGAAAAGAATTATCACAATAGAACTGTCAAAAGAATAATCACTACGGACAACGAAATTCGTTACATGGTTTGTAAAACCGCCAACGGGATTGCACTGTCTGTATTAACAGGAACTGTCACTACTGCCACTTATCACGACGAGTTTCAAACAAGACTGAACTCATTTACAAAAGTCTCCCTCTATTTATATAATTTTCCATAATTGAGATATCTCTCAATTTTTCTATCAACTTCTACCGAATTCTAAAATAAACAATGAAAGACCTTCCACAATATTCGATAAGACTCCATTAATTTCTAACCAAACAACTAGAACATTCTACAAAGGTTCAAGTAAACACCATAAAAGTGTCAAAAGCAGAGTAATTAATTGCTTATAAGTAAACATTTACATAGCAGATAACACCGAGAACCACTGTCCTTCTTGCTCTCTATTTTCATTCTCATATTCGCTACAATAGTAAAGGACTGTGCCTTGTAGCCTCGATTTGTAGCCAAAGAACGATTTGTAGCCTCCAGGTAAGGATTCTGCAATGAATGATTATGGTGTAATATTATTATTGCACCTATTCACCCTAAATCCTCAATTACCACATCCAACCTTACACTATTAATATGGGAATCGTGAAAGACAATAATAATATTTCACTAATCCATATTTCAAGGGCTCAGCATTAAATCAAAATAGTTAATACAAAAATAAATCTTTGTTTTATTTAGCACACGAGTTTTTCACGTGAATCGCAAAAAGTATAAAATGTTATTATGGTACTCTTACTCTACCGCGGCATGTACAGTTTAGTGAGCAATGTGGCGAAGCAGTGTTTTCAAGTGGTGTCTGTCACTGACTCTTCCGGATCGGATATATATTTCATTTAAATTAACAATTGCTTTAATTGAAATATTCAATTACAAATTTCTTCAAAATGCTCGAAAAATTATTATAAAAAGGATAATTTTTTTTAAATTCCGGGGGAGGGCTCCCGTATCAACCATCAAAAAAGGGGGGGTATTCCATTACACACAACCTGGTGTCCCCCCCACGAAGTTCAATCCTGGCTACGCCACTGATTGAGGTTATCATCCTTTTCCATAAGAAAAACTTATTTAATCAACTTGGATTTCTTTGAATATTTTTTACACAATTGAAAAACAGAAAAATAATATTTGAGAAAATAAAAATTCATACATGAAGAGGTTAAAACCTACCATATTTTTCATTCTTCATATCATTCGAATAAAAAACCTGTCATTTTTCCATCATGCTGCAAATGTGGGAAAGTAATAGTATTAAATAATCCCATAATAAAGCTGATGGAATAATTTATGTTATACTACGGGTTAAATCCGTACCGGTCTTGTCCGGGAATCCAGTTTGAAGTTTTTCTTTTCTGGTAGGTAATTTATGGTAGTGGTCACAAAATTATGAGATTGGGAAGTGTGAGTGAGAGACCATACAGTTCATATGTTTGAAAAGAGTCAACAAAAACATTTTTTGTTGCACTGATGATGTGAATTTTTAGTGTTTTTGTAAATAAACTACCATTTTAGCAACTGTGCAGCTCTACCCACGTGCATATAGTTTTGTGTTCAGTTCTTTAGAATAATGTCGTATTACAGGAAAAGCTCAATATGCACAATAAGCTCGCATGTCGCTGGGTAATTAGCAGCGGTAATATTCATACAGAGCTGCTTGCTTTGGCTTGAGACATATCCGCGTATCATCTATAATTATCATTATCATAGTGTCGTATATCATGTTATCAGTGATCTATGAACTTCCTGCATCTAAAAACAGTGTCCTTAAGTGGAATTTTAACATTCATTTTGAAAATTCTGAAAAGAGAATCAAAAATCGGGATTTGAGGTGCACTGAATCGAGTTTAGTGGATCCTATGTGCCAAATTTAGTGTTCCAAATCGTTGCAGTTTTTGTGAAATCTGTAAGACAAAAAACACACCCCTACTCTCTCATATTTTATACATAATTAAATTGAGAAGTAAGGTATCATTAGCCAAGAAATTATCTTGGATCATTGCAATCTTGGATAACTAAGCTTAATCTGTAATATTATTCTTGATAGCAAAATGAAAAGTAAATTTAATTATTTGATCATTTATTTTCTACTTGAAAGTATTTTCACTTCAAATATAGAATGAGAAAGACAAATGAACTCACAACTTAAAGGAAGTTATAGCTGTAACAGTAGGTATCCCTTCAATCAGGTAAAGCTGCGAGCTCCTGGGCTCTCTTTTTAAGGGTAACCGATTGGATTGGCCAGCAAAAATACTGTTCTCTGCTGTAAAATCACTTCCCGTTGGTTCGGAAATCTCCTTATACTGTAGGTTGGACTCATAAATCACCATCATCCAGCTCGTTACCCTTGCACAGGCCTCAGACCTATGTAGGCTTCATCCTTCAAAAAAAATTTGAAAAAAGAAAATTATTTTGTGACGAGATTCTGTTTTCAAACACTTTTCCCCTACTTTCAGACTAAAAACTGTACATTGATTTCCATTACTCAGTAGGTTTTTATGTTATAATTTCCCATACTTTGTATTATATGATGTATTTTTTCAAATTACAGAAATGTCATCTGCTCTCTTGAACATGATGATGGTGGTTGATATGGAAGTGCAGGCCGTTAGTTTCAGGAAAAGGCAATAAACGTCACCGTTGTGAAGGCGAAGACCGCTTGCAACTTTCATCTTTCACCCATAAAAACTCACTTCCCCCGGTAAGTGTGCTGCATCCCTCTTCCATCCAAGTTGAAACTGAGAGTAGCGATCAATATACAGGTAAAAACCCAGAAACGTACATCAAAATTTGTGATCATTCGCACTTTTTATTGAGAAATGTAGTGTAAAAAGTAATGTGATTCATTTTTTAAACTCCATTTAATTATGATCTCAGTTGAATAAATTTCTTCTAATGATGCCCACATGAGTTTGAGACTTGTGCGAGGATAATGAGGTGTATAATGACTGAAGATATGCCAGGCTGAATACAACCCATGACCGCAGGAGCATTTTTTCTCTATCTATATCTATCTATAGATAAGCACTTCAACATTAAACATATATAGTCTAGATCAGGGGTCTCCAAACTACGGCCCGTAGGCCAATTCCGGCCCGCCAGTATGAGGCTGGAAAGTTTGGAGACCCCTGGTCTCGATGAATCAATAAAAATATTGTATGTATATTGACTAATGTGATTTTCTGAATCCTGTATTGATTTAATTCTATAATTCATAAAAAAAAAATATTTTCATAGCTGTCCATTGCACTCACTTTTTTCCTTTTTCATAGTTTAATTTTGCATGCACTTGAAAATAACTGAATAATGGATTAAAAATGAAACAGTTGTATTTTCAATGGTTACAACTGTAGAGAAAAGGGCTCAGACTATACCAAAAGCAAAATTCTCAGCGGTAGCTATTGCGTTAACTCAATCCAGAATTGTTTATTTCAATATTGTTCTTAAGTTCATTTTTAGGGATTTAATATTGATTATCATGAAGGCATATAGAAAATCTATTGAGCTTCTAACACCAATTATTGCTTTGTGATTTTTTCTGAAGCTATCAATAAGAAATTAAGAGAGTGAGCTATTTTCGTAGTCACAAAAGAAATCAATCGGGAATAAGAATTTGCTTAAAATTCTCGATTTTATCGTTTGAATTAAGAATTTCTATCACATTTTTTGAGATTATCACATTTTTTAAATGTATATAATCGAAAAATTCTTGAAGTGACCCAGTAAGGAAGGTAAGCACAGTATAGGCCTTGTCTGCAACCGCCCTATATAAGGGCGGTCTTGGCTCACATTCAAAAACCTATCAAGTATCAAGTGAAAGTTACTTATCTTGATCAAATAGAATTAATTTGTGGTATTACAACTAAATTGGCTTTACAAATTGTTTCCTTCCGTTATACATTACCGAAAAAGATTGCTAAGTTGATAAAAGTTTTATCATCGGAAATATAGAAAATTTATCAACAGCTCTGTATCTTCATATTTCAGTGTTCTCTCTTCTTGTCTAATTTGGAATTAAAAGTGCTTTCCTAAATATTTCTTCTTTCTCAGCATCATCAATCCATTCTTTTTACTCGAAGTTTGATATGAGAAGTTTTTTTAATTATTATTTTGGAAGAATAAATTATTTATTTTAGATGAAACTGGAACTGCGTATGTTATGATGAAAAGACTATTATAATTGTAGTCAATAAATTCAAACGCATAATTTTAGTCAATAAATTAAAACGTTCAAAATTCAAATAACAAAATACTGATCTACTGATAAGGATTTATTTTTAGTAGAGTCTTGCATCACAAATACATTGACATTGTATTTTGGCATCCCTTTACCGTCAATGATAATTAATTAGGCTATGTCTTTCAAACTAGCACTTCTGATAATCTTTCTAGTATTAATTTTCCATGTTCAAAATTAAACCTATTTTTATTTTGAAGATGCTCACTTAAGTCTTGATACTTGTTCGTGGGTAATGAGGTGAAGGACCACAGAAATATCCAAGCCTGAACGAGATTCAAACTTGAGATTGCCGGAATAATAGCCAGCCAGAGTCTTATCTAATAAGAGCCAAGCGCTTAAACTGAGAGAGAAACTGACTGTTCATTCTCTTGTACTGTATACTGCAAAGAATTGAATTAAATCAATTAAATTCAAACCATTTTTATCCTCTTACGTCCCACGAATCTCAAAAGGGTTAATAATAGCTCCTGAGCCAGCTAAGTCACTAACTTGGCTATTACTATGTTATTACTATTATTTCCTACAACTGATTCTAAATAATTAGTTCACAGTCTGAAAACTAATCAAAAGCAAATGTTTATTGAGGAGCAAGCAATCAGGTAATTTACACTTGCTTACGTCATACCTCGACATTACGCTCCCCAGTGATGACAACCTTTCAGTCGACCCAGACTGCTGTGCACCTTGAGACGCAATCCGCCATCCTTTGGTGGAGTAAAAGTCAAACTTCTTGGATTTGTGGTGGACTCTTCTTTATCATGGAAACAGCATGTGAGCATGGTCTGCAGTCGACTTTCAAAGGTGACCTATTTGATGCGGAAGCTGAGGAATCACGTACCAACCAAGTACCTAATAACAGCTTATCATGGCCTCTTCCACAGCCATATCAACTATGGTATTGTAATCTGGGGCCATGTGGGAGGTTGTGAGAGGATTCTCCTGCTGCAGAGTCAGTCAGTCAGTGTGGGATAGGGTGAGTGTGCCCTGTCTGGCAACTTCGGAGCAATGAGCTCCATGGTTGCTCATCGCAATACAGTGCTGAAATTTTGGGGGTTCCTACTATTTTTAAGACCTTAAGTAGAACTTGGCATTTTTATTTTATTTTTTTTTTTGTGGTTAATCAGCTTCTTAAATACAATATAATAATGACTAAGTAATAGAAAAATAATAATACAATAATATAGCTAATTTAAGGAATCCTAATAATATACAACTGTTACTCAATACTAATACAAATGCTCAGGGAATGGATATAAAATTTTTTAAACATTGCCATCATTTACCTGATGTTAAAATAGTCGTTTTTGCAGCTTGATATAATTTTTTTTTCGAATTTCATGTCTTCAACAAAGTCATGTCTTCAATTTTTTTTTTTCCTTTTTTTTTTTCTCTTTTTTAGCCAAGTTCATACTTTCTGTTGGGAAAATCATGGTGTGGAGAAGGGTTCTTCTTCCGGGGGGATTTGAGGCTGCATACAGTGATGAAACTGATTTATCTGGCCACTGCTGGCTCTTTTGGAGTCAACAGTGAATCAGAGTCTGTCAGGCCACCACTGTTGAAAGGGAAGTTGCTTATGGGTCTGAACTGGTCGTGGTATTTCATACATCTGCCTAACTGATGTACGCCACGAACTGGATGCTGTGTCATGCAGATTTCTTGAAGTGAGCTGAATGTGAGTTAGTAGTTGGGGAGTCTGAACATATTCATATAAAAGAGTGTTCGGGACTTTGTAGTGGAAGTTGCAGACGGTTCTAATGATTTTATTTTGGAGACCAAATAGTCTTTTCCTATTGGTCGCCGATAGGTAGGGGAACCAGACTGGGGCAGCATAGGTCATATAAGCCCTGATAATAGCTGTGAATATGAGCAGTCTAAATTTCAGGGGGAACGATGGGGTGATGAGAAGGGGGAATAGTTGTCCAAACAGCACACGGCTATGTCTTACTTTGACATCAATGTGCTGTTTGAAGGTTAATTGTCTGTCCAGAGTGACACCAAGGTACTTAACGGTGCAGAAAAAAGTTCTCCGCATCATCACTGGAGCACATCGCCTTGAACACTGTAGGCCAATCTTCAAACAACTACAAATACTGACTGTTTACAGCCAGTATATCTATAGCTCGCTGCTTCACCTGAGGGGGGAACTCCACAGATTCCAGGAGAGAGGTCAATTCCACCACCATAACACCAGGAGGCGCACAGATATCGACCTGCCTTACTCCAGACTCTCCAGATCGCACAACAGTTATCCGATTCATGCACTAAAAATCTTCAACAGACTGCCTCAGTATGTGCGCAACCTACAAATGGGAGGATTTAAAAAAACACTGCGTGATAAACTTATTAGTGTGCCACTATATTCTTTGAGTGATGACGAGATGAACGTGTTCCTTGCAATGTTTTGAGACCACATCTTTTAGTGCCATCCCGATAAGTGTTTTAATGTTTGAATGTATTACGGTTTTACTACATGACGAAATCTATCCAGCATGACGGCTGGTCAAGGATTGACTAATTGAATTGAATTGAATTGAAGTCTAGATTCTAGATTATTGAATTTGACGTCCAAAATTTATAAAATATTCTACATTTATCTATGTTTAAATAAATAATAACTATGTTTTAATTATTTTGGATTGAGATTTTGAGTGCAGATTGTAGGTAGCCAGATTGTACATCGTATCAGAACCAAATTATCATACAAAACGATAGTTATACAGTTGACAATCTTGGCAACACTGAAGCTTGGCAACTACTACTCGAATAAAGATTAATATCAACTATTTCATTTCAATATCTTCTAGGTGTTTACTTTCATTAGTTTAAAATATCATTACCCAGGAAAGAGTGAATTTTATTTTAAGTGTAATTAGGACAATGTAGAGGTTAACCCATTACTAGATATATATTCCTTAATTCATGTTTTCATTCAAGTTAAGAATAATTCCCATTATATGTAGGCTTAATTTAAGATCAGTAACTTTAATTGTACCTTTATTTACATTTGATATTGATATTGACGCGATAATCGATATACCTTAAATATCGATTTGAGTCACTATCGACTTTTGAAGATTAGTCAGCATTATTTCATAAACAATGTATTAGTACTGTTGAAAATGTGACTGGTAAAGCCACGAAACCGCGGTCCAGTGCTGTAATAATAAAGAAGTGGAATTGACAACATCAACAGAAATTCTACAAATAAGATAATAAAATCATTTATTTTAAACGAGATCTTGTTATTTTGTATAATTCACATTGCACTTTCACCAAAAAAACATTGGAAAGATTTAAAAGCAATGCCTTGAAAAATTATATTGAAAAAAGTTGAAGCTCTGTTAATATAGTATATATTAAACAGTGTTGATCGTATGTTTGAGTAGTGTTCTACTTACCCTGTATATTTGTTTCTGGTAGTGTGGCGAAAAATATCGTACGCGACTCACCCGGGATGGTGTTAACGGTAGTTGCATGAAATCCCGCAACCTCACGTGGGAACTATCATGCTCGTACCGTAAACACCTACTTCACGGCTTTGTAGCGTAATATACTATTCAACAATAACATTGTTGTAACAGAGTATGAAGCTTCTATGAAACTTGTAAAATTACCGTACTCCGCTACGGCGTCGTGCGGTAACTGTTTAGCTCCAGTGTTCACTCTACGCTCTTTAATACATAAATAACTCTATTATTTCAATAATAGCTTTTTTCTTTGAAAAAAATTTTCTTACGAAATCTTTCCTTCGATTAGGGCTATGTCCTTTAATTCCAAGAATTCAGACAGTATTATATGTTGAAAGTTGATGAGCCATGAAGCTTACAATAACGTTTCATAAAACTGAATGACAGACTCCTTCAAATAACCTAATTCTGTCTCCTATAAGTTTTACAATTTATTTAATTGTGAACATCGATTTTCAAGTTTATAGTGGCATCTGGCAACTGCAGGTTAGAGTGAATAATGAACTGTGAAGTTCCTGATGGCAGTTCAGTTGAATTATTGCGCCCCAATCAAGAAGTTATCAAACTTTTCAATCGAGACACTTTGAAACAAATTTCGGGACAGCCTGCATCGGCATCGACGCCTATTTATCAGTCTGATTTGAAAACTTCAAGGAATTAATCTGAATGTCAGCAAGTGACATGAGCGATTAATCATGGAATATTCTGGAGAAAAGTTATTACGCCTGCTTGTTCAGTAGTGGGGCATTGATTCGAGATTGAATGATTTCTAATTTCATCACAATCGACTAGTTTTAATTTCCAAGAAGAGAATTTCTTGCAATTGTCGTTTATATGATGAAGTCTACAATGATGGTAACATATTCTTCTAAATTTGTCAGAAATATAAGTTAAGTATTGAATTATAGTATTATTAATAATAAATATTTCTGTATTGTATATTTAGTATATATTATATTCCTGGATTTCTTGTTCCATGATGAACTGCGTTGTTAATATTAACTTTTCAAGTGAATTCAACGACTTGCAGTCAAATTTTTATTAAAATGAGTAGTATTTCACTTACTTATTCTGTAGGCCGAACGTTTTCGAGTTGTTAAAACCCATCTTCAAGGCGAATATATATTATATACTTAATATTTAGTATATTATATGAGCCCCAGTATAGTATTAGAAATTAATATATAGTATAGCATTATTACTAATATATAGTATTGAATTTATTGAAAAACATGAAGGCAGTCTGGTAGTTTTGTTTGAAACTCTGGGTATTAAATCTTCTCAAATGCAATTATCTTTATATCCAATTCTTCAATCTCAGGCCAAGGAAAAAAGTATTTTAAAGACTATTATCGTTGAATTCTCAGTATTGTCCCCATGACTGTTAATCATCACAATCTAAAATCAAGGAAATTTCAATTCATATGCACAAAATTGATATTTCCCATCATATTCAGCAATGTCATTCTCAGCTATTTAACAATCTCTGATATTTTATCAGGTAGTTTTGTAGAAAGATCGAACTATCGGCTGCTAAATCCAAAAGCTAAATCAGCAGTTAGGGTTGATCAGATTGTTTCTCAATAATACTTCGAAGTCTTTTAATATTTCAAGAAAATACTTACATTTTTATAATGACGGAGATTAAGTTCAGATGTATTTGAAGTAGTAGTTTGAAGTAGAAGACATAGGAATCAATGAATGAATTGGAAGAGAAATAGTAAATAAATATAGTCTTGTGAGATTCACAGTTTTAATGTGAGAACGACGCAGAAACTAATAAAATACAATAACAAACAAGTGCTGTACATTCGACATTAATAAAGCGTTATGAACACTCATTTGAAATATATTTTCTAATTTTTCATCTTTTCTGATCTTATTGATAGTTCATCAATTGAAAATTTAACACACAATTCTTGTATGTATACTATTAATGGCAGACTTCACGTGATGAAGATTTCTATATAACAACAATATCAACAAGTTTACAAGAGAGCTTGATAGTTTTTTATTTACGTTCGTTTGCTTTGGAAGGAATAAAAAAGGCAGAGGATTTAAGACCACTTGGGCAACTATATTCATCATACATTTCTCACTCAACACTTTCTCTTGAAAATTTGCATGGCCTAAAGAGTACAGCAATGAGAGGATGGCGCAAATGAATATTTACACAGCAAAATGCAATGTCTAGCAATAATTTATACATAGAAAAGTTTGTAAAAAGTTCAACAATATAGACAACCGATAATTTCAATAGATTATGAACGTTCATATTGTGGAAAAGTACAAGAGAAGATCAACTAATTTGTATGACTTGCAGACAGACAGTAAATGACAGTTGTACCTGAACTTGTAAATCCATATATTAGAAACAGATTAACAAACTGAAATAACTCCAAATATTACATATAGCTGCTTATTTTCAACATAATTATTCTGCCTAAGTGATTTTTTTACGGTGATGTTTTCCATGACTAAATATTTGATGAACAATCTAATATCAAAACTGGAACTGTATTTCTATTTAGATTATGATTTTTACTAACTTATAAGGAAGGGATGCATTGGCGGCTCTGATAGCGTAGTTGGTTAAAGCGCTTGTTTGTAATAAGATAAGGCTCGAACTGACTTCGTTTTCTGCAGCCTTGAGTTAGAATCTCATTGAGCCATGGATGTTTATCATCATTCACCTATTCACCACATTAACCATCATTCAACAATAAAAAAATATTCTGAAGAGAAGCGATGATGAAGCTTTTTCTTCAGAAATGAAATGCATCCCTTCTATATAAGTAAGTAAAAATCATAATTCAAATAGATCAGTTTTGAAATTAGATTGAAAATTATTCAACAAATCCCTTTATACCCAACTTCAAATTAATCTAACAAATCTAGAGGTAACATCAGAACAATATAATATGGTTCAGTAAATAGCAATAATTTAGTCATTGGAAAATTAGAAAAAAAATTGTTGAAGAAATCAGTGTATGACATTAATATTTCCCAACGTGTAGACAATGGATTGGATGAAAACTTTCCAAATATGTACTGTATAAAAACTGTTTATAAGAATAACGATTTACATTTTTTATTGCATCTTAAATCATCAATCAACTTCAAAAATCAATAAAGTTGCTTGTTATGCATACATTTTTTATTAAAATATTTTTAGATATCATTGAAAAAGTTCAATTTATTTTCTGAATTATTGTAACTTTTAAATGGAGGTCAAGTAATTTTGCTTGAAAAAATGATCTTTTTTCACTTACTTTTTATTATAATCTAATTTTTTATTGCGGATGATGCCCACATGAGTCTGGAAGCGTGGGTAATGAGGTGAATCTATTAATGTGAAATATACAATGTCTAAACCCCCTTTTATTGTTCTAACTATGCAAATGAAGAATGAAGACAAATGAAAATAATGAACTAGTACAACATGTACTATGGACGGCTATGTCTCAATGATCGTTTATTTGCGATATATTTAATAAAATTATGTAATCCTCATCCAATTCTCTTCAAATTAATATCAGCTCACTCACTACAAAATATCTATATTAGAATCCTTGAATTGAGCGAATAATTTTTATCTCATATTCTTGGAATCAATAGACTCCAGTGAGTACAACATGTATAGCATGATTGCAATGACATTTCTAATAATTATTTTTGTGATTACCTCATCGTTTAATCATAGTTCCAAATATATAGAGATGAGATCTTGCTTCAGGAAAAGGAAACACCAAAATTCAGAAACGTTTCTGTTTTGTTACAGATTGATCATGGAATTGAACAAACAGTCTTGGCTGAGATTATCAGAGATAAGACCAGGATTGTTTGAGTAGCTTACTACATCTTGCTGTAATTTAAAAAAAAATGGTGTAAGCTCATATCATAATGATAATGTTTCAGTAAGTTCAGCAAATGAAATATTTTAACCTAAGCTCACTGCACCTCTATCAAAATCATTGAATTCGATAGTTACCTACATTTTTAGAATCAATACTTTGATGCAATGTGATTCATAAAATTTTTGATTTTTACACTGTTGTAAAGACTTCTTGAACTACTTGATAGTGTTCACCAATGTCTGGAGCATTATGAAATATATACAGTAAGTTACATGAAAAAAATTGACCCCCCACAGAATTCTCAGATTAGTTTTTGGAAAAATGTAATTTTAGGTGGCACTGAAAATATAAAATGGTCCCTTAATAATCTGTTTTTTTGATAGAAAAATAATATTACTAACGATGTAAAATATGTTACAATAATTTTATCTCAAGAACTTTGTTAATTTGTGGTAATAGTTGTAATAGAAAAAAGTTGGTGGTGATGATGAGCAGTAATACATGCAAGATCGCAAAATGCAGTCAACAAAATAATCATTTATCAAACAACTTATTCTAATTTAACTCGATTCTTCTCGGTATTTTCAAAAACTATTGAAATGCTTTGATAGGACCATTTGAAGCGACATTCGGAGTTAGGCTGAAGTTTTGACTCCGAATTTATATAGTCTAAGTATACAAACTATTTCTTACGTTCACAAAGAGCAGAAATAGCTATTAAAATACGTTTTATGTTATGAAACTAGTCATAAACGTCGAGCTCGTGTCAACCAAGTTCAAATCCCAAACATTTTTGAAAACGTCAAGACTGCAATCTTGAGATGGAGATCTTAAAACATTTCTAATGCCACTGCAAAAGTTGAATGACTGCAATAAAAAAAAGAGAATGAATATAGAGTTGACTGAATACCCATTGTAGGCACATGGCCTATAGATTAAAAACAATCATCCTTATTGCTTCATGTCTTACAAGTGTAAGACACTTTTTGCGATAAAGCGTTCTCATAGAACAATCTGGACTTTTGCTAGACTCGTAAAGCTCTACTTTACACTCATATAACCGAGTCCAGATTGCTCGACGAGAGCGCTCTATAAATGTGTTTCTGTTTAAACAGGCCTTATGACACATGGACTTAGTCATAAATAATTTACCGAAGAAAGAGAGGTCACTGTTTCAAGTCGACTGGTTAGATTTGATGATTGTGTTTAATTTTACGATGGTGATTATCATTGTGCGTACATTGAGTATGTTCCTCTGTGCAAGCACCCTTATTCTTGGGCGTGAGGTCTACTGTACACAGAACTACAGTTAGTAAAGCCCCGATTATCCGCGAGCGGCCACAAAAAAATGTTCAATTAAATTTTAATTTTTCAAAGCATAGAGCAAAAACGAGTGATTGATTTTTTTTTAGAAAGGCGTAACTGAACACTTTTTGTTAACAGTGCAGAATATTTTTTTTGTTTACAGTTCTTCATTTTAAAAATTTGGATGTAGAGCAAATGTTTCTGCTGTACTGTACATAATTATTTTAAACGTTTTACATAATATGTTCTTTATACAGTAAAACATAGTTTTTATACTAAAATATTTTTTCACCTCATTTTTGCCCTTTTTCGGGTTGTCCGCGTTTTTTGCTATCCGCGGTGCTCTTGCCACCCAATTCTGCGGATAATCGGGGCTTTACTGCACTAGTATTACTAGAAAGGCATTTAACTCGAGTGTGTTGTGACATGTATCTCTATTTTTGTTATAGAAATATGTGTCTATTCTTCCAACTTAAATAATCTCCATCTTAATAATTGCTTTTCCATCAATTTATAATCTCTGAATAGTACGTCTCCTATTTTAAGTTAAATAATCTCTTGTCTGAAAAAATGTTCTCCACATTTCTTCTGAATTTCAATACAAGACTCCTTATATTTGAGACGAGCTCGACGTTTTCAATACTCAAGCTAAATTCATAAAAAATTCTTTCTGCATTCACTTATCTTATTATTGTGTATTGTAAAATGCAATCATTTATTCAATAATTCAGAACTATCAAAATGTCAATGTTTCCCGTTTACTACACTGCTCTCACTTTAATCTCAAATATTGGTTTTTTAATAAACAAATTTTCAAAATTTGCTCTCATAACCCGAAAATACTTCACTAGCCACTTGTGGAAGCGATTCTTCCAATGTCTGGGATCATACTATATTATTCAACAATTGCAGTAAGCTATCACCAATACCCAAAAGTCTAATTTTATTGTTGAATACCCAACGTTTTCCACTTTTTTTCAAAAATGTTTTTTCTTTTTTTACTTCTGTTTCACTGAGTCTCAGCCTGTTCTATTACTTCAAAATAATTTGCCGTCTTTAAAACTATCTACTTCAATCACATGTCCATACAACTTTATCAGCAAATCGTGGAAGTGCTCTTCTTGTTTCCATGTAAAGTTTCAACCCCATCATAACAATATTATCAACGTGAAAGCGATCATTTAGAAGAGTGTATAAATGACGAAATCGTTTTCTCTACGGTCTGATTGCTTCTTTCAAGCACAGTAATGAGCACAACAAAGTCTAAAGATGTTCACATTTTCACTACGGCTTGATTGAGCACAATAATTTATAGATGATGCACGACTATTTTTATACGGCCATATCAAGCTGCTTGTCTATGAGCACATAAGTAATCAGAAACACAACTAAAAAATAGTAGAAGATATGATATTCAAGTTACTTTATCATAAACAGATGGATAAGTAAGAAACAATACAAAGAAAAAAGAATATGATATTCGAGTTACTCTATCATAAACACATGAATAAGTGAGAAAAAATGCAAAAATAGAATACAAAATCATCAATAAACAATGAATAGAAGAATGGAAAATAGACGATCGAATTATTTTAACAAGGAATGAACCGTATGATTTTATACGTCTTATTTATGTATTTTTCACTACAGCTTAATTTGAGCACAGATAAAAGCACAAAAAAATGTTGGATGATGTTTGATTTCTTGATTGCGTAGCTTTTAGTGAACACAATATAAGCACAATAAAGAATGTTTATAAACATGCTTGGTTTGTTCGTTAATACAGCCAACACAAGAATTAGTAGATAATTAAGTTTTTCACTACGGCCTGATCGAATTGCATGTCTTTAGCGCAAAAATGAGCACAAGTAACCGACGCCATAAGTGTGCTTGGGTGCAATAACTATTATTGTAGAGAGTCTTTTGAGCCGAATGTGGATCGTGTGAGTGGACTGATGTGGTGTGTAGGATTTGTGGGCGTTTGCAGGTCAAGTGTGGTCGGACGTTTATTTTGGTCTCCAGGAGATGTCCGAGAGCCCCTGGAAAGCTCGCTTCAGACGTCCGCTATCGGCCCAGGCGGCGTCAAGATACTTGTCGTCATCATCTTGTTCAAGTTTCTGCAACAGACAATCAACACAACAATCAATTGCAAGAATCTTGGAGTTTTTCTTTCTTTAATGAATAGTATATTTCTTTATAGTATGGAATAAATTTAAGTAGTATGGAATAAGAACTTGTTTTTCATTGCAGCCTAATTGAATACAGTAAACGTTTTACGATTCTTCATACGGTCTTATCACGTTGCTTGCCTATGTACACTTAAAATTATCAAAAATAAAAGATCAAAAAATTGAGGTTCAGGCTGCTCCTCCATAAACACACGAATCACAATAAGCAAAACGTGAAAAAATAGAGATACAAGTCACAGAATCAGTAAAACGATTAAGTTCAACTTTCCATGGACATTTTTGTAGAATTGATCAACCTCAACATCTGAGAAAATATTAATATGGATTGAAATAGATCGACTTTATCTCGTGAAATAACAATTTCATTATGAGAAACATATTGAACAAATTATTAGAATCACTAGATTATAGAAAAATAGTACACTGAAGAAAGGATATATTCTCAACAACATTGGCGAAATGTATGGCTACCAAAATAAATTTTCAATCATAGTACAGAAACTCTTGAAAATAAAATAAATTATAGAAAAATAGTACACAGATGAAAGGGTATGGTCTCAACAACATTGGCAGAATGTACGCCTACCAAAATAAATATGTTTTCAATCATAGTACAGAAACTCTTGAAAATAACTAGACATTCTACAAGAAGGATATCCAATAGTATGACGACATATGCAATACACAGGTTTTTTTGTAAGTCTTGGAGGCTCCAGTTAAGAAGTATAAGACGTCAGATCTATTATTATAAACTCTTGTAATAATAATTACTATTTCAATTAGTTCAGATTAGGCTCACTTTGATGCGAAAAGAACTCTTGCACACTATAAAAAGTTTACACACTAAATATGTTTTCAATTGTTTTTTTAAATATTTCTATATTATCAAGACTCTTTAAAAACTGCGGTAGTTTGTTGGGAAGTTTCCTACCAATATAACTAGGTTTTCGTTTGAATAAGCTACTATTGTGACTCACCCAGTGATAATCTCCTTACAGCTTTCTTTTGGATCTTAAACACCCTACCTAGGTTTTGTTTTAATGAATTACCCCATACTAAGATGAATTACCCCATATAAGCATATACCATATGTGACAGTTAGAGCCCATGGTAAGCTGTAAAAAGTTGATTTTCATCATTTAATCTTGCAAGCTGTCGTAGAACAAATATCACATATGAAATTTTACAACATATTTTTTCAATGTGTGGAAACTAGGTCAATCGTCTGTCCAACAAAACTCCTAGAAATACAATGTTTTCTTCCAGGTCTAGTTCATTATCATACACAAACACGTTTATAGCCCTATCTTCATTTGAATTATGTTTGTTTTTAAATTGAAGGTATTGGCATTTTTCACTATTTATCGTTAATTTACTACTAATTACCAGTATCGCATCATACTGATTACTGAAGAATTGTTTTCTTCTGACAACTCTGGTTTTTTATAAACGTATTGAATTATTATAATGAATATGAGTATATATTTCTCAACCTTCCCACAAACTATCTGAAACACTCCCACAGGTTGAGAAACACTGCTCCATGGCTCTATGTAAAACATAATTTAATCAAAGACGCACTACTCATTTAAGTGGAAACCAAGAAAGAATTTGTTGCTTCTTTGTCGCAAGATGCCATATTCTCTTTCAAGCTGCACGGAGTGCTTGAGAAGGAGCTCTTACTAGGGTAGCTTCTAAGCTTCCACCCGGTCTTATTACTTCTAATTCCACAGAGGGTGCTAAGCAGTTATGACTCGTCCTAAATTAACCCCTGAACGCACCGGTATGAAGTATGGCAACCCTCTTGCTTCCAGGAGCTTCAATTAATTCCTGGTATAACGAGCAACAAGGGTCACGCGTACTAAGAATACGAGTATCCTGAATATTTCATGAATTTTGAATTTATCAGTTCTTATCCTGCATAGTTCAGTGGTTTATCTACGGTAATTGGATAGATCCTCATTCAGTGTGAACTAAAAATCTCATAATACTACAGTAGTCCAGTCAATCAATACATTATAGAATGCATAAAAGAAGTGACAAAATTTTACCTCGGGAATTTTTTTGAAAAGTAGTTAGGTAGGTAGATAGTTAATTAGGCAGGTTTCGGGAAGAGTAGGTACCTAGTAATAGTTAGAGGGTGAAACATACTAGAAGTCCGGTGGTTCGGAACCCACCTAAAACTGTAGGTCCAACTCATCAATCACCATCATCCAACTCATTACCCACGCACAGGTCTCAGACCTATGTGGGCTTCATCCTGAGTTGAGCATGAGATGGGAGGTGGGCAGGTATCATTTTTGGGAGCTGCGATTATATCTTGAAAATAGTGAGCTAAAGAAACAAATGTTTCAAATTAATAAGAAATAGAGCTGGCTGAGTATAATTCAAAATTAGTCTCTTTCATAATTGCAACTTTTTCGAGATATAGGCCTACTCTATTGAAAATCTATAATTTTTATATTGCCGTCAATTCAGTGTAACTTATCTTCATTCATCCCAAACCAATGAGAAATCATTAAGGTTTTAGGCATACAATCTATTTCTCCAGCAATGAGTTTGTTGTTTCAACTTTAATGCTATTTTACAATGCACAGGATGTGTGATGATTTTTTTTGGATTTCTCAAGGTATTTTAGGGATAAGGAGTAGTTTACAGGTGAAAAACTAATAATCCCAACTCTTGGGAGCTCACAGTGTGGTGGAGGGGGGAAAGGGGGTGATATTCTATTTTATCTTTCATCATATCTCATTACCCTGAAGAAATATGTTTCATAAAAAAATGAGAGATATTTAAATTTACTTTGAAATTAGTCATCTACATGTTTGCTGAGAGTAGAGCACTTTTCGAAAAAAAATGGTATTGAAGATTGAGAATTCCTGGAGAATCCTCTCCACCTCTTCATGGTAACAAATTTTTTTTTAGTTTGATTGAGATTGATAATGGTATGACAACCGAAACTAGTTTCTCAATATTCTTTAATAAATGTGGTGACAATTACGTCTTATTATTGAAAACTGAGTTGAGAATAGAACTTCTACTAATATGGTTGTAAACTGTCGTTTAGTTTCGAAACTAATGTTAGATTAAATTCAGTTTAAATGCTGATTGTAGATACGGTTCTGTAGGTGCTAGTTTCAAAAACGCTGGTTTCCAAGAATAAGGCCCTCGTTTTTGAACTCATGAGACTCCGTTATCTCAGTAAACTCCAATATCTTTAACTGAACATATTCATCCATTTCCTCAGATCATCATCTCTTTACATTTTTTATTGTATCTTTCTTACAGGTTTAGTGAAGTAAATTCATTTACTAATAGACTCTTTATTTTTAATTTATTTTTATGTCGGATTTTCATTTTATATATGGTTGATTAGATTTATTTTTGTTTGATAACCTATCTCTAAATATTTTGTTATGTTTGTATTGCTTTGTTCTTGGCGTGGTTAAGTGGAAGAGTGGACATTAGTGTCCAAACTTCGCCACGTCAACAAATTGAAAAGTTATTCTGTTCTATTCTAAACGTTTTTCAAGTTTCCAGTGAGTCTTCAATGAGGTCGGTTCATGGCCACGGGCCTAAGTATCGTGTTTCTATGTAACTGAATAATCAAGTGAATGTACATTCTTCACATAAAAATAAATAGCCTGTTATGTTTGTGACAGACATCGGTCATGATAATTACTTCTCCTTTTGAAATGACAATTATTATTATTTACAAGTCTAGTTTTCCGTTAAATCAGTCGAGGGATGCATCATGGCTTGAATGCTTACATTCTCAGTGGTTGAGAATTCAAGATGGCGCATTAGAATAAATGATTGCCTGTTTGGAACTGCTAGTAGAATAGACGATGACTAAGTGCGGGATGAACCAAGCAAGACACTGTTCGGAGCTGCTCCCTTCTTCAGCTGCCAAAAGCTAAAAATTTGGAATTCTCTCCACGTTTATTTCACGTGCACCGAATTTGTGATTCACTTCCCCATTTGAGGAACAGTCCTTAAAACTCATCCTTAGAATTTTGTCTGCAATCTCTGGGAACTGTCTGTCTGTGCATAGAACGAGATGAACTACTCAGGTGAAGTGGGACATCACTCATGACAAGGGCGGATCCAGCAGGGGGGCGCAGGGGGCGCGCCCCCCCCCCCCCTTGAGGTGGTGTGAAAATATATTTTATGGTTAATACTAGTGAAAATGAAAAATGATACATCTTTACATATTTTATACATCTACTAAGTAATCCAACTGATTCTAAACTGTTATTTTCCTTTAACATCCTTTTATAATAATCTAATTTGTATTGGTGATAGTGATGTAGTGATGTTATGGTAGATATCTAGAATTAATAAGACTACTGTAAATAACATTATCATTAGTCATATTTATTTAAAAAAAGTAGACATGTTTCTCCATTTGGTATCCCCTAACAAGGGCTGGATTTAAAAATATGCCCCGGACAAGAGGCATATAATGCTGGGGGGTGGGGGGTGGCGCAAAATTTATCCGCAATTTTTATGATTTATTAGAAGAAAATTTAAGTTTTGTATATTAACATCACTTTAATTTGAATTATTCACTATGCATAGTTGTAGGTTGTATGATGTAGTGCCTATGTATAACTAACTGTAAGTGCATAATGAGTACCAATGATTTTTTTTTGTAATATTACACACGTTTTAAAAATCGATTAATTTCTATGTATTCATTGTTCATGTAACATCACAGTGGCGTAGCTATAAGGGAATCAGGTGGATAGATCCTCCAGAGACAAAATAAATTTTCAAATTTTAAGAAGCCTTTAGAGACAACATTTGAAGAAAGAAGATGTCTGAAATCTATAAAAATGTGGTATTAGATTGATTATTTTTTAATAAAAAAACCGACTTCAATAAAATGTTCCTTAAAAAATTAATAATAAAGAGCAGCCCCAAACTCTCCTTTTAGACGAAATTTTCAAGTATCAGGAAAGTACAGTACCAGAACCAGAAAAGGCGAGGGATCAAAAAGAGCAGAGTATAAATACCTGCATTTAATTGTTTTACTAAAACAATGAGGGCCCGGATCACACTTTGACAATAATGCAAGAGCTTGATGAAATTTACTTTGACACATAACGTGGGTTGAATTTTCAAAATAGATTAATTCATATCTAGAATCGCTTAAATGTGGTTTCAGGGAAATTGTTTCATTCTCAAAAAGTTACAGCGGGTATCCCAAAACCCGTTTCACGTAAAATTTTTAAGCACGGTGCCATATTTGTACGGAATCCCAACTCAGGAAAGATAAATGATCAAACCTAGGGAATGGGAATAGTTTCAAGTAAGCCGGCACTTATTTTCTTACTGAAGCAATAAAGGTCCGTATCACCCATTGACAATGATACAAGAGCTAGATGAAATTTATTTAAACGTGGCCTCCTGGTGTTTTGTGCTTATCATTTTAAAACATACTTAAACTTCATGCTTGACTAATCAAATACATAAATAATATACCTAAAAGATAGCGATGTTAATTACGATTATAAACTTGCATTAAACGTACTTTCATTTTTGTGAGTACTAGCGCACGCGTCTCAAGACCTGAGTACTATCTTCAGCAAACAGAGAATACATAGGCCTAATTCCTTTCGCTCTGTATACTCTATGTAGTGTACTCTGTACAGCAGTCTCTATTCTCTATTCGCTGAGAATAGGACTCAGGTCCTTAAACGCGTCTGATACTACTTATAAAAGTTAAGTTCTGGTGTACAATGCAAGTTCGAATTGTCATTGACATCAATAGTACGGTACAAATAGTTCATGCACGAATGAAAACCACTGAGGAAATTAAAAAATATATATATATATATATTATATCCCTTGAATAAATGATTATTGTTTCTTACTTTCAATAAGATTTCAGGTCTGAACACTTGTCAGATCATGATTATTTTCAATTAATTTGCTATAATCCAATAATCATTTTTGTACAAAACTAACAGCAATTTTTTTAGTGTTAGTGCTTTAAAAAAATAATCTCTAGGCATTTTCTAAATTTTTTGCTGAGGATATCCCCTGGACACCCTCCCGTGGGGGGTTTTCCATAACCCCCTTACAAAGATATTTCTAGCATTAAAATTTAAAATTTCTGGCGAGTACCCTGGACCTCCTTTTTGTGCAGAGTACATACCACCCCCCCCCCCCCCTTACAAAAATCCTGGATCCGCCCCTGACTCATGAACACAGTGTTTTTGGCATACTTTTTCAAATTACGGTAGAGTACATTTGCTTGGTTTTATAATATTTATCTAGATTTTTCTGAGAACCATCATCTCATCAACTCAGTTCTTCCATGAATAATAAACTCTCCTCAGAATATTCGTAAAAAAATCTACAATTTAATTCAAGTGGGAAGATTACGCTTCCTTTAACCTGACTTGAAACACAAACGATTAGAACAACAGTGGAAACTCCAATGTCTTATAGTCTGACTGTGGATTTCAGTAACAAAACTGAATAGGGTAATAAGATTCGTCCGATCAATTTTCAAGTGAACCTATGTGTAACTTGCTGGACAATTTTACGATTACGCTCAGACTCTGTGTCTTTTTTTCTCTTTCCATTAAATTGTCCATTGTATAACTTCTGCATAAATTAATATTTAATATTTCAGATGTATTTTTATGTTTCTAATGTTGATATGTTTCTTTTTCATGAAAGATGAATAAATATGAAATTTATTAATTTTACATTTATTATATTATTCTATATTTATATTTATTTATTAAGTTTTCATAAACTCATTATCATTGGTGAATAAACTCTCTAACTTTAAATACTTCCTCAGAATAGCATTTCTAGGTTTTCATTTAAAACATTTTATCCAAAAATTTCAACTCATGAAGTATTGGCTGTAAGTCTGTAACCAATTGCAATAAGAAGAAGGCATATGTTACACTGGTGGAAATAATCCAAGGATATCACAATTATTACGAATCTTTTATAAATATAATATATAAAAGTAAATATGTACATAATTCGTAAACCGAAAGCCTCCGGTGAATTTGATAGAGTTGAATTGAGAATTCAAAATTATTATTATCCAACTTACAAAGCTAAGGCTGTAAAAACTTTCAATCAATCACATTTCAGCACTCAGGCTACAAACCAATCTTCAGATTAAATCTCTTTTTATTCTTTCTAGTGATAAAATACAGCTTGAAGAATCATACATTATTCAGAAAAAAGTATAGTATTTAAAACTTAAATACATATTTACATTATTTTATGTATAGAAACGAAAAACAGCTCACACACTCAATGAGATGTTTACTACAAACTTCAACTGAGAATCTGTTTCCAAGTTATCTGCAGCAAGTGTTCTATTTCAAAACAGAATTTTTTTTCAGTACTTAGCAAGAATGTAAGAAAGATACAAGCTATATGAGAAAAAATTGCGGAGACAGATTCTGACAGCTGTTTCCCAAGCTTTCAGTGAGGAAAAGAAAGAGACAGAGCAAGTGAGGATGAAATTGAAGTTGATTGATGATGTAAAGGGTTGTGGCAACAAGACAGACTAATAAGAGGCTTGATTCGAGAGGAAAAGGCCACAGTAATTATTAGGGAAAGTGGTATGGGACTGAGTTGTGTGGGAGCTGATATCAAGATAAAAATGATGAAATTTGTTTGGTCAAGTGGCTACAGGCTTTCTAAAGGTACTCAACCGTCCTATAATAGATCGTACGAAATCACAATTAGCTAATATCAGTTAATAATTATTATTAAGTGGTCAAAAAGTGGAATTCATTTTTGAAAGAAACATTCTTGAACATTCATTCGACAAATTATGAATCTCAGTAGAGATAACAGTTCATTTCTCTCGGTAACTAACAGTAATTAGACTGTAAGTGGGTGATATAGCTATTGATCGTTTCATATCATAAAATTATTAATCTACGTTCTTATCTTATGAATGATAGGCTTTTTCATTGCAACTCCATACTAATAAAGAACTGCTACAGGCACATTCTAAGCGTAAGTAGGTCTGTAGTTTTGTGGTTGTTCGAGTAGTTTCATCTCAACGAAAAGCCGTGTGATTGAAAACTTGGTAAACCTCTTTCTCTAAATGGATTGCTAATCACTAGAAAGATTCTGGTTTATTTAAATTCAATATAAAATGAAAGGATAAAGAATAAAGGATAAGGATAAGGAATGAATAGAATCTAGAGTGGTAGATGGGTAGCCAGAGTTGTCACAAACAATAATAAAATGAGCTCTTATTTCATGAAAAGTATTTGTGATTCGTTTTGTAACAATAATTGAAACCAGTTAATGTGCTTGACTCATTCAAATTTGTAAAAAAATATATTACGACCTTAGTTTCCAGGATTTAATCTAATTCATATTTTTTTGTGGAAATAAATAGAATTTAAATGACCGAACCTAGTAAGGTTTCAGTTTTTCCGTCTGCCTGTTACACAATCACGACCAAACGCCTTGACCGATTGTCATGAAATGTTGCATGAATGTTCTTCATTCCTAGGCCGAGCGATGTATGTAAGAGATTTTTTTAATACCCTCCATATTTATAAAGGGGATCAATTAACACCAATTACTAATGTTTCTGATTTGGGTGCAAGTGGTTTTTGATTAACATATAGACACTTTGAGAGGAGGGTTAAAAGTTTTCAATATTTAAAATTTTTCAACTTTTTTTCAAGTGAGTGGAATGATTAGATGCTAAATTCTTGATAAATTGGCCATTTATGTGTGGGGGTGGGGAAAATTTTTTTTTTTTTAAAGTGATTTTATATGGATAATTTATGTTTTTCTGATAGGAAGTGGAAAATAACTAGAAGGTTGACACTGAACTACTTCCTAAATATTTATTGGAAGGTTGGTAGGAAAGGGGGTGAAATATTGATATAGTATTAGATATCAAGAATTTAGATAATTGAGAATTCTTTTCTCATCAGACATAAACACCCTGAAGACTTCGAAAAATTTGAGAAAATAGTACCTCTTGTAGCTTGTCTTCTTCAGTCTATTCTTCTTCTCATTCTCCGTTTGAACAAGTCTTTTTCTTTATTCCACTGGAGGAATATGGGGGGGGGGGGAGTTAGACAAATAATTAACTACTTTGTTAATTGATAATTTTAAGTTTTTATGATAGGAGGTAATCATTCAATCAATAATGAACTTGTAAATTGATAAGATTCCCTTCTACTTCATAGAATTGTGAAGATCTGAAAAGGCTTTAACACAGTATATTCAAAATTATTGGATAGTTTTCTATTTCATGGGGTAACTCCAGAGTGGGTTATAAATGATTGAAGTAAGTTTTCAAGTAAATTGATAATTATTTAATTTTAACCATTCACAAAGACAGAGCCTCATTGCCTTCTAAGAATCATGAACTTTGACTAAATGCCTGTTTTCTATCTTAATTCCACTCACGGTTTATTTTGAATGATGCCCACATGAGAATTGAGACTTGTCCGTGGGTAATAAGGTGAACGATTACACAGAATGTCCAAGGCTAAACGAGAATCAAACTCGTGACTGCAAAAGTAACAGCTATCCGGAGTGTTATCAGAGACAATTGCTCCAACCGACTGCGCCACCACGGTTTCCAATTGAAATTGATCCCCTTTGCTAATCGCATTGCTTTTAAATTGATAATAATGATAATTTAGAAACCGAAAACTTCTCCTCTCTGATTGGAGAAGGCATGATAATGATGCCATATTTTTCCAATGACACTTTCGCATTAAACTCACAGTGATAAATAATGCTATTTCGGCGCCCATTTTGAGAGAGAAGATGGAGCAGTATAATACGTCATACATTTTTACCGAATTACTAGAAAATAAGAACGAAAATCCCCGAACTCGTTTTCCATATTCACAGTCGTGATTGTAGACTTAGTGCGCCACCAGCATCCTGGCTTCAAAGAGATGATTTACTTGATGCCGCATGGAAATGGCTTCTAGCCAAATTCACATTTTCTGGAACTTCTGTAATTTGTAGCCAGTTGGTGTTAGTGTCACTGGAGAAAGGTTGGGAAATCAGACATGATAAAAGAAACTAAAGAATTTATTCTTATCGTTTTCGCTCACCCTCAACAACTCCATTTCATGTCCTATTTAACAAAATCATCCAGATTTTCTAATTCTTTCATGTTCTATTTATCAAGATTGTCTGGTCCGGTTAGGTTAGGTTAGGTTAGGTTAGGTGAGGGGCGTTACACCCTCTTCTGGTACTAAATAGTCAACTGCATGTCGGCAATGTTCTTCGATTTCCTTTTCCTTTTCCTCTTTTAATATGTGTGTCTGTGACCCCAATAATGTCTCAAGGTCATTGTGATCTCAATCCTCCAAAGTTCCATTCCTGATTCCTATTTAATCTGCCATTTTGTAGCTCTGCCAAACTCAACCTGCCATTACAATGCAATAGCGTGCTCTGTATATACCTGTATATGGCACACTATATACTGTATAATATGTCGCCAGGGATAAATGTTGATCCGTATTCAATTGCGCAAACTGCAGGACGGGCTTTGTGTGCAGTCGAACCAATAGGGTTATGACCCAAAATAGAAATTTGCACTCTGCTTTCAGTCTCGTGTGAGCAATTCCAATGTTAACCAGATGGAAATTTGCCAACAAATGGAGGATTCTGTTCTTCAAATAAGCTGCAATTTGTATTGATTGTTGTAGTCTGATATTGTTCTCCAAACAGAGAATGGTGTCACTGAAATAAACCCGGTTTTAACACTCGGAAATTAATAATAAATTGAGCAATTGGAGATAATTAGTCAAGTTAAATGTTTTGGGAAATATGAGTCGGGAACTTCCCACTAGAGAACATATCCATCAAACCATGGTAACATCATTTTCCTATTCTCAATCAACAAACACATTGAGTGAACTGAACACAACATTAATTTAGTTCATGAAATCCTTTTGTAAAGAATGGAAGACAATAAATTGGGCATGAATTAAATATATTGGGAAAAATAAGGAGATTTTGATGAGCAGTTTTAGTTTGATAAAAAAACACAACGCTCCTTGCCCACTTAAATACCAAGAAAACTATGACAAAATGTATTTTTCACTAAAAGACGTTAATAGACGAATGTTATTTTTTACAAACAAATCGCAATAATTACATTTTACCATTTTTTTACAGGTTGATTGCGGTGCAATTCCTGCTGCTAATTATGCTATTTAATGAATAAATGAATAAAATCAATGCATATTCCTGTTAATGGAGTTCTATTTTTATTGTTCATTCCATCAACTAGAACATAATTCATACATCTTTCAAATGAGTGCTCAAGACACTTTTATTTGTTTATCATAAACGTGGAGTGATCTAGGGCTGAGGGGTAATCTAAATAATCTAATCTAAAGTGATATATAAAGGTATATATGTACTTATAAAGGTATATATATATAAAGGTAATCTAAAGTGATCATTAAGAAACTACGTGATATTTTAAAGTTTTGTTCTTTCATGCTCCTAGAACCATGAGCCTTAATTCCGAGTAGAGAAAGTGGAACTATTTTAAAGAATCTCTTTTCTGAAAAGAGCCGCTCATCAATTAATTGTTTATCATTTGCATCCTTTTGGATTGCCATAGCATACTGCACTTAAAAAATGAAGACACTCTCTTTCTTTTTTTCTTTCAATAGCACACACAAAGTCGCACATCAATTATTCATATTCTTTTGGTTTAAAAGAAAATTATTTATTCTTAGATTGTTTGATCTCATAATATCATTGCAACAGAATGTCGCTCAAGAGAATACTCCTGACTTCTTTGAAACTACTTGTGATAACTCACTTTTTTATCATTATGCAATCTCTATTTATTCCTGGATTTCCTATTCATATTTTCCTCTATTTATTCTTAATTTGTCAAATAATAAAATGCTTTATTGCTTGCAGACCGTTTTGTTGAACCGGTGAGTGTCAATTAGGCCTATCTATATGTTTATGGTTAGTCGCCTCACAAAATAAATTTGACTTAAAATTTATGATTAATAATATTATAATATTTTGAGCCTTAATCGATCACAATCAATATTCCAATGATCTTCAGCATGATTTTTTCGTTTTATCTATTAGTTTGTGATAACTGATGCATTAATTTATTCCTTGATTCATTCATTGATTTATGAATTTATTTGTAGAAGCAAAAAATCATGAAGAGCCTCAATGATATACAATAACACTATCTTTTGAATACACAAACAATTTAAAACTCAATGGAATAATTTAATCAGGTACTTCTATGATTTGCTTCATGATGAAGAAAAAACTCTCGTCACAATAGTGCATTGGTGCTTTAAAAGTTAATTTTCATCCTTTGGTGTTAAAAAAGTCTGCCTCGTGATTTTGTTAAAAACAATCAGAAACTTGTCAATGCTCACTAAAATATATTGTCCAGCTATTTCCAGAGAGTATAGAGTAGGTGCTTTCTGCGCTACAGATTCATGTGTTGAATTTAAATATTGTAACACCGCAGTAGAAGAAAATTTTTATTTTCCTAAAATTTCGATAACAAATAAGGTACTCACAGCATATCTGAAATTATTTATTCTAATTCGTATTTGGCCTAAATCGACTTTACAAGCCACATAACCTTTCCTCAAGACAGATTTGTTTATCTTTGTGGGAGTAGACAAGCCAGCAGCTGACTGATAAGGAAGCAAGGGTTGTTTGATCGGGTCTGCATAATGCCGACAAATAGTATTAATTAATTGACAAATTATTCAATATAATATTATGATCGTCTTTTTGCTAATTTTAAGCATTCTTTATGTGGCCAATAAATTCTCTTATTTGTTTCTGGTTCAACGCTATCGAGTCTTTTAATTTATTCAATTAATTTATTTTCATTTTATTTTAGAGTGGTAATAAGTGTCTGACGTCACTTGTTTTTCACATTTTGTGTGGAATCCCCCACTCAAGACAGACATGCATAGATTTTCCTATGGAAGAGACATGTTTTAAGTTACCTCCAAATAATTTTAAAGTTCCTATTTCTGTTACTGTGATATTCTTGTATCTAATGTTGAAAGGGCTGTGAGTTAATGTAGAATCAGTGTTTCTAAAGAAGATCAAGTAAAAAGAAAGAGCAAGTATGAATTTATAAAGTATAAAAAATAAAAGTCGTGGAAAACCGTGGACACGAGACGACCGTTTCCAGGAAGGCAACATCCATTTCATCCTGGCCCATCCAGCCACATCAGCGGCATATAAGTATCCGTGAGTGACAAAAAATATATTATATATGAGCTCAAGTGCGTGCGTGAAAAATTTCAACAAAATCGTAGGAAAATTTAAAATTTTGAAAAAAAATCAGCACGTGCATCATATAGAGGGGTGTCGATTGTACAGACACGCTGACTTATCATTTTATATTATTAAAAAAAATCAAAGAGTGCGATTTATTGGGGAAAATTCCATAGAGGACAGAGAAATTCTTGAAATATATTCTAAAGGAGATCGAACTCTATTGAGGTCAAATCAGGCATTATTCAAAAATTATTATTCTATACCTCCTCTGTGAAGAAGCCTATTTTTAATTTTTTTTTTCTTGAAATAAACCTCCAACTTTGTTTCTGAAATTTGCTTCATCATTTTCGTCAGTTCAGTCAAAGCTCTAGATTATAGTATCTTAGATTTTAATTATATTCAAACCGGATTGTTCTCAACATCACCATAATGACTGGTCGAATGAGAGTGTGGCAGGGTACAAAGCATCCAATTTGTGAATCTTGTGGTCCCACAATTTGGAGGACGATATCCTGTCGTACTGTTATTCAAAGTTCACTTCTACTCCGAGAAATTCAGCCGATTACTGTACCTTGAGCTATCCGGCGCATTTATTAATGGTTTATAGAGTAAGTAAATTATTTTTTAATAAGTTTCTATCCATTAGGTAAGCCCTTGCGAGAGTAGAGGTTGACAATATATATAAATCAATTATTGTTTTTGTTTTATTTCATTGTTCAATGTTTTTATCACATTGACTCTTATCTCCTATAGGAATTCGAGCATCTTAAGGCATGCCTCAAATGAAGTTTTACACCCCCAGAGTGAGATTTGAGTATGTTCAAATAACCTCATGCCCAACGTGCCTCTCTCGGGCAGCATGAAGCATGCCTCAGACTACCGAGTTTTGAATTTTGTACTAGTGTTCACTAAATTACATTCAACAACAAGTTATATTCCACCTGTTCCATCATTGCTTTGTCCCACATCAATATTGTTGAACTCTGTGGGGGTGGATTGGAGGAATTCATGTCATTTCAACAATTTTGAACAATAGCGAAATGACAATCTCGAACAACTTGCTTTCAAAAAGTGGTTGTAGAGAATGCTGTAAAAACATTTACGTGAAAAACCCAATTCGATATCTTGAATGATTACCGAGTTACAGTCGATATAGTGATTGTCATCGTGGTCAATGTAAATTGTGGTCGCCATCTTGCTTTTTAGGCGAATGAGCTCGAGTTGAACTTATCACCATCGACATTCTTATTCAGCTAGTCATAACGAAGAGATTGACACCATTCCCACACTTGTATACTCAAAGGGCCCACGGAAGCCCACATAATATTTGCGAGTTACAGACATTCGAAATTTAAAAAAAAATAGAAATCGAACATTTTTTAAATTGTAGCAGTTGGTGCAATCAAGCTAGTAAGTGGTATCATTTTGCAGCATGTTTCTTTCTCTTTACAGTGATATGTAACACAATTAATTATATTCACTGAGAATGAAAAATTTATGCTAAGCCCAAAAATATATTGATTTTTTTAAAAAAGTTAATGAAAATTTCTTAAATTTTTCATGAATACTTTTAAACTTATGCCAAAACATGGAAATGAGATGAGAATGGGTTCATAGTTGAAAATAATAATTTCTAATAATTAGAGACTGTATTTGTCTAATTAAAAGGTAGCTTTTCCAAAAAAATTATAAAAGTTGTTTTCTCAACGGTTCAGGGCACTGAATTTAAATTTCAAGTTTCTTAAGTCTTGGGAGCGCTGCTTCACTCTCAAAATAAATGAATAAATAAAATACAAAAGCATATGACATTCTCGGATTTTTTCAGTTTTTTGTTATTATCTTGATTGAGGTGTAAATTTTGAGAAAGTATATCCAATACAATTACAAAGTGAATTTCTTGCAAAATAAGTTGTTCCGAAGCTAGAACGCGTAAAAAAACAAATTTTGGGTCAATTGACTCTCACTTTTACAGCCCACAACTAGGAGAAAAATGCTTTACTAACGAAAGTCTCATAATTATAATAATTACATTCTCCACAAAATATGTACTTCACGCTCTATTCAAAAGGCGATGATTTTTATTCAATTAGTAGCTATGATAGAAGAAGCTGATAGTGCTTACTGTCACTGATAGAGCCTTACTTATCACCTTAATTGGTTACAAATAGAACAAGGATATTATATCCAAGCATAGTATCTCATTCATTCAGTTTCAACTTCTTATTTACTTATGTAAAATTGAGTTTATTTTGAGACAATTTAACAGAAAATTAGAGCCTTTCTATTGTAGTTGTTGGTTATGACAGTGGGAAGTCCTCAAGCTGCGGGGATTGTTGTCTTAATCATGTCGCTAAACTATCTGAATTGGAATTCTTATGTCATTAAAGGACTCGTTTGAGCTTTTTCTGTGGCGCAAAGATGTTCGTTTTACCAGTCGAGGGGAGGTTTGTCAAAGAAAAAGCTGTTAATAGTAGTGAAATCCTAGAAGAGAGCAGTTTATTCTAGAATAAAATGAAGTGGCAGTCACTAGCGTTCCTTTGCACATTTTAAAAGGCGGACAGTGTCATTAACGAGCTCCTTTTACTCTGATACCGAACGCTGTTTTTCTTCCTTCCACTTTCTTATTCCTTGCCAATCTATCTTTATCTCCTTTCTACAGTTATTGTCTCTGTAGTCCACTTCGAGAATACTGATACCAAACACTCACATACACACACACACACACACTGTGCTTTCCCACTCTTTTCCGCTTTTCCACTTTCCCTTCCAATCTGCACTCTCGCTTATCTTTGTCGCACACTTATTGTCTCTCCAAAGTCCACTTAGAAAACTTTGTGCTCATCCTGTCCTAGATCTTGAGTGAAATAGGAAGGAAGATTGAAGAATACTCGTGGTAGCTGCCAAGTTCAGAGTCTGCACTGCAACTGATCTCTATTTAAGTCAGATGAATATTCCTACTTCACTGAGTATCTCTCTAGATGCATTCATTCCCTGCGTAATATTATCTACCGGTGAAATTATGAATTCCTGAAAAAATCATCAGCAAGAGATCCTTTTCGATATAAGTCGGAAATATCAAGTTAATTTTAAAGAATAAAGAATGATTAGAGTAGACAAAATAATAAGTATATGGCTGTTATAAGTAGGGGAGACGGGTACTTCTACCTCGCCGTTTAAGCCATGTTTAGAAGAACTTGATTGGCCTTTAATTTTAAAAGGGTTCCGAACGACCGGGTGAATGATGATATAGCTGATAGCATTAATTTATAACAGTCATGGTTAGAGTTGAAATGGAAATAAACTCTCAAAGTCTTCCCTATCGAAGTAGATTCATGTAAACATTTCTAATGTATTAGAATATGGTTTATCGTGGAGACATTTTTACAAATGTTATTACTGGTGAACTATCGATTACAAAACTATATCTCCAGTATCCAAATGGTCGATCAGAGAAGTCGCTAAAAAACAAATTAATACAATATATTCATAAATACATGGTAACAACCATGTAACTTCTCACGATTCAAGTAATTAATAGTAATGAATAATACAGATTCCATGACAACCACTGAATTTATTATTTAACATTCGAGATACTATAGCTTCGACAGTGACGTTATTGACAATCTGTATCAAACTAAAATACAGAGGAGTACCTCTATATACCCTTCTAATTCAAGAACTATTGGTTCTCTCACGAGGAGCCTATTTCTTTGTAGTGGCGAAGGTGATATTGTGGAAGGTATCCATAATGAATAATAAGACGAAATTGTCACAACCTCTCATTCGTCACACTCCACATTGGAAGCATGTCATTGGGTGATAATTGACCTGCACATTATTGACAAGAAGTAGCCTTCAAACAAGAGAAAAGAGGTTCTCTAGCCGCCAGATACCATATGAACGATAAAATAAACTTGGATAATATTGAAGGTGAAGCCAACGTACAATCAACGGTCAGCTTATAATAAGGAAATCTTGACATTCACCTATTTTATGGTAGAACAAGGCTCATAAATCACCATCATCCAACTCATTACCCACGCACAGGACTCAGACCTATGTGGGCTTCATCCTCAAAAAAAAAAAAAATTGAAGTAGATTCAATTTTCAGTTATTTATTGTTAGGTTATAATGGAATGACTCATTTTCAAAGAGTTAACCTCCAATGAATTTCTTTCTGACAAGAGGTATGGAAAAATTCTGAGCTATCATTTAATTATAAGTCTTTTCTATTGCACTTTACTTTCACCATTGGAGCATGTTATTCTCTATCTCTAACGGTCTATGAGATGAATCTTTAATAAGGTTTTAGTAAAGTGTAAGGAAAGAAACTTCGTGTAGACCGCTATTACATAGTTAACACTTCAACTAAGACGAGGTACAAGGGTGGGATCAGTACTGTATTAAAATTGGACAAAATATGTTAATTTGAGAAAACTTAAAACTTTGATTAAATTCTGGGTTTACCTGGGTTAACCTACAAATCGCTTTGAATGCATTATTTATAAGCAGCTGTTTTTCATATTCACAATCATTCAATCATCCTCAAACACCCACTATCACTAAGCTAACATTAGCCAGTATATAATTCGAACTTTAGTGGTGGATCTTGAATGGTCCCTACAGAACTCCATAACAAGTGATAAGTGCTGGAGTATACTTCGTTATTCACAAGTTGAACCCAAGTGCAACAGGTTCTCTGTTGTTTAGTTGTTTAGTATGTTGATCCCTGAACGACAATATTCTGTGATGGTACATTGACTGTTGGTTATTATCGAATTCAATTTAGACACGCACGCTTAAGCTGCACTTGTGAGGGTGACTGCTTTGAGTTGGCTGGCAATAAGACTCTGTTCTCTGGTCACTTTCCGCTGGTTCGGAATCCACCTGTAACTGTAGGTCCAACTCATCAATCATCCAACTTTCCGACCTACGTTTATTTAACCTTTCTCTCAATATTTTAGGAAAATGAAAACCTATTCCGAATTATTAGAAGATATTGCAAGATTTTAATTTTCAATACTCATTTTGCTATAAACCATGCCGAAAACCTGTCAACTGGGGACATCGACAACTACATTAATGGAAATTGATAAAAAATGCTACAACACAAAAATGTTTGGTCAATGCCAGAAATCGAATCACGAATCTTCCAATTGCTGCCAGACAATGCAGACACCTGCACCACTAGTGACATTCATCTGAGACTTTGACTTTGGGAGATCCGTGGCTCGATTCCTGGCATTGTCTGAATATTTTTGTGTTGTGACTTTCATCAACTTCCATTAGCATTTGTCAATGCACGCAGTTGCGGAGGTTTTTGGCATGATTTAAAACATCAAAAGGAATATAAAAATTAATATCTTGAAAAGCTACTCTCTACTTGAAAAAAATAATAAAATATTGTGAATTTGACTTTACCATTACCGTACTCTATTGAATATAGGAACTTTGGCAGACGTATCTCTAATAAGCGTTATCTCTAATAAGCCTCTGACTCGCGGTTACGAGTACTTGATTACATGAAAAAGTATTTGAGATGCATTCTCCACAGATTTCATCATTTAAAAAAGCTTTGTCCAAGGTTTGTCTTGAGGAATATCTATTTTGCATTGGCTCAATCTCGCTTGTCATATGGGCTGGCATGCTGGGGCAGTACCTACATTACTCACTTGAGACCCGTGATTGCTCTTCAGAAATCATTGGTCTGCCTGATGGGTGGGTGCAGAGGGAATGAGTTCCTTCATGTCAGTCAATCGTTGAAAGTCATGCCTTTGAGATTTCTCTACGTTTTTAAGGTGCTTATACAATTCTATTGGTCCAGTGGGAATCGGACTTCGGCAGTGGAAAATAATGATAGACACTACAGGACAAGAAACACGGATAGGTTCTGTATTCCCCGACCATACAGCTCATTTTTTCAGAAATCTTTTTGTTTTCTTGAAGGTAAGTTTCTTAATAGGTTGCCTCAGGAAATACTTTTCATTCCCACTAATTCCATGCATATTTTCAAAAGGAGACTTAAGAATTTCTTGATGGCTCGTGAGTTGGATGAGATTGAGAGTTGGTTCCATGTTATTCAGTAGGCCAGTAGCCTCTGTTTTAATCAATAGCCTCTGTTTTGTGCTGTTCTCCTCAGTATATTATATATACAAAACTAATTTAATTTTATAATTGTTATTGATAATTTTACTAGAATGTTCACTATTCAGTTATTAATCATTCAAGCAAACAATTGCTTCTTGTTTATTTTTAATGTTTTTTCCTCATTGAAAATTAAGACATATAACTCCTGGGCGCGGACGGAAAAATTCATTTTTTTTGCGCCCAGTAATTTTGCCAATGATTTGTAATTAGTAAGATCAATGATATTATTTTGTTTCATCTGTACTTCGTTATGTATTTGATGTATTTGTATTGATTTTTTGTAAGTTATTTTTTGGCAATAAACATTATTATTATTATTATTATTATAGCCTGGCATATTCTGTGTCATCATTCACCTCATCACCCACGCACAAGTCTAACACTAATGTGAGAAATATCAGATGCCTATAATAAGCATCATAATCGTAATAACTTTATGAATAGCTCTTAGGAATGATAGAGTGTTCAGGGAAATGAAATCTACCTATTTCTCAACTTAGATATTGGAAATTTTAACCATTATGTTAGATTCAAGTCATTAAAAGGGCTCCACTAAAAAGCTCGACTTTTGAGACTGGAAATTCAGCTAAAAAAATACTTGGTTTCAAAAAATGAAGGACACTCTAACAAACTAATTTTAAGTTTCAAAAAAGTATAGATTCATGAACCTGAGCATTGTGATTTCCACGTTCAATTCAAAACCTTTCCGTTTAGTTCAGCTCTGTTGACAAAAATAACATTTTAATCAACTCTCAGATTATATTGATTAAGCACAGAAAGATCCTTTTTTCCATTTATGCTCTAGATTTTTCGTACATTTTGCTCAAAAATTTTAGGGCAGTTGGAAAATGTTCAAATTTTAAAATACAGGAAATACAGATTTTAAAGAAAAATATGAATCTCCACAAGCTATGCAGTACGGTATATATTTTCTGTTTTTTTACATTGCCCTCAATTTTTTAAAGCATGTACATACAAACCTGTTTTACAAGTTGACATTTCGTAAGACCGTACTCTCCGAAAAAATTGAGATGTTCAAATTCATAAAATATGGGCTAGATCATCATACAGCATTCAATGAATCAAGAAACTTGCTTCTGCTTGCTATTGAATGTTTAACTGTTAATCATGGTTGAATTCTACTTTTGACTGATATGCAGCACATTTTTAGATAAATACGAAACATAATTTTCCTTATTCGAGGCAGAACGTGTATTCGGGCTGGAATCCATTATCAGTGCCTGGATGATCTTGCAGGCCTCTTGCCAGCTGTGTCCTTCAAACGGTGGTTGGGTGGAATTTCAGATGAATTTGGAAAGGGTATATGATTTGAAAGTAGTCTGTTCATCATGGAATGACAAAGCAGACATAATACCTGATGATGGGCTTCAACACCAAAAACATGCTTCACCTCAAATAAGAAAAATCCAACATATTAATTAAAAACTATTCTGCATATCAGTAGAAAGTTAAAATTTAAACTATTCTACAAGCAGGTCGTTATGTATCAACAAATACTATGTTATGTTTATTATGATCATACTAGTTAAAATCAACATTCTGCCAGTTTAAAACAAGTAGGAAATTATTGAACCTTTTCAAATACGGTATGTATAAAATTGAAAATCATTATGCAGTCTTTTATAAGTCACACATTCTGTTACTGGTTAGTATTGGAATCCCTTCTGTTTATTGAGATCATTGTAGAGGAAATTACTGTGTTACCAGATACTACAGCTGGAAATTTATGTGCACCTTCCTAATTTTGATTGAAGTCGAACGTTTTGTTGAATTTTGGAGACATCGTCGAAAGTACCCAAGACCGCAGACCTTGGCTTCGTGCGAAACGAAGGTAAAAGCGGCATGAAAACCCTTTTCCACCGCAATTTATCCCGAAATTAATGTGATAAAGCTTGCCGAACACGATTGCATCAACACGCGATCGACTGAGTCTAATCAGACGCGGTTTTGTCAGTCAACAAAACGACACAAAAAATTTAATGTCTCGTTTTTATTGCTTGTGTGCCAAAAAGCAAGGTGAATTGGCTGCCGAACACTGACACAATCAAAAGTGTGGTTGTCACAGGTTGAAATGTGTGCAAGGGCAACGATCACAGTTTTTGCAGAGCTGCGAAACTATGAAATGGTCCATACATGCTGGACTGCTCTGTTGAATGATTCAGTATTTTTGTTATGTACATCCTGGGACACATTCGAGGGTTGATGAATATTACTTATATAGTGGTCAGTGATGACTAACTGCTTCTGCAACGTTGAAAACCACATATATTCAGATTAGCTTTTATCAGCTGCCTGCAGAGAACCTAGCAAGTGTCACATTACTAATGAATTCTTCAATGTAAAATTCAATGCTATCACGTATTGTTTATATCAAGGTAGTTAGAATACCTGTCTTCTAATTGCCTTGGTTTATATTATGCAGAGCATGAACTTGTGGTTGAGACAATCTTGGATTCTCATTGAACTTAAAAGAATTTCATGAATTCCAAACAACCTCCTCTCCACAGATTTTTCAGAAATGTTATCAACTTCCTCAGCCGTAGCCTACGAGAAGAACAGGAATTAGGAGGCCACCAAAGCAAGTGCTAGAAAATGACAGCAACAATAATGAAATAGTATAGTGAACGCAATTGCAATCGCATTAAGGATCAAATGCTGCAAAATATTAAAATATTAGAATTTGAAAACACACATGCATGCAAGACCCGACACAACATGTTACACGTTGAGTGGCGATGATACTGGCGTGTTTAGTAGTTAACAAGCCAGTGAATAGCAACTTTACAAGCCGACGCAGCTCCAGAGGCCTTTATATCAAAGGCTATACTCCTGAGACTTGGCACTACAAGAGCTGAGTCGACTTGTAGTGTTGCTGTTCTCTGGCTTGTTAGCTAGTAGCTACTAATCCAATGTAATCGAAGCTTTAGAGAACTCTACCTAAAACATATCCAATACCTTATCCAATGTTCTCGAAGGCTACGACTCAGCTAAAAAAAACATGAAACTACTTTACATCAGAAACTTCCATTTTGTTTACACTATTAATAAGTATCGCAAAGCCTATTGTGCCCATAAAGGAATTAATAGTTTATTTCAGCATGGTTCATAGTTCTAGATCTGAGGGGGCTTCTGCAGAGATTTTGAGTATGGTGAAATGGAATGGTTTTTTCGCTGGAATGGTTTCGCAGTAGAGGTCCTAGGAAGTAATTTTTGCTTGGGTGTTCGTTCGGTACCTGGTACACTTTCCCGCAATAACAAAGTCAAAATAGCGGCCACTCAATCAAGAAAAACTCATATATATCTCTATATTTATCGATGAACAATTTGTCTCAATGATAAGGAATATATTTTGAAACGCTGAATCCGAATGTCACGTCACCTATTTCGTAAAAGCGTTGCTTCCCCCTAAAAAATCGAGTAAACTCCAACATTTCATCATGTAAAATGGAGCGTTTTTTAGTTTTTTGTAACTATCTCAAACACTATGAACATTTCGAGATAAAACATTCTATACGACCTCCAAGAAAAGAGCATTTTCTTCAAAATAAAGGGTAAAGTTTGAATTTCCGATGAGCGGGAACGAAGTTAGAGCGTACTATAAGATGGTTAGAGTGTAACCAAAATAGCAGAACAACTAAGAAATTCCTAAATTTTATCATGAATATTTCGAGAGTTCTTTATTCTATCATGATACTTTAGAGAGTTCTTTATTTTCACTGGGTATGTGACCCTTCCATGAGCTCATGAGTCGACATTTCGGATTAGATTAGATTATCTTTCTTTATTCATGTAAATTTACAAATTATGCATATGAATGGTTATAAACAAGATTATCAACATCACATAGATACTATAGTGAACTCAGATAATGTTTTTTTTTTTTTATAGTGCAAGATATTATATACAATGATCTCATTTGTACGATATTAACTATGGTAATGACAAAATCGGATGGGAAATGACAAAATATAACACCGTTGAAGCAAGGAGTTTTAAAACAATGTTTAATGGAAAAACGATTTCTGAAACAGTGATAAACAAATGTGAGATTGAGCGGTTATAATGTTGAACACACTCTTACTCCAAAACCATTGATCAGAAAAACGAATTAGATCCTTTATTTTGTAGAAAAAACTGTTCATTAAAACTATGTAGAGTATTTATCTCTCAGTAGCCTCTCAGTTTTCGAGAAAAAAGCAAAAAACTAGGAGATGTCTGACTTCCCGTCACAGCAGTTGGGCATCTTATGCATTTTTTGGGCTGAAGCGACCGTTGGGCGTTCGAAAATCGAATTCAGCGTTTCAAAAAATATACAGTATCGTTGAGAAAAAAGAGTTAATTGTTGAATACAAAAATACAATTTAATATCACAACTAACACTACGTTTCAATTTAATTGACTTCACTCACTTATATTAGAGATGCTGGAGGGATGCATTTCACTTCTGAAAAGAAGCTTCGTCAGCCTTTTCAGAAGTGAAATACATTCCTCTAGCATCCCCAATATAAGTGAGTAAAGCCAATATATTAAATTGAAATACAGTGTCAGTTGTGATGTTAGATTGTTCATTAGTATTTCGAAAGCATCACAGATAAAAATACATATGAGATTACTTTAAGAGCATACTTTTAAGAGCTGATGTTGCCGAAGAGTGAGCATCCAAGGAACAACGACAAACCACAAAATATTGATTCAGTTTAAAAGCATTCACCTGTTGTATGGGTCGATATCAGGTCTGCTAGTGCATGACTAAATTTTGAGCGTAGAGCTAGCTTTCACATGGAGAGAGACGCCGCTTCATTACACATCTAATAAGCTGAAAGCCAACTCACTAGACGGGCTTGAGGTTTGGCTCTCTTTGATGTGTATTCGACTCTGAACTAACTTGATTATTATTTCGGCGTATTAATTAAGTGCACACGTAGAAGATTTGGCAACTTTAATCGGGGAAGCTATCATGATTGTTCAAACAGAACTTTGAGCTGAATCAATATCAGTCAGATTTCCAGAACATTCTCAGTCTAGGTCTCTCTTCGGCCTCTGTTCAAATTATCAAATAGTTATTATTCACCCAATTGAAGAATCATGTTAGTGATGAAATTATTCGCTGTTAGTGATGAGAAATTCACTAATTTCACTCCATTCTGGAGCGCGGCCAATTTTTTATCTTGATTGTGAGTGTGAGACTTGTGCACGACAATACAATGGTGCTATAATATAATAATAATATCGTGTGACCTGGCTGGCTCAGGTCTGGTGTCAGAGTTATCAGGTCGCACCTGAATAAGTTCAGGGCCTCTGACGTGACTTAACGACTGTTTTTAGGCAGCCGCGACCGACAGCTTAACGTGTCCTCCGAAACACGGGTGCTATAAATTGGCTGTTTTGGTGAGAGCTGTACCTCAATATTTAAATTTGTACTTTCTACTGATTTGCGTAGACTTTCTACCTAAACCTTCCCATTTCATAACTATTTTTTTTTCGGATGATGAAATTGTGCTAAAAATTGCACCTAAAAAAGCTGTAGGTAGATTTCGAGCCACGTGATATTTAATAATAAAATTGATGATAACATCATGTCATCGTAGCGTATTACTCTGTGAAATTCTATCTGCAAGAAAGAAAAACCTAATCTGTCAGTAACATTTTGATGCCATAGGTACTGTAGGTGGCTATAAGGGACAGGAAAATGTCACTCTAACTACTGAAGAGTAGAAGTAGTCTGTTATCAACGGCACTGGACTGTCAATAGTTGAACTTGCATGTGTGAATATAGAATATACCGATCTTACCTAACAATATCGTTCTGTGAATCAAGTAATAGAGGACTGAACTTCACCTTGTCATCACTGAAAATCAATTATATCATTCTCTTTTTTCTTTCTTTTTTTGAAGGATGAAGCTCACATGGTCTGAGACCTGTGTGTGGGTAATGAGTTGGATGATGGTTGATTGATCAGTTGGACGGGAAGTGATAGCCGTGAGCCGTAGCAGGTATCTGTTCAATCAGATAGAGATAAGCTGCGTTCTCCTGAGTCCACTTTGTAACAGTGACCGATTAGATTGGCCAGTAAATAAGAAACTGTTCTCTGTTGTAAAATCACTTCCCGGTGGTTCGGAACCCACCTAAAACTGTAGGTGCAACTCATCAATCACCATCATCCAACTCATTACCCATGTACAGGTCCCAGACCTGTGTGGGCTTCATCCTCAAAAAAAAGAAGAAAACCCACAGTTTCTGATGGGCTTCGAACCACCGGGAAGTGATTTTACAGCAGAGAACAGTCCTTTTTGCTGGCTAATCCAGTCGGTCACCCTTACAAAGAGGGCCTTACTACATGTTGTAGGGTTCGCTTTAGGTCACGATTATCACTTTCCCTCTCTGACTTCTAGTGGGTTAAGTGGAAGAGGGGGCTTGTATGCCTCAACTTCGCCCACATCGGTTTTTGTATTGTAAAGTGCGAAATAAAGACATTTTATCTATCTATCTATCTTCTATTCCAGTGCCACATTCAATTGGCAATCAAAGCACAAGAGGGACAAGCAAACTCTTCAGTTGACTGAATCAGATGGTGTGATATTGATGGTAAGACAGAGAAATAAAAAACAACATAAGAGAGAAAATCGAAATGACATGTATTGAAGTCAAACTCAGAGAATATCGCTTACGTTGGAGTGGATATGAAATGCAGACATGAGACATCTTGCTTGGAGCTCCCTGTTCCTGCAGCCATATTAACTGAACGGGGAACAATTTCAACGAGAGGAAGGAGAATTAGAAAGGTTAGGCTACAGAGCAAGGCTATTTGGACACGCCCAAAAATCATAGAGTTTGGAGACTTTGGTCAAGACATTCTGACTTCGTTCAGGAAGTGATAGCCGAGTGCCTTAGCAGGTTTCTGTTCAATCAGAGATAAGCTACGAAACTCCTGGGCGCTCTTTGTAAGGGTGACCGGTTGGATTGGCCAGCAAAAAATACTCTGTTCTCTGCTGTGGAATCACTTTCCGGTGGTTCGGAACCTAACTAAAACTGTAGGTCCAACTCATCAATCACCATCATCCAATTCATCACCCACGCACAGGTCACAGACCTATGTGGGCTTCATCCTCCAAAAAAATAGGTATGAAAGGGGAAGGTAGACAGGTATAGATAGAAAGTGTACGCAAATCAGTAGAAAGTTCAAATTTAAATAGAAAATCTCCATCTCTTTTTTGATATAGCAGTATTTCCGAAGAGAAGCAATATTAAAGTACAACTCTCAACAATACAGTCAAGGAGCTACTAATATTATTTATTACAGCTTGATTACATTGCAATATGAGCGTATTCTGTTGCTAAAATTGTGAATAAATGAATTGATAAAGACACAAATTAGAACATCATAAAGTGGATATAGTTGTAGACTCGCGATTAAGCCGGGAATTTGTGAAAGGAAGTTCAGCTTCAGTGGAATTAGTGCCACGTCCAACAGGCTACGTGCCCACTGTATACCCAGCCAGCCCGGCAGCCCAGGACGTCGAACCAACCAATAAATCTTCAACTGAGAAAAGAATTCCGCCAATTTCGCTCCGACCCAAAACGAAGAAACATTCCACCCATGTATGTTGCAAAAGCTGAACTTATATTATTATGTTCAAAAACTGATAAAAAGATTATCTATTGCGCTTTCTATTCTGATTCTATTAGGCCTATCATGTGTCAAATATATAGAAATCTAATGCATTATATATCATATCTGTTTATATTATCATCTATTGATTATTGATTGGTTATGCCATTAGTGAGGATCTCTTAGTGGATCTCCAATAACCTTATAATGAGAATCTTCATCTTTCTGATATATATCGATATTCATCTATTATTCTATGATCATCAATATTATTATTTGTTGTTGTTTTAATGGCTTTGTGGACTTCCAATATGAATAATGTATTCTATGTAAAAAAGGCTTCTCATGCTTCTACATGTACTCAAATGAATAAATAAATTCTAGTCTCATCGTATATTACATATTGAATGATTTATTATTATGAATTGATAGTAGTGGGTTACAATATTTAAAATTATAATTTTAGAAATAGTTTGAGAATTTTTATAGTGGTATTGTAGCTGAATGATGAATTATATTGACGTTTTGGCTTGTTTTTAGAGAAACAAATAATATTCTATTAAATTTTTATATAAAATAAACAAGTTTCTTCCTACAAGCATTGTAGAGTGTAAAATAGAAGTAGAGAATAAAACGTTAAAGTGGAGTATAAAAAAAAGCTTGATTAATAGGAGAGGAGTTCATATTTGAGATAAAATTTCACGTGTTTGGTCTGTTTTCAACTTTTTTCTTTCGATGCAATATTTTGTGGAAGATAGAATCAAAATCCTGAATAACAGAAATTTAATGGTTGATGTAGTACCAATATTATGGTAAAACTGAAAAGAAACTATGTTTAAACTAAAAAATTATTCTTCAGTGAAAATAAAAGATAAATAGACCAAATAGACAGATAATGAAAGGTGAATGGACAATTAATTCTCAAATTCAGACCTACGACCTCAACTACTTCATAAACCTCAACCCTCAAGTTCAGTTACCTGTTAGCAGTTTAATCTGTATAATTTATCCGATTAATCTATCTGATTATACTATCCCAAGTAACCTACATGTTAATATTGAGCACTGACTTGAAGAGAAAGCACGATCACAATTACTGATGTAGATAAATCAGACGTTTTTGACTTCCAATGCTATTCTCATGGAGAACATTTCACGTTATATCTAATTTCATGTTAAAGTTATCGAAATTTCAATAGTTTTCCCGCCAACACGGAATAAATACTTTTAATTTGAGCCCACTCCCATCTTTCTACGACTTGCCATACGCCCAAAATTTTAACGCAAAGAATCGCCTTACGGAATTAGATATATAGATGATAACAGAAAGTCACTTGAGAGTATATCAGTGGTTTTTTCCGTATCTTTCATGACCTGTTTTGTTCATATGCGCAGTTTTGTTCTATGCGACCCTTAATTGAATAAGATGCTCTAATCGGAAGTAAGATGAATCGGTATGCGGATAAGTACTCCTCTGCACCAAATCCTCAGTTGATTAACGAAAAGTACTGGTTCATTCCAAGGAAAAGATTGAGAAGGAGATGCATTGAGTGAGTGGTTCTGGTAGTTGGCTAGGGCTCACGAAAATAATTGGAACGCAGGAATACGAAGAACAAAGGATGTAACGACCTGGAAATGAAGCGGGGGTCGTCAATCTTGTGCTATGTTTTGTTCAACTTGAGAAACTACAGCTCTTTCGTCCAAACCTCATTTTCACGTCTCCGGGATATGATATTACTCATTAGAAATTGGAAGCCAACGATGCTCATCTTATTTCGTAGCCCCAACGCATAGCTTTTTAGTAGCCCTACGGTTTTCATTTGTAAGAAAAATATTAAAAGAATGAATATTTTGTATTGGTTGGGCTATGATTATTAGCGTTACTGAACATAATAAACATGTGATTATTGTATTTTGATACAATAAATTATATTAAGTAAATCTTATAACTTGCGCGTTCGGAATGAACTGAAGTAAAGCGTGAAAGCTGAAGCTTTTTGTTGTTATCTCAGCGTACAAAACTAAGAATTTATTCATCAATAGTTTGAAATTATATAACTTTTTAGTTAAGAAAAAGAGCTTTTTTTGAGGATGAAGCCCACATAGGTCTGAAACCTGTGCGTGGTTAATGAATTAGATTATGGTGATTGATGAGTCGGACCTACAGTTTTAGGTGGGTTCCGAACCACCGGGAAATGATTTTACAGCAGAGAAGTTTCTTTTGCTGGTCAATCCAATCGTTCACCCGTACAAAGAGAGACCAGGAGTGGCTCATGTCTATCCGATTGAACTGATACCTGCTACGGCTCACCGCTATCACTTCCTTTCGCATTTGCACAAACTTATAGTCACCAATCATTAAAGTCAATTGAAATCTTATTCTCACATTTAAAATTCAGTCATAGGTCGGAACCAAAAATGTTCAATTGAAAATGAAGAAAGTAATTATGACTCTACATTATACTAATTGTGCATAAACCCATGTGAACTGAGAAAAGCATAAATCATGGGACATGGCGACGTTTTAGAGAGGTCCTGACAACTATTAATCATGGAACATAGAATGATTAACAAACTTTTGTCACTCTGTATCAGCTTTGAAAATGTTGAAACCATCGGTGTGCTGCAGATGACAGCTCTTGTAACGCAGTCTAGTTCCTCTTGATCATTCATCAATTTCCTTGTTACATCTGAGGCAAAGGGAGTTGGGTTGGTTAGGGTACATCACCAGCAGTGTTGGGGAATTGAGGCAAGCGAGATAGAACGTTAGATTTGAAGCAGATAACTAGAGAGCGCCACAGAAAACGGCTTCTGGATTATGGGAGATGGTGGAGGATTCTGGATGAGCAGTTGGATAAGAAAGAGGGGTGGGAGGAGGATGAGGGAGAAGTATAAGAAGAGAATGAAGAGGAAACAGAATGAGGAGAGATTGAAGATCGAAAATGGGTGTAGGAGGATGAGGAGGTGGTTAAGAAGGGTGAGGATGAGGAAGAATAGGAAGGGGGAAAGGAAGAAGATGGAGAAGAGATTGAAGGAGAAGGGAAGTGAGAGAAGAACGAGAAAGAGGATGAGGATGAGTAGTATAAAGAGAAAGATGTGGAAGTAGGAAAAGGAGAAGTTGAAGAAGAAAAATGAGGAGGAGGAAACTGGAAAAGAAGCAGATTAAGGAGGAGAAAAAATAGAGAAAGGAGAAGTTGTAGAACGTGGGAAGGGGAAGACGGAGGATAAGGAGAAGGTGGAGGTGGCAGAGGAGTTGGAGGATGAAGAGAAGATGGAGGAGGAGGAGAAGGAGGAGAAGGAGAAGGAGGAGGAGGAGGAGGAGGGGAAGAAGAAGGAGAAGAAGAATAGGAGGAAAAATAAAAGGAAGGCGAAAAGAGGAAGAAGAAGAAAAAGAAGAACTATAATATCAATGAGGAGGAAAAGGAGGAGGTGTGATTTATAAGAAGAAGTGGGAGGAGATGAAGAATGAGAGGATTTGATAGAATGATGAGCGAAAGTGGGGACAGAGGAAGAGGATCCGACTAAATATTTGTCGGACAAAATTACATCATAAATCTGACCGCTGCTTTGGAGGGATAAGCCGGGATTTTAGGGCATAGTCTTCCCAATCTATATTCGCAAACACAAGTATTGGCCAGCAGCTCAAACATACACTGGCACACTCAGTAGCTAACAAATTGAGTTTGGTGGGATATTTTCATCCTCATTCCTCGGTGAAGAATGATAGTGTACTAGTTTAGAAACCATCATTCTGGCCATCTTCGAATAAATTTGTTTTGGAATCATGCGGAATATTTGTTATTTCTAACAAAGTATTGCCTTTAATCATGCGGAATATTTGTTATTTCTAACAAAGTATGCGCCTTTAAGGTGCATATTAAAAATTCCTCCATAGTCGTCTATCATCGCTCCTGCATTTCAGAAATGATAATAAATACGTTGAGTTGGTGCTATTCTAAAATAAAGATTTTCAAATATGTCTATCTAGAACTGCTAAAAATATTCATGATAATTAGCATTTGTTGTGAATGGAGTTTTCATCAATAAAATATTTCAATCTTATCAAAGAAATACAGACAAATACAGACAAGCCTGTTATCATAAACATTTTTATTATATAGTGATCAAATCATAACTCAATTGTATCTTTGAAGTTTTTCTTTGGAATTTTTTTTTCTTCATTTATCGGTAGTAACTCTGCAACTTTTTAATGACGTAGACTGATTGTAATTGTTTTATTTATTTATTGTGACAAATTTACAACGAGTGTGAAGGAGCAACAGACTCAAGTCCAAAACTGCTCCCTTCACAAATTTTTATATGTTACATTGTCCAAAACATTGAGGTTAACACAGAATAAAAATTTAAGATTATGCTGAAAACCTTCACTCGAAAAATAATAAAATGAATTTTCTCACTTGACCACTATTAATTTAAAAGTTCACTCGAAACGAAACACTAAAAACAGTTTGAAATTGTTAATAATATTAAATTTTTATAGAAACTTTTGAGTCGAAAAATATTATCTATTTTAATTACATACATCGATTTCAGAGAATATTTTCTACTGATTCAACCAAAATTCCATGTATTATGCATTCTAGTGTTGCTATAACATCAATTGAATGATATCAAGCTCAAATAACCATTTATAAAATAATATTGTTGCTCAAAAATAAAGTTCCGGAAATAAAAGTGCCTTCTACTAAAGTCCAACAAATCAACAGGCAGGCCTAGGTCATCAGTATCACTAGCTTCTATACTTGAGAGGCTTCTAATCCCTGTCAATGACACAGCTTTAAAATATTGTTATTTCTCCACTTCTCAGTTCACAATAAGAAATCTCGTTCCAAGCGTCTTCCTTCTTAGGCTTCTAACTTCCCCTACGCTTCTGTTATTGGATTGTACACTTCAATATGGAAGCGTGCTTTAGACTCATAATAGGATTGACAACTATTTTGCTAACAATATAGTAAGTATCAGCATTGAAGATCTCATTGTAGTTTAGGAATACTTTCAAATACTTCCTATTTTCATGAACTTTTATGAGAGATTACAAACGAATCAGCAAAACCAGGTATCAACTATTGGATTAAAAAAAAATAAACGTATGGCTTTTATTGGTGGGGAGACCCTTACGGGTAGTTCCACCTCGCTGTTTAAGCCATTTTATGGGGAACATGGTGGAACTACTATTTCAAGTGGGTTCCGAACCACCGGGTAAGTGATAATAAAGCTTATATCATTAAGTCATTGAAACACGGTCACCCATCCACGCGCAGTCTTGAGCGCTCATAACTGAACATCACGATTGCATAAACACCACGCACACCGCGTGACCAATCACCACCCTACTGTATTGATAATACTGTTCAGACACTGAAATAGATAAGTTAATAGCTTAGATTTGTTTAGGTAATAGAAACTTAGTTTCTATTATTTGATGTAAACACGGAATATTGCAGTATTTATTAGATCTGGTTTCTTGTTCCAATTAGTACAGGTGGAAATGAAAAATATTGAGATGGACTTGAATGTGTGGATAAATTGTCTCTCAGTAATTGTATCCAATGCATTGCAAAATATATATGATGTATATATTTTCTTAGAAATGACCAATGTCTATATCATTCCCCCTACAATTTTATGGATTTCTTTTGGGCAAAGGCAAATCTCATAGAATGTTGTTATTATTTTCAGATTGACATTGCCAAATTCGAGATTGTCAACCTCATTTGATTCTGTACTCTTCTACTTCTGTGAAATACACTTTAAGATAGATGAAGTGTCACATGCTTCTGATTGATTAGGTATCAAGGACAAGGATTTTTTTTATTCAGTGAAAAAAAAACATTAAAATTGAGGTAAATATGACAACTCTCATAGTGTTATGAGCCATGCTCATCCATAGAGCTAGAGTTGCGTTTTACTATCTGGCAGAGCTATACGTGGTCCAGTTATACAATTCTGCTGGAATTTGAAAAAGCGTTTTTTGAAAATCTGCTATAGACAGCAGATTAGATATTAGATAGCAAATTAAACTTGAAGCAGAACCATATGTAGCTGCTTGGTTTTTTAGGTTTCGCTCTGAACAGCACAGCTGTATAGTGTGCACGCATCTTCAGATGAACAGAAAGTTCCAATGATGAATGAAATATTCCAATGAAATTTGAGTTGAATGGTGATACGGGATTTTTTATTATTTAAACATATCAATCATTGAACTGAGTCATAATTTTTCTCGAACAAGGAATGATTCTCAAACTTTACATGATTAAATTTTTTTTTAAACATACAGAATAGGTCTGAGTTGAATGATGGTGATTGCTTTGGACCTACGGTTTTAGGTGGGTTCCAAACCATCCGAAAGTGCTTTTATAGCAGAGAACAGTCTTTTTAGTTGGCCAATCCAATCGGTCACCCTTACAAAGACAGCCGGAGAGAGCTTTGCTTATCTAATCAGATTGAACAGATACCTGCTTCAGCTCACGGCTCACTTCCCAAAATTGCATTATTGAGAAATAATAATAATATCTTTATTGCCAAAAAAATGTCACATATAACAGTACAGATATCAAAAAAATATATACAACAATGGGTGAAAAAGATTTGGTTAGGTACCCCATTAGAAATGTCTGTATTAGGGTTACCTTCACAAAATTTGAACTCAAAGATAAAACAACAGACGGCAGATGCTGAAAAAACAATAAATTAGAAAATTAAAAAGTTACTCTATTGATAAGACAGATTTTTTTGTAAGCAACACAAATAATTTAAAAAAATAAGACAGACAAACCTTAAAAAGAAAAACTTAGATATGCGACATAATTTAAATGTAGAGAACATATAATAACATAGTCACATGTACATATAACTTATAAGAGAATAAATGAAATAAAAAACTAAAATAAGCTATTTTCAAGGTCATTGACCTCTTTTGTAAGTAGCCATTTCTTCAGCTCACTCAAAAACTTTGATAATTTATTTAGAGATGCTAGTTCAATTGGTATGTTATTAAAGAAAGTACCAGAGCAGAAAGTAAAAAAACTTTGAAATGTACGTACTATTTTAAGTACGGTATTCGCATGGATGATTTATATATGAAACACTGCGCACTGTATTACTTCCATTTAATTCATTTTGTTGAATAAATACGATGTTGGGTTTATTTGAAATTATAATTAGATAAGATCAAAAGCAAAATTGTGATGTATCAAAACATCGTGATATTGAGGACAGCTGTATGTCACAAGACTTTTGTCTTATGCTATAGCCCAACATTCAATCCAGCTAACTTTGTTTAGCTAGTTTTTGAGTGAGAAGCTAGACAACATGAGAACGTCGCGTGATGAATAGAACTTCAAGGATTAGACGAGGAATGATTGAAGGTGGAAGGGCGAAGGGGGAAGGAGGAAGGGGGAAGGGGACACATAAGCATGATAATTATGTACATTTCGAGGGTAGATTGCACGCAATGTGCTCAAGTCTTTTATGACCATGAACGGGTTGAGAAACCTTTCTCATGAGTTTGTAACAGAATGAGAGATTTGCTGATAGAATGAGAAAGCTTATCATTTCAGTGTTTAGTGGAGTTTACATTATCTGCCTTTTTTCTTTTGAGGATGAATCCTATATAAGTATGAAAACTTTGCTTGGGCAATGAGTTGGATGATGCTGTTTGAAGAGTTAGACCTACCGTTTTAGGTGGGTTCCGAACCTTTGGAATTAAATTATTGTAATTGGAAGAGGCTATTTACGTTTTCATCATTTATTTTTTATATTCTAGGAAAATCTCTTATTTGTTATCATTAATAATGCAGATAATGAGAATATATTATGATGGGCATGGATAGGACTTGAAATGAAATGAGAAAATTCTTCACCAGGCAGAGTTAAGACTATAAAGTCTTCTTGACCACTCAACCTTTATATTTTCATATTTTAGCTCTTCATATTTTCACAATCATTTTTAATTTAAACAAAATTATTTATTTGAGAAATACTGGGACAGTTGCAGAGATTGGTTTATGCAACTGGCCAACTATGTTCCATTATCATCTATGTTCATACTATACCATTATCATACTATGTTCCATATCATCGTCATTATACAATTTCATTAGAATAGAACTATGACAATGGATTTTTTTATTTATCTTCTCCATCAATCTCATTTGTATTGGTGATGTGGTAGTAGATATCCTTAAGGAGTGATAATTGTTATGTCACAACCACATTTATTATGAAAACGAGCTACGTCAATAGTTTCTGTAATCACACCATCTTCAATTTTCAATAAGACCTGATTGTCTCACTTCTTGTTTCATTCCATTGTCAAGTCATGAATTTATTTTTCTTTTCCTTTGTTTCATTCCAATTTAGACGATAGAACCAAGCGACCGGCAGTATAGACTGAGAAAATTAATCTCAAAGTTCATGGTGGGGCCTCAATTCTGTAGTTTTCATTTTTTGCAATTTTCAGTTATTCAATCATACGGTCTGCAACGAAACTCTATCGAGTGCATTCTGTCTTTCTTAAAAGATGGCAGCACTAACTCCATTTAGCCCAAATTGGCGCTTGGTTTCTCTTATACTTAGAGCTTGGCGGGCCGCTTAGCGCAGTTGGTTGGGTTGTCAAAACTTCAGCTTGCTGTCGTTTAAGTGGTCTTGGGTTCGAATCCCGCTCCACCTTCAGGCATTTATGTGTAATCATTCACCTCATTACCCACGCACAAGTCTCGGACTCATGTGGGCATCATTAGCAATAAAAAATAAGCTTTTTATAATGCCTACAGCATCTTCTCTCTCTCTCTCTCCACTCATTTCTCTCTTGAGTATTTTCCAAGTTTTCTTTTCAAGCCCGTATTCAATGTATCCAATCAATCTTTGAGATTTAAGCTAAATCATGTGGGAAACCACTCAATTTTCAAGTTTCTATAAATGTGAATCCTCACCACGGTCATTCCATTACAAGTGAGGTGCTTCAGGTGTCTCAATTCACATATCTGTTAAAATTTTGTCACTACTTTTCCAAACAAATAGAGCATTACTCTAAGTAGAACTCACTTCGATCAAAAAATTCTTTCAACTCCATCACTCGCTTCCCAACTTAGATGGAATACGAGTGTACTCCTATGGAAATGATATCATTTTTCAAATGGCAACCTGTTCGATATAGTAGGCACTGTCATAGTAGGTGCACTGTGTAAGCTTGCTCTGAGCAGTCCACGGGTTGAAATCAATTGGAGTGGTAGTGGTGACTGGAGGCAAACAGGGCATATAGGGGTCCACTACTACCACTCTGAAAGGTCATACGCGGTCCATAGAGGTCATGAATGATTAATGAGACGAACAAGCCGGTATCCTGGGATATCGAATGCAAATAACATCGTAAAGTGATAAAAGCTCCGCTGAGCCTTCCCGAAAAAATCCCTCGCGCTGATTCAGTTGCACTGTACTCTCTACGGACTACAAAGCTCTTTCTCATTCGTATTTGTACTACAAATGTCGACTGTATTTCATTGGCTGTCATTTCCATCAAGAGTGATACCATATCCTGAATAATTTGATGGACACATATCATGTTATTCATTTTGGATTTGAATTACAAACGGAACTTCGACTTTATTACACTGGCTGCTCGTTTTCATTAAAAGTGGGCTATGAAAAAGTATTCTAAATAATTTGATGAATATGTATCGTGTTTTTCTTCCAATTTGAACAAAGTTGACACATGTGAAATTTTTGAAAAGAGAGTAGTACATAACAAAAATCGGAATACAGTCTTCATAGATTCTGAGGGAAGAGAGTAAAAACATTTATTTAGATGAAAGATACTTCGTACTCTGTGCCCCCAAAACAGTCAATAAGAAGACACAGTTCGAACGTCTTCACATTTTCCACCAGAAGAAATGGTATGGTTATAAAAATGTTCACTTAATTTTGTGAATGATTGATACTGTACTCATCTTTCTGCTTATTTTTCATAAATCCTGAATGAAAGAATTGGTTTTTGATTAATTTGGCACTAATAAGTTATCTAAAAATGAAATTTTGAGTGTGGAATTAGTTGCCTAATTGGTTAACATATTCTTTTTTAAGGATTGATTCATAATCAATTACATGAGTTCTAGATAATCATTTTCCGAGTTTATGGTATTAAAATTCTCATTCTTTCAAACAAAATGGAATACTAGCTAATAGAATCATGCGGGTGGTGGCAAGCTGATGAGGCTTTTTTTAGAAGTACATCGCTCCAGTAAAGTTAGTAAAAATCATCATTTAAAATAGAAATACCGTGTCAGTTTTAATATTAGAATATTAGAATATTAGAATCAATTTTCAAAATTTAATTTATTTCGAAGACCCATAAACAAAAATAATTTTGCTCTCTAGTCCATGAGAACAAGCTTATAAATAACAGTGAATTGAATATACAGTTAAAAAAAAAAAAAAAAAAAAATTGGATGGGCATTATTGGAATGAATTGAAAAATTTAACATGAAAGTTTGCATTGTAAATTGAATGCATAACTGAGAATTGAAGATAATCATGTTTTACAGAATAAAAAATTATTAAACTTCAATACCAATTATTCTAGCCAATATTCGTTTAATGGATCAGCATGACCTCTATTATTTTATGTTCATTTAATTGTATAAAAAGTACATAATTTTATCAGTGAACCTTGGAGTGGTGTGCAGAAGAATGTCATATATCTCTGATAATTCTGACAAAAAATTGAGATTCAATTTGTTTTATCTCTATTCCGGAAGCCGCGTCTCCACCAACCGAACATGCTCGGCGAACAGTGTTCGCTGGAATCATCTGATGTCACTGAACATTGTTTGGAGTTGGTTTGGTGTGGTCGCTTTCTCGAACATTATGATCGGTGTGGTGGGGTTAGTGGCGGGAACCTGTGTTGGTCGTCACTGTTCGCTCACAGACCGAACATTTCAATTGAACTTATAAATATGTTCGGTGACCCATATGTTTAATGTTTGTCCATTTTTGTATTCGCCAACAATGTTTGGCAAATATGTCCGGTTGGTGAAGACGCGGCTTTATTGCTCTCAAATAAAATGATAGCAATAATATTCATACATGAAATTTGAGATGAAAATTTTCATTTTCATAGTTTAAATAAAGAAGGTAAAGCCAATACATTAGTGCCCAGTTTCTGAGTTGTTCATCAACTCAATGGACCATTAACTCAATGCTAGAGCAATGGGTTAATGATCCATTAAACTTGATGAACAACTCAGAAACTGGTCATTGCTCTTATTGTTCATAAATTTGCAATTTAGGTTAGCTCATTAGTCTCATATTGGTCGCTTGGAAAAAAATGAAAAAAAGGAACAAATTCTTCCTAAGAAGAATTTAAAGCGGTATGTTACACACCTAGTAATACAAAGCTAGAAGAAAGAAAGAATATAATATAATTCACTGTTATAAGAATGAATGTAGTGACTGACCCATTCATGGAAGCAGAAGAGAGGAACGGCAGCGAGTCGGGCACGATACTGTCTCGGCTCATGTCGTCAGCCATGGCCACTTTGAGGTGATGTCCGAAGCTGGCCATGTCCTCGCGGAACAGCTCCGAGTTGGGCGTGAGGGCGCCGGAAGTCGGGGGCGGCACGGGGGTGGTAGCTGGCAGGGGGGTCACCTCCACGTCAGTGGCCCCTCCTGGACGGCGGCGGGGCGGACGCCTGGGGGGCGGCTCCGAGTCATCGTTATAAATGTAGAAGTAGGCCACTGTCAGGTAAATCACGGACACTATGAAGGACGGTATCGGTATGGCCATGGCGTACACTAGATTCATGTAAACACCCCACATGTTCAAATCGCTTATCACAAGGCCCGGGTCGACGCGCGAGTAATGACACGAAAAATTTGTGCCCTCTGTTATGTACTTTTTGAAGAATATCGAACAGTTGAGCATGGGCGGATAGCCACAACCTTTCACATTCGGATACAACTTTGCATCTGTGAAAAACCAATAACTGGAGTTGTCATTGGGGGTTGGGGAGGGTGTAACAGGATCCGGATCTGCTAGACCACCTGGTAGAACATCGTCTTCGTACAAATGGTAATCGTAGGACTCCCTAATTGCTCGTTCCCTCCTCAATGCACCCACTGTCTCCTTTGTGCCCACTTCCTCCTCATCATCTGTCACCAATCGATAGTTCACTCTAATCTGAGTACACTCGTATACTTCTTTAGTGCATCCCTCCCTACAAGAAGTCCACGAACAATTTGAAACACCACGCATCGAAACTGTGCTGACTGTCATACAGGTCGCGGGTGTCTCGTCGAACTCCATGAGGATTGTGGTGAAGGCGGGTTCTATAACGAAGGGCACCAGAAAGAGAAAGCCGAACAGACTAAAAGTGCCGAGCAGGACGAAGAAGGTTGTCGTGTAGAAGAGAAGCTTCTCGGGTGTGGTCTGCTCCTTCTTGACATCATCGGCCATCTCGGGCCTACCTCATGCCTGAACGACTGCCGCACCTGGTCAATCAAACCGATAATGTGCAATTCATTAGGCAACTTCAACTTCTAAACACAGCTGACCGACAACACAAACAAAAAATGGGCTCATTGATATTGAAGGAATCTTTTGTGCTCATTGGTGTTGAAGGCGGGCCGCTTAGCGCAGTTGGTTGAGACGTCGCAACCTCAGCTTACTGTCACTTCAGCGGTCGTGGGTTCGAATCCCGCACCTCCGTCTGGCATCTATGGGTTATCATTCTCCTCATTACCCACGCAAAAGTCTCGAACTCATGTGGGCATCATCAGCAATAAAGAAAAAAAGGACTGCTCATTGGCATTAAAGAACTCTTTTGAGCTCATTAGTATTGAAGGACTCTTTTGGACTCATTGGTATTGAAGGACTCTTTTGAGCTCATTGGTGATACGTGACCATGTAAAAGTCAGGAACATGAAAAATGATAGCTCTAGATAATATTTAAAAAATGTTATCATTATTGTATTTTATTTTTCCAAATATTAAATGAGAAACATAGCTTACATAGAGTAGAGGAGTTTCATAAAATTAATTTTTCAAGTTGATTTGTTCTGAGATCTCAAATTATGTTTATTAAAGATAAACATTAATAAGACTCTCATTATTAAGATGGAAAAATGGATCAAGGAGTCTGATATTCCTGAACTCCTTTTCTGAGTGAGTGCATGAATGTGGAGGTTTAAGGAGATCATGTTCTGGATGGTATAGCAGATCTATTGTCCCAGTGGTTAATGGTTTCAGATATAGCTATATTGCACAAGTATTATGTTGCTTTAGTCATGTTTATTATCTTTCACAATAGCGTTTTTCTCTGGTTTTTATGATTTTTTATTTAAAGCTTTTATAAAAATTTCAAAATTGTTTATCACAGCTAACTCGGTAGTGTACTTAAAACTTGTCTTAATTCCTTATTTTTTTCTAAAGACTCAATTTTTCTAAATAATAAAAAAACAGCACTCTTACACTGCTCAGTGGTCCCCGACCTTGCAGTGTAATTCTCATATTTATGTAAAGATGAATATTTTATCTGTATTATCTGTATTTTGTTTTTTAAGGAAAATAAATTGTGATGAGACGGTGTTATAAAAATTGTATTGTTTTTGAAGAATAAATTATTCGATTTCTTTTATACTGATGGACTTTTATAAGCTAAATAATATTGAAAAAGATATTGAATAACGAATGATCAACTTCAAGTAATTGACACTGAAGAAAATGGGTGGATTTTTAAAGAAGATTGTTGTCAAGCCTAAGGTATAACAAGAAGGATTCTCCGTTTGTTGATGTCTACAAGTACTATTATTTATATTTTTGAAGTTTTGACTCAGCAGCCAATTATATTAAAAATCGTAACTTAAATGCATTCATTTGCAGAAGAAAATAAGGAAAATATTTCTATTTAAAGATAATAAGATGAGGCATAGACAATTTAAAATATATTTATTCCTCGCTGAACAGAAGCAGAGTTGAAATAGCGTCAGCTATCGAGAACTTTAACTCAATATTATCACAATCAAACCGATTATCTCAATCTGCTTATGCAGAACAGTCATCTCTATTGCGTACAGCTCAAGTGCAGGAGTATGGAAAGAAAATATTGAATTTTATTCCCATAGTTTCTTGTAGGCTACGATAGAATCAAGATCCAGTAGATTCTGATTGAATTTGAAAGATTACAATAAGATTTTAAAATACATTGTCTATTTTGGAATAATTATAATATAACCAAGAAATTACTTGATATAATAAGAGCCATAATACAGACAAGAGATTCATTATTAAAGTGGTTCAATGAATAAGATTATTCGTATTCTTAGATTATTGTTATCATAATTTATTTTTGGCAGATACAGTACTAGATTATTATTATTCAGGATCCAATCTAGCATATCTTTACTGAGCAGATCACGTTTTCAAACAGTAAAATGAACTTAACTAGCTCTAGTACATACTAAATTTTAATGGATTCATATTAAATTTACAACCCAATCTCAAAGATTTCCCCATCCCAATCTCATGAGAGAGATTTCGTTTTTGTGGGGAGACCTACAACTACTCTATTTCGGCTCTCAAGAACAATCGCTTCTGGCTAGCTAAAGGGGTTCAGACGAGTGCATTTGAAGAATGAATAGGACTGGAATCGAAATGCAATAGACAGAGATGGAATGATGTTGAAGTGGAAGTGCCGAGTTCTGTACATTCGCGTTGGTTGGTGGATCGGCGACCCACTGGCGCCATATATGGGACTGGGTCGATACAACCCCCCTAACCACCCTGAACTTCCGAACCCCCTTAAACCCCTTCAACCCACTCACAGTCATTTCACTAGCCAGACTACCCAACTACCCTCGGTATGACTTGCTGACATTCCCAGGAAGTTCCCTGAGTGACTTTGTCAACAGTATTCAAACGAGCGCTAACAATAATTCGATTATTATCGTTCGTGAATATTATTTTCCCCCACAATAGTCGATTAAGCTATTTTTGCAAGATTAGATTTGTTAGGAGTCAAGTTTAGAATAGAAAAATAATGTATTTTTGGTTGGTTGCATAGAAATTGCTTCATGGTTATAGGATACGCCAAAGCAAAAAATTGTGTTAATGTGGTTTCAACCTTACCTTTATCAACTCAATCCCATTAATAATCTAGAAATATTGATAATATACAATACCAATTATTGTGTAATTAATAAATTGCAGAGCACTTGAATTGGTTGTAATCGACAGCAAAAAAACAAGGAACCCTTTTTTTAATAAAGCCAACATAGTTTGATATTGAATCTCTCACTTGAATGGAAATAAATCTATTCGGAACTTTATTGGAAAGAAGTATTCGAGATTTTTTTTTTAATTCGAATTTGCAATCATCTTATTGTCATCAATATTCAAAGATGAGAAAAGTTAATATTTCCACTTTATTTCGAAATCCAGATGAAGGCTTTATAATTCATGAATTGAAAAATTTATATTATTTAGGGCAACAACTAGGACTTAATTAACACAAGAATACTACTACTGTTGTTATTTCTTCTACTAGCGAACTAGAATTCATTGGTAATACTGAAAAATATTATTATTACATGAAATTGAAATATGTAATTCATCTAATTTTTTCTTCACTACTAAACTAAAAACATTAGATTAAGGATATTTGAAATTTTTAAAATGCTATTGTATTTTACTCCTACTTGAATTTTCCCTTAGCATGAAATCTAAGCACTTCATCAAATCTTTTAATTTATTTAATTTATACAGCTTTAAAATTAGAATCGTTCATAAAAGCCTTAAATTTCATGGTACGAAAACAATCGAGCTGGTCTGAAATCAGCAAAATTAGTGAGTCACGATAACATTTAAAAAACTCAAATATCTCAAATTGCATGTTTTTCACTTTTCTACTGGTTAAAGAGAAATATGAAAGCTCAGCCCTGCGGTCCGTCGATAGAACGTGTCAACATTCAAATCGAATAAAATATTCTTTATTCCTCTTTACACAAAAAAATGAAATATTACAATCTGTCGCTTCATCGTTTACACTGAGAAATTTTTTTTGACAAATAGACTGAACATATTAGGCTATACAAAATAAACAAACACACTTTTGCGGAAAGGAAATTAATTAGTCCCAACATGGACCGGAGGTCTGTGAGCAAGGACGAGTTCATGATCCAGGTAGACCTACCTAGTTGATAGATCAGCCTAACAACAACAAGCACATTTGCGTGTGCGCAAAAATTTCAGACAAAGCTGCACCAGGAATCGGTTCGCAACGAATTTTGCAAAACTGTTGCAACAAAACTTGTTGCAAAAATGTTGAGCGTTTCCACTTGCAGCAGAATTGCTTACAACATGTTTTCAGCGAAATTTGTTCGAGTGGAAAGAGCTTTAGGAGAATAATAATTATTTAACAAGAATTGTAGAAATATCGCTCTTGAAATATAAAGTGTTCGACGGCTGTTGAGAGCTTGGCGTTCAAATTTCCACGTAATTAATAGGCTAAGCGTTTTCTTGCATGACCCAAGGAATTAGGGGCTCAACAAAAACTCGTGCTGATCTTTCCAACACATTCTCCGTGAGTATTATCGAGTGAAAATTAGTTCTTTGAATCAAAGCTCCCTCCATTACTACGATATGAAAAGCCGTGAATTTAAATAATATTTTCCATCGAGATAGTGTGAGTAGTTCTGAACCAACATTAAATTAATGTTTTTAATCCAGTTTTTATGAGATATTGAATTTGAATTTCTATGTCCCATACATTGGAGAATTTTATTAGAAGGTTCATAGAACGATGTTTTCTTACAATTGATGTATTATGCATTTTTCAGAACCTTTTATAACATTGTATCAGTAGGCTAATAGCACAGTCTCACATTGATTATCTTCCAAGTTCATCATGATCAAAGAACTAATATTGTTCTCTGGAAATGTACAAAATTATTCTTTTTTTCTTCAAGTATTTACATGACAGTTTTGGTTTATCTCCACTATCATCTGTATTTTTCATTTTGTCACGGTATGAAGGACAATTTATTATCATTCAAGAATTGAATTATAACCATGCGACTACCTGTTATCCTCAAAAGCTTATTGCAGAAATTTTCAATTTAATATATCACATTCATCATTGGTACATGTATTAATATTCCGAATATTAATTTTGAAATAGCAAAATGTATAGACCGACTGTCCTATTTCTACCGAGACTTACTTAAAGATCACATTAATAAACTCCAGACACAAGTATGCTAGAACACTAACACACAACAAGAGTGAGTTCAATTTCGTATACCAGTAAGTTCAACAATACCTCAGTATCGTACCTAAAGTTCAAACTTTAGCACAGGTACTTTATGATTATTGGTGCGAATAATAAATCAATGTTGAAGTCCTAAACTCAAGTTTGTGGACAATGCTCATCAGAACACAACATTCCATATCAACATCTATTCAACAGCGTTGACAAGAGTCTCTGGTAATCATGTCCTGGTAATCTGTAAACAAGAATCATCAATGTAGACTGATGGCTGATTCACTATTGAACAATGTTCAAACGAATCTTCCTCAATATAGAAAAGTAATGATTTCAGTTCCACTTTCAGGAAAGAAGAAAATTAAGAAGTCTCAATTCGAACTCTCAAACGGGAAATAAGTGAGATAAGGGCCTAACTGGGCCAAGTTTTCCTCGGATGCAACAAAGCTACATAGCTATGATACAAATGGTATTTTATCGTGTAGATTCAGCAACGCATATATGAGCTTGCAAGAACGAAAGTGAAGTCCATTCTGAGAAGTTTTCAGTTATCAAGGGTTTTGCGTTCCCTTCAATTTCGAAATGGGAAGCAAATATCCAAATCACTCACTATTTTTATATCAACCAAAACATAAAATGATTTTTTGGCACTATCAGAATCAACTTTAAGTCAGTCACTATCCGATTTTATAAAGAGGTTTATTCCAAATTACACACTATTTCTATATCAACCAATACATAAAATAATTTTTCTGCTACTATTAGAATGAAGTCACTATCCGATTTATAAAGAGGGTTTTGTGAAACACTAATGAAAATCGATCTAGGCTTCCGTTGAGAATACAAGTGGAGTAAGTCTATTCAAAATGCACTGTTATTTCCAACACATGATGGATTCTGTTGAGACTGTCTCCTGGGCCTGTTACATAACAAAGTTATGAAATTAGTACTTTCTAATTTTATCATTACATTAGTACATGCAGTTGTAGTTAGAGCAAAATGTTGTGGGAGTTTTCCCTTGAAAATACCAATTGTAATTTCTGAATTTTTATACAAATAGTCCAAGGTGTTGCATAATAGAAATAAGTAAAAACTTCAGCAACTAATTCACACCAGTTGCATTAAAATTTACAAATCTTTATTACAATTCACTAATCAAAACTGCATTAGATTTTGCAATAATTACGAATATAATAATTAATTTATCATGCAACAGACCCGAAATTTCGGCCGAATTGTGGCCAACTTTTACGTAAAGTATTTATGGTGATGATCAATTCCAACATACGGTAAGAAAAAATGTAAGTGCTAACTGTATACCAAAACTATTTTACATGTTGAAAAAAGGCTCAGTTGGGTTTGTTAGGAAGGGGTGGGCGTAATTTACAAGATACGATTCACATCTTTACTTTTCCTTGTGTAGGGTATCAAACAATCAGAAATTTGAAGCTGATTACAATTTTTGGTGATCAAGGATACAAAAAAAGTTTTTTTAGAAACTTCAAAAAATTGAAAAAATGTTTGTCTATTCAATTGCAAAAAATCATGACTCATATTGAATTTTATTCTCCAATTATTCGCCCCATTTAGGAAGGAAAGTGACTCACACACCACACTCCAACTAAAGATGGAAATCTGATCGCCTGAGCCGATCGGAACACAATCGGTGCCATCTGTCAGCTCACTTAAAAAAATTCGATAAAGAATGTAGAGCTTGAATTTTGCCAATATAACAGGCTAAGGACCCCTGAAGTTTTTCAATTCTATTGTGCATAATTGATTTTCTCTATCAATCGGATTATTTTTCACCTATGTTGCGTAATTTTTGCGAATAGTAATTTGTTGGACCAACAGCTCTATCATCCTAAATGTTTGAGTTATTTCACGGCATCATCTCCAGTTACCATGCATGAACTCGTTAGGAGTAGTTTCTAGACACAAATACATCATCTAGGGACTTCTACCATTTTTTTTTTAAATAAAGAAAATATCAAAGTTACTAAATCTGGTACTAACTCATTTCTGACAATATATCTACTTACTTCACTTTCATTCTCAACGATACATATGTTTATAGAAGTACAGTTACAGTTGTATCAGTGCCAGAAAAGTCGTTCCCGGACGGCATCTGTCCATTTTCGGTCGATATGTTGCAGCAATATGTGTTGGCAGGGAAGAAACTTGACACGAATTTTTCCTCCATGATCGCTAAACTTTCAACCGTGAAATCTCTTCACTTGTCTCCTAGCAAGGAAGAAAAGTCAAAGAAACTTCCCGCATCATTTCTTCATCTATTGCTTTTTACAGCTCTTCTCTTCAAAAAGTCTCATAGTTTCGGGAGTCCACTTCGTGGAAGATTGGCTCATAAGAAAAAATCAGTAAGCATCAGTTCGTGATGATGTTGGCAACGGCTACTGTTTAAAACAAAGGACGAAAAACGTCTTAACAATACATTAACGTAAAAGAATCGCTAAATGTCGAGTGCAATTTCAATTTGAAAAGTAAATAAAAATAAGTTTATGGGCTTCATACGTCGAACGGAAAAAATTATGGAGAATCAAATGAACGTCCCAAACTGGAAACAAGGGTCTACTGAGACAGGTTTTCCTGTATGCAACATGGCATAAAAATAAATGATAGAATAGAATGATACGGGGCTCATCTTCTTATAATTATATATTTTGATATATTATATGCTAAAAATTGATGATCCGGTTTGACAGCCATCATTGAATGCGGATAAGAATGTAATACTATCAAATAAGCTCAAACAAAGAATCTCCGTTTCAAAATCACCATGAGATTAAACCGCCGAGGAGATTACCACTTGATGAGTCACAATAGTAGCTTATTCAGACAAAAAAAATATTGGTAGGAAACTCTACAACAAGCTACCGCAGTTCTTAAAGTCTTGAATATATATATTTTAAAAAACTACTTGAAAAATATTTAGTTGATAAAACTTTTTATAGTGTACAAGAGTTCCTTTCACATCAAAATTAAGCCTCTCCTCAACTGAAATGAAATGAAAGTTTATTTCCACAGAAAAAATATAAATGATTGATTAGATACAAAAAAAAAATAGTGGAATATCCTACAAAGACTTGACTCTGAGCGTGGGATAGGGATAGAGTTACAATAAAAATAAAATAAAATAGAACAAGACTTCTAGCTTCCTTGCCTAACGTTTTAAAAAAGCTGTTAAGGTTAAGGATAATGAAAAGATAAAGAAATCGAAAGAAAAAAGTAAAGAAGAAATGGAATGAAGTAGATAAATTTATGAGATTAAAGAATTGAATCTATTGAAATATTGCTGAATTGTATTGGATCGTACCAAACCATGAATTACATTTCTCAGTTGGAATGTCATTCGGGCGTTTATTATATTATTTGGTAGTAAATTAAATTAGTTTATGACTTGTGCAAATAAACTGTTTCCTGCATACGGTTAAATCTGTATTAAAAATCTCAAAACCTGGATATCGGATGTTGTAGTTTTTTTCCCGTGTAATGAAAAAATGTATGTTTTTAATTATGAAAGATACTATAGAGTTTTGATGTATAACTGCTTTATAGTAAGTACGTTAAATTCATTAAACAGGTCTCTTCTCGGTTCCTACTCAACTAATTGATATAGTAGACTAATAAATTATGGTAACTATTTTATAGTAAGTACGTTAAATTCATCAAACAGGTTTCTTCTCGGTTTCTACTCAACTAATTGATTTAGTAATAAATTATGGTAACTAGAGTATAAGATTGTATAATTGTTAATCTACTTGTCTTATACTCCTTAACTGCAATCTCCAAGACATAATCTACAAAAAAAAAAAAAAAATAGTCATCATACACATTTATAACGCCCATTTCTACAATACAGTCTGAGACTAGTTCTGGCTCTAATATTCTTCCTCGCTGTACTTCGCAGCATCATTTGTGGTATAAATCATCTCGAATGGTATCCTTGAAGGTATTTGAACCTCCGTATGTGCACAGTGCAAAGTGAAAAATAGCGTAGCTTACTCTAGGTGAGGAATCCTCCATTGCGGATTCATCTCAGGTAGGGAGCGTTCCTAGATCCGCCCCAACCCTACTCCAGGCCACAAGGGAGCAATCGAGCAACGAAAACCTTTTCTCAGCTCTTTTTCATTCCTGTGCATTACCGTTTCCCTCTTACCTGAACGGTCGTATTTGTTTTCCAGCTAGTCTGCAGGCTAATAAGAACTAATGTAGTTACAAAGACAAGCATTGCTCCCAAAGCATCAAAATTGGATTAGAAATAGGCTTTGCAACATCTTCAAAAATTAATGTCCATGGAGCCTTCAAATTAAAAATTTCTATGACGTTTCCCCATATAATTTTTTTCACCTTTCTCGATCTTTACTGGAAGAGTTCTATGAATTTTTCCCTCATTTTCTCATGACGTATCAGGCCTTATAGTGATTATTGGCCATTTTATCTCTTCCTCAATTAATATTAACAGAATAGTATTCTTTGAATCAAATTTCCTATGAAATCTTGGTATCTTCCTATCATGATCCCTCCAATTCCTCTATTAAGAATATTTCAAATCAATCCCTCAACTTCTTTTTCCACCCCTCCAGTGTTGTTAAGTTCACATCATAACTCATTAATCCTCAAATATTCACTTTTTTCCTCCATTCTGATCACTTAATTCAATCTTTTCTGAAATAATTCGAATCTTCTCCAATCTTTTTTTAAGGAAATACTCTCCCAACTATTCTATATTCGTTCATGTTTCTCTTCAATTCCTCAATTCCTATCTAAATGAGGAATTATAGGCAAATTCGAGAAAAAACAATTTCAGGGCAGTTAGTCTCATTTTGTCATAGATCCTCAACTGGACAAGTTATTAATTCATTACATTGAATTCTTATTTTTGTCTGAATTTTGAACTCGTATTTTTGTATTTTCTGAACCTTGCACTTCTGTATAGATTTAATAACATGGCTCAGACGGCAAGGCGGAACTCTTTGTAAAACAATACGGTACATTTAATATTATTACTACTATTTTGATAGATTCTCAATTTTCCCCCAACGTTATTCAATACTCAATAAGTAAGTTCACAGTATTCTCCAGCATGCACTATTTTCTTTTCAAGTACCATGCATATAACATTGAAGCTTGCTCGTGAGGAGAAAGGTGAACAATAGTAATCTTTATCAAGCCTTTCTAATCCATGTTTCTCGGATATTTCCTTCAATTTCAAGCTACTTATTGCAGATAAGTTGAACTTTTTACTTAAATTCATTCAACATTGATTTCGATATTTTGGGATTCGAGGAAAATGACGCAACTAGCTCAGAGTGACATCCGTAGCTATCGAATTCCGTGTAAACAATGAATTCATCATTATGATGAATTTATTGTAGTAAAATAAGTGCCAGAACTACCTTGGAGACTATTTCAACAGTTACGTTAATCACTTAACCACAGTTATCTAACAATAGAGACTATGGGCATAACTACAGTGGACTCTCGTTAATGCAAACATTCGATAATACGAAATTCTTGATAATACGAAGTACATCCCCGGTCCCCTGAAAAACTCTTGATATTTCGAACAAATGCAATGAATTTTGGCACACTCGATAATACGAAGTTTGTCATAAAATCTCTCGATAATACGAAGTTCTACAGAGTTATAATTCAGTATATATGTACATTTCTTATGGCAACTTGGTAAGTGTACGATATTATAGGATATTAATACGAGTATCAATGCGAGTATTAATACGAGATATTAGTACGAGTCTGTACAGTATCTTGTTGACAAACATGCTCAAACCTGCATAAACTTGCAGTATTTTTCACTAAACTCAGTTCACTTTTCAGTCTTGGTTCAGTATTCAAGCTATTTAATGATGCAGTAAAAGAGAGAAAAATTACAGACTTTTCAACTAAAAAGACTAATTATTTTCATTGACAATAATTGTTTTTTCATTAGACTGTACTTTCAACAATATATTTGATAATTTTTATTTTCAAACATTGTCCTATTGTTTTACATTATTTCCACATTAAATCTTTCAAAGAAATTTCACTTTCTATAGAGTTTTTCTCCTCTTCCATCCAAACGTTCTATAATACGAACTCTCGATAATTTAAAGATTTCCTCTGGTACCTCCAGATTCGTATTAACGAGGGAACCTAAAAGATAACGATAATGTCAGCTTGGATTATGCATCTGGCTGCTCTATATCTTCTTGATTTCAGAAGAGGCAGATGCATAGAGTATTGAGGTTGGCATTATCATTATCTTTGATGTAGTTCTGCGTCCCTATTGGACTAATTATTTACACCATCCATTTCTAAGAAGATAGGACTCTGTTTCAAGTCGACCGTTTTGCATTAGTCTGTCTGTCTGCGTATCTGTGTCTATCTGTTTGTTACGGCTCAACGCATGAACCAAATTCTATGAAATTTTGTAAGGACTGTCCAGCGATGTATGTGCAAGGATTTTCTAAATTTGCTCGGATATTTGAAAGGAAGAAGTGGAAAGGCACTCAGGCCTTCTTCTATAGGAAACATGATTTTTAAAATGAGCTTCTTCATCAGATGCAATTGGAGTCAGATTTCTACATAGCCCTCGGGCCCTCTCATTCATCTGATTGAGCCTTCATAAGAATTAAGTTATCATTCATAAGAATTTCATATATTTGTTTATGAGGAACAAATCATTTCTAATATATTTTCATGAAATATAATAAAAAGTGATTACTAAGTAAATTATAAACAAATTGAATTAGTATTTTTCTATAAATTAATTTATCAGACATGTGAAATCTGAACTTATTATAGCTATCAGCTGTCAGGAACAGTATAAGTAAAAATTAATTATTGATTGGGTGAAACTAGAACCGCAGCTGTGGTGACGTGATACAGAATTAAATGTTTTGGAATACAGACATGAAATAGACTAGCCTACGCAAATTGAATGAAGGGTCTGGTCTAATTATTCATCTCCGTGTTCCACTAAAATTCATCCTGTATCACATCACTAATCCCGACTGTAGAAAAATTGTAGAATAATTGTAGAATCCCGAATTGTATGTGATAGTCAATATCAATTCAATGTTATTTTGTAGGTTGTGGGTTACATTGAGTTCTCCATTCTGTAACCCAAAAAGGAATATTCATTCATAGTTTCTATAGCCGCAATACAAAGAAAAATAGTCATAATTTTTGCCAACTGTGCATCCTATTTTGAATGTGCCTTCCCCCAAACCTGCTGCAGAAAGTAGAAGGCTGAATAATAATTATTCTCAAGAAATACTAGAAATAACCGCTGAAGACAGCCATTTCTATTGTGACACTTTTAATGGGGATGAGAAGCTTTTTTTAGATGGTAGCACCTCTCCCTTACGTTTTTTTATTCAAGTTGTGTTCCTCTAAAGTTGGTGTCAGGCAAAGAGGGCTAAAAAATTATGTTAAATCTGGGAAAAATTCTGAATGTGATGATTGTGTTAAATTTTGGGATGGTGATTATCATTGAGTACCTGTATTCCTCTGCCTAAGCCTCCTCATTCTTGGGTGTGAGGTCTACTATTCACGAAACTACTTTAGTGATTTTATTTGAATAGAGCTATCAAAATGAAAATTTTTGAATGCTGTTTCATGAAGTGGGTTCAGTTTCAAGACATGCTCTTATACAATACAAGGAACATGCGCCACAGAAGGGAAGAGACAGCTAACTTTTCGCGTGTGGAAAGGAAGATTAAAATAGAACACGAAAACAAACGGTTTTGATATTCAAGAATAATTCAAACTCAACAGGTCCCTCGGTGGAAACCGAAGCATGGCAAACCTTTCAAAATAACAATGCTTCTAACTTGAATATTCACATCTTTGCACACTAAGTGCAACACTCACCTTTAAAATCAAGACGTAGTCTTTTCAGCCACCATTTCATTATTCTGAAAGCTCAGAAACGTTCTTTCAATGTCATTCGTGTGACATTTTATGTTTTAGCTACATTGAACACTTATACTGTACGTGGAAAATAATATGTATTTTTAAATTATGTTTACTGTAATCAGAGATTTAAAGGCTTTTAGAGGTTCATAATAATTATGATAATCGTAATGTACTTCTTTGAACAATGACAATAATCTTCTGGTAACAACAGAGAATAATTATTATTCTCTGTTGAATATTGATGACAATAATCTTCTTAAGGTAACAACAGAGAATAATTATTATTTATAAATCTGTAATCAGAGATATGAAGGCTTTTGGAGGTTCATAATAATTATGATAATCGCAATGTACGCCTGTGAACAATAACAATAATCTTCTTAAGGTTATTCTCATCAATATTCAACAGAGAAAAATAATTATTCTCTGTTGTTACCTTAAGAAGATTATTGTCATTCATTGTTCACAGGAGAACATTGCGATTATTATAATTATTATGAACCTCCAAAAGCTTTCAATCTCTTATTACAGTAAACTGAATTGAAAAATACATATTATCTTCCACGTGATAATTATTATCATTCTCTGTTGTTACCTTAAGAAGATTATTTTCTGTGTGGCAAAATCTCTTATTATCAATAAGATCTTTATTGTATTATATCTTACACCATTCTCTTCATCTGTCTTGAATCCACTGGACTCCACTGTCTGTCCAATTCCGTTATACTATATCCAAATTACTTCAACTCGAGTCTACGCACAGGCCATAGTTGCCCATGTAGGCTCATTCCATTACATCACTTTATTATGTTTAAAAGCTATTGTTGTTTTTAAGTTATTTTTTCTGTGTTATTGTAATTTCTTTTATTGATTTGTAGAATAAAGCAATTTTTTATTTGATTTGATTTGATTATTGCCATTGTTCACAGAAGTACATTGCGATTGTATCACCTTGTTGTCATCAGATACTTATTTGAAAGCTCATAGAGCTCCCAGGGTAGGTTCATTATAATTAGAAATTATTTTGTAGATTAGGAGTATAACAAGTCAGATCAATAATTAATTAAGCATAATACAATCTTATATAGATACTACTATATCAATACTATAAATACGAGGCAGTTAGGAGAACAAGTCTCTCGAACAACGGCCTACATGAATCATGATTATAATTCAAACTCACTGAAGATACATCAAATCAAATTCACGCCAACCAGAAATAAATTAAATACATAGTAAACTCGATTGAAATAAGTATTAGAATAATTTCGTGATTTGTGAGTCGAATAGAATAAAAAAAGAATTAAATTCATGTGACTAACAAGCTAGACCAAGAAAAGGTGAACTGGTGTATTCAGAAGCAATTAGCAAGAGAGCTTTGAAAAGCACTGTTTTGAACCTCAAACAAATACTAGCTTATATTCGAAATTGAGAAAATTAAACACCAATACTGAATATGATATTTAGGAAAGAATCATTAACTGTACATCAAAGTGAAATTCCTAGTTTAAGTTGGACATAGCCTAAAAATTGGATTTTTCTTTTAAAAATTTGTAAAGAAAGCAGTAGTGGCTATGCCTGTCTTTACTTGATTGTGTTTTTGTGAATAAATGAATGAATGAATGAATATGTTTCCATCGTCTTAATTATTGTTCATTTATTCCGCATTGCTCAATAAAGTATGAAAAACTAGTCTATTTGAATGTAAAAATATTCTTATAGAGCCCAGTTCAGTACCTCCAAAACGCTCCTTATGGGAGGGCGTTTATTGAGCCTACCATTATGTAAAGGCGCTTTCATATAAGATTTTATTTCAGAATTTGTATAAAAAATGCTGACTTGACAGTTCAGTTTCGTTCTAAAGGATCCCTGTGAAGTGATCCCACTTGGAAGATTTTTTTCTAGTTATAATCATCTTTTAGAACAAACCTGAGGTTTGATTACTATGATTGTCCGCTTGAAGTTATTTTCAGTTACAATCTTGTTTTAGGAGGAACGTATTTCAGTGACTTTTTCGATCTAATTGAGGAATCTGGTCAGTCAATAAAGTTAGCACAAGTTGTAGTGGAATCATAAAATCATTATAAAATCGCCATAAGAATCTCTACGGGAGAAGAGTCTCGCTCGTTAGAAGCAGCAGTATTATCTTTCTTTGTAGTGGCGAAGGTGATATTGTGGAAGGTATCCATCATGGATAATAAGACGAAATTGTCACAACCACATTTATTAAAACTTAGAGTTTGATTGATATTGATACGGTATAACAACCGAAACTAGTTTCTCTAAGTTTTAATAAATGTGGCTGTGACAATTTCGTCTTATTATTCAGCAGTATTATCAATAACTGGGAGGTTTGTGCTATCAGCACCAATCAGGTGTGAATCCTCACACTCATGGACAAGGACCAAGTATATTATCACTTATTCAATTCCCTGAGCGTGGCAGCAGCCTGCAACGATCGACATTGCCACGAAAACAACAAGTGGACTGATGTATATTCAGCTTTTTAACAGGCCAACAGGTACTCTAAAACAATTCCTGGGCTCTACAGGTGGTTGCCTCAATTATGCCACATACAGACCGCATAAGTCTTGAACAAAACCCGCACACATCTCGAGGGCATTCGATGTCGTGGTGAAAGGAGGGGGGGGGGGGAGATGAACGAGCAGAAGAGTTCGAACTCACCATATAAAATGAACACTACCGCTATAAGGGTCGAGCTCTGTTCAATGCAGCCGAAAACCATTACGATAGCAACAGATCTTTTTCTAGAAATAGGCTCTCAGATGGTAGTGAGATCGAATGGTACACATGCTCCTAGTTCGAGATGAAACAATTGACTGATGGCCGACCAAATAAAAATAAGGATCTCGTAATATAAATTTGTATAGTGGAGACGGTTTTTTTTGTAAAAATTGCAGCTTCAACATTCAAATAATTCGGGCAGTTAATAAATCCTCCGGTCTATTTGAATATATTTGAAATTTTGAAATTATTGATCTATTGTAGCTACATTGTTTTTTTAAATATAATAATAATCAATTATCAACTATTATATCAATTTATTCGAATATTACTTTCATGAGAAAATTCTATATTATTATATTCTATGAACAACAGTAATCCCCAACACTTATGACACAATTACTACTTTATAGGCACAGCAGAAAATATATGATCATGTATAGTTAGAGAATTTCCAATAGGAACTTATTCGTTCTATTTTAAGAGAAAATTTCCACTTTAACATCATCATCATCATCTCATGTCCAGAGGATTCATAAGGTTTCTAAAATTTAGCAGCTGAACCCTATAGGGCCCTATTAAAATCGTCTGTCAGTCTGTCTGTAGGAATGTTCTTGAAATAAAGATTCTAGGCTCATGCAGCTTGGCATTTAGCTCTCTTATAATCCAAGGGAAACCCCTATTGATTTTGGTATTCGATGGTAAAATATGAAAATAATTATGATGAAAACAGATCGGCATGACAGCATCTATCTTTATAAGGTTTTTATTATTATAAATAGACATTACTTTTGGTGGTTCACGCTACCGAATGGGCGGCTCTGGAAAACTGCAGTGTTGCCAGTTATGAGACCATGCCGGCAGCTGATAGCAAAGAATCACCGACCGTTAATTAATTACATTCATGTAGTAAGTTTTCATGTACCGCAGCTCTATCTAAAATAAATCTTCTCGGCCATGCAGTCATCATGTATAAACATTCAACACTGGTGACGATCAAGCTTAGCATGCAATTCTGAGTTAATTCAAACTCTCTCTGTATGAATCATTTGGCAAGTGGTTGATTGAGAAATAAAATCATACAAGCAGATAGATGTTTGCACTGCAAGGCACTGTTTGTCAACGAACGTGCGCAGCTTGTCCCCTAGTGTGAGTTTGACCTCGCTACACTTGTTGATTCCTCGTCATTTGGTTCCCAAGTCCAAATGGAATTTAATTATTCGGCTACGCTTTAGCTGTCTGGTGACTAAGAGCATCAAGTGGACGCATTGCACAAATTATTCTACCAGAAATGAACAGTAGCTTGTCATTGTGGAGTTATATGTTTGTTAAATTTGGTTCGTGTACATTGTAAGACATTAGAACTTGTGGGAAACTTAATAGAATGCTGTCTTTTGAATGTGAGTTAATCAGCTTTTTATACTTTTTTTATTGAAGTTACTTGAAGTATGAACCAAAAGTTCTGCTTTGATGATTGATAAATGACAATGCTTAACCGGGATGGGAATCAAATCAAAGACCGTTGGTGATGCAGTAAAACCGCCAATTAAAGAGACTTTTTCCACAAATGTTCAATTAAAATAGAACATCACGAGTATATTTAAAAAAAAAACTTGTATTTGTCTCTGATATCGTATTGTCTTCATCGTATTTCTTATCCAGGAATGTTAAGGAGAAATGATTTCCGAAAATTTCTTGTATTGCATTGGAGCATCGCATGGGTACCGGACTATCCAAAGAGGAACAGATCTCAAACATTTATTTCTTTCATACTACAAGAGTTAGAATCATAATTTAAACGTTCATGGAGAGAGGAAATGTTTTAAACAGTCCGGGTAGAAGTTCCAACTACAAGTTCCAGCTGTTGTTCGACAGTAATCAAATGGCAACACCACAAGAACACATTTTGTGATTTTGAGCCCACATAAATCCACATTATGAGCAAGAAAGGAACGTTATTGTTTTGAAACATCTTCTGCACTCGAAGCAATAAAACTTTGTAATTGTTAATTGCGGCTTAGAATGATCGTCTCTGTGGTGTCGCTGCTATTTTACTACAGACAAACATCAGTCCAAAAGCAACCATAATTATTGTTAACTCTTAAGAGCCCATAATAAAATCTCTTTAATTAATAAAGAATTTTTTATGTACTATACCTTTAAAAACATACTTTTTGATCTGAAATGAAGACTTGGATCTGAATAAAGAAAATTAATATGAATTTGAATTTGAGATAGGCTACTATCACTTGATTAAGAGATGAGGTTTAGAGGGTCAGTTTGAAGAAGGGGGATGACCAAAGATGTTAGTAAACCTCTATATAGTAAACAACTGGTGGTATAGGAGCACATATCCTTTGAGCAGAAAGGAGCATGAGTATTATAAAAAAGGGATTCGGGGATGTTCCCCCAGAAAATTTCTGAAAAAATCTACATCTTGAGGGATTTAAGATATGAAATTCGTTTCATTTACTTTCACCAGAGAACCAAATACAGCAGCTAGAACTAAGTAGTAGTTGAATACATTAAAATTGAATGACCTGAAGTGGTTCAAGCAGATCTATTGTAAAATAGGTTTCAAAAATGGATAACTTGTCAAAAAATCTATAATTTTTATGTTGCAACATTCTATTAAATCAGTTTTGTCTGAAAAATTCTAGATTTTGGCAGTCTTTTATTCATTTATTTTATTGCGGATGATTCCCTCGTGAGTCTGGAGACTTGTGCGTGAGTTATGATGTAAATTGGTGACTGATAAAGAATGTCAATATGGCTGTATATTAGATTCGAAACCAAGACTTTGGGAAACAAAGCCTACCAGAGACTTATCTAACCACAGTCAAGCCACTTCAACCAACTGCGCTACCAGAGCCTGATGGTTGCCAGAGTCTTATATTCTTCTTCCCAATTTGAGTTTGGGATTAATTTAACTTGAAATATTCACCTAAATGAAAACTCCATCTTCGTTGATTTCATGAAATTGTCTTTCAAGCCTTCCTAAAATACAAAGAAAAAACTGTGTGGGGATCTATCCAACTGAATAAATAAAATTCCAAATATATGTAAATATTTGTTGGAGTTTGTCAGTGCATGAGAGCAGCTGAAACAAATTTTATTTCCATGTGGAACTTTAACTATTCCTTAATTAAAATGAGATGGACATCAGGACAGAAATTAATAATATGTTTCATTATTGTTTCAAATTTTGCTCTGCAATTCTAGTGTACAGTACATATGTTGGCTGAAGAGTCTTCGTCGTATACCAAGATAGTGCATTCTTCGAGGTAGCAAGCACTCATTTTTTTATGTGGGGACAGTGCGTCATCTGGCAATATTACCACAACACAGCAATATTGTATGAACGTGAAAGATAAAACTTCAGATTTTATAAACTGATAATGTAGCAATGATATTTGATTTAATGGCGGAATCAAATGAGTTCAGGTCTATCCATTGAAATGGACCTCTGTACTGTTTTGTTTGCCGACAAACATGTTTTTCTCAACATATTTAATAATAATTTTGAAAAATTATTACGGCAATCGAATAAGTAACTAAATTCTATATTTTTTATATGTCAATCAGCAATCAAATATGGACGATAAATACTGGGGGGAACATGAACAATGATCCTAAATATTGGGGGGAAGTGTCCCTCTTTCCCCCGGTTATGACGCATGTGAATAATAGAACAAGAGTGATATTCCTTTCATAGAATTAGAAATGGCATCTTTAGACACTGCTAGGAAAGACATAACCGGTAAAGCTGGGTTTTCCTAAGTCTGCACTTATTGCGTAGTTCACTGCGCACCAGTATTGCCAGACGAAGGCTAAAGGATTGTGGGTGATTTGACTCAAAATTACCGTACGTTTAATTCCTATGTATGGCAGTTACCGTACATTCAATTGTTGCGTACGGTGATGTCGAGCAGACACCCCACAATTCATTAGTTTGCGTCTGGCAACCCCGGGCCGCAGTGCTTTATGCAAAAACTGCGGAGCTAGTAAAACCCAGCTTTAAGGTCGCACAAAAAAAAAAGTCTGGTTTCAGACCATATATTTATATTTTTTATATGGTATTGAATATTTTCCTTCATTGATAAGAGGAAAAATTGTTTCTTCAATCAACAGCAAAGAGAGTAAAAATGTTTAAAAAAATGTCAATCAGCAATCAAATATGGAAAATTTTGTTTTTTTCAAGAAAAAACAGCAATGAGTGAAAAATGTTCGTAACTAAATTCTATCACCTTGTAATGAATATTCATTTGGTTAGTTATTTTTCACAATGTGGGAGCGTCGATTACATTTCAGAGTTTGTAATCGATTCGAGGGAAGCGTGAGATTGGCGTGCGCAGAGTGATAGCATCGTCTCGTATCAATTGTTCGTGTCAAGAAGCTTTTACACTGAGACGCGGTGGTCTGGTCTACTCCACCTGTGATTTTGATACCAATTCGGCACGCTCGTTTCTTGCTGGCATGGAGGATGGCGCCCACATTTGCAAAACTCATCATTGCTTGATGGCTGGCAGTTTTCTACTCGGATACTTTTTACAAACTAGAGGTTTTTCTGGATAGAAGTGAGCGCAGACAATGATCTTATTTCCAGGAAAAAGGAAATTGGACATTATATATTAAGTAGAAACCCATTTCATTCATCTATACTTATCAAGTATTGATTAACTGTATGTAAATAAATTATTATGATCGAATCTATTAGATTTTATTGTTGTGGGCAAGTTTTCTACTCTGATACGTTTTACAAATCAGATGTTTTTCTGAATAGAGGTTATTTCCAGGATAGAGGGGGTTTGAAATGAGAGATTGAGCAGAGATGAATAATTAATTAGACGAAATTTTCACAACCACATTTATTAAGATACTAGTTTCGGTTGTTACACCATTATCAATCTCAATCAAACTAATACAGTAATAGAGTTTTAGTTTGATTGAGATTGATAATGGTATAACAACCGAAACTAGTTTCTTAATAAGTGTGGTTGAGACAATTTCGTCTTATTATTCATTATGGATACCTTCCACAATATCACCTTCACCACTACAAAGAAAGTTATTGAGCAGAGACTCATATGATTGCTTTCAATTCTTTTATATTCATTGGGTAATAATTAATTTTATTGCAATTTTTGTCCATAAACAAATGGGAACAAGGCTTGAAGTATTCATCAATTTCGTTTATTTTTTTGCTCATACAACAAAGAAAAACAGAGTTTTTTGTATGAGTGCAGACAAAAATCTAATATCCAGGATAGAGGAAAATGGAAATAGGGAGTTATGTATTATGTCTTATAATTTATCTAAATTCGCGGAATATTGATAGATTTCATTGGATGCTTTGTTCATAAAATGGAGGGAGGATTAAGATTTTTTGGAATCTGAGTGCAGACTATGATCTATTTTCCAGGATGAAGGAAATTGGAAACAATAAATTGCGTTGTAACTCATATAAGTTCAAATAATTAATTTATATTAATGAAGTATTGATTAATTGTTTTAAACGTTTTGTTCTTAAAACATGGGGATTTTTATGAAGAGGTGAAGACAGACAGTGTTCCAGGATAACAACTATTATCAAAGTTAATAGTCTAAAGATTAGTATTTTATACAAGTAATGATGATTGGCCATCAAAAATGGGACTGCAATGCAGATAAGAGTAAGATTGTAAGATCAAAAATCATATGAATGGTGAATAAAACTTGATTATTGGTTCATTCTCCTTTAAATGAGCCTGAGCGGAACCATGACGGAACTGCAATTTTTGGTGGGTTCCGAACAACCGGAAAGTGATTTTATAGCAGAGAACAGATTATTTTTTGCTGGCAAATCCAATCGGTCACCCTTACAGAGAGGGCCCAAGAGAGCGTTGCTTATCTAATCTGACTGAATATATACCTGCTATGGCTCACGGCTATCACTCCCCTATAGGAAGTAAGGCTGAAAGACAGAAAGAAGAAGAAATAAAATAAAAGTAGAAAGTAGGGAGAGAAATGAAAAAGGATCAAGTAAGAGAAGTAAAGGAATCTTGTATAGAGGGAGAATCAGAAAAGGGAATGCGTTGACCTAATAATATGATATTGGAGCAAGGTGAAGGAAATAGGTAAAGAGGCAGCCGATAATCGATTGGGATGTTGGCATGATTCGGAATTTGATTAGCACGTCAAGAAGAAGAAAAATAAAAAATAAAAAGTGTGCTTCAAATATTTGCAAAACTGATAACTTCCATGATAAGTATATGAAAAGGTATTCTAAAAACCCTTACTGCTACCTTCCAGGTTCTTACAAGCGGTCTTTCAATGCTGTTATTTATTTAGTAGGTGGAGCAAATCATTAACTACCATTTTTATAAGTTTGAATGCTTCAAATTATTATGAGGTAACTTTAATGCTTAGTCAATGATGAAACTTAATTTTCTGTATTTTCAATTTTATTTTGAATAACCTTGCCAGCAGTGTCTTTGAATGTTATTTCTGAAGTTAGTGGATTTCAATTCACATTGCTTTCAGTTAAAATTAATTTTCATTTTAATTCCAGTGTGATTTTTGTAGCAATATGTAATGCTTTTGTAGTATATTTGAAGACCTAATGAGTAACAAAGTTTCTGTAAGATGATTGGATGATATATATATGTATTCCAATATTCTTGAAGAGTACACCTATATAGTATGAAAATAATATACAATAATATACTATTTCCATTCCATAACAGCTCAATTTTAGATTGAATCTCCGAAGTGCTTTTTTCATTACATTGGTCGTGTGTCTGCAGCCGTTTCTATTGATCCCTTCATGTCATGGAAGGTGAAATGCCATTTTTTACAGTATATAATCAGATAAGGAAAGGAGAAAGGCATGTCCTACACAATACGCAAAGATTATGAGCTTCTTGAGTTGCGTGTAACATACACATAAAGTTAGGTTAGCATAACTATTCAAATGACCTCTTTGAACGCGTATTATGATAAAGAAAAACCCTTTTTCTTAGACTGTTTCATGTGGAAAAGCTTGATTCCTATGACTAAAAGGAAAACTAGTTCACCATATAAGGTAGATAAGATAGTTGGATAGTTTTTTTTTTATTATTTGAGATCGTTGCCAGCCACACAAAACTATCGCAAAACTTATAGTAATAGCGTACTTAATAGATACTATTAATAGATACTTGGTTACTATAGATAGTAGTATAGCCTTGAATAGAAGTACAATAGTTTGTCAGTTTCCCTGAATAGTCGAGTCAAATCAGTAAAAAGTGAAAATCTGAATAAATGACAAAAAACAATGCTGAATAACATACTAAGAATCCCCAAGAATCCAAACTGTGCTTTGACCTCTTTGTTGAAAAAACTAGGAAATTTTTTAACACCATTTAGGTTTTTTCGTGTAAAAGACCAATCTGTTAGTCGAACAGAAAATGTTACCACAGCTTTTTCCAAGACAATAGGATTCTTAAGAATTCAATATGTCAAACCACTGTATCTCAAATTGGATACCATTGTATCTCAAACTGTATCTCACACTGTATCACAAGTTGGAGTTTTTCGAAATTTTAGCGAACTTCCTGGAATATTTTGAATAATTAAAACGGCTGTATCTCACTAATGGCAAGACCTGAACTTGTAATTTGAAATTTCTCTCGGGAAAATAAAGTTGTCTACAATTTGAAAACAATTTCAAATTTTTATTTTCAGTAGTTTTTGAGCTGCTGCTATTTAAGAACTTACATTACCCCTGAAAACTCCTAGACTTTCATTTGATAACTCAAACAACTCTACCAAAAAATTTGAATCGATATTTATTTTTTGCATTTTGTTTGTGGGACTCCAAATCATTAAGAACGCCATCTGGTGACCCAAAAATGCAATGGGGATTTTTATGGATGGCCAACAGGGGATCTCAAATACGGGTTGTCATAAAACTATTGAACTAAGGACGGCTCACTTGTATCAGCTTATTAAAGTGGTCCAGATTCATGTATCATGCGTTGAATTCGGTCAATAACTAAGATTTTTGCTTCAGAAGCACCCCCTTCCATATCAAGAAACTGAATAATTCAACATTCAAATAGCTCTAACTAGAAACGTTTTGAGTATAGAAGTGTGAGAATGGCCTTAAAGTGTGTAAAAAATCATGCTCTCTGAATCCTACTATGTTTTTTCCTAATTTATTATTCACAGACTGTTGTTATTCTGTTGTAATTCCTATTCTATTTATTTTTGTCAATTTATTTAGAAGAGCTGAAAACGATGAAAATTTACACTGAGAAGACACCCTAGATGATTGGAATTCCGGTAGATAATTTCAAATTTCAAACAGTATGTCAGTTAACTTTTCTCTTGGCAGATGATTTTCCCCGCTTGTGCATGGTTAATAAAATTCGAAATCATAAGATACGAAGGAAACAAAGTCAATTCAGGAGCTACTTCAATCGTCACTTCATATTTCTATCAATGTAGCAGTTTTGATGCTAGAGCTCGTTCGCCAATTATTATTACTCAACTAATATTGAATACAATATTGAATTAATAGATTTCACGAATTTGAAAATTCTACAAATTACCAATCACAAAAAAATTTATGATAGCTTAAGAAAATCTCGGAAAGGTTAAGACTATCGAGATAGCAGAACTGCTTTTCTTAAAACTTTGATTCAGGATTGGAATAGTAGTTTATGCAACGATTTTATTTTGACCCTTATTACGGCACGAGTTAGATGTAAGTTATAACACGAGCGAACGCGAGTGTTATAAATATCTCATGAGTGCCTTAATGGCCAAATAAAATCGTTGCATACACTATTTTATCTACGACCACTAGTATACATTTAATTAAAACAATTTCATTTTACCTGTGACTGTCAGAGATACCTAACCTCTCATCTCAAATACGAGAAGTTATAGTAGATTGTTAGGTTAAAGCAGCTGGTGTAGCAGTTTGATGAAATCAGCTGATAGTTTCACAATATTGAATTACGATATTGATTCCATCAAAAATGCTTCTGATTGGTCCAGAACCCGTGTTATAGTGTAGAACCTGTACTATAATGAGCTCTTTATGCAACGGGTTTCAAAAAGCATTTCGAAAAGACAGCTGTTTTGGCATCAATTGTGAAACTGTAATGTATACATTATGACATGGTCGCAGATAAATAAGAATAATAGTATTCATAGTTGAAATGAAGATGTATAATATTTTATCGTTTATGTTCCTCGATTTCAACAAAGATATTCAGGCTATTTTAACTTCCGATGGTGCTAATAGAGCAATCAATGCATTTTTATTTCATGCAATATTTATTTCTTGACGGATATTATTAAAGAAGCATGAAACACGTTCTCGATTGTAAAAACGTTTGTTATTTGACTCCCAAAGATCAATCTGTTCCCAATAATGATCTCCGAGTGTACTATGAACGTTTATATTTGAATTTTACTGCCTCGAACTTCATTTATTGCATAAAACATGAGACTCATTTGAATAAATGTCTTGAAACGGTTTGTGTAACACTCTGTCTTATTTTAAAGTCTCATTCTTTATAAAACATAGTATTTTACTTTTTTTTCTATCTGATCTTTCAATACCACTTCTTCTCCGCCAGAGTGTCTAGTTCAAATTGAATGATGTTTTTACGGGAAGTTGCTATTCAGTTGAATGTTATTACAATGGAAATAAACTGTTACCAGTCTTTAAATAATTGTTGTATTTTAATTAGAATGTTTGGCAGTCGTAGCAGCTTAGTCGGTCGGAGCGCTTGTATCTCATTAGTGATTTTATCTAAACCTAACTTTATCTGTGATGAACAGCATGGCTTCCAGAAAGGGAGATCAACAAAAACAGCCATAGTTTCTCTAGTTGAAAAACTAATAGATATAATAGATTCAGGTGATAAAGCTACTGCAATCTTCTTAGATCTGTCAAAGGCATTTGATTGTGTTAATCATAGAACTTTATTGGAAATACTGCAAAATGTAGGTGTAAATGGGGTTGAACTGAAATGGTTTGAATCATATCTTATTGGGAGAAAACAATGTGTAGAACTAACTACAGTAGTTGGTAATAGTATAGTAAAGAATAAATCTAATAAATTAGAGGTGCAAGCTGGAGTGCCTCAGGGGTCAATACTAGGTCCATTGCTTTTTTTGTTATATGTCAACCGTTTACCTAAAGAATTAATTAGTGGTAGAGCCCTCTTATTTGCTGATGATACATCACTCATTTTCAGCAATTCCATTCTAGATAATTTAGAAATAAGTGCCCATATAGGTGTGCAGTCCATTGTCCAATTTTTAAACCAGTTGAAATTAACTATAAATAGTAAAAAATGCCAATACCTCCAATTCAAAAACAAACATAATTTAAATGAAGATAGGGCTATAAACGTGTTTGTAAACGATAATCAATTAGACCAGGAAGAAAAAATTGCATTTCTAGGAGTTACGTTGGATAGACGATTGACCTGGACTCCATACATTGAGAAAATATGTCGTAAAATTTCATCTGGGGTATTTGTCCTGCGACAGCTCGCTAGATTGAATGACAAAAAGTTACTTTTTACAGCTTACCATGGGCTCTTACTGTCACATATTAGGTATGCTATCTTAGTATGGGGTAATTCATCAAAACAAAATCTTGATAGGGTGTTTAAGATCCAAAAGAAAGCGGTTAGGTGTATAGAAAGAGTAAATAGATTAGATTCATGTAGGCCGTTGTTCAAGAGACTTGGTCTCCTAACTGTACCCTGCTTATATGTGTATGAAGCTACTTTATATGTAAAAACGAATGATATTAACCAAAATCTTGATGTACATGATTATAATACAAGAAGCCGAGGAGATTATCACTTGGTGAGTCACAATAGTAGCCTATTCAAACAAAAACCTAGTTATATTGGTAGGAAATTCTACAACAAGCTACCGCAGTTTTTGAAGAGTCTTGAAAATATAGAAATATTTAAAAATCAATTGAAGAAATATTTAGTTGATAAAGCTTTTTATAGTGTACAAGAGTTCCTTTCACATCAAAATTAAGCCTCACCTCAACTAATTGAAGTAATTATGGTATCTAGTGTATAATATTGTTGATCTGACTTGTCTTATACTCCTTAACTGGAGTCTCCAAGACGTAATCTACAAAAAAAAAAAAAAAAAAAAAAAAAAATTTAATAATCCTGCGATCTTGAAATCGAGTTTCGTTCAGCCTTGAACATTTTCTGTCATCAATCCCTCATTACTCACCCGCAAGTCTCAATACTTATGATGTGGACTTAATTCAACTAATCGAACTAATAGTTATTTGAATAGTGTTCTATACATTAATCTCTCTAGATTTTATTTAAATCGAGTTAGCTCAATACATGTATTACCAATATAAGTAACCCGGAATACTTCGATTGTACTTTATGAATATTAATACTTGAAGGAACCTTTCATGATAGAAGGAATATAATCATATGGAACTAATTTATGTAAGAAGTTTTATTTTATAGCTATTTTATCTTCACTGTTACATATAACGAACCTATTGAACCAACTTCTGCTTGCAATGATAAGATGATCCATCAAATATTCTAATTATTCTTTGTGAACGAAGAATTATACAGATAAGTACAAGAGATAAAGCTGCGCTCCTTGTTATTTATCACCCGGGGAACGCTTCTTACAATATTTATCATTCAGACCTTCTTGTATTTCCTTTTCACTTTGAGTTTAGAATAATATTCACCAAGCATGCGCTATGCTTGGCTATGCTTTAAACGAATTTCGGTAGAAATACATTATGACAATAAACGACTGCTTTTATGATTTGATCTCAAACGATGCATTTTCTCTGCAAAAAATATTTTCGGATATTTAAAAATTGCCTGTTCTCTTCAGATTGATGACTAATTCTGTGGCTTAAGAATAAGTACTTAAATTATTTTTGTGTTAATCAATTATTTTTATATTTCTTCTCCCTCTTTTTTCGCATTCTTTTGTCGTCTGTGTACCCGATATTCTTTATTTCCTAGTGATTTATCATTTTGAAATTTTTTTAAATGAATGTCGATTTGGTTAAAACTATCTTTGATACATTCCCTTGTCTGTATTATACCATTTTTCGTATTAGATGCGGTTTTCATATTTTTATCTCGTCTCTACCTATTTCCCCCTTTATTTTCCAGGGTATAACTGTATTTTTATATCTTCATCCCAGATCTAATCTTAGTCAAAGTAACTAGGCTATTGAAGCCACAAGAGGTTATTGTAAAATTTATTTTGAGCTAAGTATTGATTTGAAGGAGTGAGCGATTGGTATTTGAAATCACTGCCGCGAAGCTGTAATCAAACGGTTCATTCTCAATATGAAATAATAAATTCCAATTGATAATTTTCAATATAATAGTGTATTTGAGCAACACAAAAAAACTACAAGGAAAAACTTATTCAATGCCTGTCTTATGGTAGTAAGTTTTGCGCTTCATATTTCTCAATATCTCAGTTGAGGATTTGGTAATCCGTTCCACTATTCTTTGTTCACCTCATTATTAGTTATTCAAGCTTATTTCTGTACATTATTGCTCCTGAATTTTCCATTAATTTTTGCAAATGAGCTGAGCAATAACGATGAATTTTCCATGAATGGAAATTACATTGCAAGTAGCTATTTCATGAATGCATTCATGTCATCTAGCATAGCTGAAAGTTTGTTAGTCCTTTGTAAGTCATCTCAGATGATTGTTCAAAGTATTCGGTTTAAGGATATGCCCAAATATTCATCGCCTTCTACATCCTAACCTATTATCAATAATACTTCTAGTAAATAATGTATTGTGCACGGAGTAATTATGTCACGTTAGTTGTCATTAACCGTCGATTATTAGCAAGTATATTTCGACAAAAGACACCTGTCAACCTTTAATTTTGATATTTAGTTTTTTTTTTCAAAAACAATAGGTAGTTGCGAATAGAGACAAACTTTTACACATATTCATCATTAAAATTATCCTTTTTGGTTATTTGTAAGGGATTTGTGATGAATAGTGATACATTGAGCAAATAAATAAACGAATGATAACCCGTCATCGATTATTAAAGATTATAGAAATAATTTCCGGTTGGTTATTTCTGAAAATGACTGAATGCATTAAAGATTAGTGATTCTTCCAGAATGTAGAGTCATGACTGACTACTTATTATACCTTATAGCAATTATTATTCCTAATTGGTTGTTTCGAAAAGTGATTTGTGGCTATGGATTCATCCAGTAAATAGAAACATAACTATATTTTATCTATTCAAAATTATAATGATTGTGAGCTTGTTATTTTTAGAGATGAATTATATAGAAAAATTACTTCTATATTTGGTTATCTTAGAACTTAATTTTTAAATTTAATTTGTCTTTCAAGATTGTCCCTATTGACACTTGAAATTTACCGTCAATAGAATCTTTCTCTAGCAGGGAAATAAACTTCAATCTATTGTGCCAAGCAACAATAATTGCTTTCAATTATAGGTTATTTGGACAAGTGACTTGTAATGGATCATTTTTATTATTCTAGTAAATTTAGGCGTGACCACGTCCATTCATAATTAATTGCAAATATATTATTCAGCCGGTTATTTGAGAAAGTGTCTTACAACTATTAAAACAATTATGATATTCATATTTGGTTGTCTTGAGACCCTGAATATCTTAGTTTATAGAAGCTTATAAAAGATCTTTTGTCTTGTAAATTATATAACAAGAGAATATGAGCCGTGATTTCGGTCTGATTGTTGAGGTAATCGAGCCAGTATTTCTTGTCTATCCTACTAATTCATGAGACTGAGTCACACATTTCCACACACCCACAGATACAGACAGAGAGCAGCTGGGTTAATGTTCCAGCTTGTACTTACTTCCGGACAGAATTAGCAATAGACAATATCCAGTGAAATTCCTAGGGACCAAATCACGAGAACGAGGTTATATGGACGTAAAAAACGATTGTGCGAAGGCCAGGGACGCAGAGGGTTTGTGTTGTCGAGTCAGCCGTGGATTGTTGAACGGGGAGCGTGATGTTACACGCGTCGAACTCAACGCGTACACTGGCTGGGGACAGACGCGACCGCAGCGCTACCAGCGGACAAAATCGGAACTAAACTGTCTTTCTCCCCCTCTTAGAGATGACCGCCAGATATTGAAACAAATGTACTTGACTTTCCGACAGCAAAATAATAGGGCTCTGTCTAGTGGCTCAATGTTATCTACAGTCTAGTCTTGATTAATTTGTCCCTTTTCAATTATCTATGAAGCTATTCAATGGAACTCAGTATAAAAAAATAGAATGTAACTTGATTCACTGAGAACATTCACTTCACAGAAGTTCCACTGTTGTCATTTGTTTTTCAATCGAGATTTTTCCTAGTGAAAAATCTGATACATTATTAGGCCTACTACAAACTTATTATATGATGAAGCTTGTATTCATCAACTATTTTTAATAGGCAACAAATTATCATGCGTCCCAAGGTCGAGCATTTGTATTTTGTACAGGCATCATTCCTTTTGCAAGGTTGACTCTCTTTTTTAAATAATAAAGCAAGACTTCTGTTATCTGAACAACTCCTCTATGTTTTATTGTGTGTTTTCTTAACTTTGAATAATATGTTCGTCATAGCAACCACCCCTCACATTAACAACACAACATAATATAAAGCCTCCTTCACAGCCTAGAAGAGTTATTAAAAATATTTGACAATCTTAGTTCAATAATATAATGTGAATCTGATGTGAATTAAGTTGGATATAGGAAAAGCTCCACAAATTTGAAGCGTTCAATTTAAGCTAAATTATGGTAAATATGGTAACCATAGAGGTATAGAACATTCTATTTTAATTTGATTCATTATGTAGCATGAAATATTTATTAGCTTCTTAGTTAAAGTATTTCCCTATCGCTTTAGTTCTTTAATGGTCGGTCAACGTTTTTTTAATAATAAATTAAAAAAAAATGTAAATATCTATGATAGTTTGGTTACTATTATCATAGACGAACCATCAAGTTACATCCCTTACATCCCTGATCAATGCTATTATACATGATTTTAAGCTATAAACTCATTCCAATGTAATCTTCTTCCAATCTAGTCAGGAAAATTCATTTTCTATCTAAGTATTTCCTATACTCTCAGTTGTTGAAGAAAACCATGCATTTACTGCAAGAAAAGCAATTGATATTGGACTCTACATCGAAGATGGAACAAAAAATATGTCACTTCAAACTTGATGTTTAGTCACGAGCACTCGGTACTGCGCTTGGAAGGGCGCCCGCAGCTATAAAATGCTTTATTATCGCTTACCCGGTGGTACAGAACCCGCCTACAACTGTATTTTCTCCATTCATAACATCGCTATTTTCATTTTCATATTTCCATTATTGACATCATTAACCACGCACAAGTCTCAGACTCATGTCGGCATTAGCAAGAAAAAGAACTATTAATTGGTGAAACAGTATTTTTGCAGTAATTCATACATATTAATTTATTTTCTTAATTTGATGTTCGATTTGAAAAGTACATTACAAATCAAGAAAGTATAGCCTGAAATCAAAAAAATTGAAAACAATTTTTTTCAAATGAAAATAATAAGTTAGGTTTTAAAACGAAATTAAATAAGTAAATAATTAGAGAATAAATCAGTTGCAATAGAAACAATCTTATTGTTGTAGCTTATCAAACTTTGAAGTGTTATCCTGGTTGCCTAACCTACTCCTTCGCACAACTCAGGACAGTACTGTTGTAACCTGCAGGCCTACTCCAAAGATCATACTCACATGATGGTCTATTAGAGGCTTAATATCACATAGTTGGTCTAATAGCATCAGACTCAATTGTTGGTCTAATAGACTTGAATTTTTGTCTGTTAACCCCTACTATCAGTTGTACTATTAGAGACCCTACATTCGTGGGGCAGGTGATATACGAGATACCAGAATGCTTACTTCACAAGAATAGTGCACAGTTTTCACATAACTAATGCATAAATCTAATTTCAGAGAGCCTCTCTCTTGACATCAATCAACAGAACTGTTCACGGTGTTGTTAATCTGTGCAACGATGACGAGAATATTGAAAATAAAGAAAATTAAAATCTATTTTTTTATAATAGCTTAAAAATAATAAGATAGTGTATTTAAAACTAAATTAAATAATAAGTTAGTTACAATAGTTAGTACTGTTCTTTGCGAAACAATCAAAGTCTGTAGTAGAAACATTTGCCTGCTTAAGAACATCGTAATTCCAATCAGCCCCCTGATTTTGTGATCGCTAGTCTTAATGACAAGTAGGGATGGTACTATCACAGTGATGTAATTTCAAGTCAAATGAAAATCATCTGAGACTTTATTAAAATACTGTCAAGTCTTCGAAGAAATCATCAAGTTTGTCGCCAGTTTCCGTTCTTCTACTGAAAATGGGATTCGTGGAATAAAAAGAAATTCACTCGCGTTATTAGAGCTATTTAGGTTGCAATTCTGTTTTATTATCAAGCATACGCGGACCGCATAAGCAAGAACAAGCTGAATGAGTACATTTATTCAACGATATGATTTTTTGGCCCCTCACCCTTTGCTACAGAAAAACACGCCAGGTGCTAACAGGCACTTCCTTTGCTCTTCCGGTATCTCGAACAATGTACTACACCACTATTCTCTTTCGTTCTATCTACCTTTTTCCTCTCCTCTCTTTTCATCAATCTCTCTCTCCCACTCACTCAATCCCTCTCTTTTTCTCTGCCTTAACCTGCACCTGTTGCTCATCATTAGCTACTGATAATACTACTATATTCTCACCCTTATTTACAACTTTAACGAATAGAGTCTTTGAAACGAGTCTTTAACTTTAACGAATGAAACATTCAAATTACGGCTGTTGCTGGGAAACGTTTTTCACGAAACTATCACTTGTTTGGCTTATAATGGGTCCAAATGAACGCATCATGCACATATCCAAGAATATGAGACATTAAACGCGCTCTGAAATGCTTTGAAGGGCTGTGGAACAAAATTGAACACCCCCAAGGCATGATTCCAAGTGAAATGTACTTGGAAAAAATTGACAAAAATTGGGAAAATGGGATCACCGCACCTTTTTCATATCACCATCATTTCCAAAAACTGACTTTTCTCTGGAATTCTTGAATTGTATGTAATTTTACCAACTTTGAGGTCTAATTCTGTGTGAGAGAGTGTATCTTGCTTTGATTATGTAGGTATGTTTTTATTATGCCAAGCTATCCAAAACTGAATTTTAGCATGTTTTTATTCCACTAATAGTGAGAGCTGTTCTGATAACATTTAGTTCCTAAAAAACCCTCGTAATTCCAATCACCCCCCTGATTTTGTGATCGCTACTCATAATAACCAGTAGGGATGGCGAAATCATAGTGATAGAATTTCAAGTCAAATGACAATCTTCTAAAATTTTATTAGAAGACTATCAAGTCTCCGAAGATATCATAAAGTTCGTTTCCAGTTTTCGTTCTTCTACTGTAAATGGGATTGGTAGAATAAAAAGAAATTCCCTCACAATATTAGAGCTATTTCGAAATAGAGCATAATCGAAATCTGTGATGCTTTCCATGATGAAAAATTGCATATGCCTTTTGAATTTAAAACACCTTAAAATAACTGTTAGACCTCTCTCAAAGGCTGATAAAGCTTCTCTTATGAAGTGGAATGCATCTCTCCAGTTTAAGTGAGTAAAAGTTATAATTTCAATACGAATAAAGTGTGAGTTTTGATATTAGATTAATAATCGAAACCTTCCGTTATCAAACGTACTGTCATTGAAGTTACTCACGATTTAGAGTATTTTTTTCACATAAAGCAAGCAGTGCGTTTAAAAAGTACATCTTCATTCCAGAAAACCAAGCTTTCAAGAATTTGTCTATCTAACCGAGTCCATGATAACCTGCCTGTCTTGTACAGGCAACCACAGACCATCGTTAGCGGTCAATTATTGTTGCCTTGAGTGACCACTCGAATGCAATATTAGTGCTCCCATAGACAGTTATTACTCCATCAGGTTGCTTTGCCTACAGGAGTTGCGTAGGAATTGCTAGTCTGGTTTCGATTGCTCATTGCACAATGGGCAGTTGAAGATGTGAATGAGATATACATCTACGAGTGTAGAGGTTTGTCTGAACAATGTCTACTCACGGTTTTGGGTGATATTACCTCAACAATTATTATTAAAACTAACTCACCTTATTGGTTTCATTATCTGCCGTGTATTTTATCGAGCCTTCAAACTCAAATTATTGCTTTTATTACATCAGTTAAAATATTAACGAATTTGATTTTTAAAAAATAAACTTCATCGAAGGAGATGTTTATTACCTCACAGCTCAACTCAGACTGAAGAACCGGCCGATAAGAATAATGCAATACAATACTCATGGGAACTACTATCCTGCTGAATAAACACTATTTTGATAATAACTTTTCATAACTCCTTTCTTCTAAAATTTAAGTTCACCCTCAAACTTCCAAAAATGCATTACAAATTTAACAATACTGGAGGAGCAAATACTACAGTTGAAAGCAGCAATTATCCAATTATTGAATAAGGTGATTTCAGCAGATCTTTCAGCAGTACAAAAAAAACAGTTTCAAAAAAACCCAAATAATCAAAGCAATAATCAAAATACAAAATAATGGAACTGGTATGATGTGGGTAGACGACCCAAGAATCTGAAAATTCTTCATCATCATCACCATATTTGTCAGAAATTTCAATGTTTTCGATTCCTTCCGAATATTTCATGTCCATTTTCTGTCTATGAATAATAGGAACAAATGATCATTTTTGACCTAAAGTAGTAATAAATGTGAATGATAATCTCATATCAGTCATGATATCATTCTAGTCCAAATATAACAAAAATGAGAATTTGTTTTGGCATTAAATTTTTTATCGAATTTTAAATACGGTTCTAAACTGATGAGCTCAATCTTTTTACATTTATCTAGACGTGTTTTCTTAAACAGTGAAATTGTTTCATTAATTACAGTACAGTCATTATTAATTGCCTCAAGACGTTTACGATATGAATTTGATGAGAAATCGATTCAAACCATTAAATTTCAGATTTTGTTATCTCTCGAAACGAAAAAGCATTATTATAAGACAATTCCATAATAAATACTTTAGAACCTCTTTGGGCAGGATATGATGAGAGATCATGTCTGTCATACATCACACATTAGCTTTAGGTATTTGAATAAGTTAATGAATTTTCTGATAAGTTGCAGATGCCGTTACAGAAATTTGATCAACGACTTGCAATCTTTCCAAAGTGTCCAAATTCTGTTTGTAGTCAGTTTATTCAACATGTTATTGCTGGAATTCATATTTTTGACATTATCATTAAATTCTCGCCTCGTCGTTTTTCACAAAATGAAATTCGATATTTTCTTTTTTGTTAATAATTTCGTTGTAATGCTCCTTACCTGTTAGCCATGATATGACATTACCTAATTTCATTAAATAAACCTTTTTTTGTTCACTTACTTGAAGATGAATCAGTTATTTCCTTTTGAGTAATAAGAGTCTAATTTCATAAATATAATATTTCACCCAGTTTTTGTAGAGAAGCTAAAATGTCAGTTGAAATTACAGTGCTATTAAGATTTTTATTAAATTTTGAAGATAAAGAAGTACATACTGCAAGTTTATGATATTATAATAATGGATTATTTTGTATGTTTCATTGATAATGGTTGATTGGCCTATTTTAATCGGCACTACCCTAGCTGTGTCTTTCAGATCGGTCAATCGATATGATTGTGAACAGCAGAGCTGTTAGGCATACAATTATCAGAATTTTAGGCGTATCTACTGCATCTGCAACTCTATTTCGTGATCCAATTTTCAAGGTCTACTTTGATAACTATTTTGGCTATTTTAGAAGCTGGGAAATACTTTGGCAAAGGTTTTTTTATTTTGGATATTTCTTACAAATCTTTATTTTGCTTCATATTCTGGAGGGTTTTCACAAGTTTCATTCAAACTTTTGGTTTTAGTCTGTTTTTCCTTCTTAATTTTAGCTCTATTTATTTCGTGTAAAATTCTTTGAAATGTTCATTGGCACTATGCTCTTTAATCTCTGCTCATGTTCATTCCAAATCTGATACATATTTATTTGGTCCAAATGTTAATTCAAAAGGGGCTGTTTATACATATTGAAATTTTTAATTGATTGAGTTTTTGTAAGATATTTATTCTGTCGTTAATTCGTGTGCCTTGTGATTCTAGATGACCTGATGATACATAAGATTAAGTTATTTCATAAACTTCTAAAAAAGTGTTATTAAATTGTTTTTCTCTCTTTAATTGTCTTTAGTAGAGGATGTCTCGCAGAATATTGTTTTTAGTGCTTTCGTCACGGCTGCACTTTATATTTATATTTATAACATACATTTTCTAAAATATAGGCGTCAAGCATTTTGCTGAGAAAGTCAATTATTGTCAGAAATTTTTGTTGTCCGTAAGAGAGAATATCACTTTGTAATTCTTGAAGCGTTACTATAGATGTAGGTGTTCTTTGATAGGTTTCTTTGCCTATCATATTGTTACGGGTTATATCTCTAAAATAATGCTGGCAACACTTCGAATTAACACTCGCACTTTATTCACTCAAATTACTAACAACTCGCATTAATCAGTAATCTGTTATATCACACAAAATAAATCAATCAGAAACAGATACATCGATAATGTTCAGCTAATAATGAATTTGATTTATTACTATTCCAATACTGTTAAAAGGCTGATCAAATATAAAATAATAACTGTTCAAGAAACTGTCCAATAACTCGGAAAGAAACGTCTAAAAATATAACAGTTGAAACACTATGAAGCACTTATGAGTCACTGTATAAACGGTTAAAGAAGCCTGAATAATAATCTGTCACAATATACTGCATTTATCACTAAACACATTAAACTTTTATATATAACACAGTTTGTATTAGCGGTGACTGGTAAACAGTAACTGTCACTCTGCCACTTTATCACAACGTTCAAATCACAAATGAACTAAGGTCTATAAGAGCTTCTGCTTTATATACATTTTTAACATTCCAGAAAGATAGAGAGGCATCTCTATTTTTTTCTATCAAATTCTAAATAGAGTAAACACAAAAGAACATTTTCCATTTTTCAATACTATCCTAGTAGTATATGCATATCCATAGGTATATGAACCACAAGGCGAGGAGCAAACGGGAAGGGTAAACCAACATGCCAATTATAGCTTCGACTGGATGACTTATTGACACAGGCAGATAATAATACTTCTTTTTTCTTCCTAGCATTTCATAACTATATTTTACATTTAACCTATCATATTTTACTTGCAAACAATTACGGCGCTTAATTATCAACATGTTTGTGAATAGTATTATTTTCTTATTTTAGTATTGTTTCCTTTAATGCCTCTGTGATACGTTCTATATTCGTGCTATCTTCGAATTATTCCTAGCTGTTCATCTTTAACATTCTCACCAATCAATCTCTTACTGAAAATTTTAAATCTTGTTTTATCAAAACCATCTCTTTATTATTCTTCAGTTAGAGTTTGTATTATTTTATCATTCCATTTTCAATAGTTTTTCCTTGAACGTTACAATAAATTCCATAGGTCAGTGTTGAATTAAATTATGTTTTAATTTAATTAATGTTATCCCAGATTCGTCGGGATTTTAAAAAAGAAAGTAGTTCTTTGTTCGCAAAAAAATTATAATTAGGTTTGGACTTTCCTCGCTTTTTTATAAAGTGTATATGGTCGATATTTACTGGTCTTCTCTCATTTGCAATATGGATTCAATCGTTAGAGTTGCCTAAGAATGTACTGTTGCACAACTATCTTTATCTAAGAAAATAAAATTTTCAAAATGAGCATCAATCGTCAATAGCATTTAATAGTCATACATTTGAATGGAAAATTCAATCACGTATTCTAAAGTATTTTCTGTTCGTTTTTGAAGATTGGATAGAGAAAATCTTTGAAAGAACATTCACAATCAGTTGTGTTCGATGGAGCCGAAAGGTTGTAAATGAGATGAGGTTGAATTCTAACAAAATCTCGAGTTTCAATTTCGTTGAGCGTTGGATGTTTTCTCTCATCATTTACCACACTACCAACTCACAAGACTCAAGAATCACGTGGGCATTATCCGACTAAAATAATGACTCATTCACTCAGCAATATATTTCCATGAATAAGACATTAGAAAAGAGATGAGCTAGGAAAAGTTATATCCTGTTAAAATGGGCTATTGATAATTATTACTAAATGTGAAATGTCAACTATCTGGATCATGAAGTCCTGTCGATAATTATTAATATTGCAATAATACGATAACATCACCCTCCACCTTATGGTAATGGTTAGTATTTTATAAAGTTATAAACATTATTCAAAAACTTCTTCAAATAAGTCCATCAACATACTAACAATCAGAAATCTTGTTATTTCAGAACAGAGAAACGTTGTGGAGAATACTTACATTACAAACTCTTCAGTAAATAGCAAGGACTTTTTTGAAGCAAATAAGATTAACAAGAGAGCCAAGACAATGGCTTGGACAGGAGGATTGTTCTAGATTTTTAGAATGAGAACTCTTTGTCACTTTAGCATTGTATAGAAATTACATCTCTTGCTCCAAGACTTTGGCAAATATCCAGGATGAATTCTACAGTATTGTTACGAGTTCTAATGTCTAAAATAAGGCTGGCAGCACTAAAGTTCACACTTGATCTTTATTTACACAAATTAGTCTATTTACACACAAATATTATTGTAAGTTCAATTAATAAATAAAAACAGATCATCAAATGACAAGCTAATACTTATTTTTTTAGTAATTATTTACAAGAATTAAGGAATAATTAATTACAGGCTGATCGATAACAAAAGAAACTAGAGTCCAATAAACTGTACAATAATGTAGAGAGAAATTATAAAAAGAGCAACTAATCACTTACAAAAACACAGTCCAATTCGTTATTTGACAGTCCCAAATAATATCACTTAGCACAACGTCTTTGAACTATTAGTAAGCTGCACAAACAGTAAACACTTGTCTCTGCACTTGACACTGGGATCGAGCACTGTTTACTCCACTGGCACTGGATTGTCTCTCTCACGAGATCTGTAATACAATCTGTCACACAGGTTTGTAAACTAACTGTCACGCAAGCTTTTGTAAGTCTCAACTCCATGGTTCACGTGAGCTCATTTATATAGCTGTTGTAGTTGTATAATTCCAAGAATTGGCGGCTTCTCGAATCTTCAAGAATGCTTGGAATATAGACCTCGATTGTTCAAGAAAAATCTAGAATTGACGAGAAGATCAATTGAGTGAGAGAGTTGCACACTTGAAGAATAACAGTGACAAAGACATGTGAAGAGCAAGAGAATGAAGAACGGATTTTAAAGTCACGTCCAAACATGAAAACAATAGAATGATATAAATAGAACAAGTACGTGAATAACTGCTTGTTTGCTAACGAAACAGTATTTTACCATGGTATTATGCAGCTGATAGAGCTTCAACATCAACTTTTCTCCAGTTATAGTAATATGGATCTGTATCCTGATAATTGCAAACTCAATATAAAAACTTCAATATTTTCAAATAAAATTGTAGACAATTATGTATATCACCTTGAGACATCAAGAGACACAGATCAAACAAATAATAAATAATGATAATAAAATACATGCATTATTCATATTATCGACCGGTTTTGAACTTTTTCAATAACTATATAAATTTTCTTTTAGTTTTTGAAAGAATATGAGGGCTTATTTTTTCGCATATGATATAATTATTATTTAATATAATATATTAATAATAGTAATATAATATTAACTTTTTGTTGTAATTTAACGACTTGCAGTTGGTTTTAAATGATGAATAAATATTCTGTGAGTACATTTATTGCATACAAAAAAAAAATCTCTATTTTATGGGAAGTGATAGCCACGAGCCGTAGCTGGTATCTGTTCAATCAGAGAGATAAGCTGCGTTCTCGTAGGTCCCGTTCGTAACGGTGACCGATTAGATTGGCCAGCAAAAAAGACACTGTTCTCTGCTGTAAAATCACTTCCCGGTGGTTCGGAACCCACCTAAAACTGTAGGTCCAACTCATCAATCACCATCATCCAACTCATTACCCACGCACAGGTCTCAGACCTATGTGGGCTTCATCCTCAAAAAAAAAAAAAATATTCATTATATTATTGATGACAAATGTATGGTTCATTTAACAAGAGTTATTTTCTGAATTCTACTCAACGGATCCAGTAATTTCCTGATTCTAATAGGGATGATATTGAGGTCTTCATTCTAAAGTTGAATAACTGTCAATGAACGTCAATCTTGGAAGTAAGTCTCCTCCTGTATTGATTTTTCTGTTCATAGAATATGCTTTTTGTAACAAAAGGTCACAATTTAGTGAGGAAGGTCAGTGGGAGCGGTTTTTATTGATCAGAATAACGAAGAGAAATAGCTGGTTGATGAATTATAACGCAGCACATCCAGTGATCATTTCTCGGCTTTAGATTTTCGTCTGTTGTACATAACACGCTAGCTAGCGGCCAAATCTTGCAACTTCAAGGGTTGTAGAAGGCTTCGCGATGGCGCTTTATTCAAAAAGCTACCCTCGTTGCATACCTCCCCTTTCTTTCAGTTGTATGCTTATGTAAAATTATGCTCATTATTATAATATTGATTTATTATGTATGAAGAATAACAGGAAAAATAAAAACAGTATTAACAAATGAATGAGTCAAATAATTTTTTTCTCTCGACTTGTTTGAAAGGAAACTAGAGAAATATTTTATGAAACAGTAACATTTTTAATATCAAGCAATGAACTTCAATCTCAATTGGCTGATTCAGACGTTTTTCATGAGTTATTTAAAAACGTTTCAAGCGAAGAAACACTTAGAATTCTCATATTCTTGGATTTCTTGTTCCATAACGATCTGCGTTGTTAATATTAACTTTTTGTTGTAATTTAACGACTTGCAGTTAGTTTTAAATGATGAATAAATATTCTGTGAGTACATTTATTACATATTCGCAATTCGAAATTGACTGCAAGTCGTTAAATATACAACAAAAAGTTAATTCTCATACTTCTAAACTTTTCAAACATAATTCATGAGTGTCAATTTATCCAGGAAAGTAAGTAGTAAATCATTGGAGTATCCTATCTGCTCCTAATTAGGCTATACTAGGTCATGTTGACTATTATTATGCCGTGGGAATCAATATTAAATTATCTGAGTTCAGATATGCAGATTGACAGCTGCATGATATTACCATACATAGAGTTATCATGAATTTATGCAAATATTTCGATGATACTACTATGCAAATTATTCTATTGTATGATAATGTCATGTTGATATCAAATTGAATCATTGTGAGATAATATGCAGCAAATCAACGTGGTATCTGTCTATTGTTTTTGTAACTGAGTGGTTGATTTCTTGTGAAAGTTAACTCTCCATAACTCGCCGTTGTGATGTGTTTTCGAGTGAAAATCAAAACAAATAGAATACAAACCCAAACTTGATATGATTATTTTCTATGTAAATGAAGCCTCCACACGCTCAAAGTAATCGAGGAAGTTGTTTGCTCAATATTCAAGAGAGTGATCAAACAGGGAAAAACAGAAACTCTGTCCAATATCCAATATTCCATTTTGGAAACGTAGAATTTTTCAATCGCTTTTCTATATCACAAACAAAATTTCAACTTCATTTTGGAATAATCAATCTACATTTAATTCCTAAAACATTCACAAAAATATAGACTGTACTCTGGGTGAACAATTTTTGGAATGAACACAATTCAAGTACAAGACGTTGAAAATTCTGATATTAACTACCATGTTATGGAATATGATCAACCAAATAAGTATTTCATTTCCAATCAATCTTAAATCATTTTTTCATGGAAAATTACATTGAAAACAAGAACCTACTCACCAAAAATGTCTATTTGATTAGACTACAGTATGGATTGCTTTGCCCTAGAGTAAGTTTAAATGCTCACGCAAGGTATGCAAAGATAATGAATAATTAATTATTATATAAGTGAGCTCACACAATAATTTTAAATTAAGGTTTTTGTGCTTTGTATTCATGTGTTTTATTCAATTCTGAAGTGTTGCCGTGAATTTTGCAGTCTTTTTCAAAATATAGAACACATATGATTATATTAATATCACTTCAATCAAGTTCGCTTGTAACTGCGTGTAAATTTTAATGATAATAGAAGATTAATTCATTTCTATGATATTTAATATAATAATAATAATAATAATAGTAGTATTCCCAAAGCTAAGTCCTTCTATGAGTTTTATAAGATGTTATTATTTCATAAGATTCGTCCTTCAAATGATCATTTCCATTTTACCTGCTATCTTTCAATTTCTATGAAATTTAATACGATTTATTTTTCAAAAAATCAATTCTACTTTATTATTAAAATGAGATCTTTAGAAGTCTTTATGAAATTTACTATTCAAATAAGTTTTTATTAAACTGTGAGATATTCAAGCACATTTGGAAGTTCCAAAAGAGGAGAAAAGAATCTGGGTCAGTAGCTCAGTTATCGACCGTTAGAGCACAATCAGAGAACACTTCTAAAGAGTTGCAGGATAAATTTAAACTTTATCCATTTCTCCCCCTTGATGTCATGTTCAATTATGATTCTGACTTCTCATTTCTTTTCTAGAGGAAAAATCCGGTTGAAAAAAGAGAAAAGGGTTGAGAAAATCGTGGAAAAGGCGCCAGAGAATCGATTCGCTGACCGGGTTTGACCTCGTGAACGTGCCAAGCCCAACAGGAGCACACTATTGATTCAGGAGTGAAAGAGGCCGTAGACTGCAAGGCTCAGCTGGCTGAGATGCTTCCGGATTTAGCCACCAGGTGGCGCTAAAGTAGCTGCAGAGCACCGCCATTTTAGCAAGATGTCGGACGCTTTCACCGCGGCAACACAGTCGGCTATCGAAGAAAAACATCCAGGTGAGTTTTCCAAACGTCAGCGGTGAATTATCACCAAGTGACAACCAACCCTACAAATTTATATCCTCTTTGAACGCGCGCTTGTTCAAAACCACTCAAGTGTAAAATCACAATATGTCAGTGTACGTAGAGCTCTCTATAACTATACATAAAACGTGTCAACCTTGGAAAAGTCAAACGTGCTTTGTAAATCTACCGAATTAAATACAGGTATAATGTGCTTGATTCATTTGTCACTATCGAATTCATTCAATGAAAACATTCTTCAAAGAAAGGATGTTTGGAAATTCTCCTTCCACTGCAGTCTACAACTTTACTTATCTTGAATGATTTATAGTCTTCCTAATATTTTTCAACTAAACACCGGTACTGTCACCTCAGATTATATCATTATTCCAGAGAAGAAAATTGAGAAAATTTTAAATAGGACTATTGTATTTGACCATATTAATGACCAAAGTAAGGTAGTCATCCATTTGCATTGATAAACTTGATGAAAAAATTTGAAAATTTACAAGAAGTGGAAAGTAGACATAAATTCAATATAGATTTGAAATTATAGTTATTTTGTAATAAGTTAATACGGTATTTGAGTGAATAATTATTGAATATTTCATTGAAAATTATAAGGACTCCCTGATAAGAATTGTGAAACTATTATTGGAGATAACGATGTGATTGTGATAAAATGTTAACGTTAACGATAAAATGTAACCTAACGTTCACGTCAATCATTTGATTATTGTTTTTTGGATACAGTTGACAGTTATCATCTTTGAATCTGTTTCTCAGTTTAAATAACATTCCCAACCCAATGTTCAGATGAAATTATTTTCATATACAGCACTTTGTGGGAATCAATAAACACCCCTCGCATCTAGAATATTCCACTGCGGTCCAAACGTTTTGGTGATAGTAAGCACCCCATTGCAGTATGCCAGCAGGAAAGCCTCTAACCTCAAAACACTCTATTCTTAGTTTCGTTAGTGAGGCAATCATGTTATACTATGTCCTTGAATTGAAATTGCTTAGAAAATGGAAATCATAATGTCCATTTCAATTGAATGATATTCATAGATAAACATATTTTGTAAATATGTTTTATTGATTGGAAAATTAAATACTGTAGTTTCTAATCATTTGAAAACATTCATTGCGACAACTTTATGAGAACCACAATGACATTCTTATGAAAGAAACTCACTGAAAATTCCCACAATGCTATTATGAATGACGATATAAAATGAAAGTTATAAATCAAATTTTTGTAAATTAATAAAAATTGATCAAAAAATTAATCAATTGGAAGCTATAAGAATTATTATTTAGAAATTATTAGATTATGAAAATTCTACTTTTTTATTTATATATTACTTGAACTCCTTTCACAATAAAAATTATAGAGCTTTCATGTATGTTCTGATGATGTATTGAGCATTTTTTTTAACAGAAACACATCCTGCAAAAATTTGTCTTCGAAAACTTTCATATTATCAAATTTCATTTCCTTGGTTATCAGTCATTAATAATGAATTCGTTTCCTTCAACTTGAATTACTATCATAATAACGGGCTTGAAACAAGAAAAATGATTACAAATTATAATCATTTTGCAATTTTTGCAAAATTATTTTTCGGGTATCTGAAGTGTAGGTTATTAAAACCGTGTAGCTTATCATTCAAAACTGGATAATTTTCACTAAGCGAAAAAACAGCCTTCAGGGTTATCATAGAGAAGATGAATGCAAGATTGTTTAAGCTACCCTAGTTAGTGACAATCACCCACTGAAATTGGTATTAGTTCGCTACTCAGAATTGTTACTTTTCGTTTATGATAGTTTAATAAATAAGATTCAAAGCCTAAAAACATACTAGTTTGTAGTTACATCATTTTTAATCTCAATCAAACTGTAATTCTCAATAGCAAAATTAATATCTTTAAAGGAGTGATACCATTGGCTAACAAAATTGATGCATCAGTCAAGTATTATCTCAATAAGTATTACAGCTTTTGGGTTTTAATGTGAAACTTGTCACACCCACATTCAGCAAGGAGGAGAAGCTGAGCAAAGAAAGTCAACAGTGTAAAAAACTTGTGATCTTGATAAACAATCATTGGAAATTATTTTTAAATTGCTTATTATAAATAATTTTCAATTCTTGTTTATCATGAGTGTTTGCTGTTTTTGTAGACTTTTGACTTTCATTGGCTAGCTCTTCCTATTGCTACTAGTGGGTACGACAAGTCTCAGTACACAGTGAATTATAGTACTTTCTCTCAACATGATTCAGCGTATTAGAAGTATTAATTTCGTTATATGCATTTTTTTAGTTAATAGAGTTGATTTCTTTTAGGTTATTATAATTGTTGAAAATTCTAGCTTGATTGAGATTTATAATAGCGTAACTGCCGAGGCTAGTACTTCATTTTTGATAATAGGTGTTGTGGTAACATTTTTATCATTCAATTCTGATGCTGACTTTAATTCTAATTCAGGACTAACTTAGCACTAACTTATAGCTATGTGATGAATAAGAGATGTATTTCTACCCACTCTTCTCTGATATTTGGGTCACATTAATATAATTAGATCTAGGTAGGTAGGTTATTTTTATTTTTTATTATTCTCTGTCTTAGTCTGTTTCCAATTTGACCACTTTCAATTTTTGTTATTTTTCTATCTTGCCGAATTCTCATCGATAAATTGTTTTTATCTACAACTTGTTTGATAGCTGAGATGACTGCTATGTTTCAAGAGTATTGGAGTATTTTCATGGATAACTCAATGAGAAGGTTCAAGAGAATAGACGTGCTTGTAATGAATGAATACGCGGGTAGTCAGAGGCATGATTTTATTGACTAATTTTCAGACGGCTCCTTACATACCATACGGTACACTAGCATTTAACAACGTGCCAGGAGAGGTGCAGCTTCACATCATCAATTCACTCGCTCATTTATGATGTCACACCTCATTCATGAGGTCGTAAGACAATTCATGGAACATTCATGGAAGTTACCTGGGAAAAATAACCTCGTATCACCACAGCAGTTCGGCTTCCAGGAAAACAGAGGATGCCATTTTTCGAGCAACAAGTTCCATAATTGATAATTTAGACAATGTAAGAAAATGTATGGCAGTGTTTATGGATTTGGTAAGAGCCTTCGATACAGTATCGCACGACTTACTCCTGGAAATTTTTGGAGTTCTTCAAAAGGAACAGTGCTTGGACCCATATTAATACCTTATTTTTGCTAACGAACTGTGTTCAATTGATATTGATAGCAAAATTATTTCATATGCTGACGACGCTGCAGTCTTGTTCCAAGGTGAAAACTGGGATCATGTATTTAAGGCAGCTGAGCTGGGAATGAAAAAAGTTACAACTTGGTTACAGGATAACATTTCAACCTTCAACAACTCAAAGACAAAACTCATGACACAGAGGCCACAAAACTACAGAGAAACTCCTTCAAACTTCGTCACTGCAAGGAAAATAGAATAAATAATTGCGACTGCCCATCAATCGAGCGCGCAGATAATATGAAATATCTAGCAGTTACAATAGATGGCCTATTACGTCGGGATAAACATATCATACGCAGCTCATCAAAAATTAGAAATTAGACTAATTTTGCCAACAGAAATTTTAAAGAATATATATTACTCATTGGTTGAGTCGATAATAAGATATGGCATATTGGCATGTGGGGCTACATATAGAACAACTCTTTAAAGTTCAAACGTTAATTTTAAGGGTAATAGGTTTCAAGCATCCACTTTTTCCATCTCTATATTTCAGAAGGCTGCGTTTTAAGCGTTAGACAAATGCATCATACTGTATTCATAGAATTCTTACGTTCATCAAAAGAAGCCCCCAATTTTTTCAGCATTAAGCATTCTCTTTAATAATACACGCAGAAAACATAGATTTACTCATTGCTAGGATGAATATCTCATTTGCTCAAACATCAATAGTATAGTTATCTGGGACCAAAAATGTTCAATAGCTCCCCTTAGATATAAGAGAAATCATCCCAGTTCTTACATTGAAGAAAATAATCAGGTTATGGTTTTAATAGCTCAAAGAAGTGCAGTGAACAATTTATTTAATAAACTAATGAAAACAATTGAATTTGAATACTATCTATACATTCTGTTTTTGGAATAAATATATATAGTTTTTTCTAATAACTTTTGTAACCATTATCTAGTATACTAATCCTGTGGCACAGCGACACATATTTATATAGTGGGTGTCACCAACTAACAATTTTGAATAATCTGTCTAGTATTAAACATATAATTTGTATCATTATTTGTTCATAATTTTCAAGGTTTTGTTTGTTGGATAAATTTATTTATTTATTTATAATATTGCAAGAAATGAGTATTACTGTAACTACTTTTATTTATTGAATGCTTTCTCATTTTATTAATAAAAACTCTGATAAAACAAGGTTAATGGATCACATATATTACATAATTATTCACTGTCAACTGTCATGTATAGAATAATGAATGCAATTATACTCATTACAAGAATTAAATCAGGTTTTTTGTCATACATTTTTCATCTATATTGAAAAAAAATCTACAACAATTTATTCCAGCAATGCCAAGTTCAGAGACGAAATCATTATAATTTTTATTGTTTCAATAACAAATTAATATCATAGCTTGGCTTATTGTTTGTGGAATAGCGATTTTAGTATTTCATTTCTTGCCTTAATATCTTAGTTATGCATGATTTTTCTTGTTTCCTTCATTAACATCATTATTTTGATCATCTTTTATCAAATGAATTTCTTAGAAGCATGTGAAATTCTTGTAAGAGGATGAAAAGTTTTATAGCACAAACAAATCATTTTATCGTGAGGTTTCTTTTTCAAAAAAAATATTGCAGTAAATATTTTGTTTATTCATAAAAATAATACATTATTGTAATTGTATTGATGAAATTTTGATTTGTTGAAAGGAAACAGACTATGAACACAACGTTTTAAACTTGAGTCTTAAACATCAAAAATTGAATTTTTTCCAAAAGTTTAAAAACAATGTGGTCGGATCTCTTTCATGGCCTCTTATTTTGTCTTCTCATTGTAAATCATGCACTTTTACTCTTTACTGACAGTACAATAGCTATTATTATTACTAAACACTCCAATCATACCTAATTTCTCATGAGATTCGCTAAATTAATTAGGTCCTAGCCTCTCATGGAATTGGAATCGATCGACCTGATCAATAACATGATAACAGCAACCTAACCTAACCAAGTATAGTTTTAGAAACAAGATTAGTGAGTTCGACCATGGTTGATGTGCCCTCTCAGGCCCAGCGCAAGTATACTACAGCTCACACTACGTAATAAATTATGTTAGAGGTACTTTGTAATAATTATGTTTGAAAGGGTCAGAAACATTTCCCAAATAATGCCTATTGGTTGAAGAGGATAAATTTGAGGTGTAGATAATTGAGCTTGACTGGACTTTCATGGTTTGGACTGGCTAGTAATCAGATCAATAAATGTGAGGTTTATAATGAGCTGAATAGAACTGGAATCGAACTGGATTTCAATAGATTGAGGTACTTTTTATATTTAAAGTTAGTTTCCCCCATTCCAAAGCGATTCTCCAATATCTACGAGAACATTAAACATTCATCTTTCTAACACTCTGATTAAAATGAAACTACACGTAGTTCCAAAAACGGATGATCTCCCAATCATGAGGATGAAATGAATAGAAAAGCTTTGTTGATTATTGAGTATTCCAGGATATGGTCGAGGAGGTGCAGCTCTGATACAACTTTACTTCACGCCATCAAATTAGGCGGCTGTAAGAAATTGCGGTGTTGCCAGACATGAGACCACTTCATCAGCTGATAGTAACGAATCGCCAACATTAACGAACAAACTGGAACACTACCCGTGCGGTGTTGCCTAGTTTACAAGTTTGACGCTATCAGTCAATTGTTTTTCGCAACAGCGCAATTTGTTTCAACCGCCGAATTTGATGGATGACGTGGAGTATTGTAGATATAATGTTACTGTATACTATAAAAATAGTAGATTATCAATATAGAATAACAATGTAATTCCGATTTTCTTCCGTCAAAGTGTCTTCAGATAAAAAATTGCACCTTGACGATGCACGATACAAAATGTTTTCCACATTTTTTTTTTTTTTTAAAGACAAATGAATATGACAATGAAGACCAGAATTCAAACCAGTCAACATCCAGTGAGATTATAACATTTTAATTTATGAACTACTATCTTCCATCTCTAGTTCCTATCAAATAAAGAAAATCTACGAACTCCTTCTAGTTATTAGGTTAAATATAGATTTACTTCAGAATAATCATTATTCATGTAATAATGAGCCAGAAAATAGTTTTAAAGTCAAGATGGTTTCAAGGATGCTAATGTAGACGAGACGTGTGGGTGAACGGAGGATGACTTGGAGGAAAAGGTGATTGGAGGGGATGAAAGAGAAAATGGTGGTAAGGGCGGGACGTAGCAGTGGAAAAAAATAAGTTGAAAGAGTATGGCCACCTTATTATTATCAGAAGGCATTGCTTATCAATGGTGGGAGGGGTTGGGAGGTGTATATATGTTTGCTACCCGTCGCTCTGATGGCATTGGAATGAGGTAGGTTTGTGATGGATCGGGGGTGGAAGGGGAGTGAATTCAACGCAGAGTTTCAGCATTGTATTGATCAGTCCTGTGCAGTCAAAGCGGGAGGAACCAGGGCTGCCAACTTAATGCCAGATAACCCTTTCCTTACGAGGGGGTATGTGGGGGGCTTGGGATTTTGTGGTGTGACCTTCTCATAGGCCGTACTCATTCACTGTACAACGTATTTTAGCAAATGGATTTCTTTTTTTTATCTCTTCTCTAGCCGCTCTTTTTGCCTTTTCACTCGTTCCTGAAATTTCCGTGACCAGCCCATCAGAAAGATGGTGTGTCAGTAAAATAGAGCCATGACTAGTGTTGATTTAATTTAGAACGTTAAATCGTCCTAAAATAGATGTGTTCTATAAATAGCTCATGCAACCTTGAAATAATTTACTTGATGAAGCGGAAATCTAACTACAGTGCCACAACTATTTCCAAGTGATAATGTAGATTATTCCAAAGATTATTGGATCAATTAATTGAACTCCGCCTTCAATTTTTTAATATAATAATTCAACTTCTCAATAATTATCCTGTAGAAGTACAGAAGATAATTAAGGAGTACCGTTGGAACAACGTTTAGTGTTCGGTTGCAGTTTGAAACGATGAAGAAATATTTGGTAAGAAATGAATGTGAATGTTAGTGAAGTAGAAGAGATTGAGTAGACGGAAACGTAAATTCAAAATCCCATTACAATACATGAAAATTTACTTTTGATAAAGTTGGTTTACGAGATGAAATGATAGAGCAGATGAAGATGAAGTTGGAGAGCTATTTACGTTTAATTAAAACCATTTCACGTTTTGAGATTTGGAAGAAATACATTTTATTTTTCGTAATTTTAATTTCTAGTATCATCTATCATTCATTGGTTAATACCCTAATGTTCTTAATATTGAAAACCACCAATTTATTACAATTATTATTCTCGGAGAACCCATCCTTTCCTCATGTTGTCAATCTTCGTTTTTCTGGAAAAGACTAGATTTGTGAAAACTCATACTCAATTGTAATTTTAGCGAGCATGGTGGAGCCCTTTTTTCTCATTCAATGATTGATGTGGGAGCATTACATTTCAAAATTCAATAATTCACTGGTTTTTCAATCCAAGTATTTTCTTAAACACTTGTCCGTCAAAGTTGAGTAACCATTGATTTTAAGGGCCCCTAAAATCCATGTCACTGCTTATATTCAGCCTACTCATATTCAAAGTTCAACGAAGATTGAAAACAGCTCTCAAGTTTGTCTATGTTTGTTATTAAGGAGTCTAAAACTGTTGAACTATCTGAGCTTGTCAATTATTGTGAGTCGAGGAACAGCTTTAGCTAGTGAAATGTCTGAGCTTACATAACAACTCGCTATCAATTACAAAATCTTGTTAGTCTAGTCACGAATGCATATACATTTCAATCTGCAAGCTACATGTGCTCTTGAAGCCTTATCAGACGCTTTTAAGCCTGTTCATGATATATAAAGCGAAATGTATATGATAATGTGAGAGAGTTCTCAAGGAGGTAACAGTGTTATGAAGTACCAATGATAGCACTGACAATCAGGATTATGATTGTTTTTCATGGTTCATACTATATTATGGAAAGCCCAAAAGAAAAGCTCTTATAATATGAATGAGCTAGCCCAGTTTGAGGGAAAGCTCATGCATTCAATAATCCATTTATGCAAATAATATGACTCTTATATATGGACAATGAAGTGATGTTATTATATTCAATCTACAAGGTCAATCCTGGGAAATTTAACAATCAATGAATCGCCTGTAATTGATTGTGAAACTGTTCCTGTCTAGAAATATATAAATGAAATCAATAACATTTTTTCATGTTTTAGGCAGAATATCAATGATGTTTGTAAAACTTCGAATATAAGAAATGTTGCAACATCACTGGCTGGATAGATAATAAATATGTGCTTTAGTTGTCCCCAAATGAATGGTGTGCACAAAATTGAATAGATAGATGAACCGTTTGTTCATTGCATTTTTAACGTGGATTATTTCCATATTTTACATAAAATTATCAAAACTAATAGTTTTTTAAACTAATATTTTTTTAAAACAGGCGCTGAAGAGATTTCCTCGTAAAGGAATTTTGATTTGCATCTCGTCTCTTGTACTCTATGTAATATTTGAAACCGTTGTACAGACACAATACAATTTCTACATCTCACTAAAAATCCTACTCCTTCTCTTGGACCGTTGCCATTGGACTAAAGAATGATATTAACATCATCATAGTGCATAGTGGTGTTGTATTGTAGAAGAGTTCTATCCATATTATCTGACTACATAATGAATCAAGTACCAATCTCTTATTTTTCTGTGATCGGGTAAAAAACTTGAATCACGAATGTCAGTTCTCCAATTCAATTTTTTTACATGAATACGTTCCACTGCAGATCACGTTTATGTATAAAAACAGCGATTATCTCATTTGTAATTTGTAGTTTAATTGAGCCTGATTTGAGCTTGACTAGAGAAACACTTTCAGAAAATGTAGATATGTGTGGAAAATGAAATTGTAACTGAAAGAATAAATTGATATTAATTGAATTAGAATGATATAAAAAAGGGTTGGATGAATATTAATTTGACAAAACTATTAGAAAGAACTTCATTCTTATGTGACTGCAATGTTGAGGAATAATTATTCATAATAGGTTAACGTACAACATAAAACGAGGTAGTTCCAGCCAGTTGAATATAGAAATAATTGTCATCATTGTTTGTGGGAGTAAGAGGTGGCTTGTGACGCCTTGTGGTGTGATGGGGGGTGGTTTTAGAGGGAGGATTGAGGTTGCTGGTAAGGTTGGCAAGACTGAGGCAGCTCTTCCCTTCCCCGCGCAATCAAGACTCCGCCAGGCGAGTTGGCTGGCATTCATCGCCGGTGAGAATCAGACGACGACAACGTTGGTGTGCGCGCGTGATGTGATCAGAGAGTGAAAGAAGCGTCGAGATGCCCAAGCACAAGCCAACGCCGGTCGAGGATCTCGTCATCCCGCCACAGGACACAAAAATATGTGGCACGATATGCATGTGCCAGATGACTGCGGTGCTAAGCAGTGTCGCACTAGTCTATCTCACCGTGGCCATCTACATGCCGAGTCTCCGAGCCTTCAAGTCGGGGATAACAGAAACACCAGTCATGTGCACGACTACACGAGCTGTGAACAAGGACAACTGTGATTGGGGATCTTGTGGCGAATGGTGTCTCAGTAAAACCTCAGGTGCCTGTATTCAAATCTATGTAAACCTTCGAAATAACGGCAGCAGTGTGTTACTAGCCAATTGTACCAACAGTGCAAACAAGACTTGTTACGGTATAGATCAAGAGAACGCTAAAAAGTCCCGCTGCATCGCTGATGAGTGCCGTAACCTAACGGGCACCTTCAACTGTACCCAAGGTATGTGCATTAACATCACCGATGCCTTTGAGTGTGTCTTTAAAGACACCGATCCCCCATTAAAGTGCTCTGGGAGAAGAGGGAAAATAAACTGTATAGACATAGATGGTTTACAGAACTGTAACCGAGGGACTTGTGAAAAAATACGAACTCCTTACAACTGTGACAGGCGGTGTGTGGATATACCTACGCGTAATAAAAACACAATATTACTAAGTGGGGATAGAGTGTATCTTTCACAGTGTCAACGAGCTATGGTGATGGGGACAGAACAGGAGGTGTGGAACGAAAGTGATGAAAATGTTCTGATGGCTAGTTGTTATACTATTGAGAATACATCTCTGGGAGTGCAGGCTACTGATTGTATCAATGGCACTCTGTTGGATAAAAGTGTGCTTAGTGATTTGACCAATTTCACGTATTTGAGCTACTTGAGTGTGACAAATACAAGGATGTTGGATGAGAAAAGGAAGGTGGCACCACCTGAAATGGATCTGCTGATTTCAAACGAATCGAGGCTGTTAATTAATTTAGAAGGGTGTGTGAATACACTCCGTGATGAATGCAAGGAGTTCTTGAGGGAGTATGGTAAAGATGGCACCGATCACAACGCACGTGCTCGTTTTCCATGCTTCTTTGCCGTGGACAACACCGACGTAGTGGTGGCTCGCTTCAACCTGGAGGCCACCTATCGCGAGTTCATTGTCGCCTCGTTAGTGCCTTCAATCCTCTTTATTGTCAGTTGCCTCACACTGATTCTCTGCCAGAGAACGGTGGAGGTAGGTGATGACGCCAAAATGCGCTTCAAGCGGAAAGGCGCTGGAAACGCCTCGGAAAAGGACAACGGCCTCGGAGACGCCGGAGGGGGTGATGCCGCCATGGCACTCTGAGATCCGTCACGTAAGCATTTAGCATACTTAGCCATATACAACATGAGAAATTGCTTGAATCCATCCACGGCATGTAGAAGAAGAAGTTCTTTTTCTACATACTGTGTGTGGGTGGGGGGGGGGGGAGGGATGGTCGAGAGCATGTTAAAGGAGCTGGGGATCTAAGATTTCGATTCTGTGGATATGAAATCATCAAAATGTCTCATCTACACTAAGTTGCAATTTTTTTCAATCATTGATGATATAGTCATGATTCAAAATATGATACAAATCTCTAGAAAAAAAATACCAAGTCATGCAGTATAAAACTACTAGTCTATATATTCTATGAAGGTTTTACTTTAAAGATCATCCAATCAGCTTTGCTAAGATATTACCTTTAAAATTGGCTTATCTTGTTAGATTGGTGAGTAAATGAGTACGGTACGGAATAAATTTAATAATGATTTACATCAATTTCAGACCACAGATTCATAGAAAAAGCCAATATCAATTCTAGAAGTCGCTCCCAAGCAAATGAAAACGGGGACATTAAAATGGGTTATGGGTTAGAACAGTAGAATGGCTTGAGTAGTGCACATTAAATAAGGTGGATGCGACGTTAATGTCAATTGCGCCGTTAATGATCCGACAGCTAACTCTACAAAAAATTAAATGTGTATTCAATTAGTGTAATCAACAGTAATGATACCAATTTGTGCGCTGATGAAGTTTTGTACTTTTCTTTGCAAAGTAAACTGTCAGATTTGCAACACATCAACTCTAATTGAATCATTGATCTTGGCCTACCCTACTGAGATAAGCTATTAAAATTCATAATTTTTTTGGTCCTATTAATAAGTAAACAAAAATAGACAAATGAATAGAAATTATTTAGTGACAATAACCTCATGGATAGCAACTGCAACTCCTATGGGTGGTTTTTAGCCTCGAATTAATTTTATACTTCATAAAATAAAAAAAGTACAGCCGAATAATAAATAATCCATCGTTTCACTTCCAAATGTTCAAATTACGTAATTTTAAACAAAATAATTTCGCCAGAGTTAGTCAAATTTCCTTCAAGATTTTGTTTTTTATACTCATTTTTTTATTGATCTGATGAAGAAGTAAGCACTTAATGAACCTTGAAATCATCATTCAGTATAGAGTAAAACTTTCCACATAAAATACTAAATGTTAACGTGCAAACACAAAACAAACGCATCTTGTAGTATTAATCCGTCTATAGATGTAGGTGTTTATCTCTATTAATTCTTTAAAACAGATTCTTTGAATTTTGATTGAATTGCAATAAATTAGGGCTTTGGATCAAAATCAAGATTTACCGCCCTGCAGTATGCTCTAAAAAGTCTAATCCACTACTGCAGTTTACATGCCTTTGTCATCAATGTTTGAAATGGAATCTGAAATCGAATCGTAGCGATATCATATTTTTTCTTCAATTGCTTTAAAACTGTATTCTATTTCGTGTGAAGTAAAATTTTTTAATCCAGTATGTTAATTTAACAGTATCCACATCAATCCTGGAATTCCAATAGTTTTAATAACTTGCTCAGCATTTCCAATGGTTTTATGAACAATAATTGCTAAAATTAATTTCAGGTAATCTCAAGTTACTTCGGTGTAAAATAAGTCAGCTGTATCAATAGACTTTCATCAAAAAGTTAATTCTTATTGTTTCAACGCAGTATAAATGAAAATGGTTGGGGGCGAACACATTACTTCAGCTGAATTGATGATGAATTGTTGATTTGAATACAGTCTCTTCGTTTGAAATATACTGTATTTTGAAGTGGAATAACATTGGTAACCAGATTACAATCCTAACTCAATCTTTCGCAATTGGTAAATGAGCAATTGAAATCATTGAATCAGGAAACGTATAATTCTTGTAAATTTTTGTAGGTAAAAAATTTCAACTTTATTCTGACTTGTTTTCTTTATTCATTTCTCAAACTTTCCATGATCTGTTGAAGCATTGAAAGTGCTCTCGCTTATATCTTATCCTTCCTATCCTACTCTATTTTCCGGCCTTTTTTCTCATTTTGCTTCACTATCGTTTTATTTTCACTTTTTCTCTATTATATCATGCCCTTTTTATGTGATATTTAACGCTGCCCAGATTTAAAGACATGGAAAACATAAATAGTCATGAAATCGGTGTAAAGAACTTTTCCTGTTTAACTCACATTAATGTGTAAATATCTTGCAGCACGAACTGGAACTCTAAGTTCAAGTGAATGGAAATTTGGATACCGCATCGATTTCTGGTGATTTCAAACCCAGTTATTCTGTTTTTAGGTAACCATAAAAAGGTTCAAACTTTATGGTGATAGTCAGGCTCCATGCTAGAATTGTATTGATATTCTATGTTTTATTCGTATTCTCAAGGTACTTGGAAGGATTGATTATACATGACTGAACAAACTTGAATGTACAATAAACTCGTAGATTAATAATAATAATAATATAATAATAATAATTTCTCTGGATGATGGAGAACACATCCAGAGGAGTTTATTGATATAGCTCAAACATGACAATATTATTAAATATAAAACACAGTGATTTCATTGCTAAATTTGAAAAAATATGATTCCCCACTATAAAATTCAAATTGCCTGAGTACTTGGGATTGCTTATGTTATAACTTAGAGATTAATTAGTACGATTCAAGTTGATATGCTCTTTATTCATTTGGTAATAATGTATTCTTGCTGAACTAAAAACTGATTTAAATTCCCCGTGAAAATTGGATTTGGAACATTTCAAAGCTTACTTTCAATACCTCGAATTCATAAGCTACAATAAGGTTATTCGGGCTTAGCGGGTAATGAAGGGTGAGCAGGTCTTGTTTGATTTTCATAAAAATCAAATAATATGAGGTAAAAGTTGAAACAGCTATAATCGCTCATTATACATAATTATAGTATAGAATAAATTACACTCGAAGCAACATTTCTACTCCTCTAAACAACCTTTTATAATGATAGAAACAGTCAAGTTAAATCTGTGCCTACATCAATCCGTTTAAACTCTCTAGTTGCCTCAATGTAAGAAAACCAGATTGAAAATCCTTTACTCCAAGGAAATTTTTGATGGAAAGTGACATATTAAGTTGCTAGTTATAGTAGCTCACAAAATTGTATTACCCTAATGTACTAGTCACATAGTACACATTGTACTGGATTGATAAGAGCAGATCATAAGTTTCTGACATTCCATATAATTTATTCAATTTTTCATATATTTTTAATCTCCTTATTAATTTTAAAGAAGTTGTGGAAAGTTGAACACTGTGTGCAAGAGTTCTATGAAGGCTTTTCTTCAGTCATGGATAAAATTTATTCTATGAGAGACATACCCTATACTTACTTACTTACTTACTTATCCAGCGCTACAGCCCGAGGTGGGCCCTGGCCTCCGCCACAACTAGCCTCCATCCTTCTCTGTCGCTTGCCTTCCTCTTCCATCCTTGTACACCCATCCTTCTCAGGTCATTTGTCACCTGGTCAATCCATCTACTCCTAGGTCGACCTTTCTTCCTTCTACTATGGAGCCTGCTGTTGAAAACAATGCTTGGCATTCTAGCCTCGTTCATTCTTATTACATGCCCTAGCCACCTAATCCTTTGCGACTTTATGAACCGTACAATATTTTCTCCATGGATAAAAGACTCTAGCTCATCGTTCTTTCTTATTCTCCACTGCCCATTCACTTGTACGGGGCCATAGATTTTCCTGAGAGACATACCCTATATTCCCATCAAAATTCCCAATATAGAAAACTGAGAACCCTTTCGAGTAGCGTGCTTTGTTGGTAATCTAGTATAGGCCCTACTTCCATGGGTGGTTGGTCTGTAATTACGTCGACAAAATTCAGACAGCTATTGATTATTATTGATTATTAATAACATCGAAGCAGAATCAGGTGCCTGTTCTCTATTGATGTGAACTGAAAAACGGAGCACTGAAGTCCTTGGCAAATAAGAGCTGTTATCTATAGAATGACTGCGACATTTCTATTGATCCCTACGGCTTTCTTCAGAGCGCAACTCACCCACACATAAACAGGAGCACCACGCATTGGAAAATATACACGCAAACGTGAATATACTCAACTACATGCTGTGTTCTCGTTCAGGCTTATACAAACATGAAAAATAGGTAAATTGTAGTGTAAACACGAGAATCGGCGAACGCGAGTACATGAACTTTATTGTACTTTCTTGAATTTTAGAGCTAGAGATTACTAGCTAGCTACAATGCTGTATTCTTCGAAATGTTTATCTGAATAATATTAAAACTATTACTGTCTATATGAATTTATTTCTATCTTGAATTTATATTATTCATTATTTTTATATTAATAGCTCTTTCAAGATCTTCAAGATAACAGGCCGCTTGCTAGTTTCGTAAAATAGTTTTCATGAACATTTTTTCCCAAATAAATAATGTTTAATTTTTGCTTAATTTTCCAATAAAAGTTAACCAATTTAATTTTTGTATGGCATTATCAATTTATTTGAAAGATTCGTCCATGGAGAAGTCAAAACACTGTGAAACGATTAATTAATCGTTAAATTGTAATAATAGATTGTCTAATAACTTACATATCAATGCATGATGGGGAAGTGATAGCCGTGAGCCCTAGCAGGTATATATGTCTAAAACTGTAGGTGCAACACATCAATCACCATCATAAGTTTTTACTCACACACAGGTATCAGACTATGTGGGCTTCATCCTTCAAAAAAAAATCGCTCTAATCATGTATTTTTATATAGAAAGAAGAATTATGTAGGGTATATGCATGAATAGAGAAAAAAATTGAAATAATTGTTGGAGAACAATAATAAAAATATAATCAAAGTAGGGAATGACAAAGAAAAAAGCTTATTCTTTCTTAGTAATGGCGAAGGTGATATTGTGGAAGGTATCCATAATGAATAATAAGACGAAATTGTCACAACCACATTTATTAAAAGTTCGAGAAACTAATTTCGGTTGTTACACCATTATCAATCTCAATCAAACTGAAAACTGAAGTACAGAGTAGCCTTATATATACTGTACATGGAATGATACTATTGGCTAAGAGGGAAAGAGGCTGACCTAAATCGGACGTTGTGATTGGTTGTCAAGTCACGCCCCCTGGTGGGAGGAGTAGCAAAAATACGAGTCAAATCAATAACTAAACACTGTGAAAATCAAGAAAGTAACAAAAAAGTGTAATGTCAATGTGTAAAAGTGTAAAGTGTAGCAGTCAATGCTAGCATTACTGTAACTGAAACTGGGGAAAGGTCATGGATAACGGTGCCTTACCTTGGCCCAGTTTCTGATAAATTAGGAAAACAACTGAAAAAGAACGGTTTTGATGTAGCTTTTCAAACCAAACCAATTTTAAAGAGCTTATTTGGGCGTAGTAGAGACAAAATTGATATCTGGGATAAAAGTGGGGTATATAAATTGAATTGCGGTGATAGTAATGCTTGTTATGTAGGCCAGACTGGTAGGAGTTTCAAATGTAGGGTAAATGAACATATCAGGGATTGGAAAACCCAAAAAGGAGATTCAAATTTTGCAGAACATCTCATTAATAATGGAAAATGTTGAATTTCTGCATTTGATTGGCAAAGGCAGACAATTGAACATTTTAGAAGCTTTGGAGATAACTAAGTTGGTAAAAAACGATTCCATAACTAATTTAAATGACCAAATTTATTTTAACCAATTCAATACAACTAACTTGGTTTCATTATAATTCCAGCCTATTTGTAAAAAAGCAGTTCTTATGTGTATTTCTCAGTTGACCTTGATTACACTTCATTGAGCTTCTATTTTAAAAAAAAATTTTTTTTAATTTTAGTTTGATTAAATTCTAGCCTTATTACACTTTTTTGTTACTTTTTTGATTTTCACAGTGTTTAGTTATTGATTTGACTCGTATTTTTGCTTGTTACTCCTCCCACCAGGGGGCGTGACTTGACAACCAATCACAACGTCCGATTTAGGTCAGCCTCTTTCCCTCTTAGCCAATAGTATCATTCCATGTACAGTATATATAAGGCTACTCTGTACTTCAGTTTTCAGTTTGATTGAGATTGATAATGGTGTAACAACCGAAACTAGTTTCTCGAACTTTTAATAAATGTGGTTGTGACAATTTCGTCTTATTATTCAATAAAAGCTTATTCTTTCAAAAATATGCAAATTAAAAAATTAGAAATCATCTATATTCTAATTTTAAATGACTTTGAAAATTGAATAATTTATTGTTAGTGTTCCTATTCAAAGGATTTGAAATTTCTATTGATTTTAGATTTTCCATTATTATATTGGAAAGCTATTTTGTCTCTCAGAAATCTAATGTGAAGTATAGTACGTTTAATTATCCAGTGGTATGAAATAATTCACACAACGAACATTTCTCTTTTACCCCCTCTAATAATATAGCTTTTTTCCTGAAATGGCACTCTCAACTATAAATTGTATAGTGTACATTGCACAATATACGATGCCCAATTAACTGATACAGACTACTCTAATACCGTTATACTATAATATATATGTTATACTATAACATATTATGTTACATAGCATACTAATACTGATACACTTTTACCTCATGTGTATTACCTTCAAGTTTTTGTTTTTTGGAATCCCATTTTGACCAGCTTTCTATTTGGCTGCAGTTCGATACACCATCCAGTAAAATAATCGCACGAGTTTCGATACTTGATAATATCAATACTTCATACCATCGATTGGAATTGTGTATCAAATGTTTTGCGTATCAAAGTGTCTGTATGAAACAGCATTTTATCGCACTAATTGATGTCTTTTTTTCGTATCGTGAACAAAATGTAGTTTATCATAAACAGGAAAATAAAACATCTAACAAATTTATTGGAGAAAAAAAAATATTTTCTCACGTAGGCTGAAACGTGATTTGTTCATTTTCAACAGCTATCTGGATCGGTAGTGTTCTCTTTTTATCGGTTAGGTTTAGGTTAGGCATTGGTTGGTTAGGTTGGCTTTGGTTAGCTAAGGGTCGATTACATTGGGATAGTACTAGCTAAGCGAGTACCGAATAGAAACGTTTCAGACTGACTGTGCTACAGCAGCTTTTCTAGGCATTTGTGCTCAAAATGATTGTGATATTTGTTATCACTTTCAAAAATACTTCAACATGAGAACATCAAGTTGAAAAATTCTTAGGCTTTTATTCGGTACCTTAACCACTAAGCATTTCTAAAACTTTTTTCATTAACACATCATTATTTTTGTGTGGTGCACTAGTCCTCGAAGTGTAAATGTGTCGTTAAAACGCTATATAAGTACCACGTTATCAGCTGTTTGTTACGATTCGGATGATACAGAAAAGGGGTGTTGATAAGCAAGAGAGTATCGATACTTCTAATCGATATCGAAACTCGTGCGATTATTTCACTGGATGGGATATCGAACTGCAACCTTTAATTTGACCAGCTTCTTCCACAAATGCCTCATTGGAAAAACAATTGATTTAATTCACTGTACTCTTTTAATTTATGACACTAGAAAAATTCTTATATTTTGTTATTTGGATTTTGTTGCAGGCATTCCCCTCCTCCAGGATAGTCCTACACATCAGCAACAGCACGTTTTCTCGTTGCAGGACTATTGACTGACGCAATTGCCCAGCAGCAAGCAGCTCACCAACGCATCTGTAAATAATTTACTTACGTTCGCACTTGCCACCGCCAAAGCACGGAGGGGAAAGCGTCTTCGCTCCTATCGACCGATTCCAAACTAAGAATCGTCGCCATAGAACAAAAAGACTTTCTAATCAAATTTATTACGAATTTTTTATGAGTACCGTCGCAAACGAACTGTGAAGGAAGCATACGACTGACAGGAAAAAATTGCTCATACAATTTTATCACTAACAGAAGAAAGAAAATATAAAAAAACACGCGGGGGAAATATTTCTCAAGTAATATAATAAGAAAAATCTAATCCTTCCATAGCAAACAAAGCAGTACGGTGCTTTTTAACCTGTGATTTTTGTTGGTTACAGGAAAGCCAAATAAGTGATAAAGACAATTGCTTTATAAATTATTGATCCTTCCACGAAACTATCCTATCATAAGTTTATATTGATCGGAAAACAACAGCGAAATATATAAATTAAAGCTATTCGCTTGTTGAAATATTATTTCAATGGAATAACACATTTTCCAGGAAGAACAAATACAACCTGATCTTCCATTTTACTATTATTATTCACGTAAATATCGTTAGAAATCTCATTGTACGATACACTGTGTTATGTTCGGAATTTTCTTCGATTTTCGATGTCAGTAATAATAAGTAAGTTCAGATGGCAATGTTAGAAGATCATCGCGTAGATCACCAAATCGCGTCATAGAAAACAAAAACGTTAGTAGCGGTTCGCCTTTTCTCTCAATTAAATTCGCTATTTAACTCGCTTAATGATTTTTAACTAGGGGTTTCAAAGTTTAGATGCATAGTTGCTGATTTAGGATAGTTAGGGGTTGTCAAGAGGAACAATAGAAAGAAGGGTGGAGAATTTTAAAATTCAATAGCTATCTAGAATTAGTTTTCTGAAGTAGGAGGAGTCTAGGAATCGTAAAGACAACAAAAATAAGGATTTGTAAAAGAATCGTAAATTGAGTGGATAGATTCCTGGAATAGTCTCCAGCAGTAGAAACAATAAAACGGAGAGGTAACAGGAAGAATAATTTTTGTTGGAAAAATTTTGGATACCAAGCTTTCTAGAGATAACTTCCCAAACTAAGGGAGCATAGTTTGGGTGGGGGTAAGTGGTAATGATAATTAGATAGGTGTTGCAGATTAACCGTCAAAGTGAGAAAAAGAAACGGCCTCAGCATAGATTCGGAGGAGACTCGGATCATAATGGGGGCGGAGGAGGAGGAGGAAGAGGAAGAGGAGGAGGAGGAGAATGGCCATGGAAGTCATGAGGGGGAGGAGGGGGACGATGAGGAGAAAGATCCAGCCACCAAAGATCCAAATGCCGACGAGGAGGCCGAAGAGCTTGAGACCCTCATGGAAAAGGCCAAATTCTACACGTCGCTGTGCATGGGAACAACTGCTATTTTGTCGGTGTTTGCTTTTCTCTTTTTAATTCCGTTCATCGTTGATCCAGCCATTTCAACGATCCTGGCCGACTACCAACAGGAGCCAGTGACGTGTGTGGCCACCGAGCACATCTACTCGGAGGGTCTCAGCAATTGCACTTGGGCGTCATGCAGAGAGGGCTGCACCACAGCCGCTCTGCGCTGTCACCAGATACGTGTCAACTATTCGCTCATCACATTTGACAACTGGACCAAGGTGAGCATAAAAAAGGTCATGATGATATATTAAAAATATCAACATACTCCAAAGTTCGTATGCGTATTCCTGATACCACTTTGGTGCTTTTGAATCCTCAATTACATATTGGGAGAGTTTATTAGCTACTAGCTAGTAAGTCAATTAGTTGAATAGTTATCCTCTACACATTAAATTTCCTACTCACCCAGTAGCCAACGAATCCCTTATTGCTAAACCATTTGATAACAATATAATTGAAGCTAGTCTACTAGCAGCCATGATTATACACGGCTAGATTGCTAGCTGACAAACCCACAAGCCAGCAAATAGCAAGCAAAAAGTCCAGTGATGTTGAAGATCCATCTTGTTTCCACTATTATGTATTATAAACTTAAAAAACACTTTTGAATGGAAATTGACTCACGTTATGGCGTGACGGCCGTTTCACTCTGTTGTCTAGAGCATCATCAGACGACCCACAGTACACTCTTCGAGTGGGTCGTCTGATGATGCTCTAGACAACAGAGCGAAACGGCCGTCACGCCATAACGTGAGTCAATTTCCATTCAAAAGTGTTTTTTAAGTTTATAATAAAAAGTCCAGATTTCAATTTTTTCGTAAAGTGTAGATAGGCTGCTAGCTACCCATTGAAACCAATTACACTGGGCGAGTTAACAAACAGATTATAAATTTGCTAGAGATTGGCTAGTAAACTTGCTTAATATATTTGCCGTTTCGATACAGAGAAGATGAAGTCGACTTCACGCTTCAAAAATACTTTTGATAGTCTCATGAATATGGACCTTAAAATCGTCATTATTCCTTTCAAGGTGATCCTGATTTTTTAATTACCATGTCTTCGAAATGCTGGGGTAGAAGTATTTGAGACACTTGTCAAATTTTGCTTTAGTGGGTCCAAGTTTTGTTTTAGACGGTTCTGGAGGGGGTCAGATGCAAGAGAGAACTGTCAATAAAAGAACATGTCAATTATTGTGCAAGAAGTTTCCTTCAATATAAACCAAAAGTGAATCAATCTTCACCTTATTTTTCTAATTTAAATTATTATTGAAATACCAGAAATATACTATTAAACCAATTTTGATTGTAACTTGTTACAATAAGCAGGACATTTCAAAAAAAATTGTTGAAAATTTGATTGGCATGCCATCAATTTAATTTACATGCGATTCATCTCGGATTTTCTGTAATACTTTCGTCTAAAGCTGGGCATTCACGTTCCAACTTGCAGTACCACTTGCAGTACTGCTAGTAGTACTGCTAGATGGATAGTCGACTCCACTCACGCTCCTACTTACAATCCAACTTTATTCCTAATCAGCTGTGAACGTCGCTCTTGAGCCGAAAAATGTAACCGAAGTTGCCCGATGTTGCCCGAACTTACCCGAAGGTCATGCACTGACTGAGATAAGATGGACGAATTTGATCCGACTGCCCCACACACGCTCCAACACGGTCGACATTCGTAAGTCGTCCCTCTAGTGGTCCCTCTAGTGGTCCATCTAGTCGTCCATCTACAATTCCAACCATCCAACAAGCCCATTCACGTTCCGTTTTCGGATCCAACCTTGAAGGTTGGACTGCAAGTGGTACTGCAAATCGGAACGTGAATGCCCAGCTTAAGCGGCGCAGACTTCATAGAATAATTGGAGGGGGGGGGGGATGCAAGATCCACCAGCAGAGCAGAGACCTAAGTCTGGAAATGGTATGACATGAAGTCTATAATAAGGGTAAAATATTAGGGTGGGGGGTTAAAATATTGAGAGGTATATCCACAGGTCTATTAGTAGTTAATTCATTATATTTATGAATATTATTTGTCTCACATTCGACCTATTAATTTCAAGGAAAATTGAAATTGGGTGACTCGCTAGTATTTAGTTTAGATACTGACTGCATCCACCATCACCAGTCAACTGAAATAATTCTGGCTAGTAGGCTATAATATTATTCATTCTATAGAGGGACAGTCAGACGAAAAAAACAATATTGAGCCTGTATGAGTATTTCTTGGGGAATATTGGTTTTACTGACTCATTACCGGTGCTGCTGCCTCGATAATGAACCATAACTGTAAGACTAGGACCTAGGCAATGCAAACAATAAACAAACAAATCATACGTGCTTTTTGGAAGTCTAATATTTTAAGCTTTGAGGAAGTGAGTAAGAATTGCGAAAGCTCCATGGTTTTGTAGGGCGTACTTTCACGCTGATTAGAATCAAATAATGTAATATGAAAAGAAAATTGAAAAAATTCAGTACTTGACCAGTTTATTTGATTTTCTTTGGCAGAAATATTGGGAGGGGGGAAATGTATGCACTGCCCCCCCCCCAGAGTGATTATTGGGGGGGCAGAAAGTGCCTTGCCTCCCGCCCCCCCCCCCCCCCAAGGTCGGCGCCGCTGTTTCATCTGTACAATATTATTTTACCACTTGTTCAAAATTTTGATTATAATATGAAATGGATTGACATGATGTAATACTAACGTAGTTCTGAGCTTTCATAATGTAGAAAACTTATGTTTTCTTTATAAACCATGAGTTTGACTTTCCCGTGTGTAACCATAAGAGATTCAGGTGTATAGTTAGTTCACCTCCAAGCGAATCCTGAGTACATGACCTGACAAATACGGTGCTCAGACAAGCCACAAGATCTTCCGAACTCACAAGACACTATTAATTTTGAATGACACTATTAATTTGTATTGTACCATCAATTTTGTCATAAGATGGATAAATGCATGTTGTTTGATGAATTAATGCTTTCTTCGCTAATAGAATTGATTTTTTTGTCTGCAGCTGAATACTCCAGTGGACGAAATCGACTGGTTTGTCAACGACACAAAGTTCTTCATCAACACAGAAGGCTGTGGCTACCCGCCCCGCGTAAACTGCTCGGTGTTTGCCAAGAAGTACGGCTTCAAGAACCTTGGAACTCCGTTTCCCTGCTACTACAGCAAGAACTACCCGGAAATGGTAGTGGCCAGGTACAGTTGGGACGATAACCTCAGGTACTTGATATTGTCACTCATCATTCCCAACCTGCTGTTCGGTATCTCCATTGGTGTGCTCAGCTACTGGTACTGTCCAAGGTGCAATCAAGAAGATCTGGACACCGCGTCATTTGTCGAAAAGTTTCCCCCACCGAAAGACGAGTAAGTAGATAATATCAAGATACTGCAGAAAAATGTCATATTTATATATATATTCTCATGTTTAGTTTTTCAAATTTAAAAAAAATAAAATATATATTAAAACAAAATCAGTCCTTCAAAAATTATTATTCATCCTCTGGCTTGCAGTGGAATCGTGTTTCTGCTTTGTTATGATAGTTTCCTCTGCTTTGTTTTTTTTTAGTTTTACCTGTTTATTTTTTATCTTTATCAGTCTCTTTCATTGATTGATTTATCTTATTTAGATAACCCGTATTAGACAATTTTATCCATATCAATGTAAACTAGTGGGACATGTTGAGGTAAAAGATTAAGTGTAAGAATGACCTCAATGGCCAAGACTTTCCCTCTTTGTGTAATTCTTCTCTCAGATCCAAGCTCTATTTTTCTTTCTTTTTTTAACAATCTCATCAATAATAATTTCTGCTGAACAGTACCTTAAAATTTATATTTGTTGTATTTATAATCTTCTCTATTCAAACTATTCAACCATTCACTTTTCAAAAATCACTGTACTATCACTTGAACTAAGTGAGTTCACTTGAATTCACTATAATTGTACTAATCACTAACCACTTGAAATATGGGATCTGAGAGTTGCTAATATTAATAATACTTTCATTCATGTACACAAATAATAAATTTGTACACAAACATAAATTTACACAAATAAAGTCATCCGAATCACTTTGTGGCAACCGGAGTGGTGTAATAAGTTCGGTCGTTTTTTTATCTCAGACTGAATGATTCTCCTACAGTCACGGGTTGAATTCCCGTTTAGGCGTTTCTTTACTGCCAACTTAAATCTGTAGCAGCCGAGGTAGTACAATCCGTTCGGGCGCAGGCTTGATTCTTGTTCAGCCTGGCATATTTTGTGTTATCCCATTACCCATACACAGATCTTAGACTTGAATTAAAATCATCTGAAATAATAGAAATTAAATGGAAAATATATTATTTTCTATATTTGCTTTTCTCGTTTTTGCTGTCTTTGCTTATTCTCGTCTATTTTTCTTTTTTAATCATTCAATTAGTGTTCCAGTCGTATTCTTGTCGACCAATACCTCAAAGATATGTTGAAAGGGTGAAATTCCAAAAAAACTGTCTGAAAATAAAAACTGAGCTGTGGTGATAACGGTTAACGGTTTTTATTCATCCAATAATGAATTGAAAATTTCAGATATTTTGATAGTAGATTGAAATATTGCAGTAAAATTTTCAAAAAATAGAATGTTTTCTATGAAATCTATGGGTGTTCTTGTTTTATTCAGTTTTCTATTAAAAATTTCAAACGTCCTTATTTTCTCCATCAATTCTTCATATTGTTAAAGAGATTCATATACTCATTCAAATCATTCCAATTCATTTACTCAGTAAATTAGAACGAGCAATATTGAAACTAATTTTTATTAAATAATACTATTATAGCTTCCTGGATTTCTTGTTCCATAACGATCTGAGTTGTTAGTATCAACTTTTTATGGTAAATTCAACGACTTGCAGCCAATTTTGATTGAGAATAAATTATATTCTTTCTCACTTCAGGCCAAACGTTTTCAATTCATGGAGACTCATCTTCAAAGGCTTTTAATATACTTTCTGTCTTTAGTGTGGGATTGTCCCCAAAGGATGACCTCCCTAGAAAAGTGCACCGCTGCCCTGCTATCAGCGAGTAAGCTTTCCTTTTTCGGGTGCTGCCTTATAATTTGTCATTTCAAAATTTAAAAAATGCTCGATTTTTTGAGTTTGCTTTGTTTTGTTTGTAGGTGTTGATCCGTGCTGTTTGCACCTCGTTTCTCTTATGTCTGTATAATTATATAGTTGTCATTTTTTGTTGAAAAATCAGGTATAATTTTACAATCATGTAATATTTAGCTCTCAATCTAAAACGTATTATTACATTATTTATCTTCAAGTGGCTGTACATTTTTTATTTGCAATACTCTTTAAATGATTGGATTAATGAAACATGTTCAACTGGGTATGTGTATGTGAGCCATGACAAAGGCTTTCTTTAGTCAAATACTTGAGAACGTGACTTTTAGGTTTTCTACTTGTACCTTATAAGATGGTATTTATTACACTACGCATGTATTATAACAAATACAAATTCGTTTTACCTCAGAACCACTAACCCATATAGAACCTCACAAATTGATGTTGGTTCTGAAATATATTATTCAGTAATTTGCTGAATGATTCAATTATTTTCAACAATGTCCGTTCTGGATGGAAATAATTTTAACTAAAACGGCAGTGCTCTATCATACAGATTTGTGATATTAAGGAGAAAACTATGATTCCATAGATATTATTCAGGCTTTATTTCCATAACGTATCTCATAACAAAAATTTAATTTAAGTTTGAAATTCAGAAATTATAATGTGTCGCGATTGATTCAGTGTAGGCTATACTCCGTTCTCTCTATAGAACAGTAATTCTGTTCATTCAAAACTTGTTTCTCTTTTTTCAGAGATATGGAGGACTACGATACTAACGAATATTAGACAACGTAGACCACTTTTATTTTTCATCACTCTAGATTAATCGGAATTCGTGAAACGTCAACATAATCGAATCAGTATCATCATTTTCATCAACACCATCACCAGCATTCTCTTGCCTCCATGCAGTTACCATAACGGCGCATAATGATAGCAGGACTCGTTAATTTATTGGATTTAAACTCGCAAATATAGGCTTAGCTTGCTCACCAATACGGACTTACTTAGATGAATACTTAGATGAACACTTTCTATAATTTTTGTAAGTTTTCCCTTTAAACTAATACAATCCATAACCCACACAATTATCACGTTCTTCACTCAGACCTTACTAAAAATTAATTAATTTCCTTATTCTTCATATTTCATCATGTTCTTTCTCATTCATCTCCAGAAACTAGTTATATTCGAAAATATCATCTTCATCTAACATAGAGTTGAAAGTTTCTTAGTTCACGTTGAATATTAATGTTGGCATCGCAAACGATTATATTAATCGTGTATCAATTGTAATTTAAATTCGACTTTAAGGTTGAGACAGTAGGCTATTGATATTCATCAAAATACAGTGGATATATTGGACTCGAGTTCAAAGTCAATGATTATTTATGGATGAACAAAGATTGAGAATTAATTATTATCTTTTTTAAATTTATCTGACTGGAAAAAATTGTTTAAAAATATCTCCAATGCATTCACTTCTGTTGAAAAAATTCATCATAATAAATTAATTTGGCAGATTTATGATTCAAAATCAAACTTGTAAGTACGATTCAAATTAACTGAATGGCCGAGAATAACTCACTTGATGGTAATCATAAATATGAAGAAGCCTTCTCATCATTATGCTAATATTTCTGAATTTATACTCTGCATTGTCTTTGACTCAATATTTTTCAAAGACATTGAATCTCAAATAACTTTCTTAGTGTGCAAGAAGCATCTCACGTATTTTCAATTTACAATCGTTATTATTAGCATTATTATAACTTCAGTTTTAATAATTATCACTTGAAATAAGTAAAATGTTCAAGAGTTTGGAGAGCAGATCTTCAATCACTATCCTCCATCGTAATAATAAATCAATTTGATTCCAACCCTAAATTTATTGATTGCTCACTAAATGTAATGTGTTACGTAGCTGTTTTTATGGAAAACTAACAGTTTGCAGATTCTATTTATGAGAGGAAATGATAAATTTACTCTCTTGACTGGACAGTGGACACTGCTTTCGAATTTGATTAAGAATAAATTCGAAGAAATTTGAAAGCATGCTCCAGTCATGTGAGTAAGTTCATAATTTTCTCGAATAAATAATGTTAACGAGTCAGTCATTTCTGATTTCCAGACTTCGCTCAAACATTCATCGATTTGATCAGGCAAAGTTCAATTAAAAATCACTATACACAGTTTTAAAAACTACTTAGGTATTTTCCTGTACCTTTCATAGAGCTTTATGAATTTTATGCCATACTTGCTTGGATGAATTAGTTTATTGGTGATTCATAAAATAGTAATTATTCTATTCAAACAAGCCGCAATGCATAATCATATGTGGGAGCGTGATTGTATCGGAATTCGGGATTATTAAAAAACAGCTATCAATCAAGTTTTTTCTGTGCATCGACTTAGATGGACAGTTTGAATATTAATTTAAAAAATAAACAAGCTCTAATTTTCGAGTTCGCTCAGTTTTGCTATTTAAACAATTTATCAGTCTGTGAATATGAATCATTCCAATTCAATGTTTAATATAAGGTTAGCTTAAAGCTTATCAAAATGAGTTGGACAAACTCAATTATCTCAAGTGAAGCAATTCTAATAACTTGAAATGAATTACGTGGATATTTGAGATAATTGGAGTTGAAATAGTAGACTAGTATTTGATAAAATGTGTCTAAAAATTATCCAGAGTTCAGTGGATACGAAATTCATATAACTGAAATTTTAATCATTTAGACACTTTTTATTGCATTTGGAAAAACATTGTGTAGACATTGCTACAATGCTACCAATCAAGGCTAAAGGTTGTGAATAATCACTATTTCCAATAATTTCTGAAAAGCATGAATTGTCTTTGTCAGAGATAGTGCTACCAGTTTTCCAAAATGCTTTCACGTTGCTTTTCAATCATCAAATATTTTAAAGTTAGTTATTTATGTTTTATTAATGTCAATGGTTCGAAAAGTATCTAGAGTCATTTCTTTATGAGTATATGTTAGTTTTTGAGCATTATTGGATTAAATTCGACCTAGTAGCCAGACTTGAAGCATAATGCTTCAGTAAACTTTGTACTAAACTAGTACAGTACCATAATTGGACAAACTAGTACCATAATTGGACAAACTAGTACCATAATTGGACAATCTAGTACCATAACTGGGCAAACTAGTACCATAATTGGACAAACTAGTTCAAATTCGTTCATGGTACTAGTTCAAATTCTGTTTGAATTCGACGACATGATCCATTTCTTAAATTATTTCCCCCCGAAGTTACAGTTTTGGGATACAGTAACTTCTCCGCATAGTATAGTGTGATAATTACAATAATTCAATTATTGAATAACCAGATAAAAATTGACCATCAAACTTCAACCAATGCTATATGATATATCAACTGACATTGCAATGTTATCCTCCAAGAGCTTTAAATATAATTAATTTCAAAGTACAAAATAATTTACTGTTGATAAATTGGATTGTGATTAGAAACAACTGAACAATATGCTTTCAAGTGTAGATAACACTCTTTGTTAAAAAATGTAATATGCTGTGATTGCAAAATAATTTTATTATAGTTTGTTGTGTATAATATCGTTTTTAGATAAATTGTAACTAGGGTTATATTGTCTCATTCTGTTTCAGTTGTATTATTCAATAAGTGGATAGTACCGGTATCTCAAAGATGGAATAATATAAGTTATTCTTGGATTTCTTGTTTAAAACTATCTGCGTTGTTAATATTAACTTTTTGCTGTAAATTTAATGACTTGCACTCAGTTTTAGATTGTGAGTTTATAATAAATGTACTCACTCTTGGCCGAACGTTTTCGAGTTGTTAAAACTCATCTTCATGGCCTTGAAGATTGAGTAGCCTACATTTATTATACATTTATTTATTCACTTAGTGCATCGTTAAATTTACAACAAAAAGTTAATGAGTTATTCTTTTCAATTTTTCCAAGTAGAAAGATGTAAATTTTCTAATTCATCCAAGAAAAAGATTGAGTAAACCCGGAAATAGCATGTTTCTTCACTATTAACAGATAATAATCAAAAATGTTAATTATATAATAGTTTTTGCTAACCAGTCACGATACAACCGAGGATTTAATTACGCCTATTCATATCCAAAATGTTCTTCATCTTTGGAATTATGTCCAAATGTTCTCTATAAGGAAACTATGATCTCTCAATACATGATCAAACAAAAATTATAAAGAGTACAGGATGCTTTGAACCTTAGCATGCTCAATGGGATGATCGATAATTCCTATTAAAACAATTTGAAAGGCTATTAAAGACTAGATGATTTGGAATGCAAATAAAACCTTATGGAAAAAGGCTATAGGTAGTGGAATGGGGTAGATGACTATCTCAGTAGCTATTGTCTTTGTCTATAGCTTATTCTTGATTGGATCAACATATTACCAAGTTACTTCTGTCTTGGTTGATGACCATTAATATCTGCTGTCAAAAGTGTTGCATGGTGAGTGACTGGCAACCAACTAAAGGCCCTCTAGGGCTGTTGTGCCATTGGCATTTTATCATAGGGAATGAATGAATGGTACTATTGAATGGGTATACAAAAATTATCACTCCAACATAAACTCACAAATTGGAAAAATAAAAGCATTGGGAATTATCTTTTCAATCATAATATTTGAAAAATCTATGGAGAGTTTTATTGAGTTCTTGGTAATTTTTCTCAAAATTGAAAGATTGATACTATGCACTACGAGTATTTCAATAACCATATTCAGTAATAGCTTTTTCAGATTTTGATATTCACATTATGTTTGAAAATATTTCTCCTATAAAACTCAGAACAAAGCCACTTTGTACATCTTTTGATCTTATAATGTCGGTTTAATGGTATTTTTGGATGTAGAGTACTCCTGCATAATAAGAGAAATATTCATCAACTCAAAGCAATTGTGTCATATTGACTCCTTTATAAAGATCAGACTGATTTATCTCAATTATAAATGTTGTTAATAGCTTATTGTTGTTAAGGAAATCTATATAAGTTTTTAAACTTGATTATGTTATTCAATGGCTCAGATTCATAATAATATTATTGTATCTGAATAAATATTCTATTATCAAGTGTTCTGAGAAGGACCGTTGTTGAGTATATCATTATAAATTCATATATTTATTCATATAGAATTCAATATGATAAATTATTTTCAAGTTGATGTCTAAAGGAGCTTCATAGTTTGATAACTTTTAATTTCTTTGGTGCGTATTTATGAGTAGTATTTAATGTCAACTTGAAGTTCCAAACTTTAAATTATGAACATCAGGGAAATAGAGTAGCCTAGTATGGGTGACTGTTATTCTAAGTATAAGCATACAATGTTATTGTTTAAATCACATTTTGTTTGAAATCTATTAAATTTCAGAAAGAAATTGTTCCTCTGTATACTAATAATAATTGTAAATTCATGTATTTAAGTAACGATGAATGGTTTTATGTTCTAAAGAAGCTACATATTTTCTTATTGGCTATTTATTTGGTTGTTGTATATCTATTTAAAAAGCCAAGTTCTACTTTTGTACTTTTAGAAATTTCAAAATGATACCTATCAATAAAAGAATTAGTGTTCAAGAATAAATACAATAGGTTATTCTCTAAATTTAACTTAATATTTTAAGTTTGAGTGATTGAATAGTTAAGCTTGACCTCTACCAGGCAGTGATTGATATTTTCTTAATATCTCCATACTTTTCTTCACCTCATCAAAGTAAAATCATACATTCTAAAACATCACACTTCCTACAGTCCCATTTAACAGTGATAGTTTATTTTGTTGATAATTTTTATCATTGTAAATAATACTAAAATAGCTTTGATACTCATTGAAATCTCTTCCTCATTATTTATCAGCTTATTCCAAGATGTTCAATGACTGATCAGGTTAATTGAATGAATATATTGTTTCAATAGAATTCACAATCAATATTTCTAATACTATAATGTCTTAGTTGAATATTATTTACTGAATTGCATTATCAATCACAAGATTTTGTTACAATAAATTAGCATTTTCACTTGAATCATAGAATTGCCTTTTACCGTAGTTCTTATTAGAATATAAATGATGAGTGAGTATATTGTTTCTATAGTATACTCAAAATAAAATAAAATATTATTTCATTCCAAATGACCTGGCAACCAATTAGTTTTATATCACAAAATATTTTTCATAACAAAACTTTTCTTCATGAACACGAAAATCCAACTTGGAATACCGTGATGATTTCAATTTAAAATGTTAGATTAGCAGTTCTATGAGAAAATTTGAAGTAGGCCTACAGTAGTGCCAAATGATACTATCCAGGCTTGCACAGATATTTTAATAACTTATCTTTATTGTAATAGAGGATAAATATCATTTCAACATTTCATTTTAGAAGAATAATCATAATAATTATTTAAATGTCATAGCAAAAGAATAGCTGAACAAAGTTCAAACTTCACATTAACATTACTATAGTCAATAAATGAAAGCAGACTAAAAGGTCGTGGATGCAAAGTTAAAATAACACTGAGCTTAAATTGATTGATCAAATTTATTCTACAGTCACGAATTTCTTTCGAATCTAGTAGTTATTATTCAATTGTGGTTATTTTCTACAATCACACATTATCTATTATAAATTTCTTCTTATGCACATCTTAGAATACATAGTTTTATACAACATGATATTGTGATATTAATGCTAATGGCGTATCTTAATGCCATTTTTGTGAATGTGAATGAGTGTTTCCAGTGCAGTGAGATCTGGAGTATGTGTGTGTAAATTCAAATATTATGTAAACAAGTTTAAGACAATATAAATGAGAAAATTAAATGAATTAATTCTGAAATTGGGGCTTTTTTATTTTTAACCCAGGCAATCTTTGATTTTCAAACTGGAAGTTTAGTTGAGGATATTTCGCTCAGCAATTAGGCTATCTTTTCAAAAATTAATCTGATATTTTTTCCTTGATTGTCGTTATTCTTTCAATTCTACTCATACTTTTTCATTTTTTCTCACTATTCCAGTTATGACTATTATTTGTTATGATATGCCTCTATTTCAATTCTTATCTCACTTCATTCACATATTTTAACACATATTCAAAATAAATGTTATATTATAGTAGTGGTTCAAAATATTGTTTCATGGGAAAAATTACATTTAATTTGAATTTGAGTTTATTAATTCTTACTATTCCTTTGGGACATGAAAACAATCAAATCTAGATATACACTTTAAACTATTAGAATTTGGATTTTTTTAACAGCATTCACTCTTTCATAAATTATAGCTAATTATATTAAATTATAGTTGGTTCCTTTCTTCTTATTCCATACTGTTTTCCATTTTACACTTGTCACTGTTCATTTCAAATCATATTTCCTATTTATTACTTGAAGGAAGTACATATTGACTTTTCTGAACAATAAATTAATATTACCATTGTAATAATAAGTATCTTAGATACCATTTTGTTTATTGATATGTAAAAAATTGAATTTTAGTTTTTCATCAACTTAAGTGATCCAAACAAAAATCTCTGAATATGATATGCTTTAATGAATACTCTATTGGCTATTCGCCTATGGAAGGAGATTGTTGATATGATCTAGGTATTGATGAAAAAACTCATGCTTTCTGATAGATGATACTAATTTAACCATAATACACCAAAATATTAGAAGCATAAATAAAAGCTTTGATATGATTATACCCAATATTAATTCTTGGGAGAAGTAACCAGAAACTATAGTTTTATCTGAGACTTGACTTCAATAATCTTGACAGCCATCTCTGCAACATTGGAGGTTACGAGAGCTTTCATGATGGTAGTGCAAGTTTACAATTTCACCATTGTATCGAGAATAGTGGTACAATATATGTTTCTTTGGAAAGTGGCTTTTCATGTTCTCAAATATGGACTCTAGAATTGAGGGCTCTTATTCCAGTTTCTTAAATGCAGCCTATTCAACCACAAATGCAATATTCTATGTCTGTACAGATGGCAGGGAGTTAAAACTAGTGTATTTTTAAATAATCAAAATGAATTCTTGGTGCCGCAAGGTGACTCTGACATTTTGATACTGGATGATTTGAATATGGATATAAATGATGTCAATAATAGCTATGTACTAGGTATCTGGAGATACCCAGTAGTAAGGGGTGCCGGTCTCTTACTGGCATTGATTCTAGAGTAGCTCCATCGAGCTCAACATGCATAGACAATATTTTTTCAGATCAAAACGATGTAACTATAGAGATAGTAGTTCAGTTATTAAAACAATTATTATTTCTGGTCATCGTGATGTACGACAATTTCTATTTCAGAGGCAAATGTTTGCAATAAAATCTAAGTTCTTAAAAAAAAGAGAAGACTGACTATGATAGATTGAGATTGTTGTTGATACAGCATGACTGCGGTCCAGTGTTTTCAAGTACAAGTGTTAATAGTAAAATGTCTTTATTTTTGGATGTGTTGAACAATTATATTGAAAAATCGGAAAAATTTCATAATAAAAAGTGAAAAACATACTTAATTTAAAATATGACACTGTGGATGGCCTTTACAATTCACAATCATGATGAAGTTTTCAAATCATTGTCTAGAAATCCCAATAATAATAATAATAGACTCAAAAATTATTTTACTGCCTTGAAAATAATACAAAAATCTGGAATAAGGAAGAGAGAATAAAATACTATTCAAATTTTAGTAGCTTGAGCACTGTGGGAATATATAAATGAATTATGTGGTCAAAATTCCAACAGAAATCAAAACCATCAAGTTGAAAGTAGATGATACTGTAATTTCAGACAAAAATTGATTGCTGATGCTTGATAGTGTCTCTTATAGACTTATCTCCTTAATGAAACCATTGAATCAATATATAATTGGCAGTTATAAATAGAAGTTTAAATCAGAAAATGGGTGTAATTCTATCTTCATTAGACCTATAGATTATCATGAGATTCAGTCTTTGGAGGACGGTAAGTCTCCTCGACCTGATTGTACTCATTCACATTGTTAAAAAAGTTGCCATTCCATTAATTCCAGTGCTACATTATAATATATTCAATGCAAGTTTTTTCCAGGACGTGTTACTGAAGCATTCAAAATTGCTAAAGTCAATCCCATCTTCAAAAATTGAGATCGATTAGATCCTTCCAACTACAGACTTATTTCTCTTCTGTCTGTGTTCTCCAAATTTTTTGAAAAGATTGATAGGAGGGGGGTTTTCCATTTTTTGAAAAGTGAAACATTTTTTTATTATGGTTAGTATTGATTCCAGGAAGAACTTAGTACTGAGATGGCTATATATCACTTTGTTGGGAATATTTGCAGGGGTGAACAGAAAAGTATAAGTGTATTTCTGGGCTGTTTCTTGATATAAAAAATAGTTTATAGTTTATTACAGTCGATCTTTCTACACTAATTGGAAAACTGAGAGTAGCAGCTGGCATCTGTGGTAGTGCTTTAGAATGGATGAAATTATACTTGAAGAATAGAGAACAGTTTTGCATTGGAGGGGTAAATAGTGTTACTCTTAAAATTACTGATGGTGTGCCTCAGGTCTGGTCTTGGACCTTTACTGTTCCTCATTTATACTAACTGAACAAGAGGACACCATTGAATTTACGTTCCCATGAATGGCGAAAAATTTCATTTTCCCATGGGAACAGGGATTTTTAGATTCTTATAGGTTATAAGTTAAATAATTTATTTTCTCATGAGTTCCATGAATCTGTTACTTTTTTTGCTGATGACTCAGCATTATCATATTATTCTAAATATGTACAAATGAATTGCAACAGATGATGCAGTTGGATCTTGATAGTCCATGGCTATGGCTTGATTTCAACAAGTTAACTCAGAATGCTGCAAAGACAAATTATGTGATTTTCACTTTGTCATGTCCAAAGTATTTTGGACCATGAAATTGACTGTGATTTCATAAATTGTGTAAGCACTACTGTTGAAAAAAATGTCTATCAGGTGTCTTGGATTGGTTGTTAATGAGAAACTGTCATAGAGTTCTCATATGCTTAGTCTAAGAAAACACATACTTTTCCTTTTGAGAAGGTTTCATAATTTGAGACTGTTTCTCCCATGTAATGTTTTGCATTAGCTATACTTTGCCTTTCTTAAAATCCAGATTATGCTATGGAATTGCATGTTGAGCCTCAATGTAAAAGGCAGCAATTCTAGTCATGTTTAGAGTACATAAACAATCCCATTCCTTCCCCTCTTTTTAAACAAATTAATGCAATTCCTCTACCAGTGACGTAGCCAGGGGGGGGGGTCCTGGGGGTCCGGACCTCCCCTTCCGGTCCTAAATTTTATATAATTTTCATTAAATTAAACGTAAAATAAGACAAAGCACTGATGTTGGTGTTATTTTCAATGCCAGGAGAGCTAAAAAAGACTGTTCTAGGGCCTCTATTTTTCAAAACTTTCCAGGAAAGTAACCCCAGACCCCCCCCCCCCCCCCCCACGGTCAATCGGACCCCCCCCATTTCAAAATCTTGGCTACGTCACTGCCTCTACAAAGTATGTTTTTAAGGTTCTTGCACTATTTTACAAGATAAGTAGAAGTTATCAGCTCACACAGGTTATTGAGAGTGATCACACTCGGCAAACTTGTCAGCTTGCACAAGGATGAGTGAGATGCCCTAAAGTTAATTGAACACTATTCAAAAATTGTTTCTTCTTTCTTGGACACAAGTTTTTGTAACACCTATGCTTTGTTACACCTCTATATTATTTTTAAGTAGGTTTTTATTCTAGCTTGAATTGAATCACTTTATATTGATCTTACACATGAAAATAGCTACATTAACAAGTTGTTGCTATTTGAACGTCCCTGTTGAATAAAGACTGCTTGGACGCCTAGTGGTATGTAGTCAAGAGGTGTGCACGATTGTATTCACTTTCACTGATCCAGTTGGACTTTGCGGGAGAGTAAACTGTCAAGCACAGAACTCGCAGCTTAGTATTGTTTGTTTTTCTCAACTATTGCTTTCTTTTTCGTTTTAGTTTTACTTATTCGTTTTGTTTTTGTTTTTCGTTCGTTTTGCTTATTGATGAAACTTTGTTAGTAAAGTAAGGACACTCATTGCAACCAATTTTACTCTTTCTTTTGCATGGCTGCTCTTCAGACAGAACTAATAATTTATTCATTTTTGATAAGTTCAAACATGACTCACCATCAATAGTCTTCTATTGATGGAATTGGTGTATTATTTGATTTTTTTTTATTTCTCCAGGTAAAACTTTATTGAAACTTTCTTGACTCATGAAGTGTATAAATATTTATTAATATAAGAGATACTGATTGGAATTGACTTTCATGTCCCATAAAAATGTATTTCATTATGATTACTGTATTTCAACGTTCCAACTCCAGCCAATAAATATTATTGTAACAACAAATTCATACCCCATCGATTACTAACGTTTCTAATATTCATTGGTTTTATTTATTAATTAAAAAAATATTATTCAAAACAAATTATTTTGATTGAATTTATATATTATTTTTACATTCAGCCAATATTATATTATTCAAGAGAATTCAACTCTGTGAACTCTAATATCTTTTGTAAACTATGATTTAAAATACTGTTAATTGTTATAATTTTATGCTTATTTTGAGGAATACAGTACTTATTTGTTATTTGATCAATTCCCTATTTATCTTTTCAACTTTCAGATTACTCACCCATTTTCATTTACGTTTGATGTTTCTATCAATTCTTAATTAAATCTTTCAAATCAATCCTTTGAGGATAAGGAATTTGCTTAATAAAAAAGAGTCCCTTATCCGGGGGTGCCCACAGGGGGGGGGGGGCTATGACGCATACTGCGTCATTGAAATTCTTGGGGGGGGTTCCAAAAAACGTTTTGGGGGGGGGGGGGCGTAAAGTTGATTGAAACCGTGACAACATTCAAAAATATACTACGAAGTCACCAGATAGAATGTCAATTAATGAAAATATATTTATAGGTTAATTAATTATTATTATACAATTAATTGAATATGAATTAGCTAAAATAGTTATGTTTTGGATTTGTGCAGGAAGTTATTATTCAAACTTAGCAAGACGCTAAGCGAGTGCTCTGAAAGTGGTTTATACAACTTTACTCTTCTTAACAGTTACTAGTTAATCAGCAGAAAGAGCAACAAGTCGATTTAAAATTATCAAAAACAGACTCAGATCAGCTATGGGAGACTCATGGTTGTCCAATCTAATGGTTCTAGCTGCAGAAAAAGATGTACTTAAGTCTATTTCTAACGAAGAAATAATTGAAAGGTTTTCTGTTTCCTCATCCCAAAGACAAAAACTTCTATGTAGGGTTTAAAGAGATAGATTAACAAGCTTAGAAGGTGCCTAGCTAACTTGTAGATGGTCACAGCCTACAAATTTAAAATGTTAGACTTCAAACTGTTGATGTTTTTCATGTATTTTACGATAACTACTTACTAATAAGTAAGAACTGCCATAGCAAAACTTACTAAATACTAAAAATTCAGTAATTTTTCATAACTATGTCTTTATTTTGTTTTTGAAATACACTACGATTGTGTGTTGTAAATAACTATACATGAAATGTGTGCCTTTTATGTACTTCATCCATATATAAATTCTCCCAAGATACTACACTAAGTAAATAACCTGTTGTTTAACTACTGTCCAATAAATGACTTAGTATTTTGAATTTTTGTGTTTTACAAATGAAGTTATTAACTCATTGTTTTCACTTCCTTTAAAGAAACAACTTTGTAGAATTATTTAACCTTAATGTAATTGGTACACCGAACATAAACTTATAGGTATTTCATTTTTATTGAACATTGTGTATTTGTAATAATATTTTATTGTTTAAAAACCATTTAGGTTCAAATTCTTATTTAGCTATTTTGCAATTAAGTTTATTGAGCAGAAAAGTTCATATATTCATTTAATTGATATTTCTTCTTTACCTTTACAAAAAAATGTTACCAAGGGAAAAATCTCAAGAAATATACATACATTTTGTATATTATCGACTGGGTTTGAATTTTTTCAATAGTTATAAAAATCTTCTTTTAGTTTTAAAAAGAATACGAGGGTTTTTTTCGCATTTTTTGGGGGGACCTAATTTATTGGGTGGGGTTGGTGCTAAATTTAGGGGGGGTGCGTCATGAGGCTTAGGGTGGGTGGGCACCCCTGCCTTATCTACACTGATCATTTGCCGTTCCTGAAACGGGGAAACTTCTGAAGCCTACCGGAACTGTCCGGTTCAATCCACAATTGACGCGTTTGTAACGGATATGCGCAAGAGGGAAATTTTCATTCGGGTTGGGAAATTTGTGCGTGGAAAAAGGAGAAATTGCGCTTACGTGACGTGATGAGAGTACCTCAGTGTAGAGGCCATAGTTGTGTCGCCTAGGAGACGGTGGTCGCTTCGACCTTCTCAACAGGTGAGAATTATTCCATGACGATTTCTGTATTTGTTTACAATATTAAAATTTCAAAACCAGAACTTGAAATGTACACCAACACAACAATCTGCCATCATTCATATACTGTATTATTAAACATGATTGTGTTAGTTCCATCCCTTAATGTTGATAGCAAAACGGTAAAGCTAACACAGAGTTGTGATAACGAACCGAGTGGAATTCGTCTCTTCTCAATGATGTTAGACGTTAGCCAGCTGAATACTAGCTGCGTAAATATTAGAACAGAGATGGAAAATTTTTCTCCCTTCTCACTACAATTCCATACAATCTCTTCTTTACATTCAATTTGATATCCTTGTAATCTTGACATCAATTTCCGTGTTACCCAAGTGTTTAGCGGTAATCCAATAACTGAAAAACGAAGTACAGTACAAATAAATACTCTTCCTCCCTTCTATCATGCCATCTCTTCTTTCTATCCAATTATATCTATTTATATAGAGTTTAGTCTGTACATTTATTAGAATTATATATTTTTTGGTTATTTTTCCTTTTTTTATATTAAATAAGCCGAAAATAGTCTTATCTCAATTTCTGTCTGTCTGTCTGTCACGGCCCCAAAGGCATTTTACGCGGCCTTCTCCTCAAAAACGAGAGCATCGATCGGGATTTTAGTTATTGAACAGTATTGAAGACTTTATTGACAATGTCTTTAGCTATAAAAAACTGAATTAACTTTTTTTTAACAGAGTAATAAACGTTTAAAAACCAAGTATTGTGCAATTTTGAATACATTTTACGCGGCCTTCTCCTGAAAAACGAGAGCATCGATCGGGATTAAAGTTATTTTTTATCAGTATTGAAAACCTTTTTGACAATGTCTTTAGCTATAAAAAACTAAATTAACTTTAACTTTTTTTTAACAGAATAATAAACGTTTAAAAACCAAGTATTGTGCGATTTTATATACATTTCTTCTAATTTTTATTACCACATAAGAACAAATCACGTAATTTATCATGACTAGCTATTGTGCCCGTCCTTCGTATGGATTATGTTTAGAAATAAGACTAAATATGTTTCGGCTTTTTTGATAGCAACGATCATGAAGTTGTTAGCAGCTTAGGCCCCGTTCAGACGATACAGTTTTTTTGCGGTACGGTTTTTTTACTGTACGGCGTCAACTGTACTGTGATGTTCACACGGTCCGGCTTTGCTGCTTATTGCTGTGCTCTCCTCCTTCTTCCATTGCGCTTCCAGTTCAGTTTTATTTATTCCAGTCCAGGATTTTTTTTATTTGTGTAAGATTTTTTTAAATAAGTTTCTTACTGAAGGTTTCTCTTAAATTTTGATCAAAGTACGCAAATTCTGGTTTCAATATTCTACACATTTTTCTCTCATTATTTTTATATTAATCTTAAGTCTTGTCCCACAAGGCGGGTCTCTCATATATTAGAGAAATTAAATTTTCACAATTAATATCTTCCACTTCTGGACACTGGAATTCACTAATAAGAAGACCAATGCTGAAGAAGATCAATGCTGACGATCTGAAGACTGCTTCCAGCGTAATAAGCATATCGTTTGAACATATCCATTACCGGTACAATACATGTGCCACCAGATACGGATAGTTATTTTGCGGTACAGCTGATTTTAGTGATACAGTTTTCGAAGACAAAACCGAATGTAGAAATCGGCTAGAACAGCTTTTTTACTGGATCCAGTCAAAACAGTATTGTGTGAACATACAATATGAAATGTACATGCAAACGAAAGCACTGCAAAATAACTGATACAGCAAATTTACTGTACCGCACAAAAACTGTATCGTGTGAACAACACAGGCCCTTAGTGAACAACTTAGAACGTCAGAAATTCAGTGACAGGTATCGGAGAGAATATTTTTTGAGAACAGCTGATTAATATATCATGATAAATTACGTGATTTGTTCTTATGTGGTAACTAGCTATTGTGCCCGTCCTTCGTACGGATTATGTTTAGAAATAAGACTAAATATGTTTCGGCTTTTTTGATAGCAACGATCATGAAGTTGTTAGCAGCTTGGGCCCCGTTCAGACGATACAGTTTTTTTGCGGTACGGTTTTTTACTGTATGGCGTCAACTGTACTGTGATGTTCACACGGTCCGGCTTTGCTGCTTACAGTATTGCTGTGCTATCCTCCTTCTTCCATTGCGCTTCCTTCTTCTTCTTCTTCAGTGGCCCTACAACCCAGGACGGGTCTTGGCCTGCACTAGTAATTGTCGCCAACGGTCCCTATCCAACGATCGTTTAAATGTCTGTTCCTTCACTAAATTCCTTGTGGGCCGTCCGTTCCTATCATTTTGTGCTTCCATAACAAATGTTTTTTTTATGGAGTGGGGGAGTTAGCCCCACATCCAACCCCCAACCTGGAGGACCAGGGAATTTTTTTCAGGTTTCCTTCCTTAGCCTTTAACAAACCAATGCTGAACTTCAAGGCAGCAGTCAATTTTCTATTGGGGTTTTCTTCCCCTAGCCTTTGGATTTCCATTGACCTCCATCTGCAAGGCAGCAGTTTCTATGCTGGTTTTGGTCCACCCCGGGTATTTCATTTCCCCGGTACCACCTATATCTAGGAGGCATCCCCCAATCCACCACCTGGGGAGGCACCCGATAGGAGACCAGCAACTCCCACCATTGCGCTTCCAGTTCAGTTTTATTTATTCCAGTCCAGGATTTTTTTTTTATTTGTTAGATTTTTTTAAATAAGTTTCTTACTGAAGGTTTCTCTTAAATTTTGATCAAAGTATGCAAATTCTGGTTTCAATATTCTACACAGTTTTCTCTCATTATTTTTATATTACGTCTTGTCCCACAAGGCGGGTCTCTCATATATTAGAGAAATTAAATTTTCACAATTAATATCTTCCACTTCTGGACACTGGAATTCACTAATAAGAAGATCAATGCTGATCGGAACCCAGGTTAGGGTTCGGAACCCACCTAAAACTGTATGTCCAACTCATAAATCACCGTCATCCAACTAATTACCCACGCACAGGTCTCAGACCTATGTGGGCTTCATCCTCAAAAAAAAAAAAAAAAAAATATCAATGAAGAAGATCAATGCTGACGATCTGAAGACTGCTTCCAGCGTAATAAGCGTATCGTTTGAACATATCCATTACCGGTACAATACATGTGCCACCAAGTACGGATAGTTATTTTGCGGTACAGCTGATTTTAGTGATACAGTTTTCGAAGACAAAACCGAATGTAGAAATCGGCTAGAACAGCTTTTTTACTGGATCCAGTCGAAACAGTATTGTGTGAACATACAATATGAAATGTACATGCAAACGAAAGCACTGCAAAATAACTGATACAGCAAATTTACTGTACCGCACAAAAACTGTATCGTGTGAACGGGCCCTTAGTAAACAACTTAGAACATCAGCAATTCAGTGACAGGTATCGGAGAGAATATTTTTTGAGAACAGCTGATTAATATATCATGATGAATTACGTGATTTGTTCTTATGTTGTAATAATAGTGCTACCTGGCGAATTCCCAAGAGCCTAGCACAAACCACACCTTCCTAAAATGTTAATTTTTGTTTTGATAAATTTAAATTAGAAAATTTTGTTTTTTTTCAACAAAGAAATAATTGATAAAACATAAGATGAGCTTTGATTCACCAGACATATGTTTCCTAAGAGACTGCAATGCTCCGACTACACAAGTCTGCAGACAGCATAAATAACGCCGCGAAGGGCCCACCATTTGTATTTGAGAACAGCTGATTGATATATCATGATAAATTACGTGATTTGTTCTTATTCTTATGTGGTAATAACACTTGGAAGAAATGTATCCAAAATCGCACAATACTTGGTTTTTAAACGTTTATTATTCTGTTAAAAAAAAAGTTAATTTAGTTTTTTATAGCTAAAGACATTGTCAAAAAGGTTTTCAATACTGATAAATAACTTAAATCCCGATCGATGCTCTCGTTTTTCAGGAGAAGGCCGCGTAAAATGTATCCAAAATCGCAAAACACTTGGTTTTTAAACGTTTATTACTCTGTTTAAAAAAAAGTTAATTTAGTTTTTTATAGCTAAAGACATTGTCAATAAAGTGTTCAATACTGTTCAATAACTAAAATCCCGATCGATGCTCTCGTTTTTGAGAAGAAGGCCGCGTAAAATGCCTTTGGGGCCGTGACAGACAGACAGACAGACAGACAGACAGACAGACAGACAGACAGACAGACAGACAGAAAGTGAGATAAGACTATTTTCGGCTTATTTAATGTATAAAACGTAAAAATAACCAAAAAATATACAATTCTGATAAATGTACAGACAAAACTCTAATTTTATTTATATAGATAATAGTGCTACCTGGTGAATTCCCAAGAGCCTAGCACAAACCGCACCTTCCTAAAATGTTAATTTTTGTTTTGATAAATTTAAATTAGAAAATTTTGTTTTTTTTTCAACAAAGAAATAATTGATAAAACATAAGATGAGCTTTGATTCACCAGAAATATGTTTCCTAAAAGACTGCAATGCTCCGACTACACAAGTCTGCAGACAGCGTAAATAACGCCGCGAAGGGCCCACCATTTATATTTGTGAACAGCTGATTGATATATCATGATAAATTTCGTGATTTGTTCTTATTCTTATGTGGTAATAAAACTTGGAAGAAATGTACCCAAAATCGCACAATACTTGGTTTTTAAACGTTTATTATTCTGTTAAAAAAAAAGTTAATTTAGTTTTTTATAGCTAACGACATTGTCAATAATGTTTTCAATACTGTTCAATAACTAAAATCCCGATCGATGCTCTCGTTTTTGAGGAGAAGGCCGCGTAAAATGTATCCAAAATCGCACAGTACTTGGTTTTTAAACGTTTATTACTCTGTTAAAAAAAAAGTTAATTCAGTTTTTTATAGCTAAAGACATTGTCAATAATGTTTTCAATACTGTTCAATAACTAAAATCCCGATCGATGCTCTCGTTTTTGAGGAGAAGGCCGCGAAAAATACCTTTGCGGCCGTGACAGACAGACAGACAGACAGACAGACAGACAGACAGACAGACAGACAGACAGAAAGTGAGATAAGACTATTTTCGGCTTATTTAATATATAAAACGTAAAAATAACCAAAAAATATACAATTCTGATAAATGTACAGACAAAACTCTAATTTTATTTATATAGATATATCAATCAGCTGTTCTCTAAAAATATTCTCTCCGATACCTGTCACTGAATTGCTTACGTTCTAAGTTGTTTACTAAGTTGTTCACACGTTACAGTTTTTGTGCGGTAGAGTAAATTTGCTGTATCAGTTATTTTGCAGTGCTTTCGTTTGCATGTACATTTCATATTGTATGTTCACACAATACTGTTTCGACTGGATCCAGTAAAAAAGCTGTTCTAGCCGATTTCTACATTCGGTTTTGTCTTCGAAAACTTTATCGCTAAAATCAGCTGTACCGCAAAATAACTGTATCCGTATCCGGTAGCACATGTATTGTACCGGTAATGGATATGTTCAAACGATACGCTTATTACGCTGGAAGCAGTCTTCAGATCGTCAGCATTGATCTTCTTCATTGATATTCTTCAGCATTGATCTTCTTATTAGTGGGTTCCAGTTTCCAGAAATGGAAGATATCAATTGTGAAAATTTAATTTCTCTAATATATGAGAGACCCGCCTTGTGGGACTAGACTTAAGATTAATATAAAAATAAAGAAAGAAAATTATCAGAGCGGCGAGAAATGTGTGGAATATTGAAACCAGAGTTTGCATACTTTGATCAAAAATTAAGAGAAACCTTCAGTAAGTAACTTATTTAAAAAAATCTTACACAAATAAAAAAAATCCTGGACTGGAATAAATAAAACTGAACTGGAAGCGCAATGGAAGAAGGAGGAGAGCACAGCAATAAGCAGCAAAGCCGGACCATGTGAACATCACAGTACAGTTGACGCCGTACAGTAAAAACACCATACCGCAAAAAAAAGTGTATCGTTCTCTTACCATCTAATGCTAACTTATCTTTACATTGATTCCCCTTTAATTTTTGCATTATGATGTTGAATTTGACACATTTATTGAATTTAAACTGTGTTGGTGTAGTTGTAATATCAAATAATACAAAAAGTTGGCTCTGCTATGGCAATCATAAATCAATAAGACGGAAATTATTTATTGGCATTTACCCTCTTGTAAATAAATATTCTTCATCTGTGTTTGATAAATAATATTTATACAAATTTCACATGCTATAAATTCAATATTATTTGTGTTTAATCTAATTTTTACATGTCTTTTTCATAGAATTTGTCAGATTCGAAAACTGACTCGCGAGAGCAATTCATTAATTTATTATTGTTTCGGCTGCTATATTGATCTTCTCAGAATAAAGAAAATTTTAGTTAGATATTTGTTTCAAATATAAATTTCCTGTAACATGTGAAGATTTGGAACATAATGTAACTTTATAATCATTAAGAATGCCCACTTGATCGAAAACACTCTTCGTTTCCTTCCTAATTTTCTCTATTAGGAGCATAATGATGGAAACTAATACAATTCCGAATCAATCCCGGACGGAATATTGAACTAAAGTGGAAAAAGAAAACAATAATACAAACAATCAATATTTATAACTTTATAATCAAAAAAATCCACATGAACAAAAACAACTAATTATTCTCCTTTTTTCAACTCTCATTTTTTTCGTGAAATGTTTGGTTAAAGTACCAAATTGTTGGTAAAATAACAACCGAAAATGGAGAAACAAACAATAAATAGGCCTACAACTTGTTAAACACCAAAAATATTCACGTAATCGAAAACTTATAATAATTCTTGTTTTTGTTCTAATTTTCTCTGTATTTTTCTTTTTATCTCTCTCTTATCAGGAGCATAAGATTGAGAATGGTAGCCTATGTGGTGCAGCACCAAATTAATAATGGTATAGCAAAAAATATTGAAAAACGACCAATAATGTTGTTCAATAATTTTCAAGAATATTCTCATGAACTGAAACTTATTTCTCTTTCGAATAAATTTTTCTTTCTCATTTTTCTCTTATCAAGAATTATACAATATCAAATCAATCTTAGAAAAACAACAGAGATTTTAAAAACGTACAATAATCAAACTTTATATAATCTCGAAAAATATTCACACAATCAAAACTAATACTCTTTTTTTCTTTCTAATTCTAATTCATTCCCTCTCTATGTCTTATTTCTAATTCTCTTTATTAGAAACATAATAATTTATTGAGAATGATAGAATACAAACAACATCCAAAAAAAAGTCACGAATGATATTATTTTCCTTCACCATTATAGTTATTCTATAGGATGATGGGATAAATTTGTCGATATATAAAGTTTCTAAACATAAACAGTTCGAGAAAACATTCCAATTCAGAATGATTTTCATTTAAAATGTACGTTCAAGAGACGGAGTTTGTTCTCAATGTTTGCAGTAGAAGCGATAATCATTTGTGGCCAACTGTTGCGCTTTACTAGCCCGGTCGTTGCTTTGAAGTCGGGTTGTTTTGCTGCCCAAATTTACAGAGGGTTGGGGGCGGAATAGACTGAGTTGAATCTATTCCCAGCTTCTAGAAATGACATTGAGCCTGCTATCAAACAGCAGGCATTGGATAATGGAATAATCGGAAGTACACAAGAATATCGACAATAATGTTGATTTCTCAATCAGTATGAAATTAAACACAATATTTTCAAGAACCGCCGATTTGAAAGAAAAATGTTGGAAGACCGACAAAAAGATGGGTATCGGAAAAGGTTCAATAAACCAAATGCTTTTAGTAAAGATGATTATTTAAAATAATCAACTAATATAATCAGATATCGTAGCCATAGCAATAATAATAATATTTTAAAATAATTATTATTATTATTTTATTATTATTATTATTATTATTATTATTATTATTATTATTATTATTATTATTATTATTATTATTATTATTATTATTATTATTATTATTATTATTATTATTATTATTATTATTATTATTATTGGTTTATTGATAATAAAGTTAATAATCTGGGATGTTCAATGACAATCTCTCAAAGCTTGAAATATAAACATAACTCTTGTATGGTCAAAATTGTTCCTATAGTAAAATCATAAGCCACAACATTTGACTGACATGGAATTTGCCATACCTCTTTCCACAGTGACAATATCAAGATGAGTAACTCTCATTATTATTATTGATTGCTATCCATTACCAGAACAAACCGCTTTGTAGGGTTGCATGTTCACAGAACATTTAGTCCAATAAACATGGAAAGATAGGTAATGCACGCATCTATAAACTGATTACGAAAATGTTGTCCTTTGTAAATATTTGATTAATGCTTTTGAAGCAACATTGTATACAGAGGTAATAGGTATTATGAGCTTGGAGTTTTTGTGATGTTAAGTCACTGGCGCTTTAGTCTGTGTCTGGATGGATGACCAAGGTTGAAGTAATTGTACTGACTTCGACTTTCAACTTCCGCCTAAAAAAACATTGCTATAGCACCATGATCCTAGTCTACCCTCCTAAATAGAAGTCCATCACGTTTACAGAAACTCTAGTGATGAAAATTCAAGCATTTCTCTGTATCTTTTTAAAAGAGATTTTAAAACTCTTGAAAAAATTTTTAATTGATTGGAAAATATTCTACTACCCAAATTATAACGATTAACTTCATCAACACGCCAATTAAAGAATCTTATTTACTCATTATTTAATAGGCTCGTGATATACCGTGTCCTATCCGTGTCCGGTGATCTATTGATATTTTAAATTATATTCACCTGAAAATTAAAAAGGATGAAAGTTTTTACTAAGCACTGGACCGGCTTTACTTGTCTTACTTTCAACAGTAGCCTACTTTCACATATTTTCATCAGTCTATAATCGACTCATTTAGACTTGACAGCTTGCAATTCCAAACAATTAGGCTGCCGCTTGGTCGCAAAGGGTTTATTTAATTATAAAACAATCTCTTCTCAATTTTCAAATTTACTTTAATTCTCCAACTTGCAACTTTTCTACATGAAACCGAGATAAAGAACTAACTGTTTACAAAGAAAGTTCGACAAACCAGAAATATTACTTTTCTTCTTCTTAATAGAATAATTATCATACTGTAGGCTACATTTCATTAAATTTGGTTCAGCTTTCCGATCAGATATTATCTGGTACTTTTAATCAGATGGGTTATTATTTTGTTCAGCTCACCTGATTAACTAAAATAGGACATTACACGCTCTAGTAGAGTGGTCACCAATTATATTTGTCCGCGGTCCGTTTAAAATTTTGAGAGTACGCTTGGGGCCGCCTAATCTTTGGCCTCCCCACTCGAATGAAATTAAGATCTGGTATTCTTATTAAGCCCTAGATTACGTTTGTAAGTAAATTTTTAGGAAACAAAAGAAAGTGTTACTAAGGAAGTGTTACTAGTGGAAAACATATACATTTTAGACTCTAAGAGAAATGCCTCAACAGCTTGTCTTATTCAGGTCAAAAATACAGAAATTAACCAAGAAAAACTACTTTGACAAGAAAAATGACATTTTATGTTTTGAGCTACGTTTTTAAAGTTTGGAATTGTGCTTGTGCAGCTTATTCTCATCAGGTCGTTGACGTGGCTGTTGGTTCTGTCTGTATTTATTCTTGATAAAATTAATTTTGGAAAAAGCCGATTCAGATGTGTAGGCAGAGCCAAACATTGTACATATTTTCATCGCCAGGTGTCTATTTCAGGGTATTTTCCTTACACACATATGTCACCCAGAAGACTTCACACAAAATATCTTTCGGCACTTGACTGAACTTTTCCTTTAATAAAACTTTTCCTTTTTTTTATCTTCTTCGAAATAAATAGTTTCCATTTGAAGGACAGCTTTATCACTTTTGAAAATAGCTGAAGCTTCACTTGTCCACTCACCATTAGGTTTTAGAGAGAAACAGTTTCTCAGTTTCTGTACAACATTACTTATCTTGTCAGGAGGCCTGAATTTCACTATTATTTCAATTTCATAGATTTATTTGCGGTCCTTACAAAACGGCTCTGTGGTCCGGACCCGGACCGCGGTCCGCTAATTGGTGACCACTGCTCTAGTACAATAATTATTAGTAAACTTTTGTCTGTAAAATAATTAGAAAAGTGAATCCTCTTTTAATATTATTATGGAGCTCCACAACACTAATCAGAAAATTGCTTATAAAATACAGTATTTTATTGGTCTTTATTTCATACTGCATGCTTTCCTTTGTGAGCTAAATAACTAAGAATTTGAAATAACAATGAATGTTTGTTGATTCAATTCTTCCGCAACGTTGATCAAATAAACGCCTTTATGAGTTGGTTGATAGCATATAAAGGAATCACCTGACGCCCATTGGTATCGGATGGTCTTGTGGCACCCGGGGCGGTATTTCAACTTGTCACTATGTGCATGTATTTCAGAAAAGAGAAATGTAGCAAATTCCAATACAGTTGGAAAAAATTGGCCAACTATAAGTGAGTGACAGGTCCCGGCCTGTCCCTAATACTTGTAATAGGCAAACTTTATAGACTAACTTCATAGTAGCCCAATAACCCAAAATATTATGGTATCTTTCCACAATTAAGACAAAATATATGACTCTCTTGTTCAAACAGTGTTCCCGGAAAACATTGAAAAATGCGCTTTCCAATAAGTATTAGCTCTCACCCAAAACACCATAATACCATACACCATCGAAGTTCTCCTCTATTTTAATCATTTTCTTCATCTTCGGTTTCTGCTTCTCGCTCTCGCTTCATAATGCTGTCACTTCATTCTGCTTTCGCTTCATGCAATTTCATATTTTTCTCATACAGTTTTCAACTCGAGTCTATGCACAGGTCACAGTTGTTCATGTAGGCTCATTAATTTATTATATAAGAGAAAAATTATTATTTAAAGTACAGTATCCATTTTATCTGTTATATTATGCTTATTATTGTATGTACTTTGCCTTACGTTGAGGAATAAACGTGATTTTTTTATTTTGATTTGATATACCATATATCATATGAACCCTGTATTCCAGTATTTCAATCCACATTAATTCTATTTGGTGCTTGAGCAATCGCCAATGGAGAAGTGTCCGTACCCGTGTTTGCTACGCTCCTGACACCTTCAACAAGAAATTCACCGATTCTCTGGGTGAATGGCACACATGGCAGTGGCAGGTTTAGCAGAACAGAACAAATTTCTTCAAATAATAGAAATTAATTTAGCTGATAAGTAACCTCTTTCTCGCATATTTTGACACTCACTACTTCTGCACCTCTATGAATAAATTTCTCTCCTCACCTCAATCGCATCATGGAAGTGTTACTAGTCGCCTGTCACGTCACCCGAAACTATAATATTTTTTCTATTATTTATTAGTATTATAGAAATATTCAATACCTTTTAATGCCTTATTGGATCTGCTTTTTGTCACCCGCCTGGGCTGTCACCCGGGGCATTCCGTCACCCCTCCGTTGCTACGCCACTGCTAACGCCAATTCTGACTAATCAGATACGTTTAAGAACGGCTATTAATCAGTTTAATAGTGACGCCACACATTTAATGGCTGTTATCAAGGTAATTGAGCCATGCTAAGGGCTTTCTGAATTACCACCCAGTGAAATGGCTCATCCTCTCATCAAGTAATGGCTTCTATTCTTTTCGGCAGTAACAGCAGTCTACATCTATTGATTTTCCGATAGATGCTGTCACTCAGTCCCTCAGTCTTTCTCTTTTCGATATGAGTGAAATTAACTCCAGCTCTTCCACCGCATGGTCTCGTTCATCATTGAGGATTACCTACTTGGTTTTGTGTTAGAAGCAGAAGCTTTGGTCGTTCTACATTCAGTCTTCAATGAAATTTGAAAACTTCTTTGATTGTCAAGCGATTTGGGAGTATTTTTTAAACCACATCAATGGAATAACAGTTGTGGGTTAGCAGTCCAGGCAACGAATGCTCAAAAAAAGGTATAGACGGAAATTCTTGGAACACAATTTTTGACTTCATAACTTTGTTTGGGCTAGTTAGGAGGTGAACATATCAAAAGTCCCCGCCCGTAGCCCTTAAGCCGGGTGGTGGGAGGGGGGTTGAAAGTCTCATTTTTCGGTTTTTTGCTTATATCTCGGACAACATACGTCCTACCGACATGACTATTCCATACAAAATTAAAGCTGATTAAATTTTCTACAAGTTCAATTCAGTCAAGTTCTTTGATATCTTGTATAGTTTTCGAGATATCCGCTCTTGAAAGTCTGTAATTTTGAAAAAAATTTTGTTTCACATTTTTGCTCTTTTTGACCGGATAACTCTTGAACGATGCACCAAAAAACTAAATAATGGCCATAGGGATGTAGAGCATAAAATTCCTTTCGATAATATATATTACTTCTTATTTTATCTATTGTCCTTCAAATGTTAAAGCAGTTTCAGTGTTGAGCATTTAATCTGAAGCTTTGAAACAACTGTTGACAATGATAACGAATGTTCAAGAAAAGGTATAGAGGAAACTCTTGGAACACAATTTTTCACATCGTAACGTTGTTTGGGCTAGTTAGGAGGTGAACATATCAAAAGTCCCCGCCCGTAGCCCATAAGCCTTTGGGGGGGGGGGGGGGGGTTTATCGCATGGCGTCTGTCAAGCGCCCGCGATCTTTGTTTAAAGCTGTAAACGATGTGTGGAATAGAGTACTGGAATGAATAAAAAAGGTATGACAGAAAAGTGGAAGGAAAGAAGCGAGCTATCACAACATCATGCTATTTATGCAGCCTTGAAGACTGATAAAACATCAAAAAGTTACATGAATGTGGTGCAAAGCCATGACTACTATCTTCAAGGCGAGAGGAGGATTATACCCTTTAAACCACAGTCCTTATAGGGGTGAGGCGGTTAATTTATGTTCAATGTGTAATAGTCGAGAAAAGGAGGATATTATTCATTTTATAGGTAAATGTTCAATTTTAGGTGAAGTTCGCATAGCGTGGTTGGGGAAGAGTACATTGGATAGGGGAGGGGTGATAGAGTATCTAGAGGGTAATGTTGGAAGTCACTAGTGGGGTATGTAAGAGAGGCCTGGAAATAACGCAATCACTTGATTCAGGAATTTAATTATTAATTTGAGAATCTAGTTATTCAAAAGGCATAAAGTGTGCAGAGTTTGTTTTATTGTCTGTTTATTATATGTATTTAATGAGATTTATGTTAATTTGGTAAACAAATTTATGTAGCCCATGTTTCCCGCACATAAATACTTTTATATTATAAAGCTATCAACCCGACTGACGGCCATTGTCTAAGCCTAGTGGACTTTTAGTTGTATTCGAAGTTAAAAAATGTGTTATTAAAAAATATTTCTAAAAAGATTTTCTGTTGTTTTATTCTTCAAGTATGTATTTTTTGTTTAATAAAGTTCACTTGGTTGATTGATTGATTAATTTATCAATGACGATAAACTTCATTCCACTCAATGGGAAAATTTTATTTTTAAAAATATTTTTTTTATTTTTTTTTTTAATTTGAAAAACTAAATATGTTAGTTTGAATATATATATATATATATATATATATATATATATATATATCACAATGTCTTATATGCACTCATATATATGCACAAACATAGTCATAGCAAATTATTTCTCATTAAAATGTTCTAGATCTTCTTTAACTGTGAGGAACATGGTCAGTGGGTCTACAAGTATATATTCTGAAATGAGTAGCTGTGCTATTTAGACGTCCAGTACTGAATAGGTGTACATAATGGTGCATATTTCGCTAATACGTTGACCGGGAATGGTGAGAAATTGATAGATTCATTAGTCAACAGTTGTTGCAAAGCTTCAGATTTCATGCTCAACACTGAAACTGCTTTAACATTTAAAGGAAAATAGATAAAATAAGAAGTAATATATATTATTGAAAGAAATTTAATGCTCTACAACCCTATGGCCATTATTTAGTTTTTTGGTGCATCATTCAAGAGTTATCCGGTCAAAAAGAGCAAAAATGTGAAGCAAAACATTTTTTTTTTCTCAAAATTACAGACTTTCAAGAGCAGATATCTCTAAACCTATCCAAGATATCGGAAAACTTGACTGTATAAAACTTGTAGTAAATTTAATCGGCTTTAATTTTGTATGGAATAGTCATGTCGGTAGGACGTATGTTGTCCGAGATATAAGCAAAAAACCGAAAAATGAGATTTCCAACCCCCCTCCCACCCACCGGCTAAATGGTTACGGGCGGGGACTTTCGATGTGTTCACCTGCTAACCAGCCCAAACAAAGTTATGAAGTCAAAAATTGTGTTCCAAGACTTTCCTCTATACTTTTTCGTTGACTGGGCTATAGGGTCTCTTGATCTAATCCAATTTCACATTTTTTTCAGTTTTCTTTGATCCACTTCTGTTATTACAGAGTAGGTGTAAAAAGAGGCCTCTGTGTAGTCAGGTTTATGCAAAAGAAGTGACTTGTTCTTGAAATATTCAATGCCAATATATATTTATAGGAAATTACCCACATGCTCATCTCTCTAGAAACACTGATGAACTTTCCCAGAATCCCAAGTTCTTCCTTCAATTGAAAATAAATCTAAACGTATTTCCCAATTTTTGTAGGAGACGAGCCTTCTCCTGGGCCACTCCTCTTCAGATTTATTTCATTCATGTATAAATTGTCTTTTTTTTATTGATGAGTGATACAGATTGACGGTATTGATGTACCTGACTGCTTCTCTTTATGCGAACTATTGACTGTGGATGATAACAAATTATGCATGTCATCTGTCAACTGTCATTCATCAACTCATCGATGTCAATGTGAATTTCATGATCAAAATTTCGTATTGATAGTGAAGAGTCTCGCGTTATTGATTATTTTATTTTCCAATCATTTCTCTCATTATTTCCAAATCATTCACAAATCCCTCGAATCATTCCAAGAATCAAATACTGTATTTCGATCTGTATTGACAGTGTAAGGTCTCCTGTTTCTTATTCTTCTTCTTTTTCTTTCTATTTCTCTTTCTTGTTCTCTTTCTCTTGCTCTTACTCTTCTTTCTTTTATTTTTTCTTTCTCTTTTCTTTTCTTTTTCTTCCTCCTCCTCCTCCTCTTCCTCCTCCTCCTCATCCTCTTCTTCCTCCTCCTCCTCCTCCAACTCCTCTTCCTCCTCCACCCCTTCCTCCTCCACCCCTTCCTCCTCCTCCTCCTTCACCTCCTCCTCCTCCTCCTCCTCCTCCTCCTCCTCCTCCTCCTCCTCCTCTTCCTCCTGCACATCCTTCTTCCCTTTCTCTCCTATTTGAATGGACCAACCTATAATGGACCACGTACAACAATCTTATTTTGGTTTTTCTTTGCCCTCATTCTCAACTCTACGTCATTCCAGTATTTCTCTATTCTGACTCTAACCGCTTCCCTTCATTCGTCAAAAAATACCTGCCTTCTTCTCGTATCCTCATCTTGAAGCCCCCCAATCATTCTGATAGCTTCCTTTTGCTGTATGTTTACTTACCAATTTCTTTTCCATCTTTACCTTATAATCAGTTACAGACTCTCGTATAATTCAATTTTCCTCTTTTCACTTTAATCCTCTATCTCTCAACACAGAAGTCGTTCTTTGTGATTTCAACCATCCAGCATAGCATGATGATAGTCATGTTGTGGTTCTTTCCAACAGCCGAATCTGATTTTTATTTTTACATCCGCCTTTCCACATCAATTATTGCTTTTGGTATTTTCCCTGTTCTTATTCTTATCATAATTATAATTTGTCCCTCCCTTTCTCACAATATAGCTTCATCTTTTCCTCCAATTTCCATGGCTAATTTCAATTCATTCCCATTCTTCCAATTGTTATTGTTCAGTTTCCTTATCCCTATCTAAGCTTTAATTAATCTATTTTTCTCCATTATTATTATTTACGTCAATAACCTTCCAATACCTAATAGAATCTATTTTGTCAAATATCCTCTGAGCATTCAAATTTAAATTGAATTATTTTAGGTTTAATACATTATGTACATTTTCTATCTCTTAGACTCACATATTTCTTAATAATACAATAAAATAATAAGACCCACATGGGCAAAATAGTCTGTGCTTGTGTCTTATATAAAATGAGTCTTATATTTGTGTTATATATTTATATAAGGGTGGTGATTTGTCATGCGGTGAGCGTGGTGTTCAAGTGATCGTGATGTTCAGTCACGACCGCTCAAGACTGCGCTTGGATGGGTGACCGTGCTCCAATGACTTGATGTTACAAGCTTTATTATCACTTACCCGGTGGTTCGGAACCCACATAAAATAGTAGGTCCACCATGTTCCCCGTAACATGGCACAAACGGCGAGGTGGAACTACCCCACCATTAAAAGCCATACGCTTATTATTATTATATATATACTTGACACTTGAAATGAGAGTAAAATAGCAGAGGAGATAAAAAATAAGAAGAGATGCAAGAAAAAGAAGAAGAAGGAAAGGGGAAAAAAGAGTAACGCGTAGTTGCCTGACAATCATGCGCCGAAGAAGGACAATAATTACAGAGAATAACCGCCGAACAAAAAGAGGAACAACTAATTCTTGACACATGAACACGAGCTATAACAAATCAATGTTTCTGTAATACAATAAACCAATAAAAAGCAATAATAATGCATAAAATTCATAAAATATGATATATATTAATTTGGATAATATACACTATGGATATGAACATAATAAAATACTGGAACAATTTAATAGTGTGAATAGAGCAATGTTGAAGTAAGTAAAAAATAATAAAATTTCATTGAAAAAAAGCAAAACAATAGTAAAAGAGTAGTTAGGAAAATAGAAGTAATAATTGAGCAGTGTGTGGATATCAAGAGCCTACCTACATATAGCTGCACTAAGTCCTCTGTATTCGCTTTAATGAAGTCATTTCACAGCTCTAACACTGTAACACACTTCTTGTAATGTTGTCCATTTGTCTGAGGTGAGGAGTAATTTTGTTATTGAGGATATGAGTCACATTTTTTTTTGTTGAATATATCCTGTACAATCTAGGCGGTATCACGTCCTGCATGGTGGTGCGTCGTGTGATGTAGTTATGTATTTAGGGATTAAGACCACCTGTATGTTTTGTAAGAAACACTACCATTACACGGACATACATTTGCCAGATGTCTTGGACTTTGAAAATTTCAAACAACTCATCTGTTAGAAATCGCCGGTTTCTCATCTGCGCCACTTTTATGATATATTTCTGAGTAATGCACTAGGGTGAAAGAGTAGATAGTAAGCCATGACTGTAAAATATAGTACTTCGTACCTCGCGCACAGTCTAGACTTTAGACCCATGCAGAGACCTTCCTTCTATTCTAATATTAATTTGTTTTGTAATTCTACTGTTTTCTTTTCAACTTTCATGTTTAAGAGGATGTAATACTCTTTGTTCAAATTTTCAATCAGTAATTTTCGATTAATCGCTTCTGTGTACTATTATAACAATTGTGTATACTTTATTCTCTTTGTAATAATTCCGAGGAATAAACGATTTGATTAAAGGCCAAGTCATCTCACAATTTAAAAGAATGTGATCATTTTAGGTTGCGATGTGATGTTATGGGTCGCCGGCGCAAGGATAAGCCGCGCATTATCCCCGAACAGGACCGCGGCATCTGCGGCAGCATCTGTTTGTGCCAGTTGACGCTGGTGCTCAGCTGTGTGGCCATGGTCTATCTGGCGGTAGCTGTCTACACACCTTCCTACCAGGCATTCAACGCGGGCGTCGACCCGACGCCGGTCATGTGTCAGACGGTGAATGCAGCTGTGGTCAACAACTGCGAGTGGGCCAGCTGCGGCGAGTGGTGCCTTACGAAGACCAGCGGTTACTGCACGCAGCTACATGTCACTGCACGCAACAATGGCACTGATATCACTGTGGAGAACTGCACGAGGCTCAATACGGTGTCCTGTCCACAGGTGAGACATGTTTTGTCAGTTGAAGAAGCTCTGCATGTGTTTTTACATCGTAGATGAGAGATCTTTCTTTTTTTAAATTACTGAACTGAGTGAATAATATCAAAATTATTGATCCTAACCATGGAGGTATAAGAAAGTAGAGGAGGCATAATGTAAACCGTCAATGTTATGAAGTGTAACCGGAAATGAAAGCAATCAAAGCATGCTTGGGATCTTTGGAATCTGATGCCATTCACGGCTATATTACTGCGAATTTCAAACTAAGTAGATCACTTTCACAAGATTCCACTTTCATATCAGTTCAAATTTTTGAACTATTTTTATCATCTGTGGAAAGCAATATGCTTCCTAAAATATTTTTTTTTAAACATCAACTTTAATAATTCATGGCTTTAACCTCCAACGAAGTGTAGGTGTTTTTAAAGATAGCAATGGTAAAGCTCATAGATATATATATTTATATATAACAACTGCTACAACATTAGTGTATATCCATAGTGGAGTAAAACGTTGCCCCTTTGCACGGGGGAAACGAGTACAGCCGCCTAAAGTCGCCCAATAACCGCTCAAGATCATTGACTAGACTTTTCTGACTTAATTTTCCAATTTCTTAAACTTCTATGTCCTACCTATTCATCACATATTGGTAAGAGTCAAAAATTAAAAAAATATTGGTAAGAGTCGAAAACAGTGGAAACACAATACATAAGTATATCACAGAATTATAAACAAAGAAAATATCATAATAGAATTTAGTGGCACAATGGTATGAAAGCCTGTGCATGGCCCCCGCCAGCTCTCACCATCAAAGTTTAAATGTATTTCAATTCCAGAAATAAATGGACTTTAAACTTATCCATGATGAATGCAACCCTGAAAATCGCACAGAAATAAAAGAGTATATTTATGGAATACATGTCTACTTATAGGAAGCTGTGAAACTTATGCAGTAGGCGAGTTTATTATTATCAAAGGATTGGTGCACGTAGGTATAGGTACTAGAACATGACTGGGTATAGAAGTACAGAATCAACTGTAGGAAGGGAGGGCTTAGAGATGCTGATCAGATGTATATTTGGCATTTCCCAGTGTGCGAATGTCTTTTCTCTATCAAATAGCTAGTCATCAATAATAAAATGAGGTCACAATCCGAATTTTCATGTGCTTATCAGTAAAAATCCAGAGTGGCTGAGGCTGGGGACCTTACACCACATTTCTTTAAAAAATCAGAAGATGGGTTTTATGAAAAAAAAAAATTACTGAACAATACCAAAATACCCAAAAGAATAGAATAGCTAGCTACTACTGACAGCTACTACTCTTCTGATGATTTTTTTTGGAACAGGTTTATTCAGATCATAAGCTTGCTTGCTAAAATTCGCATTTTCTGGCTCTTCACTCCTATACTCTGTTAAATCTTCAATAATTTGTTCTTTATTTGCAAAAAAAATAAACTTTTATCTAGAACACGGGTATTAGGTGACCATAGTTAGAAACGTATTTCTACTCCACACCCTTTACTTGTAAATACAAGAAGCCGAGTAGATTATCACTTGGTGAGTCACAATAGTAGCTTATTCAAACAAAAACCTATTTATATTGGTAGGAAACTCTACAACAGGCTACCGCCGTTTTTAAAGAGTCTTGAAAATATAGAAATATTTAAAAAACAATTGAAAAAATATTTAGTTGATGAAGCTTTTTATAGTGTACAAGAGTTCCTTTGACATCAAAATTAAGCATTTCCTCAACTAATTGATATTGTAATTATGGTAACTAGTGTATAAGAGTATAATTGTTTATCTGACTTGTCTTATACTCCTTAACTGGAGGCTCCAAAAAAAATTATTTGTCTTCATATATATTTTTCTAATTTCTTATTGCTTCTATATTTATAGGTATGTAATTCTATGTATTCATAGTGGGCTTCAATTGATAGATTTAAATTGAAAATGCATATTCAATGCTTCATTATTAAGACACCACAGATACACCTCAGTTTGTCCTTTCAGCTTTTCATAGCTTCTAGATTGATGTTATATCCAACCCATATCAATTTTGAAAAATAGTCTAGAACTCTTTCTTTTGTGATTTAAATAATTCATTTATTACACTTCAATTATTGCCATACCATGAATATCACTTGAATCAAACCAATATAGAAAATATATAAATTTCAATAAAAGTAACCTTGGAATTGGGATAAGCACTATTTTTTTTAAATGAGCATTTTTTTGCAAATCAGTAAAGTGCCACTTCCTTGCATTCCTTAATACTGATCGACCAAAAAATTGATGAAGCACATTAAAACCTAACAAAGACTGTTCTGGATTTGCATTAAAATATGATTATTGAATCAATCCAATTTTTACTTGGTCACCATTAAGGTAAAACTGCCTCCCTAACTTGAAACTAGACTAAGAATAGAACAAGGAAAGATACAATGATTTTTCCTTTCTGTAAGCAAATAAAATGTGCAAAACTCACAACGTGAAAATGAAGGTCCTGTTTTTTATTTTCCTTTTCTTGAAACACACCTGAGGGTTCGCCACTGCCTATAGTCCAGGGACTTGTGTTGAAAAGCATATCTTCGTGTGCAGCTTCGTGAAGAAAGCAACATACCCAAATTTTCTGTTTCTAGGATGTCTAAGAATATCCTAATCACTTAATGGGTGTCTGGGGGAGGCTTCTGAGTCGCTTAATGACATCATCAAAATGGCGGATTTTCAAGCATGTATGGTACCGTTTTATGAAAACAGTCATAGAATGAAGGCCAATGAAGTTGGAGACTTGCAGTGAACGAGTTTCGAGTCTCAATAGAAAGTTCTACAATATTTTTCATCGCTTATTCCAGCTTGAAAAGTGTTTTTCGTTGATAAAATTTAAAAAGATCTTTTGAAGAGAATTGAAAAAAATCATTGATGTGAAATTGACATTATTTGTCAAAATTTAAATGGATTGTTATATTTTTTGATAAAATTAATTAACAAAAGTTTTCAAAAATATAATTTTAGATCTATTTCCGTTTACTAGGAGGTTCTATAATCCATGGTTCAGGTTCTACATGGGTAAATGTGAAGCGCTGTTTCAGCAGCTCCCACACAAGTAGTCTATATTGAGGGGCTAGTCGTGAATTAAAAGCTTAATTTAGGGCATGTGGTAAACAATTTAGTTGTCAATTATAACTAGATTTTATGAATTGCTCTCGAATAGATAATAAATTTCGTTCGCCATTTTGGATCCGAAATTTTGGGTATAACATTATTTTTAAGGATAACTTGGTCATCCAGCATGTCATTTCCATACGAAATTCGACATGAAAGACAGATATGAAAGCATTTCAAGTGTTCATTGAGCTATTTTCAAAAAATTCTACTTATATTATACAAAATCCTAGAAACAGAAAATTTGGGTCTGTTGCTTTCTTCACGAAGCTACACATGAATTTATACAAGTCCCTGGACTACTACTACAATACATGTAGCTTAGGTAAAGCAGTCGAAGGTAGCTTATATATAATGAGCTAATATAATGCAGGCGTAGGTAGTTAACCATCCAAGAAGCCAGTTGAATAGAGGCTCTGACCAGAAGAGTATTGCTCTCTGAATAATAAACGTGTAATTGATTGATTAGAGGTTGCAGACATGAGGTTTCCAGCTGGCTGCTTTAATATTCAACGTCTTGGCGATCGAAACCATCAATTCGATGCAGACTAACTCAAACTATTTCAGTCATGAAGACCTTTAAGAGGTCATAGAATCTTCGATCTATTTCGGTTGTAAATCAATTTCGCTAGTCTTGCTGATATTTTGAAGATTTAGCTTCTTAGATAATACATATCAGATTAGCTCGTAATAGAATATTCCAAAAATCAATTCTCATTATAAATGAGTCACTGTAAATCTTAATACTCTAAATGAGAGACATAAAGCTTATTTAGGCAACATTTTCAATAAACTCAGTGAAAGCCATTATACGGCGATGAAAATTAAGCTTAATTTCAAACAGACATAGCCAAGAATTTTTGACTAGATAGGAAACTAGAATAATTCCAATTCATTCTTAGTGATGATCCAAAATACCATTTTCATTGAATAATAATATTTTTTTAACCAGACCTTTAAAATTTATTTGAGCTCTGGAACTGATAAGTTATTCATATTACAAATTGATATATCATATATAATATACTTTATGGCAGTGCACTAGTGTAAAATTTAATCTCCAACAAGCAAACTCCAAAATAAAAGTAGAAAAATGTTGTCAACTGAAATCCAGGGAGTTTATTCACGTTTATTAATGTTGTCAAGTCCAGGGAGTGAAATTTTGTGAATCCACTAGGGCAGGGGTTTCCAACTGGTGGTACACTGGAAGATTTCAGGTGGTACGCGTCACGTGGCCTAAAAATAATAGTGACACAAAAAACTTGTTCTGCGATGAAGAATGGTTGTAAAGATTGGCATATTTTATATATAAGTAGCTGAGAAGCTGACATTTTTGACAGACAACATGCTGAACATGAGTTCAGGGATCATATACAAAACCCTTCACAGCCAACGACAAAATGAACTCTTTCAAGAAAAGGTTGGTCCTTTTAAGTTTGCAAATACAAGAGAAGAATGTCTCTGCATTTCCACACTGTCATCATTTTTTGAAGAAAATGATATACCTCCAAAGCCAGATGTGTTTGTTGATATAATTCTGCCCTTGGAAGCTGTTCCAGAAAGTTTTAATAAATATTTCTTCGAAGATTATTCCAAACTTGACAGGATCGGAATCTTTTTGCAGAATCACAAAATGAGTTGGAACTTCTGGAAAAATTTATCGATTCAGCAGAAAACAGTTCCATGAGAGATTTTTTCAAGAGAAATCATGGAATAGACTTCTGGATCGGTTATAAATCCGAGTATCCAATGCTCTTCCAGAAAGCTATGTCACTAGTTACTTGTGTGAGAGTGTTTTTTTCTGAACTGTTGTATTATCCAAAATAAATATAGGAACAAACCAACAATTGTTTGATTAAATATAAAATTTTATTACATATTTAATGAAAATTTAATTAATAATGGACATGTTTCTGATTGAAAATGCTTTTCTAAAAAAAAAAATAGTTTCAGGGGCGATTTCTTTTAATATACACCCCCCCCCCCCCCCCCCTAGACCGGTGATGGTGGAACGCAAAAATCTTCAAAAACCTACAGGTGGTACGCAGTTGGTAGAACGTTGGGAACCCCATGCACTAGGGAGTTAAAGGGGATGAACAGTAAAACCTCGATAATTCGGCCTAAACGGGCGGCCGGTAGGCCGGATTTACGTAAAAGCCGGACCATCGAGAGACCATTTAGAATGTACAGTAATGAGTTTTGTGACCCCTTACACCCCTTATATAATGTCGTCGTCGGTCGCTGTGTATAAAAGCTTAATATAATGTACTGCAATTTAATTAGATTACGGCGTTGCAAGACGACCGCCCGACGCGATATATAAAAGGGGTCTTATAGCTTCTCTAAGAAGTTAACAACAAGCTCTACTGTTCTATAAGAATCTGAAATTACCAAAACTCCAGATGAATACATTTGCAACATGACAAAGTACGGTGCTGGATTTGAAGGCATTTCTCAAAACTGGCTCAATTAATAAAACCTGAATACAGTACTTTCACGTATAGAGTAAAAAAGTCACTTTACTTTATAGTACAGTATTTGTCTACAATAAAATCTTTGGAAAGGAGGTTTTTAATACAGTAATTATTGTGATTCTGTGTTTAGTACAACACTATTCTATTTTGTACTGTATTCATTGACTATGAATATAGAATTTAAATGTGTGTAAAATTGTATCTATTATTTTTTTATCAGTTATTATCTAAAAAATACAACTTTTAGAATCGGGCCGGATTATTGGAGAGTCCGGATTTTCGAGGGCCGAATTATCGAGGTTTCACTGTATTTCCGAAATTCTCAACCGGCACTAATAAAACTTTATTTGTGTCTTTTTAGGTGATATCCCCCAAAAAATTCTGTATTCACCACTGACTAGTTACTAATTTCTCCTAAATATATCATCAAACATCATGATTGCGACATGACACCACAGAATAGATGCAAAAGATTCTTTAGTAGGCTATCTATCATGTGATCACATACTGACTCCATTCAAGTTTTTGAGACTTGGAGGCCCGTTTTTATGAACCCATGTTGAGGCTTTCTTTACTCAAGGGAGATTTTAAAAGCCTTTTGAGTTAAAACCCTCTGCTGTTCAAGTCTCCCATGACTTGAGGAAGCCAGTTCAAAATACGGGCCTTAAATTTAGTTTCATTTTTAGGTAAACGTGGGTAACCTAAAAAGGTATAACTGTAACAACGACTCAGAATGTGCCACGCTAACCGGTGTCTTCAACTGTTCCCTGGGACACTGCGCCAACATGTCAGAACTCTTCCTTTGCCATCACAAAGCAGATGGAATCGTTGTAGATAGTGACAAAGACAACCTGAAGCTCAACGGGTTCTTCGAATGCAAAAAATCAAAGTAAGTAAGAAATAAGCCAATTACCACATTAAATAATTCCTGGATTTCTTGTTTCATGACGAACTGCGTTTTTAATATTAACTTTTTAGATGAATTTAACGGCTTTCAGTTAATTTTAATGATTAAGATATTTTACTCACTCTCTACGCCGAACGTTGTCGAGTTGTAGAATCTCATCTTCAAGGTGGGTCCTGAAGGCCTTAAAGATGAGTCACCATAACTCGAATACGTTTGGCCTAGAAAGTGAGTGAAATATTACTTAGGCCTAATCTTAATTAAAATTGACTGCAAGTCGTTAAATTCATCTAAAAAGTTAAACCTTATGGATATTATTATAAATTTATTGAATATATGTACTTATTTATTATTATGACTGATGAATATTATTATAATTGTCATTTCAATAAATACTAGGGTTTATTTTTGTTTTTAAATACATGCAAGTAATAAGATTCATATTGTGTCTGAAAGTGACGTGAAAATAAGTAGCCTACATTTCTATCAATCATATCGAAATAAATATAATATATAATAAATATATATCATAGTTCGAAATATTAGAGGAAAATTTGTTTGTTATTAATAGTTATGATATTTCTTATATAAAGTTGGATAGGTAATTGGGTAATTACACACTTTAAAGCCACTAAAAATTTCGTAAAACCACCAGAAATCGGAAATCCGACATTATTTTAAATTGATCTAGCATCTGGTGTGATCAAGCCAAAGGGCTGTCCTAACTTGTACGCGTTCTAGCTTCGGACCCACTGATCGGAGAATCAAATATTATGACCACTCATTTTGTACTTGAGAATTTCAGCATCTTCATAGTTTGTTGTCGGAAGCATCTTCTCTCGAAACATCAAACTCAATCAAAATACTATAGAAAAAACCGGCAAAATTCAAAAATGTACTATATTTTTCGTATTTTTAAGCTGAAGCAGCGCTCTAACTACTTGAAAACCGTAAAAATCTGATTTAACGCCCTGAAATACATATAGATCCATTCAGAAAACAACTTTTATAATTTTCTCTTGGAAAAACTACCTTAAAACTGGACAAATAATACAACTTCTATGATTAGAAATTTCTTTTTATAAGGAAATCATTCTTATCCCAATTTTATATTTTATAACGGTATCTATGAAACAATTTTTAGATGATATTTTGAGAAAATCAAAAAATTAATATATTTTTGGGGTTAACTTGAAAATTTTTAATCACAGCACATATCACTGTAAAAATGCTGCAAAATGATACCACTTTTACTGGCATCTAGCTTGATTGTATCAGCTGCTAGAGCTGTTTAAATGTCGGATTTCCGATTTCTGGCTTTTTTTTGAAATTTCAAGTGGCTTTTAACTCGTAAAGAGATTGGAATAAAAATCTAATAGCATGAATTTTTGTTAGTGGCATTACTCAATAAGTTTACCACATTTCATCACAATCTGAGATGGTGAACGAAAAAAGTCTGTTGACTTGACATGGAATGTCACTCACTTACTAATTGTTATGAATGATAACATTATTTTCGTAATAGTCCTTTGAAACTCTTCTTGATTTTTAAATATGAGGGTAATAAAGACATATTGTTAACTATGTCTAATTATGAAGTGATAAAGTAATCTTATCATGAACATATTGTTCGAAATATTATTAGTGGAATCTGCATGACATAGATTAATATAACTGCTATTAGAATACCACTTTACGAACCAGCTAGCGAAACTTAATCATCAAATTTTCTATCATTATGTATTATATTAGACCAAAAAAATATTTATCACTTCAAAAGAAATTTATTGAATTGGTCTGGTACTTCAAAGTGGAAAATCAGTTTACTAGATATTCTATAGGAATTTTTACACAGTATTTCATTTTGTATAACTAGGTAATTCTTATCTTGATCGACTATTCAATTCAGTCTAGTCATGCGGGAGGCGACAAAAAAATCATCGCGGTATGGGGGAAGGTGGGGCAAGATTATGGGGCCCTTAAGGATTTTTTTTTCAACTTTCTCAGAAAACCTGGAAAATCAAATTTATTCCAAAGTTTACTGTAAATAATCTACTTTAATTAAAAAATAACTCAATAAAAGCCAGCATCATTTTAGTGATAGAACCCGTAAAAATATGAAGATCAGAACTTAACTTGTTAAAACCTCAAATTTTCAATTAATTGTAGAGTTTAACCATATTGTGAAACGGTGAAACTTGGGACACATGATGCCTAAGAGAATGAAATTGGTATCATTCTCTTGTAAAATTTATGAACTAAAAAATGATCAGGCATAGCTTTTTTCGTATGATGCTCAGATTGGACGTAAATTAGAAAACGCTGAAAACAGAGCAGAACTTCGGGGTTTTTGGGGCACTCTGTAATACGCAACAGCCATAGAAGGTCAACTTTTTGAATCTAGATCATCTGAAACCCATAAGCATAGTGCGAAAAATTCGCTGGGATACTAATTTTTCTCCGTGTCAAACCAAACCTGAACCAACACCCAATCAATTAGCATTTCTCTATTTTTCTTTCCCACTTTACTATTGTTCTACTATTATAATTGTTAACATAAATATCCTATTTTATCACATCAATATCTCAAAAACTCTAAAGTAATAAGTGTCTAGATTCATAGCCCTACACAAAATAAATTTATTTAGTGGGTTACTATTTTCAGAACTTTTAAAAATTAATTTATTTTTTAATACAATTTAGTGTATATAGGAGTTTTGTATATATGTACTCTACATTGTTACTCTACTGTATTTTTTTTAAGATTGTTGTAAGACATTTTAGGCAATAAATTTAAATTTCAATACTTTGCATTATTAATATTTAATGAATGATGATCATTTAATGTATTCAAGTTAAACATTGCCCTGTGGGCAATAATGAATAATAATAATAATAATCAATGAATATTAAAGTAATTATTTTGATTCTACTTTTTTTATTTCAATACAAACGCAACTAACATTACAAATAAAGGTTTAAATACCTGCGTTTTGGTATCCAATAATTATTTGCTCACTACCGGTTTCAACCCTTCCATGAGGTCTTCATCAGTCCGAGACATTATCAATCAAGGGTCATCGTGAGTCCGGACTTGTCAGTCGACGCGAGCGTTTTACCCGTCTTGTTTTTCGCATAGGCCTATTCGTTTCGTGATATGTGTTTTTTTGTGTGTCTCTTATCATTCAACGTTTTATATTACGCCGAATCGGCGATGATAAAATAACGTCTGTAACCACCTAATGATGACCTCATGGAAGGGCTGAAACCGGTATAGTGAACAAATAGTTATTGGATCCCAAAACGCAAGTATTTAAACATTTATTTATGGTATACGGAGGCTAAAGAATCCAATATGTAGCATTACAATCTGTTTTGTACGATATTGAAGAAGTATCAATTTTTCCGCAGATGTACAAAAATCAAAAGGCCTTTCTCCTGTGATCGTTATTGCAATAAAATAACGACTTCCAGTATGAATCTGTTCATTCAATATAAAGACAATGTTTATGCTGGAGATTGTCGACAAGTGAAGGTTGGAGATAAACCAATCTGGAACGAGCAGGAGATATTTCTAGCTTCCTGTCACACTGTTGAAAGGCACGGCAATAATCTCAGGTAATGAAGAAATCCCTTTATAATGTGTTTTTCTTTATCTGTTATTCAGCGAAATCTTCATAAATTAGTGAATATCACAAACATTTTTCTTCATATTTTTTTTTTGTCTCTTCTCCAATAAGGTTAATCAAAAGAATAATGAATTTCCTATACCTCATTTATTAATTTTATGGTTCTTTTTCTCTAGATTATTATTTTTTTTTTCTTTATTATCTAATACTGATATATCAATTATGAAGTTACTCATACATTTATATATTCTGTAGACTAGTATTGTATTATTTAATTTGTTTTGTACCACTACGGGTCTCATCAGACCCAGTAGTCATCAACTTGTAAATAAATAAATACATAAATAAATTTTCAACAATATGTTTATACTCTCTAATCTTTCAACAATTGAAGTAGCGAATCAAAAGAACATACTGATCTTAAATCTTTCAATCAGCAATGCCTTTGAACTCATAGCATCACCAACCATCTTAGAATAGATTAATAGGCTACCCATACCTAATACTTTTATTTCATCTTTGATAAAACTTGCTGACAAATTAAGTAGTGGTGTTCTAATAAAGCTGCAGAATGTTTTTCTATATAGAGGGTCTTAATCAGTAAAATAGTAGACCCATGTATTTATCAAATAGTCGGTTAACTTCGATTTATTAGTGTAGCCTAATAGTTAAACTCGAAGCATACTATAATATTATAGTAGATGAATAATTATTATAGTAAATTGAATAAACTATTTTTTTTATTGATTGGAGGAAAAATCAAGACACATATATTGCAATGTGAGGTGAATTGAATGAAAAAAATTATTAAAGGGAAAATCACATCCCCCAACCCCAAATTAGTACCTCCGGAAAAACTACTAGCGATATTAATATTTCTCCTAGCGTTGTTTCTCCTGGAGTATTATAAGATAATATATTATATAAGGTAATATATTTATAAGATATATTATAGTGTTATATAAGATATTATATAATCATAAGAATATGTATGATTTCTGAGAAAGATCCATTCCTCCCGATCGGTCTCTGATTTCAAACATGAATCTTCACATTCCTATTTTTCCCTCAGATGTTCAAGTTTCCACATCCACAGAACTGCATTAATCAAATATTCATGTAAAGACGTAACGGTGTGGACAGCACAAGGAAACGTTATTAAATGGACAATTTCTTTCGATTAAGTATCAAAGGAAGCGACTTGAATAAATGCAGATATACGTGAACAACAAAATTAAGATTTCTAGATCAAATTTAAGGAGAAGGAATCAATCCGACAGATTGATTGGGATTTTTAACTTTGTATACGTTGTGTTACAGAGCCAATCTAACGTTTGGTTGTTTTTTACATAGCAACGTAGCTCGATAATAGCCAAATAAAACAGTCCCAACAAACCCAACACAAATTTGTATTTTTCGCACATCGATTGACAAGATCTCTATTTTTTAGTTTTCTGAATATGTTCCTCAATCTATAATTATTTTTCAACTTGACAGGGCCACTGACTGTCTAAATGGAACAATCCTTGAGGAGAGCAAAATGCCACAGCCTTACGTGAATTTCAGCGTTTTTTGGACGCTAGTAGTTAATAGCACAACACCCGTTGATCTCACCCAACAGTTTTTACCTTGGCAGAACAAGCTTACCATTTACAACTACTCGAGATTGCTTATAAACCTGGAAGGGTGTGTGAACACTCTGCGGGGAGAGTGCAGAGAATTTCACAGCAGTCATGACAGTGATGGTGATAATAACACAGCACAAAGCAGATTTCCCTGCTACATCAACAGGGTAAGAAATTATATCAGGTATATACAATTTTGTTTTTTCCAATGATCCATTACAGTTTCAATTGCTGGATTTTCACTTTAACTGATCAAATGTCTATGAAAATGTATTCTAGCTATTCTCTTGTTCTTTTTCTTCCCTGAACTGGCCAGAAATTTATTAGATCAATTTATTTCTGTGCTGAATCGCATAATATCTGAAATATTTCCAGAAAAAAAATCATTTATTGTCATTCCATATAGCTACCCTTGAAACTTGACGCCCAAAATAGTGAGAATTTCTGAAACCGTGAGACGATCGGTAGGAAAATTGATCCTAAAAGTGATCCTAAAGAGCATACTATACTATTATAGTATAGATGAAGCTCTTTCTCCAATGCAACGCCCAGCTTTCAATCTAGTTGTACTGGACTTTATCCAATCATCGAAAGAATATAAATAAATACTTTATTTCCAATCAATAATTAATTAAAACTATAAAACAATATAATATATATTAGCAAATTAAATGGGAATCTAATAACTATAGAACTGCAATTTTTGGAAATTACCCTACTCAACTATGGTTTACCCATGTTCTAGAGTAGGGGGGGGGGGGGGGTTAGTGCGGAATTATTAGGTAAGTGAGCTCACATGTTGTTTGAGATAATTATTTCCAAGTTTTGCCTTCCTGTATTTAATATCCATTTGTGGACTGCAGATTTGAATCTTGTTTCAGATGCTGTGCTCTTGATGTTTTCAGATATTTTTTCAATAGATATTGTAGTAGCATATAAAAATGGGCAATATCAAGTATAAATATAATTATCAATAATATGATTATCTAAATCGTAATAAAAATGTCTTTTGTTAGAAATGATTCTTGCTATTTTATGATATTAATAGTGCAATTTTTTTTTCTCGTAATGAGTTCTCACTTTCAACGAATGCTCACATGTTGTTTCAAATTACTGTATTATTTTTAAGTTTTTGAATACCGTCACGACATTTTAACATGGCGCTATTTTCTTCTGTGCATGAGCAGAATGGGTTCTATACGCATAAGCAAAACGTGAATAGTAACGTAAAGAGACTGAACAAAAACTACAACAGTATGCTGCAAGTAATAAAGTCCAGGACCATATGAATAAATTCGTATAGTGGGCCCTACTTAGCATTCAAATCAGAATATAGTAATATTTATAGCAAAAAAAAAAATGTTTCATATGAATAGAAGAAACAGTCGAGAATATGTTTGTATTATTCATTTTCACAGAACGACTCGACGACAGTTGTAGCCCGCTTCAACCTGGACAAAACCCGTCGGGAACTGTTGATAGCTGTGCTGGTCCCTTTGACGCTTTTCGTGGTCAGCCTAATATCGCTAGTGTTCATAGCGAATTCGGTGCAAGTGGGCGACGACGCTAAAATGCGCTGGCGCTGGAAATGGCTGGCGTCCCGGCCGGACCCGCACGATCCGGATGACCCAGACTGTATAGGCATCGGCGGTGAGGCGGAGGATGAACTGCCCATGGAAGCCGTGCTACAGGCTCAGTCTGAAGCGGCAGTGGCTGATGAGATAGCTGCTAACGCTCATTAACACCTCACGAAAATAGTAGGATTGTAACAACGAAAGTAAAGTCTGTCAATTCATTTTTGGCAGTGCGCAGAAACACATCATGCTTTGTCTACTTAGTGCTCCAATCGGCTGTACTGAGAACCAGTCATTCTTCAGACAAAGTATAGCCTATATGAGAACATCAAATCGGTTATAGCTTAGAGCAGTAGTCATTAGTTGAATGCCGACATGCGCAAGACAAATTCTACAACTGCCAAGAATGAGTTGACAAGCTATAGATGATATTTCTGACAAACATAAAAAATGGATTAACTATGTGAACTTCATGATAATAGTCGACGTCTGCCTTTTCACTTCATCCTGGAGATAGATGATTTCCAGGAGTTACCCATCATCTCGTCTCAGTATACTGAACTAAGTTAATTGTGTTTCTGACAGGTGGTACCATTATGATCCTTTCTTTACGTGATGACCTTCATTTTATATTATGACCCATTACGTTAAATTGTGGCCTTTTACTTTACATTATTACCCTGTACTTAGAATTATGACCCTGTAATTTACATCATGACGCATTAGGCCTACTTTACTTTCCATTTTGGCCCACTTGGTTTTAGAGAAACAACAAGCTTTTGACTTAGGACTCAGCTGTAAGCTGTTAACAACCAGACTATACTCCCCCAACTAGACATGATAACTCTCGCGAAGACTTGATAATAACCCCTGTAAACTTTTCAAAATACTACAGCGTACTAAAATAATTGAATTTATGAAGATAATAATATCTTCCATCTACTATTTACAGGTATATTGAAGATGAGATGTCAAAACAATAAATTAATTCTTGGATTTCTTGTTCCATAACGATCTGGGTTGTTAATATTAACTTTTTGTTGTAAATTTAACGACTTGCAGTCAGTTTTAGATTATGAATACATAAATTATTATATAATTATTATAATTTATTATATTCTATATTTGGTGTGGGTACATTTTATATAGTGTATATCTAAAACTTACTGCAAGTCGTTAAATTTACAACAAAAGACAATAGATGATGAAATCTAAAGAATGAATTTTCAGGTAGACCGAAAACAAGCTTTGAACGTATCGATAGAACTTTATCAAAATATCATCCATAACATAAACGTAACACTCGATCGTAAACGTGTGCTACAGTGCTAGCAATAATATTATTCTGTGGACAAAGAACGAATGAGGCGAGCCACCTCATAAGGAAGCAGTTACAGCTTCATTTGTGAAGACCAACAGGTGAAACATGCTCATACATCTCCCACAACTTCTGAAAAGCCCTAACCTCCCGATCGATGAGCTGACTCAAGGGTCGACCAGAGTTTTCATGCTTTTACTCCTCTAAAAGCATTCAAACCACCCCCACCCCTTCAGTCCTTCAACCTTACTCCGTAACCCTCCCTTTCACCTCCTTAATCCAACATCAACTGAACTTTCAAACTATAGTCTCTTGTTTTACGTTTACTCATCTCAAGATTCCCTTTCTGCCTTCCGTGAATTACTTGCTCGACGTTTACTCATTTACAAATTCCCAACCTCTCTTCAAAATCTCAGGCTTCACTTCTGAGAAGTTTCCTCAAATTAATCGACCACACCTACGTTCAATTCATTCATCTCAAGTTTCTTGTAATCACGCTTTCACAATGTTGAGATTAACATCGAGAGACTTCAAATTAATCTTTAGAGTTGAGGCTAAGGAGAAATGTAGTGATTTATTACATTATGATTGATCTGTGGTTGCCGTGTTTCATTCTGAGTACGTAAATTATATTATTTTTAATTTTAACTTTTTATTGTAAATTCAACGACTTGCAGTCAATTTTAATTGTGAATAAATAATATTTCTACCCGCTTTTGGCCAAACGTTTTCGAGTCATAGAAACTCGTCATCAAGGTGTCCTAGATCAGTGATTTCGATTTTTTGGTTAGAAGAATTGTGATTTTTGAAAAAGCTTGTGTAATTTAACATTTAATTGTTCATTGAGGATGTGGAAGTGTTGTGTTGGATGATTGGAGGTGCTGTGTATTAGGGTATCTGTCATTATTGGTTTTCTGCAGGGCTTAATTTCAGCTGGAGCACACTGAAGCGGAGCTCTGGCTATCTAAATCGATAATAAAATCATTTATTTTAAACCAGATCTGAACTAGCTTGTTATTTTGTATGAAATGTAATATTATACAGTATGTGCATTACTAACCTCAAATGCGTTTGAAATGCACCAATTCAAGTGTAATTTTCAAACATTTTCCGTGCCCCCCTGACCCCCCGTTAGTCACAGCTCCCGTACTCAATTTAGAAATTAAGCCCTGCTTTCTGTAAATGTTAAAGTTGTGTTGATGGTTTGTGTTCTTTGTACACAGCTTCAATACAACACAAACGCTCAGCACTCAGGTCAATGCTACACAAACTGAACAACACACCACTATCCACCGAAAATTACAACACTGAACTAAACACAACAAAATACCTAGCACAAGGAAACGGCTGCAAACACAACCTAATTGACAAACTCAATCATAAAATAACAACCAAAAAAACACCAACGCCACCTACAAAAAATACATCACGACATACATTAATCCATAACCAGACTAGCAAACATCTTCAAAAAAAAAAATATTTTGATCACATCATACAAAAACCAAAAAAGAGTTCTTCTTGTCATAAAACCGACATCTCCGATCTAGGACGCCTTGAAGATGAGTTTCCATGACTCAAAAACGTTTGGCCAAAAGTGAGTACAAATATCATTTATTCATAATAATTATTAACATTGACTGCAAGTCGTTTAATATTTAATAAAAAGTTAATATTTTAACAACGCAGATCGTTATGGAACAAGAAATCCAGGAATTATTAATTTTAATAATTATTTCCAAGAGTAGACTAATATATTTCGAAATAGTGTAGGCCTAGAAATATCATTCCTAGCATCTACTTCCAGTACATATTAGAAAGCAGTTACTACCACCACAAAAATACAGTATTTTCTATTGAAGGCATAAAGATTGTTTTACAACTCAAACCTACCAATGAAATTAAATATTATGTTATATGTAAATTGATTATTACGTTTGGTTGAAGGAATCGAGTAATAAGTTGTACCACTTTACTTAATGAACTTAAAATGTTTTTATCAGAGCGTTTTACATACTTAGCGTCATGATTAGGCTAATCGTAACGAGATGCCAATAAATTTTAATAATACGGGAGATCTCTAAAAAGAATCATACACTAATAATACGATCTGAAACGTTTCTCTAGTTGCTTACTTTGAGTAGGTACTCTCATTAATTATCTTGAAAACCGAAATTTTTGGAGGGAATAGTTATGTTTGGTAAGCACAAGCCAATCTCCATAGGGGTTTATTTCACCAAGTAGTAGTAGTATTATGATTGTACTATTAATGATGTAGTGGAGTAACGTATAACCATAGACGAACCATCAAGGTATCTTACTATCTTACTATCCCTGATCAATGGTATAACTGACTGAATACCAATATTGAAAGGATAGTAGGGAACTACTTTTTCTATTGTTTACTCTTAATAATTTGTACTTTAGTACCTTCAAGTAGTTGATATGTGCTTTTTCACTATCAGTTCCAGTACTAAGTATTAATATTCTCTGGTTCTAACTAACTTTCCAGTCTACTGGTAGTGGAAATAGGTTTGGCTTTTTGAAAATTTTAATATTTTAGTTGATGAGTGCAGGGGGACTTAGAATATCATTACGAGAAAATATTATTAGAACAAACCTGGACCATTCAAAGAAAATGAAAATTCTATATATTATAGCGTAGTGGGATTTAGATTTCAATGGAAGCAAAGAACATCAAAATCTTGTAATAAAATCTTTAAATTTATATTTAAAAAGACTGGAGAGCATTATTATCAAAACATTCTATGTGAACCAAAAATCTTATCACCGACATTTCTCACTTTGTGTAGGAGAACTGAGCTTATTAGATAGGTATACTACACCCAAAGATACCAAACTTCTAATTCTATATTGTAATATTCATTGCTAAGCCTTATAAAGCTTTTAATGTCAATGTACTGTACCTACATACTTCTAACCTACCCATAAAGGTGATCATTGTTCTAGGACTGATTATAATTTTGTAAAATATGTTTCAACCTCTATAAATCTTATTGGTCTCTCTTCTCTTTTATTTTGAATTTGCTTTCAATTATATTTGAACAAATTCTGTCTTAGTTCACTGTTCAGATAATTTCAACCAGTTTATCTTCACAACTTTAATATATTTTTACTAAAAAAATCATGTATCTCTTCATATCATTCTTTCTTTACATTTTTTATTGTTTTTCTCTTACGGGTTTAGTGAAGTAAATTCAATTACTAAAAGACAATTTATTTTCAATATTTTTCTATATTGGACTTTCATTTTATATATGGTTGATTAGATTTATTTTTGTTTGTTAACTTATCTAAATATTTTGTTCTGTTTGTATTTTGTTCTCGACGTGGTTAAGTGGTAGAGTGGACATTACTGTCCAAACTTCACTACGTCAACAAATAAAAAGTCATTCTATTATATTAATGAGTTTGGAATTTTTGGAGTACTTTCATGGTTTCATTTTTCTACAGTTTTTAAAAAAAGTGTAGGATAGATTTTCAAATGTTGAGATTTATTTACTACATGACAGTTTCTTGAAGAGGAGAAAATCAATTCTCAGTCATAAATACACTTTGTCAATAAATGTTATACTTCCCAGTCATAAATAAAACTACTTGTAGAACATAAACGAGCAATACGCAGTAGTATTACCAACACCCTGAAAACAAGTGGAGGATTTTTCAAAATTGCAAGATAACTCTGAATTTGGAATTTTTTGGAACATTCTTGTGGTAAAATCTAATGTGATCACACTATTTTTAGTCTTTGAATAGTGTTATTTCTGGTGCATCTGACGAAGAACTTTATCTATTTGTAGTTCTAATATTGAAAGGTCTGATATTTCTCTCATACACTATTCTAAAAAAGTAGAAATTTTTCTAATGAATTCATGATGTAGATGTTGTGTAATTTGTGAGTTTTGTACTATACATTAGCCTATAATATTGCACAATCGATGTATGTGTTTCTTGAAGTTTTTATATTATTCTTGTAAAGCTCCACAATGTATTATTCAAACAGTTTAAAGCCTACAATATTATCAACGAAGCTGTGATTGTCTCAATTGTTTCAAGCGAGAGTGTTTTATTAATTTCATTTCCTATTATTTACATTGAAACGATATTGTAAATATGAGCTTCAACTTCAAGTCGATATGTAACCCACAAGTAATAGTACCTACTGTAGTTTTAGAGCTTTAGAAATTATTTTTTTCATAATTAATTGAAAATATTATTTTACTATCATTTGATCTCAAATGGATGCGAATGAATTCTTACCATTCTCAGGGACCAAAAACTAACTCCAGAAATTTATTTTACAGAAAAAAATATTACTTAGGTACTTATTAGATCAGCAACCAAACCATCTACATTAACTGATTCACCATTACCATTAGAGTCCAATAATCGTTATAATAGTTTGTCCATTATCTGTGTTATAGTCCCTCTTGTCATTAACTATTAGCTTTATCTATTGATCTTCCATAATTTTTCATAAGCCATAATAATCGAAAATCAATATGAAAATTGACCTCTTTTTAAAAATTCATTGTAAATTTCTAGAAGAAACCCAGAACCCAGCAGTTACACAGTAATTATCTTCTATTCTACTCTAAGGAATTATACTACACCTATTATGCCCTATTTTGAAATATATTTTTGTTCAATCTAATATTATAGGAAAACACAGATATTTCTGTTCGATACGGTACATCATTTCCTAATCCAATTCCTATTAATGATTCCTATAATATCCTTATTACCCAGTAAGAACACTGACTGATATATTTGAAACTTATTGTACTATAGGGTTTTTCTAACCATTGATATACTCTCTCGCTAGGAACTATATCTTTGTATCAAAAACTTCATTAATGCTATATGTGTCTTCAAGTGTTCGTGCCCTATCTCAACGTGTAGATATGCATACTGCCATTGTGATTATGAATGTGTTCTTTGTCAATCCGTGAAACTAATGCATTTAAAATAATTATTAATATGTATTTAATGATGGAAGTATTAATCGACGACAACCAAAGTCACACTCATCTCATAATTTCAAAATGTTATAAACTGTATAAATATTCCATACCACACTCAACTAATATATAAATGTGGCTACTCAGTACTTATATTTATGTTTTCGTATATGAAAAGCATAAAAAATCAGAAGCGTGAGTGAGATAAAATAGCCTACATGAATAATAAATTTGATCATCAATTCGATTATGATTCAGATCATATTTCTGGGCTTGTGTAGTTCATTTTGTAGGAAGTTGAAAATAATGAAAGGATTAAATTGCAGAATGCATTCGACTATCTATTTAACGAGTAAATAAAGATATAAATGTGATCGAGGTAATTTATTATAGTGGTCGTGATGTTCAGTCGCGACCGCTCAAGACTGCGCTTGGATGGGTGACCGTGCTTCAATGACTTGATGTTACAAGCTTTATTATCACTTACCCGGTGGTTCGGAACCCACCTAAAATAGTAGGTCCACCATGTTTCCCGTAAAATGGCACAAACGGCGAGGTGGAACTACCAGTAAGGGTCTCCCCACCATTAAAAGCCATACGCTTATTATTATAATTATTATAGTGATCGTAGTAAATTGTTAAAGAGAAAACTATTAGTCATTACTGTCATTAGTTATTAATTGATGTATCATCTATTCAAACTATTTGGAAAAAATGATTGGTGAACACCATTTTCATCATAGTTTGTTTGTTATTTCATCTACTAGTGATTATTTTAGAGCCATTAATTATTTCAGCCATATTCTAGAATTACAAGACATCAGATGATTGGTTTTGAAAGTAAAATAAAAACTTAAATCCACTCATACAACGTTCAAATGGTATTATAATAGTCTGTGGTGTAATTAATTTTATTTTAAATATTTATTAATTGGGGAAAAATTGCAATGATGCAAAGAAGCAACAGACTCAAGCCCAAAACTGACCTCTTCATTGATTATGAATACCGTACGCTATAATTATTGTCCAAAACATTGAGGTTGTTGTTAGCTCTCACTGAAACTTTAGATTTACTAAAAAAACTTGTCTCGAAAAAAATGGTGTAATTTTATCATATTATGTTGAGTATGAGATAAAAAAAGAGTGAGTGTTATATAAATCTAGCATGTCAGCCATAAATCATGTAGCTTTATTGCTCGATCACAAGTACCGTAGTTTGATTATTTTATAAAATAATTAATAAATACAATAAAGAACTACCAGTGCTTAATGGGTCTACCAATAATAGGTACAAAAAGAAGTATGATCCCTTCAAAATAAAATTGAAAACTACTTTTGAACAATGGGTCTAATAAATAATAGGCCTACCGTCCACCAATTTTATAAAAAGAACATTCTTACTTGTGTTTATTGACTTGGGTCTATTGAGCTTTTAAAAGGATTTATGCAACACGAATCAGGGTAATTTTTTATTAGAAGAGTGACTTTGTAACTAGGCCTTCCTCTACTAACAAATTACAGGAGGTTAACATCGATTTGTACCTGAACACAACAAAATAATAATTTTATATACTGTTTTTCTTGAAAAAATTGTTTAAAATATATGAGAATTGAATCAAATTAATATTGAATAAAACAGCCTATTCGTCACCGTCGATAATAATTCCATCTTAGCATGTATTTTAAATTTATAACAATATGAACAAACTATTTTGTAAATGTGTATAATATATTATCTTAACTTTAAAGAAGTGCCGTTTGTATTTTTATCACTAAAAACTTTATCATGAATTATGGCCATCTATATCATTCTATAACGACTGTACCAATCAATGTTGTTGCTCATAGTAGCTCTATTGTTGTATAACTTATTATTAGAAGTTTGTGTGGATTTCATTACCTAGATTAAAACCTAGTTGAGAAAAAATTAGTTTACTGATTTTTCAAATTTAATCAAGTTAGCCCAAGTAAATCGTTTCACAATTAGGTGGTGAAAACCTGAATGTTACCCTGCAGGGTAATTTCTATATTTCTTTTCGGGGGGGAGTGAAGTGAATGATAAATGTGAGTGAAGTTAATGAGTGTTTTTAGTGGAGTTCTGTTTATGAAAATCATTTTGCTGTAGAAAATTCATTCACAAATGAATAACCGTCAAGATCTATCACATCAGGAGGTAGCAGTGGTACTGTGCATACGTTGTCAGAACAGGCTCTGCGAATTTTGAAGCATAGAATATTAATTCGAACGGATAAGTAGTATTTTTGTTTATTACTATTAGTATTTATAATATCTTAATAATTTACATCATTAACTTGTCTAATATAAGTTAAAGTATTTAAATAAAAAGTCAAATTCTATTTTAGAGGTTAGGTGTACCGATATTGATAAATTTTCTTGTAATTAAATAGTCTCAAGTTGACAATTGTAATAAATTAAGTAATATTTTATTAAACATTTAACTAAATTTTAATTTGGTATACACTTTCCTCTTGTGAAGAGCTTGGGCAAGTTCGTTAGCCAGGAAAATCCAAAACGGTTAACCCCCTTTTCGGGGGTATTTTCCCGCCAAAATTAGGGGTTTTCAAGAAAAAAAGGGTTGTATTTGAAAATTTTAGTTCTATTGTTAGACTTTAAGATAGAGCTCATGGAGTCAAAAATTTTAAGGTATTGCACTGCCTTCTAGCTCAACAAATTTTCAAGATATCAAGAAAAAACCATTGTTGTCAAAAGCTGTATCTTGCCCTATGGAGTTAGTTAGGGTTAGTGGATCACATAAAATCTCTGGAAGTTATTGTAAAATTGCAGCAGGAAGACCATAAAACGGAAATACTAAATCTCACGAGTCAATGTAGGTCTATGTCAGAGGAAATCGAAATATTAAAATCAAAAATAAACTTGGCTAATGTAAGATCTGAACCTCTGATCAATACAAAAAAAGTAGAACCTAAATCAAATGGGGAAAAAATAAATAGAAATGGTCAAACAAAAACGTATAGTCAGGTTTTGCAAACAGCAACCAAAACTAAAGTAAGGGCAAATAACGATAGGAAAGGTAGAGTACTGCTCTTGACATCCAGTCATGGACGAGACTGTAGTGACCTACTAAATAAAAGATTAAAAAATAAGTATGAAGTTCAGAGCTTTTTCAAACCAAGTGCCCCTATAAACGCTATCGTAGAGTCAGCACAGGAACAAACTAAAGATTTTGGAAAAAACGATTTTCTAATAGTACTGGGTGGCTCAAACAATATAAATGAACCTAATCTAAAACATCTTCCTGAAATAAATGAAAAAATTAAAGAGATTGTGCCACTCAGCCAAAAAACTAATGTAATAATAAGTACAATTCCGTAGGTTTGATAGGCCAGAGCTAAATGAAGCCATTAAGTCAACAAATAAATCAATTCATAATACAATCAACAGTCTAATATTAAAACTGACACTGTATTTCACTTTTAAATAATGTTTTACTCACATATATTGGAGATGCTTGAGGAATGCATTTCACTTCTGAAAAGAAGTATTTACTGGCACCGCTACGTTGATGACATTATTGTACTTTACAATGGAAACCAAAGACAGTGTGAACAACTCCTAACACAATTGAACAAAACCCATAAAAACTTACAATTCACAGCAGAATATGAAACAGACTACACCTTGAACTTCTTAGATCTCACTATCAAAAAACTAAATAACATGCACAAATTCAAAATCTACAGAAAACCAACTCTCACAGACACACTCATTCACAACTCATCCAACCACCCAAATCAACACAAACTTGCTGCTTTCAACTCCATGATCCATAGACTCCTTAATGTTCCACTATCACAAGCTGACCACAAAGAAGAAATCAATACAATCAAATATTTAGCACAACAAAACGGATACAACACCAATCTAGTAGACAAAATCATGAATAAAATGAAAAATAAAAATCCAAAACCTGCAAACCAAAACAGATTTGTCACACTCACATATCTCAACAAAAAATCACACAAAATAGCTTACATCTTCCAAAAATCCGGATTTAACACAGCATTCAGAACAACAAACAACCTGAAACACCAGATCCAACAAAAACCAGCTCACCTAACAAACAGCACAATTCACAAATTCAACAAACCAGGCATATATAAGCTTAAATGCAACACATGCCCCAAGTACTACATAGGACAAACAGGCAGATCATTCAACATAAGATATAAAGAGCACATCAAAGCACTACATTCCAACTCTGACTCAACATTTGCAGATCACTTAATCAACACTGGGCACTCACACAATAACATCCAAACTGACTTGGAAATTCTACACACATTCCAAAAAAGCCACAAACTAAATACACTGGAACAATATGAAATATTCAAACACCATAAACAAGATAGAACAAACTTACTCAACGACCAAACACAATTCAAATCAAACGCAATTTTCAAATACATAATGGCCGCTCATCCTAACCCAAACAGAGCATGACCCCTGGCGTCAGGCTGACGAAGCTTCTTTTCAGAAGTGAAATGCATTCCTCAAGCATCTCCAATATATGTGAGTAAAACATTATTTAAAAGTGAAATACAGTGTCAGTTTTAATATTAGATTGTTCATTAAGTATTTCGTCATGGAAAACATCACAGATTTCAACACTGCAGGACCAGCAGACTTCCAACTATTCAGGAAACTTGTTTTGAAGGTTAGGACAGTGGCCTCACACATTAGCTTTAACAAAACTTGCTTAAAACTAAACTTAATTCCTACTTATGCTAGAATACAAGTGAAATTACCTAACAAAGCTGCCAAAATTACACAGAAAAAAGTACAAACAATTTACATGAAAGAATCAGTAAGACAGTTACATAACAAAAAAGACAAAATCAATCAAGAACTCTACAAACTTCATCTCAGAATAGCTTACAACCATAACAATCAAGTCACCATGAACCTAATACAGAATACTAATTCCTGGGTGGAGCACAAATTGAGAAAAATTCATGAAAAACATAACCTCAAAATCCAAAACCTCCAACCAAAACAGAAACTGATATTAACTTCCCACAAATTCCACGAAAGGACAGTAAACCTTACACAGATACAATTCACTCCTACAGAAAAGAATCTCCTCAACAAAGGACTAAAATATAACCTACCTTCCACACAAAAATTCAACACCATGGTGAGACAAGCTATAGACTCTGAAACCAATATTCAACAAACAATAGCAGAAGAACAAGATAACCTAAGACATGATGTTTTAAAAATCATCAAAACACCGAAATACATACAACAAAACTACACCTCTGAAATCAAGACAGCTCAATCACTACAACAAAAAGCAGAACTACACAACCTAACTTACACCAAATCAGACAAAGGCAATAGCACAGTCATAATCCACACTGATGATTTGAACAGAAAAGTAGATGAATTCATACAAAACAACAACATCCAACAAATTCAAAGAGACCCAACACCCAAATTCCAGAGCACAATTAAAAACATTATAAATAAAACAAAACACCTCTTTAATGAAACAGACAAACGATATATGAAGCAAATTCACCCTTCTGCACCAACTCTTCAAGCCCTACCTAAAATACACAAAGTAAGCACACCAATCAGACCCATCATAAATTACAGAAAAGCACCAGGATACAAATTAGCCAAACAGATAGATACTCAACTGCGCAGACTCATCAATATCAATCATCCATCTCATATAAAGAACAGCACAGACCTCATAAACAAAATAAAAAATACACACATCCCACATAATTCCACACTAGCATCATTTGACATAAAAAACCTGTATACAAACATTCCTGTAACTGAAACCATTTCCATAATAGAGAACATACTCAAAGCACAAAACAACCCACCTGAACACACAAAAGAACTAATTGAGACATTAAAAATCATCACATCACAAAACTACTTCACCCACAATAACAAGTATTACACCCAACCAGAAGGACTACCAATGGGATCCCCAATCTCCAGCATCCTAGCAGAAATATTTTTACAGCACATAGAGAATACTAAAATACTAAAAGACACCAAACACTCAAACAAAATTATTTACTGGCACCGCTACGTTGATGACATTATTGTACTTTACAATGGAAACCAAAGACAGTGTGAACAACTCCTAACACAATTGAACAAAACCCATAAAAACTTACAATTCACAGCAGAATATGAAACAGACTACACCTTGAACTTCTTAGATCTCACTATCAAAAAACTAAATAACATGCACAAATTCAAAATCTACAGAAAACCAACTCTCACAGACACACTCATTCACAACTCATCCAACCACCCAAATCAACACAAACTTGCTGCTTTCAACTCCATGATCCATAGACTCCTTAATGTTCCACTATCACAAGCTGACCACAAAGAAGAAATCAATACAATCAAATATTTAGCACAACAAAACGGATACAACACCAATCTAGTAGACAAAATCATGAATAAAATGAAAAATAAAAATCCAAAACCTGCAAACCAAAACAGATTTGTCACACTCACATATCTCAACAAAAAATCACACAAAATAGCTTACATCTTCCAAAAATCCGGATTTAACACAGCATTCAGAACAACAAACAACCTGAAACACCAGATCCAACAAAAACCAGCTCACCTAACAAACAGCACAATTCACAAATTCAACAAACCAGGCATATATAAGCTTAAATGCAACACATGCCCCAAGTACTACATAGGACAAACAGGCAGATCATTCAACATAAGATATAAAGAGCACATCAAAGCACTACATTCCAACTCTGACTCAACATTTGCAGATCACTTAATCAACACTGGGCACTCACACAATAACATCCAAACTGACTTGGAAATTCTACACACATTCCAAAAAAGCCACAAACTAAATACACTGGAACAATATGAAATATTCAAACACCATAAACAAGATAGAACAAACTTACTCAACGACCAAACACAATTCAAATCAAACGCAATTTTCAAATACATAATGGCCGCTCATCCTAACCCAAACAGAGCATGACCCCTGGCGGCAGGCTGACGAAGCTTCTTTTCAGAAGTGAAATGCATTCCTCAAGCATCTCCAATATATGTGAGTAAAACATTATTTAAAAGTGAAATACAGTGTCAGTTTTAATATTAGATTGTTCATTAAGTATTTCGTCATGGAAAACATCACAGACAATCAACAGCCTAAAAAATAAGAATTCTAAGCAGTTGGGGATTTGTTTTCTAAATGAAAGGCTGAAAAAACAAAACTTCACTAATCATGGTCTACATCTAAATCAATCTGGCAAAGTAATATTTTGTAATAGGCTCTAGGCTGGCAGAGCTGATTGAAAGTCGTTTGCAATTTACTGTCAATAATTCGCCTAAACAATCATCTAACGAACCTTTTTTAGTAAAGTGGCTCAAAACCGGGAAGGGAAACTAGTTTCAGATGATAAATTCATATCTTCAATTGTATTAAAAGACGTTAATCGATCAAAAAATCAGGATAGCATTAGTGGAAGGAACTCTTGTAGCAATCTGATAGGCTCTCAAGATTCTAAGAGATTAAGTAAATCTACTTCAATATGCAAAAGCAACGATAAAGTAATAAGGGATGATAGGGAAGTACCGGTACTCACTGTGTTCCATCAGAATATTCAATACATTCGTAACAAAATAGATAGAATCGAAGTATTTTTTAAAGAAGAGGCTCCTGATATAGCTATTTTCACAGAGCATGGTTTAAAAGAAGATGAATTGTCACAACTTAATATTCCAAACTATTCATTGAAAACGTCGTATTGCAGGACATCTCATCGAAGTGGGGGAGTAGCTATCTTCACTAAAAATGCTAAGAATATGCAAACATTTAATTTAGAATATGTAGAGAAATTTGCTGTGGAAATGGATTTAGAAGTTACTGGTTTGAGAGTAAAAATCGACAATAATTTCGAAGTAGCGGTGTTAGGTATTTACAGGTCACCAAATGGGGAATGGAACAATTTTTGTTAACTATTCAATAGGCTTTTAGAGATTACTACTACTCGTTTTACAAACGTTATTGTAGCGGGAGATTTCAATACAGACTTTGCAACACCGAATAAAATGACAGAAGATTTAAAGGATATTATATGCATGAATAACTTGGAAATAAAAGTTCATGAATATACCAGAGTCACAAGAACATCACAAACAATAATTGATAACATCCTTACTAATATAGATTACTCTAAAACAAGATTAGGCGGCTCGGAACTATCTGATCATGACTATCAAATCTTAGAGGTGGGGTTGCAAGGTCATAAATCAATTAAAAAGAGTTGAGTAGTGAAAGAAATTCAACAATGTGAACAGGGGAATATCGATTGTTTGAAGCAGAATCTGCTACAAGAAAACTGGAGTAGGGTTTACAATAGCAATAGTTTAAATGACATATATGATAGTTTCATTAATATTTTAAGGTTTCATATTACTATGAGTTGTCCAGTTAAAAAGTCCCTGTAAAGAACAAATTAGACAAGATTGAAGAGTGGATAACTGATGATATCCTTGCAGAAAGAAATAGGGTTAAAGATGCATATGATGAATTCAAACTATCTAGAAATATGTTAAGTGAAGATAATTACAAAGCTCTAAAGAAAAACTATATGAAAGAAGTGAGAAGAGCGAAATGTAATAAAACAGCTGAAATTTTGAATAATAGTGTGTACTTTAACACAGCAGTGTGGGATGTAATAAACAAAAATAGGCAAGTAGCTCATGTAGATGCTTATACTAGTGTCCCCAGAATAATTAACGAAAATAACAAATATATTGATGATAGTGTAGACATTTGTAATTTCTTTAACAGATATTATCAACTGGTTGCTAAGGATCTTCAAAAATCTCTTAATACAGGTATTAGTGATGCAAACATGAGGAATACTGAGGGGATTCAGAACGAATTAAAATTCCACCCAGTATGCCAAGACGAGTTGTCAAATATCATTGATAGTTTAAATAATAAAAAAACTGTAGGAATGGATGGGGTATCCAGTAAAATTCTGAAAGAATGTAAAGATCAATTGTTAGACCCTTTGATTCATCTGATCAATCATTCATTAGAACAAGGTGTTTTTCCAGATAACTTAAAAGAGGGGAAGATCTTGCCAATCTTCAAAAGTGGTGATAGAGAAAAGGTAGAAAACTATAGGCCCATTAGTATTTTAAATGTAATAAGTAAAATTTTTGAAAGAGTAGTTCTAAATAGGTTACTTCTGCGCGCACCTTCAAGAAGCTAACTTTATCTGTGATGAACAGCATGGCTTTCAAAAAGGGAGATCAACAAAGACAGCCATAGTTTCTCTAGTTGAAAAACTAATAGATATAATAGATTCAGGTGATAAAGCTACTGCAATCTTCTTAGATCTGTCAAAGGCATTTGATTGTGTTAATCATAGAACTTTATTGGAAATACTGCAAAATGTAGGTGTAAATGGGGTTGAACTGAAATGGTTTGAATCATATCTTATTGGGAGAAAACAATGTGTAGAACTAACTACAGTAGTTGGTAATAGTATAGTAAAGAATAAATCTAATAAATTAGAGGTGCAAGCTGGAGTGCCTCAGGGGTCAATACTAGGTCCATTGCTTTTTTTGTTATATGTCAACCGTTTACCTAAAGAATTAATTAGTGGTAGAGCCGTCTTATTTGCTGATGATACATCACTCATTTTCAGCAATTCCATTCTAGATAATTTAGAAATAAGTGCCCATATAGGTGTGCAGTCCATTGTCCAATTTTTAAATCAGTTGAAATTAACTATAAATAGTAAAAAATGCCAATACCTTCAATTCAAAAACAAACATAATTTAAATGAAGATAGGGCTATAAACGTGTTTGTAAACGATAATCAATTAGACCAGGAAGAAAAAATTGCATTTCTAGGAGTTATGTTGGATAGACGATTGACCTGGACTCCATACATTGAGAAAATATGTAGTAAAATTTCATCTGGGGTATTTGTCCTGCGACAGCTCGCTAGATTGAATGACAAAAAGTTACTTTTTACAGCTTACCATGGGCTCTTACTGTCACATATTAGGTATGCTATCTTAGTATGGGGTAATTCATCAAAACAAAATCTTGATAGGGTGTTTAAGATCCAAAAGAAAGCGGTTAGGTGTATAGAAAGAGTAAATAGATTAGATTCATGTAGGCCGTTGTTCAAGAGACTTGGTCTCCTAACTGTACCCTGCTTATATGTGTATGAAGCTACTTTATATGTAAAAACGAATGATATTAACCAAAATCTTGATGTACATGATTATAATACAAGAAGCCGAGGAGATTATCACTTGGTGAGCCACAATAGTAGCTTATTCAAACAAAAACCTAGTTATATTGGTAGGAAATTCTACAACAAGCTACCGCAGTTTTTGAAGAGTCTTGAAAATATAGAAATATTTAAAAAACAATTGAAGAAATATTTAGTTGATAAAGCTTTTTATAGTGTACAAAAGTTCCTTTCACATCAAAATTAAGCCTCACCTCAACTAATTGAAGTAATTATGGTATCTAGTGTATAATATTGTTGATCTGACTTGTCTTATACTCCTCAACTGGAGTCTCCAAGACGTAATCTACAAAAAAAACAAGAAAAAAAAAAAACATCACCGAAAACGCACATGCTTCATGAGCACATACAAATTTATTCCAATATCTGACAAGAAACAAACAATGAACGTGAGTTGGATGGTCTGACAATGTGACAATAGTCAAAAGATAGCTTGTCAAAAAACTGATATGTTTGCAAAGAACGTCTGCTTGTTCCATTCCCAATCTTGTCTATGTGTAAAGATGTTTTTTTTTCAGAGGAAGCTGAATCAATAGTATTGTGACAGTTCGCTCACCTCTTTTATTTTAAGCTTGGCTGACTGGGTTTTGATCATTCCATATCAGTCCATCATCACAAAAGGAAAAATTAGGAACGTTTTTGTATCAAATATATTTTTATTTTTTTCTAATCAAAATGATAAAATTTATCATGTGGTCTAACTGAGAACAAATGAAGAAAATTTTTCAGTTACTAAATTGGGTTGAGAATAAGTTGAAAATTTGGTTATAGTCTGTAAAAAACTCATCACTCTATCTTATTCAAATGAATATTGGACACAATGTTAAAAAGAGTACCGCGTGTAACAGTAAAGATGCTTCTCTTAATTTGCTCATTCATAAAAAAGTATTCTAGATTATTTCAAAATTAAATTAAATTATTATTCTATACTATTTCATCTACTTTAAAATTATGAATAAGTATGTCAAGAAATATTCAATATGAATTCAATTGCATTTTGTCATTAATATTCAATAATTGAAATATGAGTAGGACTTTTCGTAACGGTTTTTGTTACCTGTCATAATCCTTTGCGAATTTGTAGCTGAATCCTGATAATTTTTAAAGAGTTGAATGGACAGACGCAATTTGCTAAATGTGACTCAATAATTAATTAACCTAATTCAGTGAATATTGTGTGAGTTTTAACTTCTAAAATTAATAGATCAATAATATAATTGATTTATGTATAATAAAAAATGTTTCATTTGTCTATGACTTATATGGGTTTGAAAATAGAATAGAGGAAGAATCTGTTCCGCTTAACCACCAAATCTATTTATTTATCAAAAAAGAAAGTAATGTTCAATCATTTCATACAGATAGAAACATTTTAAATCAAAAGTCCATTGATATTCTAACTGTATTTATCAGCTCTTCATTTCTCTTAGATTGAATTTTGCTCCAAAGATTCTATGCCCACAGTTTTCGGCGGCTTGTTGTGAGAATGAGGTCAGACATGAAATGAATGTAGTTCTGGGCTTTTGGTGTTTTTTTAATCAGCAGGAGCTCGCTCTATATTGCGATTCCAACCAGCTAGCTATTCATCCGACAGTGTGTCTGCATGAAGAGCGCGAAAACGAGGGCGTGTAGTTAGGAGTGGCTGTTATGTTCAAGGATTGCCGGCGAAATTGCGTCGCGGCGCCAAAGTCGTGACGTCAGAGCGTCGTCTCTGTCTATGACTCATTCACTTGGATTTCTCACTCAGTCAACAGGTCTATGGAGGTTTCCGCTTAGTACTGAACATTGAGCTCACAATACTAATCGTTAAAGTGCTCATTCATATCAACAAGCTACTTATGATATGGAGTTTATATCAATGACGAAACATTTTCTATTAAAAAATGAATTGTTTTATTTTATGTCTCTGAGATTAAAGAATATTATTCACTTGAAAATAGTTCAGATAAGAGTATAATAGCTAATGTATAATGTGTATTATATTCATTGATATTTTTCATTAATATCAAAAGCGAGTGAATTAACCTGATAATAATTTTTGGGAAGGGTTTTATAAATTTGGATTGAGAATCCCCTTTTTTGTGAGATTGTTTTTTTACCTTTCCTTCTCATCCTTTTCCCAGAAAAATTCCTAATCTTGGATCCTTTACCTGGGATCGCTCTTGATCGATAGGTTAAATGGAGTTTCTATCAATTTTGGAAAGCTCCGCCTAGCGCATTGAAAAATTGACGATGAGAAATAATATAATTGAGATTTAAAAGCATCGCGTTCACTTGGAATAGTTCAAACAAGTATAAAATGATTTTTCAACCATCGAGAGTTCCCATCAATATCAGAAAAGCACTACCTGATGTTGGAAGAAGAATGGTCGAATAAAACCACTCTCATTAGAAATAATCCACTTGAAAAAAGTTCAAATAAAATGTGTGATGGCTCCATGGCTCCCATAAAGAACTACTTTTAGAACAATGATTGGAATAAACAACAATAGTATTGAATAGCTTGTTGATCAATTACTTATGAGCATCTCATATGAATCTGATAGTAAAAACCAATATAAAGCCGATCAATTATTATTATCATATAATAAAAAGCTGACACTTCATTTCTTAGGAAATACCAAAAATGTTTTTATCAACTTACTCACTGCCGTAATGTATGTTACGTATGTGAAATCGAATATTACTTTGGAATAAATTCTCAGTTATATAGAACTGTGTGCAATAAATTTTTTGATAATTTATTCATTCAACCAATTAAAGTTGATTTATTTACTGGTTGTTTTCTAGAAAATTAACCTGAAAAATATTATTCATAAAAATGACAATAAGTGGATTTTTCATTAACTTAGGGCATCATTCATCTTATATACTGTACATGCGATACCTAACTCATGCACGAGACATGAAAACTACTAAAGACGAATAAATCATAAAATTCCTTTCAGAAATGAGAGATTTTCATCACAGATGCGATCATAATACCCGAAAATCAATTTCAAGAAGAAAGCAACCTTGTTGAAGAGATCTCAAATCCAATACAAAACTTCCAGCTCCTCTGAAATAATTCAAACTAGTCTCAATCACAACTCAGTTTTTAACTACAAAATAAGCTTAAACGAATACAACTTTTCCATATGAAAAAATCCTACCTTCAGCTCCTCCTGTCTGCGATAAGCATGCAGCATCATCTGTCTTCGTTCCTCTTCAGAAACCACAGGCTCTCTTGCAGGAGCTCCTTCTCCCATCTAGAATAATTTAGTATTGATGATTATTATCGTGATTATTTGGTACATTATAATTCTTTATCATGTAGAAAGTATTGAAGGAATTGCTACTCCCTGAAGCCTGTGTCCAACTCATTTTGTTCACAAAAACAGTTCATGTATTGGATATTATAGGAAGATATTTATAGAAGATGAACTCAAATAAGAAAAAACACTTGGAAATAAACACATATTGTTTGTGTAGTGTATTTTTTCGTTGTACGGTATAGTCTATTATTTTGTTGAAAGAAGATGAACAGGTACATATTATATCAATGGCTTATTCATTTCTTTGCTCAATAATTGAAGAAATTTGATTGAACTATAATTATTTTAATCAAATTAAGATTGGATTTGGGTTAAATTTAATCATCACTATTCTATTTATTACTGAGAATATTTTATAGACTGAGTCATCAGTGGTGGACATACTACATAGTTTTTTTAATGATGGGACTCAAATCTTATCTAATATCAAAACTGACACTGCATTTCTATTTAAATTATGATTTTCACTCACTTATACTGGATATACTGGAGGATAGCATCTCACTTCTAAAGAGAAGCTTCATCAGCCTCTCTTGTCAGTCTCAGTGTCACTTTTGATAATATGGAAAACATCACATATTCAAATCTCATGTTTAAAAGCAATAAATAATTTCCATTCCATATTTTTGAAACTATCAAATGTTCTAGTACTTTGTTCGAAGAGGTTTCAATCTGAGGAATAAATCTTCATGGTTGAGAAACTACACAGTAAATGTTATTACTTAATGAATAATAATTTTCTCTCATAACTCGAATCTCTGTGTATTTACTGTGTAATGTAATCATTCAAGATATGGTGCAAATCAGATCATGAGAGTCCTATACACTCACACGATAAAATAAAAGTCTACATGGTCAATGATCATGAAGTGTTTGCTGATGAGCTTTTCAATGTGGGTAAATTAAATTTCATTATTCTAAGTATTTTCGCGACTGGCAGTGATTATTGTTGCGTTACATTTTACAGATTAGTACTGGATTGTTAAATGCTATCTTGCTTTAGATATGGTGTCTAATGTGCATGCACCTTATCTGCATTATTGTAATTCTCTAGTAGGCCTTCTCAAATGCCATGACAAAAATATCAATTTCTTACTTACTTTAGAAATCTTGACAACAATTTTGGTCTTCTCATTGTTACCAACAAAATTGCAAAGCTTTTTGTTCCTCAATAGCTCTTTTCCAGAGAACCAAAGCTGAGCTGAAGCGATGTCAATCACCTGCAAAGACATTGAATCAAAGACCTACGCATTGGATTTTTATTGCTCCGCCAACTTAAATTACCGTAATCGTTTTGTCATTAAAAATAAGAATCAAACTAGCTGTTATTGAATATTAATTACCAACATTTTAGGCCGCTCGGCCACTGAAAGTGGTGCTGCGCTGCATTGTGCTATAGTTGCCGGACGCTCCTTGAAAACCACATTGGTTCGGTTATAAAAGCTGTCGTCGTACACAGGCCCGGTCTGGGCCGGGTGGCTACCTGACGATCGCCAGGGGCCCCCAAGCTAGGAGCCCCAAAACGGAATAGCCTAATAAAAAAATAATATACGTTTTAAATATTTTTTGTATTTTACGTTTCATTCAAACCCACGACTTGTTATATATTCCACAATATACGTTGCTTTAAATAATTTATTATTTTATCTGTTTGAAACATTGTTAAGGTACGAACGGGGACGTACGAGAGATGCGAAATCAAAATTAAAAATTGTAAAAAGCTGGATGAGGTCAGGATTTCCTTTCTCAGGATTTGTTGTCACCATTAATGCTAATGGCGGTTGAACGAGATTTGTTTACAAACGTTCACAAAAATATTGCTATAGATGAGTTGGCTAATTCTAATGATGTACTTAAATTAAAACTACTTCAATAGTTAGGAGATTCATCAAGGCTAAAAGCAGTATTATTTTCCTGGATTGTTTGTTCCATGACGATCTGCGTTGTTAATATTAACTTTTCATGTGAAATTTAACGACATGCAGTCAAATATTTGTTAAGAATAAGTATAATAACTCACTTAATCTGGCCGAGTACTTTCGAATCTATGAGATCCAACTTCAGAGGCGCGGGTTCCTAGATCATCATGTCAGTTTTTTTTTTTTTTTGTTAGAAGTGTTGTGGTTTTTGTAAAATATGATCAAAAAGTTTGTGAGATTTAAAATTTAGTTGTTCATTGAGAATGTTTTGTTTATTGTGTGTGGTGTGTTTGTATATTTCAAATTGTTCCAAGGTGTTGAGTTCGTGTCCTTTAGATTTTATGTGTAGAATGTGTAGGTTGGTACTGATGTCAGTGAAAGTGTGTCCAGTTTGAATGATATGGTCGGCAAAATTCGATTCAGCTTTGGATGTGAGGGCTTGAAAGTGTTCCTTGTAACGTTGTTTGAATGTGCGGCCTGTTTGTCCTATGTAGAATTTGTTACAATTAGAGCAGTTTAGTTTGTAGATCCCTGGAAATTTTCACAGAACATAATATACTGGCACAGATATGTAGATGATGTTCTATTGCTATACAGAGGAAACAAAAGACAATGTGAACAACTTCGATCATACATAAACAAAATACATAAGAACATTCAATACACAGCTGAATATGAGAAAAACAATTCAATAAACTTCCTAGACCTCTCAATTACAAAGAACACAAACCAACAACACAGCTTCAACATCTACAGAAAACCAACAATGACAGATACCCTAATACACAGCACCTCCAATCATCCAACACAACACAAACACTCAGCATTCAGGTCAATGCTACACAGACTCAACAACACACCGCTTTCCACCGACAATTACCACACTGAACTAAATACAATAAAATACCTAGCACAAGAAAACGGCTACAAACACGACCTAATTGACAAACTCAATCATAAAATAAGAAACAAAAAACAAAACACCAACACCACTGACAAAAAATACATCACAATGACATACATTAATCCACAATCACACACTTTCACACTGTGAAAATTTCCAGGGATCTACAAACTAAACTGCTCTAATTGTAACAAATTCTACATAGGACAAACAGGCCGCACATTCAAACAACGTTACAAGGAACACTTTCAAGCCCTCACATCCAAAGCTGAATCGAATTTTGCCGACCATATCATTCAAACTGGACACACTTTCACTGACATCAGTACCAACCTACACATTCTACACATAAAATCTAAAGGACACGAACTCAACACCTTGGAACAATTTGAAATATACAAACACACCACACACAATAAACAAAACATTCTAAATGAACAACTAAATTTTAAATCTCACAAACCTTTTGATCATATTTTACAAAAACCACAACACTTCTAACCAAAAAACTGACATGATGATCTAGGAACCCGCGCCTCTGAAGATGGATCTCATAGATTCGAAAGTACTCGGCCAGATTAAGTGAGTTATTATACTTATTCTTAACAAATATTTGACTGCATGTCGTTAAATTTCACATGAAAAGTTAACAGTATTATTTTTTATTTCAGTATGTAATAAAATCCTTAATAACGATTCATGCAAGTTTTCACATGGACCAGTATGTAACCTCTGTAATGTGTATGTTTTAGCTTCTAGCAAATCTATCTTGTCTGTTTAATTATTACAATCAAAAAAGTGTTGAGTACTGCAGGTTTCTTGGTAAAATAACTAGAAAAAAAGCGGTTTTTCTATGTAATATTTTTTTTTTAATTTCCGGGGCAGGGCCAACCAGACCCCCAGACCCACCGGTAAGGAGCCCCCAGGTAGTTGATGCCCAGGAGCCCCCAACCTTCCCAGACCGGCCCTGATCGTACAGCACAGCTTTTAATGGCCAACACCCTTCCATAATGCTAATAATGGAAGAATATATGAATATACTGAGGAATTATGATGCTGAAGATCCATCTTGTTTCCACTAATATGTAATAAAAACTTTAAAAAACACTTTTAGTGGAAATTAACTCACGTTATGGCGTGACGGCCGTTTCACTCTGCTGTCAAAAGCATCTTTAGACGACTCACAGTACACTCAAGTACACAGTGTACTGTGTATCGTCTGAAGATGCTCTTGACAACAGAGTGGTTTCACTATTACTTATGATTTATTAGTCACGCCATAACGTGAGAAAATTTCCTCTTAAAAGTGTTTTTAAAAGTTTCTATTATACTGAGGAATAATAGAAATAGGAATCGAACAATTTTATTGATTCCCCAACTTAAATTAGTTTTGCTTACACTCTTGTAATGGAAAGATTGGAAGAATAGGAGAGTAGGTACAGTAATAAAAGCATGTGAAACTTTTAATAGCCAACAATGAATGAATCTTCCAGAGATTTCTTTCAAATCATAAATAATTCCAAAACATATCAAACACTAGGACAGTCCAAGCATTAATTTATTTCTCACTTCTATTGCATAGTCAAGCAAGCTAAGTTAGCTTACTTTTTAAGGTTGTTTATAATAATATTGTTCATAATAATAGAAGAAAATCTACGAACTTACATCCAATGAAGCTTGAGTCCCAGATAAATCTTCAGTATTTTCAAACTCTTGTCGTATGACATCGTGAGGAGGAAGATTCATTGGATAAATAATCATAATTGTTCCTCGCAAAATCTCCAAAGCCTCTTGCAATACTTTCAAAGTCATGCAAATCCCATTGTCAGCTTTTTTCTATTGAACAAAAAATATCAATATATTTATAATTATTTCGAATTTCTCAAAGTGCTATCAATTATAATATGAAGAATTCCGCAATGGCGGATATTGACAACAGTGAACAGCTGATGAAAATCGATGAACGCTACTACACAAAAATATTTGATTGCCGCCAACAATAATATATATAACGCTATACATTCAATATATGCTGTTGTTAATATCCGCCATTGCGGAATCTTAATTGTATAATTAATAGCACTTCGAGAAACTCGAAATAATTAAATTATGTTCTATGCATTTGACAGTTTGATGAATTGTCAGTTCCTTCAAAACCAAGAAAAAATATTAGGAATACATAAACTATGAAAATGTTTTAAAACGGAGAATGATTGTTTGTACAAAGCTTCAAAATGATCATTCCTCACTGTTAATCATAAATGAATTATTACACAATCATATTTTTAGTTTAATACTCTGCTGAGGTAAAAAAATGTTAAACTTTCCTCAACTATTATAGTAGTTGAAACACGAAGGCTCAGAGAATATGAAAGATTCATAAAATAAGATAATTAATTTTTAAATTCATTTTGAAGCTATAAATTTAATAAGCTTGTTAGCATAATTTAATAAAAATTGCAGCATATCCCTAAATAGCTTGAAATTGATTCATATAATTCACATCTCGTGATGTAGGTAGGTATTTAATTTTCTAATTTCTCAACAGAACTAAGTATTATGTAGTTATATACAATTTGAAGTATTTTGATTGATCATGATTTTAATATTTTCTCGGTTCTATTTAATAAACTTTTCTATTTATTCAAAGTGTTTACCTTTGACAGCATCTCCTTCACATCACCAACCGACTTCTTGATGAGATCTTGCATTTTTTCTGAAGGTTGTTTCCCATTTCTACGACCCATTGGATCCTTGTTGAAAGTTGAGCTACCACTAGGCTCACACCGTTCTCCCCATTCATCTTTCAATTTGAGCTCTTCTATCTGTTCATCAGTCAGCCCCATCATATCAGCAGGTAGCATCGTTCCATGCTTAGCCAATTCCTCCATTTCTGAAAACAGTATTAAAAATGGTTTATTTTACATCCTCTATCATCTTGTTAAGTATACGCTATACTCATCACTTGTTGAAAGATTTTTTAAATATTGAGATATTAAGATATTTTATATTATTTGTTAGCTAGTTTTATTATTTTTAAATAAATAAATACCTTCATTAGAAAATAAAAATGTCCACTGATCGATGAAAATTACCCAGAAGAGGTCAATTAATAATGAAATAAAAAACAAAATTAGCAAAAACACTCATTGCTGATTTTGATAGAGCAAAATAACAGGGGCAATTAAGAAGCTGGAAATTTTTCCGAAGGCCACGCAAAATTCTAAAATTAACTAATATTATTATTTTATTGCTGATGATTCTAGCATGAGCCGCCTGATGCTTGTGTGGGACTTACGAGGTAGGATACCCCATGAGTTTGATAAGTAGAAATCATAATAATTTCCGACCTGGATCAATAATCGAACCCGAGACCGTCTCCAAGTAACAGTCAGTGCTCGTGCTGCTAGCTGCTACGTCACGGCGTGGGACTTAGTTTTTGAGAAACTTTACAAACTGAGTTTTTCTCTTAGAATGGAGCGCCTTTATCAATGTCCTCATGTTGATAAAAATCCACTATAAATAATTTTTTTTTAAACTCCTAGTAGATTGCTTTAAAAGTGCACCGGTTTTAGCAAAAATGAAGGAAATCGATTTTTATTCGCTTTGTTCAATACTTCCGCGATATGCAATTCGATCAATTCACTCTAAAATCATAAAGAAATATTGCAAACCAACTTTTTATTTCTACAGAAACTTTATATTTTCAAAGCAGAATCTAAAATATAATTCCTGGATTTCTTGTTCCATGACGAACTGCGTTGTTAATATTAACTTTTCATGTGAAATTTAACGACATGCAGTCAAATATTTGTTAAGAATAAGTGTAATAACTCACTTAAACTGGCCGAGTACTTTCGAATCTATGAGATCCATCATCAGGGCCTCTGATGATGGATCTCATAGATTCGAAAGTACTCGGCCAGTTTAAGTGAGTTATTATACTTATTCTTAACAAATATTTGACTGCATGTCGTTAAATTTCACATGAAAAGTTAATACTAAAATATAATTTGTGCTCAGTTGATTCAGGGGCTATAGGACATTGCTGTAGATCTATTAGAGTAAAATTACGTACAGCGTTCTGTTATAAAATGAGTTCTGCTTATATACTGTAGCTGAATAATGAACTAATGAATAATTGAACTAATGGTTATCAATATTGTACTATTAATTTTATGCTAGTGAATCTTATTTTAAATGAATAATAATTAGTGAATATTCATTTTTATGTTAGTAACTAAACCCTTAATTGATATTAATTATTTTTTAACTATCGCAAATGGGAACAAACAGTAATTTGGTTCCGCCCAAAAATGTAAAATTTCGTGGTATCGAATCATTTGATGAGTTCGATAATGATAAAATTAGTATGAGCTCTATTATATGAGCTTGATAAGGGGATAGCAGTGTACGTTTATAATTTACCTGAACAAATTCTGCTAACTTTCAGCCTTCCATTATAGATGTAAGTTATTTGCTGAGTGAGCTCTTCATTATCAGTTTCAACCGATGTTTCATACAGGAATTGATTCTCATTGCCTTTTTTCACCAATATTTTCACCATTTTGGAAACACTATAAAAACATTTGGTAAGAATAGGTAGATAGAAAGATAGATATATTTAGTATTTTATAATTATAGTATATAGTATAAATTATAGTATTATAATAGTATTTTCCTATTTTGGTGAACAAAAAACTGAATATAGAGTAAATAGGAAAAATAGTGAAGTCAATATTTCATTGATTTGGAAAGTTGTATTCATGAATTTGACAATAATTTATTTGAAACTTCACTGTATATTTCACTTTCATACTTCACTATACATTTTAGTATATAATTTTACTGATGCTTAGTTCCAGCTATACCACTCTGACACAGCTAGGCCTTTTTATTCAATTATTATATCATCTGTACACAATTTGAAGATATTTCAAATGCACCTACAATATCCAAAAAAAAAAAAGATTAATAAAAAAATTAAATCATAATATCATTCCTATAAATGTTACAGTATCTATTCAGCCAAGCCAAAAATATATTTTTAGGATATTATTCAATTTTTGCTTATGACGGAGATGGAATAAATTTCAAAGTAGAAGAGATATGATGGACCATTATTACATTTGAATTATATATACACGAATCCATATTATTCTGCTAATTAATCAATAATACTTACAAAAAATTCAAGACTACAAATCAAAGCAATACCGTATAGGCTATTTGATTATTTTAATGAAATGAGATAGAGAAATAATTATTAATAATTGTTACAATTTAAGAATGTATATAAAATATTAGCAATGTGCGGGAAAATCATAAAAATGGGAAAAAATAATGCGGAAAAACATAATTTTTCGCAAATAGCCTACTCTCAACGTGCATTTCTTATTTCAATGAAATTGTATTCACAATTGAATTTCATTCAATGTTGTACCGGTATAAAGAATTATTTTTCCACAAATTTCTAATGTTTTTTTTCCTACAGTTTCCCACAAACCAAAACTTCTATTTCTAAAAGAGAAAACTTTTTATAATTTTATATCATTATTGTAATGTTTGGTATATAAATATAAACAATAATCATCTACTAACCAATTTCCCACCAATTAACTATTATGTAAACGTTAATAAGGGGTCAAATAGATAATCCGAGTTTTCAAATAAACACCGATAAGTGCTGTTTGTACAGAATTGCAACTGTTCAGTTTCAGCCATTTATTTACCGGTAAGTATTTAGTTGCTAGGCAACTTATCAGGAGGTCAAGTAGATAGATAAATAAAGAAATTGGAAATAAAAATCAATAATTTTGTTAGATTTCTTGGACCTTGAGTAATTTTTAATTCTCTCAAGTAACAGAGAAATGTACTCAATTTATTGTTTTGGTCTTAAAGATAACTCACATGCTTTTTATGAGAATAGCTTGACATTTTGAAAGTCCCGCTGCTTTTTGACAGCTCCCATTTATCATACTGATTATCATCACGTTATTAAATCATTCTAAAATTTTAAATAATGTTCGAAAACTCTACTATTTGAGAAGTTCAATTAGACAAATTCAATTTTCCATAAATAGATCATTCAATAATTCCTTCAGTTTACATTAATATTATTATTATAAATTCACACAATGTTGGCTACCATGCATATACAGGCTTGGCTTGTTCGCTTGTTCCAAAGATTCGAGATCGGGGGAGTACCAACTGGACTACGACCAACTCGACTACTGACAAAATAAGCGGAAAAAAGTCAGCTGTTGACCAACTCGCCACTAATGGAATGCGGAATTCACCAAGAACTGTATGCAAAATCGGTGTTAGAATCTACCAGAGATATTATGCTTTATACGTTGGTAGCATCAGTGCGTAATTGTTTTTCTATCTACTGAGCCACTGAGCGTTATAACGGTTTAGTTTTATTGGTTAAGTTAATGTTCAAGTTATGTATTCTTATGGCCGATCCACCTATAGTAATTTGAATTTCTATCTAGTGAAATAACCCGATCGCTCTAATTGTTGAACTGTTATCCAGAGCTCTTTTACATCACTTTTAAACTACGGTAAGTAGAGTCAAATTTATGCATATAATTCATTAAATTGCTTGTCAACAACTTTCATACCTGAATTCATTGCATAAGTTACAGTTATTAATCTAAAGTAAATCATCTGCTAGAATATCTATCTACCTTTATATTGGTGGTGGCATTATTTGCAAAGTATTTTTGTCGCTGATAGTGGCGGCGATGCTTAGCTTAGACGGCTCTGGGGCTGCATTTCCGTATCTGATCCACCGAAATAATTGACTGAGAGTCGATCGGTTAGGTTTGGATTTGGAATATATCGACTAAGTTACCTTATCGATTTTCAGCCGATTATGTCACTAGACTAAATACGGAAGTGCAACCCCGATTTTCGAAGTTGAAAGTGAAAGGGGTCAATATTAGGTAGGTGGCTAATAATTAGTACGTTTACCTTACTGGAAACACAGTACCAGTACCATTATGTAGATGTTTGGAGGTATATTATAAATGAGTAGGCAAACAGGGAGTTGAAAAATTCTTTCATGAATTTTTGTCAATTAAACTTGACTATACTGTTCACTAAAAAAAAATTGTGATTACAGTAGCCTAATTACTTTTCAAATGATTGATAGATTTACCCTACTTGCAGCTCAGTACAGCTCGAGCAAGCTCAACGTTTTTGGCAATGAAACTAAGAAAATTCCTGTTTCAGCACGAGGTCTGTCTGCTGCTTGTTTCCGTCAAAGGTTGAAGAGTCTGTTGGCCAACCTAACTGTATTTGGTGTATGAATTTTGAATGGTATGTAGCTCCTTCTAATCACTTGACTCTGCCTGTGCAGCTTTCTTCCATCAGTGCTTGATAATGCCATGTTGGTATGTTTCCTTCTCTTTTAGAACTTTTTGTTAGCTTCATCTGGAGCTTAGGAAATGACAGAATTCGCCATCACCATAGCAACCATTCACGATCATGTAACTATGGTTTGTCTACGAGCAACCGTCTGTAAACATATACTGTCGAGTATACTATATTCGAAAAGTATCAATCAAAATTCATATAATATGAGTATTCATAAAGAACAATGGTAGTTGAAGCGTCTCAAATTTTTTATGGCAGGTGTGCAGTGGAGCATGCATTCATAACCAATACATCTGTTTGTTCACATGCAACCCTCTGGTCACAAGCGCTATATGAAAGAAACCAAGCTATTTTTTTTTTTCAATTTTTAACCAACTTCTAAACAGGAGGAGGCTCTCAATTAGGCATGTTTTTTCATGGTTGTTCATCAATTATTGGGGTACTGTTGAACCGATTTAATTTTTTTTAATAAAAGCGCATCATTCAGTGGTAGTCCTATCCAATTTTCGCAAGGATCGGCACAATATCAAACTAAAAGGAGCATTCATTGATGTCTTCATTTCAGTTTTGTTCAAATAGGATAGTTTCATACATAACTGGCAATCGAGTAACCAACCATTGTCGTTTACCAGACTGATCATTTTATGATAGAGCGCTTTCACCCACCCTATTTTTGAAATCATGATGCATTGTAGGCTAATTATGCCAGACCTGACATCGGTTACCCAGAGCTGGTTATGTGCCGCTTTGACCAATTAGGTGAACTTAAGAATAAGAAGAAGATAATATTTCTTTGATGTTATAGTCATAGAAGTAATATTTTTTTCGTTTGGTTCATCTTTGGAACCCGCAAGACCAGTTATTACTTTCTTCTGGCTTCCTTAGCTTTTTCCCTCTTCTCAGCCCAATATTTTTTCATTCTGGCTGAGGCGTCCTTATAATAATATTATATTATAAATATGCTAAATTATATTGTTTCAATCAAGGTAATTAGTAAACAAGGTAGTGTTCTCGCACATCTCCACTCATCTGTTGAGCCTTATCAGCTGATGAAGTGACGTCATTTGGATGTCTTTTCACGATTTTACCTATAATTTACATGTTGAATTGCATAACTTTATAAGTCTATCTCAAAATATATGTGATTTTCAAGAAACTTGGATGTCTCCTTAGGTTTATGTTATAAATGTAAGTGTTAATCTATGGCATTTTTGATATGATCATACAATTATTTAGTTTAGAGCACTCTTGTTAATGTTATAGCATGCACATACCTTCAAGGATTGTACTTCTCAGGTATTTAAGTTATTTTATGTCTTCAAACGCACTACGCACTTCAATTAATTTACAAGTACTGTGGAAGGTTAAATACAGGCGCGGCTGGTTCTAAGTGTTCAATTGTTCAATGAACCCCCAAAGTAAAATCTATTTGTCAGTAATTATTTGGATATTGAATAATCTAAGATTTCCATTGTTCAATTACCCTATATTACACTCTATTTGATCCACTGAGAGGCTTGAAACAGCGCTGCCATACAGAACTCATAGCGTTCACGGGTAGACATCGTAACGGAGACAAGTCTCCAAATGGTATAGACTGGGTAGTGGTGGAGGTACGTTATGGAGGAGGTTGAGGAGACTTCTCAATGCAAAATTTAACAGCAAACGGAGACTAGCTGCAAGTTGTCTCCAGCCACGACTCTAGCCGAACCTAGCCGAGTCCAGCCGAATGACCACGTGATCAGTTCAGAACGGCTGCTTACCAGTTAGGGCAACTGTCAGTTGCCCGATTGGTCAACTGGTAGGGTCGGGCAACTGACAGGTAGGGCAACTGAAAACCAATCGTTCAGAACAGTGACTTTGGCAAATTACGGCCGACTTCGTAATTCGTGAAGATTATCAGATCACAACAGTTGCGGCTGCCAAGGAAATTTTTGATCTGATTGTGAATAGTGTTATTGAAAGATTCAAATTCACTGGACACTTGTTAATTTCCAATTTATTTGATAGTGAAAATTATTTCAACTTCAAGGAACATTTTCCCAAACAAATACTCGATGACGTTCTCAAATTTTTTGGCCCTTACTTTGATAAAAACAAATTCAAAACAGAATTGAAAATTCTTCATGAAAAAGATGATTTCAGAAATGTAAAAAGTTAATGATTTACTAAGTTGTTTAGTTGAAAGTAATTTACAAGAATGTTTTGGAGAGGTGATTAAAGCACTCAATATTCTTGTTAATATTCCAATGACTATGTCAGAAGCTGAACGATGCTTCTCTTTTCTCAAGAGGATTAAGACATTCCTCAGAAGTACGATGAGAAAAGATAGACTCACTGGCCTAGCAGTGTTATCAATAGAAAAAGGAATGGTCAATATATGAGTTGGTACTTCAATGAGAGAGTTATTGAAATTTTTGCAGTGAAAAAGGAGAGAAGAATTGAATTTGTATACAAAAGTTTTGTTAATACAGCAGGTTCTCTGCCATAATATTATTATTATTAGCCTATTTCTAAATTTCAAAGTCCTTTTTAAAATTCTAAGAACTCTTACAAAATCGAATTAGGAATAGGCCCATATATTTTTTTTTCATTTCTTATAACTTCATAATCTTCATAGTTTTTATTTATGCCTATAATAAAAGTGTGATACGAAGATACTTAGTGCTTGTGAATTATATTTCTTAGTGAAAACAGCTAGTACTTTATAGCTGTCGTTTGGTATATTGTATACTGTAATGGTGGTTGTGGTGATGGAAAGTCTACTAATAAACATCGAAAAATATCATCATGCATGGAGCTGGTGGAGCATCTCGATTGCAAACATTATAAAATATAATTCTTGGATTTCTTGTTCCATAACGATCTGCGTTGTTAATAGAACATTTTGTTGTAAGTTTAATGACTTGCTGCCAATTTTAAATTGTGAATATATAATAAATGTACTCACACTTGGCCGAACGTTTTCGAGTTATTGAATCTCTTCTTCAAGGCATCCTATATCGGCGATTTTGGTTCATTGATTAGAAAAAATTGTTTTTTTTATATAATGTCAAAAAGATTGTGTGATTTAAAATTTAATTGTTCATTGAGGATGTTTTGTTTATTTTGTGGGTAAGTTTGTGAATTTCATATCGTTCCAAGATCTTGAATTCGTGCCTACATCGCCGATCTAGGATGTCCTGAAGATGAGATTAAATAACAAAAAACGTTCGGCCAAGTGTGAGAGCATTAATTATATTTTCACAATTTAAAACTAACTGCAAGTCGTTAAATTTACAACAAAAAGTTAATATGAAATATCGATTTCCAGAATTGGCAAGTACTCGAGTATACAACACTATTCAAATCAAAATAATCTGTGGCGAAATATTATAGCTTTTGATAGACAAAGACACCTAAGAAAACTCATTTACAGTTATTAAGTGAAGGCATTTCATTTGGTAGTCTCCCAAGAAGTTGAACCCCCAAGATGAGAGTTCACGAGCCGCCACTGGTTAAATATTCAATGTTTAATGGAATTGAATTGTGTGAATTTTTTATTGTAATAATTTATATATTGTCTACATGATGCTGTTTTCCTCCAATACTTTTAACAGTATACTCGTCTTCTGTAATTGGAAGAGCGTTGAAACTGATTGGAGAAAAATATATTCAGTTAACCATAATAAAATAATTGACCTTCAACTAAATATTATGTGCTTGCTGGAATTGCATACCTATTTCTCCAAACAATTTTCTTGAAAAAATGAATATTTAATTTTCTACGGTACTTATAAATTAATTTGAAGATGAATAAAATAACTTAAATACCTGAGAACTACAATCCTTGTATTATGTACATGCTATAACATTATCGAGTGATCTGAATTGAATAGGTAATTGTATGATCATATTAAAAATACCGTAGGTCAACAGTTGAATATATTATCATAAACCATAGGAGACGTCCAAGTTTCTTGAAGATCATATATATTTTGAGAAAAAGACTTATAAAGTTATGCAATTTATCATGTAAAAGATAGGCGAAATCGTGAAAAGAAACCTGCATGATGTCAGTGCATCAGCTGGCTGCAACTTGCTACTGTGCATCATGCTGTTGAACACTACCTTGTCTTCTGATTACCTTGGTTTCAATCATGAGTTGTAGTGAAAAATGTTTTCAAGATCGTTTATTACAAAGCTATAATTTTTTCAGTTTATGCTTGTACATTATGTGTGTTTCATCAAAAGCTTTTTGTTCTGCTATACTGGCGCTCCTCAATCTACAGTGGAAACAATTACTCTGGGCGCATGGCTCTCACACTACGCTTTGTCACTACTGGCCGTCCTGTAAAAGTTGGTTCACTCACTCCACTGCTTTCTACGCTCCACTGACGGCTGAAATGGTGACCTTGAAGACATTTTTTTTTAGAAATGAGCGATAAACACTCCCCTCTCCACCCCGCGCCTTCGCTGACTACCAAAAGGCCGCGCGCCCAGACTAATTGTTTCTACTATACCTTGAATGCCCTTGTGTGGGTACACCTATGTGTGCTCACCCCTTGGAATTAATAATAATAATTGACCCACAAAATTATTGTAGGCTACATTACAGATAATAGTTATTCCAATGTAATGACAATCATTGTTAATGTCACCGCACCATGAGAATGTCTCTGGATTGTCAGTGGCATGAAAGAGGAAATAGCTAGTATGCATGCACAATTGCTTCCTTTGCTGACTATGTTAGTGTAATAGCAGTGTTGCCAACTCTGAGTCCTTTGCACAACCTGTGATAGTATTTGCTACACATGACAGAATTTATATGTCTTGGTATGGCAGGTCTGGACATTTCTCCCACTACATTTCTCTGTCCACTTCTTGGCAAAATATATTCTCATGGTGCGCCAACATTATTAGAATTCTACATAAATATAACAAAGTATATGAGAGCATTTCAAAGCATAAAATTCGGCGCCGAAAAAAAGTGCTCGTATACAGTAGTGCGGGCTGTAGACGACATAGGCAGAGCATAATCAATTATTTTCATGTTCCTGCTGCGTTTTTCTGTCTGTATAAAACGGGCCTCACAGCTGAAACGGGCCTCACGTTCCTCCCGTGTTTCGGAGGACACGTTAAGCCGTCGGTCCCGGTTGCTATAAAAAAGCATTCGTTAAAAAAACGGCGAGGTGGAACTACCCGTAAGGGTCTCCCCACCACGAAAAGCCATACGAATTTACTTACAGCTGAAAAACTGCAGGTTGATTCACACATGTTCAAGTGAATATGAATGAGGCGATTATGTGACAACCTTATGAAATTTGACATAAAAATTTATTTTTTCATTTAAAAATTTGTAAAGAAAGCAGTAGTGGGCTATGCCCAAGGTGACCAGATTTTTGAAACCCCAAAACAGGACAACTGAACTGTAGTTTTTAATGTCATGCCATCAATGTTCACCATTCAAAGATGACCGAAGAATAATAAAGTCCGTTTATAATATTGAGGGATTTTGGAGCTAAGGTTCAATTTATTGTAATTAGAACTTAAGTTTAGCTTTTAGATTATTTAGAGCAATAATAATTTTCAATAAATGAAAAAACCTATTCATGAAGTAGAATATTAGTAACTAATATTTCCAAAACGGGACAAATGGGGGTGTCCTGACAAGTATGGTGGGGACAACAAAACATGCCTCTCAAAAACGGGACTGTCCTGTTGAAAACGGGACGTCTGGTCACCTTAGCCTATGCCTGTTATATCTTTACTTGATTGTGTTTTGTCATGGATGAATCAAGCTTTAGTATCATCAGTTGTAAATTTCACTCACACTAGTTCGATTTTTTTATTTATTAACTGACTCAATTTGGTAAATGGATGATGGCACCGTTCCATATCAGAGATATCTTTATTCATAGACATTTTGTTTCTCATCCCTGTCATAACTTTTAGTTGCATGAAGTACTGTCATAATTATATACATAATTGTGTATGTTCCATGTGTTTATAATTTGAACAGGTCTACAATAGAATACATTATTCATTTTAATTTATTTATTTTTTCAGAGAATAACACCTGATGGCTGAACTGTCATTTCTGAACTAGTTACTGAATGTTATTGCAAGTGGATTATTGTTTATTTATAATAAACAGCTTGTGAACAATCTATGAAGTATCAGGTGAGCTCTCTTGTCAAATATGAACCTAATATATTTCAAAGGTACAAAAATTGCTTCTAATTGGTTCTTGCATTTGAGGTTGCACAAAAACTAAAAACTGTGATAATTAGTTTCCAGCCACTTGTGTTCTCAGGCATGAGAATGTGGTACAACCAAGAGGTTAGAATGCTCCAATTGATTGCATTCTTACCAAATCCAGAAGAATATGTAATACCATACATAAAGGTTCAGAAATAATGCAGTAGATTTAATAAGTGATATATATATAGAAGATTCATTTTTTCACTACACTGTGTCCTATCAATTCTAACATCAACCATCAAACTTTGTTTAAATTTGACTCTATTATATGACATCTTGAGTTGAACTTCAAACTTGTGAGTCAGTGTAAGACACAATTATGTTCATAAATTGAAAATTATTACCTGTATCTTTTGAGAAATACTATTGAAAAATCAATTTAAATAAAGCCTGCAATTACTAGGTTATGAAATAATGAATGTCATACTATCGGCTAACTACTGTAATAATAATAAGCATATGGCTTTTAATGGTGGGGAGACCCTTACGGGTAGTTCCACCTCGCCGTTTGTGCCATGTTATGGGGAACATGGTGGACCTACTATTTTAGGTGGGTTCCGAACTACTGTCAATTGAGATAGCGACCATACAAATAATGAACAATAATAAGTTAATAGCAGCTAAGACTACGTATTTCAGCTTCAAAATAATTAATTTGAGAAATTATTGTTTTAATAAAAATTATAAAAGGAAATTATAAAATGAGACCTGAAAGCCATTTACTCATCTTGTTTCTGTAGGCTATATTTGCTTATCTGTCTTGAGTAATATCCAATAAGGACTCACATAACCAAATTCCAGGTTAGGATTTTGGAAGTGCTTGTATATTATGTTGTACTCTTATTTTTAACTACTTGATTTATATTTTGCTAATCACAATCACTGTTCATTCACTTGAACACAAATTCTTGAAGATATCATAATAATTTCTTAGTTTTTGAGGTACACATGCTTGGAAGTTATCAATATTGCAAAGTAGGATTGATCGATTATAATCTTAAAGTTTTGAATTTTTGTCCCCAAACTAATTTTTTATGAACTGTTTCAAATTACACCTTTTATCATTTTTCTGTACATTGCTTGTTGTTATGAAATTTGATTCGTTCTAAAAATCATGATCTTTTTCTCGCAGATCACTCTATGGTATTGCCGGCTCCTCTAGCCTAATTAGACATAGAAGGGGTGAATTTTTTATTGAGGATACATGAATTCTGGGAATGAAATCCACCCTTTCTTCTGGCATAGCATTGTCAAACAGCTAACTCAGTTACGATTTTCTCCAACATTTATCCAGCATTTCAACATTGTGACAGTCATTGACTGTATGGGACATGTCATTCCTCACACCCACAATTAGTGAGATGTCCATAAAACTCCAACTCTTTGATTTAAGATAAAAACTTTCTCATAAGAACTTTGACATGAAACTACAAAAAATATGAGTACCATAAATTACAAATGATTCTTCTAGCACCCTAGTAAGGGCGTGCCAGCCATGATTCGCACAGGTAGTAATTTACCCTTGAGCCAGCTCTGCTTGTAAACAATGTTAATTTGTTTCTAATTTTTTATATTCTTTTTTCAGACCTGATAACTCATCTTAAACTGCATGGACACCCCGACATCGTTGCTTTGCATAAAATAAGCAAACCTTGACTTATATCTTAATAAAAAGTTTGAAATGTTTTATTATTACCAACAACAAATTCTTATTTTAGAAAAAATGAAATCGGTTATTATTAATATTATCATTTTATTATATATTATTATAACAAATGTATTATTATATTTATACTATTTTGTCAATTATAAGGCCATTATTATCATTATATAGTATATTAGTTTGTGAAAGTTGATTCAACATGACTACTAACTACGATTTATAAGTTACAAATTTGTCATAATTCAATATAATCTTATATGATGTATTTTGTTTTGTTGAATAACATGTATACGTTATTGGAATAAATCTCTTATTGAAATGTATCAGTTCTATTGTTTTTATTCAGAAAAAATATAACACATTATATTTCTCATCACAATTGACAGGTTGCGTGAAATTGACGTCAATGCTAAACTTCCTCAAACTTAATGAAATGGTTTCTTTGCATGCGCAGGCTAAAGCAGCAGAGTGAGCGGAGGTATGGAGTGAAAGAAGAAGGGTGACGGCTCCTTACTTGTTATAATCATATATAATGTGTAAATTATGTAATTATCTGATGATGATTATGACAATAATAATAATAATGATAATAATAATAATAATGTGTATCAGCGGCGCCGACCTGAATGATTTGGGAGTTTAAGTTAGTGATAACTAAATAGAAATACAGTGTCAGTTTTGATATTAGATAGTTCATCAAGCATTTCGTCATGAACATCACAGATAACAAATAATACATTCAATCACTCCTCATGTCTATGCATGCGCAGAGCTAATTTTTTTGAAGATAAACAAACCTGAAAAATGTTATGCAACAACTTTGAAGTGTTGTCAAAATTCTTAGCATTTAAAAACTTGGACTCTAGCTTTTAATTTTCAAGTAATCCGTTCCTTGGGAAGTGAGATAATGCGCTCAAAGGCACATACACATATATATATATATATATAATTATTTGAGATATATATATGTGTGTGTATTTGATAATTACATAAATACATCAATTTACTGTTGTGGTCTACATCATACTCATATTCTAATTCAATATTATGTAATGGTACTGCATCAGCTAGAAAGTAGAGAATTGCCATCCTCAATACACGAATTGACAACAGTATTCGTACCATGTCACCTAGTTTTCCAGTCCCTGTTTTCTACAGAAATGTTTGAAACAGAGAAATGCAAACTAGCTCAAGTTTGAGCTTAAAAAGTGTTTGAAACTTTTTATTTGGATGGCTAGTGTTATTAAATTTGTGGAGAGTGGAGGACGTACCTGCAGTTACACATGAAACTCATCGGTTTGCAAAATGAGAATTTTGTTTAAAACTCAACCAGTTTGCAAAAAGTTACTTTTTTTAATTGCAGACTTGCTGAAAGCTGTGAACTTCTGTGTGTATGCAGCTTAATTTATTAGACCGCTTTTATACAAAGCGTAGGTTTCCAATAATGAGGTAGATGACAGACGTCGTCTAAACTTGGCATAAATTTTGTTGCAATTTGGCATTATGTGACGCTGGAACCCATTGACAGAGACGTTAGGAAAGAAACACTATCAGTAATTGATAAACTCTAAATTGTCATTAGGTTTAATAGCTGTCTTCAAGTCATTCTTATTGGAATTTCCTGAAAAGAAACATGATTAAGCATGTATGTTAAATAAATTATCAACGAAGTTCAGGCATGAGCTGTTGAATACCCTTCATGTCAGATATATGGCCTTAGAGTTGTAATTAAACATTATTTTTTTCTTCAGAGATATTGAGACTAAAAGATGAGGTGATTCTTGAACAGAAAAAGCTCAGATTATAGAAGTAGCCTATTAGCAAGTTGAAATGAAACATTTCATTTTCTGTGAAAGTGATTGTGTTCTATCCTGTAGGAATAGCTCTTAATGAGGTCAAGAATAATACTCCTCTAAAGCCGTCTGCCTCTAGTTTTTTGAAGAAGGAATCATGAAGGTATAGAAAGCTTTTCTGTTATTATATTATGGAGAAATACAAAAAAAATTCATGTTGGAGTTTAGGTTCAGAGAAACAGTATTTTTGTGAATTTTATTATGGTTTCTTCTGTATTCTTATTGATTTGAAAGCCGAATTAGTTTCTGTTTATTATTTCATATTTACTGGAATATTATAATACTGTTTTCTTAACTATTTCCCCCATAATTTTAGCAAAATTAATAATGAGACTGATTGGTCTGTAAATTGTTTGGATTAGAGGGATCTCTTTATTTAAACAGTGGTTTTATCTTAACCGATTTAAAATGTTTGGGAAAATATCCTTGCTCATAACATTTATTGAAAATAGCAGCAAGTGGTGTCCAGAGTCGGCAACGAGTTTAAGTACATCTGTTACTTAAATTATCCATTCCTGGCTACAAACTCTTCCAATAAAATTAATATAAGTTAGTTTGAAGTGACTGCCAATAATTGAATAAACTGACAAATATACTAATAACAATTAAAGGAATTCGAAATTAATAAATTCTGTTTAAAATTAATATGCTTTGGTACGGTATATCATTCAATTACTTTTTATTGCATTCATGGAATGCTAATATAATAGCCTATAATTTAACTATGGAAGTAGCTGTGATTCCACTTTTGTACCATCATAATTTACAATCGTCATGTTTGATTGAATTGTTTATCAAATAAATAACTGTGATTGGATTTTTTGATAACGTTTTCAGCCGAGTTATTACTTTTTTCAATATTGTGATTGTTACGCATACCAGTAAACAGATGTTGGAGCTATTTTGACTAAGTATTGAACTGATAAATCCTACTTGCAATAACAATCAAGAGTTTTGTGTAGCATCTACACTTCCACTCGCTAATACTGATATAACCTGCGCGTGCGAATAACTGTTCTGATCTAAAGAGTGAGCAAAAATTATTGGGCGCATTTTATAGGAAGATGAAAAATAACAAATCAATATTGCTGTATTCAACAAATTCACTCTGAGAATACAATAATTTCAAACGGTTTCATTTACTACAACTGACAGTTTAATCTTTCTAATTCCTAATAAACAACTTCCTTGAGACTAGTATTAGTGAAAGAGTATACAGTTGTAGAAAAAACCGAAATAGCACTCCTATTTTTGTAAAAACAGTTTGTAAAGGAGCTGGAATTTGAGATGGCCACCAATGAACACCGTCTGCTTTGTTGTGATTATGTGAGCTGGTGTGGAAGTATTGCAGCTAGTCCAGTAATAGGTTGGAACAAAAACATGTTATCAAGATGAGGAGCATAAGTTATATGTAGGCCTACTCATGTTGAAATTTATTCAATGCATCATGTGTTGTAAAACATTGTTTGCAATCGTCTTTTCAATAAACTCACATATACAAGTATGTACAATGCTTTGCTAGTTTTTTATTCACTCTAGTTTGTACACGGTTTCATTTATTTTTATTCACTCTCTAGTTCTGAATCAGACACTATAAATGTACTGGAAATATGTATTATTCTTGAAAGATTACGGTACGTACAATGTTCAGCTATAGATATGGTACCGGACCATAGATTGTTATCCAAGTACGTTGAAATAAGTTAACTACAAGATTTGTAGTTATAAGAGATGGATCGTACAAATTACAAAATATTGCTGGTTTATCGAGTAACATCAAGTATTTTAAGCATGATTCAATATCATGCAAACTGTTTATAAAGTGAGTGGTTACAACATAATGCTTCATATTTCATGATTCAAATAATGCAAATTGTCCCACTCAATTTTAATACTGTAATAGTTTTAAATTACCATTGAAAATTGAGTTTCAAATTTGCCAGTTCACACAGCTCAGTGTGCCAACGTATCAATCATTGTTCAACCTTAGGGTACGTCCAAGATGCACGCTGGTTTTCTGAGTCAGGCGATCGGCGCCGATCGCCGCCGACTCGGCGTGCGTAAAATTCCATGTTGCTAAGCGGGAGTGGCCATAATGCACCTGCATGCAGACTACCGGCGCGCTGGCTGTCTGACTCAGATTTTTACCGGAATGATTTGTTCATTCCGGTTTCAGACAACCTGCCTGTCGGAGTGATTTTCGTTTGTGTATTGAGTGTTTATTTTTATTTTATTCCGATGGATATCGAAGATTTTGTTTCAAAAGTGCAACTTAATCCCCCGATATGGGATAAGCGTCTAAAAGAACACTTGTTTATTTTATTTTATTTATTATACAAAGGCAACTTTAACAAAAGTATTTTAAGCCTAGGTGATAAATGGAATTATAAAAAGTTACATAGTTGCAGTGAATGATGATGAGATGATAATGATTGTACAAGCTGTTCAAAGAAACACATTAGAGAATTAAAGGATAATAGCAATTCGCAGGTAATAAAGAAAGTAGTAAATAAAGCAAGCAATTACTACTCTAATCTATTTGGACAATTACCATTATGTCTAAAAATTTCACCTCTAAGTATATTTAAGAAAAACTACACAATTGGCTAGTTAGTAATCCCTTTTATACCCTAGATGAATTTATGAATACTACTATAAATATGTAGTTATAGCTTAAGTTAGAAACAGTTAAGTAATAGCAAAAAGTTGTTATGGAATAACAACTCCAATAGGAACACTGTTGATGCTTGTTGGAGGAAGATTTCTCTAGAAATGAAGATTGATTCTGGAAATAGGTGTTTGTATTCCCCATAAACAGATCTCAATTTATTAATTGGATGTATTTCACTTCTCATTGGTTTTAACTTGGTTGCAACATTGTCACTAAGCAGCAATAAAGCTGCAGCCTGTTCACTTGTAAGTTCCATGGTACACTGGAGTCAGCTCTTTCTGCACTGGCAACCTGCTTGCATAATGGCCACATCCTCCTGCCACTCGGGAGTCAGACAGTCGGCGCCGAGAAATCTGAGTCTGACTGCCTGCTTTTACCAGCGTGCATCTTGGACGTACCCTTACTTTGTTTTACTCGAAATGGATGAAATTCATTATAATTATCATTTTTAAAATAAATAAAAGATAATGTGTGAGCTCTAGAGTGGTTTGAACGGTTTTAGCCTATGGGTACGTCCAAGATGCACGCTGGTAAAAGCAGGCAGTCAGACTCAGATTTCTCGGCGCCGACTGTCTGACTCCGAGTGGCAGGAGAATGTGGCCATTATGCAAGCAGGTTGCCAGTGCAGAAAGAGCTGACTCCAGTGTACCATGGAACTTACAAGTGAACAGGCTGCAGCTTTATTGCTGCTTAGTGACAATGTTGCAACCAAGTTAAAACCAATGAGAAGTGAAATACATCCAATTAATAAATTGAGATCTGTTTACGGAGAGTACAAACACCTATTTCCACAATCAATCTTCATCAGTTAGCAAACAGTTCAGGGTACACGTTTCTGAAAAGTTGTAATGATTTTATAGGGGTTTTTTTCCAAGTCATTATAGTTAAAGTGAGATTTTGTTTCAATCAATAAGGATGATGTTTTTTTTTATCTGATTAATCCATGTTTTTTTTGTTTGTTAATAATATTGTGAAAAGGAGATAATTTTTTTTTTAGTTTTCAATATTTTTTTTTAGTTTATTGAAAGATATTTTCAGTCCACAGTAGTTATTTGGTTAAGTGACTCACCCTTCAGCACAAGCTTGGCTTAGAGAGGGGTGAACCATCTTTTTTTTTCATTTTAAAATAATTATTAGTTTAATATCCTATATTTATTTTGATTTTAAATATTCCATAACTTTATTTTATTTAATTTTAATTTTTTTCATTTATTTATGGCAGTTTTATTTGCTTATTTAAAAATAAAACTTTATTTATTTTATTGTATAGGGTGCTTATATATTTTGCATTTTGAAATATCATTGTGTCATATGAAAATGCATTGTACATTTTGATTTTGATTGGTTGAATAAAAAATTTATTTATTTAAGTTGCACTTTTGAAACAAAATCTTCGATATCCATTGGAATAAAATAAAAATAAACACTCAATACACAAACGAAGATCACTCCGACAGGCAGGTTGTCTGAAACCGGAATGAACAAATCATTCCGGTAAAAATCTGAGTCAGACAGCCAGCGCGCCGGTAGTCTGCATGCAGGTGCATTATGGCCACTCCCGCTTAGCAACATGGAATTTCATGTTGCTAAGCGGGAGTGGCCATAATGCACCTGCATGCAGACTACCGGCGCGCTGGCTGTCTGACTCAGATTTTTACCGGAATGATTTGTTCATTCCGGTTTCAGACAACCTGCCTGTCGGAGTGATTTTCGTTTGTGTATTGAGTGTTTATTTTTATTTTATTCCGATGGATATCGAAGATTTTGTTTCAAAAGTGCAACTTAATCCCCCGATATGGGGTAAGCGCCTAAAAGAACACTGTTGATGCTTGTTGGAGGAAGATTTCTCTAGAAATGAAGATTGATTGTGGAAATAGGTGTTTGTACTCCCCGTAAACAGATCTCAATTTATTAATTGGATGTACCGTATTTCACTTCTCATTAGGTTTTAACTTGGTTGCAACATTGTCACTAAGCAGCAATAAAGCTGCAGCCTGTTCACTTGTAAGTTCCATGGTACACTGACTGGAGTCAGCTCTTTCTGCACTGGCAACCTGCTTGCATAATGGCCACATCCTCCTGCCACTCGGAGTCAGACAGTCGGCGCCGAGAAATCTGAGTCTGACTGCCTGCTTTTACCAGCGTGCATCTTGGACGTACCCATAGGCTAAAACCGTTCAAACCACTCTAGAGCTCACACATTATCTTTTATTTATTTTAAAAATGATAATTATAATGAATTTCATCCATTTCGAGTAAAACAAAGTAATGCGAATGTACTCTCAATTTATAATATGCTAGATAGATCGATATATTAAAATTCTGCTGATACATTATTTCAATTATGAAATAAGTCTCAGAAAGTCAAATGAATTAATGATTTTGTGTGAACAATCAATGAGTTTCAGCTCACAAATCTAAAAAAATGCTATCATTCAATATTGATTAGTAACAGTAGAATTATTATTTGATAATTATCACTGAGAGGGATTTTATGCTCTTATAGGTTGGTGCATTCCTCATTCTATTTCTTATGAATCGGTGAATTCCGCATTCCATTAGTGGCGAGTTGGTCAACAGCTGATTTTTTTTTAGATCGTAGTCCAGTTGGTCGTAGTCCAGTTGGTATACACCCTTCGAGATCTATAAAAAAGAAAATATTTTGACTAATTACAACAATGGCGTGTTGTAAGGTTTGTTGTCCTAATGTCAAATAGGTGAATAACTATGTTCAAGCTACTTTTGAGTCTTCGTGGATATTAAAGGATCGCACTGAAAGTAAGCATTGCTATTTACTGTGAATAGTATACTAAATCCAGTACGTAATCAAATAATTTTTGCCCTTGAACTTCTAAAAATATTAACCCTACTTATCATCACTAACAATAATACGAGCTATTTGGTTTCTAACAGTAGGCGTTGCCCCATGAATTATTCATTCAAATTAATATTTTGTTTTTGAAATTTCATTTTATGAATCTTGCTAACATTCTTGGAGATTCTTTCTTCAAGTATTGCATTGATCTTCCAAAATTGCTAGGCTAGATGTAATTCGATATTGTAACTTGAGGTATTTGTATAGGTGAATCTTTCAATCCCTATTCATTTTTCATTTATATTCATTGAATACGTTTCCATTGAAAGCGGGCTACTATTGAAATGGAAATTTTGTCGTAAATATTGCCCAGGATAAAATCATTTGAATTCTGCATATGAAAGCTGCATAGTATTTGAAATGGTAATTGTGTCGCAGAATATTGCCCAAGAATAAAATCATATAAAAGCTGCTTAGTATTCGTTGTTGAATTAAGTCAACCCTTCAGTAACGTAACCTTGGCTAATAGTGTGACATAGAGTAGCTTATCCTGTCCAACTTGTGATTTACACTATCGCATAAATGGTTCTCTTTTATTGCTGCTTCATATATGTGGATCAAGAATTTCGCAAACAACAGGCCATATTTGTTACGGCATTAATCTGTAACTTAGTTCTTGACCAAGAATGCTCAAACATCGTTGATACATGTATGATTCGAAACTGGTAACTTATTGGTACGGTTCGCCACTACATCCCAACCTGTGATATAGGGCAGGGTTTGGTGAAGTGTTTAAAGTTGAAACATTTTGATATGCTTTTTCCTCTGCACAAAACAAGCCAATCCCAACCCCAGTAATTCTTTAAAGAGCTAACCGGAAGCTTGTATAGACTTAAAGTGAACTGTTAAGGCCCTTATTTATCAGTTGAAGCACAGTAGCTTTCTGAATTTGCTCTAAATATCTAATTACTGTTTAATTTTCTGTCTGTAGTGAATATGGAGAGAGTTTGCCTAGTCTACATAATTGGAACCATTCAGCATGGTGCTCTGTGATTACTTGAATCTACTAAACTCCTACAATGGAACTGAAAGTATGGGTGGAAGGGATTCAGAGAATTGTATGCGGCGTGACTGAAACAACAACTTGTCAGGTGAGCTTTACTGCAATATTAAATATTGTAAGTGACCGAAACCTCCAAATCAATCGCGTTTAACATTTTTTAGAAGCTAAAAACTAATTCACAACTTTGTTTACTTCACTAGTGAGTAACTATTCGGGTGGCTCCATTACTTCCTTTGTTCTATTTCAGTGGCGAGTGGTCGTATGAAGCAAGTGAAGCAGTGCTTTAGTATAAAAAATGTAATTTAATTCTATGTTTCTAGCTTGATTATAATCAATCTAGAAAATAAATATTACTAACATTGAGCATGTATGGTCAACAAATTAGAAGGATTAGCATCACTACTACGTAGGCTACTTGAAATCACACGATTAGCGATTGTCTTGGCAACAGCCGCCTGTGCCATTTGATCTAACACGAAACGAAGCGGGATTGACTTTACTATGGCTGGTAGAGGTTCGCGCCTGCACAACTATGCAATTGTAGGTGGGCTGAAAGGAGAGCAATTCTCAGTAGACGGCAAAGGAAGCTTTCTTCGGTTGGACTAGAGTCGATCGTAAAAGTCGAAATGAGATACGGAATTCAGTAGAATCCGAGATTGATCATAGCATATAACAATTTTATGTTAGGAATAATTATCACAACATTTTAACAGGTATATTTTAATTTAATGTTATATTTTTTAAATTTTGGATCTTTTCAGAGGAACTATACTGTGTTGAGTACGTTGGTGTTTAGAGCCACAGTGCTACTAAAGGTGTTCTTTTTCTAAAATTAGCATTTGATTCAAATCAGTCTTGACCGTAATCACATTCAATCTGTCTCTGTTTGAAATTTTACTTGAAAGACTATTTGGATAGGATAAATAATCATTTACATGATTGAACAATAGATTTAACAATATTCAACTCTTTATTCCACATGTAACTTATGATATTTAGGGAGTGGGAGTCCAAAAATGCATATAAATAAAGGTTTAAATACCTGCGTTTTGGTATCCAATACAATAACTCCCAATATAATAATACAAAATAATAACTTGGATACCAAAACGCAGGTATTTAAACCTTTATTTATGTAAACTGGTATCCGGAGACTGAAGAATTCAATATGAATAAATGAATTGACTATTTACCATTGGATATTTATTTGCGCTTATAACAATGGAAAAACTAACTATTTCACTGCACCGCTCGCCACTGTTCTATTGTTCGTCAACGAGATGTCTTCGTAAATTAATGTGGAAAACTTTGATATGCTCTTTTTACCTTTACAAAATTCCAGATAGATCAGTGAAACTGCTAGTTCTAATTCCCAAAACTCATGTAATCTACGATCCTCACAGTCAATAGTGGTTTTATGTCACAAGTAATTAGTGAAAAGCTGAAACTCTCCCAGGTGTTAGACTACTACTAGATGTGTATTTTCCCAAAAACCCCTTTGGTGCCTTTTCCTCCACCCCCTCAAAGTTCTAAACTGTAGGTGATTACTGAAAATTCAATAACTTAGTAACGGATCACTGGATAGATCTAGGGTCGATTCAGTGAATACTGGAAATACAATAACTCAGTAACGGATCACTGTATAGGCCTAGGGTTGATTCTTCTTCCATTATTGACCTTACTCGCCCAACACTTCTCATTCAAAAGGGGATGATGATTTTCAATAAAAGTTCATAGAAACTACAAACTGCAATTTAAGTCTTGTATTTTTCACTCCCCCTAGAAATCACCCCTCATAAAGGGATACTACGCATTTTTAGCAGCTCCAATATCTCCAATCATAAAAATAAAAAATTATCCAGTAGCAAAATAGTTCAAAATTTGTTCAACCCCCTTTCCATTGAAATTTAAAGTTCTGCCCCTAGCTCAAAAGGGAATATCTTCACATTTTCAGAATTGAAACCTTCAGAGTTTTTATGCTCGACCTGATGAAAAGATGAATTTCCCAATTATCTCAATATATAATTATTTTTTCTAATGCTGTGCTGGGCGGCTTCGAATGAATGATTGGTTTAGCTAAAACCATTGATTTGGTTTGAACCGTTGTTGTTGCACAGCACAGCTTTCAGTTGCCGGGTGCCCTACTGATGAAGTCATGATTCATTTTTTATAATTTGAATTAATATGTTGAAAATTCACCTAGGCTAGATATTTTTATTAATTGTAGTTAATTTCTTATATTTTTATGAGAAAAATGTATAATTTTTTACAGGATGTAGTCTATGCATTAGCTCACGCCACTGGAAAAACTGGAAGATTCACGTTGATTGAACGTTGGAGAAACAATGAGCGTTTGCTTGCACCACAAGAACATCCACTAAAGGTAAGTTATTGTGTTTCCTTTTCCATGTATACTGTATAATCTGCTACTCGATACTACTCAATCTGATAGGCTAAAGTATCAGACGCGCACAGTTCAGGCAAAGTATCGGGAGATGCGGGCTAATGTTGAGAATCGCTGACTATTCATATGTTATCAAATGTGATCAAATTTTGACTTTGTCTTCATTGCATTTTGTGATCAAAATGTTCATTGCATTTTAACTATTTGCTTTCAAAAGTAGTCTCTAACGCTTCATACGGAATACCACAATGACCAATACTACACTCTGGTCAAGAATGTAATTTTTTTGTAGAATGAAAGAGCTTGTCACAATCCTCGTAAAGTTGAGCAATCAAATACTTGAAATTTTATAATTTCTACTGAGCATTGTATGCTCAACATTTTCATAAAAACTAATTGATTCAACAAATGGTTGATACCAAGTTCACATACAACGTGTGTCTAAGGCTCGGTGCACACTTGCGTGTTTTCAAGCAGCGTGCACGCCGCTTTTTTTTTCTCTTCAATACACACTAGAGCGTGTTTTCAGCGGTTTTAACCTGCCAGACCGCCCGGAGTGTTGTGGAAGCTGCGTGCTCAATTTGCAAGTCGCGTGCACGCCGCTTGCAAGTCACTTGCTCCGCTCAAGTGTGTTCTTCTTCTCTAGAACTCATCTACTGCTGAACCGCTGGCGTTCTCAAGCAGTGTGCACGCCGCTTGAAAAAACGTAAGTGTGCACCGAGCCTAAGAGTGCAAAGTTACTAAGTGAAAATGCAATGATTACAAAACGTTAAGAACATACATTAAGAACAATAGATTACAAAACATTATTCTTAAACATAAATATACGAGGGCCATTTTTTAAAAAACCTCCGATGGACTATAAATAAAAAACTAGTTAATATAAACAGATTATTTTATTACCAAAATGTAGGTACACTCATGTTTACTCCGCAGCATAATCACCTTGAAAATTGAGACATTTGTCATAACTGTTATCAGTCAAGGTTTATAAATAAATATTTTTAATAACCTTGCTTTTCAATACCCTATTCATGAAATGCTGCCTCTAGTAAATTTGAGTTTTGACCTTATCTTGAAACTCCTCAGTAGTGGAAAGTGCTGAACTCCAAGTCATTTCTTGCGCAAGTAATGCAGCTTTCTATTACAAAATCTTACAATATTTACAGCGATCCATTAAGGAAAAACAGAGGCATGTTGACGTTTGGAATTGCTCTGCTGCATGGCAACACCCGTACTCAGAGTGCCGGTGTAACCCAACAATCTCTTTAACAATTTGAATGATACAATTTTGAACACCCACCATACAGTCCTGACCTAGTATCAAGCGACTTCCATCTTCTTCCTGAACTGAAGAAATGCTGGCTTGAAGGTCAGCACTTGCCCACCACTGAGGAACTTCAAGACTAGGTCAAGAATCATACAAGTTCACTGGTGGCAAAATTTTATGACATGGGTATTGAAAAGCTTGTCCTCAAGTATATTAAAAAGACAAATTCCCTCAATCATCAAAGTGATTATGTTGAGAAGTAAACATAAGTGTATGTACATTTTGGTATAAAGTTTTTTTTTGTATTCACCGGTCTTTTATTTATAGCTCATCGAAGGTTTAAAAAGCGGCCCTCAAACATATAACAGAATTATTGTTGTGAATATCCTTTTGCGTGATCTGCAGTGTAACTGTTCATATTTATGTAGAAACTTGCTATGCAGAATTGACCTTTTTAAGTCGCGGCAGGCGAGTTTCGAACTATGTAGTTCTTCCTCGGCGCTTGGTTGCTGACTCAAGTAACCAAGTCTGTCTCAACCTTGTCTGCAACCAAGCGCCGAAGAAGAACTACATAGTTCGAAACGCGTCTACCGCGGCCCAAAAAGTCAGTTCTGTATAGCAAGTTTTTGCATATGAATAATATAACAGAAGCATAATATGTAGAACTAGTAATTATCAGGTAACTTGGAACTATCGGCCACAGAATAAAGAGATCAAGACCATTGTAAATCCTTCAGCAACGAGCTGAACCGCCTCCTATAAAATCTTTCCCAGATCCACAGAAAAGGTAGGTTAGCCAATTATAGGAATCTAGAAATTTCTGAATCGTTTTGATCTTGATTTAAATGAAAAGATCGGATTTATTACAAAAATACTACTAAATTTCTATAATATGTGTACCATTAATCCCTGCATTTGTCACAAACGTTTTGAATGAAAAGTCTGGATGTCCATAGCTTTCAGGCTTACAGGGACTTGTGCTCTGGACTCCAAAGAGTCTAAACCTGACACCGTGAGACCTTTTCTTGTGGTGTTGTATCAAAAGCATTGTTTATAGTCAAAAAAATGTATTGACCCATATAATTTGAAGAACAGGGTTGTTATAGCAATGGCAACTGTTAACGAAGATATGTTGAATAACTGAACTTTGTTATTGAGCGGCTAGTGGAGCACTTATAGAAATTTATTAGTTGTGTAAGAAACTTAGGTGACCATTTTGATGATTTACATGCTTATCTGCTGTTTAGTTTTGCCTTCTTCTTTTTTATGTCTTCTCTCTCTTTCCAAGCTAGTCTCCTATTTTCTGTCTCACATAATTATTTTTATTATGTTTAAAGGTGCTTACCAAATGGGGAGAGTACTCAAACGACGTGCAGTTCATTCTTCAGCGATCGGGAGGCACGGGAGGAAACACAGGTGGTGGGGGCGGAGGAGGAGGTGCAAGACCGAGTGGCCTGGGACCTGCATCGCCCCCACCCAGCCCCAGTGAGCCTCCCCCTCCTCCCGATCGCAATAAGGACATCAGGAAATCGTTGACGTTCAGTGGCGGTGGAGCAGCCAGGCAGGCGCTCGAGTCACGCAGGAATGAGAATGTGGGCGTGGTTAGAGGCGTACCTCAGTCTCTACAGGTCAAGAATCAGGCATCTAGTTCATCCGGCAATTCATCCCCTAGTCACCAGGTGATTATCATAATTTTGATTGACTGTTGAAATAATATTTGATAAAATAATAATTACCTAATATATTACATAATGTAATCTGTCGACGAAACTCAAGCGTCGGAAAATAAGAGTTCGGAGGACAAGAGGAAGGAGAGTGAAGAGACAAATGAAGAAGAACAAGAAGAAGCTGTGGAAGAATCTAATTTATAATCTAGAATGCTGTCCTCTGTAGATGAAACTCTAGCACTGAAAAATAAAGAATTAAAGGAGAAAAATGAAGAACAAGAGGACGAAAAAACAGAGGAGAAGAGAAGACAAAATTTAGTATAGATCTGAAAAGTAATCAAAATGCTATTATTCAGTCGGCGATTTGCCAACCATAAGAAGAGTAAAAATAGAAAAGAAGGAAAATAGAGGAGGAGAGGAAGAAGAAGAAGAATAATAATAAAGGAAAACAATAAGAAGAAGAAGAAGAATAATGGAAAAGAAGAAGAAAAATAGAAAATAAGTAGAGAAAAAGAAGAAATTATGAAAGACGGAACAGTAAAAAGGAAAGGAAAAATTAGGAGAAAAAGCAGATGAAAAATTAAGGAAAAGAAAGCGAAGGTGAAGAATATATTCAGATTCAATTGAATCGGGCTACCTGCTAGTTATTAATATATTGATTGACATACGTTGAGGAAGAAACTTCTGTATTGGCCTGATGAATATTGCATTTTTATTTTACATTTATTTTGTAATATTAAATTTTGGTAATTTCAGTTCACTCCCATACTGTAAACAAGTGTCAAGCTGAGAACATCTTATATTTTTATTTTTTTTTATTGCTGATGATGCCCACATGAGTTCGAGACTTGTGCGTGGGTAATGAGGTGAATGATAACACATACAGATGCCAGACGGAGGAGTGGGATTCGAACCCACGACCACTGAAACGACTGCAAGTTTAAGTTGTGACGCCCCAACCAACTGCGCTAAGCGGCCCTCCTGATTTATTAGTATATTATTCTGATATTAGTATATATATGATATTAAGAAAAGTAATAATAAGAAAAGTATATATATATGATATTATTATTATATTATTTTGATTTATTAGTTTATTAAAAAAGGGCTTATTAAAAAAGGGCTTATTAAAAAAGATTGGAAATCCCCTCAAGCTTCTTATGGTTGGCAAATCGCCGACTGAATAATAGCATTTTGATTACTTTTCAGATCTATACTAAATTTTGTCTTCCGCCCACTTTTGTTGGATCGTGATGATGATACCGTACAATAATTTTAAATAAGTTCAATGCCACTAGCAAAGATTTGCTAAAAAATCTACTTCTAGAATATTAATTTTGTATTTTTTGTACAAATATAGAGGAAAAAGAAAAATAACTGGAAATTTTTTAATTTCTTCTGTTTTCATATTTTTAAACTGTTGGTTATCGATGTTAATGACAAGTTAATGAACTTGCATTTAGACTAGCACTTACTTTCTTAGTAGTAACACGTCCGATCGCACTCACAAAAGTATAAGCTCGTGTAAATGCAAGTTTATTCTCGCCATTAACATCAAAAATAATTTCAATTCCAATATGCTTTCATAATAATTTTTCTGCTTCAGGTACAAAATACCTCCCCGGGTGATGGCGTTGGAGGAGCTAAGCGAGAAGCACCACCTTACCGAGATCCGCCTGGGCCAGGCCACATCCAACGGGTCCTGCCGCCCTACAGAGATCCCCCTCCCCCCACTCAATCACGCTCTCCATCCGGTCTCAATGAAATAGCCAAGCCAAAGAGGAATTTGCTCAAGGTTGGTATACTTAGTTATTCACAAACAAACATTGACACAAAAGGCTATCCAGCAGAATGCTGTTCCCTTAATAAGAATTTTACATTAGATGATCAAAGCTAAATATTAGACTCAATCTAGAAACTGCAAAAAAATATCATGATAAGCAATATATAATAAATAAACAAAATATATTGATGTGTAATTATGAATGTGTATTTTTTATACCGTTTATCAGCCATCCTTTAATTTATATTGTAATATTTCTAGGTAGCATAGTGATAGAATTATGCAGTAAGCAATTTTAACAAACACAATTATCAAGTATTTGAAAATCGAATAATATAATGTATTTCTACAATTTCCATAACGATAAGGTAATCGTATAATAATAATAATAATAAGCGTATGGCTTTTAATGGTGGGGAGACCCTTACGGGTAGTTCCACCTCGCCGTTTGTGCCATGTTACGGGGAACATGGTGGACCTACTATTTTAGGTGGGTTCCGAACCACCGGGTAAGTGATAATAAAGCTTGTAACATCAAGTCATTGAAGCACGGTCGCCCATCCAGGTAATCGTATGATGATTCTGAAGCACAGTATTGAGTGTTGTAATATAACTTGATTTGAAGACTACTTTGAAACCCGTTCTGTGTTTACTTTTCAACCAATTTTCTTATTTTTCACCCATTGGTTCGAAAACCACTTAAAATTGTAGGTTCACCATATTTTCCATAAAATGGTTCAAATGGCAAGATGGAACTACGCACTAATAAAAGCAGGACGCTTATTATTATTAAATTAGAAAAATCTTCTTTTTCTCATCATGTTAAACTATAAAATGCTATTATGGAGTTTATTGGACTTTTTTTTTAGTTTTCTGAACCTAAGATTATTTGAGAAAATAATCACATTAAGATCAATTCAGAAGATATCCATTTAAAAAATACTTATTATGTGATGGCAACTAGAAATTAAAGTACAGTATCTCAGGTACAGTAAGTACTATGATATGGATTTATGATAATGATTAAAATTTAAGCATTTTAATGTAAGATTCTCGTAATTGAAGCAATAATAGTCCAATAATTGTAAATTAAATTCTCTATATCAGTGAACTAATCCTACGACAGTTGAATTCTTAACCGAATTTCTATTTAAAACTTATATTTTTTAAATTGTCGTTAAACTTGAAAACTTTCTTATGAAACTCTTTTCAATCCATTTTTTTGCGTTTATTTGAAGTGCGTGTTGTTGATAACCATTTTAATTTAAAATTTCAGGAATTTGATAGAGCTAGCGGGGGCAACGATGAGTCTGTTCTTTACAATTCCCAGTATCGTGACCTGGTTTGTTTGGTGAACTATCAGCGAGACAAGCTGTCCTCGCAACAAGCTGAACTTACCAAGGTGAGAGAAGGTTGGCAATCAGACTTCCAAGTCATGCATGGGACAACACACCATTATATTTCGTATTACATGCAATGTGATAAAAATGGAGATATTGATGAAAGCATGTTCATTAAAGATGCTGATACCAATCTATATCCATTCACATCAAACTTACTTAGATTCTTATTAATATTCTTATTCATTAATCTTTACTCAAAAACAATATTAATTCAACATTTCAAAAACCATAACTCGCTTTCCACTATTAAATTTAAAATTATTATGACTTCACACCTTTTCGCTGTGCTGTACAAATTTCAAATAATAATATCTTCGTAGATTCTCTTACATTAAATCATATACGTTTGTGTGAATCAGAACTAGTCTAAGCACAAAAGCATGAGTTTTGGGAGAACCGTTTAAATTCAATGTAGAAATAATGTATCTAGGACTTCTGCAGCCACTATTCACGTTTTTGTAGTATTTAGTCAATGCAGAGCTAGCCTAGCTGAACTTGGGCTTATTCTACATTCGTTTTTTCACCTTTTTAGCAGTGAATGAATCTTATATTCAGTGCAGAGAAGCCTAAGGTTCATTAAGGCAAGTTCTGTACTGAAAAAATTGAAACGTAATTCAATTTCAAACCTCCTTTCCACATATCTTTCATACAGAGGCTTCTTAGGCACTAACAAAGTTTGCCAAATGGATATTGGCTGATTCTTTTTTTCATTAATTTTAATTTTATTTTCGGACTTAATGCTTCTGCACAATATATAGCCCACTGGATATCTACATGCATGTGACCAAAATAAAAACTAGAAAATATCAACGTTAACGACAAAGTTTATGAACAGTAGTTATCTGAACACTCTATGCCTCTGTTAGTTCTATAGCATCTTGCTTTTAGATCAGGCAGATGCATAGAGAGTTCAAATTGGCATAAGCTTTATCGTCAACATGATTTGCCCAAACTATTATTATTAAACAGAATCCTTTCCTTAATCTGTGTTTCAAGCGATTTTTTGTAAATGGTCAATTCAAATTCAATTCCCAATCATTTCACTTTCTTTCGAGAAAAACATGATTTGAAACTGCATCAATAACCTTTAAGGCCACTTTTATAAATTGTGTCGAACGATGGTAGTCGTGCGAGCGTCACTTAACTAATTGTTAGGAACCGACGCTGCGTCATTTGACGCAGTGCATAAAAGCGGCCTTACTTCAACAAAATTTGCATGACTATTGATGAATACAATTCATATTTCAGTTTTTATACTTGATTTATCTTTTGCAGTACGATGCTGAAATTGTATTTTGGGAAGGCAAGACCAGAGAACAACAGCATCAGCTGGATTTCATGACACAAGAAACTGCCCGAATAGAAGTTGCTAGTCGCCAGGCTGAAGAACAGGTACGGCTGTCACATCATTAAGGTTGCCATTCATATTTCGGGAATAGAAAACAAAACAAATTAATCAATGGTAATAGCCTTATTGTTTAACAAACTTTTCTCCATGGCGGTCAATATACTCTTGTGCTTAAACCAATTTTTATTCTTTATTCATTAATTTTACTAGCATACAATCAATGTGAATACAACAGGCTATTGCCTAAAACTGCTTTTCACAAAATTTTAAATTATAACTTAATCAAAATCTTAGATTATGTCTGTTTCACTAAAAGTTTCACCAATAATTCATAACACCAATAATAATAACACAATAATTCACGAGTCTTTTTCAGAATAATAATAATAATTTTGATTTCACTATTAACAAAACACTATCACAGTCCAAAAAAGATTTATATAATTTTGAATTTTTTTAAGCAATTGTTTCACTTAAATTGTGGTACCTACGAAATGCACATTTTGGGATCTGTCATGTCTTGGAAGACCGATACGGTTGACTGCTGTTTAGTTTCGGGTTCATAGGCAAATATCCATGATTCATCACCTGTGACGATGTCTAAAACGTTTTTGAAGCATAACTTTGAACTTTATGAGCATTTCTTTCGACCTATCGACACGAGCCTTTTTCTGAGCTATTGTCAAATTTTGTAAATCCAACGTGAACAAATCTTCCTGGTGCTCAAATTCTCATGCTATATTGGATGTATGCTGGTCTCACTAAATCCCAGGGTTGCCAAAATCTCACGATATGTTGTAAGTCGATCTTGCATAATCAGTTCTCACACAGCATCAATATTTTTTTGCATAAAGTCGATTTTGGACGATCTTCGCGAAATTCATCACTGTGCGAACCACTGCCTCGATTGAATTCCGTATACCATCGATATAATAATAATAATAGTTAGCCTCCACATCGCCCCTTACCACCTCAATGCGTCAAGTGACTGATTGAGTATGCTTAGGCTATTTTTATGTGCAATAGAACGGCTTTAGCCTTTGTATATTGCAACTGTTAAGTGTAATTTATTGAATATAATATGTGTTATAATTGAAAGTGTATAATACATTCTTCATCTGTTTTCTTGTAAAGACTTCATTTTCCTTTTGAACAAATTGGTAGCTTCAAAAAAAATCGATTCTGTTGGCTAATCTGTTGCCAAGATACAGTGTTTTAATGGTTCTTCATCACCATATGTGGATTTGAGGTCATCAATGGACTGTTGATGAGATAATCTGAGTCAAAAGTTGTAAAGAAGGATTGCATGTAAATTATCAAGACGACTCCATCTTTTTCCAACATAAATAGTTCAACTTATTAATAAACAACATAACAATGAACTGTATAAGTGAGACAGAGTGCAATATATTGGAAAAAGTCAAACTTTTATGATGATGACACTGTTTAACATATCGCAGCACCGTTATTGTTCTTTCCCATAATATAAAAGGCACCCCATGTATAATCCTTGATATTTTTAGTTCTAAACGTTCGATGGCACTTCCGATTTTTAAAAGAAATTTTTGTAGTTTGGCTTTATTCTGTCAGTTTTTTCGAAATAATAACTTTATCCATAAGAATAATCTAAATGATTCAAATTTTTTCGTAGAAAATTTAACGTCTTCTAAAATTTAATGAAAAATGTTATTATTATAATGTTTTTTACACCAATTCGTTCTTTTAACATTCTTTTTACAGTTGAGACTGCTTGGTCCTGTAGAAGAGGAGAATGAAATTGTAAGACAGCAAGAAAAAACGTTGAAATCTGAGCTCACTCTTCTCAGATCCAAGCTAGCTAATTGTGAAACGGAATTATTACAATGTAAAAATAAAATTAGGTAAGTTCAGATTGTCTGTTCATGTTTTGGAATAGCGCTTTTAGCAATACTTATTAATATTACTTGGGTTTAATGTTCACCACTCAAAGTTGGCTGGCTATCAATGAATCATTCAAAGTGGTTTTTCAGCTCACCACTAATAATAATAATAAGATCTTATATTTTCAAAATGGCATCAAGATAAAACTTGTAGACTCGTTTTACTTGAATCCCGTTGAAAACGTCCTATCTTTAAAGTTTATTTTATTCGAGAGTTTAGCCGGAGCGGCGTTATGATAACGCTAATGCTAATTTGAACACTCTGTGGATCTGCCTGCTCTAAATATGAGATGAAACGCTGGAACGCTCTAGTATTATGAACAAAGTTATTATTATTTTTTACATTTTTTTTTTAAATCTAATCATAAACAACCGAGGTATGGTGAATTCTCTTGCTGTTTTCTTCACTAAAAGTTGTCAATTTTCATTGATATGGGTCATTCTTGAAAAAATGGGAGATTATTCAGTATAAAATATTATATATAGTATAATATTCTAAATATTCAGTATAGTTTGATTATTTAATAAAATATATTTTATTCAGACGCTTGAATGATATATATCGTGTTGTTGGCAATAAATTAAATTGTGTTAAAAATAAGATATCAGCATGTTGGTATGTTGTATGTGACAGGGTTCTGATGGAGGAAGTGGCTCAGGAAGTGCGAGCCGGTGAAGAGCGATCTCAGATGGAGAGGAGCATGCTGGCCGAGGTGGAGCGACTGCAGCAGGAGGTCGAGGAGGCCAAGCAAGGCGCCGAAATGGCTGCTCAGTCGGCCGATGCGTTGAGGAAAGAGGTACACGTGCATTTCACATTATTTATCTGCTACGGTCTGAATAGTATAAGTTTAGAGTTGAGCTCTCCGCCGGCCAAAAATCGTCGTTGCCAAATTGGGTAAAATCTTTATAATACAAATCTGTAATTTAATCTGTGTGTAAAATTGCATCTCCGACATTTTTAGTCCTGTCACAAAAAATGATGAAAGTTGAAGGTTTGGGAAGTGATAGCTGAGTGCCGTAGCAGGTATCTGTTCAATCAGAGATCAGTTATGAAATTCCTGGGCGCTCTTTGCAAGGGTGACAAGGGGGGAACATTTTCAAATTCAAAATCAATCCAAATCAAATCAATTTTCTTTGTTCTTTGCTGTAAAATCACTTCCCAGTGGTTCGGAGCCCACCTAAAACTGTAGGTTCAACTCATCAATCACTATCATCCAATTTATTACTCACGCACAGGTCTCAGACCTATGTGGGCTTCATCCTCCGAAATAAAGAAAATTCGACTTTTTCAATAAAATTGGAAATTTGCAAAAACGTAGATATTTCCCGAATATCAATTCGCTCTGATTCGTAGGATGCACTAAATGTTCGGAATTCATGTAAAAATGAATGGGAGAATGTGCGTGTGAACCTGTGAACAATAACACAGCTCTTTCTCTTCGGATGTGCTAGCTAATCACCAACAAAATTGCCTTTTATATCTGATTTACCCGCGTATTTTGTTATAGGAAAGGTAGCAGATTGAATTTTTAATCTACTGTCATTTCAACGCTTAGACAAATTCTTGTCTTTTGAGAGTGACTGGCTGTGCGGTATCAGGGAGGTCTTGATGTTGTGTCACGGGCGCTCTGTTCTGTTCTTGGATGGTTGACCAGCATTTATAACATTATGTTATCTGCTTTTTTATCACTTACTGGTGGTTTGGTACTCACCTATATTTGCAGGTCCATTATTGATAACTTAATAGAATAAATTCCGTAGTACAATTAATTTTCCAAAATTTCCTCGAACTCCGAATAAGAAAACTAAAATTAACTAAAGTCGTGCAACCCAAATTACAAAAAATCGTTTTTAGAGTACTTCTTACTTTTTTATTTACTCAATTGCAAAATAACATAATAATGATAACAGTTTTTTACAGTCAGTAATAAGTGCTGGAAAAGTTCACCACGATTTTCAATGCATGTCTCATCGCATTTTCTTACATTGCATGCAACCTTTTTCAGTGTAACAGCTGTGATGTTCGATATAAAGCCCTCAATATTTGTTTCAGTTCATCTAGTGTATGCGTGTTCTTTTACTTTGAATGTGTGTATTTCAAAAATGCCTTCAATTAAAAACAGGGTGACTCAGATCCCCCTATTGTTCAAGAATTTTGTTGTTCATGAACATTGTGTTCTTGCGCACTAGACATTGTCACTCGGACTTGACAAAGTGGTTGTTGTATGCAAATCCTTTTGGCCGATGACGTGATCTAGCAGTGCTATCATACTCATTTCTGCCACAATAAATCTCTCTACTTGCAATATATTTTGCGACTTCAACCGTCATTTTTTTGTGAAGCAGAGAAATGTATTACTCTTCTAATTAATTCATACGATTTTAATCTGCATTGTCTTGATTATAGGTGCAATCACTTGAAACTGCTATAACTGAAAAGAAACGTCAAGTTGAAAGACTGGTCTCCGATATGAAAGAGGCCAATCTTCAGAGCTTAGCTGTGGCTCCCCCTGAAGAATTGAAACTTCTTCTAGAAGGTGAGTTTAATCGATAATTATCGAAATTTATAGCACTGCTGTCATCTCATATATTTTTTTAAAACTAGCGATTTCATGAGTAGCTCCATGGTTTCTGTGAAATTTTCATCTAAGTATTAGCGCTGGATGGATGATCACTTTCAGAAATTTTTTACTTGATATTTCTCTACATATAACTGTTGTAGCAAAAACGTTCTCTTCACAATCTCCCTTCAATGTTCTTGAACAAACATTCAAATCCAATTTATCGAATTTTATTTTTCAATTCGGTACACAATTCGTATATATAGAAACTAAAACGTGTGGGTAAAAAAATAAATAATACCTTATTCATCAGCAAGAATTAAATTTGATTAAAAAGTAGAATTGAGAAAGCTCCATACTCGGTCACCGAATTCAATCAATAACGAATAAAATTTGTTTTATATTTAATTACAGTATTCTTTTTAGTGCTATTATTATTATTTATTATTGTGGCTAAAGTCGACATTTAATGGCGCAGGCTGCCAATATAACACTTCAGATGAGATATATTGTATTTTCTGTGAACTGTTTTGATGAAATTTTATTGAATAATTGTTGGTAAACTTCATATTTTAATTTTGTATTGCAATACTATTTATTGTCTTTGAAATTCCATAGTATGGGGGTAATTCTGGAAGTTAATTTTTTATATAATTAGGCATTGTTAAATTAATAATAATAGCACTAAAAAGAATACTGTAATTAAATATAAAACAAATTTTATTCGTTATGGATTGAATTCGGTGACCGAGTATGGAGCTTTCTCAATCAACATTCTTTTCAGTGTCTTTTGAACAAATCCAGAGACTCAATTTTGCGAATGGTCTCTGGTTATCTATCAGTCTTATTTCTGCATAAAAAAGATTCTTCTCATATGCAGCATGTCTGTGAATCAGGTATGATAGCAAGTGCTGGTTACGTGTAGTGTAATTATGTCCCCCTATACAAAATTGAAATCTATGGATATTACATTTCATGAAAATTAGGAGTGAATAAATTTAAATTGCTGGCAATAGAAGTATCTGCAAATTTTTAAAGGCAGGCTTGCATGAATATCTTTGTCCCAACCCAAGAATATAATCTTTATGAATCAAGAACACTAATTTGACAGACAGCTGTCAAATTACCTCAGAAAATATTCCCATTACTTGGATTTGAATAGACATAGCATAATATACTGGGATTTTGTTATCAATGCATTTCTGAGAGTCAGTTGTAAGCCTAGTCGCATTCTTGAAATGATATAAACAATGTACCTGATAAGATAAGAATGATTAGAAAATGTATGTATTTAGGCTAATTATAGTAACTGTTTTTATAATTCGATCGTCATTGAATTTAGTAATTGAGGATCAAGATCCTTGTTAAAATTATAATTTGTCAAAAAAAAGAATTGAATTTCAACTTTTCTGACGTCGTATGTGTAAAATTATTAGAAATCTGTAGGAGTAATGTGAGTTCTATTTGCATAACATTAATCCCAATCCGTGATGCTGTAAATTGAGGCTTAAATGGAGATGAATAAATAAGTCAGATCCTGCTATCAATATCTGTTCAAATCTTATCATTTGGAATCGAGTTTATTTCCATTACTTATCAAGTTCCAATGTTCCATGCTTCCTCTACAGGTTCAACATTCTGCTTGGGTAAGCACATTGCTATGTTATTCGCATGTTGAAATTCGTTTAAATACCAATAATATAAATTATACAAAAATAGATGGAAATTATTCATTCGTGAAATACTGTAGGTATCAATTAATTTCAAATGCATCTACATAAAATTACAATTAATTGGACAGTCAGTTTAATGAAGAATTCATTTTTACCTTTTTAAAAAATGAATGAACAAAACAAAAAATTTGAACAAGAACCTGGATATTAAACTGACCACTTTTACCAGTGAGTGTAGCCAGTCTACTACAAAAATATTCACTAATTGACCGAACGATGAGAGGTCTCTGTTACTAGTCGAAGTTTTGCATTTGTCTGTCTGTAACGCATTTATACGAGTGGACCAAATTCTATGAAATTTTGCATGTATCTTCTTTTATGGTATGTCCAGTGATGTATGTGTAAGGATTTTGAAAAGTAGGTTGCCTTTAAAGGATATGTAAAAAAAGGAAGGTACTTGAGCCTTCTTCTATAGGAAACATGATTTTTTAAATTAGATTCTCAATCACATGCCATAGGAATCAGATTCCAAGATAGCCCTTGGGCCCTCTTGTTTATCAGGTTGAGCCTTCATATGAAGTAATTTATTATTCATAAGAATGAAACATTTGAGATAAATAAATCATTTCTAATATTTCAATTGAGTATAATAACAAGTGATTACTACGTAAATGATAATTATACAAATTTTATTTATATTGTTCTATAAATGCATTCATCAGACATGTGATACCTCATGTTACTTGAGCAATCAATTATCTGGAAAATAGAAACTTAGCCTTAGTGATGTGAATGTGGTACAGAGTGACTTCTTATGGAAAACAAACATGAAATAGACTACGTGAATTGAATCTAGGGTTAGATCCAATGATTATGTTCAATTTTACGATGGGGTTTATATTTGATTACACGGAGTATGCAAGCACCCTTACTTATTTTTTGGCGAGAGGTCTACTGTTCACAGAACTACTAGTATAACAACAAATTTTATTCTTATCAAATTCAAATACTTTATTCACTTAAATGAAAATATTAAAGACATAGAATACAATAACAATTTTAAGTGCATTCCTCATTAGGCTATAGCCTGTGTATAGCCTGTATAACCAGGAATGGTTTGTCTCTCTAACATCAGAAATTATACAGTAAATAAGAAAAGACAATAACAATATGTTATAGAATAGAACTAAAATACTGCTGCTATGAACTATTGACAGTTATACATATTATACAAAAATATAATTATAAAGAAAAAAAATATTTGAAACATTAGTGATATACTTAGAATACATTGAAAAAAAATATAGACATTACATTAATTTGGATTTTGATAACTTGGAAGGATATACATTACAGTTAAGGTTTAATATTGTTATGGGTTCTATCTCTAAAATAATGCCGGCAACACTTCAAATTAACTCTCGCACTTTATTAACACAAATTACTGACAACTCGCACTAATCAGTAATGTCTTACACAAAATAAAGCAATCAGAAACAGATAAATCGATAAAGTTCAGCTAATAAAGAAATTGCAATACTATTGTACAAAAATCAATCACTATCTGTTAAAAGGCCAATCTACTTTTGAATAATAACTGTTCAACAATTCAAGAAGAAACGTCTAAAGCATAACAGTCAAAACACTACAAGCACTTACAAGTCACTGTATAGACTGTTAAAGAAGCTTGAACCTCTCACAATATACTGCAATAATCACTTTAACAATCACTTAACGTTCATATAGAACAGTTTCTAATCGCGCCTACTGGTAATCCGGTTTGTATGAGTGGAAACTGTCACTCTAAATCTGCCACTTATCGCATTAACAATCAAATCACAACTGACTAACTTTTACGAGAGTTTCTCCTATTTATACATTTTTTATAATCAAGAAAGAATGAGAACGTTCTCGATTTCTCTATCAAATTCTAAAATAAACAGATGAGGATTCTCGCATTTTCCATAAACTTTCATGAAGTTCTAAGTAAACATTCTCCATTCATTGAGAGCATTTTAATTGCCGAGATAAGAACATTCCAAATGTTTCAAATAGGCCGCAAGGTGAGTGGAGAAGTAATTAATTGCTTCCAGAAATCAATATTGGCACAGGCAGATAACCCTGAAAATCGCTGTTACTTCTTTATTTCCGTGTCCATAACAATATTACAATTTTTTCAGTTCTCTTTACTAATAATTTGACACTTTTGTCGCAAGTGGATAAAAGTGTAAGTAAACAGATGCCAATTCTGTTATTGCTTTTGATTTTGGAAACTTGTCCTTAGGTCATCATCCTTAGTCTCTACTGAACTTTCCACTGTACTATCTACTGTCAGACGTTCTGGTCTCAAAAGAACACAATCTGCTAGATATTTGACTAATGCACAGAAATTTCATTGAAGTTTGATTTTATGTTGAGTTGGGAAAATTTAGTGGCGTAAAAAGAACGTATGTATTTTAAATTGCTGTAAGTAATTTTGTTTTAATTATACAAACACCAAAACAATCAGCAAACAACCCAATTTGAGAATTGGTATTAAAAATTCCAAAGCACTTTACTATTTTTTTTAATTACATCGGAAAGATGTAATTTAAAAAAATAGTCAAGTGCTTTGGAATTCTGCGTCAATACACATTAAAAGTCTCTCTTCGAAGTTGTCCATAACTTTTGTTAAGTGTCTTCTGATACAGCAGCAACTTCTTCACGTATTGCAGTCTTCAAATTTTCAAGTTTATGACAGTAAACTTTGAATTTCAAGTGACCCCACAAGAAGAAATCACACAGCTATAGATGTGGCGAGCGTGCAGGCCAGTGGATATCACCGAAACGTGAAATCACGTGATCAGGAAACATTTCTCTAACGACTTGCATAAATGCATTATTACTCATGTGGGCTGGGTAGGCTTGGCAATAATGACTCTTCTTAATGAGTCGTTCAATCGCGCTCACTCTTATAAGTGATTCATTCATTCGAACCAGTTGAAAAATGAGTCATTAGCAATGCTCGTGCTCATTCACTACCATAGCTTGCTCAGCGATCACTCTCTCACTGAGCGAGCACTCAAACACACACAACAGTAAATAGCCTTGTCTGGCGCCTTAATATAAACAATTCTCAGAATCTGAGTCATCAGTTTAATATTCCAGAGCACAGAGTCAATGAGCTTTCTGAGCCAGCAGTAGTTGGTTCAGTTGACAGTTCAAAAAGCTCATGGAGCAGAGAGAGGTGAGTGAGTAATCTAGCTGTTATTGTAGTTCGTTCACTTCACAGTTCAAAATGCTCGTGGAGTGGGGAGGTGAATGCTCTTAGCAGTGCCTATAGCAGGCCGCTGCACTCGCACTGCTCTGCTAATTCAAAGAGCGCTCACTAGATGGTGTGTTGACTGTATTTCGTGAAAAACACAAACGCAGCTAAAAAATGAACGAACTACTTTCTGAATTTGAACTACTAGTTCGTAGTTCATTTTAAAGAGTCAGTTACTTTGAACGACTCGCTCAATCTGGTCACATCTCTAGGGCTGTGGCTCCATCCTGTTGAAACATTTCTGCCGTGCGGATCCCCAAAGCTTCAAGTTATGGCTGCAAAAATGTGCGTCGCATTTCCACATAATGCTGAGAATTAACTGCCACAGTTACACCACCCTCCTCAAAAAATAAGGTCCAACGATACCAATTTTTGAGACCCACACCAAACCGTAACTTTAGGGACTGTGCAGTGTTTTTATTATGCATTTCTTGTGGGTTGTTAATTGCCCAAAAGCGGCAACTTCGAAGAGAGACTTTTAATGTGCATAAACGCAAAACAGAAGGACGCCATCTTTCCGATGTATTTTTTTTAAATAGTCAAGTGCTTTGGAATTTTCAATACCAATTCTCAAATTGGGTTGTTTGCTGATTATTTTGGTGTTAATAAGATATTTGTGTAATTAAAATATAATTACTTATAGCATTTAAAAATGCACGCGTTTTTTTTTTTTTTTTTTTTGCGCCACCCCGAATTTAATAGATATCACTACTACTAACTGCAAAGTTTGGTGGTCTGTGATGCTCAGTTAAATCAGAATATCGTTGTAATTGGTAGTTGAATGTCAAATTTAATTTTCTATTCAATTTCCTATTATTTCAGTTTGATTTTATTTCAATAAATAATTGATTCTGGATAAAGCCCCATGTGAGTGAATTGTGCTTGAGTTAGGCTACAAATAAAAATAATTCGCGATTGGATATCTCTTTTTTTTGTATAGGCCTACTATGGATCATATTTATTATCATTCAATTCATTTTGGTCTCTTTCTTCCTTTTCCAATACTCTTTTCATCCTGAAACTCTGAGCAATTCGTCTTTCTTGAGACCAAGTTTCAATTTTTGGCTCCTCTGGGAAATCATTAACTTTTAACTTTCTTCTTAGGCCTGCCCTATCACAAAAATCAGTAAAATCTCTTACTGATTATCATCTTACCCTTTTTCATTATATCCTACATCGTCTTCGTCTCATAACCTTCCTGACTGTTGAATTATTATCAGACTTAGTTGAAATTCTCTATTATTTTTTCTCTTTTTTCAGGTCCTCATAAGCCAGGTAGCACAAGACGGATGATTGGATCTCCTCGCCAGCTTGAAAATGCTGTTCCAACCAGTAAAAATCCTCACGGTGTGTGGGTTTAGTTAGAAACTATTGCGGCCGTTACGATAAAAAATTGAGTTACACCTGACTACTACTGATTTTCAGTATTTACTGAAAGCATTTCATATCTAAAATATTTCTCCTCAAGACGTGGACCATTTTGATATTTTTCTATATATCTACACTTGCATCCAACACTCAGATTTTAGAGTTTTTATTAAGTCACAAGAGATTGGGTTTCTAGAAGTCTTGAAAAAGTTTCACGCTGGATTATAAAGAAAAGTTGAATAAATCTCCATACAATCATCTTAATTAGAATTTCATCAGTCTTCTTAGAAAGTAGTCTGCTACTCTGTTTTCATAGATTGATTAAATTATAAATCTAGCTTTGAAGAGGTTACCCCCATATCCTATCACTAAGGCTGGTGCTACACTAGGCAAACAAAAAGCCTAGGTTCCTGTTTCTAAAAATTCGTGTGGAACAGACTCGTCTCTATTCTAATGAATAATAAGACGAAATTGTCACAACCACATTTATTAAAAAATATTGAGAAACTAATTTCGGTTTGTTTGATATTGATAATGGTGTAATAACCGAAACTAGTTTCTCAATATTTTTTAATAAATGTGTTTGTGACAGTTCCGTCCTATTATTCATTATGGATACCTTCCACAATATTACCTTTGCCATTACAAAAAACGTCTCTATTGTCTTGCTGAGTGTAGTATCAACCTGAGTAATCGACTCTCTCCAATCATATTTCTACCGACTATTCATCAGTGAAATGCACAATATTGAAGCAAGCATAGTATAAAATTAAAAATATTTATATAAATGTTGAAGTTCTTCAAAATGTATTATAATTCTTGAGAATATCTTAAAGATATATATTATTCATAGAGTAATGAAATTACTCTACATTAAAATAATATTACGTATTTCGAAGTTATTTAATCCTATGACACTTTTTATATTTCATTCAGACTTCCACGTTTTTCTTTTCTTCTACGTTCAAGAGTTATTTTCTGAAAATTGGCATCGAATTCCAATCTAGCAAATTGAAGATTACATCGTTCTTCCTTCATTAAAGATATCCATGGAGTGGACCAAATAATGAATATTTTAAATTTGATTATCAATGTTGTTAATATTGTGTTTGGACTTCTTTTGAAGTGACTTTAACAATCTGTTTCAGTCTATACTGATATATGTCCCAGTTTCCTTTTTTCCTAATTGTCACAGTAAAACTTGTCCTATACTTGTCTTATTGAGAATTATAATCTAATACCAAAACTGACACTGTATTTCACTTTTATATATTGTTTTTACTCACTTATATTGGATTTTTAAAAGTGATATACAGTGTCAGTTTTGATATTAGATTGTTCATTAAGTATTTCGTCATAGAAAACATCACAGAGAATCATAAATCAAATAAGTTGAGATTGCAATGGCTCGTAATTGAAATAAATCAGTAGATGAAATATTGGTGAAATCGGCTTCAATTTTTACTAAAATTAATGAAAATAGTAAGAACATCGTAAGTTGAATACTTTAACGTATAACTTATGAAAGAACGAGTGTCCATAAGGCTCAGAATATCTCATATTTTTCTGATCAGTTTATATTTATTTGTATCTGTTTTAAAGCATTTAATTTGGACAAGTTTCACTGTGACCCCATCTTAATAAAAATAAGGCGCCTTATTTAGAGTAACTAGAATATTGAGTTTCAGTTTTAATAATTACTGGTGTAAAGAATTCAAGTTAAATGTGTTAGCTCAGTCATTGGGAAGCTGATTTAAAACTTATTTATTTAGCGAAATGTTCAACCATTGTCAATTATTTTGTTCCTTAGTAGAATATTAAATTTCGATTTTTTTTTAAATTTATATAAAGTGCCATTTCAGCGAAGACTTTTGATATCTCAGTGTAGCAATTCATTTTGATAGCCTTATTCGCTATTGATATTTCTTATATTTGCTTGCGAGTTGCAGGGTGTAGTAACAATTTTTTATAAATACTGTAATTTAATTAAATTTAAGTTTATCAAATAAAATACGATACAATATGAGAATTCTCGCCGAGAATAATTTTTGTTCAGTGACAATTACGATTTTCTTATCAGAGGCCTAACACTATTCTGTCCGAAAGTAGTGATTCATTCAAATACTCTTGAACATTTTGTATTTAAAATAAACATGTATTTTTATCCAAGTTTAAAATTGAGAATAGTTTCCTTTTCGATGTGTTGGTATTCGGAAACACAATCTATTCCTCTTTCTGTAGAATATCAATTTGAACTGAATTTTTTAAAATGTTGCACATGTTTACGGTCACAAATTATCATAACAAGTCAAGGCAGACTTGAAAATCCTTTTGAGTAAAAGCTTTTCAATTCTCCCTTGAGACTTTTCAAGTCTTCCTTAAGAAATCCTTAAGGTAGGTGCATAAATATGGGGTCAAGTCACAATCTATTTTATTTGTTGATATGGATTTGAAAATCAATTTATTTTCAGATGTACAAGTATTGTACAAGTTCTTGGAGCTATAAGTTTGTATCAAATTGCTGAACCATGAAGAGTCACTCACGGACGAAATTGTCTTAGAAGCCAGACGTATAGTGTTACAGGCCATTACTCTTCTTTGCACAAACATATTTTTCCCCCACGATCAAATAATTGAATCTAATTTATTCGTATTGATCTCTAAAATAATATTAGAAAATTATTCATGCTAATGAACCACATGATTATACTATTGAAATTTGAAGTGGAGAGAAGTAAAGATGGCAAATAGTAAACTATGGATTGTGTAAAGTTATTTGTACTATAATTATTGTCAATTAATGTGTTTCCAAGTTGGTATTGTTCGTTTAGCTTTTAATAAAGAATGTTCCAACAGTATAGCTCCGAACAGTAGTTGAAAATTAATTCTTCTCTAACAACAGCTCTCTTTTAATACCAAAGTTGTGTTAATGGTGTAATAGTTTTATTGCAAGACTAGTTTTGTTTTATCTTTGTATTCGAGCTTTTTAGTCCCAGTTTAAAATATTATTTTCTAGAGTTTACACGATAACAATCACTGTTTGCATATCACGGAGTTCTACTTATAAAGCACTCTTAATAATTCTTACCAACTAATAAAGATTTTTTTGGTACCAACAAAATGATCATTGAAACAATAAAGTCACCTTTTAATTGAAATGTGTTGTATGGAATGCTTACACGTGTGTGATATTATATAGAACAATAGATTTGCCTATAGTATAAGTTCTGTTATTGTTACTTATTCATTGTTATTTATTGCATGACAAGAGTGAAAATATAGTATTTTATATTGTAAATATTCGTGTAATGTACCTTCATGTTTCTCCATAAATAATTACATTGCTTAGTTTTGGAACATTTACATTATTATTTATTGATTGTATTTTATCCGACATATTGGAATTTTAGTTATAAACTATTTCATATAACTGAGTTGATAATTTATTTGTGCTAACTTATTCGATTTTTCTTGTTTTATGCGATTGAGACTGCTGTTTTGTACTCAAATTAATTTTTATTTCATTTTATCAATGTACATTTTCATTGAGATTATATATTTTGAAGAGAGCATTTTAATAGTTTACAATAATTATCAATTTTTTCCCTCTCCAAACAATTATAATTTTATTTTTGTGTAATTAAATTGAATTTCTTTCAGTAAAATTGGAACAGTCAATTAAGAGAAAATCACTCTTGATGAATCGAAAAAGCATAATGAATTCATCTATGATTAATGTATTATTCACAATATTCGTTCACACAATACTATCATGGAACTTGAATGTCAGTATTATACACATAATTGATAGGCCTGCCAATAATGTTTGAATGATTAAAATTTTTAATCGATGTTGTTTTATAAATAGAGATTCTATTCAAGTTCTCAGAATTGTTAATATTAGCTTTTACCCATTATCACTCATCCTCATTTTGATTTCTCAGATATTGTTCAGACACACTGCATTACATCTTAGTGTTTCCCAAACGTTCTTGATGAACGATTCATTATTTGTAATAAAAGGATTTTGCCACTCACCAATAGTAGTTGGTATATTCTTCTATATTGGCCCATATCATATTTAACGTTTCTTTATGCATGTGCGCTCTTGTACTCCCTACGGAATGCATTCAACTAATAACGTAGCTGACATACATATAATTACAAAATACAATTGTGTATTCAATTTTTAAAATACAGAATTAACATTTCAAGATGAAACTTATTTTTTATCTATATTGTATTAATTTGAACGAATTAAAACAGAAAATTCACCTTTGAATTTACAAATTAAAATCATTATTATTCAGACCATAAGTTAGATCACTAGTGCAATAATAATTTTAATGGAATGCATAATCAAAAGTATTGTGAACTCCTCTTTATTCAATAATTGTGGTCTTTTACATAGAGATCAGCACCTGCCACTGGAGCACCTGTGGTGGCGTCAGCTTGATATTGGCCTAGTGATGCCAAAGCATTTGCATTCGCCCTATTCAGGAGCTGCTGGTGTGCGGCTTCAATATTACAATCATCTCCCTTCCAAGTATCTAGCACGCTTGCTTGTAGAGCACGTCCATAACTGAATGTCATTGGCCAGGATTTGCGACCATGAACTTGGTTTATAGCATTGAGGTTGACGGTGGCTTCCTCTTCACTTTGCCCTCCAGATAAAAAGACGATTCCGGCTAATGCTGGTGGTACAGTACGGATACAAGCAGTGACTGTAGCACAGGCGATTTGTTCAGGAGTTGCCTTCGTGGTGCACAGTCTTCCAGGTGTCGCCATGTTTGTTTTCAATAGGCATCCTTCTAAAAATACCCGATGTGCATGTAGAGCTTCAAAAACTGCAGCATTTACAACCTCCAACACCTTCTGAGCTCTGCACAGGTCGTGGTTTCCATCAGCCAACACTTCGGGCTCAACAATTGGAACAATCCGATTTGCCTGACAAACAACAGCATATCGAGCCAGAGTATTTGCAACATCTGCAATTGCTTGCTCAGATGGCGTTGTTTCACTTATTTTCAAAGCACAACGCCATTTTGCAAAATGCAAACCGTCTTCCTTGTACTGTCGACAGCGCTCAGACAACTTATCAAGACCCTGTGTTGAAAACTCACCATCTGTCCCAAACAAAGGCACTAATCCTTTGTCCACTTTAATCCCAGGTATTATATTACGATCTTTCAGCAGCTGAATAAGTGGAACACAATCTTGTTTTTGATAAACTGTATCGTGAAACAATATAACGCCCGATATAAAATTGGATATGCTGGGATCAGCAGAGTACAATAAATGGCGATAACGAAGCCTATTTTCTTCAGTATTTTCAATGTCTATTTTTGCAAAATGCTTACCAATTGAGGCCACCGATTCGTCTGAAGCTAATATTCCTTTTCCTGGTGTCAAAAGTGATTTAGCTATAGTTTCCAATTCATCTTGTATGTTTTGACTTGGAAATTTTGAATAATTTTGCATTTTACTTAATCGATTAATGTCTGAGTGATGTATAAATTGTATTTCAACGATATTTATTCAAGCAAAAGCTCTTTTTGATGTGCGACTATCAATATAAACACATTTAGCAATGCAGCTGATGATCAACTCAAACAATTTTTTGTCAAGGTTAGTAGATAAAAGTTTGAACTGTCACAGATGATTATTCCAAATAATGGCGGTAGTGATGATGTGATGTCGTTGCGGGGAAATTTTTAACACACGTTCTATACCAATAGAAAATCTCCAAAGAGACTAAGATCTTTTGCTTATTCGGATTGTATTTTAATCTAGAAAGAATTCTCACACAATTTTATTAGATATTTTGTCAAATAGTTACTATCATAATCATGAAACAGGTTTTGTCCAAGTTTTCATAATTTAATAGTGTATTACATACCGTACTCATTGTATTGCAATCTGACTATATATTTTTTTCTTTTAAAGGTCCAACTGAAAATAAAATAAGATTATATTATAATATAGGCTTAGTCGACTTCTTTAGTTTACAACTCAAGTGAAAATTGCAGTGATAGACGAAATTTAATTTGATTACAGTATATGGCGTTTCACATCATACTTCCTTCTGTAAGGTATGACACCAAGTAGGTTTTATGCGAACAAGTAGTTTTATAATAATTGATACATATTGTATTAATCGTGCTCTATGTATAGAGAATTCCTATTCCTTGCTGCTTCCATCTAGTAGAATATAATTATATTTCTATACCTTTTCCAATAATTATGAGAGAATTATTATAATAAAGAACGTGTAATTAAGAAAATCATAGAAAAATTCATGAGTGCAAAAACAGAAAGAGCGACAATCCCTCGGCTTGCGGATATAAAGAAAGACATAGAAGAAGTAAATTTAACTAAGAATGATGTCAAAGATCGCACAATGATTTACAGGGAAACAGTTGAAGACGAATAGAAAATGTTATCAATAAAAACTGTTAAACGAAGGTTTGTTCAGATGAATTAAGAAAGGCAAGATCAGACAGAATGAAAAAGTATTGGGAGAAAAAGAAAAGCGAAGTGAACTAACCAGAGAGGCTAAAGTCTCCCATATATGATTAAAAACTGTTAACTCCTATCAGCTGTTCCTTTAAGGATAGATTTTCCTTTCTTGTGTCCTTTAGCGAGGACCGACGAATTTAATTTAAATTTCTTTTTTCTTCACCTACCACCTCCTGAAAATTTGGTACCTGTACCCACTATAGGTTTTGCTCTGAAGTTTCATGCGTACGGACAGATAGAACTTAAGGTATGATTCCGTGGGTGACCGCAGCGACAGACCGCAACTGCAGACTGCAACCGCAGATGGAAGTGTCGCTGTCGTCTGCAGTCGGATCAATGTCGAACACGGCGGCAGCTAGGTCTTGCTGTCGCTTCCAACTAGTGTTGTAGGAAGGTGGTAAATGTCCGCAAATAATATTCTGTGTCTGTTTTTGGAAGAGGAAGAAGACGATGCTTTTATATTCCAGGCGGAAAAGAAATCCTATTATGCTTTTATTTAGAGACAGACAATATTAGGGTAGTTATACTTTACTAATGAAAAAACATTTAGTGACCGACAAGAGAGAATTTCGAAGCTATACTGTCGTTTAAATAAAATACAGTTAAAATTTATTCTCAGTTTCATTTGTGACGATATAAGTTAAAACCAAAAACTACAGAGGATTAAAACTTGAAATTTACTAAGCTTACTGATGATAGAAGAAACGCCATCCTTTTATTCCATTTAAAATGAAGATTTTACATGTTCTAATGAAGTCTAAGTCAATTAATTTTTCCTATAGTTTCCCAATACTAGAAGGGGCCTAGTCCTAAAATGGCATTGAAATGACATACAGCTGAACTACATAAAAAAAGCTGCTATTGATAAGCTTAAAATAGAACATGGTTTTAATTACTATATATTATCTATTAAGCTGTTATAAACTATACTTCAAAGAATGAATTTTTATGTGAAAATGAGCATTCCCGTTTTGGCATGGCCTTTCCAGTCTGTTGTAAGAGCATCTTCAGACAGCTTACAGAGTCCTGGATGAAGGTATCATATGAGTTTATGGTCCTGCTAAAATGTGAGTGTCAATTTCCACATCAAAAGTAATTCAAAATATAGTTTATACCAGTGCAAACAAGATGGAACTGTTAGTTTGTATTATATTGTATATACAAAACTTTCACCTATCATCACAATAACTCATCTCAAGTTCTGATGTTGAGTTAATAGGGTAAGTTTTTCGAATTAAACAAGTTATCCATGATAATCATCAGCTCATGTCACAATGGAAACAACTGAAGATTTATTTATTTATTTTATCAAAATAGGATAGGTTTTGGATATAGTGCGAAAAGCATTTAAGTATAATATGGACTTGGTACAATTAGCTGTTAAACGTAATTTGGACATAGCATGTAATAGTAAAATTATCTTTACTTCGGTACACTGTCAATTAATCTCTCAACTCCTTATCAGAATTTCTCATTTCTACCTTATTTAGACTCAAAATTTAAATAAAACAATTCGAAAACAACGTAGAAACTCGCTTAATAAAACAAAAGTTCTCAAATGAACGAAGTGAATAGAACAACAAAAACTCACAATAGTCAGCGACAGAGCGACTACTGGTTTTTGACCGGTAGTGCGGTTTGCGGTGGCGGAATTTCTCGACTGCAGGCTACACTGGCGCTGCGCTCGGAATGAATCTCATATGATAACAGGTAAACCAGTACTGTCGCTGCAGTCTGCAGTCTGCGGTGACCCACGGAATCATATCTACCTGCTCTACCCCTTCGTACAGTGAAAGCTAATTATATACTTCCTGGATTTCTTGTTCCATGACGAACTGCGTTGTTAATATTAACTTTTCACGTGAAATTTAACGACTTGCAGTCAAATATTTGTCTGCAAGTCGTTAAATTTCACATGAAAAGTTAATACTATATAATTATATAGTTGCTCCGGTGGCACAGTTGGTTGGAGCGCTTGTTTATGATTAGATAAGCATGGCTGGCTTTGTTTCCTGCAGTTTTGAGTTCTAATCTTACTCTGCTACAAGTATCAAAACTCATGTGGGCATCGTCCGACTAAACAAAAATCAAGATTTGCCAACTTTAGTACGGTACCGTACTGTATGTCTATGTACTCTTGCTAAAATTCCAGGGCATTTTTCTTGGATGAGGCTATAAAAGTACATCCTAAAAAGAGTATGGTATGGGCGCAGGTGTTCTATATTTTACAATCATCAGCCTATGCGTTAAAATATATACAGCATTAAAGTGTTTATTTTATTGTTTGAAATATTTAAGCAATATATTTTTTGGAAGTACTATTATATTAACTTTTCATGTGAAATTTAACGACTTGCAGTCAAATATTCACAACAACACAGCTACAGAACATATAAATGGAATAATATACATCCTAAAAATCCTCAACAAAATTACTTTACCTTCAACAACAAATTCTATAGGCTAAACTTTTTGGAAGATGGATCTCATAGATTCGAAAGCGCTCGGCCAAATTAAGTGAGTTATTATACTTATTCTTAACAAATATTTGACTGCAAGTCGTTAAATTTCACATGAAAAGTTAATATTAACAACGCAGTTCGTCATGGAACAAGAAATCCAGGAACAAATTCTACTCACAACCTGATGGACTGCCAATGGGCTCACCAATCTCAAGCGTATTTGCTGCTGAAATCTATCTCCAACACTGCGAAAACACTCATATACTCTTTAATAACAAATTTTCACAGAACATAATATACTGGCACAGATATGTAGATGATGTTCTATTGCTATAGGCTACAGAGGAAACAAAAGATCATTATGGAGGATATAGAGGAAATTATCATAATGCCCCCAAAACTGGAACTACTGGTGAAGAAGTGGTGCGAGGGACAATATCTTAAAAAAGTCAGTAAAATGTAGTTTTTGTTATCTCCAAGTAGTACCGACTTCATACTTAATTATTATAGAGACGGTACTGCCCCAAAGTTTCCTGCTGGGACCACTCTTGTTTATTTTACTTCTTATACAGCAAGTTAGCTATAAGCACCTTCTATAAGCTTGATAAATCTATTTCTTTAAACCCTACATAGCAGTTTCTGTCTTTGGGATGAGGAAACATAAAACCATTCAATTATTTCTTCGTTAGAAATAGACGAATCTTTTTCTGCAGCTAGAATCATTAGATTGGACAACCATATGAGTCTCCATATAGCTGATCTGAGTCTGTTTTTGATCATTTTAACCCGACTCATTGCTCTTTCCACGCTGATCAACTATATAGTACCGGTAACTGTTAAGGAGAGTAAAGTTGTATAAACCACTTTCAGAGCACTCGCTAAGCTTGAATAATAACTTCCTGCACAAATAGGCTACTAAACATAACTATTTTAACTAATTCATATTCATTAGTATAATAATAATAATTATAAGTCTTAAGTCTATTGTCGTTAATTGACATTCTATCTGGTGACTTCGTAATATATTTTTGAATGTCGTCATGTTAAACACGGTTTGAATCAACTTTACCCCCCCCCCAAACGTTTTTTGGAACCCTCAAGAATTTAAATGACGCAGCCCGCGTCATAGCCCCCCCCCCCCCCTGTTGGAGCCCCTGATTATTATACTAGGCCATAATGGCGGGATACCAGTAGACCAATTCAGCAGTAGCCCGATCATACCAGTTGAGAGGCCATAAACAATATTACGAAAACATCTATTACAATTACAATATCTATTACGATAACGAAAACGATTACAATATCTATTACGATTAAGATTACTTTTAATTAAATGAAAACATTGCTCAAAGAAATTTTTTATTGTGTTTAAAAAAGTATTCTATTATAAAAATCATAAATTAAATTTCCGTCAACCGGCTAGTAGCAACCATTTTTTGTACTTCCTCAATCAACTTCAGAGCTAAGCCTGGCTTGTCGTTGTCATATTCTGATGCAGTGGCAATGAAATAATCGACTTGATAGTCGATATCTTCACCAATTCTAAAGCTGAACCTAACCTATCGACTGTCGATTCTCTCAGTCGATTATTTCGTTGAGTACACGGAAGTTGAGTACACAGACTACACGGAAGTTCACAGAGCAGCCAAGCCAATTTACAATTTTTTCTCAAAATTACTTCACATAGTTTCTATATAGGTCCAAAGTTATTGTGAAAATAGAATTGATAGCAAAAATCAATTTGATAAATAATGGGTTTATAAATTTATGAAAAACTATTTTCTCAGTTCGATCGCTCGGTATGGTGTCTTTATTATCGATATATCGATGTGGTTGCCTGGTTCGCGACAGGTTCCCAGTTCTGTCTGTGTTTTGTTTTGTTCTTTTATCGTCTTCTTCAATGAACTGATGGTAATAGTGATTATAAATAGTTGTCTTCACATTTCAAACAGTTTGTGATCAATATTGATTTTCAATTTTCATTGTGTCTGTCCAAAAACTCACATGTTGGCTGGCAGTATTAATTGGGCGTATTTATAACATGGTGGGTGAAAACCTGTAAAATATTTTTGGTTATGGTTTGGATTATTTGTACAACGTTGGTAATAATAATTTCTCTTCTACTGGCGTATTTTATGTTATTTTATAACGACAAAATATACGTTATTAAATGAAGTGAATGTCCTTGAAGTAAAAAATTATTTAAATTTCTTTGGGTTACAGGATAGGCTTCTTTATCGGAAAGCCGCCGAACACATAAATGTGTTAATCATAAATCACAAAAATGTTGTAATCATAAATCACAAATTTGCTTGTTGGAATCCAAAGTACTCATTGCAGTGAATTAATAAATTTTGTGAGGTTAAGAATACTCTATTTAAAGTTTTGAACGAAGAAATCAGACAATATGACTGAGGTGAGTAGTAAGCTACGTTATTCACAGTTTTGGAATGCAATAATCGGTGTGAGTCTAGATCAAATCCAGTTTCGTTTTCACTAAGCCAGCCTTAATTTCACTTACAAATTGATTTCCAGAGTAATGAATTTATTCAGTAGCAATAGCATCCTTTCAAAAGGCAGTGCTACTGTACAATAAAACTCAGTTTTCATTGACCATTCCACCAATGTACCGGTACGAGTTGGCTATATTTCAGGATCACTGTTATTATGATAAGCTTACTCATTGTGTACTCAAAAAATTATTTTAATGGAGATAAGATGTATATTTGAGGTTATATGCATTACAAAGTATAACTAAGTACAAGTAATACTTGAATGTTCTGATTGGCCAATCTGAATTTTATTCCCCAGTTTTCTTTGTTATGGCAGAATGTAGGTTGTAGCCTATGCTTCCAAATTTTTGAAACTGCGGCCTTTAAATGGCAAAAGATTTTACTGACATTACAGTATAAGTACAACACTTATAAGTGTTAATATCCAATAGTATAATACCGGTACTGAATAAGATGTGGAGTATTCCATCAACAGTACCTAATTGCAAAAGCTTAGCTAGGATTTTTAATTGATGGAGGGGGGCTTATCGAAGATTTCACATTAACCCTGGCGACTCAGCAGCTAATAAAGTCGCGGCAAAATATTTTTGGTGCGACTCAGCCGCTCGACGTTATTGTCGAGTCCACGCGATTTTATGACTCTGAGCAAGTAGTGATAATAATGCAAACAGAACACCATGCAAATAGTGAGCAGCACTGCAGATGGTAGTTTGTTTTGTTCAGTTTCGAATTGGAGAATGACGTCCGTGAATTTATTTTTTTGTAAATTCATAAAATTTTTGGCGCCACCTTCAAGAAGCTTAAGGGTTACTTGTATTAAATTTAAAAAAATGTTAAATGTTAAAAAATGAGTAGAGCCAATACACTATTTTTTTATTCAAAAATCTAACCATGAAATTAGTCAGATTTAGAAAATTGTAATTAGTTGATAAACTAATTAAAAATAAAAATTTTATATTGAAAGTAGAATATTATATTAAGGAAAATTATAATAGCGAAATGCTTCATAAAAATAAAATGGCTTTTGTTTTGTCATTTTATAAAATTGGGTCCCTTTCAGAGTATCCTAAACTAAAAATGAATAGCTCCAGAGAATTTTTAAAACAATTTCAAGTAGATTATCCCCTTTTACAGTTATAACTTCACTGAAAAATTGATAGGCTAACTTTAGAGATTTTTTAAAATGATTATTTTTTATAAAGTTGACGATCGCAAAAATATTTTTATTGTACTGGGTATTATTTGGCATATTTGGACAAAATTCAAATGAAAATGTTGTTGACTTTGGGCTTGATATTGGGCTAAGTATTGAGCCTAACCTTGCAAAACTTGAATGAGACCACCGCTGAATGATACTTTATCATTTGAAAAAATTGTTAAAGTAGCTCTTTGCTGCGAGAGAAATGCATTATACACGAGCTGAAGGAGAGTGCGGAATAGTTTCTTGAGTGCAGCAAAGATACTTTCAGCACGAGTTACATATTAAATTTTTCCTACAGTTGGCACAAATGGAGTGCGACAAAGTAAAATGAGTGCTGCAAAGTCAGCTGGAGTGCATCAAAGTAAAATAGTGCAGGAATTAGCTGTTTTGTGTGCTATGAGTTCATAGATAGCCACTTTGTTGGGTAACTTTAGGAAATTGCTATTTGTGCAACTTGTGTGCAAAGAAGGTTATTGCAGTACGAGATAGAATATGGCCATACGAAGCGCAGCTGAGTATGGCTAGACATTTGCACACATGTTGCACACGAGATTTTTCCCAGCACTACAGTTATTATCATTAATATTAAAAATGGTTCTACACCAACCCTATGTAGCTCCAAGCGCCTATGTTGCTTACTTTGCTTATAAAAACCCAGATAGCACAAAAACATTACTTTCACATAGAAATCACATCAATTTGACATGATCATCCATTTTGTACAATGGATGATAACAACAGCTGTTATTTGAAAAGCTTGTAGGTTATTATGTTCCAACTCGATACTCGACTTTTCAACTGTCAATATGAAATGTCAAGATCTTGATTATTAGGAAAATTATTATTATTACTTTGAATAGCAGATTGAGAGTATCGAATAGCAATGTTCAATATTATTATTGATATTAGACCCATGTGCAAAGAAAATGAAATGCAGGAATCAGCTGTTTTGCCAACTATTTACTGTTGAGAAATGAGGAGCTTTGCAATCAGGTGTTGGGAAATAGCTATTTGTGCAACTTGTGTGCAAAGAAGGTTATTGCCGTATGAGATAGAATATGGCTGAACAAAGCGCAGTTGAGTATGGCCATCTATTGAGTACAGCAAGACATTTGCACACATGTTGCACACAAGATTTTTCCCAGCACCACAGTAGTTATTATCATTAATATTAAAAATGGTTCTACACCAACCCCATGTAGCTCAAAGCTCCACTTGCTTGCTTTGCTTATAAAAACCCAGATAGCACAAAAACATTACTTTCACATAGAAATCAGCTGTTCGATATTATTATTGATATTAGACCTGTGTGCAAAGTAATCACTTTGTACACGCTATGCGCAAAGTAAATGAAATGCGGAAATCAGCTGTTTTGCGAACTATTTACAGTTGAGAAATGAGGAGCTTTGCAATCGGGTGTTGGGAAAATAGCTATTTGTGTAACTAGAGTGCAAAATGGGGTTTTCAACCGACTTACAAAAAGAACAAGGTTCTATATTCGACCTGTTTTTTTTATGTTTGTACATTAATCATTCGAACAATATTGAACCGATTTCAATGAATTTTTTTTTTAATGAAAAAGCATCGCTCAGCGGTGGTCCCATCCAAGTTTCGCAAGGATCGACCCAATACTTAGCCCAATATTAAACAAAAAGGAGCATTCTTCGATGTCTTCATTTCAATCAAGTTTGAATAGGATAGTTCCACACATAACCGCCAATCGGATAACTGGTGTCGTTTACCAGGCTGATCATTGTATCATATGGAGCGCTTCACATCTAGACGGGTTTCGAAATCATATGATGCAATGCAATTATGCCGGGTAAACGACATCGGTTACTCAAAGCTGGTTCAGTGTGAAACAAGCCAGTAATGTCCCGTTTTGACCAATCATGTGAACTTAATTTGAATCGAGAATAAGAAGAATATAATATTTCTGTCCATATGTTCATATGAAAATTGTAAATAATTTAGTTATTGAGTCATAGGAATAAGGTTATTTAGTTTAAATCATATGTTGGAGAATTTGGAAAAACAGCTGATCTCAGAAGTATTTTTAGTTTCACTGCTGTGATGGATTAAGGGGTGTCGCGAAATAAGTGGCTAGCGAAATAAGCGGCTATCACGAAATAGTATGTGCACCTGTGAGGTAACTACTTGAGTGAAGTTAGTGACCTGTGAAAAAAGCGACCATCATTGATTTTTACCTGTGTCCTAAGAGGTTGACACTTACTCTGGCATACTGATTTCCATCACACTTTATCCAGGCTTTGGACTGGCTAAATGATAGATGGATATTTCTATCATTTAGGCGTGTTTAAAATCAGCTAGAAGATAGCGTCGTCAGTAATTTTTTTATTATTTTTGAAATTTTTATGCTTTTTTCACATTTTATGAATAATATTTACAGAATGTTAGGTTAGGTTATGTTAGGTTAGGTTAACCCCACTATAGAGTGGGACGGATTTTCACAAATTCCTTGGATATACCCTCCAACGGATTTACCCTCAATCATTTTGGCCGCTTATTTCGCGCATAAGATCGGTTGAATGACCTCGAACGGGGGGTGGGTGAGACTCAGGTAGTTTAGCCGCTTATTTCACGCATTTTTATTCTGTGTTAACCTCAATGTTTTGGACAATGTAACATATCAAAATTTGTGAAGGGAGCAGTTTTGGACTTGAGTCTGTTGCACCTTCACACTCGTTGTAAATTTGTCACAATAAATAAATAAATAAATTCCATAATGGTCCCTTTTTTCGCTGGTCGCTTTTTTCCCGTATTCGGATTAAGGATATTTATTCGCCATTAAATACATGTCCGTACAATAGGCTATTTTGAGGATATGTTTGATGATCCTTTTGTACTAGCTCATGTACTAGTTTATGTTTTTTATATGAAAAAATATATGACTAATATCACGAAAAATATCGTACATAACTCGTCCGGGAAGATGTTTACCATACTCGTATGATAATACTGCACTCAACTTCATCTCCTGCGTTAACTTATCATATTTTCAGTAAACACAATTTTCCATTCTTGTAATGTAATATAGGCCTACTATTTCAGTGTAGGTATATTCTGAAAGGGACCACATCAAAATGAATCAAAAGCCATTTCACTTTTAAGAAGCCTTTCGCTATTTTAATTTACCTAAATACAATATTCCACATTAAATGAAACGTTGTAGAATTTTCCTTAGTTTATATTTTCTTATAAGTGGATTTCTAGTTACTTAAGTTTGGATGTTATAAATTAATTATCGGCTTGCTAATTTGATAAATATTTCATAATGTAGGCTTTAAGAAATTTCTCTTGTTTTCAAAGTTTGAAAATTCAACTAAAAAGCTTAAAATAAAACATATTTTAAAACAAAAAAAGAAACCGACTTCAGTGAAATGATAAAATACTCACGTACTAAAAAGTTTAAAATAAAGTATTTACTTTAAACTGAGAATTTTTTTTATTTCATACAAGTAATCTTTTGAAGTCGGCGCCAAATTTCCCATAAACTTTTAAAATATAACAGAATTACTCTGTGATGTTTTCCATGACGAAATACTTGAACAATCCAATATCATAACTGACACTGTATTTCAGTAAAAGTGAGTGTAAATCTCATATTTAATTAAAATACAGTGTTAGTTTTGATATTAGATAGAATTTCTTATCAATCACTGTATTTCAGTAAAAGAGAGTGTGAATCACATATTTAATTGAAATATAGTGTTAGTTTTGAATAAAGAAAGAATATATTATCAATCACTTCTCGGTGGTTCGGAACCCACCTAAAACTGTGGGTCCAAATCATCAATCACCATCATCCAACTCATTACCCACGCACAGGTCTCAGACCTATGTGGGCTTCATCCTAAAAAAAAAACAAAAAACAATTCATAAAGTATTTGGCGCCGACTTCAAAAGATTACTTGTATGAAATTAAAAATTTTCTCAGTTTAAAGTAAATACTTTATTTTAAACTTTTTAGTACGTGAGTATTTTATCATTTCACTGAAGTCGGTTTCTTTTTTGTTTTAAAATATGTTTTATTCTGAAAAAGATTCTCGAGTGCAAAACCAATACTTTGCACTCGAATTACACATTAAATTTTTCCTACAGTAAAATATAAAGTAATTTAAACAGAACAAAACAGGACACACATAACCTGACAATTCCTCACATAACCTATCTTCGACTCAAATCGATTTCAACAACAACTGCAACAACTATTTCGTTGCTGAAGCAGAGTAGCCAACCTATTTTTGAATGCAGAATAGGGAACCTGCGTATTACATGCTCACTATTTTGTGTTGTTAGGTTGCAAATCTGGAGTGCAGAAAAGTACTTTTCGTCATACTTGTAGGTTATGGACAGTTTACCAGTCAAGGAATCAATGTGGTAAACAGCTGTTTACAGAAATCAAAAACAGCTGATGTCATTTGATGATTATTACCATACAGTGTGTGGTAAAAATCATCAAGTGATTATTACCGCACTCTATGGGTGGTTGTGGCTACCACTTCACTGTAAAACCATTTGGTTGAAAGCTAGATCAGCTGATCTAGAACCATTATTGCCACATTTCACCTTGAGTTGGTGTGTTGAGGTTATGTTTTTATAACAATGATTTATAGTTTCTTATTTCAACTTATCTGCTATTTTAGACTTGCATGACGAAAAATATCGTATGTAACTCATCCGGGAAGATGTTTACCATACTTGTATGATAATACCACACTCGACTTCGTCTCATGCTTAACTTATCATACTCGTATGTTAAACACCATTTCCTGCACTTGTAACGTAATATACTTTTGTCACACTGGAATTTACTTTCCCGCACTGGTGCAGGAATAGACTATTTTGCATGCTACAGTTAGTGCAAAAATAGGCACTTTTTCGGGTCACTTTAGGAAAAAACAATTACAGTAGGCTATTTAAAGCCGCGTCTCCACCAACCGAACATGTCTGCCAAACATTGTTGGCAAATACAAAAAACGGGCAAACATCAAACATATGGGTCACCGAACATGTTCGTGAGTTCAATCAAAATGTTCGGTCTGTGAGCAACAACAGGTTCCCGCCACTAACCCCACCACACCGATCATAATGTTCGAGAAGGCGTCCATACCAAACCAACTCCAAAAAATGTTCGGCGACATCAGCTGATTCCAGCAAACACTGTTCGCCAAGCATGTTCGGTTGGTGGAGACGTGGCTTAAGGCTGTGCGCAGGGTTTTTGGTCATAATTTTTTTTCGAAGTTCATTGTATTGGATATTATTAAAGTATTGAAATATTAACTATTGCCATGAGAAATTGTTTTTTTTTCATCAAATATTTTATGGAATATGGGAGTTCAAAGTTGAAATTTTTCGGTTTTTGGTGGCAATTGAACTCACCTAAGAGTTATTTTAAACATTCGATAATTTTTTTATAACTAAAAGGTACCTTGGGGAAAAGAATGACACATTTTTTATTTCAATTTAACAATTGGTTTTTTCAAAATAATTTTTTATAAAACTGAAATTTTTTGCATGTTTTGAAAAAAGTTATTTGAGAAAACTAATTGATCGGAATGAAAAATATGTCATTTTATTCCTCAATGTGTCTTCCATTAAAAAAATAATTATCAAAAGCTCAAAATAACTTGTAGGAGAGATCAATTGCCCCCAAAAACCGAAAAAATTCAACTTTCAACTCCCATATTCCATAAAATATTTTATAAAAAAAATAATTTCTCATGGCAATAGTCAACATTTCAATACCTTAATAATATGCAGTACAAGAAACATCGAAAAAAAATCATGACCAAAAACCCTGCGCACAGCCTTAAATTGGTTCAATAGAGTTTGAGTAATTTATGTACAAACATGAAAAAATTGAAAAAATCCAAGTCGAATTAAAAACCTCCTCCTTTTTAAAAGTCAGTGAAATTTTGATCAAATTTATTTAAAATATTCTAATTTATCAGAATTCTAAAATATTTTACTAGCAGCTTAAATTTTTAAAATTTGAGAATTTTATCAAATCTTTTAGATTTGCCAATTCATTCACCTTCAAATTAGATCGTTCATAAACTCCTTGAATTTTATGGTACAAAAAATTCAAGTTGGTACTTAATCAGTGGAGTAAATAAAACATGATGGAATTTAAAAAAAAATCAAATATCTTATGGTTTTTACTTTTGTATTGGGAATAAAAGATATGAGTCACGTCCTTATCAGCAGCGCCGCTGAGTCGCCTAATGTCATTCATGTCTAGAGAAGCTTTAATCTACATTATGGGATTCCCGATGTTGAAAACTTGAGTTGAGGCTCATCAAAAACAGTAATTAATTATTCAGTCAGTATTCATTGAAATAATTCATAAATTGGGTGAAGTAAACGCTTTAATTTATTATTGGTAAAATAAGATCAATTTTCAATTCCAAGTATATTAAACAGTGGCAAAAATGAGCATTTGAAGCCCTTCCAAAAAAATATTAAGATATCCTCTCTTCTTTCAAACCTAAAGTGTCAACTTTATTCAAGTGGCCTATTCTTACCCATGTTTGGGGGAAGCTCCAAAAATACTGGGTCCCACCATTATCGTTGACCTGTTTTTAAGTATATTCTAAGTATATTTCTCATGAAGTAATGTTCAAATTTGAAATATTATATATATGTATATAAGGTGCCAGAGAGCCTCAAGGATTTGGTAGCGTTTTAAGGGCATCGAGAGGTCTAAACTGGTACAATAATTAGCCTCCAGTAACCGATATTATCTTTTTATTTTTTGAGGACTTCCTACTCGTTTTTGGGGCCTCTTTTACTGAGGAACTAAGTTGTAACCCGGACCCCCCATGACTACGTCACTGTCTAAGTGATAACTAACTTGGCAAATGACCACATTCTATTTATTTACCATACGTTTAGTTTACATTTTACATGTCATTTGTATTACTTCACATTTCTTCTGTTTATTTGTAGGAAGTTCAAAGGCATTCTGTCCACACACTGGTCTTTAGATCATTGAAACGGACTCATGATATGTTTATATCGAATCAAGGCATGCTTCCTCCAATCGACGATACTGCGTAAGTATTCTCATTCCTCCTCGGTAGTTTTGTATTCTAGTATTTGTTGTTAGTTATTCTGAAATCTTGAAAAATCAATAATAGTTTGCTATTTAAAACGTGAAAATCGGGTGACATTTCGGAGTATCAATTCTTTCCAGTAGTCTTGGATCGTTGACGGGTTTCTCTTCAACGAAACGCAACTAGTTTTGAATAAACGTTAACTAGTTGATAAAAGTGTACTTGTAGTTAAAAGTGTCAACTAGTCGAATTTTGAATTTAACGAAGAATATGCGTTTTCATCGAAGAATAACAAGCTGTGTACGTGTCTGATGTCTCCCGATAACGTTTTCATTATGAGCAATGTGCAAACAAGCTATGAAAGAGCGTGTCCGGTTACAAAAAACAAACGCCAAACGCCATATGCAATCTAAATCGTAAAAATAGAGATGGAGAAATTCTGATTGATGATTTGAATTCAGCGCCCTCAAATTAATAAAATGATTCGCGAGTACACAAAATAATTAAAATAAAGGAAGTTGATTTTTACTGAATAAAAAGTTGAAAAACATCTACTTTCTAGAAATAAAAAACTTGCTAAGTTTTTATTATTTTTGAGCCTTTGCGAAGCATTTTATCAATTTTGAGGGCGCTGGATTCAAATCTGAAACAGAACTTATCTATCTCTATTTTTACGCTATTTAGATTGCATGCATAAGGCGTTCGTTTTTTGTAACCGGATACAAAAATTGTCTTGACAGCAGTGCAGTGTTATTGCATTTCTCACTCGCGCAGTTACTCCTACTCATCAGGGGTGCAGAATATTCCAAAGCCCCAAAATTTCCCCAGAAAATCAATTTTAAAGACCAAAATTTCCCCAAAATAAGTGTCGTGAAACCCGATAATATAACTTGACTTTGTTTCTTCAAACTTATTACTCATAGCTTTCATTGAAATCAAATTAAAAATGTGGATTAATGGATTTAAATTACTTTTCACATTTTGAACTCACATGTTTTATTTCAATTGATGAACCAAATTCAGTAATCACTACACTAGTACTTAAGAATAAAATGATTCAGGCTTGTAGAGTGAGAAGCGTACTAAGAAAAAATAATTAAAATTAAAATTGTTGAACAGTTTTTAATTTCTTGCTCTTCCACTCAAGAGCTCTTCATCTTCTGTTTCAATACAGGGGTTTGTCGGCCGGGTCGCGCAGGCACTCTCGACATTAGACAATGACTCATCAGTCATCACTTTCCTTCTAGGTACTACTAATTAGACGGGACTGTGTTGATGCGTAATATTCTATCGTTCACAAATAACAAATTATATCCATTATATACGTGTTATTTTAAGATTTCCTCGGACTTTAAGCACTTAAGTCTGAGTAATGTTCTATCAGATCTTAAAACTAATATGCTTAATTTTTTTATTTCCCCAAAATTTCCCCAGACCCTCGGCGACTTCCCCCGAACAATGTTCGGGCGTTCGGACATATTCTGCATCCCTGCTACTCATATTTCTCTACTGCATGTGATTTATTTTTATTTTGAATGTTGATCAACTAGACTTCCAGTTGTGTTGGAAATGAGTGCGTTGAGCCCGTTGACAGTTGATATGGAAATGTAGTTGAAGCATCAACTGGTTTAGTTGTGACAAAACAGTTGAATCGTTAAAACCAATAAACAGTTAATTCAACTAGTTAGTTGAATCAACGCTCTTCACTTTTCTCCAGTGACGTAGGCTGTAGATGCTAAATTAATAGAATGTTCTTAATTCTCCTTGTACGTTAGGCCTCATAATATTTTTCGACCTTTTTGATAATAATTTACTAATCGTTTCTCGGGATGCTCTAATTAATCTATTGATTTTCCAATTCATTGCCCACAGAAAGATTTTTCATCTTTCCCGGTGGTTCGGAACCCACTTAAAACTGTAGGTCCAACTCATCAATCATATCATCCAATTCATTACCCACACACAGGTCTCAGACCTATGTGGGCTTCATCCTCAAAAAAAAAAAAAAATTGAGTAGTTCATATTTTCATTTCAACATTTTTTTCTTTGTAGTATTTTTTTGAAAACTTCAAAAATGACATGTTAAATTTCAATTAAAAAACAATCGCTGTCATTTTCATTTCCCATGTGGGCCAATGTATGACGCCTCCCTGAAAACGGAAAATTGCAACATTACGCATCTATATTTTACGTAATAGGCATAATTTATGAAAAAATTTTCTGCTATTCCGATAACTTTAAAATAGTTCAATAGTAGGTCACTTGAAAAAAAAAACTTTTAAAAGTATCCAACCATTCAATATTAAACACTATGCTTCAACGTCCTTGGTATCATTAGATCAGTCAAGAGTCATTACCTTGAGAAATACCATAAAAACACCTTAAATTTGTGTTAACGATGTGAGTAGAGAAATAATGTTTTTATGCGTCGCATTAAGAAAATGTTTCGAATTATTAATGAATGCAAATTACTTTCATAAACTAAATGAATTTGTCAACTTTTTCGAATCTTTCTCGAGAAAATCTGCTGCCGCTCTTTGTTGCATTAAGACCAGTCCAAACGTTGATTTCTAGAGCGATACTTATTGGAAAAATCAAAAGTTCAGTGTAGACAATTCTGGTCCAACTCCTGTCATGAGATTAGCGTCGCTTCACCTCTCACCTTTTGGACGGGTGTAGAAAATTCAGGTACATCTGCTCAATCCTCAATAATAAATCTTTTTTCTTCTTTTTTGGAGGATGAAGCCCACATAGGTCTGAGACCTGTGCGTGGTTGATGAATTGGATGATGGTGATTGATGAGTTGGACCTACAGTTTTAAGTGGGTTCCGAACCACCGGGAAGTGAATTTTCAGCACAGAACATAGTATTTTTTGCTGGCCAATCCAATCGGTCACCCTTACAAAGAGCGCACAGGAGTTTCGTAGCTTATCTCCGATTGAACAGATACCTGCTACGGCACTCGGCTACCACTTCCCTTTTATGAAAATCTTCTCTCCTATCAATTGTTCCAATTAGAATCAATAATAATTAATAGCTATTTTAATGCATTATAGTTATTCCATCCTAAAATTTTATCATTTAAGTTACTTCAAAATCTTCACAAAAATCCGTTTTGTAGTAAGCCATACCATATCTAGTGACAATGAATATCAATTATAACATACCATTTTATTACAGGGAAAAACTGAAGAGATTGGTCAAAGCCCGAGATGGATACAGTCTTGTTTTTGATAAAGTGAAGCAAAAGAGGGCGCTTAAAAAACTTCAATCTGATATGCTTGAAAATTCCTCAGAAAATGGTGGTAAGTCGACTTATTATTATCTTTGTAACTATTGCAATAATTCTCCGCAATCGATGATTGTCCATTCAGGATTTGTATCTTGAAATGACAGAACCTTTCAACTTGACAGAGCATTTCAATTGTTTCTTGATGATCTTGTATGTGTTGTTAATAATCAAAGAATGAATCATGAAAACACAGATACATTGAAAATACTAGATTTAGTAGAATCAAAATTGATATTGCCTTATTTTCCTATAAAGCTAATCAAACCGCAGTCGTGGTGCGTAGTCAATAGGGGCATTATCTCTGACAGCACTTTGTTTGGCTGCTGCTTTTGTGGACACGAGTTCGAATCTAGTTCAGTCCCGAATATTTTGTGTCCTCATTCACCTCATTTCCCACGCAAAAGTTGAGTGCTTTTAATAAATAAAATACCCACTAGAAAATGTTCATTGATAATCTACAGAGTTTCTTACTAAGAGAAGATTTCTTACTCGATGCCTTGTTCCGTAATTTGAATAGTTGTTCAGTTAAATTCGGAGTTTTCCTATTACACAAATCAAACTATTGATTTTTTAATATTGAAACTTTACAAAACAAATTATTTCTTACTCTATATTTCACGAAAATCTTCTTCTTCATGTGCCTTCTCCATGGCGGAGGTTGGCTATCATGATGGCGATTTTTATTTTATTAGCAGCTGCTCTGAATAGGTCGTTAGAGGTACATTGGAACCAATCCCTCAAGTTGCGCAACCAAGATATTCGTCTTCTGCCCACTGATCTCTTGCCAGTTATTTTTCCTTGCATAGTGAGGTGCAATATTTCATATTTCTGTCCCCTCATTATGTGTCCTAGGTACTTTAATTTTCGTTCCTTAACTTCACCTATGAGCTCTGGCCTTTTCTCCATTCTTCTGAGAACCTCTTCATTTGTTACATGGTCTGTATATGAGATTCTCAGCATTCTGCGGTAGGTCCAAAACTCAAAGGCTTGTATTTTCTTTTCACATAATTTATTCAAGGTCCATGCTTCCACACCATATAATAGAACTGGAAACACGAAACACTTAAGGAGACGAATTCGAAGATCCATTTTTATATCTCTTGATTCGAAGATCCATTTTTATATCTCTTGATGCCATATCTCTTGATAAATGCAGCACGTGCCTTCTCTATCCTAATTTTAATTTCAGTGTAGTGATCAGTGTTGGAAGTCACCCGAGCCCCAAGATATGTGTATGCATCCACCCGCTCCAATCTCTCATCTCCAGCAAAAAGATCACCCAAAGGAGGTGCATCTTTAGTGAATACCATGTACTTGGTCTTCTTGGCATTGAGACTTAGACCACCTTCCTTACTTGCAGTGATGACATTATACAACATTCTCTGGAGATCCTCTATGTTCTCAGCCAGCAGGACAGTATCATCAGCATACCTCAGGTTGTTGATGGGTATGCCATTGACTTTTATTCCTCCTGTCTCTTCTTCCAGGGCCTTGCTGATTATTTTCTCCGAGTAGATGTTGAAGAGAAGCGGTGACAGCACACACCCCTGACGAACCCCTCTCCTAATTTCCAGCTCCTCACTACACTCTGATTGCACCCGTACTGTAGCCTTCTGGTGAAAATACAAGTTTCGTATCAGGCGAAGGTCACATGCATCTATTTGAGACTCTTTTAGGATTTCAAGTAACTTATTATGTTGTACCTTGTCAAAAGCCTTCTGATAATCTATGAAACAGGCAAATATTGGTTGGTTCACATCTAGGCAACGCTGCACAATGACATTAAAAGCAAACAGAGCCTCCCGTGTACCTAAGCCATTCCTGAAGCCAAATTGGGTATTTGATAAATTCTCTTCCAGCCTGTTGTAGATTCTCCTATGAATTATTTTGAGAAATCCCTTCATTGTATGACTCATCAGACTTATCATTCGGAAATCTTCACACTTCTTAGCACTGGACTTTTTTGGAAGAGTTATAAAGATTGACTTTAACCATTCAGTGGGAATTACACCAGTCCTATAGATTTTATTGTATAAGTGTGTAAGAATTCCCACATACTCTTCATCAATAAGTTTGAGGATGTCTCCAGGAAGTTCGTCTGGACCTACAGCTTTTCCACCTTTGATATTCTTGATGGCAAATTTGACCTCACTCTTTAATATATCCAGACCAGAGTCTTCATCAATATCACAGCATAGAAACTCCCTATCATCCTCAAAAAGTCTTCGAATGTATTCTTCCCATGACTTCAACTGCTCCTTCACATCCAAAATTATCTTTCCATTATCGTCAGTCATCAAGTATCCTCTCTTACTTTGCATTCCAGTGAACTGTTTTATTTTCTTATGCATGTTATAAGTGTCATTAAGGGCTTTCAGCTGTTCCATTTCCTCAGATTTCTGCTTCAACCAAACCTCCCTTTCCTTTCTACATTTGTATCGGATTTGGTTGTTTACTTCCTTGTATTTCTGTTTATTACTACTTTTGAATTGACGGCGTTCCTCCATGAGATTGAGTATTTCTTCAGTCATCCATTGTTTGCTCTTATCTGACCTTTCACACTTGAGATACTTCCTGCTTGGTTGTAATAGTGCAGTCTTGAACTCCTCCCATATCATGTCAGGCTCATCCATTTCACAGACTTGATCCTTTATAGATTCTAGCTTATCATTGATTTCCCGAGAAACTCTTGCTTTGACAGTGACATTCTTGAGCTTCTTTGCATCTATAAGCGTATATAAATTGCCGGCTTTGTTCTTTTCAGTCTTACTCTGATCTCTGCTACCAGAAGATTGTGATCAGAGTTAACATCAGCACCCGGAAATGTTTTAGCACTTTTGACAGCATTTCTATACCTCTGGTTGATCATAATGTAATCGATCTGATTTCGAATGATTCTGTCTTTGGAGTCCTGTGGTGATCTCCAAGTATACAGCCGTCTTTTAGGTAGCTCAAATAGGGTGTTAGTAATAACCATATTATTCTCCTGGCAAAACTGAAGGAGGCGGTCTCCTCTCTCATTCCGTTCACCCAATCCAAAACGACCCATCCATTTGCAAAAGTCTCATGTGGGCATCATCCGGCTAGAAAATGTTCATTGATAATCTACAGAGTTTCTTACTAAGAGAAGATTTCTTACTCGATGCCTTGTTCCGTAATTTGAATAGTTGTTCAGTTAAATTCGGAGTTTTCCTATTACACAAATCAAACTATTGATTTTTTAATATTGAAACTTTACAAAACAAATTATTTCTTACTCTATATTTCACGAAAATACAAACACCATTAATACGTAACTTACATAAGTTGTTCAGGCGAAGTCAACATCTTTGATTTCTAAGAATTCTACCACATGATAAGTACATTATAATTTACATACACCTCTGGAGTAAATCTTGTTAACTTCTTGAGAGTGTCAATATCTCTCAATCTGTTGTAAACCTAATTTTAATAATGCAAAGACTACTTTTTACTCTATTGTGTGTAGTGATGTAAAATATCTGGTTATTTAAAACTCGGGGTAAACCCTAGGCATTTACCCGGGTATTTTGGGTATTTATGAAATCGAGCATGATTAATTGATGTTAACCCCCTGAATATGTTATTATTATTGTTATTGTATGATAATATTGAGTTAGTCTATAACAACTTATTTACTGTACCATTTTTTCAATAACAGTACCAATTATTTTTAAATATTACCCAAAGTTTGTAAATAAATATGATTTCTTCCTGTCTAAAATCGGCATAAAGAGAAGAAACTAGGTAAATAAGAGTAATTCTACTGGTGAGACACAATAAAACACACACAACAAAAGATTTGTGGGTTGGTAGTGGGGAGGACAGGGTGTGCAACCCTGGAATACCCAAAACTGAAAATTCCCTATGATGTTAAATTGGTTTTTATTTTTTTTCGGAGGATGAAGCCCACATAGGTCTGATACCTGTGCGTGGGTAATGAATTGGATGATGGTGATTGATGAGTTGGACCTTCAGTTTTAGGTGGGCTCCGAACCACCGGGAAGTGATTTTACAGCAGAAAACAGAGTTTTTTTTGCTGGCCAATCCAATCGATCACCGTTACAAAGATGACCAGGAGTTTCGTAGCTTATCTTATCTCTGATTGAACAGATACCTGCTACGGCAGTCGGCTATCACTCCCCTCGAGACAGCACTACATTAGGAAAATAGTGAACATACTTCTACTGTTATTAATTTATGTTATGATTTTTATTTTCGAAAATGGATTGGAAGTAGGCCTAACTAACATGAAGGGATAATTTTAAAAGTAATAAAACTTTTCAATTTAGATAAAAATGCAGGTATTCAGTGTTGCCTCAGCTCCAATCTGGATAAATCTATTTTGAAAAATTCCTTCTGTCTTTTGTTTTAATTTTAAAGCTTTGTGTCATAGAGTTCATGTTTTTATTTTAGTAAGTTACAAAACAAAAATCCTTTTAAAATTATTATTGAATCTTACCATCTCACAGACTGAGTTATTAGGGGTATTCGCGATATTGTTTTAACTAGCTAAACTGCTATTTTCTAACTTGGGATTGTGCGCACTCCAACTAGGACCAACTGCAAAATGCTAAATACAATAGCGCTCCAAGCGGATATTCGTGAAACTTCATAGTTGAGGTTGTAAAAAGTAGGGTTAGAAAACAAAGATGTCCGCGGCTTTAAAAGAAATAGCTGGAGTTAGCGGACTTGAACCTGCGCTATCTGCTATCTCGTCTGCTATTTTTTTTCTAATGTACTACTATAGAGTTAACACTGACTTAGCAAATAGCAGAAGTTAGCGAATAGCTCTACTTGGCTGGCTAACTCCAACAACGTGAATACCCCTATTATTTCCTTGAGTTAGATTACGCATACTAGGTCAAATTTTCCTCTCTCCAAATAATAAATATTACTTTTATAAACTCTTTTTGTCATTTTCAATAAAATCTCCAGAAAAAAAACGAAGAAAATCATAAATACCCAGGATCTGGTTATTTATGTCGATCATGCTCAGAAGTAAAATGCTAGTGAACCATATGAGAAATTGTTAAACACATTTTATCATAATTTTACTATCCTTACAGGATAGTGATTGCAAAAAGACAACTCAATCATCTCTAAGTTCAATAGAAATTATAAATACCCAGTTTTTGAGTATTTACCCGGGCCTGGGTAAAGCCCACATCACTAATTGTGTGTACCATTATCCCAATAACTTTTCATTAAGAAACTTCGACCTAATTTGGCTATTTATTTTTTCAACCGTCACAGTTTGAAATTCGTTGTTTCAATCCACAGCTCTCAGTGAAAACAACAGTGAAACGTCAAATGCTCTTGTACCAGTGGCTGCCAATACCATCATGAATGTTCCGGGATCAGTTCCAAATGCTTCTGGTAACGTAAACGCCATCATAGCAGCTAGAAAGACTCAGACAATGCCCAAACCAAAATGGCATCCACCTTGGAAATTGTACAGGGTTATATCGGGCCATTTAGGTTGGGTCCGTTGTGTAGCAGTTGAACCTGGAAATGAATGGTTCGCCACTGGATCGGCTGACAGAGTTATCAAGGTAACATTTTAATAAAAAAAATATGCATTAATTTTCAATTGGAATAGCGTGAAATTGAATTCAATTGCAGTACATTAATTGTCACTGAAATCTACTTGCTTAGTTAACATTACTAACCAATAATCAATGGAATAACAACTCAAACTTCTTATCGAATCTTTAAAAAAATGGTTCGCCCTATAAATCTCATGATAGGCCATAGTTAAGAAAATAAAGGTTGTGCTAGATAAAAAATACCGTTCAGTATTTATACAGTGTTTTTTGTTATGGTGAAGATTTCTATAATAAAAAATGATGTCTACGTTGTATATGACATAGACTGTATATCAGCAGAATCATCAGTGTTCTGCCATTGCGACATGTCAAGTTATGACGCTGCTCTCCACTTTATTCTGTCCTGCGATAATTTTTTATTCCATAAGCTAATATAAATTATTCACAACATATTCTTATTAACACATTGATTCAAAACTGTTATAATAGAAAATGTATGTTGTCATGTTATAAATACTGTAGTGCTTTTATTCTTTGTTATTGTAATAATTTTGAACGAAATATATTTAAAAGAATAAAACACTTAAATGTTGTCAATTCCACTTCTTTATCACTACAGCACTGGACCGCGGTTTCGTGGCTTCACCAGTCACATTTTCAACAGTACTAATACATTGTTTATAAAATAATGTTAACTAATCTTCAAAAGTCGATAGTCAGTCAAATCGATATTTATGGTATCGATTATGGCATCAATATCAAATGTAAATAATTGAAGTATAAGGTATAATTAAAATTAAAGGCAAATTAATAGGTATAATTGAAGTTGCTAATCTTAAATTAAGCTTACATATAATGGGAATTGTTCTTAACTTGAATGAAAACATGAATTAAGAAATATATATATAGTAATGGGTTAACCTCTAAATTGTCTCAATTACACTTAAAATAAAATTATTCAAAATACTGAAGATAATCATAATAAAAGATACTGATTATGATAAATTTATCTTACATTAGAATAAAGGGGGTTGACTCTTATCAATTAAGAAACAAAATTCAACTACATCTAGTAATGGATTACTTGAACTGAACTAACCTAATTTGAATATTGACAGTGAAAATGATACTGATAATGGAATAAATTAATTATTGAACTTAAGATGCATATAAAGGTAAAATACAATGGGATAACAAATGTTATTTAGTTGGAATGACAGCTGGAAAATTGTTTCTGGATTCTGGAAATTGTTCTGCTGATTTTACAATTAACAAATTCTACTTGTTCATTTAAACTGATTGTATTCTTATCTTTTGTCAAATTGTCTATCTCTACAGATTCAAGAATATTTAGTAGTTTTCCTTTCTGTCCTATGTGAAGATATTGGGTGTCTGTCTGGCTATTGAAGTTGTGTCCTGTTGCTATTAGATGCTCAGCAAATTTGGAGTTGTCTTTATTTTTCTTCCATGCAGTTATATGCTCTTCAAATCTCTTCTTGAATTTTCTTCCTGTCTGTCCTATGTAGCTGGCATTGGAGTCTCCACAATTTAGTCTGTAGACTCCACTCTTGTCTTCTATATTGATCCTGTCTTTGGTTGAGTTAAGAAGGGTCTTCATTATTGATTGGGTTTTGAAAGCTACTTTTATATGTTTCTTCTTCAATATTTGGCCTATTTTCTCTGACTTGTCTCCTATATATGGAATAGTGACCCATGTAAATTGATCTGCTTTATTGTCTTGGGAGTAAACTGTTTTGATGGTGATATTTTCTTCTTTCTTCTTTTATAATTTCAAAATAGTTTTTTCCTGATACCCATTTGTTTTTGCAATATGTAGTATCTGTTGTAACTCTTGATGGTAGTTGGCTTTGTCCAATGGTATTTTCACTAGTCTGTCCAGCATAGTGTGAAATCCTGCTAATTTCTGGGCATGTGGGTGGTTTGATCAAGAAGAGATTTGAAGAGCATATAACTGCATGGAAGAAAAATAAAGACAACTCCAAATTTGCTGAGCATCTAATAGCAACAGGACACAACTTCAATAGCCAGACAGACACCCAATGTCTTCACATAACACAAAAATGAAAACTACTAAATATTCTTGAAGCTGTAGAGATAGACAATTTGACAAAAGATAAGAATACAATCAGTTTAAATGAACAAGTAGAATTTGTTAATTGTAAAATCAGCAGAACAATTTCCAGAATCCAGAAACAATTTTCCAGCTGTCATTCCAACTAAATAACATTTGTTATCCCATTGTATTTTACCTTTATATGCATCTTAAGTTCAATAATTAATTTATTCCATTATCAGTATCATTTTCACTGTCAATATTCAAATTAGGTTAGTTCAGTTCAAGTAATCCATTACTAGATGTAGTTGAATTTTGTTTCTTAATTGATAAGAGTCAACCCCCTTTATTCTAATGTAAGATAAATTTATCATAATCAGTATCTTTTATTATGATTATCTTCAGTATTTTGAATAATTTTATTTTAAGTGTAATTGAGACAATTTAGAGGTTAACCCATTACTATATATATATTTCTTAATTCATGTTTTCATTCAAGTTAAGAACAATTCCCATTATATGTAAGCTTAATTTAAGATTAGCAACTTCAATTATACCTATTAATTTGCCTTTAATTTTAATTATACCTTATACTTCAATTATTTACATTTGATATTGATGCCATAATCGATACCATAAATATCGATTTGACTGACTATCGACTTTTGAAGATTAGTTAACATTATTTTATAAACAATGTATTAGTACTGTTGAAAATGTGACTGGTGAAGCCACGAAACCGCGGTCCAGTGCTGTAGTGATAAAGAAGTGGAATTGACAACATTTAAGTGTTTTATTCTTTTATTATGGAGTTCCACAACATCAACCAAAACTCTACAAATAAGTTGAAATATATTTATATATTCTAAATATAATTAAACTTCATATTTTAAAATGTTATTCCATATTCCATATAATGGTTTCATAATTCAATATAATCCTATTCAGTCAGGCAATTTATTTTCAACCAGTATTTTACCTGGTCTTGCCCGGGAATCCAGTTTGGGTTTTCCTTTTTTGGTAGATAACTGATGGTAGCGGTTAAAAAATTGAATTGAATTTTATATTAAATTCATTAGATCCTTCAATTTTATTCTTTTTCAATGCAGGTAAGTTTTTATTCAAGTAACTTAATTTTATGTTTTTTATTGATTCATTTTCAATAATATTAATACTCAAAAATAATTGCCTAAAATCACCGTTCAAACCCAAACAACATTGGATTTAGTTAAATTACGATTATTTATTATTATTTAAAAAAGCGACGTATTTTTATTAGAATAAAAATAATAGTTTATCTTACAGAACAGAAATTATATCAAACTATGAGAAAAATTATACAAATTGAATAATTTCAACCAAATTGGTTTTGAAAAGAAAAATGTTTTGAGCAAAAACGTTCCGCCCATACCGAGATTTTAACCCAAGTTCCTAAGCATGATGAGCAGGTTTAATTCAGTGCACTGCGCTGTCAGATGTAATGGAAAACGGTGCTACTAAAATGTCTCTTGAAACTACAAAAGACAATAAATCATTACTACCATTTATGATCTATGATTAAAGGATAATAGTAGCAACAATTCTGTGGAATTTTAAAGTTTTGAACAATAATTTTGAAAAGTCTGAAAGGAAAGTAAAAAAGTCTTCAGTATAAACTGATAGCAATTAAAGGAATTCGAAATTAATAAATCCTGTTTAAAAAAATAGGTCTTCGTGATGCACTAAATCGAGTTTAGAGGAAGCTATGTGCTAAATTTAGTGTTAAAAATCATTACTGTTTTTGTAAAATGTGTAAGAAAAAAACACACTAACACCTACACTCTCTCTTAATATATAGATAACTTCCACTAATTCAGACGGTATGTGATAAGCTAACTAGTTATTATGACTCAGTTTGGAGGAGCCCTGTAACACTTCAAATGAAACAAATAACTCTTCTATAGATAACAGAAAGGTGGTCCGGGGTATTCCCCCTGGGAAGATTAGGTAATAATCCCCTCAAACGGTTCTAGACACAATCCCATTCATATTATCCCATAATATTTGGTAAGAAATTCATTTGATTCTTTAGTGCTTGAGAAATGAGTGACTCAATTTGAGTAATCGCAAATGTTTGAGTCCAACCCCTGGGAGCACTTTCTTGTCGATAGACTCATCGTTAACAGTAGAGTCCAATTAGCATAATATTGAAATGTATATTCTCAAAATATGTGATTTTTTAAATCTGTAAGACAAAAAATAAAAAACACAATCACACCCATTCTAACTCTTATTGTATAGATTTCATTATTATTATATTTTCAGATTTGGGAACTTGCTACAGGCAAATTGAAAGTATCATTAACCGGCCACATTAGTAGTGTAAGAGGACTAGCTGTCAGCTCAAGACATCCGTATCTATTCAGCTGCGGAGAGGATAGGCAAGTCAAGTGTTGGGATTTAGAATACAATAAGGTAAGCTAATAATAATAATAAGCGTATGGCTTTTAATGGTGGGGAGACCCTTACGGGTAGTTCCACCTCGCCGTTTGTGCCATGTTACGGGGACCATGGTGGACCTACTATTTTAGGTGGGTTCCGAACCACCGGGTAAGTGATAATAAAGCTTGTAACATCAAGTCATTGAAGCACAGTAAGCTGCTAGATCATTTTATTTATTGTTTTTATGAAACTACTGCATTTTTCTGACCTGGTGGAAAATAACTTAGTGTTTGTCAAAAGTTTTAAACTTTCTATTTTAACGGCATTTACTGTACTTAATATTTTTGAAACTTTCACAGAAATATTCAATATAGAGAATGAAATATCTGTAACTTAATAGATTTTGTACTTTTTAATATTTTAATGTTATTGGTTGCGAATAGGATCTCTAGCATTGTATAATTTCACTTGTTTTCACGGCAAATGAAAGGATTAGCCTTGTAGGTAAAGTCTAAAAAATGTATCTTTCTTCTTTGATATTCTGATTTTTTCGGAGGATGAAGCCCACATAGATCTGAGACCTGTGCTTGGGTAATGAATAGGATGATGGTGATTGATGAGTTGTGCCTACAGTTTTAGGTGGGTTCCGAACCACCGGGAAGTGATTTTACAGCAGAGAACAGTCATTTTGCTGACCAATTCAATTGGTCACCCTTACAAAGATGGCCCAGGAGTTTCGTAGCTTATCTCTGATTGAAAAGATACCTGCTGCGGCACTCGGCTATCACTTCCCATATATTGTTATGTTATGTTATTGTTGTTATGAATTTGATTGCTTAATTTTTACTTACATGCTATTCAGTAAACGTGACTATTCAGTAAACTCAATCACGATTAAATAGCTGCTTCATCTGTGCTGCAAACTTTCCAGACACCAGTTAATATCAATAAATGTAAATGCAACAATTGTTCAGTAAATGTGAAAATTACGATTAAATATCTGGTTCGTCAGTGCCACTAACTTTCCAATACCAATCACAATAATCTCAAGATACCAATCACGTGGTTAATTGCATAATATTTACCTTAAAATCATGCTGTTCAGTAAATATAATAACTCAATGCCGAATGTATAAATGATTTTGTCGCCAATACCCAAGATTGAAGTGGCAAAGGTAGAATCGCCCTATTAAGGAGCTGTTATGAAAACCTGCCAATGTTTGAAAACGATTATTTTAAAGATATAAAGGTATTTATTTATGAACCTACTTTGAGGCTTCCTTAAATGAAGGAAGACTTGAAAGGCATTCTCTCAGAAGGCGTTCAAGTCTCCGTTGAGTTGAGGAAGCCTCAAGGTAGCTTCGGGAATACCTCAAAGCATAAATGAATGAATACCCCTCAGGGTATATGGGCAACAATATTTTTTTTAAACGAAATAAGATTTTTTCGTGCACATTTTCAGGTGATAAGGCACTATCACGGACACTTGAGTGCTGTTTACACGCTGACACTGCACCCGACAATTGACGTACTGATTACAGCCGGTCGTGACTCCACGGCCAGAGTGTGGGACATGCGCACGAAGGCCAATGTGCACACACTCACTGGCCACACAAATACTGTAGCCAGTGTTATTAGTCAAGCGGCTGAACCACAGGTATACTCTCATTATATTTCTTCAAATGACGTTATTTTCCAGTTTTTTTTTTAATTTTTCATATAATTATTGTCGCTCTTGAAATTCCTGTCTTTTTTTTTAAATAAAAAATATGGAAAATAACATGGGCAACAATATTCTTTAAAACGTTCATATATTTAGCTTAGAGCACCAAGCTTTTTTTGTCCAACACATTGTATGGCTTTACTATCGGGAAAACCTGGAAAATTACCAGAACCCGTAAAATTTTGGCTACATATAGAATTGTTTAGTTTGATTTAAAATGTGTTTTCAGCTGTTCTCTTACTAAGGATATGACAGAAAAAATGTTTCCTACAATTTTGCAATTTGTTCTCAAGTAGTTTACGAGTTATAAACTATTTATAATGAAAAAACGTCATATTCCAAGTACAGTTTAGGGCGGTAATGGGCAAACTACGGCCCACGATCTAGCCCGGAACATGATTTCGAGTGAACACTAAAATCACACATGCAAATTAAGTTAAAAGAAATATATGAAATATAATGTAAAAAATATATTTTTCTTTGCTAAATTAGAATAACGGTTACGGGGTTCTACTTATTCATTTATCTTTTCGATTTCGAAGTGCAATATTATCGCATCTCAGTTTGCTCTCAGAGTTTAGATATGACTTAACTTACTAAAGAGTTGTGCTACCGCTTACAACGGAAAATCAACAGGGAAGGAAGAAAGGCTGAAATTTTAATTTTTGAATTATGACGATGTAGGCCTAATTCTTGTTCATTTTTTCAAGAGGTTTCCTGCCTCAGTTGTCATTGGATGAAGTTTTCATATGTTAAAAGGAATAGATGCTTGAAATTGGTCATCAGTTACAAATTAAAGAAACTACTGTAGTTTCATTATCGATTATTCAATGCCAAAAGGTCCACACATTAAAAAAAGGTTCAACTGGAATGTTTAGTCTGACGTCACAAAGAATGACATCACTTTTATCCAGAACAAAAAAGAAGTTAATCTTTTAGAGTTCATAGTGAAAAATACCAGACTTCAGTAAAACTAACGAAACTTTAAAAAAACTTGACAACTTGTTTTCAAACTGAATATAGAAGTGAAATGAAATGTGAAAGCCATCCATAAATAGCATGAATGCTAGTGAGACATTCAAATGATATGAGCACTAAATGAACTTCATACTCTAATGTGCGTCAAAATGATTAAATTATGTCTAGAACTGCTTAAATTACTGCTTTTAAACACCAATCTACCAAAACCTTTATGGAGAAGTACCCCCTGACACCTTTTGCTTTGATAATAATATGCTAAAAATCAGATTGATTCTAAAAACTAATACTAACAAAAACTAAACTAACATAAAAACTAACTTCGTAAGTTAAACAAGGGTATTTCTACTACATCTTTAATTATTGAGGATCTCTAATCATCAGTATACTGTTATACACATCGATGGATAAGTTCTGTAACTTTTATTTAAAGCTATTTTCTGTAAAATGACATACAAAAATGTCCCCTAGTTGATCGAATTCTCTTTTGGAGATATTTAAATATTTATTTTTAAAAAACTATCAGGTTTACCGGCAAAGTGAACAGCACAATTATTGCAGAACATTATGACTGATATTATGGAAGAATAATCAACACTGTTCGATGGTTAGTTACAGAGATATCGAATTTCCAATAATTAGAAAAAATTTCAACTTTGAGGGGGCTTGGAGGGAAAGCCAAGGGGGGATTTTTGGGGATTTTTCGGAAAATGTACTTTTAAACGTGTATTATTAATTGGCATATATAGTCTTGCTTGTCTCTAATTTGTTCTGACAATAATTCTTTATTGGATAGTCAAGCGCCATGCAATACACAGTGCTGTAGGGTTCGGCGACGCGGTGTCCGCTACTATTTCATCATTCACTATGACGCCATAACTTGAACTATAGTAATCAATAGACACTTCATTTTAAAGCTTAATAAATTATCTATAAGATTTGTAAGGAACAGAACAACCAATAACGCAATACTGAAAAAGATATGATCAGTTGAATTTGATTTTTGTGTTTCGTGGTGACATTTTTTTCTATAAACTAAATTTCTATAGAAAAATTGGGCTATCTACATAGAAAATGTATATAACATATATTTCAGAGAATAGATTTAAGTATTGAATGAGATGAGAATCACAACGATACCTCAATTAGTTTCCGAGTTATAAGCCTTTAACTGAAGTACTGATCTTGCAATGTTGTGAGGGGGGTGGAGGGGGAAGCAAGCGGGGTGGGGGTCGGGACTTCGGTTTTTTCGAGTAAGTACTATGTATACTAACATCCTGCGAAAATTCAGCTTTCCCCTAATTTGTTACGACAATGGCCATTTTTTTGGCATTCATTGCCTGGGCTATAAACGAGGAGAGGAACTGAAAGGTATAAAAAGTAATTGAGTTAAAACTTAAAGCTTGTCATCTCATTCTTATGGTTTTGCCTCGCGCATGCCTGCTCTCTACTGTTACTATTATTCCCTGCTCTATTATGCCTGCTCTCACATTTTTCGTCATATTTATGGAGAAATATTATAGTAAACATAATATATGTGGTCCGTCATATTTATGGTTCCCAGTATAGCCGCAAACCGCTTGGAACTCTGTGTTACCAGGAATGCGTAGTGGGACAAATAGAATTATGTCTTTCTGCGCATTACTAAGAATGATTTGAAAGCCTTTACACTTGTATATTCCTTTGAGATGTTCATTTAAAGTTAGTGCATGATTTTTTATCCTAGAACTTAATTACTTAAGTTTGGTTGTTTTAATAAAAACATGTTTCCATTTTTCAGTCATGAACTTTGAGTTAATATATATTATCTTGTGTACGTTTTCACAGATTATTACTGGAAGCCACGATTGTACCATCCGACTCTGGGATCTGGCTGCTGGTAAATCAATGGCTACGTTGACAAATCACAAGAAAAGTGTACGCTCTGTAATTTTTCATCCAACTCTGTAAGTTGAATCCCTTGAATCACTTATAATTGAGCATAGTTCAAATATTAATATTAAGACCATCAAATACAAACATTCACAGTAGGTGCTCCCAGTGAAAATAATAATTTTTGTTATTTAATGATGAATTTACCATTTCTTTTTTTAAAATTAGAATAAGTTCAAATAAAAAGGAACTATTTCCTAGTTTTATTTCCAGTGCCAATTCTAGTAGGGTCTGGGTCTGGGTATTTACAAGCCTCCATTATTCTATCAAGTTATTCAAAGTTGTTATTTTTCAAATTTCCCTCGGAAGTTTCTTCTATCTTTCTCTGAGTGGTAGAAGAATATGTTAAATTGTTACAAAAAATGACCAGAGTACGCAAATGCCATGTAAAAACAACAGAAGAACCTTCAAACTTTTTGAAGTAAAGATTGAATTGAGTCAGAGAGGGTCCTGTCTAATTTATTCTTAACCCCATACTAATTCTACTATACTTTTTTCAAACTATTATTTGATAATGTAATAATTTAATGGTGAATAATACACTTACATTTTGTGTGTGATGGTCATTTCTCACTGTTGTAGTGCTTCTTCACACGATTGAAGGCCTTCTCTACAATTACAACTTTAAAACAATAACAACAACACTTCTTAAACAAAATGAAAACAGTAGAACATGCAAACCATGGTCTTGGTTCGCATGTGACTTTTTAGCCTGCCACACAGTGATTTCATCACTATTATTTTATCATAATTCACGTGATATGATGTTTATTAAATAAATTATAATAGGAGTGCTAATAGAATCTTATTGTATAAGAAATTGAGTTCAATTTAATCATTTTTACTAAAATACGCATGAAATGTATTTGGCAGTAATCTACTGGATTGTTTTAGAACTCCTTATTAATTTTAACTAACAAATATTTTCCAGGTATATGTTTGCATCTGCTAGTCCTGACAATATAAAACAGTGGAAATGTCCCGAAGGTAAATTTATTCAGAATTTGGTTGGCCACAATGCAATTGTCAATTGTTTAGCCGTAAATCCTGAGGGTGTTTTGGTTTCGGGAGCTGATAATGGCACCCTCCACTGCTGGGACTGGCGGACAGGATACAATTTTCAAAGACTGCAGGTAAACATCTTGAACTTGTACTTTTATTCTGTTAGTCTATAGGGAATGACCTACTAGAATAGAAATATATTTTATTGAGCATCCAAAAAAAGACATTACTCAATGAATGAATAATTACAAAATATTTTTTTTTGACATGACCAGCTGGTCATCTGCCATGTTGAGCTGTGAATTTTCATTTCTCAAAAATAGAATAAAATACAACATACCTAAAATCTATATTCAATATACTAAATTTTTAATCTCAGGCATTTAACCTACCACTCTATAATAGAAATCTTAATGCTACCATTCGAAATTTAGAATTTGACAAAATTAGATAAAACATACAGCATTTGAAATTTTCAATGCTACAATTTATAAAACTAATCAGCGATAGTATTCTTCTACTCAATACAACATATTATGATCAGCTTAAGACTAAAACGACATAAAAACGTAACAAGGGCAAGACAATTTCACTATGCACAAATACATCACTGCAGATATTTAAAGAAGTGGATCGAGTATTATACTCTTGTATTAGCATCTTTCTATATGACCAAGCACTCCTAACAAAGCCTATCAGTGCCCTCCAATCACTACCATTCAAAGAACCTACTACCTGATTCTCTGATAAAGCTTTATCACCCAAATACGCACTTCTCATTTCACCCAATACTGGACACCTTCCTATAAAATGTAAAATATCCTCTTCCCGCGTTTTGCACAATGTGCATATCGTTTGGTTTCCCTCCCGTCCTACACTTTTATTCAAGTACCATAGTCCTCCCTTCGATCTGAATATGATTGATGTCTCATTTCGGGTGAGATTTGTTTTCAAATAATTGTTGTCCTCGGTTACTGAATTTAAACGAGAGTACACCTGATGCAATCTAGATTGTCTTGCACGCGCAATCCATTTCTCCTTACAATCTACCTTCATACATTCATTAGTACTCCTCAATCTCTGTCTCCATTCATTCTGCATGCCTTCCTCCCATCCCGGCAATTCAATGCCATACTTTTCCGCTTGCGTTTTCCACATCCTATAACAACCTTCCTTCTGTTTTATCATTTTTTTGCGCAAGTTTTCTCGGCAATCTGTTTGGCTGCAGAGAAAGAATTTTGAAAATGTATCCATAATGCAACTCGTACAAGTAATGGGACAAATGATACCTATTGGTCTCCAGATAGAAAATATGATTGGGTGTTGATTGTGGTGGAGAGAACAATTTCTTGAAGAAGGACCTTTAAAGACGCTCTACATCTACGAAATTATGATATCCCCACATTTGTCCGCCATAACTCACAAGAGCTCTTACTACTGCATCGAACATTTTCCACTTACTCTCCTCTTTGATTTTATTCTGAGCCACGAACAAATTCCATACATTATTCGGGCCAAACTTTGCCACCGATACACGCTCTTTAACGTGCTCCCTGAACGTCATTTGGGGAGTGAATGTTAGGCCTTGATATTTGTAGCTGTTAACGACACCAATCTGCTCTCGTCCCCAGTACCACCTCTCATGCCGCGCCAATCGCCCTCCCTTTCTAAATACCATCTCCTTAGTTTTACCTGAATTTATTGTAAGTCCCCACCTCTCGCAGTAATGCTTTAAACATACACCAACCTCTGCAATGCTTTGGGTGTGGATGCGGTCAAAACCAAATCATCCGCATACATCAGCCATTTTATATTCAATTCATCCACCCATATTCCTTCCTCCATATCATCAAAAATATCTTTAATGAAGAGAGTGAACAATAACGGGGAGAGCAAACATCCTTGTTTTAATCCGTTATTTGTATTGAACGCTCCACTCATGCCATCGTCTTTCCCTTGACCATTTCTACACCATACAAATGCGCGTGTATTTCTTTACAATTTTTCTATTATACTTACAAATTTGGTAAATAGCCCTATCTGGAATAGCTTATAAATCAATGCCTGACGATCTACCTTATCAAAAGCGGCCTTAGAATCGACATATAAACAATACACTTCATTTTTTCCTTTCTTCAACTTCAAACCGATAATACTACACAAATTGAATATGTTGTCTATTGTACTGTATCCCTTCCTAAAACCTGCCTGTTCTTCATTTATAACTTTGTGAATTTCTACCCATTTATTTAATTTATTTAGAAGGATGCCTGAGAAAATCTTTGCAAACGAATTGATAAATTGAATTCTTCTGTAATTTGAAACTTCATTTCTATCTCCTTTTTTGTGAATTGGGAAGATAACTGCTTCTGAAAAATTGTCAGGCACTAGACCTGAATCATATATTATGTAATTATAAAAATTTATCAATAAATTAAAAAATTCATTTGACGCTGACTTGAAAAATTCGGCTGGTATACCGTTGGTGCCAGGTGCTGTGTTACTCTTAACCTTTTTTAGTACTATACTCAACTCATCTTCAGTTATCGTAGCATCCAAATTTTCATCTTTTATAAAAGGTATGGTATTTTTTTGCTATTTTTTCTGCTTCAACTTCTACGGCAAGCAATTCTCTAAAATGCTCCACCCATGTCTCAACAGCAATCTGACCTATTTTTTTGCTATTTGCTATTTTTTCTGCTTCAACTTCTACGGCAAGCAATTCTCTAAAATGCTTCACCCATGTCTCAGCAGCAATCTGACCTATTTTTTTTGCTATTTGCCATCTTTTATAAAAGGTATGGTATTTTTATTATGCTATTTTTTCTGCTTCAACTTCTACGGCAAGCAATTCTCTAAAATGCTCCACCCATGTCTCAACAGCAATCTGACCTGAACACGTGAAGGATGTTCTTTTGAATGATTTTACCGATGCCCAAAATTGTTTCGAATCACGTACATTCTCTAGACTTTCTCTTATCTTTTCATAGTATAAGGCCTTCTCATTAACTCATACACATAACTCATTACACATCTGTGAGAATCTCTTGTTTTCTTCCACATACATTAGTCTCGCCTGTTCAGTATTAACCTATCTGAAAAGTCTCAGGTAAGCAAAGCTTCTCTTTCGCGCTTTTTCACACTCCCAGTCGAACCATTTCTGTTTAGCACGCTTATCATCTCTTAATAAACTGTGCATTGTTACCTGCCACCTCCTTAACAATTCTGATAATCTTTTCTGAAGCCTGATTACTATCCAGGGGTAAGATAACTTATTACAGTACATCGTAGCATTTACCTTCGACCAAATCAACTTAGGCAACGGTGTCAAACTTTCTCCTTGTGACTGAGAATGCACATTTCAATTTAACTGCAATTGGCATATGGTCTGAAAATCTTTCAGCTAGAACTTCAAAATTACCTACAGCTGCCAGTGTGCTCATCATCACACAACAAAAATCTATAACAGAGCAACCAACACTTGCGACATACGTAAATTCTCCTTTATTGTCACATGTCGTCCTTCCGTTTAATACACACTAATTAAATTCCTCACACATATTTAGTACTCTTCGACCATTTGTATTCAGGATTTCATCTTTTGAGTCTCTACTAACATCAACAATCACTTTGCATTATCTCATCAGGTATTATCTGGGATTTTCCTATGCGTCCGTTAAAGTCACCTATCATAATAACCTGCTCAAGCATATCTCTGCCTTCCATAAATCTATTTAACTTATTGAAATCGTTACCCCAACTGTCTCCTGGAGTCAGATAGACAGGAAATATATGCACATTGTTTAAACTATCATATTTTAGAGTTATCATTACCACTCATCAACATGAGTAAATTTACAAGCTCCCTTCTCATTAAAAATAATCTATAAGCCATCATTATGCCTCCTCTTGCCCTACCAAATTCTGCTGTCCTAGTTGCTGGGACCCAAAATATACTGTAATCTGGGAAATAATCTTCTAATCGAAGAAAATCTTTCTCCTCAACAAAAGTTTCACATAAAACAATTATATCATAATTCTTCACAAAATTAAGAATAATAGTTTGAACTCACCTTACTGCTAAGACCCGCAACATTATACCCTAACACACTTAATTAGACTAATTCTTGTACCTGGCAGACGACCTCATCCTAATCATTAAATTGTTCATTGAAATTCACATTTGATAGTTCTACCTTTTTTTTAATATTTTTCACCAAGTCAGTATAGTCTCTCTTCAAAATATGTTTCAATTTCTCCACACCATTCTCATTTCCACATCGTAGCCCTTCCTCTTCTCCCCATGTGAAACGCTGGCCGTCAATAATCAGTTGATCGCCCTTTATTGTAGTACTTCGTACACCACCGGTCTACAGACTGTATTATTATTCTTTTTTAAGCAAAAAAGTCTATTACGCCGTATTCTCGTCGCACACGAATAGTCCTTATGCACCACAAATCCTGTTCCCTTCAGTTTACTTGTGTTATCCAATAGATTCTCAATTATGGCTTCGATGTTTTGTAGCAATTCGTCATTTCTGGAATCACACCATTTCTTTGCGACGTGTAAGTTCTCAGAAGAGCTCGTAACACGCTCCCTTTTCTCACCTTGCGTAAATACAAATTTATCCATATTTTGAAGATTGGAAGTTCTTAAAACACTCGACAATTTATACCACACAAAATTATCAAAGAAATAGAATAAACTCGTTCCAACTGTACTCCTTCACTTACCGGTGAAGCTTATCTCGAGATAACGGAGCACCGAAAAATACGTCTGTCTCGTTCAACTGTCCAAGCTCAACTCCGAATGACCTACTAAAGGGACTTTATTTTACCTAACAAAATAATGAGAAATCTAAAGTGCGGCAGTCAACCAATTTATAATTGACAAAAATAGAATATTTTCTTAACACCTTGCACAACAATGAAATAGAAACAATAAATGAACAAAAAACGAACAAACACTCCTTGAAATAGTGTATAAAAATAAATCATAAAGACCTTTCCTTTACAATTTATTGTTACCACTAACAAAATGATTTTCTGTTTACATTCAGATCAGAACTTAAACTCTTGATCTGCCTATACAGAACAAATTTGACCTTGTGACACAAAACAAAATAATAAAGTAAGAAGAAACTTATACTAAAATACTAAATGGTAGATGAACAATTTAGGTATGTGAGTAAAGCCCGGTCCAGACGCTCAAACTTATCGTTCAATCCATCAGTTCATGCAAAAATGTATGGAAAGTTCATGCAAAAGAAGGACTAAAACAAAATAATTACTGAAAAAAGGCGATAACCTATCCTCGACACTATAATACATGTGCTACAATTAAACCTTGTTTTATGTTCATGTTTTCAAGAACTGATCGTTCAAAAAAGTTGAAATTTGGTACATAAATTAAGAGCGTGCTAGAAAACTATTTTCCCCCCAAAAAATACGCTTAAATTTGACGGTTTTTAGCACTTACATGTATTGCGTGGCCGAAAAAGTAGAAATCTTAGTGAAAACTACTCCTTTCTCTCTGGCTGGTTTTGTATGAATTTGTCCCCTCAGGGTCAAGAGGGTGGAGCCCCTTTAAGATGGTTAATCGAGCGAAGCGAGCCTGCCAGCTACTAATGTAATAATAATTATCAATAATTTCTGGTGTAATCAAAATTACCATATAATTATTTTTCTGGCTAAACAGTTGAAGTGGATGTTTTATTTATTTATTGTGGGAAATTTACAACGAATGTGAAGGCGCAACAGACTCAAGCCCAAAACTGCTCCCTTCACAAATTTTGAATATGTTACATTGTCCAAAACATTGAGGTTAACACATACTAAAAATTCAAGATTCGCTAAAAACCCTCACTCAAAAAATAACAAAATGAATCTTCTCACTTAACCACTATTAATTTAAAAGTTCACTTGTAACGAAACACTAAAAACTGTTGAAAGTAGTTTATAATATTAAATTTTTATAAAAAGCTTTTGAGCCGAAAAATATTATTGACGTCATCAAAACAAGATTTATTTTATTTATTGTAACGAGGTTCTTTTATATTTTCCTAGTTTAGATTTTCATGTGATCTGTCTTAAATGAATGAATTTTGAAGTAAATCAGAAAACCGTGTTTTTTAGTAGCTTAATTTCACTTTGTGAATCGTCTCAACTTGCTTCAACAGGATATATCTTCTAATTTATTGAAAGATTCATAATTCAAGAACAGTTTTTTGGCATTTTTATTACATTTTTCGACAATTTGTCGTGTTGTACTGTATTTCCGCATTTGAATGATATTTTGTATAGTAGCGTTCATCGATTTCCATCAGCTATTTAATGCTGTTGTCAATATCCGCCATTGTCTTCAGTATAATTAATAGCACTTTGAGGAACTCGAAATGAATTAATCATATTTAATAAGGTCATTGAAAATAACTTCTATTGTGAACTCATTCATAGTTTAGTGCGACATAAAACTCAATAATCTTCATCGACTAAATTCTTGGATGGGGTGGCAATTGAATTCTCTTTTGGTTCAAGCCGAAAACACGCTGTCTTCCAAAATGATAAATATTCAAAAGAAATTATCATATTCAAAGTAAAATAATCGATATGATTACATTCAATTGGTAGTATAAACTTTAATTTTTGAAACTCATTTTCTTACTTTGGCATTTTTCAGGCTCCTGTGCAACCAGGATCAATGGACAGTGAATCTGGTATATTTTCAATGACATTTGATCAGAGTGGAAGTAGACTGATTACAACTGAGGCAGACAAAACCATTAAGATTTACAGAGAGGATGATACTGCTGTTAGTATTCATTTTGTTTTCTATAAGGTTTATAACACTAAACTGAGCTGCATTCCTTTCTGTTGTTATTTGACAGTATTTTATTAAGCTTTCAATCATAAAATATTCCACCATATTACGAGTTTTCAATTCTCATTTATTTTTATTATCTTATTGTTCTTAGTGACTGAGTACATCTGATTTTGCCAGAAACAATTAATCACTCAAGTTTCTTCGTATCCAAATCTAATCTTTATTACAGCTTTATTTATTGATTTCTACTCGAAGCCATTGATTGATACTTGGCAATTTCATATTAATGTGGATGCTCTGATATTTGTCTAAGTGAAAACCGTGTCCTATATGAATACGGTAACTGAACACTTATGCTTCAATTAAATTATTTATGACATCCTGATTGGCTAGATCTCTCATTTTTTAGAAAGTTTCTCCATCCTACATGAATTTCTTTAAAAAAAAAATATTTTTTTTTCAGACCGAAGAAAGCCATCCAGTCCATTGGCGTCCCGATATATTGAAGAGAAGGAAATACTAAAGTTCGTCTTCTGCTGAATTTGTGCTTAATTTGACCATCTGGCATTTTGGGAGTTAGGAAAAGGAAACTTCTTTTTGCATTGGCTCTTCCAATTGAACTATTTATGTATAGTATTATATAAAAAAGTATTATATATACTATTTATATAAAACTGAATTTTTTTCATTTTAAGTTTCTCCAAACATTCTATTTAATGAAAATTAATTAATCTGTCGATGATTTAGTGTTTTCTCTCACCTATCATTCCTAATCTGTATCCCTAATCCTGAATGGATTAACAAATCGCTGTGAATAATTTCAAATGAAACGTTTATCATATTGAAGTTTGTTTCATTAGTAATGATGTAAACATTTTTAGGATAATTTGCATAATCTAATATTATTCTTAGAAGTTGAATATCGACCATTTTTTACAAAATTTCGAGAATGGGTTTTTAATGAGTTGCACTGAAACAAAGATTTACAGTTTAATGCCAATTTATTTTGTCATTAATATATCTTACGACTAGAGACAAACATGAGCATCTGTTACACGACTGCTCGGCTTAGTGATAAAACTGAGTAAAATTGATAATGAGGCATTTTAAAAAAAACACCTACTTAACAGTTAACAAGCCAATTTACCTGTCAATAAAATAATTATTTGATGACTTGCATCATATATTAACTCAAGGGAGGCTTTAAAAGATTTGAGTGAATGCTTTTCAAGTCTCCCTTGAAGGAAATCTCAAGGTAGGCTCATAAATACGGACCTAGGAGCTATTAAATATGAAATAAATTCGTGAACCTCAATAGGTCCCTTAAAGCTACCTTGAGATTACCTTAAGTCAAGGGAGACTTGAGATGATGCCCACGTTATCACAGCACCTGGAACATTGTCGACCACTTTTCAGAAGATTAGCCCCGAACCCCTTTTAAAATAAACTCATGCACTCGTATATCATCTTTTGTTAGAGGACTCCCTCTTTCAGCACATCATTGGCCTCCCCCCCCCCCCCCTAAAATAGGGTGGACCCTCTAGTTACGCTGCTGCGCCTAATTTTTCAATCAAGTGTATATTAACTTGTATATTAATTTCCTTGATTGTACAATCAACTTGTATATTAATTTATTATCTTTATTTAGACCTCTTGGTTATCTAAAAACAGTTTTGTTAAATGTATATATAGTTTTTTCCACATTCTCTGAAAGAGTCCCCGATCTCCGCCCTTATCAATCGCTACCCTCCTCTCCAAGCACCATGCGTTCCCCACCCCCAATAAATGGCCGCTGACGACGCCCATGAAATTAACTAATACATTAATGCAATAACTAATTGTATAATTTGGAGAAGGCATTTCTATGTATTTAACTTTATCTCAAACATTTATAACATAATAGCCTATTATTTTTCAACATTTTTATAAATTTCAAAACCATATTCAGTGCTAAAAAAAACTTGAAACACCCTAATAATTTAATTTCGAAATTTTAAAATCTCCCCGGGTGAGAGCCCCAGACAATACCCCAGGCCACCCAAAGGTATTATTATGCACGAATTGATAACACTACTCGTACCGTGTTGCCTAGTCTACAAGTCTGACGCTAGCAGTTATATATTTTGATTTGTCACCGCAGTCACTGGCATAGATACGGTGGTGAGGGGATACGCAGTTACAACTCCCCTTGAGCCTATAAAAATGGCCCCAAAAACGAATAGTAGGGTCTCAATAAATATAACGATAATTTCGTTACTAAAGGTAGAAGAATCCGGTGGACTGGACATGAACTGAGAAGAGGAGTGCAGGATGAAGAAAGTGATGAAATCAAATCCAGAAGGAAGGCGACCCTGTGGAAGACCTAGTCAGAGGTGGTGGAACCAGGTTAAGATCGACATGGAGAGACTTGGAACTACCGAAAGAGATGCAGAGGACCGAAGTAACTGGAGGCGATTTGTTGGTGCGGCTAAATATCAACTTCAGTTTAGATGGCCCTGGGAGTAAGTATAGGTAGAAAAGAAGTTTTACGTGAAGAGTAAATAATGTTATTGTTTTAGAAAAAAACCAATATACTTGAGTTGAAATTGATGCGCGTTTAAATACTCACCATTGATAAGTAAACTCTATAGTATCCCTTAGAGTTTTAATAATACTGTAAGTATTTTAACATTTAAGGCGAAATGTATAAGTTTTCGTACCTTCAGTTTTCCATGATGAAATACAGTACACTTATTGAACAATCTCACATGAAAATTGACACTATCTTAGCAGCCCATTTGATAAAGCATCTCGTCACTTGTCAGCACGTAAGCATTGAAAATCTCATTACTCCAACTCAAGTGAATAAAGAACAAAAGACTGTTAAGAAATACAGTGTCAATACTAATTTTTAGTTATTCTTTGTTGTAGAATAAAGTTCGGATCCAGAGGTCTACCCCCAGAAAATGTTTGCTAAATAGTCCCTGTAAGACATAATTTTAAGCGATTCTGGAGTTCTGGACACAAAACCATCCGTAAGGTACATTATCAATGAGCCAAAAGTGAATCATATGTACCGGTATGCTTGAGGGATCTCCAATGTGATATGGTTAAAACCCTTAAATTTCTCACACAACTAATTCCCTTCCCGTTCATGTGCACGCTTATGAATTTAGGAATTATAATACTGTAATAAAAACACTCTAGTGGAAATTAACTGACGTTATGGCGTGACGGCCGTTTCACTCTGTTGTCAAGAGCATCGGCAGACGACGCGACAGTACCTACACACACACTGTGTAACCTGAGCTAATTTCCACTTAAAAGTGTTTTTTAAAGTTTTTATCACTTATTAGTGGAAACAAGATGGATCTTCAACATTATAATACTGTACTTGAAAACTGGACAATGCATCAAGCATTGAAAAGTTATAGCACCTTTTTTCATTCACTGGTCTACAATCCTCTCATTTTGTCATGGTATATTCATGGCTATATTCTTGAAGCTACTTTATTTTTGCAAGGATGGTATTTGCATTTGATGAGGTTATCCTAATTATTTCTGTGAAATGTTTAAACCATAAAATTATTCGTTGTTATTTGTACCTATAAGGCCGTGGTCAGACTGTATGCGACTGACGAATAGATCGTTTTGCGAGCAGGTCGTACGAGTAGGTCGTCAGACTGGTCACATTGCAAACTTCCTACTCCTGCGAGTTTATACGTCAATGGCATTGACCAGTTGTTAGACAATCTGTTATTGCGCATTCTGTTTGTTAATGAAGAAAAATAATGCTGGGTGAATGATATTAATTTAACAAGAGAGACGCAAGGAGAATTCAAGCTACTTTTTCCTGATCTACGAAAAAAATAACTTTCGGATGTCACTAGAAACGTTTTATTATATTTTAAACAGAATCAGCACAAAAATTTAAAAACAAAGCAATTTTTGGACTTGTATCAAGCCTGTGGAAAAATTTGGCGGTCACATTGAGATCTCTATTATGATAATCCTTTGCGGTTTGGTCCCACAATGGATTTTGGTCAAACACAAGCATAATCAACTCCTCAACTTTCATTTTCACACTGACGACCACGCAAAGAAAATCAAACAAACTTGCTTCCAGAATTGACTCGTGCGTCTGCACAAGACCTCGTACGACCAACTCTTCTGCACTGTGACCAATCAAACCGGTTTATCAACGTTTGCTTTACTCTGACGTCCAGATGCGAGCACGCACGTCCATTTACTCGTCGGAGTACGCATGCAGTCTGACCACGACCTTACTGAATGTTGCAGATCTTAAAGGATAAGATTATTTTCCAGTATGTTTAATACAATAATATTTTTGAATCACCTAATTTTAAAGAATAAGGTGTTTCCTTCTACATTAAGCTTTTGTTGGCCAGTTTGACCAATCATATATGTAAGACAAATGTACCATTTCATTCGTTGTCACTGATTCTTCTATTGATCGGTCTTTAATTTCTGTACAGAAAGAACCCTGAAACTGAAAATAATTATCTTAACCCCGCTTTTTTATGATCCTGTGATTATAGGTAAGTTACTGCTTCATCATATCAAGTTCACCGATGAATCTTTTTTAAACGCACGAATTTTTAGTTGAAATATCACGAATTACCACATCTTATTACATAATTTTATCCTCAAGTTACAGAATCTCCTGAAATTTGCTTCGATGGCGCTCTGAGCGTCATGCCCCCCACCATTGTGGGCTCCCCTTGACCAACCTGACTTTGTGGCGTGAAGTAAACCTCAGGACAAGTTCAAGTATTGAAAAATTGAAAATTCCCGCTGAAACGATAATTTTGAGAATGACCAACATACCAAATTAGTCATTCATTTTTATTACCTCAAAATCAAAAACTTTCATCTCAATATTTTTATTTTGATAAAATGATATACTGAAATCAAAAACAAGAAACACTTCAAAATCAAAAAATCGATAAATTACTAGTACTAACAGTACTTATTATACCTCAGATGGTTTCCATGATGAACTACATGAACAATCTTATAATTATAAAAACTGATTTATTATATAGAACAATAATGCATGAACATAAAACTGATACTATTTCTATTTGCATTAAGATTATTACTCTTACTGGTGGAATGCATTTCACTTCTAAAGGCTGATGAAGCTTCTCTTTATAAGTGAAATGCATATCCCCTGTATCTCATAAATCATAATTCTTGATGAATTCATGATTTTTATCCTATTTAGTCCATGATTTTTCTATGATGGGATAATGTGAATAACATTTTGACGTATGATTTTTTTATTTTATGATTAACTTTGTAATTTTGTCACAATAAATAATAATAAATAAATGAATATTTATAAATAAATATTTGATGAAGAATGAAAATTGAAGAACCAAGCTTTCCAGCTTGCACACCTCATTTTCACAACATTGTGAAAATTTATAAGTTTGTTGAGTTGGCATGACATAATGCCCATCGCCATGGTTTGTCGTCGTTGAATGGGATTTATGGGATGGAACCTGGAATGGGAATATGTCATTTTGGAAATTCGTTATACTAATTTCTGAAGTTTTAATTTGATTATCAAAGTTCTCATCTTTTTCCCTCGAGTGTAATGTTTCATGCCGATATTTTACTTCTTAATTGCTGTGTTTGACTTTATTCATAATGTCAGGAAACTACAGTGTTCGTACTAACCCAATTGTTAGTGTCCAGATAACATCGTCAGGGGGCCCGAACAAATTCATACCAATTGAAAAGAACATTCCTAGAGATGAATCTGTCGGTGCTGTAAAGGTTAATGGAATTTACAAATAATTTTTTCCTCTTCCATATTGCATGTACTTTTCATAAGTTGTTATTCGTGCTTAAACAGGCCAATGATAATATTTTTGCATTGTTTAAGCTAAATGGGCTGCAGTCCCGTATGTAGTCCAGTGAAATAATCGAATGAGACAGTCGTTATACTATAGGTTTGGGGCTGGTATAGATCGATCAACTATCGATTCTCTCAGTCGTTTTTTCACTGGACTACATACGGAAATGCAGCCCTCGTGGCGATCCACCTATATAAGTGTTACTGTAGCCGATGCCATTGTAGTAGTCTAACCATAACCCATTGAAGTTATCAAGGCATAACTTTTATGGGTTATCGAGTACGGTACTCATGTTCAGAAGACTGACATAGGTGGGGTGTTATCAAAGTAAGGCTTATTCTTACTTATTCAGAATAATGCATATTCAAAATAAGTACCTATCGTATTATTATGGAAGCCAATGCCATTCTCGTGGTGATCCACCTATAGTTTTTTATTGAAAGTAACAATGACATGCCACTTCAATTTTTAAAAGCTATCGAGAATTATATTCTACATGTTTGTCCAATATGATGAATTGAGGACTATAGAGAACTTGGTTTGGTAATTGTGCCGCAGATGTTAGCAAGAAAAAAATCACTTGAAACTTCACTAACTTGTAGTATTATGTCTCCTGATCACAATTATTAAGTTTTTAAGTGTCGGTCTCAATTAATTAATTATTCAATATTAAAAACTCACCTTTTGAACTGAATCCCAAAATGATTATCTTTAGCAATTAGCTTGAATTGAGTGTTTAGAATGCACGAATCATTGCAGCACAATAATTTGCATTCTAGTTAATGAATTAAGCCTGCAGTCCACAATTCTGTGTTGTACGCATAACCAAACCTAACCTAACCTGGCTAGATGTGACTAGGTCGGTCAAAACAACAGTCGTACAAATGGTGTCCTCCCGAATGATATGTGTGTTTGTGATGCCTTGTGCCTAATTATAGAAATTCCCAACCAACCCAGCCTTGCTAGATTGCATCCTAACCTAACCAAAGCGAACCCAACCCAACCAAACCTAGCATTGCTTGATTTTTAGCATTCCAATTCAGCAATTTTAGGTTAGGTTAGCTTTGGTTGGGCTAGGTTAGGTTAGCTTTGGTTAGGCTAGGCTAGGTTAGCTTTGGTTAGGCTAGGCTAGGTTAGCTTTGGTTAGGTTAAATATCACAAACTGCACCCACTATTCAGACTCATGGGCTCAGAATATGTTCTTTATCATTGCTGGTAAATGGAATTTTACTGAAAACCAAACTTGAATAAATTAAATATTTGTAAAATTTCATTTACCGGTAAAAGGCTTGAATGAACCAATGCAGGCTCCCATAGCACACCCGTTATTACCGATGTCATGATATAGATGGCACTGATATATTGATGGCTCTCCATTGCTCTAACTATCTGTTCGTCTACGATGTTATGCTTGAGGTACTATAAAGGTTTTACAGAGCCATAGTTAGTTCAAAAGGTGAGTTTTTAATATTGAATAATTAATTGAGACCGACACTTAAAAACTTGATAATTAGATCAGGAGACATAATACTACAATTTAGTGAAGTTTCAAGTGATTTTTTTCTTGCTAACATCTGCGGCACAATTACCCTTACTGTACTTAGCTATTTACTATTTATTCATTTTTTTTTTTAACAAATGAAACATGAATTGAACAAAAGGGATAAGGGATGAACGAAAGTTAGGTTAGTAGAGATTTTATCCCAAAGGTTGGCGAGAGTTTTTGTACTTGAAGATTTCACATACTCAGTATTACTTACATACTCAGAGATAAGATTTAATACTCAGAGAGTACTTAATACATACTAAGATTTAATACTCAGAGAGTATTTGTACTTAAAATAACATTGAAATAAATATAAAATAAAAAATTGAAGGAATCGGACCCGGCCACTATTTTTCAGAATTGCAGCCGCTATTCAATCAGAATTTGACTGTATGAAAATATTGATTTTATGGAAATGTCACTTAATTATTTTTAACATCCATAGAGCTCATGTTCGCCTTCAACTCTTGCTTGCGCGTGGGTAATCGTCCATGCAGGCTATTTTATTGGTCAATCTGTTAGTTCCTAACATTTTCAAGTATTATTTTTAGTGATATGATGATTCTTGTTAGGCCTATATTTAAATTGATTTTACTTTGTAATGTAATGCAAAAATATAAGATTCATTGTTTCATTTTTCAGTTTACTCATTGTATCTGGGCAGTTTAATTGTGTTTGTGCTGCGACATATACTTTATCAATTGATCATCGCAAAGTAGTAGTACAAGTGATATAGCGTACCCCTTAATGTGTTGAAAGTCATATTTTCCCTACTATTTTATTGATTACCCTCAAGGATACTGAAATTAATGTAATTATTGAATCTCTCCCTGGAATTCTCATTTCTCATCTAAAACTTGATCAACTAGCATTAGTTTATTATTAAATCAAAACATGTCTAATTCACAGTCAAGCCAGTAAGTTATTGCTTGCATTTTTTATTGCTCAACTTATGATCCTTTATATTTTATTTTTATTTATCTTTTTCAGGGAAGATTAGAAGTAATAACATCTGCTGACAGGAGTACTATGACTGTAAAAGTATTTGACAGAAATGACAAATTAGTTTGTGTGCTGGATAACGATGATAGACTGTTAGGTTCGTACCACATCGATGATGGAATGCGTTTACATGTGAGTACATAACATTTTTTTAAAATCTATTTAATCTAGTCTTCAATGCTTCTGTAAAGCTTACTTTTACACGATCTTCTGTTAATCCGAGGAAAAAAGTAAGCTGAACACCTACATTATTTGCTCCTTTTGAAGTTAACAATATTTAGAACAGACACAACTCTAAATCGCGCCAGTTAGCTTCTTTTTTTTTGTATAGATGAGGCATAGAGTGAATCATTAAAATATGCATAACGCGAGTATTTCAACGTTCGAAGTAATGCTTTCTTCCCAATGAATGGCAGTCAAGCTTTGTTTTCTCAAATTTTATACACCGTTATAAGACCACTTTGCTAATCTATACACTTCAACATTCAGAAATCACTGGTATTGATTTATTAAAATTCGAACGGATAAAATCATTTAGATACTATTGTACTTTTTAAATGATGGCTGCCACGCCAGTCACCAAGTTTTCTATTCACAAAGAGTTTCTGATTAACTTGTGACGTACAATGGCGACCTCGTGATCCGCGGGTCGATTCCGGATGGTGACTGATATATTTGTACAGTAGCATTTATAGATCTCCATAAGCTATTCAATGCTGTTGTCAATATCCGCTATTGCGGAAGTCTTCAGTATAAATTAAAAGCACTTGGAAGAATTCGAAATTAATAAATTCTATTTCTTTATATTTGTCAGTTTGTTAAATTGTCAGTTACTACAAACTACTCATTAATATCATTTTTATATGGATTTTGTTTGTACAAAATGCGGTATGTGGGGACTTTCTTTATATTTTTATTTGTTTATTTTTCTCATTGTTAGTGTTAAGTGAAATAACTAACAAACCTGCGCTCATGTTTTACAGTAGCCTACCGTTACAGGTTATTTTTCTTTATATTTATGTACATAAGATGTTGCTTTGCTTTGTCTGTATTTTATTTAAAGTTTCTACTTATTTATGAGGAGAATAAATTTTTGATTCTTAATTATAAAAAAAAGTATTATAATATTTTATATCACTTAATTCAGGCTGCTATTATAACTTATGGTAATTTTTATACAAAGCGTCCGCCGACGTGAGGAAAATACTCTTGAGTCTTTCCATCTCCAAACAATGCCAAATAACTTGTATAGAATGAAGCACGTCGGGCGCGCGTCGTCTGAAACACGTTGTTTGTGTTTTGACGCACGTTGCATTAAATGGCCCTTACTTGGTCTCTTGAACAGAATGTGTCTTGGTCGCATCTCAAACCAAAGTTTATTGTTTGAATAAAAATGCGTGTTATTTTATGCTAACAATTTTTCATTTTTTTCCTCAAGGTTGAAGATGAGTTTCGTTTGAGAAAAAGTCTCGAAATGGAATCTAATGTAGAAAAGTTTGTAATGCCAGAGGAGGATTATGTGAAACGAACAGGTTAGTGACTCATATCGCATTTTTCGTCTGTTCTCTTCATTATTCATTAGCTGTTGGGCTCATTTGTCGTTGTTGTTATATGTATATTTCATTGATTTTTGTTTGTAAATTCTAATATTGCATATACTGTTTTCTACTTTGATAAATGACGACCAATTAGATCATTTACATACATCGACTAGAGCTTTCAAAGGTCTTATTTGATTGGTTCTCTTTTAAATATTCAGTTGACGGTTTTTCTTCAATAGTTTAAATTTTATTACACAGTACCGGTACGTGATTGGTAGTTGAATTTCAGTTTTTATTTCTCAAGATAAGCTAAATATTGATTCCTCCATTGTGATTGTATTCATCAACGAATTATAAAGTAATTATCATAGTACATAGGTGGTATTTTACAAAAACCCATATTATTTTATCTGCATATCCCATTAATCAACGTAAAGTTGTACAGTGAAGCCCTAATATTGGTGATATTTTTTTATTTATTGGGACAATAAAATTAATGCAAATTCATTCATATTTTCAAATGCTCTCTCAAATAAGATTCTAAGCAAGAAACAAGCCTTTGAAATTCTTGCTAGCCTAATAATTGTCATGAATTTCACTGTCAGTGTAATGACAGCGTACGCGAACAGAAAATATGTCATTGATATTTTTGAATGGTGTTATGGAATAAGACTATAAAAAATATAGAGTACTTTTAGCGTAAGTCAGTTGGTCTTGTCAGCTCCTTTCAACATTTTCCCCCCTTCTTTTTAATACAAGCTTATCAATACATTTTATTGAAGCAACCAAAATATGTATTTTGCAATGACGCGATGAATGAGAATAATTTTGTCGTCAATGATTTAGATATATTATGTGAAATTAATAATTTGTATAAATGCTTTGCCATTCAATTGCCGTGATTTTTTTTAAGTGCTATAGCTATGGTACTTCAAAAAAAATATCAATAGTATATACTGTAGAATATTATTAGTAAACGTTAGCCGTTTGTTGAATAACTAACAATACTATTTTTGTTCTATCAATTTGATATTTGAAATTCATGTAAGTTACAAAATAAAAATATATGGAGTTATTATCGTTATACATGTTATTTTACTTGCATATCAGTTGATTGGAATATCAGAAACTCTTTTTCTTCAATTCAATTTTTGATTTCCAGATTGAGATTTAAAAAATAATTCATGTACAAAATAATAATATTATGAGCAGTTATTATCGTCATGCATGTTGTTGTACTTAAATATCGTTAGGCTCTATTTTTCAATTTTTCCAAATTTTCTAAATTCCGGATAGTTCACTTTCTATCATTTTGTCTCTAAATCTCAATACAAACAATTATTGTCCAGTTCTGTCTGTAATTTCTGCGAACAATTTATTTTTCATAATCATGCCCAATATTTTAGAAATGGGGAATGTGTCTTGGATCAGCTCCGAATTTGCCCGAAAACATAAAAAACTCATTGTTCTGAGTAAAATTGAGAACAACATTATTTGCAATATCTTGCACTGGGATGTTTTGATGGCATTGTGTAATAGCCATTGTCCCAGTTATGAAGGAATTGATGAATTGTCAAGTTATTTTTATGTAGTTTATCAAAAGTTCCACGTTGAAAATGCTTAGTTCAGCAGCTGCTGATTTCAGCAGTAATAGTATTCGATGGCAAATATTTTTCGAAACTCAATACAGTCTTATATCTTCAAAAAGCAAGTTGAATTTATTATGTAGCACAAAGTGGAGCTCTTGAGCTCCAAGCATACAGTCAGCAAATTCAAGATTTATTTTATGGTATCCTATGATATCCTCTTTGTTAGTTTATTATCTACTGTTGTTTTGAAAATGTATGCGTGTGTGTAGGAACTGAATTTCAAAGTAAGAATGCATAGTGCTCAGTAAGATATTCTTCATTTCAATATTTGTGTGTGTGTGTGTTTTTTTACTAGTGTTTTTGTGGTTTTATTCGTTATGCTTTAGGGTTGCAGCTCCATATCCGTTCAACAATACAATCGAATGAAAACGAACGATATTTTACTATAATTGATGTAATGAATATTATTTTGGTATCGAATCATCTCATTCGATTGTTTTGGTAGAATGATACGGAAATGCATTCTGTTTTAGTGGTTTCTTTTCAATTTGTCCCAGTTGCAATTGAAGCTTTTTAAATTTTTCTTCCTACTATTTTCTCGAAAATATTTGATTGTCCCTCAAATTTCCAAGGCTTTAATGGTTATAAAGTACTTATATTCAGTGATCTATATTATTTTATTTTTTCGGGTAGAATATCCAACTCATAAATCACCACCATTCAAATCTTTACCCACGCATAGGTTTCAGACATATGTGGGCTTCATCCTTCAAAAAAATACATAGTATTTGGTAAGCTTACGGAGTATTTCAAAATCAATTTTACTATTTAACAAATACTTCAGAGTTAATGACAAACAGAAGTTTTTCTTTCTTTGGATGTGATCTTGAATTCTGAAATCAACTATTTTACTGAATTAGAAAGTTTTGTTGTCTTTAGATGATGGATGATTTTTCCAATGCTTGTTCAGAATTAATTAAAATCATATGTTTCCAAATTGCTCACCGATTCGGTGAACGAAGTATCAGCATAGGTTTTTCAAACCTGAATTCATACTGTATCTGTCAGAAATCTTTTTTTAATACTAAACTACATTTCTGCAAATCTCGCGAATTAAGGTCTTCAAACATACATGATGCAAATAAAGCAAGATGCATACAGCGTTCAGTTGAGCATTAGAGATGTCATTAACATATTTTTACCCACTCTATTGTGGGATTGGTATCAGGCAAAACTCGTAACAATGATTGTCGTTTGGTTTAGAAAATCTTATGATTCAAAAAATAATATTGTTTATAAGTAAATAATATTTTATGTTTTCGTGCTTAACTTGTTCAACATAATTTCATTCTTGTTTTATTAGTGACAGTTCTATTGAAAAACTATTATCATTCTTATGAGAGTTTCAATGTAGGATCTATTCTGTGAATATTGGAGCTTAATCAACTCAAAACAATGCTTTTGTTAATAGTTATCACATCGTTAATCAAACTTCCCAAATTATAAATCTTTTTTGACATTGTGGCTGATAAATAATATTTTAATGTATTCTATGGAATTGTAGTATTATATGTTTTGTTATCGGTGTCAGGAGTTTGCTTTTCAGTTAGCTGAAATCGATTCAAACACTTTGTTTTGACTAGACGTGTGTGTCGCGCGCGCGCAAGTAAAGTCTTATTACTAAAGATATACTTTAAATTTTATTTTAAAGTTTTAAAAATTTTGTTTCTCAAATTTAAAAATTTTCCATGAAGAAATGAGTTGGTTTCAGACATTTGATGGTCTTTTTTGTCATTCCAAGATTTCATTCAATATAAAATCAAAATCAGATTCCTGTTGTTGGTAAACTTGGAATCTTATGGAAGGTTCATAATCTGATAATCAGATATTCCACTAGCTTCTCCAGTAAATGCTGCTAAATTTCATTCTTTTTTCTCATACATGTGCAATGTGTTAGTTAGGAATATGCTATGCTGCTGAGGCTTATTTCTCTCATCAAAATAATGCTCAAAGGTTTTAATCGCATTGCCAGCTACAATCCTACTTATAGGAAGGTTGACTAAATACTAGAACTATGTTAGTACTGCAATTTTGCAGTAGATCAACTCTGAAAAATACTTTTCAAATAAGTGAATATTACAAATAACATGTTGAAATTTTTTTAGTTATTCATTTCAAATATTATTGATTTTAAATAAATAAAATGAAATAATATTAATTTCGAATGATATAAACTAATTGTGGCAATTTTTGAAAAATATGGGTGAATTCAAACGAATTGTTTTACTAGGTTGGGCACCTGCTTTGTGCTTTGTGTTGACCGAATTCCATAAGATTGATGTATTCGCTTGTTTCAATAGTAGGCCATCTTTCTTCTTTTTTTTAAATCTCACATTTCCACTAGTTTTGTGTGTAATCTCAATTTTTTACAAAGTCAACTTTCAATCTGAAAAACACATTAACATTAATTCTTATCTTGTAAAATACTGTACCGGTATCACAATAGTTACTGTAGTTGGACGTTCCCAGAGGAGCAGGGGTTTACCGGTGAATGGTACCTGCAAAGGCATCTGTAGCCTGACAGTAGTGACAAAAATATTGTAGCACTGAATCGGAGACCAGATCAAGTAGCATAGCATGTTACTAGTTGAAATAAACCAGCATATAAACTAACTAGACTAAACAACTTAACTAAAATAAACGAAAACTAAACAAATTTAACTAAAATAAAGTAACATTCTGTATGTACTAGAATGAGTTTGGCAGTTCGCATACAGGTCTTTCGGTTCTTGAATGATAGTAATTGGCTCATTCAGGCAGTCATCACAGTCATTCCTTTGAATTGCAGATAGTCTCAAGAATAGCTCGAATTTGAACAATTTACAATTCAATGTCAAAGTATTTCTGAAATTATTGTAATGTAATTATTATTTTTTCGGTTCTTTTTCCATAAGAGAAGTTAGCCATCTAGTATATAAGACTCCTTTTGAAACATTCTGTACATGTCAATTTGTCGGTTTGAATGTCAGCCTATTCATTCCAATACTGGTGTATTGCTTTTATAGAGAAGCCATCTGATGTGAAAACGACGATTGGACTATCGATGTCTTGTCCAGGAAAAAAGGGAAAACTGTCAGACCTGAAACACAAAGATACCAAGCAACCTAGAAGACCCAAACTCGTCGATGATAACTTGGTAACTGTCCTACCCGATGAACCGCCAAAACAGGAGGAAACACCGAACAATAAGACGGATGATACAGCTGTCAAGAAAAATCTTTTTGTAAGGAAAACGGCCGAAATTTCGAGAAAGTCAAATATATATACTCCTGCAGCGAGTAGTCCTCTTACACCGCAATTCGCTGAGTCGTCAAAATCATCTAGCTTAGCATCGCCGGTCAATCGTCTTCATTCCAGATTCGATGACGTAATAAAGATGTCTACATTGCGACCGACAGCTGAAGAGTTCACACCTTCAAAGAGAATACCCATCATCGATCCTAAAACTAACAGAGAAATAGTTCTCGATGATGTCATTCCCAATGGCCATGCTGGTGACTCAGCCTTCACACCCGGAGACAATACTGTTGAAAGTCTGCTCTACAATAGTGGCTATCATACAGATTATGAATCCCGCCAAAGTGCTGATTTCAATAACGGCGACGGTGGTACAGTTCAAATAGAAATTGGCAAAACGATAGACTACATAGTGAGACAACTGCTTGTGAATCCGGGTTCATTCGATGACTTGATGAAATTATTTGATGAGAACATTGTTAGATGGGGTGTAGCCGATTCGACTGTTGAATTCATACTGACTTGTATAATTGATGTGACTGTTGGACTGAACAATTTCTCCTACTTGGGTGCAAAAATTTGCTGTCATCTTGACAAAACTGTTACAAAAATTAGGCCCAATGAGATTTCGATTAGAAATTTAGTGTTAGATGTTTGTGAAGTTAAATTTTGTGAATTGGAAAGCTTGCTAATGGAAGAAGACAGTCGAAATACTGCGTATAGTTTCATTTTTCTCCTGGCTGAACTTTATGATCAGTTTCAGGTTAAAGGTTCAAGGATAAAAGCTTTATTGGAAGCCTTGTGTGGAACGTATACTTTACTGATGAAAGATCCAAACAGTTTCAATATTCGCTGTCTGTGCAAAGTTCTGAAGCTGACCGGCCGCAACTTTTACCAGGATAATGGTGTGATGTTGCAACAAATTATACACCAGCTGGAAGATATCAGCCGGTCACATATGTTTGACTCTCAAACCTCGGCCATGCTTTCGAGTGTGATTGGCTTGGCTAACTGTCACTGGGGACTTGACGAATCGGCCAATGGCATCTCATCTAACACCGCTCAGCGCGCCGAAGGCAAGGGCGCCGAAATGTACGGTCCAGATGGCAATATCCTAAGCTACGAAGAGAAAAAGTTTCTGGTCGACAATTGCGTAGAACTGCCCGAATTTGAAGAGCCTTTTGACTTGCAAGACAGCTATGCCGACAGCGATGATGGAATGGATGAAGAAATGCAAGAGGCCTTCGAGCAATTCCTGCTGTCTGTGCCAGAAGCTCGATAGGGTATCGCGATTTCCAAGTTATTTCAAACGATGTGATTACGAGAAAATAGTGCAACGCAATTCTCAAGTTTAACTGAAGTATCTGATCACTGTTTACATTGTGCAACGTAACTCCTTATTTTGATCAAAATTTCTGGCCAAAGGAAAGAAACTATTTAGTGAAAGCGACTTTCAAGCTACAATAGTGGAATATGCGATTGATTCGGAAATTTAAATTTAAATGATATTGAAACTTTTATTTAAATTGTGACGAATTGAGTGAGAGACAGTGTTGTGATGGGAAAACTCGATTCTCATGTATTGAAATTTTGCGACCAAGCGTGGGAAACTGATGTTATGATATGAAACAATGCATCACCAAAGTCTTATAATTCTATTTTCTGAAACTTTCTCTGCCCTTTTATCAAAGTAAACGTGTGCTTAATTTCCATTCAAAATCCGCTCAATCTATCAATAATAATTAATAGTAATGTTCTCATGGAAAGTTGTCCGATTCGAAATTAAAAACATTTTATCTCAAACGATGCCTTGAAAAAAGCAAAGAAAATTTAAATTTCTGTTGTCTATAATCTATTTTGAAAAAGTTCTATATGCAAAAAGGCCTATTTTTATTCTCTGACTTGAATCTTAATGTCATTGGCCTCAATTTGTAAACAGTTAATTTTCAATCTATTGACCAATCTCATAAATGATCAAATTGATCGTGTTGGAATAAAGTGATGTGAAAGAGCAATAGCTCTTTATACTATGTAGACATTGAACTATGAATTTTTAGATTCATGTTGAAATTAAAAATGAAAATCTCCATGGATCCGGTTACATATCGTAGCTTTTGCAAAATAAATGTTGATTATTTCATTCAATCCGCTTGTAATTCTTTTGTGTAAATAGTTTTAGATCTTCTAATCAAGTGCTAAATAATCCGAAATTTCATTAATCTATTTATTTGTTTCTAATCTGTTCAAAAAAACATTTTAACTTCAATTAAGTAAAAGCAATAACTTTAATGCAATGACTGCTACACAGACTACTTTGATTCTTCAATGTTCATTCTACAATTATTGAATTCCCTATTGTATTCCAAGGTAGTTTGATCCATTGTAAGATTTTTATTGATCATTTAAAAAAGTTGTTGACAGCAGTTATGACATCTCGTCTAAAATAAAATTATTGGAAAGCAATAATTCTTATCAGATTATTGTTAATTAAAACATCTGCTTTACATAAGCATAACTATTACAAATGATCACTAGCTCAACCTATTCACTTCTGAAAGCGATTCTATTTTCACTTTGTTGCCATTTTTTAACATATGTAGCCATTTTGAATCAATGCTTGATTACGATTAGCCTACTCCTAAAAAATGCTTGTTCGAATATTTATGGTATTTATTATTAATATCATTATTTTTATTCATCACAATTATTTATTTATCATAGTTATTTGCCAGTCGTTATCATTCAAAACTATATTATAGTTTATTCTTCAACTTAACTGAACTGATTATTCTTTGATTATTTGGCTTTTTTATTGTAACTGTTATGTAATTGTAAGTTGTTACTTGTTTCTTTCTCCGAATAAATAATTTTCAAAATAACAATTAAAAAATATAACTTCGTTATTCATCCTCAATATTCTCGCTTTTTTGTACAGAAGTAAATTCAATCTAGTTTTATGAGTTAGGTGAGTTGAAAAAAGTATTCACTGAATTTTCAAGCATTTACAATAAGCGTAAGATATTATGTATATAATAATATTACATTTTATTTTGTACAAGTACTACTCAATGATGTCGATATACATTCTTGTGATCTACAGTATAACTATTCATATGTAAAACCTGTCCAGTTCTGCATAGCAGGTTTTACATATGAAAAAGTCCGTTATGAAAACAAGAATCGAATCACTGCTCCTCAGTTTTATTCAGTAAATCTCAGTATAAATTATTCATGTTATATGAATAAAGATTCAAAGATTATAATTACATGATGAAAAGATATGATGCATGCATTAAAATAATTAACTATTCCACACAGACATTAGAAACTGATACTGTCATTTTATAAATCCAAATGATTTAATAATTGTAAACGATCGGTGAGTTTAGAACGGGTTTCTCATGTAATAATAAATAAATAAATTTATTTCTCTCTTCTAAACATTTGTTTTTTTTACATATGTATACGTATCTAAATTACTATAGCTGAATATATGAATGTTCACTTGAAAATAATGTAATAATTTGAGAAAAATTAGGTACATCCTTATGCGAGCTACCATCTTCAAATGTTCGTGATTAATTTTTAAACAGATACAAGATAATGACTGAAAAACCAAGAAAAAACTAAGATATTAGGCCTATATGAATGTATCTATTCAGAATACTTAAAATTAGAGTAAAGGAATTTAGACTATAGAAGCTGCTGTATCTAGGGTAAAAAACATAAAGATTAAATACTGTGAATATTTAGGGAAAAATGAAATAAAAGATAATATGATTAAATTAAGAATTCCAAAAAATTAAGCTACTATAAAAAAGAGATAATAAAAAATAAAAAAAATCCTGTTTTAAAAGATTCTAGATTGTCTTTTCCCCTCAAAAACCCCAAGACTAAAGTATGAATCTTAGAATATTTTTTAATTCCTTTTTAATAATTTATTAAATTCAATCATTCATTTTATCAGTTCTCATTGATTTAGACACTTCTCGTACCTTTTGTATGAAGAAGAATGTAGAAGAAGCTAAAGCATAACTTGAGAATTACTTTTTTGATGTATACAATCAGGTACCGGTACCTATCAAGTCTTCCTTTGAATTACGACTTGATCCAGATTGTTGAAACCAAATGTCTAACGATATGTGTCCACTTACATAAAGCCTGGCGCTGACAGAAACGCAGGCGAGTTGACTTCCTATGAAACTCAGAAATGAATTAGACTGTGCAAATAGAAGCGAGGATATGTTCTAAAAAGGTCACTTCACCATACGTTTCTATTTGCGCTGTGACTGCCTGGGTCGAAAGTCTCATATTTTTCAACTGGTAGTTGGATGACTAAATCACAAAAATGTATGAGAGCAGGGTCGAAAAATCTCATATTTTTCAACTTGTAGTTGGATGGCTAAATCACAAAAATGTTTGAGAGCGGGGTCGAAAAGTCTCATATTTTTTTGGAGCATGATAGGTCTGAGACCTGTGCTTGGGTAATGAGTTGGATGATGAAGGTGGGTTTCGAATATCAGAAAAGTGATTATATAGCAGAGAACTGCGTCTTGCTGGCCAAGTCAAAGCGGTCACTATTCCGCTTTTAATCCGAACGCTCGTGTCTTATCTTGTCTGACTGAGCAGATCCCTGGACGGCGCGTAGCTAATCACTTTCGAAGAAAATATTATCCAGTATTGGAGACTTGTCATCTAACTACCATCAGAAACTTTTGTTATAATTTGTATGCACCTTTAAGGTTAGACAATAACAAACAGGATGCCTTTTGTATTTCGGGAATGGATAATACTAGTGGTGATGTTATACAATGTCATTATCTGAAAGTTTGCCTTTTTGTCGAGATTCCATTCTGTTTTGTTTGTGCAGTTCATTATTGTAGTGTTTAATAATGATTTGAAATATTTGTGTCAGTAAAAAAAAGGAGTCGTCTTGAACATTTTCGTGCAAATATTTTTTACAACTTTCGACTTGGATTATCTCAACAACAGTGCATCGATGTAGTTCCACATATGATCATGAAGGACCATCAAGAACCACTGTATATTGATGGTAAACGGAATCCAATCATGGCCGTTCTTTGCTCAGTGATGAATTTCGCGAAGGTTGTCCGAAATCTGCTTATGTCCAAGGAAATATTGATGCTGTGCGTAAACTGATTATGCAAGATCGTCATTTATTACATCGTGAGTTTACTGCTTGCTCGGGCATTAGTGGGATCAGCATTATCATTCAATATTGCATTAACATTTGGTTTCCCAAAATTTTACAATTGCTCAGAAAATGGTTCGTGTCGATAGGTCGAAAGAAATGCTCATAAAGTTCAAAGTTATGCTTCAAAAACGTTTAAGACATCGTCACAGATGATGAATCATGGATATTTGCCTATGAACCCGAAACTAAACAATGGTCAACCGTGTCAGTCTTTCAAGACAAGACAGATCACAAAATATGCATTCAAAGGGCGCATCTGAGTGGAACAAGTGCTTCGAAAACTAGTTCAAGCGCATGCAAAAATTTATTGACCATCAGAGTCATTCGAAAAACAATGTAATTCACATTCATGAATTTGATGTTTTGTTTTCTATTCCCGAAGTATGAAAGGCAACCTAACTATAGTAATCCTGGACTTGTAGAGAATTAATTTTGGATATGAAAATAAGAATTCTCCTAGTTTTAGTTGATTGTTTTTGGAATTGAACAGATACGGTGAAAGCATACCTTGAAAAAAATAAATTGGGCAAATACAATCCGGAAGAAACTGCAAGACGAGAAGCCGAGAAAAAGCGAGAAGAGGAGGAAGAAGAAAATGCTGTGAAAAAGATGAACGTTAACGACCGGTGTCTGGTTTCAGTGCCTGGCCAACCAAACAGAAAAGGACAGGTGATGTTCGTTGGTAAGTTGTAATTTTTTCAAATAAGTATATGGAAGTAAAGCTTACGAGAAACTACTTTTGGCACTTATGGAAACGCAGGCTTGTTAATGTGACGCTGTGTGACTTTTCACAATAAGCTCATTCTCTAGGTTTTAATTCATTTCTTTCAATTTGTTCCACAGTCACCCTGTGACAGACGTCACCAAGCCTTTATTTTTAGCCTCACAAGGTCTAAAAGTTGAAAAAATATGCTCAGGACATTGAGAAATGAGGCGCAGACTGCTATAGATACTATGCAATGATATAGATATATCATATATAATGCTATAGATACTATCATTTCATCTACAGCTTTACGTTGTTCACATCTTTAAAATTTTGAAAAACTCTGATGTCTCCGAGAAATCTGGGTAAATAATGAATAATAAGACTTGGATGTTGTCAAACCACTTTATTTTGAATACATTATTGAAAAATTACAGTTCCATGGTTTCGGGGCTTAACCTGCTACATCCTCAGCTGGTACTGTAATTTTTCAATACTGTATTCAAAATAAAGTGGTTTGACAACATCCAAGTCTTATTATTCATCATGGAAAAGTACCACAACATCCATTCACAAACAACTGAATTTTTGAAATCTGGGTATTTTGGAAAATGAATTATTTTTTCTTATTATTATTATTATGAGCAGTGTCAGTTATAAATCTGAATCTACTATTTTCAATTAAAGTTGTTTCTTGTAGATTATTAAGCTAATAGATTTAATAGAATAGGTTTAATAGATTTTACATACATTTTCAGGCCTATCAAGTACATTCTAGTAGAAGTTTGAGAAGCAGAACCTGAAGATGAAATAATAATAATGTTCTGAATAGAATCTTCAACTTTGCAAGCGTTCATGAGATGCTCTATTTCAAGAATCGATAGCATCTTGTACTCGATGATAATCACCGTCACAAAATGGAACATGCTGTGGAATGGTGGTATTCACACTACTCCAATTTGTCACACATTCTCAGCTTGTGTTCGAATTTGCGATAATGATTATCATCGAGTATTGGATGTTCCACTGTGCAAGCACCTCAATCAGATAGAGATGATCATATTGATGTTTTGCTCAAAAGTCCTAGCATGAAGTAAAGCCGTTAAACAGTTTCACACTTTGGGAGGTGTTGAGGTTTTTAGTGAGTAAAAATCTCACGCCACCAATCTCACTGGTGCATTCTAAAGGTTTTTTCGACCCAAGTAAAAATTTCTCCTAAAAAATACATTTGTAGCTTGAGCTCCTATATTTTAATCAATGTCAAAATCGACTTTTTAAGATTTTTAAAATCGACTTTATATTTATCATCATTTTATGAAATTTTTGAATCAACAGGTAAAACGGAATTCAAACCAGGATGGTGGGTAGGGGTGAAATATGATGAACCCATGGGGAAAAATGATGGAACGTAAGTTTACTCAATTTATTCATTGCAATTCACTGATTACTTTTTGAAATTAATACGCTTCCAATTCTGATTTTATTCTTGCTTATCTGAGGAATCTTTATTAAAAGATTCAAAGTTAATAGTTTGATAGTTCAAAGTAAATTTTAAAAGTTAATGTTTTCAAGCTAGTTCTCTCAATGCACCAATACAGCAGATTGAAAACTTTTGCCTATTTCATAGAAATAAATATAACTGCTTTTCATGACTCATGAAAGAGAAATTATGTTAAAACGCGTATAAAATAATTTGTACACAAATTGAAGAAAAATCGCATTTTTTTTAAATTCTAAATAGTTGATAAATATTCTGAATTAATATTATTAAATAATGGTCATCACTACGGTCGTTTAGATTTGAGTTGCGTTTTGACTTGAAACTTAACTGACATGATATTATAAATATTGAAACTTTAAAAAAAAGAAGACGATATTTGTTTTACTCATCATATTTTTTCATTATTTACATATAATTTTGTTTTATATGAAATATGATTGCCATGCATATCTTTTGTATCTTCTTCAAGTTAGAAAAATAAAAAAAAACTCCAATGGAATCGACTTTAATTCCTATATATTTTATCTAAACTATGTTATGAAGTACTTATAAGAGATTGGGAAGTAATGTCAAAACAGATGACTTCATTCATGTCTGATCAAACCTGTTGCATAATAAAGCTATTATGCAACGGAATAACGTTTTGATCTCTAGAACAATTAAAGCTCACGATTTCTCAAATTTGATATTTAAATGAATAATGTGCATTAGTCACATCAGCTGATTTAAACGTTTCAAGATGAAATTCAGTTTTGATAACCAATTTTTTATTACCATTAGTAATAAAGCATTCTAGGTTATAGAATATGCATCCTCGAACCGTGATTGTATTTGTGATACCACTCTTTGAATGTGATTGTATTAAGCGTTTGATGGTCATCATAGTTGATCATAATAGAGGATCATTATTGATTTTCATCATCGAGGATCGTCATTGAGTATAAATCATCAAGTATCATTGTACTTGAGTATCATCATACTCAAGTATCGTCATCAAGGTTCATCATCGAGTATCATCATCATTGATGGTTATCATCGAGGATCATTATGTTTCACAAACGGCTCACCATGCTTCCTGTAATATGGCTAAATGGCATACAACTATCCACCAACAAAAGCCATATACTAAAAAAAAAAAAAATAATAAGGGATCATCATCGCCGTTCTTCATCCCTTAAAGTGGTAGCCAAAGACAAAATAGTGTGCGCAACAATAGTATTTAGCCTTTAAGCCACTCGTGAGATGTTTAGGATATTCGTGGTTTGAATGGAGGCAAAATACAATCGTTGCCACTATTCTGTTGAGCAATAATATGATTATTAATACCATCTTATCATATTTTTATTGTTCTAATTATTTACTTTTTCTTGTTTTTCAGGGTTGCTGGTAAACAGTATTTCAGTTGTGCTCCAAAATACGGAGGCTTTGTGAAACCAATTCACGTTGAAGTTGGAAATTTTCCTGAAGATGAGTTGGGGTTGGACGATGAACTCTAAGGCTGGAGGTCGTTTATATTTGAATATGTTGGTCTTTAATTATCTCTACATTCCTTCAATATTAGACAATAACGTTCAATCAATTAACATTTTGTTGCACTCACTCGTTGATTATATTTTTCTTATTACAATTTTGTTCGCTTTAAAATAACTTATTAGTTGACTAATTATTTAAAAGGCCCTCAATAATGCTGCACTAATTTTTTGATGAAGAAATGTTTTTCTATTGTTAATAAAACTTGATCTCAAGGTTTTTTCAATTTAAAACTTGTGTCTTATCAATATGATAATATTAAAGATCTAACTTCCATTCATTTATTTCTAGTTGAATAGATGTATTTTATTGTAGGTGACAATTTTTCAATGATTTGTATATCTACTAAGGAAAGAATGTTACAGTAATACTAATATCTGTCTTTATTATTCAACCAAGTTTATCCACCCATATTTATTTATTATACAAAGAATTAACTTCTTTAGTAGCGGTCAGTGCTGAAGTCAGATAGATTTGCAGACTCGTAGACTAAGAGTCTGTTTATGGAGAATCGGCTCACAGCAGCCTGCTACGTGAACTGCTATCGAATCCATCTGCCTTCAAGGATTTCGTACAAAAATTAATCGAGGTTCTTACGGTGGATGGAGCTGAATCACAGGCGAAAAAAATTATTTATGGTGTGCCTTAAGGGTCGATTCTTGGCCCACTGCTTTTCCTGATATTTATCAATAATTACAGTGTGGAGGGGAAGGCTCTTCTATTTGCAGATGACACCACCCTTTAAGCACAAGATAAGGGACCCCAAATGGCTATTCACAGGTCAACTCAATTGGTGGATGAAGCTAGTTTGTGGTTTAGAATAAACAAACTGTCTATGAATTAAGGAATGATAAAACTTATGCAATTTGAAACACAATCCACCATCCATTGGCAAGACTGAATCCATGTCATTTCAATAAGTATTGAAGTATAAAGTAAAAGTGGTTTTATGGTTTTTACTAATGACAAAATCTACCCAGCATATCATGCTGGTCAAAGATTGATTTGAATTGAATTGAATAGCCCTTGCCGTTACTACAGGAATTGCCCCCAATTATGTCGGATGCGAATGAATCAACATAACAAACCACGACCAGTGTTTCAGTTGAAAGAAGAATTTTATTTTACAAAATCTACATTATACAAATAACATTCACTTACTTTACTGACCTATATTACTAGAACTTTTGTGAAATCAATACAGATTTCTCATTTCTCTCAACTAGACAAACTCACTCAAATAAACATTCACACAATATAGGCGATCTTTAAATATATTAAGGCACATGTCCATTCGATAGAAAAGAGTCAGATATTAACAGGCTCCAATCACAAGAAATGACAAAAGTCAGTGAATTTTCTGTAGAGAATGAAATTAATTTGTTGTACATTTGTGATAACTTGCAGAGAAGAAAAGAAAATGAATTTGTGACGTACATTTTTGATTTGAGTCAGCTTACTGCTGTCACATACTATCATTCTATCAAGTGGACACACACCTTTAAATTACTGTAATTAATTATTATGCCACATGTTCTTTACAGAATTCTTGAGCGAACACCCATATAACTTTCACACTGTAAATTTCTTAAAACTAGTTTCTATATACAGGCTTTCGTGCTCTATTTTTAACCATTTTGTCAAGATCCACTGAATCGCCGTTTGGTAGGACATATCTGTTGTTCTGGTAGTCAATGTATCCCTCATTGTTGCTGGCTGCCTCTTCATTGTCCTTTGTTTTGTCGCAAGGAATTCCACTGCTGTATGTGTACTCCCGTCTCACACCATCGGGATCAATGTAGCCGTATTTGCCCCGTGTGACACAGTCCACTCCGATTGTCTCTTCTTTGAAGGTGCCGTCGTCATTTTCAAAGCCCCATGTAATGCTGCCATCCTCGTTGTCGTCTCTGTATTTTCTTAGAACCTAAACAAAAATGAATGAAAATTATTTATTGTGAAATTTTTAGCTCTCTTAAATTTTTCGAATTTAAAACATTTTTGAGGTTAATTTAAATTGAAAAGCTGTCGTCTTTGATGTTTTATTTGTCTTTTCTTGGATTTTATACAAAATGTATCGTCCAAAGTCAAAGGCCTGAATCATACTATTATTAAAAATGATTTGTCAATTAAATTTGATTAAATTGTAAGTACCATCACAATACATTACTTATTTGATCAAAAAACAACATGGATGAACAAAAATGTTACTCTCATGCAGTTTATATTAGATTGTGTTTAGTAATTTAAAAAAGAATGATTCTGGGTTAGGCAATGTATTGCAAGACTTAACAAGTTAGGAATCAGTAACAATTTGTTGAAAGAACTTCATTTGGAAGATCAGCGACATTACCTATTACCTATTTGATAATGAATGCTTATATAGTGTTATTCAGCATTTCAAAATTTCTATATTCTTCTATTAATTAATATTTTAGTAGAATCTACTGTCCAGCTATAAATACTGGCGGTCATATTGTGTCACGTTGTATGAAAGATTTGATCAAAGGTTCTACTCAAGAGAACATTTGATCAAAGAAGTTTGATCACACTGGCAAACAGCTATCACACTCAAATATTATGTGATCAAATTTCTTTCACAAACATAAGATATTTCAATTAAATTAAAGTTATAGCTCTTTTTTTTATTGTTCAAATTAAAAACATATTTGAGTTGAATTTTAATTTATTTTACATTTCTGCTGCCATCTTCGTTGTTATCTCTATATTTTCTTGGAACCTAAAAAAATCAATCAGTTTTATTCATTGTCGTAATTTCTAGCTCTTTATTGAATTATTGAGGAACCACTCCTGCTGTTCTTTATCACTTGACTTAATCCAAATAATTATGCTTTGGACAGTTTGACGCAATTTAACTTTCATGACTCAAGATGAATATTTGATTTTGAAATTTTTTTTTAGAGGATGAAGCCCACATAGGTCTGATACCTGGGCGTGAGTAATGAGTTGGATGATTGTAATTGATGAGCTGGACCTACAGTTTTAGGTGGTTTCCGAACCACCGGGAAGTGATTTTACAGCAGAGAACAAAATTATTTTGAACTATGAAGTAAAATGTTCAAGTTTCCGCCGGAAAAAATCTTCAACACATTCCCTGTGATCATCATCTACATAATGTAAATATTATCATAGATTATTCATTCCAACCATTAGGTGGTCATACATAGATTAACCATTCCAACCAATAGGCCGCTCGCTGAGCATGGTATCAAGGTTATCGGGATGTACAGTCACGAGTACTTAGGACTACGCTTGGAATGGTGACCGGCAGCAAAATTATGACATCCGCTTTGTTATCACTCACCATCATTGTACTCATAACATCATTGTACCCACGCTCAATTCTCAGACCCCAGGCAAATTAAACCAAAGAAAGTCCGTGTTGAACAAAAATTGGTACAAAGCTGGGACTCTTTGATCCACTCTAGGCATCGCAAGAAAGAGTCTCCTGAGATTGCATAACTTTTGGGGGCCAAACCCCCCCCCCCCTAAAATTAGGCTTTTCTTCAGTTATTCGCCTGAAACTCGAACACTACCGTGTTGGAAACATTGTTCCATTTAAATTTAAAGAATATAAAATTCGGAAAAATTAAATTTAAAATAGAACAATTTTTCCAATGCGATAGATGTTTTTTTACTTTTAGGCGAAAAAGTACCGATTTGAGGGGGGTGTGACCCCCCCCCCCCAAAAAAAAGTTAAGCAATCCCAGAAACTTTTGCAACCTCAGGGAACTCTTTCTTAGGATGCCCAGAGTGGATCAGAAAGGAACAGTTTTATACCAATTTTTGCCCACCATAAGTCGAATTTGCCAGGACTACTACAGGACAAAAAAAAGAGAAAAAATATATATAGTTGTTGGTGAATGGGTGAATCCATGATAGTATTAACTAATTCCACAAGCAAAACAGTTTGATCATTAACAATAGCAAATCGCAAGCCTTGCCTTCTAATTAGATCTAGGCTATTCATGAAGTTTACTGCACTCGAATTCATTCAATTGCACTCGAAATTGAACGTATGAACTCTCGTTCCAATCTACCACATTGTATTTAGTCGAAAGATTAATACTTAAATCATATCAACATAATTTATTATATTTGAAATAAAAAAAAGAAGACTGACTTTCTATGGCCATCTATACAGAATGAATCCAAACAGGCAAAAACATTTTTTTAATGATTTTACTCGGAAAACTAAATTTGGATGGTTTGTGGAAGTCGAGGGATATGGAGACATTGAATGTGACAAAGCAGGATATCAGTCAGAGAGTGGAGTTGATGAATAAATTACAGGTTGGTGTTTTTCCAGAAGAACAGAAGCGAGAAACATGGTCCAGAGAGAGAAGATTGGCTCAAAGCGAGAGAATGAAACGAGAGAGGTCGATGATGAATGACAAATTGGGAATGACGAATATCTAGTGAACTATTGTGGTCCGTAGTAGGCCTATACAAAAAAAATCATAATTTTATCATAGTATCATCTTTATCATAATATCAATTATTTTATTCCAGGTGAAGCCAATCAAAATAAAAGTATCATTTTATACCTTTTCAAACTTATTTTATTTATGCAATAACATTTCAAATGTTTTGATCTTAAGTAAACTACTCACTTGAGCGACAGGCTTTTTCACCCTAGGTGGCTGTTCTCTTTCATTTTCGTATTGGGGCTTAGTGAATTGCTGTTTCTGTGGTTGATTTCTTACAACTTGCTGTACCCTGTTGACGTTCTGCTGCTGCTGATTTCTTGTGTACTGAGGCTCTGCTGGGGCTGGTGCAACTGTTGTCCGGTACTGCAAAACCACGTGCTTCATTTCAACAAATATATTTGAGGACCAGAAAAAATACTTGTGTAGCAATAGGGTACATACTATATGCTCATTAAAAGTTCTCTGTTCAACCTATTTTTAAAAACAGTGGAATTGGAAGGTTGGTCTACAGATAATTGTCAGAAATAATGGTAGATTACATCTATTTCCTGACAAAGTTGGATGAGAATTCGAAAGTTTTATATAAACATACTTTTAATCATAAACTTAATATTATTAAAACATATGATAATGTTCTCAACTATAATGTCTTAGCAAATAATCATAAATAATTCAAACACGATGTTCAAAACTACTAGATTATGTGTTTGTTAAAGCTCATACCACACTCAATTTATTGCTATTTATTTCATAATTATTTTGTCTAATTCCAAACTTACTGGACTCATCTTTTATTCCCACTACAAAAGTAAAAACCATAAAATTTCAGATATTTGAATTTTTAAAATAGCATATTCTATTTACTCTACACTGATCACGTTCCAACTTGAATTTGTCTTGTGGCATAAAATTCAAGGAATTTATGGACGATCTAATTTTAAGCTCGATGAATATTGGCAAAATTAAAGGATTTGATAAAATTCTTAAATTTTATGCTGCAAGAAAAATTCAAATTGGTACGTAATCAGTGTAGTAAATAAAACATGATGGGATTTTAAAAAATCAAATATCTGAAATTGTATGGTTTTTACTTTTGTAGAGGAAATTAAATATGATGATTTTATGAATATTATAAAGTATATGTAAATCTTAAAGTTTGTTATATCAATTTAAAATTGTAAACACTTGAATAGAGCAAAGTAGACTAGATTAGCTATGAAATTATTTAAAATTCAATTCACATGATTATTATTGTTATTAGTGATACTTTCTTGGGAATTTTATCTCAATCAGTTTCTTGTAAACGGAATTTTTTTGTTATCTCCTTCTAGGATAAATTAGAAATGAGTTGCCCTTTTGTCCTTTCCAAAATTAGTTGTTATAAAAAAAACTAGCGAGCGAGTTATATAGCTTGCTTATAGCGAGTTCTCCGGCTCGGGCGCTCACTAGTATGAAAAGTGGTGGAAGTGGAGTAAACCACTTGTTGCCTGTTAGCTCAGGTTCAAGATGTAGTTGCAACTCTCATTAATTTAACAGTTACATGAATATGTTGGTAGTTTAAGGCCCGCATTTCTTGAAACTTCCTCAACTTGTGAAGTGATTCCTCCTTAATTTGAGGAGACTTTTTATGTGAATGCTTTCAGTTGCATGGAAGTAAAATACGTGAATAGGGGTTTAAATTTAATTGTCCTTAACCAACAATTACAGCAGGTGTTGTAAAAATGATGCTCTAGAATAAGACCCATATTTATAAACATTTCTTGAGGCTTCCTGAACTCAAGAGCGTCTTCAGAGGGCTTCAAATACTTGAGTTGAGAAATCCTAAGTTAGCTTCATAAATTACCTAAATTTCTCAAATAGTCCCAAATCTACAATTTCAACAGGTGTTATAAAACCGATGCTCTCTAGTTCTACTTACAGGTAGGATATGTTTAGCCTATATTTATTTATAAGCCTTGAAGATGAGTTTCCATAACTCGAAAGCGTTCGGCCAAGAGTGTGTACAATTATTAAATTCCTGGATTTCTTGTTCCATGACGAACTGCGTTGTTAATATTAACTTTTTAAGTGAATTCAACGACTTGCAGTCAAATTTTTATTAAGAATAAGTAGTAAGTAAGATAATGAGTAAGTAAAATACTACTTATTATTTAAAAAATTTGACTGAAAGACTTTGAATTCACTTGAAGAGTTAATACAATTATTATTTATTTACAATTAAAAATTGGCTGCAAGTCGTTAAATTTACAATAAAAAGTTAGATCGTTAAAAAGCAGGTCATTATGGAACAAGAAATCCCAGAATTTATTTATAAGTTACTAGAGTTACTAGTCTCAGCAAACCCTATCTTACAATAATGCTGATGCTTACCATAATACTCTATGGATCTGTCTGCTCTACAGCATCTTGCTTTTAGAGTAGACAGATGCTTAGAGTGTTTAGGTTAGCGCTAGCATTATCATTGACGTGGTTTTGCCCAAACTCCATTCCGTAATCAAGTGTTGTCTTACCTGTTGTCTACTGGGAACAGGGAAGTCAATCTCAGGAGTCGGCGTGGGGATGAAAGCGGGCCTTTCAGGGCGAAAAGCAGGAGCGGGCTTAGGAGGCCTGACCACGGCAGTCTGCTTGGGAAAGATAGACTGGGTGAAGAGGGTCTGTGGGGAAGGACCTGGTCCCTGCAGTGAAGCTGGATCTGGGTAGTTGTCTAGTGACTGCTCAGCTGGCTGGTCCTCCGGCTCCTCAATGACGGGCCTGGGGGCTATGGGGCGCTCCTCCAGTTGTTGAAAGTTCTGGATTGGTGGTAGAGCTGATGGCTGAACTGTGTTGATCCTTGCTGTACGACCATTAGGGCGACGCACCTTGAAAATTATAATAAAAATTGTTAAAAGTAATAACAAATTATCAATAATAGATTAAGTAAAATTTGAATAAAATAAAAAAACAAATAGAATTTATTATAAATTATTAATTTCATTGAAACAATTTCAGCTTTGACCCTAAGGTAGTGTGTAGTAGAGCTTTGGTCGTAATCTTTTTTTTTCATTTTCTAGAAATTGGCACAAATAGAAAACGCTTATTTTGATTTATTTATGTATTTATTGATAAAAAACACAACTGGCTGTAAAGAGACAAGAGGCTTTCAGCCCAAAACTTCTTCTACTATAGTCAAAATATTTCAATATTCCAAATATCTCAAGGATATGTTTATGTTTTCATTTGACATAATATAATTGTAATGAAATATAATATTCACTCTCCTGTATTTTTCCTCTTTATCTCACATCAGCTCCAAAACCAAGTATTTCTTGGAATGAAAAGTAATGAACTATTGGGTTGAATAGAACTAGTCACAGTCCATTTTAAAATATTTATTCAAAATTAAATCATGTTGAATAAAAAACTTAACTAAATACTTTCCTGAATATACAATGATGCTTCTTCTCTCTATACTTTTCAACTCATACTGATTTCCAACACTACACAACTTTTCAACTTATATGTATTTTCAATTTAAAAATATTTTCTAGATTACGTAATTAAAACAAGAGCTTACAAAACAACATGTCTTCCTCCATCATAACTAGCAGAGCAACAGAAAAGCTTCAAGCTTCTAACCAAGTGGCCAAGCCATCTTAAGTTGCCGGAAAAGACCCCACCCAGATTAATCAAAACAAAATCAAGTTACATACAAAATCATTTCTAATATTATTTTACCTTTTAAAGTTTAGTTTACTATCATTTTGTAGTAGTTGTATTAAATATCGATTTTCAGAACTATTTTCATTATTTTTATGTTTATATTTCTATTAAAATTTCTCTGTAGTTCAATATATATACTGGTATATCAAATTCGTATATATTCATTATATATTGTTATGGGTTCTAATAGCTAAAATAAGGCTGGCAACACTAAAGTTCACACTTGCACTTTATTTACACAAATTAGTCTATTTACACACCAATATTTGTTCAATAAGTTCAATTAATAAATAAAAACAGATCATCAAATGACAAGCTAATACCTATTTTCATGATGTTGAAGATCCATCTTGTTTCCACTAATATGTAATATAAACTTAATAAAACAACTTTTGAATGGAAATTAACTCACGTTATGGCGTGACGGCCGTTTCGCTCTGTTGTCTAGAGCATCGTCAGACGACCCACAGTACACTCGTGTGGGTCATCTGACGATGCTCTAGACAACAGAGCGAAACGGCCGTCACGCCATAACGTGAGTCAATTTCCATTCAAAAGTTGTTTTATTAAGTTTATATTACCTATTTTCAGTAATTATTTACAAGAATCAATGAATAAGAAATTACAGGCTGATCAATAATAAAAGAAACAAGAATCCAATAAACTGTACAAATGAATAATTAATTACAGGCTGATCAATAATAAGAGAAACAAGAATCCAATAAACTGTACAAATGAATAATTAATTACAGGCTGATATAATAAAGAGAAACAAGAGTCCAATAAACTGTACAATAATGCAGAAATAAATTATAAAAAAAGAGCAACTAATCACTTACAAAAAACACAGTCCAATTCGTTATTTGACAGTCCCAAATAATATCACTTTACACAACGTCTTTAAACTATTAGTAAGCTGCATAAACAGTAAAAACTTGTCTCTGCACTTGACACTGTCTAAAGACTGAATAAAGCACTGATTACTCCACTGGCACTGGATTGTCTCTTCTACGAGATCTGTAATACAATCTGTCATGCAGGTTTGAAAACTAACTGTCACGCAAGCTTTTGTAAAACTCAACTGTCTGGTTCATGTGGACTCCTTTATATAGCTGTTGTAGTTGTATAATTCCAAGAACTTAAATCACTAGATGCATCGAGAATCTTCAAGAAGAATGTAGAATTGACGAGAAGATCAATTGAGTGAGAGTTGCAGACTTGAAGAATAAGAGTGACAAAGACATCTAACAAGAGAGAATGAAAAATATCAGATTGCAGTTGCGTCTGTCCATGAAAACAATGGAGTGATATAAATAGAACAAGTGCGTGATTAACTGCTCGTTTGCTTCTGTAACAATATATAATCAGTAAGACAGTTAATAAAAAAGACAAAGTTAATCAAAAACTTGATTAACTTTGTCTTTTTTATTAACTGTAATAGTACATCTTGTGATACTAAATCTATGATACTCATCATAGTAACTGTGATACTACATCTTGTAATAGCTTTACCATCACAACAATAAAATCATCATAAACCTAATTCATCGATCATCAATCGACTCTTAATGTTATTTTTATTGATATATTTCCAAATGTATGGCGGTAATAATCTTGTGATGCTACAATAATTTAAATCTGTTGGAAAGCAAAATTACCAAATTTTATTTGAATGAGGCACTTTGATTGATGCGATTTCATTTGTATTTAATGTTATTAGTAATATGAAGTGGGGTAACGTTTTGTGAAATTCAGAAATGATGAGTTGAGTTTTCGCAATTCATCCATCCAATTATTCATAAAGCTTTTTTGTGTTCTACAGTCTTCTTCCATGCCGTCTCTTTGATATTCCAGACCACATTATTAGACTCATCGTCTACTATGAATATTGTTTTTTTTTGATCAGATAACTTCCTGAACCGTATTAAACTATGTAGGCTTTAGATAGATCAATATTATTATTATGATACAAGAAATTCAAAACAAATGTACTGACTGTACATTGTATTAGAACTCATCAGTAGGATTCCGCATAATTTTATTTTCAATTATTTTAATGGAAGGTTTATTAGGAAATAGGCCTAGATGCATGATAATTTTTTTCAAAAGAGTTTAGCCAGTTATTTTATTAGAAACTTTAAAGTTTTGTTAGGTTTTTCCCAACTTGGAAACTTAAAAAAATGAATCTATTTTTCATTGTCTGAATTATTAGGTTTTGTATTATGCATTTCTATTATATCTCCAACTTTTCTATTGCGGCCTTTCTCAAACTTTCTCAAAAATGTTTCATGTCTGAGCCAAGATTTTCTTGAATCTGTTTTTATTGAATACTACATATTTCGTTATTTCTATTTATGATCATCATTCATTATTTATATTATTTCATTACTATTCATTATATAAATATACCTTCACATCTTATTAATATTATTGTTTCAAAATTTGTTACATGTAAAGTCATGTGATGTAGAGTCGTAAAGTAACGGTACTGCAGTACCATTACTGCAACTATTAATTATTAGTTTTTCCCAGTATACAAATAATCGTTGAGTTTATGGGAGCCCGGTTACTTACCGGCAAATTTTACCAGCATCTGATTGGTCTATTCAAATTCATAGAAGATATAAAATTCGAGTAGGCCAATCACACAATCGTACACAAATCACAAAAACTCAACCATTAGGTCATTATTACAATCGACTTAACAATGTCTAGTAACAATAAATTGATGATGATGTAAATGATTATCATCCTAACTATACCTTAGCAACGACAGGAATGGGAGCTGGATCTACATCGAGTGGTGCTTGGTACCTCCTAGACTGCGCCCTGAATGTGGGCCTTCTGGGAGGTCCGTCCAGCGGGATGGCACCTGGAATCACTGGTCTGGGAGGAATTGGTGACCCACTGTAGTCCTCATTGCTGTATTGAGCAGAAACCATCATCAGTGCCAGAGACAGCATCTAAGAACCAACAAGCACTGATTTTAAAATGCATTTATTTGAAGCTAACAGTCAAAATGTACTGAAATATAAAATAGAACACTTTTTTTTATATACATATAGGTATTTCTGATGATGCCCACATGAGTCCGAGACTTGTGCATGGGTAATGAGGTGAATGATAACACGGATGTCAGACGGAGAAGCGGGATTCGAACCCACGACGGCAAGCTGAAGTTGCAACGCCCCAACCAACTGTACTAAGAGGCCCGCCTTTTGTATAGGGCATGACTCCGGTAGCCAATTAAAGTTATTTATTAATTCAATTACACTAAAATTCGAATCCCACTCCACCGTCAGGCATTTATGTGTAATCATTCACCTCATTACCCACGCACAAGTCTCGGACTCATGTGGGCATCATCAGCAATAAAAAAAATGAACGTTCAAGGGAGTTGAAAAGTTTTAAACTGTATCTTTGTTCTGGGTATGCGTCAATAAATTTCATAATTTCCTCTTAATACGCTTTAAAGAAGGATGGGAAGCTGCGAAAAACGTGGATCAGGAAGTTTTAAAGGACAGTATTTTGTCCTTTCCAATATTAAACTGTTGAGTATACAAAAGTGTAGAGTGTAGGATATATTTTTAAAGGTCGAAAACCTACTTTTTAAATCGAGATACATATTAAAAAATATATAAAAGAGTGATTTCAAAGTTCAAACATTAAATAGTGTGGTGGTCGAAAACATACTTTTTGTTAGATAATGGAGGACATTTTAATTTTATTATTTTCATGTGAAGAATGGATATTTACTTCTTATTTTGTGTGATAAGGGTATAGAATGTTTGTGGTTATTTCATGTTTTTTCCAATCTCTGCAGTATCTTATAATGAATTATAATTATATTTTTCCTGCACTCATCATTCCAAATTATGTTTTTATTCTTTAAATTTTTAATAAAATTGTGTAGGTGGCTGCTTCAATTTAGGTTTATAAAAACTCAAAAGTAGCCTACTCCACAAAATATTAAATTTTTTCCCAAGTATTTGGCACTGATTATTTTTGTTATATAGCTGTAATTTTTAAGATATCATTTTGTGAATTTTTCAAAATAGTCCTATGTAGAAATAAAGTAATTTATTTAAAGGTTTCATACTAAAATGTTTCACATCTTACTTACTAACAACTTGATCTTATGAAATAGAGGCTTGTCGAAGTAGTATTTTTTAAATTTTCTTTAAAGCAATAAGGATAGCTTATGCCTTAGGCATACCATTGGAGGAACACTGTCTTTGCATTCATTTATTGCTTTTATTGACTTATGTGGCTAAAATTATTTTATTTTCTGTTTCCGAATCTGGTTCTAGAATGCCAATCACAAGTCCCCATTTTTTCAAAGTCTATGCCCAATTTGTACTTTCGGCCCATTCACATAGTTTCAGGCTGAAACGTGAACCGTCCGTGCATTCTCTTAAGCTCTGTTATCTTTTGGCTGATGTGATCTAAAACGTGTTTGGCAAAGCTACAAAGTTTATTGGAATTATAAGCAATCCGGTACCTATACTTTCTAGCGTGAGCTATGCTTGGAATAATTTATTAAGGACCCGGCAGGTTCTTATTGAAATCGCACCGTTATCCGCTCATTCGTCTGTGCTCTAGCGCTTGAAAGGAAGATTCTAGACTCTTGAAACTTGTAGCTTCCGCATATTCCATGTGAGATTGCTATTGATTTTGGACTTTGGGGGTCGAATATAAAATAATTATGACGTAAAACAAATTTCCACTATAGGTTTTAGGGTAGTTTTAGTAAGAATCAAATCATTGGACAGCTGGCTAATTTCGAAAAAAAAGAAATGAATATCACGAAAGTTGCTGCTCGGCGCAATTATATATCCACTATACTTTTACAGTTCAAGCGTTGACGTTTTCATTTTTGATTGTGTTATTTTTAATCTTCAAATTAAAAAAAAAAACAAAGAAAATAGAATCTTAAAAAACACTTTCAAGTGGAAATTATGACACACGTTATGGCATGACGGCCGTTTCATTCTGTTGTCAAGAGCATCGTCAGACGATGATCTTGACAACAGAGTGAAACGGCCGTCACGCCATAACGTGAGTCATAATTTCCACTTAAAAGTGTTTTTAAGTTTTTATTATATTAGTCGATACAAGATGGAACATCATAGAAAGAAGATATTGAGACATGATATTATTATGAGATCTGTTAAACAGGAAGAAACAGGACTGCCTATGCGCATTTTTTGTGAATCGGGTAGCTTATGATATTTATATATTATATCAAATAAGTCTATTAGTACAACTGCTAATAATTTGTATTTTATGTGAATTTGTCGGGTCCTTGGATATTCCGTTGTATTTGTTTATCTATTTTGTTTTAGCAGAATTCGTTCAAAAAACATAGTTTATTCTACAAGTGATGTGTAATGTGTGTAGGCTACGTTTGTACTCAGAAACCAACTGCATCAATAGTAACTGAATAACTTAATAAACAAACGAATAGCCTAATAGAATAAATAAACAAATGAGTAAATTATATATAAATAAATGAATCAGGCCTACACTGCGTAGATATTTATAATCTAATATTAAAACTGAAACTTTTATATACGGTATTGTTTTACTCACTTATATTGGGGATGCTAGAGGGATGCATTTCACTTCTGAATAGAAGCTTCGTCAGCCTGCCGCCAGGTTTATGCTTTCTTGAATAAATATTTATCATAATTATTCTTTTATGCGCATTGACAGCGGCTTGTGAGACTTCTAATATGAAAATTAGCTGGTATAAATGAATATGGATGGTACCTTAATTTTTATTCGAATACTTTATGATTGTATATAAATACTTAGTTATGTGCCATAATATGGATGTTTCACACGGCTGCGGTGCTTCTTCACACACGGTTATATAGCGGTCTATTCACTACGGTATATGTTTTAACAATATTCACTCATAAAGTATAAGTGGAGGAGTGGAGATGGAACTATAACTACAAAATGTTCAGCTTACCTTCTAAAATTTTGATAGAACATAATTTCTCATTCAGTAGTCTATATATTATTACAAAATTATATGTCTGTTACACCAGTAGGCCTATTCAATTTATTGGTAGGTACCCGCCGTATAACGTTGGCTGTTTTTCTGGAGCCTTAAGATTAAATTTGATATAATTTCAAAATAAATGCACCCTCTACCGTACTTTAATGAAACATATTGTTAGAATAGAATAGTTTATTTATTTTTCCTTGACGTGGCAAAGTTTAGACTGAAAAGTCTACTCTTCCACTTAACCACGTCCATGATTTACAATGAATATAACAATACTGTAATACAAACCAAAACAAAAAAAAAAAAATATAAAAAAAAATAAATTTAAAATAAATAAATTGTTACGGGTTCTAATAGCTCAAATAAGGCTGGGAACACTAAGTTCACACTTGTACTTTATTTATACAAAATTAGTCTATTTACACAAATTAATTGTAATTTCAATAAGGAAAAACAAATCAACAAATGACAAGCTAATACTTATTTGCAGTAATTATTTACAAGATTTAATGAATAAGTAATTACAGGCCGATCAATAATAAAAGAAACAAGAATCCAATAAACTGTACAAATGAATAATTAATTACAGGCTGAACAATAATAAAAGGAACAATAGTCCAATAAACTGTACAATAATGCAGAAAGAAATTATAAAAAAGAGCAACTAATCACTTACAAAAGCACATTCCAATTCGTTATTTGACAGTCCCAAATAATATCACTTAACACAACGTCTTTAAACTATTAGTAAGCTGCATAAACAGTAAACACTTGTCTCTGCACTTGAAACTGTCTAAAGACTGAATAAAGCGCTGTTTACTCCACTGGCACTGGATTGTCCCTTTTACGAGATCTGTAATACAATCTGTCACGCAGGTTTCAAAAACGTAACTGTCACGCAGGTTTGAAAACTGACTCACTGGTTCACGTGGACTCCTTTATATAGCTGTTGTAGTTGTATAATTCCAAGAATTGGAGCTCACAAGACACTTCGAGAATTTTCAAGAAAGCTTGGACTAGACCTCGATTGTTCTGGACAAATATAGAATTGACGAGAAGATCAATTGAGTGAGAGAGTTTCAGACTTGAAGAATAGGAGTGAAAAAGACATGTGAAGAGCAAGAGAACGCAGATTGGATGTCGAAGTCACGTCCAACCATGAAACCAATAGAATGACATAAATAGAACAAGTGCGTGTTTAACTGCTTGTTTGCTCTCGTAACAATATTTTGTTTCAAAATATTCAGTATATCGTGCTCACGTTCATAACAAAAATATACTAGTACCGTAAGTGTCGCTGTTTTAACAAAGTACGGTACCTATACACTTGCCTTTTGTTACCTTATTCTTGTCACCATATTGTGTCAACCTTCTTGTATATTAATGTAGCCCAGGTCAATCGTCGATCCAACAAAACGCCTAGAAATGCAATGTTTTCTTCCTGGTCTAGTTGAGCCCATCTTCATTTATGTTTGTTTTTGAATTGAAGGTATTGACATTTTTTACTATTTATTGTTAATTTCAACTGATCCAAACTACTCCCTTCACAAATTTTGTTTAGGCCTATGCTGTATTGTCCAGAATATTGAGGTTAGTTTATTAGTATTATATTGATTTATAGTGTTTCTAGTTATAATAGATTTACAGAGTTAGCTTTGATATTAGATTGTTCATAAAGTATTTCGCCATCACAGATAATATTATTGATTCTTAATAGCGAATTAGCATATTATTATGGACCTGGATTATGAAATTAAACTGCCTACATCCTTCCTCAAACTATACCCTGTTGTCAAATTCAGGGAATTTGTGTACCTTCAGGGAAGGTACCCAACCATAAATATTATTTATATTATTTATTTATATTATTTATTTATATTATTTATTTTTTATTTATTATTTATATTTTATATCTATAAATTTCAACAAGTGTGTGATATCTGTATGTGATATAGGAAGTGATAGCCGAGTGCCGTAGCAGGTGTCTTTTCAATCAGAGATAAGCTACGAAATTCCTGGGCCATCCTTGTAACGGTGACCGATTGGATTGGCCAGCAAAAAAGACTGTTCTCTGCAGTAAAATCACTTCCCGATGGTTCGGAACCCACCTAAAACTGTAGGTCCAACTCATCAATGACCATCATCCAATTCATTACCCACGCACAGATCTCAGACCTATGTGGGCTTCATCCTCCGAAAAATATCTATATCATTATTAGCTAGAATTCGAATTGAGTTAAATAATTAATTTGATTTTTTTTTAATTTCACCCATATGCGTTTCCTTTTGCTGGAATTGGAATATCATCTCAAGTTCTTCGTCAATAATTGGAATATTTTTCATTTTCAACATTGATTACTAGTGTCAGCGTGCAGTTCATGGATTAATAGCAATATTTATCGGTTGGCTCACAGTGTGCACATCGGAGATTACGGGTCATGTCAATTCGGCATTAATTAACTTGACGGCAGTCGGCTAGCACAGTACCAGTAATCAATCATTCGTTTCCAACTTAATATTCACCTCGTGTTCAATACGGTCGCTACTGTGTCTTCTCCATAATCCTGTCACACTCTCACTTTGTCAACCCTCCTCCACCTCTCACTTTATTTTCTCTGCTCATTAGCCACGGCTATGAGTATCAAGACATACTGCTCGATAGCAGGAGACAGGAGAGAGCGAGAGGGAAAGATCTTTAGTAGAATATATAATATACATGCTTTGAATTATTTATGATGGCAAAGTTATAATTTTTGGGGTTCACTTCCCCAAAAATTTGACTGAGTAAAAATATATAGTTTTCATTGAATTATAAAAAAAGTGTGTTCTGATGTGACTTCGCTGTGGCCTTTCGGGAAGTGATAGCCGTGAGCCGTAGCAGGTATCTGTTCAATCTGATAGAGGTAAGCTGCTTTCTCCTGGGTACTCTTTGTAAGGGTGACCGATTAGATTAGCCAGCAAAAAAGATACTGTTCTCTGCTGTAAAATCACTTCCGACGGTTCGGAACCCACCGAAAACTGTAGGTCCAGCTCATCAATCACCATCATCCAACTCATTACCCACGCATAGGTCTCAGACCTATGTGGAGTTCATCCTAAAAAAAAATTATTAAACGCAACCAAGAATAGGCCTAATCGAACTAATAAAGAAAATTCAAATTTATCCATCTCACTAACTTACATTTCTTTATTTAATTACCAGTTAACTTCACTTTAAAATAAAATAATCTTCAGCTTTCATTTAATACTATTAATAATATCATTGAACATTATACTTGTAATATATTGTATCTTGTGACAGTATAAAGAGTGAAAGAAATGTTCTGTTTTCAATGTAGGACTTATTTGTTTCACAAAAATCTACAATCTTTGTGAGGGGTGCGTGGGAGGTTTCCATTTAAAAAAGAAGAAAAGGTTTGAGAACCCTTGATCTAAAGAGAATGAATGTAAAAGACAGTGAAGGCATTGAAAAGAGAGAGAAAGAGAAATATATAATACTTAGATTGAAATATTGGATGGGGTCGGATTGCGCATGTGATCAAGAAATTACTAAGCGGATTATTTCTGGGCCCCTGGCCCTAACCTAACCTATAACCTCTACCACCTAATTAGGGTGGTTCTTGAATTCTGAGAACGACTGTGCGCAGTTAGACTGAACCCGAAATATTACTGAGGCAATATAGTCTTCAGGGTCAGGAGGAAGAGACTTCCAGAAAAAATTGAAGTGTGGGGAGTATTATTTTCACTTGCAAAATATTTATTCAATCATTTATTTGAGCCAAAAACACGATATTACAGTAAACAGGCCAAGTCCAATACAGGTCACAATCATTATACACATAGTAAGTCACAAAAACATAAATAAACAACAATAAAAGAGCATATAAGCTAAAGCTGTCAGATATACTTATATATAGCTGTCACATTATATTGATCTAGAGATCTCTACTGCAGAACATTAATTATGCGGATCAATATTATTTGTTTGATATGGCTTTGTTAATTTCATCTGGCGCTTTCATCTGACCAGAGATAAAGGAAATAAGAAGGTAGCTTATTATTAACAAAACCTATTCTAAGCACCATATGAAACTATAACCAAGCATAGCCTATTAGGAACTTCTTCAAATTTGTTTCTGCGTTAGGCCCATATGCATTCAAAAATAGTTAATCAAAATTAGATTATAATTCATTCATAGTGAGCATTAAACAAATTATGACTTGGAAAGGGGTGGTTGAACGAAATCTTTAGAGAACTTACTGTTATACAGACAATGAGTAAAAAGATGGAAGGAAATTGTTATGTACAGAGAAGATTTCCATAGAGATCAAGGTTCACTTATAGATGTGGTACAGCAGAAGAAAAAGAACATTTCAAAGATTCAAAATTATTGTCCAACCCAGTATTTATTTCTTAAACCATGAATCTTCACAACTTTTTGCAAAACAATGCTTTTCACTTATCTCTGGATTAACATATATATATGGCATAGCCTACGGTTAAAATATCAATTTTCAGCCTCACTCTTCTATACTGATTAGATTGATTCCTAATTCAATGGAGGAAATAGAAAATGTTAAATAATATCTACTGTTGGATCCTGATTATTTCAATGTGTATCATAAAGTTCTGGTGGAAAACAACTATTTTCAACGTTTAAACAATTTTCCTCTAGGTCTAAACAATACAACTTTAATGAAACTAGATATGGCAGTTAAAGTCAATGGACTTCAAACAATCCGCTTTCAATGGTATTATCCATCCTATATTATAATGGGCAGCCAGGAGAAAGCCTTTTGTGGTGGAAGCTTGGATACTATGAAAGCAAATATTGATTATATGTAATCTGATACCAAACTTAGCCACAACAAAGGTTACCCAAACCCAAGTGAAATGTGATATTACTGTCATAAATTGAATCTAATTGACAACAAAATTTGTCTTGGTCCTGGCCGCTATAAGGATCCATCATAGCGAGTGGTCATAATTCTGAAGACTTGAGGAACATAACTGACTCGTCTGCGAACTCAAATGGTTCAGTCTTGTGATTACACTCATTTTTGACTCAATCCAAAACCATGAAAACATTGTTTCATTTTTGACCCAAATATGCGTTTGTCTCCTTTTTACAATAATAACTCAGGCCTGAAAACTCTATTTTTTAAATTGTATTCTTCATTGAGATTTTTCCCATTTTTACACAAAAATGGTTTCTTTTCTTTTTACAATAATGACTCAGGTCTAATAACTCAATTTTCCAGTTTGCGTTTCTTATAGTTTTTTAATCGAATTCGGGAGCTTTTGCTCTCTTTCCAAAATAATCATTCATGTTGAGAACGATTGTAGTGAAAATGAAAATGGAGAGAAAGAAGGAACAGTGTTTCTTGGTGTTATCTGCTATGTAAATGTTTACTTCTAAGCAATTAATCACTCTTCTTTTGGCACTTTTATGGTGTTTACTTGGAGCTTTGTAGAATGTTCTAGTTGTTTGATTAGAAATTAATGGAATCTTATCGAATATTGTGGAAAGTGCGAGTTTCCTTATCTGTTTGTTTAGAAGTTGATAGAAAAATGGAGAGATCTCTCGATTGTAAAAAAACCTGTTTCGATTGTTAAAACCTATTTAAGGCGAACGCATTTGTAGAAACTAGTTCAGTCTTGTTTGAAATTCGTCGTGATAAACAAGTAGTGACAGTTCTCTGTATTCTGTGCCTATATAGTGATAATTCTTTCTCCTATTTAATTCATACCAGTGGACTCTACTAATAGCTTTTATTGTATTATGGACTTGTGCTATGTAAGTTTAATTGTTCTTTTAGAATATTATTGGACAGTTTATTGAACAGTTATTATTTAATATTAGATTGGCCTTTTAACTTTTAGTGATTGATTTTTGTTCAGTAATATTGAAAACTCTTTATCAGTTGAACAATATCGATTTATCTGTTTTTAATTGCTTGTTTTTCTGTAAGAAATTACTGAACAGTGTGAATTGTAAATTATTTGTGATAATAAAGTGCAAGTGATAAATTTGAGTGTTGCCAGCGTTATTTTAGATATAGAACCTGTAACACTATTTTTCAGTTTTGTGTTTTTTCATTGTGGTTTTCCTCATTTTTTTATCAAAAATGGTTTTGATTTTTTCAATAATGACTCAGGTCTGATAAAATCACAATTACTCAATTTTCTGTTTTGTGCTTTTTCGCTGCAATTTCACTCATTTTCATCTAAAAATATCTCGTCTTCTTTACAAAAACAATTAGATCTGATAACTCGATTTTCTCAGTTTTGTGTTTTACATTGTGATTTTACTCATTTTTGATATGAAAACAGTTTTTCTTTTTTTCAGTACTATTTCAGGTCTGATGACTCAATTATTCCAGTTTTGTGTTTTTTCATAGTGGTTTAATTTATTATTGACTCTAAATAGTTTTTGTCTTCTTTTAAAAATAATCTCTCAAGTTTGATCGCTCAATTTTACAATTCTGTGTTATTGTGATTTCACCAACTTTTGAATCAACATTTTGTTCTCTCATTTTTCCTGGTAATTTTACTCAGGTCTGACAACTCAATTTCTCGAGTTGTTCGTTTTTCCATTGTGATCTTACTCTTTTTTGACTCAATGCTTTTTTTCTGTCTTTTATTCATGGTATCACGATCCATTTTGAATCTTAAAGTAATAATTTACGGTGTGCTGTAATATTATAATTATTATTATTATTATTCTATTATCATTATTATTATTATTATTATTATTATTTTTATTTGTAATAATTGTAGGCTACTAATATAATTTTCGTTTCATTATGTACCTCAACGGAATCAATAGGCAGTGCTGAAATGCAAAAATAAATAATAGATAGATTGACTCTAAATGTACTAATTTGACAAGTTACATAGTAGGCCAAATAAACAAATTAGAGAAGGTAAGGTGATTGATGATTGATGAATGTCATTGGGAAAATGATTCGCCCCAATCCCACTTATTTATATTACTTATAACAATAACAAATGTTATTATACAGCAAGGTATTGAGGAATGGTAGCGAAGTGAATGTGAAAAAAATCATTCCAAACGCTTTCTCAACTATTATTGAAAAGGAAAACTATTCAGACGAGGATTAAGTGAAAGGACAGACTAGTTAATATTTTTAAGTACCGGCACACGGAAGAGAATCTTTACGCAATTGAGCTATACATAGTATCAATATGAAGAAATCCCCGTGCATTCAAATAAGGCAGCTGGATTGTTTTTTAACAAACTGTGAAATAGTTTGCTTGTCCTTGTTGACCCAGAATCGGAACAATAGCTCCATCGATGTACACTACTTTAATACTCTGGTCTACTTCTTGGACAGACCAGTAAACAGTTTTACTAACTAATTTTGCTGCTAGACAGCTTTTCAGAGTCGCGGTTACCCAATTAAATTGATGTTTTTTTATAGTTTTATAAAGGACATTTTTATATAAGTGCTATCGTAATGGAAAGTATGGAATTCGATGTGTTGAAAGAATTTTCTTAAAAGTGATAGGAATACTATGTTAAGATTAATTATTACTGTGGAACGATAACGTGGAAATTATCGCCACTATGACGATGTGAATGACAGAGGTGTCCACCCCCCTAAAACCTCATGACGCACCCCCCTAAATTTATCACCAGCCCCTCCATAAATTAAACCCCCCCCAAAAAAGCGAAAATAAGCCCCCCGTATTCTCTGTGAAACTAAAATAAGAGTTATATACAGGTATTGAAAGAATTCAAACACAGTGGATAATATAAAAAATGTATGTATATTTCATGAGATTCTTTATATAGGTAACATTTTTTTTGTTAAGGTAAAAAGAAATATCAATGAAACGAATATACATGAACTTCATTATAAATCTATTGTCATTAATTGACATTCTATTTGGTGATATATTTTTGAATGTAGTCACGTTATACACGATTTCAATCAGCTTTACCCCACCCCCCTAAAACTGTTTTTGGAACCCCCAACAATAGCCTGTGAATGAAGACAGGGGTGGATACACGATGTTTCTGAGAGGATGTGCGCACCGGGGGTGTAGAATAACCCCCATGGCGAGGGGGGGGGGGGGTAAAATGTCTAGAAATCGCTTTTCAGTGAAAAAATGTATGCTAGTTTTGGGCAATTTTGTACTATAACATAAAACTATCGTCTACGTGTTCAGACCTCAAAACTGATGGAAAGTAAAAAAAAATAATATTGTTCTATTCAAGGGGGTAGAACTAGTAAGAAGGAAAATAATAGATATACTGTACTTTCAATTACCTCAGCTGTTTTCATTCTTACATGAACTGCTCTCACATACTATTGATGTAAATGACGATAATAAACTTTTATTTACAACAACACTTTTGTGAGTAGTATCAAACGCGTTTCAGGACCTGAGTCCTATCCTCTACGAATAGAGAACACACTGATACAAAGATTATTTATTACACAGAGCTAGAACAGTGTATGCATTCTCTGCTCGCTACTACTGAAAAAAGTGAGTGCTGTTATTAAAGCAAGTGTATAATCGTAATTAACATCGACATCTTTCCAGGTATATTATTTATGTATTAATTAAAATTAATTGTAGTTGAGCACATAGTTTAAGCATATTAAAAAAACATTGATCACAAAATTCCAGATGGTCACGTTATATTTCAAAGTAAATTTCATTTAGTTCTTGCGTCATTGTCTATGAGAGATTAGGACTTCTGTTGCTTCAAAATTAAAGTTAAATCAGGCCTCCTTGAAAATATTTGCCTTCCCGTATTTTTGTTCCCCACCTTTCTTGATTCGGGTAATGTACATACTATACTTGGAAATTTGTTTTGGAAGATTTGGGGACTCCCTCGGAATTAAAAAAAATCCCTCCAAAACCACAATTTTAGCGATTTTAGAAATCTTCTTTGACTCTTTTGTCAAAAGTTGTCTCCAAAGTCTTGTTTAAATTCCAAAACTTACTTTGTCTCAGGGGGAGACTATAGTAGCCACTGTGATGTTATATAGAAAGTGAACAAGGGCACACTCAGACTTCACACAACATGATGCAGTATGTAGTTCAAATTCTCAAATTTAGTAACCCCCGTTATCCCTACAAACAATTTTTCAAAGGCTTTAAATTTTTACATGCTTTGTATTTATTCTGCCTTGGCAAGCTGGATAGAAAGCGCTGTCTCACAGTATATAAATCAGAAGATAGTTCCAAATTTTCATATTTATGGGGTGCTCCCTGGCGTCCCAGCAAACGATTTTATGGGGATTTGAAAGTTTTGTATTCGAACCGAATTGGTAAGCTGCGTAGAATGAGCTATCATACAATATGAAACAGTTGATACCTCAAATTCTCATATTCATGGTCTTCCGTGGCGCCCCCACTACTTGGATTAGAACCGTATTGGCAAGCAAAAAAAAATCAAAATTATTTTATTTCCTCTTCATTTTACATTAAAAAAAACACAAATAAAAAAAAGGAAATAAATACCCACAAAAGCCAAGCCTGAGCATGGGTATGAAAATCACAACTAAATTGTTGAAAGTGAACGCATCTTGCTTACTAGCAGCGTAGAATGTGCTATCGCTCGATATGATGGAGCAGATGGTACAAATTCTCAAATGTATGTCGTCCCCCCCCCCCCCAAGGCATTCCCGTTAATGATTTTTTGGCAGTTTTCATGTTTTCACAGGATATTTCTGTAGGTTTTCAGGGTTTTCCGTGGTTTTGAATCTCAATTGCATTGGTAAGGTGAGTAGAAATAGCTATCACACAATACGAAGCAGTGGATAGTTCAAATGTTTATATTCACGCCCCCTCTGACATCAATAGCTAACAAATTTTGGGGGTTTGTGCATGAATTTAGAGCTTCATAATGTAATAAATATAATTCCAATTATCTACTCATATCACTCAAATCCTACTCAGATTTAAGAAGCCTTTCCCCAGAGATACTGTAGCTGAAAAGCCCAAAATCGATATTTGCTCCTTCCTCTGAGCGCCCCCCCCCCCCCCCGTTAAATATTCTCTTGCATACTTCTAAACATCCCCGAAGTTCCATTGCAATCAGATAAACGGTTTAATTATATAGATGAAAATGCCCAAAATCGATATTCCCCCTTTTGAGCCCCCCTTTCTTTGCGGTGAATTTTTTAAACCCCCCAAAGTATCATCGCAATCGGGTTTAGGCTGGCATAAATGACACACACAGTATTTGATCGGCCTTTTAACAGTTAGTGTTTGATTTTTGTACAGTAATAGTAATATAGCAAATCTTTATTAGCTGAACATTATCGATTTGTCTGTTTCTGATTGCTTTATTTTGTGTTAGATATAACTGATTAGTGCGTGTTCTGGATAATTTGTGTAAATAAAGTGCGAGTGTTAATTTAAAGTGTTGCCAGCATTATTTTAAAGATAGAACCCATAACAATATTAATATTCTTATCGTAAAATATTTGATTATAAAATTTAATATTGAATAGAAAAATAGCAGTAATCAAGAACTCTCATCCAATAAATGTAATGATGAAATTTGTGTCTACTTGTATCTCAACTTTCTATTTAAATGAAGTGCAGTTGGCGAGCTTGAAGCATTTTAAGCACTTCATTTTCAATTCTCAATTTGACGCCAAGCAAACAACCTTGCCGGCATTTCATTTCCGTTTCAAGGTCATTTATCCGAAGTGAATGCTGCATTTTGCACTTGTTTATTACATATATGATGACTTCCTGGACATTCAATTACAATTACTGTACACAATTAACATAGAAAAATCTCTTTTCGGGGGACAGAGGCAATCAAGAATTAATTTTTTAGTTTCGGAGGGGGGATAGTGTGCCTACTAGTTAGCATAGCCCTCTTTCCAAGATACCTTCGCAGTAGCATATCTAGGAGTGTCCAGAAAGAAGAGGCTAGAGATCTCTATTAACAAATTATAAAGATAATATGGGCTATGACTAATTTATTTTAAATTTCTTTTCGGGGAATCCCCTGAAAAGTTTTTGAAAAATAATCTCTCTGGTCACATTCTAAGTGAAATTTAGAAAGCGTTTCAGTTCATTATTTAAACTTCTATTTACGCATTTCTTATTTTTTCTGAATAATTTATTCTTCACTTTATATTAGTCCTTTTCCATCAATCATTATTATTTTGTTTCGCTTATGTGATGAGTAGCCTACACCGCTTTATAAACCATTATTATTCTTGTCGTTAATAGGCCTAACAGCTAACAGCTATACATTTAGAGGATTAGGCTACAACGAATCGTCAACTCCAGACACTTGACATTTAGAACGGCTAAATCCTTGACATTTTGGAAGCATCTTCACAACAAAATAGGGAATGAGTTAGCAGGAGAAAGATATAAGTCTACCTCATTCAATATGCAACAGTTTACTACCAAACATAATATATGCTCTGAATCTGAATAATCTTCTTGATCTGATACTTTTCGGGGCTCCAATCACAGATCAAGTTTCTTCCAACTAACCAGTAATTTTAGGATATTCGATCTTATTTATAACATGTGAATTGAGAATTCTTGCCAAGGAAAGAGATGGGCAGGATATTTGAGATAAGTTCAATGCCGTTTAACTGCTACAAAATATCAAGGTCAACTCACTAATCTAGATTTGGCCTATTCATACTATGTGACCATTATTTTTATGTCAAAACTGATATGAACTATATCATTTCCTCCATCAAAAGTAATCCAATCTTCTATGAATATTCTAACCTATTATTGAAAGGTTAGCGGTGATAAGAAAAGTGAAAAGGAAAATTAGTGAAAGTGAGAGACTTATGATTCATAAGCTACTGAGACTCTGCGCTTCGATGAGTGGTCAGCAACTTTATTACATGTTTACATGACGTCATCTGCTTCCGGTGGTACGAAACTCACATAAAACTTTAGGTCCACCATTCATGAAACTATTGTCAATCACCCACCTCATTACCCAAGCATATATAGTTGATAAAGATTTTTATAGTGTACAAGAGCTCGTTTACATCAAAATTAAGCTTCACCTCAACTAACTCATGTATTAATTAAGTAGTGTATAAGGTTTAAGGTAATATTGTGTGATAACTAGTGTATAAGATTGGTAATATTGTATGGTAACTAGTGTATAAGATTGGTAACACTGTTTGTGTCTAATTGCTGATCTTAATTGAGTCGTATACTCCTTAATCGGAGTCTCCAAGACGAAATCTACAAAAAAAAATAAAGCACAAGTCATGTGGTACTTCTGTTGATGCGTGATAATCATGTGGGCATCATTAACAAGACAAACCCTCAAAATAAATTGTGATGAGCTACTATTTTATTTAATTTTTTAAATAGCTACTTTTGTGCTAGTCCGCTAGTGATAATATTTTCTCTGTTTCAGAGAAATATTCAAGACACGATGTGCCGAAGAAAGAAAAGCATTCTCAAGCTCGAATCACAACATAAGTCCTAAAAAATATTTAGTAGGTTGCAGGGTGTGCTCATGACAAGTTTGTAATATATTTAGCAAGAGAACTTATTTCGACTCATTTTTAAACTCAACACTACCTTAAAACTCTTTTTGATTCAACTAGAATACTTTCATAGTTAGTGTAGACTATATGAAACGATGTTTTGCCGTCTAAAATCAGATATTATCGTAAGTACATTCCTTGAGCTCAATTCCTGAACAGTAGAAGATGGAGAGAAAGAAAAATGAAAAGAGAGAGACTTGGGAGAGGGTGAGTTTGTAGTGGAAAATATCTGACGTTGGAAAGGGAAAACTAGGAGTCTGGAGGCAAGCTAGAGTTATGTCACATTGCACAGCCCGGCTCGCATTTACTCACTTTAGCCCGGGGCGTATTAATACTGAGAAAGCTGAAATGGAAGTCAAGGATCTTTTACCTTAATTCAGTCTACTGTGTACAACTCCTTGATGATGTACAGCTGCAGGCCTGTAGCTGAACTGAATAACTGAGCTTCAACGCGCCTGCTAATATTTTGTTTTCAGATACAAATTACCTTTCCCTGACAAGCCCCATTCCCCATTCTAATACTTTTAAGAGAAGAATACTTTTTCTTTGTAACTCCGTATATGTGATTATAATGCTTCAGATAAAAACAGGAATAAAATCTACAAATTGATGCAAGATATAAAAAAATCTGCTTTAAAATCCGTTTCAAAGTTCATCTTTGTTTCCAGTAAATCTGGGTTCTTCACCAATAAAGTTATCAATTGCTTTTTTGTAATTGCTCAGTTTATAGCTATAGATCCTATAACTTCATATCATCTTTAATAAATGATTTGAATAATACAAAAACAAATATGTCGAGGATAATATTTGAATTTTCACTCTACCTGTTAATTTTTTCTTGTAAATGCCTATTCTTTTTTCTTTTTTTGCTGATGATGCCTACATGAGTCCAAGACTTGTGCGTTGGTAATGAGGTGAACAATAACACATATATGCCAGACGGAGGAGCGGGATTCGAATCCACGGCCGCTGAAACGACAGCAAGCTGAAGTTGCGACGCCCCAACCAACTACGCGGCCCGCCGCTTCTCTTTATAGCTTGACAAGTCTGCCATTAACTTTAATATATGACTATATTCAACTAAATTTCAATATATACGGTAAATAACTATATATTCATTTTCATTCTTCGTATTGATTTCCAATATTATGAAACCGAAAATGAAATGCCCAAAATTCTGGTACAAAATTCTCAAATGTAGATAGATGAGTCGTTTCTGAACTAACGGGATGTAATAATAGTTTGATAGTATATTAGACTTCCCTATTTAGTAGTTTGAGCAATTTTTTTATACTTTTGCTGCTGGTGCCTTTGTAATTTATGTCATGTGAAATTGATTATGTTTATGTTGATCTACAAGCTTATGTATTTTTCTTATTTATTCTAATTCAAGTTTTCTTTGTATGTTTATTTTTGTTTGGCAATAAAAAAAATTATTCTTCACTTCACTTCACTTAGATTTCTCTGGTCTTCATGTATTCAACTAATCCATTTTTTGTTCCAGATGAATCGAATACATGTATTGTATATTTATAGATCTTGATGATAGTGCTCGGTTAATGAGATGATAGAAAAAAATGACAGACCTAACCAGGTATCGAATTCAGGTTGCAGGTAGCTAGTTTTATGCGTTGAACACTCTAGAATGTAGAAATATTCATTCTGTCAAGTCACTAGAATTGATCAATTCAAGTTTTCAACTTTGTTGTTTGTTGTTAATGTTAACGAGTGGAGATTCAACATTTAAACTCAATTTCAGCTCTTATGTTGTAGGCCTATACTAAAAGTCTATATAACAACTTATATTTAAAACGAATATCAATTAGCTTCACATAAATTTTTAAGTAAAGTATTTAGTAATTAATATTCGTCTAATTTTTATCAGGAAGACAAACTATAGCGGTTTGCTGATCCATTTATTAATGGCATTAGAAATCGCAATCACTGTTATAAAAATTAATAAGAATTTATTGGCTGTTGCATAACAATTTAGTTTCAAACCGGTTCAAGTGAACTAGCTCATATCTCAACTCATTGCTTTTTAATGTTTATGCTTTGCTTCACTTATATGCTAGGTCTCTGATTCTTTAAAGGTGACTTCCACAAACTCTTTCCTTCATGAGTTGCTCTGCAACTTCATGCTGATGTATCAAATACAGTTGAATAACATAACCTTAATGTATTCAATCAAATAATCAATATTAAATACATGACTTTTTCATACCATAAAATGATTTTTGTTAATTCATTAATGAATATTACATTAATGTGGTCATAATTATTTTTAGTAGTAATTAATTCATTATATCGCTTTTTTTCTTACTTGTTTAGGTTTATTTCTTTTTCTTCACATACATTAGACTAATATTCAATTTCAAAATAACTTTCGTTTTCCGTTTTCTTCTTTTCCCTAATTTCTTCTTTTTTGTAATTTGTATTATATTATTGATTTCCATTTTGTAATTTATATTACGTCAGCAACTGCTGAAAACCCCATAAGGCTTAACTGGACCTTTATTTGGAACTTGTTAATAAATAAATGATTGAATTTCTTTTGCTGTCCAGGGCGAGAGTTTTATATGTTCAGCCTTCGTTATTCACTCTCGTATAAGAAATTTCTTTCAATTATGGACAAACTTAACGTGTTATTCTATTGTTTCTTTAGACATCCATAGTGGGAAAATAACAGCCTCTACTAAGCCTATCATGTAGCCGTCTGAAGATGGTTTTTGGAGAGTAACAAGTTGGGGGCAACTAACGAGGAAGCAAGCAACTAACAAATTCTAATAATATACTTTGCAGATGACAAAGCGATAATTTTATCAGATGAATATTGGAACGAGGTACATTTAATTGCTGAACACAATATCCTAACAATTAAAGATTGGTTAGATAGGTACCCGGTGGTTCGGAACCCACCTAAAACTGTAGGTCCAACTCATCAATCACCATCATTCAACTCATTACCCACGCACAGGTCTCAGACCTATGTGGGCTTCATCCTCCAAAAAAAAAAAAAAAAAAAAAAAATGTAACTCTAAAGCTCCACTCCGAATGCAACCTCGACAACTGCACCTGTACAAATATAAATAAGAAAGTTACTAGCACTAAATATCTAGGTGTTTTAATAGATGAACTGAATAACTGCATGTAAAATTCATTTGCAAGAGAATAAAATACCTATTTTTAAATACTATGAAACTAAAAAATTCTAAGTACAAATCACCTGAAGCTGTTACATTACGCTATTTTGCAATCCATGATTCTGTATGGTTTAACCCTGTTTAGGCTGCTACAATATTGTTCATCTTGAGGAACTCTTCATAATGCAGAAATTAATAATTAAATCAATTTTGATTAAGCTAGACTCTATTCAACTAACTTAATATTTAGGAAGGTACTGAATTTCTTATAATGACTGTCAGACAGCAGTACCGTACGTTTTGAATGTAGTAAAATAATTAGTTAAGAACAAAACTGCTTTTCCTTACGCTAATTACATTGTTAGCAGCCAATACAGTTTGAGACAAAATTCAAGTGTATTTCAGATCTATAAAACCAATACCGTATTGGATCAATCAGGAGACAGCTGATATACATAAGTACTAAAATCATAAAAAAATGAAAAATAAAATTCCCAATCAATACCTAAGCAATTTGATCAAAATAAGCAAGAAAATGAAAAATTTCTTATTTAGCTATTTTGCAATTAAGTTTATTTATAAGAAGTTCGTATATTCATTTCATTGATATTTCTTTTTTATCTTTAAAAAAAATGTCACCCATGTAAAAAATCTCAATATATATAAATAGGCTACATTTTGTATATTATCGACTGGGTTTGAATTTTTTCAATAGGTACCTATTTTAAAAATCTTCTTTTAGTTTTACAAAGAATACGGGGGGCTTATTTTTTCGATTTTTTTGAGGGTTGCCTAATTTATGGGGGCACTGGTGATAAATTTAGGGGGGGGGGGGTGCGTCATGAGGCTTGAGGGGGTTTGCACCCCTGATTGTAAATTGTCACTCAGAAAAAATATGAATATGTGGACATATTGTGTTGTCAATATCCAAATTAACAATTGAATAGGCTTTAGAGCTTGGAAGTTTTTTCCTTAAATACTGTATTATAACTTTATGTGTAGTCTTATCGATAGATTTTGTGAACTATTTTATGTAGCATGTATACCCGTATATAGCCCAGCCTTTATATAATTTCTTTAATATCCTTTATGGTGTGAATCTACCCAGCTTATACAAGCATCTTTAAAATCTTCAGCATTTACGAGTGATGAATAAGTTGCCTTACGAAATGTGTCGTTAATATAATTATCTCTCTATTTCAGAGGCCAGTAAGGTTCCTGGAACTTTGCTTCCTGAGGTCCAGTCAAAGTGGTTGCATACTCCAACAGCTTTGCAAACTTCCAGCTTGCCTTTTCCTGTCCAGCAATTTGAGCATCCTTCGCTTTCAGCGGGTAGACTAATTTAATTTTGAGATTTTGGGGAATCAAATCACCTTTGATCTCTGATATTGGGTGCATTTTATTGTTCAATCGTATCATATCAAGGTTACCCAAAGTATAGTAAACTTTAAGTAAAGTAAACTTACTTTAAGTTTACTTTAAGTAAAGTAAGTAAAGTTTAAGTATAAGTAAAGTAAACTTTGGCCCTCTTAAGCCAGAATAAAGAAATTTTGAAAACTTGAGAAGTTATAATTATTTTTTTATCATGACTCAAGTCAGAATATAGTAAGAGACTAATAAATAGCAGATGAGATTTGTTGTTATTGTTATTTTACAAAATACAATTACAGTAGAACCATAACAAGCAATTAAGACAGTAACAGAATCACTCAAAGTGGATAAACTTTCACAAGAATAAAATGTTATTGGCATGTTTATTACTTGTAGCATTGAGATGACAATTTTCAAATATCAGTTCACTTCTGCTATACGTAGACTTAATCCAATGATTCACTTTTTTCTTGCATATTGTCCTAGCTATCACCACCAACCTTGAATAATAATATTTTTGGTAGAATCTATCAATGAACTCTATATATTCCACCATTGAAGAATTACAAAAAGTTCAAGATTTAACTGAATCAAATTAGTTGAGAGTGAATCTCTTATCATTATTACACTACAGTATTATCTTTAAATATTGCAGCGGCTTATAATAGTTTATTCTTCATATCTAAATTAACAGGAATAAAATGGTATCATTAAGGTATTTTCGCGATATCCTGCTATAAAGGATTACAATGAATCCAATTGTTGAAAAGATGGCAAAACTCCTGAAAAACAGCAAGTAATGCTTAAAAATAGAGAAAAGTGATTGACCTTTCCAAATTATGAATATTTAAATAATAATGGCTGACTACCAGTCTCTTAACTATCCTTGTTTTTTAATCAGATTGCTTCCGATGTTTGTCTCAGCCACAGCCAAGCCCCAAATCCTTCTCTCAAGACACTCGGAACTATGAATGAATAATAGAGAAGTACGCCAGAGTTGCAGTTCCCCAGTGACCAGATCAGAGCCAACTATTCAAGCTAAACTGTCCAGTATCCAACCCAGTGAAAAATGAGTATATCTGAATGTTGAAAATGAATCATGACGATTCGAAAACATTTTAGCCTAAGTGAGTAATTATTTATTCTCTATTAAAATTGACTGCGAGTCGTTAAATTTATCGTAGAAAGTTAATGATTATATCTATATTGAAGAGCTATTTATAATCAACTTTTTGTTGTAAATTTAACGACTTGTAGTCAGTTTTATATTAAATGAATATATAATATACTCACATTCAGCCAATTCTTGGATTTCTTGTTCCATAACGATCTTCGTTGTTAATATTAACTTTTTGTTGTAAATTTAACGACTCGCAGTCAGTTTTATTTAGCTATTTATTGCTCTTTCTATATTATTTATTGCTCTAATATTCCAAAAATTGTGCTATCATTGTAATAGTATGCATCTGTGTATGAATTCCTTACTATATAAAAAAAATCAAACTATCAATTAAGATTTTTATCATTATCGCTTGAAAAAGCTATTATTAGGACGATTACGATTATTATTATTATTAGCACATTATCTAGGACGCTTGAAAAAGAGGTAATTCTTCTTTGGAGAGGATTAATAGACATAATCATTTCTTACGTGAGACCATGAGATTTTATTGGCTTATTGACATAGACTGTTTCTTATCCTGATTTTAATTTTAAATTGTTTGGTGTAATTGTCAAAGGAATAAACTAGTTTAAATAACGAATACAGACAATTAGAATTTTTAAGCAAAATATTCAACAAGTTAGTACAAATAATTCGATTATTATTGACAGCTTTTTAAAACCAACTTGTACGAATGATGGATTCTACTCCCCCCCCCCCACCCTCTCAACATCACCTCAATTGGAAAATTGCAGCTTGAACCATCCATATTATATTTCATAATTGGTGAGAAGAACATGTTCCAGTTCATAAAATAACATTTCAATAGCTTTAAATAATCACGAAGTCCAGAATAAAATTAAATTAGACTTAAAAAGTAATGCTTAGTCCTATTGATAGATTTTTATTGAAGTAGTACCGATCTTTTTTGCTGTACTTACACAACATTTTGTACAGTGTCCATGCCGTATCATGTCTTTAATGATATATTTTCATCTATTGACGAAATACATATTAAAATATGTTCTGAAGAATCACAAATAAAGAAAATGGCATTCAAATTACATAATTTAATATTAGATTACATCGATAGGCCTCAGGCCTAGATTACTCTTTGGCTACAGGTGTCATTCCCAGTTCCCACACTCATATGTCCGGCAAGTGATCCACTTTGAGTCACGAATCTAACTAAAACATTCCTCTTACTATTTATGCGGACTATCCCTTCGCCACCGTTTTGCAATGACCACGAGAAAGCAAACGCCTTGCATTGCTCAATCTCTCTTTAGCGACAGAGTGGCAATGGGCCTACTGGTCTACTTGGGCTATTGAACCAGTGCAACTTTACAACTAAACGTAGCTATCATGCTAGCCACTAATGCCCTTCTACCGATCTGACTGCCAATGATTGCTTCTTTCTGGTCTAATAGACTACTTTTTCCAGTTATCTACCTGTATAATCTTGAAAAATGTCAAAGCCGTAGCAATAATAAACCGATACAACTGAGTATCCGAGGACTCGACGCCTGGCGTGAATCAAGGAGAGGTATAAAGGGGATGTATCCCCCTGAAATTCTCAATTAACACCGGAAAAAAAATACTTTATTTGTATCTTTTATGGGATTGAGAGCCATTTTTAAAGTTTGTATCCCCCCTGAAATATTTGCTTGTCTAATACCCCATGGATTTGCTTCTGCCTAACACTGGGATGAAATACTTATAAGAGTAACAATGTATTGTTCTATTGGCTATTAATATCTTAATATGATTCTTGCTTCACAAATTGCCCATCGGCAGCCTTTACAATAACGTTTCGTTTTTTCTTCTAGATTTGAATCTTATAAGACTCCTTAATACTTTTTGTTTAACTTTTTATCTAGTTTGGTGATGATCGAAAATTTAAGAGGATATTCAACACAAGGTTTAGCGGGACCTTTATTTGGAACTTGTAAATAAATAAATGATTGATTGAATACAAAAATCGGCCTTCTTGTACCATATAAAAAAGGTGGATAAATTGGTTAAGCAGCCTGCAAATTTTTATTTTGCAATCGAAGTGAACCAGCTGGTAATGTTATGATTTCAGCTAGCCTAAGCAACCTATGGTCTGTTCCACGAGTGCTTGAATTGAAGCTCCACCCTTACCCTAACGTGTCAGACAGCTGTGACCAATAGGTTAGAAAGGTCATTGTGCAACATGAGTCACTTTCTAGTCCACAGTCATCCCTCAGTCTTCAGCCAGCATGCTGTTCTATTCTAGATTTCGCTTGATTCAAGTGTTTTTTTTATGGTTTGGCTTTCGACTCGGCCGACCCTCACGTCATTGACTCAGTGGGCGGCCGCTCACTCCAATCTCTCATGGAACACATAATAAATTCTATGGTGTCAATCTATTTCCCATCATGATTTCTTTATTCGAGCCCCAAGCTTTAAAATCAATAAAGACTTCACTTGGACTACGAGGAAGCTTTATACCAAGTTCAAGAGTTGAGAATCTTACTTGCAAGACATTTTTCATGGACGAGAAACGGTACGACTTTAATAAGTCTGTTAAAAAAAATAGTTGGTACAAAAACTCGATACAGTACTGTACGTATTTTGTTTTTATTGACACTTGCACCGATGTTTATGTTTATCTATGATAGGCTATATGTGAAGGAATACGCTCGCTTTTTGAATAAAAGCAAGACTGGCACTAATTTACATCAAGCCCACTCTACCAGCTATGACCTCGAAGGTAATCTGAACAGAGTTTCCACTCCAGTGATCCCTATACTTACTAATTCCATGGTTGAAGTTTTTTCTCAACTATTTTAACAAAATACTATCTACAAGAGTAGTTTTTCTATGGGCTTCAAAAGAATCTTCTCGAGCAATCAAAGACTGTGAACAGCAGCTTTTACTAATTTTGTACTTTAAATCAAGTCAAAGAATCCAACTAAATGTTATTTTGATATTTAATTGATAATAAAAATAAAAAAAATTAAATAAAAAAATTGATGTGTTTAGTTACAAAAATGTTATCAAGAGTTCTCATCAAATCGATGAGAGATGGCAAGATGACCTGTTCCCAACACACCACCAAGTTGAAAATTTCAATTCTAAGCGATCATATTTCACATAATTCTGCAAAGAAATGTTATAATGTACATGTATAATGCATATAAATGTATAGCCTAATGAAAATTGGTCGGTTCTGGTAGCGCAGTTGGTTGGAGCACTTGTCTGTGATAAGATAAGGCTCTGGTTGGCTTTGTTTCCACATTTCATTCAGCCACGGATGTTCCACATCATTCTACCATTCACCTCATTACCCACGCAGATGTCTCCAGACTCATGTGGGCATCATCCGCAATAAAAAAATATATCAGGTTTATAATTTCGCAGTTCTTTCAATGGCATCATCTCAAAGGAGTGGATGGGATGAAATCCAATTCTGGTAACGATCCCGGTGGAATATATTTCCAATATACCATATAGCAATGTAGTCTACACATAATATAGTATTAAAAATCCAAAAAACTTTGAAAGAGAAGATGACAATTAAAAATCGAGTGCATCGCCTTAAAAAGAAGATTGATGTTTAAAATTATAGAATTCTCAATAACATCCATAGATCTACAGCTTTCTAGTGTCTTTATTCAAGAAGTAGCTAATTTAAAAAACTTTATTTCTAGAGTTTCGCTTAAAAAGGTAAGTAAACAAATAAAACTATGTTTTCCAATGTTGAGAGAAGCATCTAACTCTCGTGAATAGACTGAATGCAAATTTCATAATTCCAACTCCACTTTCGTTTGCTAATTTCAATGACATCATCTCAAAGGAGTGTTTGAGATAGAATTCCATTTCGGTATACGATCCTGGTGCCAAATACTCGGTATAGCATATTCTAACCAGAATTGTTCATTAACATTGTGGGGTATGGTCTTGCATGGATCATCGCGATAGCGGTGAGGGAGAAGCTTGCCAGAACCGTTCTTAGATATCGGAAATAGAATTAGGTTCCTCAGAATCGTCAAGGACGTTTGCATAAACAATAACTTATTTGCATGCGCTTTTGTCCTGATGCATTATTAAACTTGACCCCGGTCGCTCCCACTGCATCACTTATTCAGGCCCAAGAGTGGTTGGCTGGCATAGAGATCGTAAAGAGTGAGTGAGATGTGAGAGAAATGATTTTTGGACCAAGCACTCACAAGTTTTGCTCTCAAATTCAGGGTTGCCTATAACAATGGCATTAGTTTGACCTGATTATCCATACATGTCCATGAATGAACAAAACTTGAAAAACAAAAAAAAATATATATATTTTATAAATCTATCTCAATTAGAAGTATTTCAATTTTTTTTCATTTGTTTCTTGCTTGATCATGATTAGATTCAGAATCTCTGCCTAGAAGTATCTATTATGATTATGTTATAGTAACTATCAAAATATGTAGTTTTTTATGTATAATACAAGTATAGCGTTACAAGATTGGTCGAAAATTAGTTAGTTTATTCTAAATCGAACTTAGAACAACCTTACAAATTTGAACGGGCTGCTTAGCGCAGTTGGTTGAAGCGTCGCAACTTACTGTCGCTTAGCGGTCATGGGTTTTAATCCCGCTCCTTCGTCTGGCAGCTATGTGTTATCATTCACCTCATTACCCACGCACAAGTCTCAAACTCATGTGGTCATCATCAGCAGTTGGAAAAAAAACACGCAATAAATTCTTCTCTATCACTGTTAAATCATGAAAAAAAAACACGCAATAAATTCTTCTCTATCACTGTTAAATCATTCGAATCACTCAATCAATTTTTGTTAAAATAGAGCACAAAATAAATATCTTATGTGTGGATATAATATATCATTTGCAGTCATCAATGAATGATAAGATAAACCAGTTAATCCTATGTTATAGATTCCTTTCTTCAATTATAGGTACTACGACATTTTTTCGAGTTTTCTCTTTTAAAAAAGTAGGAATATTGAATTTATTCAATAAAAATAGTCTAATAAAGATTGTTAAAAAATTACATTTTGTGTAAGAATTAAAAACTTTCCAATAATAATTATTATTTGTGCTCCATTAAATTGATGAAAGAAGTAACTTATTTCAATCATATTTTGTATTCATGTGACTGTTAATGTGGAAGAAGAAATCATAAGTGAAACCATAATCAAAACTATAATATTCCATTACACCTTGACAACATTGATTTTTTTAGTTCGAACTGGTGATGCTTCTGAAGAAAATATTCAAGCATTACAAAAACAACATTTTCCCATTCACCATTAATGCTTTCACTTTAGAATTTCCATGTTGATACATGACAAAGAAGCTTAAGGCGATGTCCGATCAGAAAGAACATGTGGATAGTTCGAAATTCGAGTGGGCGTAATAAAACACCACTTCCTGATAGCCTTTGTCCACCGATTCCGCACTCCCCTACCGGCCCGTCCCGGTTTTCGTGCAAACCTATAGATTATTTCTGAGCCATTTAAGGTGCGTGATTCTGATGCTGAAGAAAGAGGGATAGGAGAGGACACATACGAAGAAAAGGTATGGAGAGTTCGGATAGAGACAGCCAGTGAATGATACCTTCACATTAACCTTCAGCTCTGAGTCGCTTTCATTTTCACTTTCAGCATTGAAGAGTCAGAATATAAAGTCCGGAAGAATCAATCTAAAAATGCGTCAATACTTGGTACTTGAATTTGGCTTGAAACAAACTCGTAATCTTCACTCACATCCACGAATAGAATATTTTTTAATTTAAAGGAAGAAAGGATCCAATTCGCTTAATTGAATAAGATACCTTGAATACTATCGACATAGAGAAAAGTTTTATAACACAATATGAAAAATAATTTAATATGATAAGTAAATTACCGTAGTGTTTTAAAATTATTTTTTATTCAAAATATCTTAACTTTATACATAGCATGAAGCATCTTACATCACATGATTGCATGACTTGTGACACTAGCTGAGTTTGCTTCTTACCTGTGGACAGAAGAAAAAATGGCTTTGAGCAAAGGAACTGTATTCAAGTAACGTAAAATATCTTTCAGAAATTAGTTGAGTGATCCTTGCTGATGTCACTCTATTCTCATAAACATTTACAGGTGGAACACAGAGAATAGCATGATAGGAAATGACTGCTGTGAAAGAAAGACTGATCTGAAGAAAGAAAAGCTGTGTGGTGGTAGCGGTAGAAAGATGAACTACCTACCATATGGAAACATATCTGTGAAAAAGTAAAAATATATTCTCAGATGAACTGAACGCTCTAATAACAAACTCGACTAGTAATGTTTGTAATTTGAAAAATATATTTGTTAATTAAATCCTTGACAGAGAATATTCAATAGTGAAAATAAAATCACATTCATGACTTGATAATTTATCAGCTTTGATAGGTCGTAGTATTTGGTATTGAGTAACGGTCTATTGAACTTTTTTGATTTGTCTAAACATGGTGATGGTACCAAGCTTGACAAGTTTTTTTACTGAGTGAATGACATCATTGGTCTGGTTAATGGCTTGCCTAACTCCTAAGAGTTATTCGACTTCTAAGCGGGTGCAAAAATCACTCCTTATTGGCTTTACATTTATCTGGAGCTATGATGCAATCAATATTATTAACCTTAGTTGTCTCAGACGTGATTTCACCAGTAGCCATAGGCGTCAGTGGAATTTGGAAATCTGTAGGATGCTTATTGGTTTATAACAATCATTAGCACCTTGAAACTCAATGCTTTGAGTGAATATAATCAATAATTATATTGAAAGACTTTGGCCGAAAATTGAAAGACATTTTGCCGATAGGACAAACAAGACGTGATCCCCAATCAAAACTAATCTGTGGTCAATTTTTCACCTGTGATTTTGACTTGTAACTTGAACTAGCATTTTACTAGGTCTTGCCCGGGAATCCAGTTGATTTTTTCTTTTCTGGTAGATAACTACTGATAATAGCGGTTACAAACTTGAATTGAGTTAAATTTCATATTAAATTTATTAGATCCTTCAATTTTATTCATTTGTAATCCAAGTTTTAATTCAAGTCACTTAATTTAATGTTTTTTATTGATTCATTTCTAATAATATTAATAGGCAGAAATAATTTCCCAAATTTCCACATTCAAACCCAAACAACATTGGATTTAGTTAAATTACGAATATTTATTATTGTTTTATAAAAGCTACCGGCCAGTTGTACGAAAGAAAATTAAATTTGACCACCGTAAGATGACGTCATCTTACTGTGGTTGAATTTTCTTTTCTTTTGTGGAACTGGGCGTACTTGTCTATTTTGCTGATTAGAATGGAAATAATAGTTTCTCTGAAAGAAAAAAATCAGATTAAACTATGAGAAAAATTATACAGATTAAATAATTTCAAGGAAATTGATTTTGAAAATAGAAAACTGATATGACAGAATTGTCTTCTGTGAGCAAATAACTTTCGCTCATATCGAGATTTGAACACAAGTTCTCAAACATGATGAGCAACTGCTCTACGCACTCAGCTATCAGATCTATCAGAAAAAGTTTTCTTGGATCTACGAAAGACAATAATAAATATGACAATCACATATCTATGATGGGACAATAACAACAACTCTGTTGAATTTTTAAGTTTAAAACATCAATTTTGACAAGTCTGAAAGGAAAATAAATAAATTGTGCTTCGAAGAGCACTGAATGGAGTTTAGAGGAAGCTATGTACCAAATTAAGTGCTCCAAATCGTTTCCGTTGTTGTTAAATCCGTAAGACCAAAAAATACACACAAACCCACAAACTATTCACTCTTATTATACAGATTATAATCAATAATTAAAAATTTATTTAGTTTTAATCTTTTAATAGCCTAATAGTGAATAGCTAATTTTTTCATATATTCGTAAGTAAAACGTGCTATGCAGAACTGACTTTTCGGGTCGCAGTTCTTCTTCGGCGCGTGGTGTAGTAACGGGTGAGCAGAGGAGGCGGACCGCCCCGGGTGTCAGCCCAAGGGGGGGGGGGTGACAAAAAGCAGATCCAATAAGGTATTGGTTTTAAATGTTTTTTAAGACATCATTTTTCCTGATAAATAGTAGAGAAAAAAATATTCCGGTTTGTGGTGACATGACAGGCGACTCAGTTGAGTGCGATTGAGTAGAGGAGAGAAATTTAGTCGTACGGGCGATTGTGCAGGAGCAGTGAGTGTCGAAATATGTGACACAGCGGCTACTTATCAGCTAAATTAATTTTCATTATTTGAAGAAATTTGTTCTGTTATACTACTGCCACTACCCTCAGAGAATCAGTGAATTTGTTGATGCAGGTGTCAGGGGCGTAGCCAAGGGGCGTCCTCGGGTACAGACACCCCCAATTAGCGATGACTCAAGCACTTAATAGATTTTAATCCATAATGTAGGTTGGAATACTGAGATACAGGGTTCACATGAACGGTATATGTATTTTTGGATGAGGGCTAATACTTTTTTAGTGGGCTAATACAGAGATATATAAGGGTTAAAAATAATGTGGGAGGATCTATGCATAGAGACGCTCAATATACTATTTTAGAAGGGGTATCCTTAATTTTTCCGGGGGAAAATCCCCTCATTCAAACAGGAGAGTCATATATTCTGTCAAAATTGTGGAAATGAATCTTAATATTCCGAGTTATCGGCCTACTGTGAAGGTAGAGGTTAGTAATGAAAGTTATAAAAATTATTAGTTTCATTCATGAAAAGCAAGTCATAAAGGAATTTAATTAGATTTCGATGCATAATATTATTCCAGTAAAAAAATTATAATTTATCAAGTAACAAATTTGTTAGAATGAATTTCAGTGGTAGGTGCTTTTTACTAATATTGGACAAAGGCTACCGTTTACGGTGGATCTGTGGTCAAGAAGTGGGGTGCTCCCAGATAGGGGCTGGACCCAAAAATTTGCCATTTTCAAGCACAAAGGAATCAATTGAATTTTTCTACAAAAGATTATGGTGCAAGATGAATGAGTTTGTGTCTAAAAGCCCTTGAGAAGATTATTTTCTATTTTCTGCGGGGGAAAACCCCCGACTCCCTTCTATTATCTATAGAAGAGGTATTTGTTTTATTTGAAGTTTTTGAGGGTTCCTTAAAACTATGTAATAATTCAAAATTCACATGTTTTCTCTAAATTCCAATAATAGAATCTCAAGTACTATCCCCAGAGTGAACCAGATAATTTGTATTACTTTACTGAATCACATGCTGTTCAAGCAAGCTATTTCAATATTTTAAATTAGCCTGTCCACATTCTGAATAGTTGCGATATGCAGGCCTAGGCTAATTAATTGTGCGGAGCCCAAAATCAAGATAAAAATAATTTTTTTTATTAATGCCCCCGGAGCCCCAAATTTTAAATATTTACATAAAAATATACAATTCTACCATGAGTGGTACAAAATAAGAATGAGCTATGAATAAGGTGTCGTTTGTTAACTGTTTGTGAGAAGGTGGTTGGGGGGGGGGGGGGTGTGGTTGTTCACAAGTTGAAATACCGCCCCGGGTGCCAAAAGACCTTGCTACGCCACTGCTTGCTTGGTTGCAAATTAATTTTATTTTTTTTCATGCGATTATCGGTCAGCTAAGAACAACGAGAGTATTAACATTTTATGTACACTTCAATAAGATAATCATTATTGTGTTATTTAGTTAATAAATAGATGATTCAGATCACAACTAGTGCATTTCAATACGAAATCAACTTTTCATATGAGATTACAAGGCTGTCAAATTGAACTTCTGTCGAAATCTCTGGTCAAATCAAAATCGTTAGTCGGAATCTTTCTGCAACGCTTATCTCGAATCAAATCGATCTCGGGGTAGGTGTTAAGTTTTTTTTTGATTGGGCTCTGTTAACCAACCAACAGTGCTTACTGAATGAATAACAGTGTTTACTATTGAATAATAATAATAATAAATAATAAATCATAATAAATTTATTTCTTATCAGATACAAAGATACAATACAATATAAAATAACAAGATAAACAGAATATTCATAAATCATTAAAAAAATAATAGATAAGTCTTGAATAATTAATTGAGTGGAATACTGCTTCACACTGTGACAAGTCACTGATCTGTATAAGAGGAACACTGTTCCACACTGAGACAAATTATTATGCGGAACACATTGTGTTCCACTACTCGCGGTTCAAATGATATTGGACGGTTGAGCATCATTTGCTGGCCAAAGTCTTCGCTAGGACCTCAATCGATAGTTTAGGTGATAAAAGACCCTTCGACTCTCCGTTGATAGAAATCAGAGCAGGAGGACACGCCCAAGATAAGAATGCAGTTTCGCTAGTACGCAGTGCACTCCTCTAAATTATACTGTGCTCTTAGCTGAGCTCAAAATAAAAACTCTACGCTCTTTCTTTGCACCAGAAAAAACTTTCACAATAAAAGTTCTATTGTTGCGTATGAATGATAAAACAATAAACTTTGATCGATTACGTGATACAGCTATTCTCTGACATTCAGTTTTATAGCATTAATTTCTACAGAAATAATGATTCACTTGACGGGGACAAGATCTAGCATTCCATTGCCTCCTCAACGGTGTAAGTCAGTCTAGAAAGTGATGTAAACCTCTTTATTTCTACCTGCCGGAATGAGAATATTGATGACATGAGATTATACTTTGTCCTGATGTCTAGAAATTCAAATAAAATGTTAGAGACATTGCATGTGTAAGGAATTAGGTTTAAGTAATAGCTTTGTCATAAATAACAAAATCCTATTTTCATATATGAGCGGGTAATATGTGTCGATATAGAATATGTTCTGTTTGCTAGAATTTTTATCCTCTCTATCAATTTCATAGAAGCATTTCCGGATCTTAATTTTTAAAATAAATTCTTCATTATTCCTATAGGATACCAGCCTGAGAAGAGTATGAAAATATCTCCTGGACCATCTGGACCAAATTTCTCCTACCATCATTTGTAGTCCAGAAGTCCAGTCACTAGAGGTTTGACGCGGGAAAAAATGAGTAACTCAGCGAATTTCTTCGCTTTATGGAGTCTTAGAGGATTTAAGTCCAAAAAGTTGACCTGCTCAAGTTTCAAAGTACGCAATCCGGTGGCTAGTGCAGGATGCCCCGAAACACCGAAATTCCGGCTTTGTTTACAGCTTTTCCTATATTGAAGTGGCTCAATAGCATTTATGATTGTCCAGAGTCTCAGAAACAGTATTCTAAAGAAAAAATACTGGCTGCAAAAATCTATAATTTTTTTTGAGATCCCCACTTGAATTTTAGCATTTTTTGGTATACACGAAAAAATGTTTACAGCTCTGCCTCAAACTACTGGAGATAAAAAGATGAAATTGGTTTTTATTAATTGCAGAGAGCTAAATTATCTCCAGTGCAATTTTGAATTGTTGATGCAGGGGTGCCCACAGGGGGGGGGGGGGCTATGACGCAGACTGCGTCATTGAAATTCTTGGGGGGGGTTCCAAAAAACGTTTTGGGGGGGGGGGCGTGAAGTTGATTGAAACCGTGTTTAACGTGACAAAAATTCAAAAATATACTACGAAGTCACCAGATAGAATGTCAATTAATGAAAATATATGAATATGAATTAGCTAAAATAGTTATGTTTATGATTTGTGCAGGAAGTTATTATTCAAACTTAGCAACACGCTAAGCGAGTGCTCTGAAAGTGGTTTATACAACTTTACTCTCCTTAACAGTTACTATAGTTAATCAGCAGAAAGAGCAATAAGTCGATTTAAAATTATCAAAATCAGACTCAGTTCAGCTATTGGAGACTCATGGTTGTCCAACCTAATGGTTCTAGCTGCAGAAAAAGATGCACGTGAGTCTATTTCTAACGAATAAATAATTGAAAGGTTTTCTTTTTCCTCATCCCAAAGACAAAAACTTCTATGTGGGGTTTAGAGAGATAGATTTAACAAGCTTAGAAGGTGCCTAGCTAACTTGTAGATGGTCACAGCCTACAAATTTAAAATGTTTGACTTCAAACTGTTGATGTTTTTCATGTATTTTACGATAACTACTTACTAATAGGTAAGAACTGCAAAAGCAAAACTTACTAATTACTAAAAATTCAGTAATTTTTCATAACTATGTCTTTATTTTGTTTTTGAAAGACACTTCTTTCGATTGTGTGTTGTAAATAACTATGCATGAAATGTGTGCCTTTTATGTACTTCATCCATACATAAATTCTCCCAAGATACTACACTAAGTAAATAACCTGTTGTTTAACTACTGTCCAATAAATGACTTAGTATTTTGAATTTTTGTGTTTTACAAATGAAGTTATTAACTCATTGTTTTCACTTCCTTTAAAGGAACAACTTTGCAGAATTATTTAACGTTAATGTAATTGGTACACCGAACATAAACTTATAGGTATTTAATTTTTATTGAACATTGTGTATTTGTAATAATATTCTATTGTTTAAAAATCATTTAGGTTCAAATTCTTTTTTTGCTATTTTGCAATTAAGTTTATTGAGCAGAAGTTCATATATTCATTTCATTGATATTTCTTTTTTACCTTAAAAAAATGTCACCCATGTAAAACATCTCAATATATATAAATAGGCTACATTTTGTATATTATCGACTGGGTTTGAATTTTTTCAATACCGGTAGTTATAAAAATCTTCTTTTAGTTTTAGAAAGAATACGGGGGGTTTTTACGATTTTTTTTGGGGGGGGGGCTAAATTATTGGGGGGGGTTGGTACTAAATTTAGGGGGGGTGCTTCATGAGGCTTAGGGGGGGTGGGCACCCCTGGTTGATGTATGATTGATCATTCTCTAGATATCAAACAATTAAAACCTCAAATTTTCAATTTTTTGTAAAATTTACCTGGGTTTTGAAAAAGGGAAAATTGGAACACATTTGGTCTGAGAGGATGAAATTGGCATCATTCTCTTGGAAATTTAGTGCCTCCCGTGACTGGACTAATGGGAGTATTGTGACATTGTGAGAGCTAATAATCAAACAAAGTAAAAGTTCTCTGTGATGACTTCAACAGCACAGAGGAACAATTAATTATGTCGTTCAGTCGTTCGGAGTATAATGTGAGTGATTTTTGTAAACCAAAGAAATACAATATGAGGCCTCAGTAAAGATTCTATTTGGGCAATAGGCATTCGAATTTATTTTGTGCTTGGTATAGTGACGCAAGGTGACCTTGTGTGGAACATAGAAATGAATCACACGTCACACTCGATTCTATTTGGGCAGACTAATTAATTTTCTTTGTGCTCCACAAAAATCAACCGCTTCACGTCTTCAAGCCAGCCTTTCTATTTGCTGCTGGGAATTTTTGTTTGGAAATACAGAAGATTATTTAAGTAATAATAATCGGAAGACAACACTTGGGTTCAATATTTGTTTAAATTACCTTTCGAATATCACTTGAGAAAATGAGAGATGATATGCGGGGGCGAATCCAGAAATGATCTTAGGTGGGGGGGGGGGGGAATAAATGAGAAATCAATTCGGCGGGATATTACTTAAAAAAGGTTCTTACCGTCATAAAAGATACAAATAACCCTTTTTTTAGTGCTGGTTGAGAATTTGGGGGGATACATCCCCAAATCTTCCCACTTTGTTCCGCGCCGTTTATTATTGTATTGATCTAATTATCACATGAAAGCTCAACTCTGTGAAAGACAAGCTCCGTCAATAAAGACACTATTCTCCTGTAAAATCACTTCCCGGTGGTTCGGAACCCACCTAAAACTGTAAGTCTAGCTCATCAATCACCATCATCCAACTCATTACCCACACACAGGTCTCCGACCTATGTGGGCTTCATCCTCAAAAATAAATATGTAATCGATATTTCGATACACATGAACTGATCAGGAAACGATCGATCACCGCTTAGAATTTTGCATGATGACATAATTGCAGTGGAATGTGGGTCAATCTTTTTAACGCCAGCGCAAAAAAGAAAACCGGTACATGACGGTTGAAAGCCAACAAGGCAGCACATATTATAGACTTATTCAAGTGCAGTTTACAATCACCACTGAACTAAAATTATTGTGTGTACAGTACCTTAGTGTGATAAGAATGTGCGATTGAATTCATCCACAATAAGCTCAATCATTCAATCTGAATTTTTGTATCAAATACCTAATGCTCAACGGGAGTCATGCATTTTGAATCTTGATCAAAAATAACATCTCATAGCGGCATAATGTAGGGATTGTTAAAATGCAACTCGAAGGCATGCATAAGTCGATCTTGATTCGCCCAAACCTGATTTGTTAATCTCTTTCAACTCCTGTTATATGAATGTAATGGAATGTTGATCAGTTTCTAAAATAATATTTCTGAATGGTCGGATCGTGATCGGTTTTAATAGCAGTCGAACATGAAAAAAGAAACAGGAATTTCAAGAAGCATTTTCACACCTTGTATCTTTGATACTAATGTGTTATGCAGTCTACCAATTAGTGCAATAACTGGAGCAGAACGAAGAAAAGATGGAATTAATAACACGGGGAAAAATCGGAGTTATAGAAATTAAAAATGTTTCAATTAAATTTCAACCTTTGTAATCATTGAAGGGCCTGTTTTTTTATTAGAAATGACCAATTATTACCATTTTGAGTCTTGTTTTTTTAGTAGCGTAATATGTAGCCTGAAAGTGAGAATTGAATGAGAAGCTTTATTTTGAGGAAATTAGAATCGACCACGTGATTGATTATACACAATTTTGCGCACTGGAATATTTGATAAAAGAAACGAACAAATTCAATTAATGATTTAATTTGACTTTAAACCTAGAAAACTATCTGGACAGTTATTGAAAAAGCGTAGATTGAAAAGTATTCTGTAAACAACCTAACACTTGGCACAAATTACAAAAAACCCTCTATTGATTAAAAAAAGGAATTCTGATTTCTTATTTCGGTTCAGTTTGATCATATTTTCTATCAACATGGAACCGCAGTTAGAAGAGTATCAAACTTGAAATAGACATTTATCCAGTTTAAATGAGCAATTCGGACTAGCAAACAACAATCTGTTCCCGAACTGAGAGAGACGATAGTTTTGGATAGCTCATTGCGCAAGACCACTCACTCATGGTGACAACAAGCCTCTCATCCGATCCGTTGAGCATAGTTTTGTAGGAATCCAATTATAAATCAACTGAAACATGACCGACGACAAAACCAGAAATTGAGATTTACATCTCTCTGCTCACCTCCCTCAATGTCTTTCAACTATTCCCCCTATCCGTTCATCATTGGTATTACCATACAAGCAAAAGTGAAAAAATCACATAAAAATTCACCTTCAGTTGTAAATTTAACGACTTGCAGTCAGTTTTAGATTGTGAATGTATAATATACACTTGGCCGAACGATTTCGAGTTATTGAAACTCATCTTCAAGGCATCCTAGATAGGATGCTGGCATCATATCTAGGATGTTGGCTATCTAGGATGCCTTGAAGATGAGTTTCAATAACTCGAAAACGTTCGGTATAGTGTGAGTACATTTATTATATATTCACAATCTAAAACTGACTGCAAGTCGTTAAATTCACAACAAAAGGTTAATATTAACAACGCAGATCGTTATGGAACAAGAAATCCAAGAATCAAAACTCAGTTTTTGGCTGCTTTGAAAGAAAACTTGTAAAGTTTCAGAGGAATTTGACAGAATGAACATCATAAACAGAGTGACTATCATAAGTATGATGGTTGGGGAGGGGGGGGGGATGTTGATTGCTTTTATTTAGGGTGAAGTTTCGACTGTTGGTCTTCTCTCCCACTCAACCCTATCTTACAAGGTTTATGAGATTCATAAAAATCAGGAAGTAATATCAAAAACAAACTAGGTAATGAATAAAACTCGGTGATATTTCAAATATTTTCTCTGTATTCCACATTTCTCTATTGAAAATTCATTCGAATTTCATGGAGCTATTTTCAATGTTCTTACAATTATATCTTGATTATCATCATGATATTAATTTTACTTAATTCAAATAGAAATTTAACAATTTAAAAGACTGCTCCCAAATTCAACACGCTCTGTGTAGCTCTGTCATCCAGGGGCATGTATAAAAGTCATAAGTTTCAAGTAACAGTGTTTATATTATTAAGATATCGTCTCCCTAATCTACTTCTCTTTCATTTTCCTATCATTTCCCTTCTCTACTTGTGTATCTATCATCAATCTACACTTCACGACTTGAAAAATCACTAAATATCCAAGGATACAAGAAATAATATATGATCTGCCTCTTCAAAAGTCACTTTCCACAATAAATTGAGCACAATACATAATTTACATTGACCTCCATGAATTGCACAAATAATTTGAACGTATTTCATATATATTTGCACTGAAGACTTGAGAAATCTCCAACTTTTTCAGCATCACTCTTTCAATCTTCAGTTGCACTGATCTTTCACGCTGAATTTTTATATTCTGCACCTGTATTTGAATATCAATTAGTAATCACAGTTTCGCAAAACAGCGAGTGTGTCTGGATGTATGTGATTTCGTATGACTCTGCCAGGTTTGGTCATATATACTGGTTCCACTCTTAGCTCTGTCAGTACAAGCGTTTATAGAGTGGGCCTTGTTATAACTCGTTTCAGACCAGTGGACGATATAACTGCGTTTACGTAACTTTTATCGTATTATTATTTTTCATATGACCCGGATTTCCATACAGATATTTACACTGGAGTATGTGTCATGGGTTTGAATCAATTATTGAGCCGATTCGATGTTGTCACAACCAAATTTAACAATAGTGGTGTACATTAGTTTTGTATAGTGGGGATAATAATATTACTTACATTAGTTTTGTATTCTACAGTAGCACTTGTACTTACTATCAAAACAGAACCTTATAGCAACTTGTACACTCACTCTAACGTGATTATTTCTTCTGAATATTTTTTAATATGAATTTTATTTCTTATTGATTATATTTATTGATAATTTCTTATTTCTATATATTTGTTCGTGATATTAAAATTTATTTTAAAATGATAGAATATAATACTTATATTAATATTTAATCATTATAATTTAGAAGAAACGTGAAATATACTTTAATGACTTCAACTTAGGGAAGTGATAGCCTTGGGCCGTAGCAAATATCTTCCATCAGATCAGATAAGCTACGTTCTCCTGGGCCCTCTCTGTAAGGGTGACCAATTTGGTTTGGCCAGCAAAAAAGACTCTATTCTCTGCTGTAAAATCGTTTCTCACTGGTTCGGAAACCATCTAAAATGTAGTTCCACCATGTTTCCAATAACTTGGTGGAAGCGGCGAGGTTGAACTACCCGTAAGGGTCTCCCACCAATAAAAGCCACACACATTTACTTACTTTTTTACTTCAATTTCAATTAGAACATATCATAATTCTTGAATTTCTTGTTCCATAACGATCTCCGTTGTTAATATTAACTTATTATTGTAAATTTAACTACTTGCAGTCAATTTTAATTGTTTATTATTGGATTATTTATTCACACGGGTTCAAACTATAAGTAGGAGCTCTGATTCCCCCAGTGCACTAGGCTTTTGGACAAATTTTTAAAAGTTTATCTGGTTGATGGCAATAAATTAGAGCCTGCAATGAAATTAAAGTCTTTTTCTCAGAGAAAATTTCTCCCATGGAAATATTTTGCATAATATGGTCGCTTCATGTTTAATTATTTCGTTTTTTCAGGGCGCAGGTTAATTCCCTCATTAGATTGACAATTATCAGCGATTCATATCTCTTTATGAATTCGAATCAAAGATAGACACACTTCATTCCAATTCAAGAAAATTAAATTTATTTGAGATATTAATTCAAAGATCAAAAATGAATCCAATATTTAATATTTATAATCCTATAAAATAACTAATGTGTAGTCGATACAGGATTCAGTCATGAGTCACGGGGCCTGCTCCAAAACAATTTACAAACGAGTTTCATTATCACTTGTATTTGTAGCTAGTGCAAAATATTACGGAAGTTGTAAGTTGTAAATACTGCTCGTATAATCAAAATTAAATTTATTCACAAACATTTCGAATTCGAATATTAAATTCTGCTAATTTTATCACAATTAATAATGTGGGGGAAGATAGCGTGTCCCGGCTAAGTCCGCTTATGATATTGGCATAATTCTTCTTAAACCATTTTATCAGAATTATTTCTTCTGTTTTATATTCTAAAAGTATAACAATACACAGAGTGACTTGTTTCAAAATCAAAACCCGAACAGTATTACTCATTACAATGGGTTCTTGTAATTCCGATACGAGCCTCTTTGTAGAAATAAGTTTCTCTTGTAGCTGAGGCCATTCGTTCCTTGAAACTCCGGGAATTCAGATCTGGCGTGGTATAACCCAAGGGCTTCGAATTTCGCAGCAAAGTTACAGGAATGGGTCTCACCACCAAGGAATAGTCGAGCTATTAACTATGAATCATTGCTGTTTGAATTGGAAACTATTGTGAACTTACTTTGCTCAACACTGTCTCAGCAAGACTTTACAAGTGCATAATATTGTTTACTAAGTTACATTGGAGTTTACAAAGAGTTCAACAACATACGCAACTGTATATAACAGAAAATTCATAATAATGAGTTCGAATTTTACTAATGAGCTTGTTTTAGAAATTAAATGTTCAAAGTTTAATTACTGTAATAAACAATTTCTAACTCATAATAAAACTTAAAATACTTTTAAGTGGAAATTGTGACCCACGTTATGGCGTGACGGCTGTTTCACTCTGTTGACAAGAACATTGTCAGATGACCTACAGTACACTCTGTATACACAGCACATTGAGTGTACTGTGGGTCGTCTGACGATGCTCTTGACAACAGAGAGAATCGGCCGTCACGTCATAACGTGAGTCACAATTTCCACTTGAAAGTGTTTCAATTTTTGTTATATTTTAGTGGAAACAAGATGTATCTTCAACATCATAATTTCTAACTTAATTGGCTACATATTTTTAAACCTTTTTAATCCAAACCAATTTCCAACGCTGTCTACCATTTACTTCATTTAAAAAGTCTTTTCTAGGTATGAGTAGTTAATAAATTTGGAAATACAGAGTGATCATCAAATGAGGTAATTATTTACTCTCAACAAAGAACATTTGTGAGAAACTGTGAAACACATAATTATAATACTAGAAATAAACAGAATTGTGCCTTTGAGTATCATAGTACAGCTACTTAAAAAAACCTTCATATGTAGGTCTCAAATTAATCGATGAGTAGGCTGCCACCATGGCTAAGAAACTGTGAAAACCTGGCTCTCAGGCACTCTCTAAAGAGACACCAAGATTAAAAGAGACAAATCTATATCTATATAATCGAAATACCACTGACTGACTCACTCACTCATTCATCACAGTTTCTCAGGAACCACTCGACAAAAAACGATAAAATTTGGTACACGTATTCAGTAGGGGGACTAGACGCGTGCTAAGAAAGGGTTTCAAAATTTACCCCAAAATGGGCCCAAAATTGAAGATTTTTGAAAATTTAGGTGACAACAATTTCTAGAGAACCATAAGGTCAAATCAGATAAAATTTAGTATTCATGTTAAGTATCGGCCTTAGATGTACCTTGGAAAAAAGTTTCAAAATTAGCCCCAAAATGGGCCCAAAATCAACGATTTTTGAAAAGTTTGGTTGAGGCCCTAGACGTGTATTTAACAGATGTAATCAACCTGGCATAATTACATTTCATCATACCCAGTCATATGTTTCCCACATATTGCAAGGCTCCGACTGTATGGTAGCCTATACATGGGTGACATAATTACATTTCATCATACCCAGTCATATGTTTCCCACATATTGCAAGGCTCCGACTGTATGGTAGCCTACATGCAAAGTGCAAAGTCTTTTGCTGTTCAAAGACAGTGTAAATAACGCTGCTAAGGGGTCTGCCATATGATAAAAACGGTTGACTTCTATCAGCTGTTCCTTTAAGCTGTTTGGCTGGCAAGTTCAGTAGGTTAGGTCTATTAATGAAATAATAATTTGTTTTAAGAACCACAAGGCCAAAAAAGTTCAAATTTTCAGCTGGGGTGCTAAACACGTGAAAAATAGGGTTACATGATTCATATCAAAATTTAGGATTTTTGGAATTCAGTTGATCACAATTTCTCAAGAAACTCAAGGCCACATGGAGTGAAATATGATATCTATATCTATATAATTCATATACATCGAAATACCACTGACTGACTGATGTTTGATTAAGACCCTAGATGCATACTAAGTAATGGTATCAAAATTCTTCCCAAAATCACATATTTCTGTAAGTTTATCTAATCATAATGGAAATTAGTTGGACCCCCGGGGGTCCAGGGGGCAGAGCCCCCTGGCTAGACGGTTAAGGCGAGCGAAGCGAGTCTGCCGGCTAGTAGATTATATAAAACAAATTAAGTAATAAACGTTTCCTACAACTACTCGTAAAAAATTGGTTTGCTGAGAATTGATCATCTGTTTAACATCTGTTGAACAGCTGTTTACTGAGGTGCTAATATTTCACGCTTGCTTATGTCATAGCTTTACTTTACGCTCGGCAGTGTTGTAAACCTTTCAGTCTAGATTATCGAGCCCCAATTCTATCAAAAAATGTTTTATAATTATGTAAGTTTTAATGAAAGTAAATATTTTTCAATTATTAAAAAAAAAATTGGAATGAGATTTTTTGGAACTATTGTACAAAGTGTAAATCGTGAGTAGTCAGATCGTACAACATAAAAAACCAAATTATCGTACGGTTGACAACACTGAAGCTTGTCAGCTTGTTATTGCCAAATGAATTTTCATATAGCCTCAACGATGATGCATTGTGTACGGAAATGATAATTTCATACAATTATTGAATGGAAATCCAACACTGGAGTTGTAGTAGGTAAAAGGTTGTATGTAACTCGAATGATAAAACCACTATTTACGCTCTGAATACATATATAATTATTTCCTGAAACAGACAGTGCTTCAAGTGGAAAAGTTCTTCGTTGAATTATATGACCGTTAGGTTCAAATGTTAGGTGAGAAATAGTTTAGAACGAACCCTACTCATTTAATGTCTCAATCCTCGATTGAATTTTTCTGTTCTATTTAATGATGGAAAACATTTCTTGCCTTGGAAAAGATAGGATTTATTTTTACAGGAAACACCATGTTTTTTTCTTAGAACACCATAAAAAACATTATCATCATTGATTTGAAACTGAAATTATTAGCCTACTATATTCAACTGGAATATCGTGAAAACTGGAGCTCTTATTTTGTAATAATCACGTTAAAAGAATATTTGACGGCTCTGCTTCCAACCTTCAAAAGTTACTTTGATATGAAAATATAATAATTATGAAAACCATAATCAGGGTTTGGTGGAAAAGAGGGCGAGATGCGTTCCAACATCTGCATATAGGGCGGTATCATTGAATATTAAATCTAACCCGGTAAAGTGATTAATTTTCCACCATTTTACTAAAATCATAGGTTAAATAAATATAATTTATGCCTACTTACCGTGAAAATAAATATATGACCGTCCATGTTGCAGTGGAGGTCCAAGGTGTGGCAGATTATTGTTGGCACAAAGAAACACGCTCACTAGATGATAATAATAACAACTTGGTAGCGACCGTCAGAAGTTAAACGCAGCGTCTGCGTCAAAGAACTGAACTGCAGACATTCACTGTGGTCACCGCAGGAGTGAATGGACGTACGCGGTAAGCACAAGACAAACCTTGGTACCAAAGCGAGCAAACTATTTATGTAGCCGTCATCTTTATCCTTCCTTCTTCTTCTTCTTCTTCTTCTTCTTCCACCTTTTCTTTCTTGGTGTCAGCCGTCCGACAGACACATGGAAATTGTCTAGAAGCCCCACATCAATTCACCCGTTGAATGTGGATTTTTCAATATTCTTTGTTTACCTCTTCGTTCAAAACTAGAATACAACATTATTATGATTAAGAAAGAGTACATGAAATCCGACATTATGACATTCTTTCGAATCCGTTGAGATATCTGTTCAAAGAAGGCTAGCATTGACGATGTGATCTCACAGCTTCGCTAAAGTTGTGAGATAAACAAAGTTATATCTGAGGGAACATTGCATAAACTTGTTCAACTCACAGGTTGGCCTTACAAAGAAAGGCCTTGTAGAGTTGGGCGCTACTAAACTTTTGTTGGGAAAGTTCGCGTTTCTGCTCAAAGGAAATGAAATGAAGAAGGTTCTAAAAGTTGGTAGTTAGTTCCTAAAAGGGGAATCTCTGGGGTGAAAATTACATCAATTTAAAAATGGAAGTACGTGGAGCATTCAAGGATTCTTTTGTTGGAAAGAATTGGCTTTGCATCTGATAAAATGAAAAACCGACTGCGACTGAGAAACCGAGTGTGATAATTTATTAATGATGAGAGTGCTGATAGATGAGAGATGATATCTATACTTGACACGCTAAAAGGACGGTAGTCTCTAACGAATTCTAGGAAAGTCTGAAGGTTTTCAATGCTCCTATGATTTATTTCCTCAAGTATTAGATAAGTGGTTCGCAGCTCCCTCCTCAGAAAATAACGAACAATTAGGTTTAAGGTCCAGACCTACTACAATGCTTAATTCTTCTGTGGAAGAAATCCACCTTCACAAGGGAGGAATTTCTATACTGCTTCACTGCTTAATATTCTGCAATATTCTCAATGATATAGAAAATGTCCAGTCAACTGAATTTGAGAACCAACTTTGATATAACTTTTGAGTTTTTAAAGTCGATCACTATTTGCCACTACATAGGCGTGGCAGTTATTTATAATAAATGATTTCAATTCAATTTCTTTGCCATTTTTTTGCATTGTACTTTTGAATTCATATCTAGTTACTATGAATATAAAATGATCACTAAATAGTATGCTACACAAAAATCGAAAATATCGATGAATCTCTTGAATAGAGTTGGATCATAAATATTGAGAAAATGACTCGAAAATAGTAATGATATAATGGTCATACTCACATTCTTGTTATAAATTTTGTAGTATCGAGAGGATTACTTATTTACTTGTTTAAAAGTTGATCTAGTGTATTCTAGATTATGGTTCTGAAAACTAAAAATGTCATGATCCAATCATTTTTGAGAGACCGGATTAATATTCAAAATAATATTACGGGAACTAAGCAAGTAGGCTAACTGATCAATAATTAATAACTGATTAATAACTTGAAAATTTTCTTACAAAAAATTTTTCGACAGACTAATATTTGATTCTACCACTCCCATCCTCACTCTTCAAATAAGTCTGCCTGATATTCAATCAAAGATCAATTTCAGTTCATGATGATCTTCCAATCTATTTAATCTCACCAGCAGTAAGTTTAATATCAGGTAAATAGATGTGATAGAACTCAGACGGTATTCTGACTTACAACTGTAAGCATAAATTTGTAACAGCCATCCGCTTTGAACTGTGGATCAGCTAATACCGAATTATAAATCCCAAGGGAAATTAGTTCTGCTCATTCGGCGAGTATTTCCTTCTAGAGGATTGGAGTCAAATGAGCGCTGAGATTCATTCATTTTCAGCGCAGTTGGAACTTGGATCGAGAGTTTATCGCGAATCTCAGTCGAGTTTGTCTCAAGGCCTATACCCGATATATTACCAATCAATCTTAGTTATTTGTATCGTATTTGCTCCTTGATTCAGGATCATGAATGATAGTAAACTTGGGTAGTGAAATGGGTTCAAGCGTGAAGTTTCTTGATATTCCATCACCTGAAGTCGATTTCGTATCTTAATATACAAATCATAACTTGAAGCCATATCAAACACAATTTAATATTATATTGTTTGGGAAGGATATTGGATGTTGCATTCGAATAATAAAAAGAACATATTGAGGTATAAAGTCCATTGAGATATGAAGATATACTGTAATAAATGGAGATTTAATGGACTTCAAGCCAATGCTGTACAAATCGATAGTCTAAAGTGGCGTGTGTATGATACATAAATTCATTATTGAAGAGAAGAAAATTTCTTTCATTCTTTTTAGAATCTCTTTAAACAAATTCCAGTTAAATATTGAATTTGGAAGAGGAAAATTCACAGTTTTCGTTTAGGCTACTTCTCTTAAATGTTTAAAAATTCTAATTTTGTTGTCACTTTGACTCTCAACAGTTAAATAAAATAAAAAGACAGTAAATTTCTCTATGAATAAAAATACCTCTCCACCATGATAAACAGTAGTTTTTGTTATTGATACGTCCATAACTGACAGAGCTCCTGCTCCACTTACTCATCCCCCACCCTAAAAAAGCAATAGTAACAAGTGGCTAATACCTATTTATAGCTAATTAATTCTCGATCCGCCACTGGAATGGCGGAGAGGAAATTGTGGAACTATAGTCGTAGGCTGAAGGATGGGGTAAAGTTATTTAAAATTATCCGTTGAATTCCAAGCTGAAAATTGAAAGGAAAATTGTTACAATATTAAATCAACTTATTAATTGGTTCCTCTCACAACTACTTTCGCTTACATAGCATTCACTGTGACAGTATTCACCTACTTGTCAAATAATGTTGTACCCATTTCAAATAATAATAATGAATAATATTAAAAATGATAATAATAATAAATACTATAAAAAATAATAATAATAAACTTGTCAAATGATAATAAACTCATTTCAATCTAAATAGCTCCTGCATGAACCTAAATGCACAGTCAACTAGTGTGTAATGGTGACTTGCCAAATATCGGTGACGAATTCCCCACAACGTTACTGTAGTCAACAATATTCAATTTGCTTCCTCGCTGAAATCGATTGCATCATTTGCAATAGCATCTGATTCGACTTGCTATTTACTTCAACCTGTGTGTGTCTGCGTGTGCAGTGTGCACTGTCTACTGGACTTTACATTACCATTTTCTTTCCACTCTCGAGTATTATTTCAAGCATTGGAAGTACATGGAAAGATTTCCAACTAGGCTTTTCAACACATTTCATATTATTTGTATTTGTCATGTAGTAGCGGTTGGTAAAGGCCAGGCTAGCTGGATGGGTTCATCCATTATAAACGTGTATATTGCTGAATGAATGATGATATGTATGTATCTTAGCAGTGCTACCAGTGAGCTAAATCAGAGTCTCCTCTGTGCTATGAGTATTTTTGCAGCGGCTCCTTTCAAAAAAGCCACTTCCAGGTTCGCCGAGTCAATAATTGTTTTAGGTTTGTGCTGGTCTGTCGAATTAGAAAGAGAGCAAGTAAAGAGAATGAGCAGACTGTGAACGGGAGCAAAGTATAGGCTGAGTGACCGAAATCTTTTCAAAGGGGGAATTGCTCTTTTAGGGGGGTACTTGAGGGGTTAAGGGGATTTCGTGTTTAAGGGGGGGGGGGGGGAAGATGTGAACTGGAGCCGGTGCCAACTTAATTTATTACTTGCACACAATTACGTCCATTCGCCTTCTGCTTTGTGAACTATAATAGGAAACTTTCTCTCAGTTCTCGAACTCTGATAGCATACTCGCTTGGCTGGGCTGGCGCTAATACAACATAACACACCTAAAAGCACTTACTCTTTCTCTTCCAAAGATTCAATAAGTTTTCTATCACTATCTCAGTTTTAGACGATACTGTATCTCATGAAATTGTAATACAAGTGAACAGAACAGAAGATATTTTAATTTTTTCCAATTTTTTGGACTGATCATTACACGGAAGGGAAGATGAAGAAGATGAAAAAGGAAGAAAGCAAGTAGAGAGAAAAGAGTTTACACTTAATTTTCTCCAGGTTCTTATCCATCTCCCAAAATGCACCTCAGAATGCTTGATCCAGCAACTCGAAACTTTTGGAAAAATGAATCTAAAATGAGAGCCTCCAAATCAAAAATGTGGAGAATTGCTTAGAGAGATGAACTTTTCTTCATAATTTAAGAACGAAAATCGAACCCGTGACCGCAAAAGTAGCAGACAGTCAGAGATAAGCGCCGTAGGCTATATCGTCTGTCTCTATATAAGTAAATTTCCTAGCTTAATAATAATAATAGTTACTAATAATAAAGTGGAGGAAATAAGGAGGGATTAATAATAATAAATAAAATAGGGAAAAATGGGGGGGGGGGAAATAAGTGAAGATATTTAGAGATTTAGATACATGTATATAATAAGCATGTTATTATGTTATTTATTCACTTGGTCTCCTAACTGTACCCTGCTTATACGTGTATGAAGCTACTTTATTATGTAAAAACGAATGATTTTAACCAAAATCTTGACGTACACGATTATAATACAAGAAGCCGAGGAGATTATCACTTGGTGAGTTACAATAGTAGCTTATTCAAACAAAAAGCCAGTTAAATATAAATAGGTGGGAAACTCTACAGCAAGCTACCACAGTTTTTGAAGAGTCTTGAAAATATATAAATATTTAAAAAACAATTGAAATAATATTTAGTTGATAAAGCTTTTTATAGTGTACAAGAGTTCCTTTCACATCAAAATTAAGCCTCACCCAAACAAATGTATATAGTAATTATGGTAACAAGTGTATAAGAGTATAAGTTTATTAATTTCGAATTCCTTTAATTGCTATTAGTTAATACTGAAGACTTCCGCAAAGGCGGATATTGACAACAGTATTTAATAACTGATGGAAATCGATGAATGCTACTGTATTCATCAGAATGCTTTGTCAGTAACTTCGAACTAACTTGAGAGTATAAGTGTTGATCTGACTTGTCTTATACTTCTTAACTGGAGTCTCCAAGACGTAATCTACAAAGAGCAAAAATTTATTCAATAAGAAAAGGAGGAAAAGACTGCAAAGATAAGTGGGAAAAATTGCAAATGGATGAGAGAGTGTACTGAGGAAATGAATAAAATGGCAAGAAAAAGGAAACTCATAAATATTAAAAGGGAAAAAACAATAAAATTAAAGGGGAATAAAGTAGTAAGAATAGTAACAGTAAATATAAAAATTGTAGAGTTTTGAACATTAGAGCACATCAGTTTAGAGTAGGCCTATTAGAGAACAAATCAGTATTAGAGTGTTAGAGTATTAAAGAACATTAATCATGATGTTGATGTTAAGTTTATAATAAACATTAATCAGTTCAGTTAGAGAACAAAAATTTCTTTGAAATATAGTCAATTCATACTTGGTCAATGACCCATATGAATTGCTTACTACCAGCCAATTAGGTTGTAATATCGGCTACATGGTAATAATAATAATTGAGTTTGGAGTGACTGTAAGATTGAGATCATATTAGTATCTCTTTATTTCATACCAACATAGTATCTCTTCAAGTCTTCGAATATTTACATTATTTGTATGGAAGGTCAACCACTCTAACTTATTAAAAGAACGCCTTGTAAACGAGACTACTTTTACTCTTATTTTTCACTCGGACTACCATCAATATTACGCTACCTTAATTGGCTACGTAGTCTCAATGATCAGTGAGTAGCATAGATCAGTGTAATTATGGTCCAAGAATAGAAGAATTTTTACTAGCGCTTTCCATTTCTCTTCACAGTGGACGAATACTTATAATGATCTCGATTACAGTAAAATAATTTCAACTTACACATTTTCAATTTTAATGACTATTATAATATTATGTGCAACAAGTCAAACCCGGAATTGGGGTCAGCGTGACCCGATTCAGTCTTCGTCTGTGACTACTCTCATTTCGGTTTGCTGCTTGATTACCTTCTGAGGATCTAAGTTGGATTAAGCCCAGCTGCTTTCTTGTTGATAAACATGATGATGCTCGCATCAAAGTATCTCCGAGTGTCGCGTAATTTTCTATTGCTTTGGAAGACTTAATTAGTTTTTCGTCTTGTAATCAGCCTTGAAGTTTAGTAGCCACTAACCGAAGGGACCCAACCCAGATTGCTAGAACTCACTTTCAGTCTAGTAACATTTTCATAGAAAATTTTGTGATTACGTTGTAAGTAGGGCAGACTAAGAGTTCTGGGCCAGTTTAACGGCGGTTAACTAACCATGATTAAATTTTAACGGCCGTTAAATTTAACCTAACTTAATTTAACATAGGAAAACCTAATTTAACGGCCCAGTTGAATTTTAACGTCGGTTAAATTTTAACGGTGATTAAATTTTAACGGTGGTTAACTAACGATGGTTTAATTTTAAAGGTGATTAACTAACGAGGGTTAAATAAACAGACTGAAAATTTTCATATGAAATTAAATTTATGTAGCTCACCAAGGCGTTCCAATTGCATGTATCAAGCACTCCGATGAATAAAATAAAAAAAAATAAATAAAAAAAAATTAATTATCATTAATATTATCATGGAGTAGGGGGAAAATAGGGGTTCGAGGCCAGTTTTCTTTAACCTTAAATTTAAGGTTAACCTGAGTCAACCTATCCAAACCTAACCTAACCTTAAATAGGTAAGTTCAAGTAGAATCAACGCAATCTATCCGATCTCGAAAATTCCCATTTTCACGTGGGTTCCGAACCACGAAAAAATTTGAACTTTTTAACCTCTGAAGGGAATTTCAATTTGAAGACGCCATCTTGTTCAGCCTTCCAAGGCACCCCAAATTCATGTATCAAATACAATTTTCCGATCACGATTAATTGAGGAAAAAATAATAATAAAATTTAACCTTAAATTTCAGGTTAACCTAAACCTAACCTGAAATAGGTATAGCTGTATAGTTGTATAGTCAAATCAACGCAATCTATCCGATCCCCAAAATTCCCATTTTCACGGGAGCTAAAATTCATGAAAAAATTTAACGGCGGTTAAATTTTAACGGTGGTTAAATTTTAACGGTGGTTTTAACCCTAGTTTTAACGGTAGTTTTAACGGTGGTTTTAATGGTGGTTATAACGGAGATTAAACACCAACTGATTAGCCATCTCGTACTATCACTTACCCAGTGGTTCGGAACCCACCTAAAATAAAGTTTATTGGATGGTTCTTGTTCAAATTTCCAAGGCGATTCAATTTCATGTATCAAACACTCTCATGTATCAATTGACATCCCATTTTTCCCTTTTTCTCTCATTTTTTCCCCCTCTCTCTCATTTTCCCCCTTTCCACCCCAGTTTTTTGGGTATAAATAGAGGTGCATAGGCAGAAAATTCTCACTCCTTTGGATCGAAGGAGTTATGTTAGTTCAGGCTGAAAATAGTCAACGAGCTATACTCCCACCAGAGATTTCTGGCTCATCCACGGAGACTAGTCGCTTCCTATTTTCAGATAGGGTCCCAAACACAACCAACTATCAAACAACAGAATCAAGCAATACCACAAAAAATTTTGTATATATAAAAATGGATAAAATAATTTCATCCACCTACTCATCACCAATCTACCAACACAGCATCAACAAAAACTGCCTCTTTTTCATATGGAACTCATTCAACACAATTGATGTAAAAATATTGTTTGAAAACCTAAAACCTCATATAATTGATATAATACTTGAAAATTCTGAAAAATTCCACCACAATATTAAATGGTATGTGAGTTTAACAGTTAAATTGAAAAAGATTTCTGCTGATAAAGAGTTGTTTGTAGAACCCACGTTCCATGGACAATCGAGGTCTGTAATCTCAGTCCATGAGAATCTTGACAAATTCAACATACAATGGGAGGAGGCAGAGGCAAAAATTATGGAAGGATTAGATAAATTCATAAAGTTGGGGAGTGGTTGGACTATAGACATATTCAAGCAGTTCAATTTCAATATGGTTAGATACAGACCAATAAGTGGTTCTGGCTCATACATTCCTACTCCAGTTAAAATTATAAATAGAAAAGCTGTTATAAATGTGAAAAATGAAGATGATCTCTGCTTTGTCTGGTCCATCCTCTCCTATTTCAACACCAATAACAATAATTATCGAGTATCTGCACTTAGAAATCTACAACATATGATTAATATTGAAAATTTATGCTTCCCATTAAAACTGCAACACATACCTAAATTTGAGAACCAAAACACAACAATAGCTGTTAATGTTATTGCATATGAAGAAGAGAAAGATATGTTCTATCCAGTCTTTGCATCCCAACACAGAAAGAGAGAGCATACAATCACACTGTTGTTGTTATCTAACAAAGAAGAACAAAAACACTACACCCTTGTTAAAAATCTATCAAGACTACTATCTCATCTAACAAAACATAAAAATGCAGAAGAAATTTGCCCCTATTGTTTTCAAAGATTTACTTATACAAATGCAAAACAAAATTTAGAAAAACATATTGAATTGTGCTCATCACACCAAACACAATGCATTAAAATTCTACAACAAAACACTGTTTTAAAGTTCACAAATTTCTCCTACACCCTACCCACCCCCTTCACCATATACGCCGACTTTGAATGTTTAATTAAAGATGAAAAACATATACCATGTGGTTATGGATATGTAATAGTAAATGAAAGTGGATCAATTCATTATGGACCAAGGATAGTTAGAGCATCCAACCTGTCTGAATCATCAAATTTAATAGAAAAGTTTCTGGATGAATTAGATGAACATGGAAATGAATTGAAAAAGCAATTGAAAATACAAGTGCCAATGCATATAACAGTAGAAGAAGAAAACAAATTTAAAATGGTAGATGTGTGTTGCCTGTGTAATAAGAGTCTATTGTTTGATCGCGTGCGACACCATTCACATTCAACTGGAAAGTTTATTGGAGCTGCTCATCAATCGTGTAATCTTAATGCAAAACAGGTGGAGTTCATTCCTGTAATATTCCACAATTTCACCGGTTACGATTCACACTTCATTGTTCAATCACTCAATAAATATAAAAAGAGAATAAGTTGCTTAGCTAGGACAAGTGAAAAAATAATTTCAATAACACTAAATAACACTCTAAGATTTATCAATTCACTACAATTTCTGAATTCATCTCTTTCGAAATTGACAGAAAATATGTTATCAAATGCTTTCCAACTGATTTCAGCACATTTTCCAAATCATACAAATTTACTGTTGAAAAAACAAATCTACCCATACGAATATATGGATTGTTTTGAGAAATTTGAAGAAACACAATTACCTTCTCGGGAAAACTTCTACAACAAACTAACCGATTCAGATGTAAGTGAGACTGACTATCAAAATGCTATAACCGTTTGGAATGCGTTCAACTTGAAAAATCTTGGTCAATTTCACAATCTCTATCTAACCATCGATATACTCTTACTCGCCGATATATTTCAATCTTTCAGATCAACATTCCAGAAAACCTACAGTCTTGATCCATCCCACTTTTATTCACTACCACACTATTCATGGAATGCAATGTTGAAAATGACTGGTATTGAACTTGAACTTTTGAGTGATCCAGATATGCACCTGTTTGTAGAGTCCGGTATTCGCGGGGGTTTAAGTGTAATCCCCAAACGATATGCAAAAGCCAACAACCAATATTTATCTACATATGATAAAAATTCCAAAACCACATTTATAATCTACTTAGATGCAAATAATTTATATGGTACAAGCATGAGTGAATCACTACCACACTCTGGATTCAAGTGGTTATCTAATGAGCAAATTCAAAATTTCGATGTTACAAAAATTTCAGATGAATCACACGTTGGCTACTTTTTAGAAGTCGATCTTGAATATCCAGAAAGTCTACATGATATGCACAACCATTACCCCCTTGCACCAGTAAAAGCCACACCGCCATCAGGGCGATATGAGAAATTGATTACAACTTTTGAAAATCGTAAAAATTACATTCTACACTATAAAAATTTGAAACTTTACATGAGATTAGGTTTGAAATTAACAAAAATACACAGAGTGATGCAATTCAATCAATCAGCCTGGTTAGAGCAATTTATATCATTAAATACCGAATTGAGAAAGAATTCAAATAATGATTTTGATAGAGATCTTTACAAGCTATGTTCTAATGCAATTTATGGAAAAACGTTGGAAAATGTAAGGAATCACACCGATTTCAGGATTATAACTGATGAAAAACAACTTGATAAAGTGATTGCATATCCAAGAATGAAACACTGGTCCAGATTTAACGATGATGTTGCTGGTGTATGTCTAAATAAGCTTGAGGTTCATCTAAATCGTCCCATTTATGTGGGTATGGCAATACTTGAGTCAAGTAAAGCAATAATGTACAAATTCCATTATGATGAAATTCTAAAAATGTATCCCAATGTTGAACTGCTAATGTCCGATACAGATAGTTTTATGTATCTGATTCAAACAAACGATATTTATAAAGATATTGAAAGAAATTTGGATTTATTTGACACATCTAATTATCCAAAAGACCATCAATGTTACAGCACAAAACATAAAAAACAACTAGGTAAATTTAAGGATGAGTGTGGTGGAAAAATAATTTCTGGGTTTGTTGGACTACAAGCCAAAATGTATGCAATTTGCATAGGTGATTCAGAAAAGAAGGTTGCAAAGGGAATTCCCAAGAGTGCAAATAGAAATCAATTGAGATTTGAAGATTATAAAGAATGTCTGTTTGATGTAAAACACAAAAATGTAACATCATCAGCAATTGAAAGTAAACTGCATCATGTCTATACTGTTCAACGTGAAAAACTAGCTCTTCAACCTCATGACAATAAACGTTTCATACTACCAAACCGAATTGATACTCTAGCTTGGGGCCACAAAGATATTCCAATCAGAAAACGTAAAATCCGTGAGCAACCATCTCAAGGAAAAGTACAAAAACTTTAAAACCTGAATAACTTTAAAATATAAAGAAACTTTAAAACCTGAAAAACTTTAAAAACCTGAAAAACTTTAAAAACCTGAAAAACTTTAAAATAAAATAAATTTTTTTTTTTGCTTAAATAGGTGCGTAGGTGTAGGTACCTATACCTAGATTAATGTATGTGGGTGTAGAAACCTAAACCTGTGTAGGTGTGTAGGTGTAGGTACCTGCGTAGGTGTGTAGGTGTAGGTACCTATACCTAGATTAATGTGTAGGTGTAGGTACCTATGTAGGTGTGTAGGTGTGTAGGTGTAGGTACCTATGTAGGTGTGTAGGTGTAGGTACCTGCGTAGGTGTGTAGGTGTAGGTACCTATGTAGGTGTGTAGGTGTAGGTACCTATACCTAGATTAATGTGTGTATGTAGGTAAAAAAAAATTATTTTTTATTATTTGATTTATACTTTTTTAAAATTACTATACTACTTTTTTTGTTAATATTATTTGTTTACATTACTACTTTGATGTTTTGTTTTGTTAATAATATTTGTTTACATTACTTTTCTAACAATTCCACTCAATGGTGTATATTCATAGATATTTTCATATATAATGAGACAGTATGCAGATGTATTTTCTGGGATATTTGCTGTTGTGTCAAATGAAAGTTTCACATCTAATGCACCCGATTTCAAAAGTTCACTTTGACGAGAACAGTCTATCACAATTAGTGGTGTTTTTTCAAATTTATCAAATGCTATTGATGTTCCTGAATCACTTTGTTTGTAGTAGGCGTGTTGAAAGGCGGCAAACATCTGATACAATGTATGTTTATTACCCATAATATTATCATAGGGAAAGTATTGTGCATTCAAATATAAGCGAACATTATTCAAATTACAAAAATCAAATTGAGATATATCATTACGAAGGCTATTCTTTCTATTAGTTTGCAGTCCTAGTACAACAAATCTTGGTTTATCCATTTGTGATGCTGTCTTAACAGTCCACTGATGACTTGTGCTTTCTGGTAGGGTAGGATACTCATGTAATTGCCAAGATCTGAATGGAAGGCTAATTGGTTTATCATTGTGAGATAATTTCAGTAGATTAAGACGAATTGTGTCTGCTACATGTATGTAGGGTACTTTCCATTGTATTTTTGTTAGATTAATTTCGATTTTAGTACCAGCGGTGGTTTGAATTGCATTTAAATCAGATGAAGATCGAAGCAGAACCAATTCTTGTTTTACATTCAAAATAATTTTTCTATAGTCTTCCATGAAACCTAACCACATTTCCAGTGGTACACAAAAGCTAAATTTCTTTTTATTTGCCCATCCATCTCGATTCCATCCTGCATTCTCCCATATACATTTATTTTGTGGAGTTTCGCACAAGAGGTTTTTCATTGTTGTTGTCATGCCAACGTTACGTGTGCGGTCAACTTCGACTCCACCCACCTCATATCTAATCTCATCGAATAAATAGGCTATTCCATTGTTCACTAATACAAAGTCAACTTCAGTATTGTCTGCTTTTTGTACTTTAATATTACCCTCTATTAGAAGATAGCTTTTACATGGTAGAGTGTAGACATCCTGTTGATTTACATTGATACGAATTTCATCATTATTTTTGTATGTTTGTGATGCATATGGTGTGTGAGTGTGATACTCGAATTGGGTTATACTCTCATCGAATTGTACTTTCTCACCAACATTGAATATTGAATCAATTTGCATACCATGAGGAATTTGGTGATTCATTGTTTATATTTTTATTATATACAAAAAAACCTAATCTTTGTAGTAGTTGTCTATTTTTAGGTGTAAGTGATTTCCTATCTGTTGCATCATGCTGTTGTGATTGATGATTTTTTGTAAATATTAGCATATTTTTTATATATGTAATTATACACCAACTGGTTTCTTTCTTACATGTAAGCGTACTGTTATTGTTTCTCCACGAAAGTTTACCACATTCCCGTCCTGATCGATTATATTTATACAAATTTGATTTATTGTGTTTGTATTGATTGGCATGTACACCACAGTTGTGGGTGATTCAATTATTTTATAGCCAGGTGGTACAATTGTGTAAAACTCATGAATTGTGTGACCTTCACTGCCGTTATTGTACGAACCCTGTGCAATATTGCATTCTACACGTATACTATTCACACGCATTATATGAACGGGTTTTGTTGATATATGCCATTTATTTGCTAGTAATTTTTCATGTTGAAATCCAAGTATTGGACCAATGCTGTCCTTCATAGTTAGATCAATATCTTTATCTGCATACAGCTCACACTGTAGTGTATTGTTGTTGGCTTTGATTCTCAGTTGACTGCTAGTCAGTTTAAGATTATTTCGAATATAATTTAGAATATCCTCCAATTCGTATGATCCTTCTGGTATTTCAACCACACGTCCATCATACACGAACTTATTATTTACATTTGTTTCAATATTTGGAATTGTATTGTATGTGTACATGTTTACTAGACCCACTTCATAGTCAAAGCTATCCAATTCAACTGGTGGGAAGATTTCACTAACCAATGGATTCTCGTTTGCTGTTAGCGTAAACATAATCACTATATTTTTTATACAGCCACAATAGACACAGATGTCCGCATGAGTGCTCCATTTGTTGATATTTCTTGTAGTTGTATCGAACTCTTACACCCTGCATATATTTCATAAATTCAAGTGGTGGACTTAGATTACCAAAACTGTCAAAATAGTCACATAGATTAGCGTTTTTAAAGTAGCACATCCAATGAGTACCCTCACCAATTTCATTATCCAGATTGATTATACCCAGTTCTAGGTGTTTGAGTGGTGTATTTGGTAGTTTATCTCTCATATAAATTCCACGTAACGGTAAGTCAAGCTGTTTTGCATACTTTACTATATCTACATTTGATAATGGGGATTTTTTTTTAAAATGGCTTTCAATGCACTCTCTACCTTCTTCTTCTTCTTCTTTATACCACAACCTTTGTACGGTTTCAGATAGACACCTTTGCCGAGTTTCTTTCCCCCTCCACCAAATTTCACTTTTGCATTCATAAGATTTGTAACTAGATAGGCTGCTGCTCGTTCAGGAAGACTAGCATCGGCTGCTTTTACTCTTTCCCACGCGAGTGCTGCAAGTTTCCTATCAGCTTCCGTTCGATTTTGTGTTGGGTCACTATAGGCTATATCATGCTCTCGACACGCTTCATCTAATCTATTTATTCCTTTATCTCCTCTTGCTAATCGTTTTTTCAAGTTTGTCGCGGGTCCACAGAATTCGTACCCGGGAATATGGAGCTCCATGGGCAGTAAATCAATTGCTTTATTAATTACAGAACCCAATATACCAGATCCCAACTTCTTTTTCATCGACCTCTTCTTTTTCGGAGTATTTTTTCTATTCATTTTTATATAGATAATTTTTCTCATACCATCTTTTAAATGAAGAATTATAGATGGAGAGATCCTTTACAGCCTCTCTATAGTTGGTAAGTAATTGTGGATCTGTCATGTGTTTCCACTGTTGTCTAATATCAATGTTTGGTAAGTAGAAATCTTTAACTGTATCTATTTGTTGTGCTAGAGTAATGGCATTTTGAAACAAGTTTATCATCTCTTCTCTCTCCAAGTCCACTGTCTCTTTTCTACTCAAATGTCGACCAAATTTATCAATAGTCATACTTGTTTTTATTATAATTCATGTTTGTAGATAAATTTACTCTCAAACCATGCTCTAAAAAACCATGGATTTTCAGTTTCCTCTGAATATTTTCTATACTGGTCAAATAGGGTTGGATCTGTCATTGCTCGCCACTGATCAATGTTGTTGAGATCAACTCTTGGAAGGTGGTGTGCCGCAAGTGGTATCAATTGTAGGATATCAATTAAATTCTGCACCAATTGTTTCAATTCTTCATTGATATTTGCCTTTCTACTTGCATACAAATGTCGCCCAAATTTATCAATAGTCATTTTTATAATACTAAATTACCATCTATAATGATACCGATTTCACGTAATTCTTCAATTATTGATGCAATTTCTGAATCATGACCAGTGTGTCCGGCAAGTTTTGAATTAATCAACAATTCCAATCTTTCACACAATTCATTTGGATTATCCCAATAGGTGTAGACGTTGCTGTTAGGTGAGGTTTCAATTTGCATATCATGTATTCCACTACCCAGTTTTTGTTCAACTCCTTTAACACGTTTAGGTGGAAATAAATCTTTAATTATGCGAGTGTATTTATAACTGGTATTTCTTTTCACACATCCCAATGCATCAAGATGAACTCCAGTTAGTTCAAGTATACGTTTATAGTCGACAAGATCACCTTTCCTATAGATGAATGTATCTGGAATTGCTTTGAATAGCAGCTCTAGTAGACCGTGTGTAAGCGGGAATGATTTATTACCATCAATAATGATTTTTTTATCATCAAACTTGATAACTTTGTTTCCAATTTGCCATTCATTGATGGTGGGATTAAAGTGAACTCCATACAGATTTTGACCTTTTGTTGTTCTCATAAAATTATCAATGTATTTACCTATACGATTTCTAGATGCAAATTTCCGACTAGACTCTCTACTGTCTCTTCTACTACTTTCATCTAAATTACTGGGAACACTGGAGGTGTCTAAATTAGAAGATTCTAAATTACTGGGAACATTGGAGGTGTCTAAATTGGAAGAGTCTAAAAAACTGGGAACATTGGAAGAATCGAAAATGTTTGTTGTGTCTAAATTAGAAGCATCTAAATTAGTGGAGTCTAGAATGGGGTAGTCTTCCTCCTCTACCTCCCCCTCCTCTTCCTCATCCTCCCCCTCCTCTTTCATTTCCTGTTTAACATCAAATTGTTGTTGTTGTTTAAATGGATTCAATGATTCTGTAATTGGTTTATATTGTTTCTGTGAATTTTCTTCTTCACTAATTGCATCATACGATAATTCTCGATGTTTTCGACGTATAGAGTCACGCAGCTGTTTTATATTATTCTTGATGGCTGTCAATTCTTTTAGATCCTTTTTCAATATCATTTTTATAATAGGATAAATTTATCAAATCCAACTCTGTATCTCCCGTTATCTAGTGCACAATCTTTGTTTATGACTAGAAAATTATTATTATTCCATGCTTGAGCACACATTCTACTGAATTCATCTCTACTCAAATCTGGATATACATGATCGTGATATATGTGTTGTAGATTACGATTATCCTGTTTGAATATAACAATGAAATTACTGTTGTCTCTAATCAATTGTTTAGGAATACTAGAGTACGTTTGACAAATGTAGAAACTATCAATGTTTTTGTGTCTACCCATACTGAAATAGTCTCGAATATTCTGTTGTTTTTCCATACAAATATCATCGAAAATCATAACTGAATTGGGGTGTGCATCGTTTGGGTGTGGTATTTCTTCATTATGCTGGTACAGATTGAATCCAACCTCGGCTACTTGACTCATAATTTCCTTGAGAAGTTGATACTTGTCTTGTTGGTGAGATTTGGTGAATACATATAAATGTGAAAACTTGACACCATTCTCGGCAAATAATAAATTAAAAACAGTATTTGTTTTTCCAACATTGGACGGCCCACACACAATACATCTTACACTATTTGGTAGAAGCACACTGTGTCTTATTTGTTGCTTTTTATTTAAATACTTGTCAAAGTTAATCAGTGGCAGTTTTGATTTGTGCTGTTTTAGCTTCATTTTTTTAATGTATTATTATCAATCCATGAATTGTATTTCGAATCAAAACCCAGCCATTTCACATACAATTTATTACCTTTCTTCTTTAGTACTCTTTCAATAAGATACACATCTGGGTACTTGGTTTTCTTCATTTCATACTCATAGAATGCACCCTTAATAATTTTATTGTTATCATCTTTGAGGTGATAGGTGAGGGGAATGCTTGGTAGTACATTGTGTACAGTGAAAATCTCATTAGTATAGTTTGGTAGGTATCCTTTATCAAATATTCGCTTGTAACGTGTGATTCGAACCTTATCACCAATTTTAAACTTTTGCTTTTTAAGTTTCAAGGAACGCAGGGTAGCCTTATCAATATTCATTAGTACATACTTTTCATTTTCAGTATTCACCTCACTCGGTTTCATGCGAGTGGTTCGATGAACAGTGTTATTGTATTTGTCTAAAAGTTTTGGGAGTAAATTCAACCATTTATAATTTCCCTGTACAGTGAATTCACGAAACATGTGCTCTTTCAGGGTTCTATTGAAACGTTCACAGATTGCCGCCTTCTTATTACTGAAAGTACTATAGTGATTGATATTGTACATTTTAAAGAGTTTTTGAACAGTAGCATTGTAGAACTCTTTACCGGCATCAGTTTGAAAATTCTTTATCTTATTCTGTTCAAGTATTGGTTTGAGGGCGTTTGCCACATCATTACCCGATTTACTTTTCAATGGTATTGCAAATGCAAATTTACTAAAACAATTTATTACTGTCAGTATGAATTTGAAGTTTCTATTGATGGTACTGTAATTTGACATATCAACAAGATCGGCCTGGTACAGATCTGTTACGCCTTTGATTTCTGTACGACGTGTGGGAAAATTGTGTCTAACACTTGCATGTAATTCTTGAGCAAGTCCTTCTCTTGTATTCATTTTTTATATCAGTTTTTTATACTGGAGATTGTTAATCTCCGTTATAACCACCATTAAAACCACCGTTAAAACTACCGTTAAAACTAGGGTTAAAACCACCGTTAAAATTTAACCGCCGTTAAATTTTTTCATGAATTTTAGCTCCCGTGAAAATGGGAATTTTGGGGATCGGATAGATTGCGTTGATTTGACTATACAACTATACAGCTATACCTATTTCAGGTTAGGTTTAGGTTAACCTGAAATTTAAGGTTAAATTTTATTATTATTTTTTCCTCAATTAATCGTGATCGGAAAATTGTATTTGATACATGAATTTGGGGTGCCTTGGAAGGCTGAACAAGATGGCGTCTTCAAATTGAAATTCCCTTCAGAGGTTAAAAAGTTCAAATTTTTTCGTGGTTCGGAACCCACGTGAAAATGGGAATTTTCGAGATCGGATAGATTGCGTTGATTCTACTTGAACTTACCTATTTAAGGTTAGGTTAGGTTTGGATAGGTTGACTCAGGTTAACCTTAAATTTAAGGTTAAAGAAAACTGGCCTCGAACCCCTATTTTCCCCCTACTCCATGATAATATTAATGATAATTAATTTTTTTTTATTTAATTTTTTTATTTATTTTTTTTTTTTATTTTATTCATCGGAGTGCTTGATACATGCAATTGGAACGCCTTGGTGAGCTACATAAATTTAATTTCATATGAAAATTTTCAGTCTGTTTATTTAACCCTCGTTAGTTAATCACCTTTAAAATTTAACCATCGTTAGTTAACCACCGTTAAAATTTAATCACCGTTAAAATTTAACCGACGTTAAAATTCAACTGGGCCGTTAAATTAGGTTTTCCTATGTTAAATTAAGTTAGGTTAAATTTAACGGCCGTTAAAATTTAATCATGGTTAGTTAACCGCCGTTAAACTGGCCCAGAACTCTTAGTCTGCCCTACTGTTGTACAATATTTTTTTCAAATTAGTTATTTGAATTTTTCAGATATAAAAAATATAATTCAATAGTAAGCTATATCGTCCGTTATCTCCTTTATTCTTTCAAGAAATAAGGTTTGGTCACAGAAAATCATTTTCGCCCCAAAAATTATAATGGTTAAAATAGTTAAAAATTATATTTTGTTTTCTATAATGTCAATGGAATTCTCAAAAGAAATATTTAGTTTAATTTTTTATGCAGATTTGTTTTTACGTCTTATTTATTGTTTTATAATTAATTTATGAACCACTACTTTATGTTTTCGAATGGCTGAAGTTCACGTGATGATTTAACATTGCCTTCTTGCTGGGATATTTATCTACCCACGAAGATTCTCGGAATTATTTTCTAACCTCAAACGATGGTGGTGTGTGTTGTAATTCACAATATTGGCATATAGCTTTTAAATTGGAAAAAAATTCTCAAATATATATCAATTCTCGGAATTATAATTTGCATGTCATCAAACAATATTAAGCTACTCGATGTGATGTAAAAATTATCAGAAACTAGAACTGGGGCATATTTTTTTCTATGGATAAGAAAATAGTAGTGCTTGGAAGAAAGATCCCAATTATTCTTGTGGGCCTAATTTAAACATTCTTAAAATATGCTCATACAAAGTTCGAGCAATTATTTTAAATATTTCAACTCATCTAATTTACTAGGAAATCATGGAGGAAGCATGCGAAATTTCGGATATAAAAATATAATTCAATAGGGTGAGTGCTGCATTATTTGTTCAACAAAAGGTTTGGTCACAGAAAATCTTCTTCACCCTAGAAATTATAATTCCTGGTTGTGGCTCTAACCCATTATTTATCTTCTCCATGACAGTCCCAAATTCAATATTCTAATATAAGCAGCTGTTCACTCTGAAACAGTTTCATCACTGACTATGGGTGCTTGCACAGTGAAGCATCCAATACTCGAGGATATTCACCATCACAAAACCAAACAAAAGCTGTGTAATGGTGGTATTCACGCTACACTTATCTGTCATACACGATTTTTTCAAGTCGGATACTGTCCATATGGGTCTTGAAACTTGTGCGTGGGTAATGAGATGAATGGGTGAAAGATGATGCCTTTTTTCTTCTATAGCCATTATCTAGTAGTGGTTCCTCCACACTTCCACAGGCAAGCAATATAACTATAGCCAGATAAAACTCTCATTCACAAAAAAAATTGAATTGGCAATAATTGAAAAGTATTGTTGTGTAAGAATGATCAGTGATTTTCGGTGTTATCTGCTTGTGTCAATAAATCTTCCCGGTGAAGCATTGTTTACTTTTTCCCGTACTCTCTTTGCCTTGTGTTTATCTAAATATCGTTAGAATGTTTAATTCGAATTTAATGGAATCTTATCGAATATTGTAGAATTTCTCATCTGTTTATTTAGAATTCCATGGAACAATTTGGAAAAATCTCCATCTTTCTAGTTCAAATAAAACCTATTTAAAGCGAGCGCTTAGGTAAACGTTAGTTAAGTCTTGTTTGAAATTTGTCAAGATAACAAGTAGTAGTGGCAGTTCAGTTAGTGATAATTATTGCCGTATATTGTGACTCTATTAGTGAGAATTATTTTAAATTATATTTACTCTTCGCTATTATTGTATTACGGACTTGTAAGTTTGATTGTTCTTTTTAGACGTTTCTTCTTGAATTATTGGACAGTTTATTGAACATTTATTATTTTATATTAGATCGGCCTTTTAACGTTTAGTGATTGATCTTTGTACAGTAATATTGAAAATTATTTATTAGCTGAACATTATCGATTAATCTGTTCTGATTGCTATATTTTGTGTAAGATATAACTAAGTAGTGCATGATGTGGATTATTTGTGTAAATAAAGTGCGAGTGTTAAATTTAAGTGTTGCCAGCGTTATTTTAGAGTTAGAACCCGTAACAGTATGATGTCTGCTTCAGGATTATGTGTTGGAATTTTAAGAATAGACCGCCACGTGACTTACAATGCTTGAAGTTGAGTTAACAAATATTGATATTATTTGTGCATGACCACAACTTCATCCAACAGAGGCATGACCGCTAGCAGGTCCTTTGAAGGTGTTCGAAATCGGTGACGGTCATGTCATAAACTCGGGTCGATGAACTAATGGCCTCAGGAAATGCATGACCGACAATCAGCCAATGCATTGTCTGTACCAAACGCTCCTTGCTTCGTAGAAGTTCTGATCCGTTACGCGTATTTCAGGTACTTCCTGTCCATTCAACCGTGGCATGGCTTCACTGATCAAACAAGAAATATCGTCAACAAGTCACAAGGCTTATCGAGCTTCAAATGCTAATAATTCATCTACTTTGGGAGTTTTGAAACTGAGAATTTTCAAAATTTCTAGTGCCCAATACCCTTTTTTTTTTGTGTAGCAAATTCAAAACTGGTCAAGCCAAATGTGTCTTTGTTTCCAAACATCCGTGGAAGACTTGAGTAGCCTACTAAAAAAGACTACTTTAATAGTGACCGCAAAATAAGGAAGACGGGTTACGATGTGCTGAGCCCTAATGAATATTAACAAGGTACTAAAATAAAAGAGAAGTTCTTCAACACTACCTAACACTCACAAGAATAAGATAACATGGCTTAAAGAAATCAGGGACGGATCCAGCAGCAGATTTTGGGGGGGGGGGAGATACCTGAGTGGGGCATAAAATCATGAATTTAAGGGTATTTCAATTGAAATGAAACCAACTTTCCTAATTTAATTGTTCACCTATTGCCTGTAATGATATGATATTTTAAATATATTCGTTACATCACAAAACAGTGGCATAGCTACAGGGTAAGTCCTGCGAGGGGGGGGGGGGGTGTTGCCGGGAAGGTTAGACTCTCGGTACAATAATTACAACATTAATTTGTAATTTGGAGTAGTAGACCTCTAACAATAAATTGAAGCAATATACATGGCTATTTATTTCAGAACGGGGGTTCGGGGAACCCCCGGGAAACTTTTGAAAAATGACCTCTCTAAAACTACATGTCATGGGATTCTAGGCTTTAATTCTTCTAACTTGACACTTCAACCCACGTTATGTGTCATTTGTCTAGTTCTTGTGTTACTGTCAATGGGAGATCCGGCACCTTACTTGAAACTTCCACTTTTCTATAAATTTGATCCCTCACTGCTGCTGATTGGGGTAATGTACAGTACCGTAGGCTACTTGAAAATTTATTTCAAAATAATTGAAGGGTACTCCTTGAAACCTTTTTTAAAATAAAACTCCTACAAAACCACATTTTTAGCGATTCCAGACATCTTTGACTCTTGCTAAAAATTGGCACAATGGCCTGCTAAAATTCCAAATTTTCTTTTTTCCCGCGCGGGGGGGGAGGATTTTCTTTTGTCTCTGTGGTCTAAGCCACCAGCTAGCTTCTCTCCACACACCACGCTGCTGCCTGACTTATCCCCCTGATTTCCCCTCATAGTTTTGCTACTGACACAAGCTGTTAATTGAAAATGGAATTATCAAGAATAAATTACATACATTATTCGCAAATAAAAAACTATTCTGCAATCAGTCAAAATCTCCCACGATTTTTTTGAGGGTCCAGGATCTAGACATCTAGACTCTAGAGCGATTATCTGAGTGAATGTAAAGTAGTGCTCATACAACAAGTCTGCTTTTTCTGCCGTAGTAGTCCTCAGCCATGTATTGATAAGCTGCAGAATCCAGAAAACCCTTTCAGAACTGGCATCATTTTCAGACCAAGTACTGTAGTACCTAGTACTCAATATTTACAATAGAAAATTAATTGTTGGTTAGGCATTGCTGTCTCATTTTCCACGCTTATCAACAACTTTGAAAACCCTCCTTCATTTTCTTCTACTTTTAAATTTATCCTTATTTTTACCCTTTTTCATCTTTTTTCATTTTCATCTCTCTCCTACCAATTTCTATTGTCATCTCTTGTCCACTTCTTCACTGTTTTCTATCATTTCCATTCGTTCATCTTCTCTTCTTTTTCTCCTTCTTCTTCTCTCTCTCTCTCTCCTTTCTTTTCTTTTTCTCCTTTTTCTTTTCCTTCTACTTCTTCTTCGCCGTTTGGGGGGGGGGGAATTTCCCCTTTTTCCCTTTCCGTGAATCCGCCACTGAAAGAAATAGATAATGACAATTAACAATAAACAATTTAATTCACAGGGATCTTGAAAAACAGATTAGGCCTAACATTCAGAAAAACGATACAAAATTTAGAGTTTCAGGAGAAGAAAATAGCTATCGGCAGAAAAGGGAGAGAGTGGACTCAAGAAGACAAGGAACGCCATTCTAGAAAAATGAAAGAAGCGTGAGCAAAGAAGTTGATCGAGCGTGCTCTTCAAAAAAGCTATTCGAAAAATAATGAGCTCCTATTATGTAATGTAGGGATTTTTCCTGTATTACAGAGCCTGTTAGTTTCATGAAATAGGGCTTTGGCTGCATTTCAATGTACAGTACAAAATTCGAATCAATTATAGTGGTCATATCAACAGTGCATAATCAGAAATATCGGATTTGTGCACTGCTGACGTGAGTTTGGCACTTTTCTTGACGGAATCAGCTGTCTTATATAGTCCATACATGGGCGTCTATCTTACTTAATCTAGGGAGAGGCCTGGGAGCCATTTTGTGTTTTTAACTGGATTCTTGTGTGTTTAAATTCTTGTGTAAACTTGTGTTTAAAACAAAAAACTGGATCCTGTGGGGGTGGAGGGCTCGAGCCCCCCTTTGCCCATATTAATTTTTGTCCATACCTTAATTTTCCCCCAACTTCTCCTATTTCTTATCTCCTTTATCCCTTAAAATCTACCACACTCTACTTTCAATATGTAACTCCCTATTTCCTTAGGGCGCAAAATCAGTCGTTGGTAATCTTCCATAGCAAAATAGAATACATGCTCTGGCCTAGTGTATGATTGGAGAAGCGTCAAGACAACTTGCAATACTGTGCTTACACAGTGGCCTACTTGTTGATAACCACCTTCGGAAAATCGAACACATGATAGTGTATGACAGATTGAAGCAGCATGAATATGAATACAGCTCGAATACCAACATTCCACAGCTTATGTTTGATTTTGCGACGGTAGTTCGAGCATTGGATGCTCCACTGTGGAAGCGACCATCAATCCTTCGTCCCATTTTCTTCTTCTTTGTTGGATGAAGAAAATGTGAAATCAGATTTTACTCACAATTTCTTCATCCTCAATGGTAGACCTACTCCTACATTATGATTTGAAAGCAATCAAGATAAATCATTTTATTATCATCAGCCTCAAAGCATCGAAAGCCGTAGCCTAGCACTTCACTTTGATTACATTTTATCTGTGCTGATCTTAATGTATTCAAATCAATTAAATGTAAAGGACATATTCATCACTCTTTTTTGTTCCCTAACCTTTCGAAAATATCTATCTGCTAGAAAAGCTCCATCCAATCACAGTAGAAATATTAGTAAAATTTTATAAAGTGAATCAAACATGTCGTAACTTTTTGGGCGATGAGTTGTTGGCTTAAGTTGATTTAACAAAATAACAAATAAGCCAGAAAACAGAGCATCTCAATTCAATACATCAAGCATGATTCTGATTCCGATTAGCAAATAACATCGTGCTACATAAAATTAAGATGATTTATTTCACTAGAGGAACTTTGATTACACTAGTGACCTTTGGACTTTTACAATAAATTAATACCATTAATATTATCAAATCATTGTAAGCATCAAAGCAACCCCCAGTGGGTGGGGGTAGTAGAATTGCACCCACAGTATCCCTGCTTGTCGTAAGAGGCGACTAAAAGGGCAACTGTCCGTTGACCTCATTATCCTAGAAACCTATCCTTTATCCTGCTCTTCATCCCAGCCCCTCCCTCCACCCTTTCCTCTATCTAACGGTGCCTGCAGGACACCAGGCGACCTCCTGCAGTATGTAGCCTTGCCCGGGCATGCGGGGCTCTGTCCGGGTTGACTCCACTTCCCTAGCTGCTCGTGGGAACCACATGAATTTCCAAATACGAACCAGAACTAAACCTCAAGGTAACTCCAGAAGTTGCCTTGCCCTCAAACCTATCAGGTTCCACCCCATCAGGGCAGGTTCCTCGATTTGAATCAACAGTCAAGGACAATGCCCAGGGTCCTTCAGATCAATTTACATCACAGTAAAGCAGCCTCGGCTGCTTTCTGCCAGTTCTTCCTCAGAGAGGGATTTGACCTAGCAAAAGGCTGCTAGGAGACACAAGCTCCTACTTCACCAACTGGCTGGTGAGGCTGGGTAGAAGTCAGGTCAAGCAGTTGATTGCTCTGATAACTGGACATGGCCACTTCAGGAAACATCTCCACACAATTGGACTCAGAAATGAAAGTCAGATGTGTAGGCTTTGCAATCAGTCTGAAGAGACTGCCAAGCACATCATACTGGATTGCGAGAGACTCGGGGCAAGGAGAAGGGCTCTGTTTGGCTGCAAACAACCAGGTGATGAATGGGACGTTAGCATAGGGAAAAAACTCCTGGATCTTGTAAAGGGCACAGGTATTGGTTTGCCCAACTAACGTACTAGGGACACACAATAAGCTTCGGTTGACGTGTGAGGATCTTTGAATCTTTGGATCTTTGAATCCGTCCCTTCATAACATAACATAACATATATAAGCATCAAAGCAACATCAATCTATCATTTTCGTCATCAACAACAACCCGCCTTTCACCCATTTTCCTTTATATAGCCTGATAAATTAATCATTACAATCTTTCTTTGTAGTGGTGAACGTGATATTGTGGAAGATATCCATAATAAATAATAAGACGAAGTTGTCACAATCAAATTTATTGAAAAAAGTGAGATACTAGTTTCGGATGTTACTTCATTATCAATCTCAAACAAACTGAGATTGTTTGAGAAACTGAGGTGTGTTTGAGATTGGTAATGGAGTTACATCCGAAACTAGTATCTCACTTTTCTAGTAAATGTGGCTATGAGAACTTCGTCTTATTATTCATTAATCATTACAATTATTACAAAATTAATAATAATTATTATAATTACCAGTTACTCTACTTTTTCGTTCTCAAGTTCTATCATTTTATTTTCAAATATTCACAATTATACTACTAGTAGTCTTACTTCTCTATAAAATTTAATTTACAATGTAATTTTGTTCCAATGAAATGTAAATTGGGCCCCAATCAATTACAACATATTTGAGATATTATTGAGAACGCAAACTCAATTTTGAAGTAATTAGATTTACATAATTTCCAACTAAACTGTAACTCACATAGTATTATTTCAATGAGAAATTCTCTCCTGTTCCAAATTGCTCATTAATAGAAGCCCATTACGGCAACAAATAATAATAGTTCATAATTCAAAACAATAATAATTCATATTACAGCATCCGTCATAGTCAATATGTGCTAATGCTACGGTCAGAAGGCCAATGTTGAGCAAACCTTTTGAATTTCTCCAAATTTTTAAATTAAATTCGTGAACTTGTAATTAGTGTAATCGCGGTGTTTGTGATTTCTTGAGCTTCTAATGTAACGTATATAAGATGTTGTACGAGTGAATAGATCATTATACTGGAAAACCACATGAATCATTACAATGAAATAAGTTTTGTCTTGCACAAATGTGTCTGAGTAATGATAATTGTCATTAAAGTATATGCTACCAGGTCACTATGATAAAATTACTGTGTAATTCAATTCTTTGAAATATAAGCTAGGATTTACCTATCTGCTATCAACATCATCAGTTCATGAACCTCATTCCATTCACCAAAATAATTATCTGATTATTTCGGATTCAAAATTGTCACTTTCATATCCAGTGTTTATCGAACTGGTAGCGAACTTTTGCCCCAAAAATTAGGTCAATGTATATCTCTGGACTCGTAATTTGGATTTTAAATTTTATAAATTAATTTTCCAAATATTATTAGTAACTTATTTAAAAAAAATTTAAAAGTATCTCTTACATTAGTAGATAGGAATTCTTTCCTCACACATGGATCTGTAATCCATGTCGGGAAATATATTTCTTTCTCTTTTAATTTATTATACTTCTATTATGATTGTAATATGTTGTGTAGAAATAAATAAAAATTCAAATTTTTTTGTTTTTTTTTTGTTTTGTGGATGAAGCCCACATAGGTCTTTGACCTGTGCGTGGGTAATGAGTTGGATGACGGTGATTGAAAATAAATAATTCAATATGTCTTCACCATTCAGTAGGCAGCAACCTTGTCAGCCCGACAGAGACAAAGATACATTATTTGAGTTCATTTATATTTATTATAGAGGGTATTTAGAAGCTTAATTTGAGTGAACTGCTTATTATCATTCATTATTATTTCAGTTTATTATTTGAAAAAACCACAATATTATCTTGTTATTATTTCAGTTTATTATTTGGAAAAAAAAACAACAATATTATCTTGTTAGAACGGAATTTATTGCAAGCAATTTTGCCCGTCTCAAGAGCAGCAAGCAGTCTTGCTCATTAGCTCTCATCTCAATACTAGAATAGCAGCCTAGTTGGAAAATATGTTTTTATAGGAAAATTCTTTCGGATTATTGTGGAACGTTCACTTAGGCCTTTTCAAAGCTAGCGGTGGTAAATTACATAAAAGGTAGTCATAAATACTTTTTCAAAGGTAATTTTGTGATAAATAAAGCAATGAAGGATTAGTTTTAAGCTAAAGATAACCATTTTCAAGTTATTCAGCCAAATGTCATGGAAATAAAAACCTTTAATTCTTTTAAGAATTCTTTCTTGGAAATATGAAAATGCTTTTGGAGTTTTGAATCTAAATGGTAATTGTTTATCGTTGAATTTTCAATTGATAATAAAATAATATGGATCAATACGACTACAAACCTAATATAAATAGGGAAATATATTTTTTTTTCGGCTATATTCATGATCTCATCTATGGGACATAAAAAGTTGTCCCGGACTTTTTGGGCTCGTCTTAGCATGTACTATTCAAATCCAAAAGGGTGCATTGGTTGCCAGCTGTGAAGATTTGCATCTTTTTCCCGGAAGTTCCCACCGCATTAGACCTTTAAGTCTACAATTTCAATCGAATATTTGGATAGTTGAAAGTGTGGATAACAGATATCTCTAGCTGTAAATGCATTTTTTTTTTTTTGTAGATTACGTCTTGGAGACTCCAGTTAAGGAGTATAAGACAAGTCAGATCAACAATATTATACACTAGATACCATAATTACTTCAATTAGTTGAGGTGAGGCTTAATTTTGATGTGAAAGGAACTCTTGTACACTATAAAAAGCTTTATCAACTAAATATTTCTTCAATTGTTTTTTAAATATTTCTATATTTTCAAGACTCTTCAAAAACTGCGGTAGCTTGTTGTAGAATTTCCTACCAATATAACTAGGTTTTTGTTTGAATAAGCTACTATTGTGACTCACCAAGTGATAATCTCCTCGGCTTCTTGTATTATAATCATGTACATCAAGATTTTGGTTATTATCATTCGTTTTTACATATTTGAGTACGTCGTGAAGGAAAAGTAAATAATAACTTTGAACGGTTTCCAGTTATGCTACCTCGTTATATGTTGGAACTCCTCCAATAGAAAACGTTCCAAAAATCGCCCAGTTTCATTCAGGAGAATCTACAGCTCACAGCAGGAAGCAGCGAATCAAAATTCTAGCCACGTTTTTGAATGCAATGTTTGATTTACGCTGTAGACGCTACGTTGTTATAGATAGAGAAATGCCCACTGGCGTCAGCAATCCGTGTGCATTGCTGTCTTACTGTGGACCTCTAATGTAGGTTTTATCAAAGGCAAAAATTGCCCATTCCCAAATTCTATTTTTTCCTCGAAAATAGAAAAAGCTATGTTGAATTTTTATTCCCGAACTGTATTGAACTAAGGATAGATTATATTTTCATGATTCAAACGATTTTGCATTACCATAAGTTTTATAAATTTGCTAATAATTTGGATGGTAATCTTATTATTGTTGAATAGGAGGAAAGGAAAGTTGTATTTTCATGTCGAGAATAAGTTACAGTAGTTTTAATAATTTATTGAATTGCAGACTTCAAATAATAGGGACTTTGGGCAAAATAACGTTAATTTGATCATACCGCTAATTCTAGCTTGAACTCTCAGCATCTGCTTGACCTAAGGTTGAGCATTTTTCCCAAACTCTATATTGAAATTTTCGCGTTTAGTAGAAGTAGGGGAGATGTTTAATAATTCTTGAATTACTCAAGAACAAGTTGAATTAGTACAAATTAATTCAATTGGGCAATTGAATTTATGTTCTCGCATTGTTTAAATGTGGATGTGATCATCTCTTTTTCTGTTGTAAGGTTAGGTTATTGATTTGCAAGGATATTGATTTCCATGTCGGAATCGCGATGAAATAGGTAATTCAATATCAATTCAATGTTCATAATTCGTTGATCTCGATTATTGTAGAACGCTCACCTTGATACTCATCCATAGTTGATTTTGGTATCTAGGCGATCACTATATATATATGCAGTCGCGAGCTTTCATGTCTGCGCTTGGATAGGTGGTCAAGCAGCTCTAACGTACTATCCATTATCTATTGTCACTCACCCAGGTGATTCAGAATTGGAATCCTCTTAACATTTTGGGACCATCATTTCATAGATAAAAGAAATATCATAAAAAATAAATATAATAGAGTAGGCTACCTATATTGTTCGTGATCATGTTCACCATAACATGGTTTTAATGGTGAAGTAGAAATCCTAAAGCTAGCCTATTGAGTAGCATCCTAAAAGGTTCCCATCAATGGAAGCCAAATACTCAATCAGCCACTGTTAGAGCTTCCAGCCACTGGAAGCTGTGCTGATTTGTGCTGTACTAGCTTCATAATGAATTCTTTGGCCTCCGGATACCAGTATAAATATAAATAAAGGTTTAAATACCTGCGTTTTGATATCCAATGCGTTATTGGATATCAAAACGCAGGTATTTAAACCTTTATTTATATATACTAGTTTGGTTTTAAAAGCTGTCCCAGCACAGGATTCAATGGCCGGGGGCCTGTAAGCCAACATATGAGTATGAATGTAACTTACATGAAGAAATAATAAAATATAATGCTAGTTCAGCCGTAGTCTTCTAATCCTTTTTTCCAAATAGAAACTGAACAATTATTTCAACTATGTTGATGAGAACAAGGGAAATTTTCAGGAATTGCTACCAGTGGCGTAGCCTGGATTAAACTTCGGGGGGGGGGGGGGGGGGGGAGGGGGGCTGATGCCAGGATGTGTGGGGGAATGAAATCTCCCCAGTTGATGGGGGTCCGAGGAGCCTTCTCCGGAATTTTTTAAAATATTTATCATTTTTATTCTGATTTTTTGAGCACTTTAAAGTAATTTTCACTGGTATATTTCAATGAAAGCAAATGTTAATTTAAATGAAATATATCTCCGATCCGGAAGAGTCAGTGACAGACACCAATAGAAAACAGTGCATTGCCACATTGCTCACTAAACTGTAGCAGAGTAAGAGTAGCCTACCTAATAACATTGTATACTTTTTGTGATTCCCCTGACAAACTTTTGTGCTAAATAAAACTAAGGTTTATTTTTGTATTAGCTGTTTTAATTTGATCTGTAAGTTATTAGTATTGTGAAAGATGACTACAACATTTCGGTGGGGGATGTATCCCGGTATCCCTACCCCTGGCTACGCCCCTGATTGCTACCAGCTCTTATTATGGAATAATTATAAATTAGTTAGTTCTAGAATTTCCACAATGAATGAGCTTTAAGATTTTGACAGCTACGGGTATGCGCTTTCCCCATTGACTTCTCTATTCCTATTCAATATTCACACATAAAATTATTCATATCAATTGAAATTCACATCTATCTCATTATTATCACAAAATTCAGATTCCAATATCGTTTTATTCTCAACTGAATTATTTTTATTCATTCAAAACCCATTTGCAATTTTTTTTCGTCAAAATCCATCTGCTATGTTCATTAGTATGAGTTCGGTCGGCAAAGACCCGTTTCTTGTCGCCCTGGTGAGCGAAAGTTGCATGATCAGATTCTCCTTTTGTTACCAGGTTTAATAATTTATTATCACTAGAAGAACCAATCTAGTAAAGCAGAGGTGGCCACCCCCCCCCCCCCCCAAGCCTCATGACGCATCCACCAAATTTAGCTCCAGCCCCCCCCCCCCCCATAAATTAGGCAATCCCCCCCCCCCCACGATAAATACGAAAAAATAAGCCCCCCGTATTCTTTCTAAAATTAAAAGAATATTTATATGAGTAATGAAAAAATTCAAACCCAGTCGATAATATATATACAAAATGTACCGTATATATATTTCTTGAGATTCTTTACATAGGTAACATTTTTCTGTAAATGTAAAAAAAGAATATCAATGAAATGAATATATGAACTTCTGCTCAATAAACTTAATTTATTGCAAAATAGCTAAATAAAAATGAGAACCTAAATGGTTTTTAAACAATTCCGTGCCTTTCTCTCTAAGCTCTCACGTCTCGCTAAGCTTGACGTAACGCTAAGCTTTAATAATAACAAATCCTAAACATAACTATTTTAGCTAATTCACATTCAATAGTATAATAATAATTATAAATCTATTGTCATTAATTGACATTGTATCTGGTGACTTTGTAATATATTTTTGAATATCGTCACGTTAAACACGGATTCAATCAACTTTACCCCCCAAACGTTTTTGGAACCCCCTCAAGAATTTCAATGATGCAGTCTACATAGCCTGTGGGCACCCCTTAGTAGAAGAAGAACTTATCTTCTACTGCAATTTGAACAATTGATGTATTTATAAGTGCAAATATTGCATGCCTCTATTCAAGATACGCGTATTGATGAATGCATTTTCGTGAATAGAAATTCAAAGTTGTTCTCCTACATCTTAGTTCTCCTACATTGAAAAATAATTCATCAAGTGGAATTGCCTAAAGCTGCACCGTCGTATGAATACTCCATGAATAATGGAGTACCGTATATGATAACTCCAAGGTATCATCCACCCTAACCAAGGTGATATGGAATCTGGCTGGAAAAATAGTGATGATAAAGATGATTTTTCGAATCATTACCACACATAAATAAACCAATAAAATAGAAGGTTATGTAATTTTTTTGTAGTTTTATTAGTTCAGTCACAATTGAATTACCCGTATGAATATGTGGAAATTACCAATCACATCATCTCTATTTCAATCTCTTGCTTTAATAATATTTTTATTGTATAAAACTCAACAACAATTTTTACATTCCGTAATGACTTATTTACATAGTCTTTTTATGTATAATTTTACACATTTATATAATAATTTATCATAAAACGTATAAGTTGTACAAACATGATTTTATGAACAATTTTTTTCGCTTTCAACCTTTAGATTTATATTTGATGTTCAAGTTTGGAAAAATAATATAAAAAATCTAGTTATTCAGTTCTTTAAGGAGTTCGACTGTGCGGTTAGGCTATGTTTCCAGTTCGAAGAAAATAAGCTTTTGTAGGTTTTACAGGTTTAAATGGGATTCTTTAAATTTCAACTGATAATGGTCTTGCATTTATGTAAGTTAACGAGTGAATAATAATTTTTATAATAATGATAATAATTAAAAAGCGGAAAGAAGTATCCATGAAAAAATAATTGATTCAACGTACCCCAAAGTGGATGATTCGAAAAAAAAATTATAATGCTAATAGTAATAATAATTGTAATAGTAACAATAATAGTAATAATAATGATATTATGATGCAGGAAAATACCTTTATAATTCGAAATTTTGGCCAAGAAAAAATTATATCAATGGATGCAGTTATTTAAATACTTTCCTTTAATTGTCTCATTTATGATTTAATTGCAAAGAAAAAAATACACTTTTATATTATTTTCGCGTGTAGGCTGTTATTGATTTGTTGCTTTAAATCATATGTTTATTTTGAAAAAATCTTTAATTCAGACTTTTTAACGCCTTTCTCAAATTCAATTGTTTTAATGTAACTTCTCACAAATGAGTAATGTATAGCTGACATGTATGAATGAACATTTTATTCAATATATAGAAGTAAGCCTCATCTTCCTTTATTCTATACAGAATCAAAATTACAAAGTTCATCATGTATCTATCTATAAATAGGCGAAAATGTGGACATATAATTCAGACACTTGTACAGTTAAACACATATAGTACATATTAGATTGTCAGAATCGAAACATTCAGTATTTATTTATATTGCCTACTTACACTTGTGTTAAATGTCTGTCTTTAATAAGTACAGACAACTAAAACGACACATTAAACGAAATTTCTTGTAGTTGGGATTTTAAATATTATCCACAAAAATTTGAGATGACTGGAGACATGAGACATTGGACCAAGACTTTCGTTCCCACGTTTTTAAAAATTCATAAAGTAAATGTACAGTACTTTACATTCATGTAGTGTGTTCTGCCAGTTTCTTCGGGGATGAATTAATGAGTATTCATAGTGGATGTTTTAATTTTAAAATATGTCAATAGTAAAAAATTATATAAATTTCCCCCCAAAAATAATAAATTTTGGTTTCTTAACCTATAACGGTCATCTATTCTATAGCGATAAGTTGATATTCAAGGATTTTTCCATCAATTATCACAATTTCTTCTTTTCTAGTGGTGTATTGATTTCTTTAGAACAGAAAAGCTTGACCTGAACCGTTCAGTTCTGTTAGACTACGGTTGGAGATCCTGCACACAAATGATAGAATTGTAGGTTTGATTTTTACTTGAATATGAAGGAGGTTGATAATTCTGTATTTTAAATTTAATTCTCCATCAACCAGAGATTTTTCAAAGGGTTTTGTGTTAAATTTCTCTGCCTTCGTTGTAACACGTTTTAGATTATTATAATACAATACTGCTACTTGCGGTAAATATGTAAGGATGTTAAGGATATTTTATTCAAACACAAAGATGATTTTCACTTAAGATTGAGGCTTAATGGTTACACGAATATGAAATATGAAAGACGAAGAGCTTGGGGAGGGAGATGACAAAAAAAGACTGTCAAACCCATTCAAACAATAGGAAGTAATCAATACCGTACAATAAAAGGATAATCAAAGAAATTCATCAATGAGTGATGGTGTACAAATTGGATAAGGAATTCATTTGTTGAAACTTCATTTGAAAATTCATGTTTCAATAAGGATGTAGCCTACATTAATATTTGAAAGTGACCATTTCTTCGATTAGTAATGCAGTTATGTTCTTTTCTTCTTTGAATATCAAACATATCGACCTTGCAGTTTGTCAAAATTATCAAAATTGCTGATTAATATCTTGCAACAGCTTGATTATTTTTAGAACAATTATTTTATAATTTATTTAAGTAATTTGGAAAGCTTTGGCACTACCCAGTTCCCTTCACATCATGATGGAAATATTTTTGTTTGTGCTCATTTCAGCGAACACTGAAAGGAATCAGAGTCATAGAATCGATCTATGTACAAATTTGACTGATGTTTAAAATTAGGTTTGAAAGGAAACGCGAAAACTAACGTACTAACTTGTGTGTATGTTTTTATTGGCAAGTTTCACAAAAAATGTAGATTATTAGACATTTTTAGCCTGTAGCTTGTAGGCTGTATTGGATGTGTTGATAAAATATGCACTTCAGGTTCCTATCTGTTTGTTGAAAATCAATTTTTTCAACAATCAAATAGATTTAAGTGAATTTGATGTGAATCAACTGAAAGTGAGTTTGTATTCTCGGTATGCATAGAATTTACTGTGCCATAGAATATCTATACAGTGCTGCTACCTATCAGGGAATGAGACAACTAACAACTTTTAATGCAGCTCACCTACTATGGAGAGACTTGAAAAATTCATAATGAATACAATGAAATATTAAAATATTATAATTTGAATGAATTTCATTTTGCTCACAATGTTCCAAGTTTCGCACATTAATTTTTCTATGCTGCTGTATACAAAATATATTTTTGAAAGTATTTCTCCAATTCATTCATGATGCAACTGCTTTGATCAAAGTATTGAGGAATCTACAATTTTAATTTTTTTTATATTCATTCTTATACAATGTGAAATATTTAGAATTATCCTCATACTTCATCAGTTTTTTCAATGATGTGAAGGAGTACATAATGCTAAAGACATGTCTTATATCATTTGCAAAAATGTTCTTTCTTAGAGAATGACTTCCTTTTGTGAATTTGTTCATAATCTTTGTTTTGTAATTTTGACAAACTACTTCGCCTCACCGGAAGCATGTTGTATAGCTCTACCTAATAAGCTACATTTATAAACATATAGAAATTCAATACTTAATTTTTAATAAGACACGTTCAGTGCTACTATATAAAATAAATACATTTCATATCTTTTGGGACCACACGTACAAAATTTATTGAACACTCATCATTAAATCGGTTTTCAATCATTGTTGTACATATAAACGTTAGTAATAATATATTTCAATGATAGTAATCACTGAAAAAAATACATTAAACACATAAATATACATCACAAACATTTATCCTAATATCGATGCTCAGATTATAAAATTAATCTGAGTTTTGAAATAGTTATTACACGTTTTAAGTACAGAAAAAAATCTACACATTCAGTACGTTATTGAATAAGAACAAATTTTTGTACAAAACTTATCTGATATCTCGACCCTGGTATCTTACTCTCTACAACATTTACAGAGTCAACTGACAAAATTACACCTAATCTAACATTAATTATTACAAATATTAGATGATTTTCCTTTGGTATGGAAAGAGATTAGACACATATCGATTCTAAAATTTGCATACGGATTGGATTAAACATCTTGCTCATTGCAATGCACATAACCTTATTACTCTTGGTCCCATGGACTTTATATACAAATTGTCTATAAATGAAGTAGACAAAGCGCGGTTACGCAGAGAAGTGTTGGTTTATTGATCACACACACAGATACATAGATCAAGTCAACATAGGCTCTATGGCGGTTAAGTTCAAAATACTCTAATACTCCTCCTCGATTTCATTTTTATGTGCTTACAAAAAATAGAAAATCGTCAAGTACAATTCAAATAAAATAATGAACACAATGCAAATAGAACGATTATAGTGCAAATAGAATGATTACAATGCAAGTATAGATAATACAAAGCAAATATTGAATACAAAAAGTTATTAAAAGAAATCATACAATTTTCAACTCTTGTCTCAATTTGAAAAATTTGTCATATGACAGTGCTTTAGTCAAAATGTCGCTCAAGTTTTCCTCACTTCTAACATAATCAATACTTAATATACCTTTATTTATAATGTCTTTAATGAAATGAGCCTTTATATCAATGTGTTTGCTTCTTTTGCTGTTTTCAAAATTTTTTGTCATTTGTATGGCAGATTGATTGTCTATTGATAGATAAGTTTTACAATTGTAACCTAAGTCATTAGCAATTCCCTTCAAATTCATTAATTCTGTGGCTGTGGATGCAGCAGCCAAATATTCAGCTTCTGCGGTTGACAGTGCAACGCAATTTTGTTTTCTTGAAAACCATGACACAGGATTTCCAGCAAATAGAACTAAACAACCATTTGTACTCTTCCTATCAAGTTTATCACCTGCCCAATCTGCATCACTAAAACCCTGCAATAACTCAGGTGAATTTGATTGAAATGTGAGATTACAATTCTGTGTTTCTTTCAGATATCTTAAGATTCTTTTTCCTGCTTTCCATACTTTTTCACTAGGTTTGTCCAGAAATCTACTCAAGTAACTAACACTAAATGCTATGTCAGGTCTTGTACTAGTTGCAATATACATAAGACTTCCAATTAATTCACGAAAAGGAACATCAATCATCTCATTATTATTTGACAAATCTAATCCTTTTTCCATAGGAGTCTTCATACCTTTACATTCAATCATCTGAAATTTTCCAAGAAGTTTCTTTATGAATTTAGATTGATACAATTTCAAATCATTAATGCTCCTCCTGAATTCTATGCCTAAGAAATGTGATATTTCACCCATATACTTAGCATTGAATTTCTTTTGCAAATTTATAATTACATTCTCAGATTCACCAGCAATTAAAATGTCATCTACATAGACTAACATGTTTACACCATTACCAATATATAAACAAAAATCATGATTGGAACGTTTGAAATCAAGTTCATTTGCAAAATTGTTAAATTCATCATTCCAGCATTTAGGCGACTCTCTGAGTCCATACAAGGCTCTATTCAATTTCAAAACTTTATTTTTGTCACATTTAATTCCTTCTGACGGCAAAATGTAAACTTCAGAATTGAGTTTTCCATTCAGAAAAGCTGATGGAATGTCCATATGAATTATATTTTGTTTTCTCAACAAGGCTACAGTTAAAAACATCCTAATACAACTCATCTTAGCTACAGGAGCATAAATATTATTTCCTTTATCCTCAACTTGAAATCCCTTAGCTACTAATCGGGCCTTTTTAATACCATTATCTTTATTCCTAAAAACCCATTTTGTTTCTATGGCTGTCTTCCCTCTTGGCAATTCTACTGGTGTCCACGTATTCAATTTTTCTAGTCCATCAATTTCTTTTTCAATTGCCTTTTTCCATTCTACTTGTTTCATTGCTTCTGTGAACGTTATAGGTACTTCATCTGACTCTACATACAAAGCAATTGCTTCATTACACTCAGTAATGAACCTCTTTGGTTTTCTTAAAATTTCTCTTGGTCTCAGATTCAGTTTATTTCCTTCTCCTTCTTGCTCATAGCCTTGTTCATTCTCATTAGAATTGTTGTTATTAACCAAAATTTCATTATTCAACTCTTCTTCATTGTCCTCGATTTGTTCTTGATTTCTACTTACATCTTCATTACATAATTCTCTCTCACTATCCTGTGATGTTTGTTCTTGATTTATATCAATATAAAATCTACTTTTGTCAAAATCTACATTGTCATATTCTGGGAATTCATTTTCATTAAATAATGCATCTCTAGTAACTACTATTTTGTGTGTTATGGGGTCCATTAGTCTATAATTATTTGAATTTCTGTCATAGCCAACTAGTATCATTTTCTTTGATTTAGGATCCAATTTCTTTCTTCTACAATCCGGTGTCAATGCATAGGCTTCTGAACCAAATATTTTCAAGTGTTTCAATGAAGGTTTTTTACCTGTCCATACCTCAAAGGGAGTAGAGTTTGGGGTTTGACATGTCCCTGATCTATTCAAAATGTATACACTTGTATTCACTGCTTCAGCCCATAGATTTTTAGGTAAATTTTTTGACAATAACATACAACGAGTCATTTCCATAATTGTTCTGTTATCCCTTTCAACCCTAGCATTTTGTTGTGGAGTATACCTTGCTGTTCTTTCAATCTCAATACCATTTGTATGCAAGTAATTTTCAAACGTTTTATTGACATATTCAGTTCCATTGTCTGTATGCAAATACTTTGGTGTACGTCCATACATGTTCTGAAGTTTATTTACATAAGTCTTGAAAGCATCAAATGCATCAGATTTATTCTTAATAAAAAATACAACTCTGTATCCTGAGCAGTCATCTTTAAAACAAATAAAATAATTGGCTCCTCCAATAGAAGGTACTGACATGGGTCCACAGACATCACTAAAAATTCTTTCACCTGGCTTGGAAGATTTCCATGAATTTCCTACAGTAAAAGGTAATCTATGTTGTTTTCCTAACGTACATCCTTCACAGAAAAATTTCTCAGTGTCATTAATTTCAATACCGTTAATTAATCCTTTAGAAACCATTTCTTTAATTACTCTGCAATTCAAGTGTCCTAATCTTTCATGCCACAGTTTAAGATTTGCAACAGATTTATTACTTGTTAAAAGAAGCTCAATATTTTTTGGCAATACAGTTTTAAACAACATATTATACAAATTATTTTCAGTACGAATTCCTTCAGCTACAAGTTTTTTGTCGTGATAAATTTTTGCTGTATCATTTTCCTTAATAATAGTCATACCCTTTTTAGTTAATTGACCTTCTGAAAAGAGATTTCTTTTTAAACTCGGTACATAGAGAACATTGGTAATAATGGAGTCGAACCACTCACCTTCAATCAATTTTTGGATTTTTACAGTACCTTGTCCTTTAATAGGAAGGCGGAGATTACTTCCAAGTATGACTGTCTTTGCATTGTTGAACTCTTGAATTTCTTCAAAGTATTTGCCGTTCCCCGTCATGTGAGAAGAGGCTCCACCGTCGAGTATCCAAACTTCTGAGTCTAGGTTGGTTTCTTCAGTTGCATTGAATGCTGAAAAATTTCCTTCATTCTGCTTCCTTTTGTCTCCTGGGTCGTGATTTTCATGTGTAGATCGAAATCTGTAGTCTCTTTGGTCATGATTTTCACGTGTAGATCGAAATCTGTTGTCATTTTCACGCATTGATCTAAATCTGCTGTCACTTGGTTCATGATTTTCACGAGTAGATTGAAAAGTCTTAGGCTTTTTGCAGTTTCTTGCGATATGATTTTTTTCACGGCAGTTATAACAGATTAAAGTTCGTTTATCTGGAAACGGTTTCTTATTTTGAATGGAAGTTGCAAGGGCTTGATCGTTGGTCTCTTCTTCCGCTAAAGCTCGTTCTTCATCCAGAAGTCTTGAAGTTAAATTGGCAATTGTCTGTTTATCATCCGGCATAGAAAACCACGCTTGTCTTACCGTCCTGTACTTGGATGGTAGGGTGCTCAAAACTTTTGTAATTATTGAAAGTTCACTTATAGTTTCACCTATATCCCTAGCTTCCTTGGCCAGTCCTTCAATTTTGTTGATATGTGTAGCTACATTATCACAAGAGTTCATTTTATACTGATGAAATTTGTCTATTATTAGCATTTTGTTTATTTCAGATTTTTGGCAGTAAATCGAATCAAGTTTTTTGTATTATTTCAAACGATGTTTCACAATTTTCAATTAACACTATTTGTTTCTGGTCCATAGCCGTTGATAGAGTAAACATTGCATTCGCGTCCTTTTTATTCCAATCCGCTAGTTCTTTATCAGCAAGTGGCTTTGTTTCCTTGCCAAAGGCAACGTCCAAACAACCTTTAGCTCTAAGAGCACACTTCATTTGGAATAACCATTGTTTGTAGTTTGTCCCGTTGAATCTCGTAATTAAGTCGGAAGAATTCATTTTGCAGGCTTAAATTGTCCGAAATAAATTGTACATTTACCAATTTCAAGTTCATTTATGTTAGCACAAAGCACATCATGTGGCACACAGCGACGTCGAATTTTCACACAGAAGTTTTCGATTGTAAATCCTTTTCCAGTCCGGTTTTCACTGAGAATAACTCACTTTGACATTTTTACACTTATAAAAAGCAACCATATTGATTAAAATCAATAAAATAACTCATTTTTAGAGCTTCCTGGGCCCATAACCTATAAATGAAGTAGACAAAGCGCGGTTACGCAGAGAAGTGTTGGTTTATTGATCACACACACAGATACATAGATCAAGTCAACATAGGCTCTATGGCGGTTAAGTTCAAAATACTCTAATATTGTCTCAAATTTAAACTTAGTTCGTGCTTTAGATCATGAACCCCTGCTTACGGCTCTGTGCAAAAAGGCACAGACTGTCTGTTTATGTGTCGAAACACCCATATTCAAAGCAATGTATCACGTTAGCTTTGTTTAATATAATATCATTACAATAATTCAAGGTGTAGTGTGTGTTTGAAAAAAAAACATGACTTTTCCAGTAGGTTTGCAGACTGTCTGTGCCCTAGTACACCAGCCTTCTTTCTTATTCTTTTTGACTGTTTAATGGAAAATAGACTAAACTTTGATGCCATAGAAATAAAAGCAAAAGCATATATAAATGAAGTTGGTGCCTTGTTTTGACGAATAAAATAGGTCGAATAGGTAAAAATTCTGAGGAAAGTAGGTAAAATGTGAATGAGTTGAGTACAGAATATTAAAGAAAACATGCAACAACAGAAGAAGGAAGCATGCTTTTCTTTATGTTGTATGTATGAAATAGAAAATTTAATATAATAAAAATGATATTGTATGAAAATGAATTAATTAAAATTATTTCAACAAAATTGATTTGCAGGGTAGAAAATAGAGCACCTGATCATTTTCAAATAAAATGTTGTGTAACTTTGTTAAGATTAAATATTTATGATTGGGCGTGATATTAAATAAATTCTCAGCTTGGTAATTAGGAACTCATTTAACTACGAATGATGTAATTTGTGGATGAATCATTTTTCCTAGTCTCAACCATCGATAGTCGACGTATATTTTTTCAAGTATGCTAAATATACATGAATAAAACAATAGTTAGTAGAAATCTGTCTTAATAAGAACTCACAACACATTTATCGAAATATTAGTAGCAGATAATAAAAATATTTTCACATTCATAGAACTTAGATGATTATTTTTCTCTTATGATTCACACCGACATAGAAAGTCATGAACAGGTCGAGAAATGTATGGTGTAAGGATTAATCACACGATATTGTCACATTTTTTGAGCGCATACCCAGCACTACATGTAGAAGATTTAATTTCACATTAATAATACTTTTTATAAATACAGACTGATTTGTGCTTTTTATTATCTTAAATCTACAACTATTTACTATAGATTAGCTAGGCCTATGTTCAACAATCAGCTGTTAAGTAGTGTTTATCATGCAGGATTTGTTAAAATTTTCCTTTTTATCAACTCACAATAATCATAATTGAAGGTCGTATTAAGAATTGTAGTTCATTTTTTATAAACCAAAATACTGTCCTGATGAGCTATCACTGTTTTTGGCACATGAAGGGGAGCTTTATAACCTGGAAAAGATCACCACTCAGGTAAAGGTAAGCTAGCACCGTTTTCGATTATTTTCATCCAAATCTTTGAAATTTCATCACATAAGTCAGCTTAGTGGGTAGATAACACGTAGAGAAAATCATAGTGCGGTATAAACCCAAATGATATTCGCTCCTACTTTATTGGAAGACATTGCTGAGACTACTAACAACATGATCAGAAAACTTCAATTGAGATTTTGAGTCCTGCTAATCTGAAATACTGGTGTTTTATGGAATCATTCCATGAATTTCTATAGTAATCCTTACTATTCCAACCTGACTACATTTTTAATTACTCAATTTCCATCCTTCACATTCAACTGCATGTCTGTGCGTAACAGATATGAACGTCTGTGGTATCTACTTGTACCATTAGAATAATTTCTATTCAATAATGTTCCAGTTTCCAGTCTAGCAGGACTCCATGGTGTCTTATCCAATACAAGAATGTTATTGCATGAAGGTACGTACACTAAATTACATAAAGCTATACACTTAAAGGTAACAGATAAAGGACTAGTACTATATTTTCAAATTTACACCCAGAGGAGCTGAATAAAGAAATGCAATAGTTATCTCTGTATAAAACATCCATCCTTGATGAAAACTCAATGAATTTGTTAGATTGATAATTCAATAAATTATTCAATCCAACACAAAATAGATAACTGCAATTATGGATACATATCTAGATGATAAAATTCATAATTGCCATTCAAGTGCAATAAATTGCATTTTTTGTAGTGGTTTATCACTAATTCTCCTTGTCTTTTCTCATATGCACAATTTACATGTATTATTTTTCCATAGCTAGGGTTTGGTGATGATCAATAAAATGAAATTTGTTTTTCTCAAATATTCTCTCACCATTTATTTTTGTCAGTTCAGTCTTCCTTTATAGACCTACCAAGTAGCAACTCTTTTTTTTCAGTAATTTATCTTTTCCCTTTCCCAGGATCTTCTTCCAATTCTTTTATCTCATGCACATTGTCCTTCAATTCGGTAATAATCAGAATTTTCGTTCTTGAACCCTTAATCATCTATAACAGTCTCCATAGATTCAATTGAAATCAATAGGTTACATACATAATTCAATTGGAATCAAGAATAATGAGAATAATTTTGATTATGACAGATAAAAACCAAATATGTTGTATATTCTACATCCATGTTTGTTTTCAATTGTCTTCGTTCATGATTGAGAATTACATACTTTGATAATAGTTATTCATTTACTCAATTCCCCTTCTCAATCAGGTTTTGACAATGGACTACTTTTGATTGGTTGATATTTGGAGTATTATAACTGAGCACAGTTGACAGTACTACACATTACTGACTCTCAGACGATTGAGTTATTCCTAATTAATAACAATACAATAATATTCATAGTATTAATAACAATAAAATTATTCTTGTTGGAAAAATCAAACGGGAAATTGAAAGAGCCAATAAATTAAATCATCTGTTAATAGATGATGCAAAATCTTGAATTTGGCACAAACTTAATCAGTGTTTTAATACTTAGTGATTAGAGTTTTTTTTCATACTTGGTAATTTGTGTTTAATTTAAAAAAAAACAACAATGAAAATGGCCCAATAGCTCAAGAATTTGGGACTATTTTAGGATTGGAATGTATAGAAGGTTAAATATAACAAAAACAACTGAAGTTATCTTGAAAAAATATGTTCAACTCTGATGCGATAAATGAGAATAGAAAATATTGATTATTATTTCAAAAAATATTGTGAAAGAGAGAATCTTCCTTATTTAACTGTTGGATTAGTAAATTATTCTTTGCATTTAAAATTTTATTACTGATTCATCTATAACAGCTGTAGTTTAATAAAAGTTCTCCCATTCATTTGATATTGTTTCTCTTATTAATTCTCATGACAAAAATGATCCATAAAATAGCGTTTGCTCTATAAGCTGGAGAGATTACAGCAGAGCTAACAAACCAATGAGCTATTGCTGACAGCAACAGTTAATCGTAGTTCTGCTACTAGTTTTATTTACTATCAAATAGCACAAATGCTATAATAGTAGATTTCGAATACGCTCTTTTATCATCTAGCATAGATGGACTAAATCTAGCTCTGCAATAAAACACTGCTTTAGTCTGTACGAACCTTGGTTTGTAGAACAGATTCTTATGGAAATGGCATTTCATAATATGGGAATATGAACGCCCTGTTGCCATTTTTTCCTTTACATTCTGTCACCCACATTCTGTTGTTTATAGAGGTAATCGCTTGTCTTGGCTTGCTCGGCTGCATTGCAACCTGGCAGCACTGTCAAGTCCCTCATAAGCGAGCTTGCAGCAAACTAGGGTTAGCACAGACTTTAGAGGTAGTGTGCAAACACAACAAAACAAACTTATTCTTTTGTGTTGGTGAACGAATCATGAGGCTGAAAAATTCAAATGTCGGATTACCAGTACAAAGTAGATGGGCATTTCTCAGTCAAAGTTGAAGTTGTCAGTCCTGGTGAAGGGAAGTCGTTCTCAGTTGTAGAATCCGCGATTCATAGCTGTCCTATTGCGATTGTGCCATTTGCAGGTCAGTATTCGTACATAGGTGCGTCGAAAAGATGCATTACATAGTGCATAGCAAACCGGGTTGATGGTTGAATTAATGTAGCAGAGGTAGTAGAAAAAGTCCCAGAGGCCGGTTGGGATGCAGTCAGTACAGGCTGTGATAGGCTTGAGCAGGACCAGAATGTTGTAAGGAGTCCATGTGATGATGAATGTCAACAAAATCGCCGACAATGTCTTCGCAGCTTTCTTGTCGGCTTTCTTTTCTTGTGTTTTCTTCTTCTTTTTAGCCGGATGTTTGCCACCGGCTCCTGTTAGTAGTGTTTTTGTACCTCCCGCTAGCTGTTTTGGTATGATTTTCGCGTTGAGCGGTATCCTGACATCGGGGATGTGTGAAGGTCGTCGTGTACCCGCCGGATGAAGACTCAGGTTGAATTCGTCACGACGCGCGTTCGCGTTTCGGTTCTCTTCCGTGATCATTTTGATTGATGGCTGCTGGTCTGTTGTGTCGGCATCGTGTGGCAGTCGGATAACTATTGTGTACACCTGAAAACATAAAAAACACACGTAGATGTTTATTCTGTTCGGTTCAGGAACATATTTGATTGGAGAGAATGGAATTTCAATTAATTAAAAATTCGAGTTATGTTTGGAATAAAGAGAATGAAGTATACTTGGGAGAATGATCGACTTGTTTCAAAATTCATGAGATAACTCCGTGAAAAAGTAGTTCAGAACAGCATCAGGACTCATTCCATAATTTCTAATTCTTTGTTCTTTGGTCATCTTGTTGATAGTCTCAGAAATTCAGAAATGAAACATATCAAACAAACTTTTGATCACACACATGAATTCAAAGTGACAGCAAATGATAATAATCAAGACTCAAGCCGTGTCTCCAACAACCTAACATATCTGCCGAACATTGTTGGCGAACACAAAAAACGGATAAACATATGGGTCACCGAGCATGATCGTGAGTTCAATTGAAATGTTTGGTCTGTGAGCGAGCAGTGACGACCAACAACAGGTTCCCGCTACCACCCCCACTATACCAATCATAATGTACGAGAAGGCGTCCATACCAAACCAACACCAAACAATGTTCGGTGACATCAGATAATTCCAGTGAACACTGTTTGCCAAGCATGTTCGGTTGGTGGAGACGCGGCTTTAGAAGTTATTGAAGAACAAACTTCACTGGCACAATTTGACACCCCAAAGCAAAGTGTTTCAAAAATAATGTTTCTGCTGCAACAAAGTTGCAAGAATACTCGGATATTCAGTAAATATTACGTAAGGTGAAGCGTGCCATATGTTAACCAATATAAATTCTCAAAGGTTTGTTTGTAGTGGCGAAATTGATACTGTGGAAGTTATCCATAACCAATAATAAGACTTGAAGTTGTCACAAACGCATTTATTTATTGAAAACAATGATGTACTAGTTCCGGTTGTTACACCATTATTATTGTTGTGGATGTCCATTTTTCGTGAACTGCAGTAGAACTATTCATATGTATCATCTTGCTGTGCGGAACTGACCTTTTTTGAGTCGCGGCGGACGCGTTTCGAACTATGTCGTTCTTCTTCGGAGCTTGGTTGCAGGTCTGCAGGTCTGCAACCAAGCGCCGAAGAAGAACGACATAGTTCGAAACGCGTCCGCCGCGGCTCAAAAAAAGTCAGTTCTGCACAGCAAGATAATACATATGAATACACCATTATCAATCTCAAACAAACTAAAACTTAAGCACACAGTAGCTTAGAGTGGATAAATATACTGAATACGGAATGATACTATTGTCTGAAGGAGAAAGTATACTCTCAGAAGGCAAGGCACTTTCTCCCTCAGCCAATAGTACAATTCCGTATTCAGTATATTGTTATTGACAAGGCAAGAAAGAAGGAACAGTGATTTTCAACGTAATTACTGCTGTGTCAATACGTCTTCAAGTTGCAATAAGCAGCGTGTTTCGTTTACTGTTCCCTCCATACTCTCCTCACCTTGCGGTTCATTGGGTCACTTTAGCATGTTCTTATCTCAGCAATTTAAATAAAAAAGTCTCGATGATTGGAGAATGTCATCTGTCTACTTAGAATTTTATATATAAATCGAGAACCTTCTCTTTCTTTCTGGATTATTAAAAATGTATAAAAAGCAGAAGCTCTTATAAAAGTCAGTCGGTTGTGATTCGAAAGTTAATGTGATAAAGTGACAGTGACAGTTCCCGCTCATACAAACCGGATTATCAGTGAGCGCTGATACAGACTGTGTTATATGAACAGAATGTGTTGAGTGGTAAACGTAGTATATTGTGACAGATTCAGGCTTCTTTAACAGTTTATGCAGTGACTTGTAAGTGCTTGTAGTGTTCCAACTGTTATGCTTTGAACGTTTCTTCCTGAATTATTGAACAGTGCATTGAACAGTTGTTATTTGATATTTGATTGGCCTTTTAACAGTTAGTGATTGACTTTTGCACAGTAATATTGCAAAATCTTTATTAGCTGAACATTATCGATTTATTTGTTCCTGATTGATTTCTTTTAGGTGAGATAAATGATTAGTACGAGTTGTCGCTAATTTGTGTTAATAAAGTGAGAGTGTTAATTTAGAGTGTTGCCAGCATTATTTTTAGAGATAGAACCCGTAACAATATATTCAGCTACTCTGTACTTTAGTTTTAGTTTGTTTGAGATTGATAATGGTGTAACAACCGAAACTAGTAGCTCACTGTTTTCAATAAGTAATGTAGAAGGGACAACTTCAAGTATTATTATTCACAATTTTGAAATGCTCTAATCCAATTTTCTACACATCTGATATTGAAGGGAGATATTAAATTTATAATCTGCAAATGAATCAGGTGACGCTAAAGTCCGCAATAGGTCACTCCCTAATTTACACAAAACATATGGCTGTCATAATAGTAATAATAATTTAGAGTTACGTCGTTATTTACATTCACCAATTCAAAATCTCATTGAAATCCTTCCTAGCTTAGCACACACATTTTTCAAGGCGCCTCGTTCTTCACTCGTGATACATGCTATTTGAGCAGAATTAAACATGTTCTTGGTGTTGGTGATGTTGATATTGTGGTAGTCAATAAGACTGGTTATTCAAACCCTTTAATAATTTTAATGAGAATAAAAATGATGCAACTGTCTCATCAAAAGCCTCTTGTGTCTTTATAATTTACAGTGATTTGGACAACATCGTTGTCAGTCACTAAAATGAAACATGTCAAACATGCATTTGTTCACACCCATTTAGTTCAGTTAGTTATTATGATTTATCAATACAACGCCACTCATATTCTAGAAAAAATAATTGATTTTTTAAGAACGAACTGAAAAATTAATCTTAATCTAAGTATAAAACACATTGAGGCTTACTTTCAGCGCTCTAGGGACCACTCAACTATATAACAGGCCTAAATCAGAAATTTTGTCAACATTATTATCTTCATCATACCACATTATCATCATCATCATCATCATCATCATCATCATCCTCACCATCATGATCACCATCGTCACCACCATCACCATCATCATTATCCTACATTAACATCAACATTAAAGTCATCATAAGCCTACATTATCATTGTAGTTACAAAGCAATCTCATTCCATCCAAATTCATCAATCCAGCACAAGCACAGGAGCCTTGTCAATTTTCATCCGCTCTAAAATACATCGCATGATGTAGGCCCTCTTTACACTGACGCTGTAGGCTATTGTTCTTAGATAATATGAAGCAGGGAATTAGTGAGAGAAAGCTTCAAATCCTCGCTGCTCAGCTTGAGTCCTGAAGGAAGGCTTGAGAAACTTTCAGTAAATCGTATACAGCTTGCTAAATTCGTCGGGATTTATTGGACTAGCATACACAAGTCTCTCTCACTCTGTTCCACTCGCTCTCTCTCTTCCCCTTTCTATCTTACACTCTAAACTTTCTCAGGTGGAAGTACTTTAAATAACTAGTAACCTCATTCCATATTCATTCATTCTGTAGCTCTATTTGAAAATCTTTCAGTTGCCGAATTTTTTCCACATTACAAAACAATGTGATCATCATCACTGTAGGCTATATTGTTCATCTTTTAAAAGTTTATTCATGAAATACATGCAAACAACAATAATTGATGTACTGAATTTAATAAGGTTTGATACCGACCACATTTTTATGAATAAATAATATCCACTATATCATCACTATCACCTACACGAAGAAAATATTGTTACGGGTTCTAATGGCTAAGATAAGGCTAGCAACGCTAAAGTTCACACTTGCACTTTAAACAAATTAGACTATTTAAACACACTAATTAATAAAGAAAAACAGATCAACAAATGACAAGCTAATACTTATTTTCAGTAATTATTTACAAGAATTAATGAATAGTTAATTGCAGGCTGATCAATAATAAAAAAAACAAGAGTCCAATAAACTGTACAATAATGTAGAAAGGAATGATAAAAAGGAGCAACTAATCACTTACAAACACAGTCCAATTCGTTATTTGACAGTCCCAAATAATATCACTTGACACAACGTCTTTAAACTATTAGTAAGCTGCACAAATAGGAAACACTTGTCTCTGCACTTTACACTGGAATCGAGCACTGTTTACTCCAATGGCACGGACCTGTAACACAATCTGACACGCGAGCTTTTAAGACTAACTAACTGGTTCACGTGATCTCCTTTACATACGAGATAGTTGTCATAATTCAAAGAACTGGAGGCCACCAGACGCTTCGAGAAGGCCACAGAACATAATAGAACATAGTAGAATACGACCTTGATTGTTCAGGAAGAATGTAGAATTGTCAAGAAGATCAACTGAGTGTAAAGGACGCAAATATAAAGAATAAGAGTGAGAAAGACATCTAACGAGAGAGAACGAGAAGATTCAGATTTCAAGCCACGTTTGACCATGAATGAAACGATGCACGTAGAACAAGTACGTAAATAACTGCTTTGTTGGCTTTTGTAACACTATTGAATTATTTTTGAGCATCTAACGGCAACAAAGAACATAGTTGCTTCAACAGTCTTTATTATTGGATTTCAATCCTGAAGTTTCACATACAATTTTCCGCCAGCATCATGACAGTATTTGACAGTATTCATGCTTGTATATTTTATGTATCATGACAGTATTTTATGTTTATTTTAAAACAAGTAAACTTTAAAGTTCCACAAGTTTTAACCTGGATCTTGTTTCATAACAAAATACAAATCACATCAGTTCAGTAAATTTTACTTTTTGATAGTACAAAACTCTCATAAGAGTATGCTCACTACAATTACAAGTAGCCTACTCTTAATTTTATTTTTTAGTCTGTTGTAGTATAATCATTATTACTTACTCAGTAATTTCCATTCTCTCAATTCTTAACTCATAATTGAAAAAACAGTAATCGACATTAATAAATATGTAGCTTCAATATTTATTTCAAAATTACCAGACTGAAAACATTCTATAGAGTAGAGAATATGATAATTATTTAAATTGAATCTCTATTTCCATCTCTATCTATTGTATTCGAATTGAATCTCGATCTTTATCTCTATCTAGTGTGGTATGAATAGTATTTATCTACAACAGTGAATAATCAACCAATTCCTCTACCTTTTCATTCATAATATTAATTTCCTCTCTTCTAATCATAATTCATAATATATCGATAATCGATTCCGCTTCTATAATTCATTTTATCTCCAGCTTTTCCTGTTTCTCTCACACATCCAGTATTTTATTCATGAAAAGACACATGCAATGAATCACGGCAAATGCAAGGGATTAATATCAATGATTTGAATGGTCTATTCCGAGCAGTATTCAACAGAAGCTAAAAGAACGGAATAAATCAAAGTGCGCGTTATTCTGATTCCAAAAATCAGGGATTGTGTGTGTGTGTGCGTAGCGAGGTAGCGCCAATCGGTAGCGAGGTTTTATCGGAACCATCGATTAGATTAGCATGTCAATTATCATTCGAAATGTCGGAGAGAAAAATAGGATATGTCCAGGCTCGGAACGGATCAATTAGAATTAGATATCGGTCGAGAATATTCAATAGAAGGCCGTCTATGATTGCATCATAAATTTAATTGATTCCTAGTTATTGAGTTAATTTGAGTGAATTCCCTGTCAGTCAGGATTAAAAACTAGAAATCTTACTCCTGTCAAATTGAGTGTTGAATGATAAAACATTCATATTAAATGAGAATTCATTCCTCTGGGTTCAATATTTTCCGTGCATTGTACATAACGCTGAGAATTTTCAGATTTCTGTGCGAGAAGTTTCAGATATTATTTTCAGTTTAAATTCATTCCAAGTTGATTCCACCGTTTATTTGCTATCGACTCTAATGGAAATATCTGCATTTTCAATTACTGAAAATTCAAATCAAATACGTTAGTAATTGATAAAACGTATTAATCAATTAATAACGTATCAACTACGTTACTAATTATAAGTTATATTAATTTATATTTTCCATAAACTTCATAAAATAATTGGCGCCAACTTCAAAAGATCACATGTATTAAATTTAAAATTTTGTTTGTTTAAAGTAAATACTTTATTTCAAGCTTTTTGGTTGAATATTCAAACTTTGAAAACATGAAAAATTTCTTATAGTCTACGTTATGGAATAGACTATTTATTAAATTAGCAAATCAATATAACAAAGAAATTAATCAAAGTAACTGAAAATCTACTCATATTTAAGAAAAGATAATAAAATAAGTAAATTTCTACAACTCTCTATTCAACGTAGTATATATTGTATTTTGGAAAATTATAATAGCGAAAGGCTTTTTAAAATTGAAGATTGTCTTTTGGTTCACCATTTTAATGCGGTCCTTTTCAGAATATACCTACACTAAAAAATTGATAACTTTGAAGAATATTTTTCAATTATTTTTTATATTAACGATCTTAAAAACATTTTCGCTCCAACTCATGATTGGAACTATACAACCTTATTCCTACGACTCCATAACATCAACTAAATTATTTGCAATGTTCATATGAACAGAAATGTAATATTATATTCTTCTTATTCTCAATTCAAATAAGGTTCTACTGATTGATCAAAACGGGACATTACAGGCTTGTTTCACACATAACCGGCTTTGGGCAACTGATATCGTTATCCTGCATAATTATATTGCATCATATGATTTCAAAAATCGGATAGGTGTGGAGCGCTCATATGATACAATGATCAGCCTGGTAAACGACACCAGTTATCCGACTGCAAGTTATGTGCTAATTCAAACAAAATTGAAATTATGACATCAATGAATGCTACTTTTTGTTTGATATTGGGCTAAGTATTGGGCCGGTCCTTGCCAAACTTGGATTGGATCACCGCTGAATGATGATGTGGGCCTACAAACTAGAGATGAGGCGTATTTACTGGAACAGGTATTTTTACTGAGTATTTGAACGTACGGACTAGCACCTAGTACTCGAAGAACAAAATACTCAGATATCTTTGAGTATTTCTAGTAAACTACGCGACTTCAGTACGGGCAGTGACTTCAAGTCCCCACTCCAATTTACGGAGTGGGAGTGGAGCTTTGTAATTTGCAGTTGCACAGTAGCACATTTCTCATTATAGAACTATTCAACTACTCACTCACTCTTTCTCGCCCACTCTCTAACTCACTCACTCTCTCTCTCTCTCTCTCTCTCTCTCACTCTCTCTCTCACTCTCTCTCTCTCTCTCTCTCTCTCTCTCTCTCTCTCTCTCTCTCTCTCTCTCTCTCTCTCTCTCTCTCTCTCTCTCTCTCTCTCTCTCTCTCTCTCTCTCTCTCTCTCTCTATTCACTATACTCGATTGCAGGCGCATGCTTAGTTGCGTCGCGTATGGCATACGCGCATACTTTTCCAGTACAAGTACTTCTTGAGTACTTGAGTACGAGTCGTTTGTTACTCAAGCGTCTCAAGACTCGAGTCTTGCCGTCCGCGTCTCATTTCGCTACAGCACATCTGAGAGCAACTCAATAATTAGATTCGTGCTGTATTTAACGTGAGTAATAAAGATTCGTGCTGTATTTAACGCGAGAAACAGTAGTAGTACCAGTACCGCAGTACGATACTCTCTTGTACGTGTACTCTCTTACTCTGGCAAACTAGCTAATATAAAATACTACCTAGTATTTTGGAACAGGTATTTGGAATAGGTATTAGAACGTACTAGTACTCGGAATACTTAGTACGACCCATCTCTACTACAAACATTAAAAAACAGGTCGAATTGAGAACCTCCTCTTGTTTGGAAGTCGGTTAATTGAAGATTTCGGAAGCCTGTAAATTCAAAATGGATTCCGTGAAGCAGCCTAATATTAGCTCTAACATAACTTAAAACGTTTTTGATTTTCGAAATAAAGAGTTTTCAGTCAGTTACTCTCTGTTCTAATTTTCATACTTCTACCAAGTTGATTCCACCGTGTATTTGTTATTAATCAGTGTTTATGTGTAACTAGCCTACATAAATAAAATTGAGATTTTCCGGAAGAAAATCTTTTACCTACGAAACAGGAGCTACAACTTTCAGTCTGTAGTATTCTTTCAGCTTAATGGTCTTAAGATAGATTAAATTTATAGCTGTTTAAAAATGTTTTAGTCCAGGGCAAGTGTAATCTTCGTTATGAATGGGCGATTAGTGATGAATGGGTTGATAGTGATATAAGTTCAAATCGTGCTCATTCGCCTAAAAAAAGATGGTAGCCAAAATTGGAAAATTATCACTACCGTATATCGGCTAAAATCAAATTCTAGCAAATTTTTTTTTTAAACACGAATAAATTGTTTGTCCAAGATTAGTTTGGTTCAAATTTGAAGAAAACGATAACAAGGTAAAAAATATTTTCTGTTTTTCCAAGATGGCGGCCGAAGCACAGCTAGAATTCTTGGGGACCTTTAGTATGTTTTTCTGCTCATATATCCACATTTTTAGCCATGTTGGAATTTTTCCTTTTTCACGCAAAATTTACGCTAATTTGACTAGACTATAAAATATGGAGTATCATTTTTCTTTGCTAACGCCCAAAGATCAATTGATTTTAGGAGACGCCACTGAACTAGGCCCAATTACTAGGGCGAGACAGTAACCGAGCAAGTGGTAAATTTTTCTAAAAGGCGGTTCTAAAAAGCCATTTCACATAATATAAACAGCAATTACCCTAAAAATGTACATAAGAATCCCCATTGAGAACCGGCCTCCGAGCATCACTCGATCACTGTCTTGGCACGCGTGTTTTGTTTTAATGATTAAATAGTGTGGATAGTGATTATTCAAATTGAAATAGATGTTTAAAAATACTTGAAAATTACCGAATCGGTAGACATGGATCGCGCCTGCAGCCTGGGAAGACTCCTTGAGTCAAAGGCGTCATGGTGGCGTCGCGGCGTCTGGCCAACCACCTGGCTGGCGTAGGGATCGCGTATGACGTTGAGCGACGTGCAGCGGGAAACGCTCGACTGCAGCGGAGTCTCTATTGAGACGGGCGTTGCGTATCCCATCTCGCTGGGCGTCTCCTCCTCGGCGTCGGCGTCGTCATCGCGTCCTGAGTGCCACCACGCGACGCACCACGCTCTAATCCAACTCCACGTTAGCACGCGTGGCTTCTAAAACACAACACAAAATCATGTAAAATGATTACTTTTTTGAAGAACTAGCAGATGATTGGATGAATTGAATGTGACGGAAACTATTTAATCCCCAGGTCCTTTCAGCTTTTCTAAATGAAATTTCAAAATAAAAATTCCATTGAAACTAAAATAATTACAAGTAACTTTCCAAATAGAATAAACCGATACAGTGATCCAAGGACCCGACGAATCTACATCGAATAATAATCATTATTATCATCAGTTGTGCTGATAGGCATATGCACCATTGATTTCTATAAACATCATATGCTTCACAATTCACAAAAAATGCACATCGGCAGTTCTTGAAAAATAGGTTTGTTTCTTCTTCAACAGATCTCATAATATATCATGCCTCATTATCGGGGCCCCATCACTATTTTTTATCTATTATTTACTAGCCGGCAGACTCGCTTCGCTCGCCTTAACCGTCTAGCCAGGGGGCTCCGCCCCCTGGACCCCCGGGGGGTCCAACTAATTTCCATTGTGATTAGATAAATTTACAGAAATAGGTGATTTTGGGGAGAATTTTGATACCATTACTTAGTATGCATCTAGGGTCTTGATCAAACATATACTTTTCATAAACGTTGGCTTTTAGCTATTGAAATTATTTTGGTAGCTCGGGATAAGTTTGCTTTGTTTGAAACAAATTATTATTCATTAATAGACCTAACCTACTGAACTTGCCAGCCAAACAGCTTAAAGGAACAGCTGATAGAAGACAACCGTTTTTAATCATATGGCAGACCCCTTAGCAGCGTTATTTACACTGTCTGAACAGCAAAAGACTTTGCACTTTGCATGTAGGCTACCATACAGTCGGAGCCTTGCAATATGTGGGAAACATATGACTGGGTATGATGAAATTTTATTATGCCAGGTTGATGACATCTGTTAAGTGCAAATTTCAAAATATTTGGCTGTTTATCACCAAACTTTTCAAAAATCGTCGATTTTGGGCCCATTTTGGGGCTAATTTTGAAACTTTTTTCCAAGGTACATCTAAGGCCGATACTTAACATGAATACCAAATTTTATCTGATTTTACCTTATGGTTCTCTAGAAATTGTTGTCACCTAAATTTTCAAAAATCTTCAATTTTGGGCCCATTTTGGGGTAAATTTTGAAACCCTTTCTTAGCACGCGTCTAGTCCCCCTACTGAATACGTGTACCAAATTTTATCGTTTTTGGTCGAGTGGTTCCTGAGAAACTGTGATGAATGAGTGAGTCAGTCAGTGGTATTTCGATTATATATATATATATATATATATATATAGATTTAACATCCTTTATCTCTATTTCTTCTCTTATTCTATCCCTCAATGCCTTGCCAACCGTTTTTCTTCCCTTTTCTCCTTCTTTATTATTCTTCTCTTTCATCCAATTTTCTTTCTTTTCCTTCTCAACAACTTGGTTAGGGCGTCAACTGACTGACTGCCACTCCGGCAGGTGCGGGTTTGATGATAATGACTCAAAGAATGATGAATGATAATGACTTACTATTGAAATGTAAAATAATAGAATAGATTCCACTTCTGTCTTTCAGATATAATCCCTTCATATCTGAAAAAAACTGATGTTCAATCAATGGAATCCTTTTTTATTCAGAGATTCTTTTCATATTTAACCACTTTTTTTATTATGAAATTACAGTAATTATAATTTAGTGATTTTCCAAGGGACCTTTTCACTTCTCAGTTTCAAGAAACTATACCACATCGAAGTTCTTTTTGAGAGTCGAAACCATTTGCTCATCACTCCTTTCTATATATTTTTCTCGAAAGCAGAGGTATCCTATTATGTTGAGACCAATAAATCCTGTCCTCCACCTATTCTTATTGTTCACCCTTTTCTCACTATGAGAAACTAATCCCTTAATGGTAGTTGGAACTGTGTTTCTTTGAAAATTGCTGTAAATCTTAGACTCGCGCATTGATTCCAATTCACTGCCAATGTTCTTTGTTATTCTAAAACAGTTTATTTGACCAGTAGCAGGTTTTACCTCGAATGTAAATCTCTGCTGTAAAATCACTTCCCGGTGGTTCGGAACCCACCTAAAACTGTAGGTCCAACTCATCATTCACCATCATCCAACTCATTACCCACGCACAGGTCTCAGACCTATGTGGGCTTCATCCTCCAAAAAAAAAAAAAAAAAAAAAAAAAAAAAAAAAAAATTTGAATTAATCAATTTTATTTCTCAGTTCATTTAACGAGGCATTTATAACAAAAATGAATTAAGAATGGATGAATTAAAACTAAACATCATTTAGACTTGCTAATATTCAGAATATTTCTCTCCCAAAGTTAATCGAACTAGTTTAGCCCAGTTTGCGCTTGAAGGTAGAGTACAATAATTAATTAGAGGCCTACTTTCAAGAAATGTGATTACACTTCAAAAAGTTCACCACAATTCAAATCAGTAGCAAACTCAACCGAAGCCACAGCTTTCAGAAGTTGTGTCAAAGTTACAGCGAAGTAAAATAGGGGTCTTCGGCCTGAGAAGGGGGGTAGGAGGGGTCGAGTGGGATGTGTGGGGGAAATGTGGGAGCTCCCAGCGAAAGCAAGGGAATAGAGAATGACGAAACGGAATCGCCTTTATTATGGACCTTATTAAGGCAATATTTGCATTTCTCGCACAGACCTTCTAACTGAAGCAAGCCATCACAGCTTTCAAGTCAAGATCATGCAACCGCCAGTTTGCCCAAAATCTCATCCCCGCCGCTGCTATCTGCTGTGACTACTGCTCGCCTTTATAAAGTTTGCAGGCCGCTTTTGAACGACTGAAACGCTCCTCTTCAAGTATATTGTGGGAATCGTAAGGGTGCATTGTCATAAATCAGTCCAATACAAGGAAAAATGTCTTGATTTATTCAATACATTATTTTGTTTGTTTCTCCCGCAGCAATTGTAAATTGCTGCGGGAGAAACAAATAAATAATAAATAATATTGTAAATTGCAAGAAAGAAATACAAATAATAATATTAATAAATACAAACAAATAATAAATAATATTGTAAATTGCAAGAAAGAAATACAGTTATTCCTATATCAATTAAGAATGATAACTTCCTATGTTAACGTTATGATGGATGAAGTCAAGGTAATTTTAATTACCTGGGTGGAATAATATCGTGATGGCTGAAGATGTCGCGACTTGTAAGAGCATTTGAGCCGGCCTTCTACCAAAAGCGGAGCGAACTCGTGTAAAGCCAAACCCACGACCACAACATATCAAGGACTTCTCCGCTAATAATTGTGTAAAATGATGACTTACATTATTATTTTTACATTATAGAATAATTGATATTCATGAATATGAATATTTTGAAAATCAATATTATATCATTATTATTGAAAACTTCAGAAGAGTGAAAATAGGTTACAAGAGTGCTTCCACCCAAAAAATAGATGAGCGGAGCGAACCATAAATATATTATTAACATGGATCCCGCAAAGTTGACGAATAGTGTAACATAAGTGTTGTTCATCTACGGCTACGTTATAAATTAGACATAATCGGTTGAAAAGCAATGTCAATACAGCTTATTCTATTCCATGGAATATCAAAGTAGTGCAAAAATAAAGCTATTCTAACAATGGTGTCACTTTTCAGTATCGGTTTAGACCAAACAGAATTCAGGACCTCTTCAAAACTGTGTCGGAATGAATGGTATGTGTTAGTCATATGAGCTGATTCAAACATTTTGAAATCAATTTGAATTTTTAATCAGAACCAAACAGCAACAAATATTCTAGGTTATATAAGTGAGGGTAAGTTATCCGATTGATTGATAAGTTAAATTAAACGTAATAATAGTAATCGTAGATAAAATATTGTATTTCATTCAGTTCATTCTTTTCATATATTTCAGAAAGTCTTGTGGAATTCTTCTCGATAAATTTAATGACTCATACAGTCATGGAAACGATGATCAATAGAGAATTAATTAGGAATCTAAATTCGAATTTTTATCCAGATTTTAGTTATGATTAAGTTTCAGTCCAGTACAGATCGAGATCAGCAGTAAAAGTTTGGGAATTGGTCGTAAAAAATTGTTATAGTTCAGTTTCTGTGAATTCTTTCATTGAAGGACAGCTAAGATTGTAATTTCAATGAATCATTTTGAACATCTATGGAGGTCACCAGCAACGTCATTGGGAACGTCATCATCGGGAACATCAATGAAATCAAGACTGATAGTCGGGAGCCGTCTTTCTGAAAGAGAGTGGGAGAAAACGAATGAAGTTTTCTTATATGTACCAATTCTAAAAATTACTGAATGTAGCGTCAAAATTACAATTTAAATTTCTTATTCAAGAATTTCTATCAAAGTTCATTATATTACATCCTATTAGAATATAAACTTAATAAAACAACTTTTGAATGGAAATTAACTCACGTTATGGCGTGACGGCCGTTTCGCTCTGTTGTTTAGAGCATCGTCAGACGACCCACAGTACACACTGTACTGTGGGTCGTCTGACGATGCTCTAAACAACAGAGCGAAACGGCCGTCACGCCATAACGTGAGTTAATTTCCATTCAAAAGTTGTTTTATTAAGTTTATATTACATATTAGTGGAAACAAGATGGATCTTCAACATCCTATTAGAATTTCAATATTATTTGTTTTTGTCAGATTTGTTTTCACTCCTTTTATATTTGACGTGTGATTGAACTCCCCAAAATTATTTTAAGAAGAATATAATTTTTGGTCTGAAAATTATGTTCAGAGACTTTTATTCATACTGTAGTGTGACATTAGTTTACAACAGGTAACCGGTAGGCTTAGTTATAAGTGAGCACAATTAAATCAGAAATTTCGAATCATTGAGTAACTTATTAATTCGACCAATCTCCTTAAGTGTACGACTTTCAGCTAATATAATTGCAGGACACTTATTAATAACACTATTAGGTAATATTAATGAACCTCCGGGTAAATTGAAATTTGATGCCAGTGGACAAGAAGTTGAAACTTCTCCTTGCCCTTATTTTCGTTTTCATCTATTAATAATTGCTCATGTTTGTTCGTAGAGTTGATTGAATAAGTTGAAGACAAATCTCTAAGATTGATCTGTGAAGTCATCCATCCTGGAATTTGTTTTATAGCTTGGAAATAGAAGAAATTTAAAATAATGGAAAAATGAAGAATTGTCATTCCATTTTCAATTTTATATGAAATACAACATCAATTTTAAAACATGTCCGAGCAATTATCAACAATATTATTTCTAGAATCTTCACTTTCCGGAGCTCTACTCTTCAAAATACAAGACGTATTCTGGAGACGTCTTGTAGAGGACATAATCGACACCATCGATATTTTACAACAGAAATGGAAATTGAGTTGACTTGGTGGTAGGAGCAGACTTTCAGATAGGAGAGTTCCATTTGAATATTTATCAGCATTCATATTCAGCGAGCGAATATCCAGAGGGTTGTTTAGTAATAAGCCCTCGATCCATAGTCATATTATTGGAAAACTTCGGGATGCGAAGTCACAGTGGTAGAAAACGTTTTGTGTACTTTCTCTCAAAATTGTTCAGTGTTGATGTGCATGATGTGTTTGATATTTAATTGTGATTGTTCATTTGGAATGTTCATTTGAAGTGGATATTTCGTACTGGTATTCGATATTTTGTAGTAATTGTTTAGATGAGCGATTCAAGTGAGGTTATTGAAAATTGAGCTTAAAATAAAGTGTTAAATATCGCATACTGAAGCTTTCTACAAATAATAGTAATAATTTTACAATAACAATTGTTGCATGATGCCTATAGACAAGTAGTGTAGTTAGAGACAAGGGTTGTCATGATACTATTCAAATAGGTCAATTAGCTGTGGGTCAACACTCCAAGTCCTTCTTTTATTTTGAATTTCCTTCCGTATAATTTCGAAGATTTTTTTGCCATTACTCCTTCTCAGTGGACTTCACAGAATATTCTATTACTATTCATAAATTTCACATTCTTTCATCTTCAATCACTTTTCAATTTTTCTAATGTTCTCAACAATTTCCTCCTAACGCTTCCTAACGCTTTTTTGTGATTTGATCATGAATCAGATCATATTCTCCATCATAGGCCAATCTTGTTGTTATACCAGTTTTTTAACTAAGCGTCTTTTATGAGGATCTCACGATTCTTATGATTTGGACTGCTTTTATACAACGCGTCGACTGACGTAGCATCGGATTCCAATGATGAGTAAAAGTAAATTCGTATGGCTTTTAGTGGTGGGGAGACCCTTACGGGTAGTTCCACCTCGCCGTTTTTTAACGACTGCTTTTTTTATATGCAACCGGGACCGACGGCTTAACGTGTCCTCCGAAACACGGGAGTGGCTCGAGAAAAATATTTTGGACTGAACTGGGATCGGACCCAGGACCTTTGGCTTATCAGACCAGCGATAAGCCAACTCGGCTACGCCGACTCCTAATGATGAGTTAGACGACGCTAAAACCACGGACTAAAAGATATTATTTTTTGGCTTTGGAAAGACGCAAGGGATGTTTGCCCGCGTCGGCCGACGCACGCCTGATGAATGTCGTTTGACGCATTAAGCATTAAGCAATGCGTGAAACGACGTATGCAGCTTTATTTTCAAGTATTATTTCATCCCTTTTTATTCACTTTTAAGGCGTTTGAGTCTCTTGAAGTTATTATTTGTGATTTTCCTGTGCAAAAAAAAAAAAAACAAAAACAGAATAGATGACAAGTGAATGTAAAATAATTGTGTTTGAAGTCCAGTTTACAAGGGTTTATTAGCAACAACTCATTCTACATTCCAAAGTTTAATAAAAAATGAAGGAATTGACTGGATTAAAATGAATGACAAATCAATCTCTATGAAATCTCACGTTGAAGAATTATTGATAACTGATTTGGTCGTTTCGGGAAATAAAGCTATTGTGTTCATGCTTCAAAAAACTATAGACTACTACAGATTAATTTTATAGTTTCCCAAATATGAATTTTTCCGGATACATGAAGACATGTATACGTCTATATAAATAAAATTAGAGTTTTGTCTGTACATTTATCAGAATTGTATATTTTTTGGTTATTTTTACGTTTTATACATTACATAAGCCGAAAATAGTCTTATCTCACTTTCTGTCTGTCTGTCTGTCTGTCAAGGCCCCAAAGGCATTTTACGCGGCCTTCTCCTCAATAACGAGAGCATCGATCGGGATTTTAGTTATTGAACAGTATTGAGAACATTATTGACAATGTCTTTAGCTATAAAAATCTAAATTAACTTTTTTTTGACAGAGTAATAAACGTTTAAAAACCAAGTATTGTGCGATTTTGGATACATTTCTTCAAAGTTTTATTACCACAAGAACAAATCACGTAATTTATCATGATATATCAATCAGCTGTTCTCAAAAAATATTCTCTCCCATACCTGTCACTGAATTGCTTACGTTGTTTACTAAGGGCCCGTTCACACGATACAGTTTTTGTGCGGTACAGTAAATTTGCTGTGTCAGTTATTTTGCAGTGCTTTCGTTTGCATGCACATTTCATATTGAATGTTCACACAATACTGTTTCGACTGGATCCAGTAAAAAAGCTGTTCTAGCCGATTTCTACATTCGGTTTTGTCTTCGAAAACTGTATCGCTAAAATCAGCTGTACCGCAAAATAACTGTATCCGTATCCGGTGGCACATGTATTGTACCGGTAATGGGTATGTTCAAACGATACGCTTATTACGCTGGAAGCAGTCTTCAGATCGTCAGCATTGATCTTCTTCATTGATATTCTTCAGCATTGATCTTCTGATTAGTGAATTCCAGTGTCCAGAAATGGAAGATATTAATTGTGAAAATTTAATTTCTTTAATATATGAGAGACCCGCCTTGTGGGACAAGACTTAAGATTAATATAAAAATAAAGAGAGAAAACTATCAGCGCGGCGAGAAATGTGTGGAATATTGAAACCAGAATTTGCGTACTTTGATCAAAATTTAAGAGAAACCTTCAGTAAGTAACTTATTTAAAAAAATCTTACACAAATAAAAAAAATCCTGGACTGGAATAAATAAAACTGAACTGGAAGCGCAATGGAAGAAGGAGGAGAGCACAGCAATAAGCAGCAAAGCCGGACCGTGTGAACATCACAGTACAGTTGACGCCGTACAGTAAAAAAACCGTACCGCAAAAAAACTGTATCGTCTGAACGGGGCCTAAGCTGCTAACAAATTCATGATCGTTGCTATCAAAAAAGCCGAAACATATTTAGTCGTATTTCTAAACATAATCCGTACGAAGGATGGGCACAATAGCTAGTGTATACATAATTTTTTTTGGATAATCTATGAAATTATGCTAGGGAACGACATGTTAAAATAAGGTACGTTTTCACCTTAAACTAGCGACTAAAGAAAAATCTGGCGAAGACATCTAAAATTAACAGTATGTTGTTATTGATGAGCACTAAGAATTATACAAGCTAATTTTTTTAATAAATTGGGTATCGGCTACTGAAGATCACACGAATGAATGTTCAATGCTTCAATCTTTTCCAAAAAATCTGGATAAGAGAGTATCCCCAATATTTCACAAAAAGGAAAGGAAAGAATATCCTCGGAAAAGAACACAAGGAAAGTAATCAGAATTATTCGGAATTATTACAGTACCAGCTAATTATTATCTTGTTCCTTTGGCTAGGCGGCAAGCGAGCCGCGTAAACCAAATTTAATTTGACGCCTAACGAAACTTTCCAATTAGCGCTAATCGCAGCTGCGATGAGCTAATTGGAAACTTGTGAATGAAAACAAATTGCCGGCAGTGAAATTGACAGAAAGCGGTTTTGAAATTGAAATTACAATTAAAGCTGTACGCAGCGTTTGCTTAAAATGCTGTACCAAAATACAACGCAACCCTAAAAACTTCATTCGTTTATTTTCATTACATTCGAACAATAGACGATAATTTTTTCCTCTAATGTTTCAATCTTGTTTTCAAATAGACTGAATTAGAGGAGTAGATTCTCTCTCTAATTTGCATCTTCAAAGTTCTGTTTCTGAACTTGAAAGTTGGGGGAGAGATATTAATTGATAAAATTTCGGGTATATCACCCAAAATGATCCTCATAAAAGACACGGAATAAAGCTTTTTTCCAGTGTCGGTTAAGAATTTTGGGGTATACATCCCATCTTTTCCCCCTGGATCCGTCCCTGGAATGGACTGGATAAGATGAAGAACACGTCCAACTGTAATTCCAATCTATAGTGATTTCAATTATTATTATTTCTTCACTTATTGAAGCTGTTCGAAGTATGGAACTATTGCGACATGAATTATTATTATTGATAGGTTTATGAAGTGTCAGAGATGCTATATGTGCGGAGAATATTGAAAATGATACATGTAATCGCAGTACTTTTGACATGATCGCAATTATCATCTTCTCATAAGACTTTGCATTCGCCTTTGGTGACATTTTCGATTCGATCAGCCATGTTTTACAGTATTATATTTGATTTTTCATTTGCATCATGTGAATAAAGATTAATTTGATCTTATTTCAAATTCTCTTGTTTTGTAACTATGTCGGGTTGGTTTTATTGTTCAAGTAATTGTACTGCCATTTTTACTCCTGTGAATTTAACTTTTAAAATTCATGTTGATGCTTGGTAACCTTTCCGAACACTATTCATCATAATCTATCATAACGATCTACTTAATGTCATTTTTCATAATCTATTTCTTTAAAATTATTTATTGATAATTTACAACAAAACGTTTATAATTTATTTGTTGTCAAAACTTTCAAATTTAGTCATACCAAATTTAAAAGTATATTGATAGAAATAAAAGCTGCGTTATCGCGAAATACCAAGCATCGTTTTGTGAAAATATTATAAAAATTTCCTTTTATTTGCCCAAAAATATTCCATTATTTATGATGGAACCACTAAAACCTCTATTATCGTAGAATATCAAGTTAGTATAGTGTTAAGGGAATAATGATAACATTATTTTTGTTTGAACAAAACTTTCCCATTATTAATGGTGACTCCATTGCTGGAATTATAAACTCTTCGCTTTTTTTTCTGTGTGGTTATTGAGGGTGTGTGTCATACGAAAAGCTCCCAAGAAGTCAGAAGCGGCTGAAACATTCGCCCAACTCGGGTCGATCAAATCAAAGAGGCTGTGGATGCTGAACGCGGGAAAAGGGGAGGATCCGCGCCAGATTTTACGCGCCACTTATCTCCTTCACGGCTGACCAACTACAATACTCAAGTCTTCCATGGTTGTTATGGCAACACGACAACTGCGTATTTAGTCCAGCAACCGTCCTACTCGAACAAACAAACACACACACACACACACACACACACACCATCCCTTACTGACCAACCGTTTTCAATGTCATCGGGCTCCTTTTGATATATGATATAATTTAATCTGATGTGGTAGCCATTTTATTGTTGAAAAGTCGAGAAGGTAGTCACTGTTTTATTCTATTCTGTTATGGCATTCTCCTTCATCAAGGAGATTAAGTTGATTGTGACTTTATGTATGGAAGAATTGTTGTCCTTTTTATTTTATTATTGACAACAATATTGTCAATCATAATATCTGAAGCCCTTGCCCTGTCACGTTGAACTTGAGAAATAGTTAATATGTAATATGATACTCAAACTAACAGCCTAGAAAGCAGATTAGATTATCAATGAAAAGTATAAAGTTTCGCAAGAAAATATGTAAAATGTTTTAATATTCGGCATGAGTATTATTGTGAGTCTCACTTTTCCGAAATACCTGATACGTGAACAATGAACTCGATAGCCAACGGTAATTAATAATTGAAAATTTCATTTCTCATCATGGAAGTGAAGACCGTCAATGGTCTCAATCAATGATGGCTGGAATTAAATGCTCCATTAACATCAAGCTACTTCGGAGGAAATTCAAGTTGCGACTTCCCACAATGAGCAGTCTAGTAGTAAAACTCAATTCAAGAAAAATTAAAATGTTCATTGGAAATCGGAAAAATAATAGAAATCTCAAGCTGTGATTCTATCAGTATTTCCAAATACAAGTAGCCTAATGTATTGAAAAGTTTTGTCTTTTTCTGAATTCTTGTAAGCGAAATAAGAGTAAATAATATTCTGAGATAATGTGGTACCTTGAGCACCACATAACCATTTAAAAGCAGTTTAAAACAAGACTATGTAAAATTGTTCCTATTTCGTCAATAAAACTCAACTTTGCAATTATTATTGGTATTAGTGCACCGAAGAACTATTTCCCAAAAGATACGACCATTTTTTCCATAAGTGTGTGTGTGTGTGTGTGTGTGTGTGTGTGTGTGTGTGTGTGTGTTTGTTATATTCAATGATTAAAAAAAAGGTATTTATCTTGGACTATTGAGGGAGTGATACAATTCAACCTTTTGGAATAATTCTTCAAATATTTTGATTTACATCTTTGCAGGGATACGAATATGAATATGCATAAATAATTCAGTTCATTATTATTAAATGATGCCTTGACATGCCTTGACAGAAGAAGCATTATATACTGTATTCCAATTTTGAAATAATTAATATCATGCTAACAGCATTATACCTATTATTAAAGTGACTATTATTTAAAGTGATACATTGAATCACTTGCGAATTATGTCAAGATTAACATTAATCATAGGCCTATTATTCGGGAAACATTTTATACGCCTTTATATAGGTGAATTAATGTTCTTGAATGCAACTGGAATAATATGAAATAATAATAGAAAGAACATAATGTTTAAACTTGACAGCTAAGGATAGGAAAACTTTCTTCAACTGCAATAGTGTTGAAAGGGTTTTCATCCGGTCAGTGGCGTAGCCAGGATTAGATTTCGGGGGGGGGGGCTCACCAAGGGGGGGGGGGGCTGGGCAGTGGCTTAGACAGGATCAAATTTGGGGGGGGGGGGCTCACCAAGTCTGGGGTATAGGAGGGTCCGGATTTTTTTTAAATTTAGTGGTGTAAAAAGCTAATCTAGACAACTTGTTAGGCTCTAAAGTTCAAAAGAAAGTTTTGAAAAATTACTACCCAAGAACCTAGGTGGCCAGGTTTGAAATGATAAAGTTTGGTATACCGATATCTGTGAATATTTTGAGTCAAAACCCTTGAATTGGAACTAATCATACTTAATTTATGTACTGAATCTCAAAATTAATACTAATCATTATAAGTTTCAAATAATTTATGTCATTAGCCTAAAACGCACCCAACCCAAAATTCATGAAATCGGAATTTTTTTTATCATAGCACACTGATTTTACACGCTTGCATAGAACTTGCATTTATTTGTGTGTTTTCATTTATAAAATCCCGATTTTATGAACTTTGGGTGCGTTCAGGATAGTGGGTTATACTGAATTTTAACTTCAAAACTAAATTTTCTACAAGATGAGTTTATTCAAAAAGGTGATTTATTAATAATTAACAAAGTTAATCCACTTCAAACTTAAAAATTGCATTTTATTTAATATAATAAATAAATAATTTTGGTAGTCACAGGTTTCTAACATGTTTTATTCGATTTCGAAGCTCATTTTAAATCAAAATTATCCATTTGAGCACCTAACAAGTTTCTATATGAGTAAATATTGAGGCAAAATTTGAAAAATGTATTAATCTGACTACAACTGTAGCTATATTCGATTACACAAACAGGGTTTCTGTAATCTGTTCGTTATAATACAAAAAAACAGATAGAACCCTTCGACTTTAATAAGTCCTTATCTATTAGTTATTTGAGAATTTTATATTTCTGAAATTTCGGGGGGGGGGCCCGGGCCCCATGGGCCCCCCCCCTGGCTACGCCACTGCATCCGGTTCAAAAACAACAAATCATGATAATGGATTACTTATTTCTTGTTTAGAGTGATTTGGGCTATTAACTACTGGTATAGCTGGTATCATTACATCCCATTATTCTCTCCTCTAGTTCATATTTGAGACCATACCCATATTTTTCATGTTTAGACATCACGTGGTATTCTCATTCATCCCCGTCAGAGCAATCTGGTCGCTCGCTATGTAGTCTATATCTATATACTGGTATATAAAACCACACCCCGATTATTTCTCCGTGTCTCTTTTTCGCAGATGGCGTCCGTTTTTTTGTAGGTACTTTTGAAAAAAGAAAACTCATATTTTCCAGTACGTGAAAAGCGTTCGATCAAGTCGTCCTTCCGTGGCCTATATTTGATGTTAGTCGGATGAACAGCAGCCCACTCCAAACTTTTGATACGTTGCACTTTTCCTTATTTGAACATCTACGTTCTTTGAGCACGGCGAACTAATAACAACGATTTTCCGCAACTGATAGCTCGGATTTCTAACTTTGAACAAAAGTAGTTTCATTTTTTTTGTTAACACTTTCGAAAATGGTCTGTAGAAAGTTTATAAAGTTATTAAAAAGTTTCCCGTAAAACTTACATGGCGTACACAACATTCTTATAATTTACATTCCAGAATGAACAAAATATTACTATATCACTGTAAATGTCATGTTAATATTGCAGTTTAAGATACAATTGTATCAAGAAACAAAATATGTAAAACCGATTTCCTCTTTGTTCTCTCACCAGGTAGTGTTTTGGATATTTGACGAAAATTCATTGTACCTATAAGGAAAGGAATAAAAATATTGAAGTTGGTGAAATTTAATATTTAGAAACATTTCCGTCAAAGTTTTTAAAATGGCCCTACATCTACCCATTTTATCTGAATTTTTTTCAGTAAATAAGATTTTTTACCGTTTTATTGTGAGAAAGAAGATACCCTATTCAGATCTTAACATATAGAATATCAATCGCTCTATTGTGAACAAGAAAACCTCAACTTTGAGTAACAGGTTTTTTTATTTACCAGTCTCATCTTTTGAAACAGAAAATAATCATTTATTTGTTGATAAATTGTTTTCTCGTCACATCTAACTTAGAATATTGACATTTGAGCTGTTGAAAAGCCTTTTGATAAAATTAACAGTTCTCAATTAAGCCGAATCTAAACACTATACTGGCCCAAATTTTGGAAAATATGGAATTCTATCTACTGCATGATTTCTCTTTCTACTTTGGTACATCAATTGAAGAATCTACGCGAAAATTCAAAGGAACCGATCACTAGAGTGACTTTCCAATAGAATATACATGGCAGTTGAACGGAAACGAAGTGGAAATTGAAAGTTTTCATGAGGAATATTATTTTTATGTCATGTATACGTAAACGAAAATGTAGCAGGCCTAATAAACTCAACTTTTTTTGTTTGTTATTGAGATTCATGCAACAATCTATCTAAATGCTTTCATTTCTTTAAATGAATTATAGCGGGATGCTCCTGAATCTCTGCCTAGCTCTGGAAGGTACAATCATGATTGATTGATTGGAGACGTTCAGAATGCTAAATGGGAGTTATGCTAAACTTCAGGAGTATCCCATCACATCCGATTTCAAGTAATGGGAGTTCTCTGTGGGATGTAACATCACCCTCGATCTTACTCCTACGCTCTCCCAATTCTGGTAATCAGTAAGGTGTAGATGAATAGTATCAATATCTTAAGCCCATGCTTATACCTTCAGCCTAGCGCCATGCCTTAGTAATACCTATGGTATGCTATTTTAATATTGGTATTGTATGAATCACCTATTGCATTTGCCTATTGTTAAACTTATGATACAACATTTCTGTAGAGGATTTTCGTTAAAGATTTTATGTATTTTTGAACTTGGGAAGAGCCTCGCTTATGAAAAAGTTTCTCGTATGATGTATGTATTGTAAGGGAAGCATTCTTAGAGGGGGATGGTAGACTATGTCACAGGCATCCCCCAAAAAATATACAATGAATTATGTTTACATTGTACAATTTCTACTTAATTGGATGATTCTAGAACAATGCTTAAAAAAGTGAAATTTCACTGTTTTCTAATTATTCTCACCTTGTTTGTTTTAAGAGTTATTCTGCCATTGTTTTAAGAGTTATTCTGCCAAAATCACAAGACTGTTTAGATAATTGTATTCGCAAAGATACTAGCATGTATATACATGCATGTATGTACCATAGCCGATTTCGACTGTAGGTGACTCTTCAGACCAATATAATGTTTTGGTCCATGAGCGTAATACTCATATGAGGAGTGAGTTTTATAGCATAGTATGCCTAGCTAAATTCATTTCCATATAATTAGATAAATAGAAAATATAGTAAATCACACTACCTATCCTGGGAGTGTCGTTTTCACTAACTAAAACTTTTGACCGTTACTTACGTTGGGGCTCATATTTAATTATAATCTTTCATATAATTATATATTACTTATATCAGGGTATCAGAGTCAAAGACTACCAAGCCTTTTCATACCTATAAGATTCATCACAAAATATTTATGGAAATAAACAGATTATCTTTTCACACACAGTATGTCCATACTGTATATTCATGTGTATGTGATATAGTGATTTCTAGGTATAATACAGTAGCCAAGTATCACAAAGAGGTGGTACAATTATTCATGTGCTTCTTTTCCGCGATTATATTCCATGTCAACTTTCCACTTACTCCCAAAACTAATCAATATCATTATCCCGCTTGAAAAGCACAGCTCCAAAGATGCAAGAATGCAGTGCAGGTATATAAACAATATGATAACTTATATCACTGAAAAACACTACATACTATTAGACCAGTACCCTAGCTAGTACTTAGGTCTGGAAAAGCGTATAGTCTTTTCTTCTCAACGGATTCTTATGTGTTTTTAGACGCTGAATGCATTTTTAGGCGCTGAATCCGAATCTGAACTTTGGCACCTCGAAAAACGCTTGCGTCACGACATAGTACGAAGATGGTGGACAAAATTCCATGAAAACTATCTCATGATGCAAGCTTTTTTCAAGGTGCCAAAGTTCAGATTCAGATTCAGCGCCTAAAATACATAAGAATCCTTTCAGAAGAAAATACTATACGCTTTTCCTGACCAAAGTACTAGGATACTGGTCTAATAGTATGTAGTGTTTTTCAGTGATATGAGTTGTCGTATAGTTGATATACCTGCACTGCAGATATGTTATTGCATCTTGGAAGCTGTGCTTTTCAAGCGGGATAATGATATTGATTAGTTTTGGGAGTAAGAGGAAAGTTGAAATGGAATATAATCGCGGAAAAGAAGCGGATAATTTGCTTTGTCTTTTCCCTTTCCCTCCCTGAGTCCCTCCTGACCATGCCCTTACTGCCTGAGTCCTGTGCATACAGTTTTCCCAGTACAGTCAGCAGCCACTTCATTGTCCTAGTTTAGCTCCCGTTAAATGGAGTGTGCCGAGCTGTCCTACTAAAGCTCACTATGTCCCTTTTCTCTATTCCTCTGTGTTTTCATCTCCACCTATACTTTCTCTCTCTTCTTCTTATTTCCCTGATTCACCACCAATTTGTAAATAACCGGTCTCTCAACCTCTCGCACATACACACTCATTCTCAGTCTCTCAATTCCTAATTATTTTTCTCTTTCTCTTCCCTTTTTTTGTCTATCATCTCATCTGTTTTAACCCTTCTTCTCTATTTCTATGTTTTTTTCTTTCCATTCTCATTTACTATTCCAATTTCTTTTACCTCATTTTTTCTCTTTTCTCCTCTCTCTATCTAGTTTTCGGTCTCTCTCTCCGTCTTCCTCACTCACTCACTTCTTTTCGTTTCTTCTTCTTTTTTACATTATCTATTATCTTTCTCCTCTCTCTCTTTAAGTGGAAGAGAGGACCGGGAGTCCTAACTCCGCCCTAATAAAGGCATTTGATCAATCAATCAATCAATCAATCTCTCTCTCTCTCTCTCTCTCATTCTCTTCCTCTTTTTCCTCTTTTTTTCTCATCTCCTCTTATTCTCTTTCTCCATCTAAACTTTCTCTTTCTAATAATAAATTTATTATTAGAGAGCAAAGTTGTATACTGCAATCTATTATGTAATTGGAGTAATTTTATATCATGGTCTTCAGACTAATGAGAATCCAGCAATTGTTCCGATAACTGTTGAGAGTACTATAAACAATATAACAATATCACCAATTGATAATAATAAAAAATAATAAGAATACAATACTGCATAACGAATCATAGATTGCTTAGCGTCTTCCTCTTCGGGAGTTCTATCGCCAATAATAATAATAATAATAATAATAATAATAAAAATAATAATAATAAGAATAAGAATAATTGGAAATGATTGCTCATTTTTATTCCAAACTTTGGGGCACTCAACCATTTTGGAATAATCCGTTTTCATTTGATTAAAAAAGATCACCTCCTAATTCTGTCTCACTTCGTTGTACAAGTAAAAAACAATAATATTGATTCACATCATTATAATAGTTATCTCCGAATTCAGAATTAATACAGCTTTGGAACAGTTACTCTCTAATATTAAAGTGAACATTTTCGAGGTATGTTTTTCTTGATAAATTAATTTTGAGTGGTTCAATCAAATACACAAAAATATTGTGTTGGGCACATATATGTTTATTACATTGATGAGGAATGGATAGATAACTGTCTTTTATTGGAAAATGCACTTTACATTTAAGTGCTGTGGGCGAAGTTGAGGCAAAACATTAGCAACACCACTCCTTCCACTTAACCCACAGTATTTGAGAGGAAAAAACTGTTATTAACAAAAATCAGTTGAATAAAATATAAAAGTGAAATTATCAGAAAATAACTTAAAATAGATCTGAAAAGGAGAGAGGAAATTGGTTTTTCACGCACACACACACGCGCTCGCGCACGTAATCACGCACAATATTTAATTCCTTAAAAGCTCAAAAATCTATGCCGGGCCAACTCCACCCTCCTAATTCACGCCATGACAGGAATGCGAGTAATAGAAATGGGAATAGGGAAATCTCTGATTCTTAGTTATTTACCTTGTGATGATAATGGCAAGTGTCTAAACAGACGCCTGAATTCGACATGAAAGCGGCATTCAGGTTGCCATCAGAGACAGTCTTTGCTCCCGCATTCCGTCGCCAGTCTTCAAGATCCACTGCTTCATCACTGAAAAATATTAATAACATATTTAAAAATTAACACATAAAATATTTGTACAAAATGTTGCAATTCGTAGTTACAATTTTATTGTTGCAATTCATAGTTAAAATGCGCTTGGATGGGTGACCGTGCTTTAATGACTTGATGTTACAAGCTTTATTATCACTTACCCGGTGGTTCGGAACCCATCTAAAATAGTAGGTCCACCATGTTCCCCGTAACATGGCTCAAACGGCGAGGTGGAACTACCCGTAAGGGTCTCCCCACCATTAAAAGCCATACGCTTATTATTATTATTATTATTTATAGTTGAAATTCTAAATAGCTATAATATTATTGGTGCAATTTGTAATTACATTTATAAACAGCTATAATATCATTGAGTTTTGATTGATAGTGAAAGTTTTGTAACAATATTTATCATTTATGATACGATTCGTTTATCATTTATAGAATGTCCGCAAGGAAACTTTTCTGTGGTGGGTAATGAGTTAGATGATGGTGATTGATGAGTTGGACCTACAGTTTTAGGTGGGTTCCGAACCACCGGGAAGTGATTTTACAGCAGAGAACAGTGTCTTTTTTGCTGGCCAATCTAATCAGTCACCGTTACAAACAGGACCCACGAGAACGCAGCTTATCTCTGAACAGACACCTGCTACGGCTAGCGGCTATCACTTCCCAACTGAAGAATGAAAATCAATCGAGTATGCATACGACGATTTATAAGTGAGCCGCTAAAATAAACGTCGAATTTTGGGCAAGAATTTTTTCCTGTCATTTGACTACATATGCAACACCCAATTGAATGACAGTACGCCTTCTAACGGCCTGCTATTATCAGTCGGTGCGGTATAGTAATTATACTGACTGACAGTAGGTCAGTAGTGTGATTTTGAATTTTATTTATGTCATTACAATAGTAGACACCTTTAATGAATTCAAGTGATTTTCGTTTAACACACATTTGTTCCTAACATTTTGGAGCTGTAGATTTGTTTTTAACCGACTTCCAAACAGAAGGAGGTTCTCAATTCAACATGGGCGCCACCACATAGGGGCAAGGGGTGGCCGCGGCTCCCCCCTGGCCCCTAGAGAAAAAAATGTTACAAAAAATAACATAACAACATTCATCACGTATTTCAAAGTTGTAGTTTCATAGAAAAAATATTCAGTGAAAAGTATTTAAAATGATTGAAAACTGTTTTATGTATACTTATTTCTGTATGACTTGTATTAGTATCATACTTCGTACAATATTATTTTGTGGGAAGTACCAAGAATTGGCTAGGGGCTAGAAATAAAACAGGCAACGAAAGGCTTAGTGGGCTTTACCTGATGCCTGCACACAGACAATTTTTGAAAGAAAAAAATATTAATGAATATAGCTAATTGTTACAGATTGATAAATTTGGGATTTTTTGCCTGCATCTTTTTTCTTTTGCAGAAAATTAGGTGTAAAAGTCATAAAACAAGCTTCTAAACTCACCAATTTCACTCTGATTTTTCAAAATTTTCTATACCTCCAAACCCCCCGAAAGGACTGGCACCCCCCTGAAAAATTTCCTGGTGGCGCCCTTAACAATTCAACCTGCTTTTCAAAAATATGTTTGTACATCAATTATTCGAACACTATTGAACCGATTCCGATAACTTTTAAATGAAAAGCCGTGTCTCCACCAACCAAACATGTCTTCCGAACATTGTTGGCGAATACAAAAAACGGACGAACATTAAATATATGTGTCACCGAACATGTTCCTGAGTTCAATTGAAATGCTCGGTCTGTGTCTGTGAGCAAACAGTGACGACCAACAACAGGTTTCCGCCACTACCCCCACCACAACGATCATAATGTTCGAGAAGGTGTCCACACCAAACCAACACAAAACAATATTTGGCGACATCACATAATTCCAGCAAACACTGTTCGCTGAACATGTTCGGTTGGTGGAGATGCGGCTATAGAGCATCAATCATTCAGTGTTGGTCCCGTCCATTTCGCAATGATGGACTCAATATTTAGCCTAATATTAAACAAAAATGAGAATTCATCAATTTCTTCAATCCATATAAACTTTGATTAAGCCGTTTCCTTTATACCTAACAAGAGACAATGTTATTCGCTAAAATCTTTGGACGAATAATTTCACTTATTCTGTCAATTACCTTGATAAATAATAATTACTGAGAACACAGTTTCAATTGAAGTTAGATATTGCATACATTTTCTAGTGCAGGGAGTAATTTATTTTTATTTCTATCTCATTTTTCAAAGACTTTCCCAATTTAGGCTATACTACCAATGTAGGTGTTTATTGATTCCACCAAGAGTTTATTATTCATGGGTATAGCTGGAGTCTTCTGAACACTATTCCAAGATCTTCATGTCTGTTTCAAAGTGCAACCAGATTCATGTACACTGTACAGCCAATATGATCTCTTACAATTATTGTATTTGACAAGTAAAATTTGCATAAGAAGTATTGTTGATAACTCTATATAGAACATTAACATTATACTGTAGAAGGCTGTAGAAGGCTCGTCTCATTCTATCCTTCTTCATACTCAATACAATGCACAATACTTCGATTAGCGAATATCCAATCTAGCAGGAAATAATAACTAGCAGAAAATAATAACTAACACTCTTCAGGTGTTCATTTCCACATATTTTTCTCACAAGTGATAGATTAACGATTCACAATTCCCTTCAAAAAGTTATGGATAAATCTTTATTGAGCGTGAACAGAAAATAAAGGTTCATGTACGTTCGAAAAAGTTCAATAAAGGTGTTCACTTTTTTGAAGGTGAGAAAAGATCACTTTTTCTTGATCGAACATCAAAGCATCTCAAAATTGGCATTTTCTCGTTTGAGCTCCACTTTATACAGAAATTTCAAGTATATCTTTGAATATTTTCTTCTTCCTCCAGTGAGAATTGTCTGTAATAATACGCTGAAAGCTTCCATTGCAAGGTGATGCTTTGAAGAAGATGGATAGAGGCCGTTATTGGTATGGGGGAACGTAATAACACCAAAAGTGAACGAGATATTCCAGTCTCACCTTTCTCCGAAATCAAAATGTTATAGCCTCACTGTAAAGCAAGTTCTTCCAGAAATAAACGTTTAAAGTTCCGTCATATGTTTGTAGCCAATGTATTTTTTCGGATAGTCTGAAGGGTTCTTATCACACTCAATATAACATTCAATTATCAACTTCTATACACGGTTTTGATTACAGTAACAACATTTTATGTACGTAAGCACATACAAACGCACATGGTTTCTGATCCTGTACAATTTTTGTACATGCCAATTGCATAATTATATTGGTTGAACTTTATCATTTTTTATCTGAGGCATTCATAAAAATGTCACAGCTTTTTTAAGATGAATCAAAATAATGAATTATTTCACTTCGAAAAAAATAGTTTTTAATCATTTGTAGCGAAGCCAAATCTTTATGTACTTTGTCAACAAGTTTCTTTACCCCTTGATACTAATTTGGACGTTTATCTCCACTTTTGTTGACAGGAAATTATCATTTTTTCTAACTTTCGAAGTTCATCAGGATTTTTGGGTAGGCTGTGATAAACCTGAGGTCCCAAGTCTATATTTCATTTGCAGGCCTCAAACTCTCTATAATTGCTGTAAACTTCTTAACGTGATATCCATAGAGCTGATACCATTCACGAATAAAACTAAAACTCTTGGAATAGATACTCGGGTGAAGGCAAATGTTTATTTTAAAATAGGTTCTGTATTCTTATAATGTTGGATATAAGTTATTTTTAAGGTTGTTTATAAGTTTTATTGTTTTGATTTTCATCCGGCGCACAAGCTTGGCTTTGCTGATGGAAATCTTGAAGTATATATTTTTTGCTTAGATGTAACTTACTGTAAAAACACATAGTTTAATATAGTGTATTTATCTGTTTGTGATGTACTATTACATTTGTTTTTTGGTGTTTTTTGAATAAATAAAATAAATCGACCCACCTTGAGTTGGATCTTTTGCTGGAGTCCTTTTTTCCAGCCTGCAAGTTGGGTAAGTCTTTCTGCCTCTTCTCAGTCTCGCGCCAAATGCGCCAATAGAGGAAGCACATAACTGAGACTGGCACGTAGAAGGCTGCGATCGCTGTGCCGAATGTGATGTAGTGATTGGTCTCGATGAACTGAATGTAGCACTCGTGGTCAGGCACGGTGCGCTCGCCCTCTATGTGTGGCCAGGCGTAAATCCATGGCGGCCACAGTAGCAGCGAAATGCCCCAAGCACAGCCTGAAACATAAATAGAATATTGAGTCTTGAAACAGTTTTGTATTTACATCTATATTATATAAATGCTGAAGACTCTTCTCTATCTGTTACGTAACGTCTTCATGCTGTTCCCTTTTGACGAAACTCTAACGCTGGAGGATAAGGGATTGAAGGAGGAAAGAAGGAAGAATGAGGGGGAAAAGTAGAGGGGGAAAGAAGTAGAAGATGATAATGATGATGATGATGGTGATGATGAAAAAGAAGAAGTAGGATAGAAGCCAATCGAGCTCATTTTGTTCAACTATTAACATCTATCAAGTATTCAACTACTATATTCAGTGTCAATAAAACAGTCCGGATATTCTGAAGGTTATAAATTGAGAGGAAAAACTAATTACCCAAGAATTCACATCAATTTTATGTGCTTTGAACGCACGTCTCAAAAATTATCACCCAATTTTGTCTCAAGCTATTTGCAGTCCATATCATGTTGTCACACGAATGCAGAGAAAGATGAAAATGTCGAGAAAATTCTAGTTTGAAGCCCCACCACCTATAAGGTGTGAATTAGTTTAGGTATTGTCAAAAGCTGCTATTTCAGCAACATACCAGATCCTACAATGGGAAGTTATGAGCTAGCTATTACGTCATAGCTCTCATGTCTTCTCTCTTCCATCTCCATTTTCTTTTTCTACTTCTCCTCCTTCATCTTGTTCATTACCACTTAATTTTCCTCTAGCTGCTCTTCACGAAACTCTCCTTCCACTTCTTGATAGTCTCTGGTACTTTTGCACACTCCTCAACATCTTCACTTACCTTCTCAACAGAATCCACTCTAGTGTCGTGTAGACGATGACGGAGAAACCACTAAAGAAAAACTACTTGTCAAGCATCGTTTGCTTTCAAGTAGGCTGCTATTCCTTGCCGTAGACAAACACATGTGTCCACCTTGCCCTCTACCCTGGAACCTGGAACACTGTTCAGTTTATCGTTGCCGATAACATTACCTCAACTCGGGATGAAAGTTTTCATCTCCTAACATTCCCCTTTAACCATTGCAAATGTTGGCCTTGATTCAAGTTTTTTCTGCTCTAATTTAAAATCTCTTGTGAAAGCTGAATATATTTGATTTTTTTTTTAAATGCCTACTCAATGTCATTAAGATAAATGAAAATCATGACTGTAGACTCGTTGTGAAGACCCTGCGTGTTCCAGATTATAACTGCATTAGATTTATACCTACTGTATACTCCTCGATTCATAATCCACGAAATGTAATGGCATTTTTCGAATGAATAATATGACAAAATTGTCACAGCCACATTTATTAAAAATATGAAGATACTAGTTTCGGATGTTACTACATTATCAATCTCAGACAATCTAAAACTAAAGTAAAGAGTAGCTTGATATATACTCTACACGGAATGATACTATTGGCTCAGGCACTGCAAAGGATCGCTTTAACAATCTGATAATCATTTTTCAACTCATAAAATCCTTAAAACATCTAAAAATATGACTTGTTTTCGCTTCACTACAGCCCTGAACCTCACAATTTTGGCTTCAGCCTTAAACCTTGACCTGAGAAAGTACTGTGACCCTTTCAGTCGGTCATTAACCAGCTCACTCATATAATTCTTTGTTTATTCAATAATATCACCCTCTCACTCAATAGAAACAATTTGTTTATAATATGGGAACTTTCCCTGAAGGGAGAAAGGGAGATGGGAGCTTTCTATGGGAACTAAGGGTACCTTCTTCGCGATGATGAAGCATGCTCATTTCCACACAAACAATCTGGGCAAAATTAAACAGATTGTTAATGGAAAGTTGATAACTGCTCTTCCATCAGTTTCTCATCATCTCAAATTATTAGAATGTCTCAGTTATCAACTCCAAACCCACAAGAATTTCTTCATGCTAGGGCTTGGAACTCCATTCCACGTAAAATTAATTTTAAATGCAAATTTGAAATGCCCACTTGGCGAGTCCTTTTTCAACATCTGGCTGAGCTTCGTTCATTATTAAATTCAATCCAATATTACTCAAGCTGCAACATCATATCTTCAAATATAGAAATTCACACCTTCTGCAGTTGTCAGTTTTTCTACAATTTTACCATATTCTTTCCAATATTCAGTGGGGTTTCAACCGAAAATCAAAAGAGATACATCAGCATTGCGCATTATTTTCCGATAGTTTTTCTATTCAAATGAGTGATGCTTTCTTGTATAGAATTTTTTTGCTGAAATCGATCACAAAGTAATAAAGAATGACAAATTAGTAAGAGTAAGTAAAGTTTGCGGCTTTTATTGATGTAGAAGCCCTTAAGGATGTCTATGTCTATGACAAATTATAACATTTCCCAATTTGTATTGATCTATTGATGAATAGTTCTCAAAATTCCATCCTTCAGCAATTTCTATTCATAACGGAATTATAATCATCTGCAATGTCAGTTCATGCATTGACGTCGCTCCCAACTTTAAATGACTCTACTGTAATGCTTTGTTATACAAATATCGACTATTATTGATTCTCGATATTTCGATTTTGGAAGAAAGATCTCAATTATTTAGATCTTAATGTCATTTTTAGATTTAGATGAATGCGAATCTCAAAGATTAATGAAGATTTGTTGTGGACGGGGATTATATCTGAGAGTTTTACAGAATTCAGTCTTAGCAGTCACCCTTCAGAATAAACCTATATTTTTATCATTCATCCATCGAATGCAAATCGTGACATTGGAAATCTGACGAAATTTGTCAAAGTGTGTAACAAAGAGTGACAGTAAAATCATTCCATTGTAAGAGCCTCACACCCAATGCTTTTTACAATTGAAAAATATTTTTTTATCTCACTTATTCGTTAGCTCATAATGCAAAAAAATATTAACTACTGTACCAAATGCCAAATGGTCATGTTACATCATCTTATAATGGTCATATTAACGAATCTGGATTCTAATCGACTTTTACACTAGTGACTTGTCAAAGTCCTTGACCTTTTGCCGATGAACTTTCCACAATATTTGATGACTTCAACCACCCCTTGAATTCTGCAGTCGTATGAGTTTGAATTGAAGAGCGTAGAGTAAATTTGATTTGATTCATGGTAATTCGGTTCGAAATTCAACTTGTACTAAGATACTGGTAATACATAAAGCCGCGTCTTCACCAACCAAACATGCTCGGTGAACAGTGTTTGCTGGAATTATCTGATGTCACTAAACATTGTTTGGTGTTGGTTTGGTGTGGACGCCTTCTCGAACAATATGATCGTTATGGTAGGGGTAGTGGCGGGAACCTGTTGGTCGTCACTGTTCGCTCACAGACCGAACATTTCAATTGAACTCACGAACATGTCCGGTGACACATATGTTTAATGTTTGTTCATTTTTTGTGTTTGCCAACAATGTTCGGCAGACATGTTCGGTTGATGGTGACGTGGCTTTTGTCTTTGCAAAAGATATTATAAAATCTTCTTCCATCACAAATTCCTGCTTTGAACGCTTCACGTATCAGAATTCAGTAGCCAAAACTTTCAAATATTTGTTGGATCTCTTTGTCACTAATCAATAGACCTCCATCACCTGTTAGGATTAGGCCTATCCTAAAATATTTGTCCTGGAGCCGCCTCTGGAAATCTACCTTCCGAACTATCATATAATAGTTTGAAAATGATAAATGATTCATTATCCTCGAGTTGCGTTTTAAAAGTTAAAAAACCAACCCTTAGAAAAATCTGTTTGTTGATTGAAACATCAATTTAACATCAATGTATTAGTTAGCTCGCTCCAGAACCACTGAACATTGAAAATGAACATCATTCAACTTATTGATAGCTGCTTTTATTCTACAATAAATCTCTTGCAGCCCATGAAGTGAGTTACTTGGGAAAGCAGACTTGACGAGCGGAAAATTAATTCTGAAGGAAGGGTTCGACCGCAGGACCAGGTGCTTCTGGGATTTACCAACCATTCTATTTTTTGAACTTAGCGGTCGCTGGTGCTTTGCATAAGCCGGAATTCCTGCGAAATGGTCATGGGAGGAAGGGAATCAGCTCGTACCACCCCACCCACTCATCACCACTCACCAGACCAAAGTATCTCTTCATCTAAGATGAGATTTTTAATTTGCGTACGAGATAGCGCAATCTTGCTAACGATGAGGGGAATAGTGAAAGGATTGCTGGCTTCCTTACTCTCCTACTCACTCTCTCATGCTCTCTTCCCTTCTCTCTCTTCTTCAAACCCTGGTCTTTTGACTCTTCTCACTAATCCTTTTAACAGCCCTAAAAAGATTCAGCTGGCTCGTGTTACGTTTGAAGTATGTAATTTAATGAGATATCGTTGTACTAAGAATTTGTTATTTTTTATACACACAATCTTTTAATATTAACAGTGAGGTGTACTTCAGGCTGGATAGATGCTAGGGAAATTTAAAACTCCAACAGGCGAATTTTAATCTTCTGTAGCTCAGTACTGTTTTCAACCGCGACGCCAAACTTGAGTAAGCATGAATTCATTGAGAAAGCTATTGAAATTTTCTTTAAACCGAGTGTTACAACCTTCCAGAGACCCAGAAGCAAAATAAATTTTGAAAATTTAAGAAGTTCTGAGAAACAAAGAGTCGAAGAATATGTCTTGAATGGTTGAAAATGTGGTTTGAGATATATTACAATAATTATTGTTGATCTGACTTGACTTGTCTTCAAGCCATAATCTTAAAAAAATAGAAACATTTCCGGGGAAGTACTCCCTAGCTCTACTTTTAAGTAAGATATTGAACGTACCCCAATTAGGTGAGGTAGGAATCAAAATTAGCAGAGCAAAAATAGTTCTAAAGTTTAGAGAGCTTAAAGTTTTGCTACTTGACCAATAAATGTTTAGCACTAGAGTACAGATCTCCATCCACAACGATGCAAAACCAGATAAAGATCACTTTGTTTTCATCACTTGATCATTTACGTAATGTGGTTTAAAATAATGTTAAAATGGATGAATTCATGACTAAAATCACTTGAAATAGAGTTTTAGGAGTGTTCATTTTCAAAACTTTACCTAGTGGGGACTCCCGAATCCTCTTTTTGAATGAATAAGCTTTATAACAATATTTTCAAATTATTCTTGAAGACCACACCTTTTCGCCTGTTTACTATGAAGTGTCTGGAGCCCATCCCCCTCTCCACACCCACTTATTGGTGTGGCTTGAGTGACTTTTTGATTGAATGACTTTTTTTAAAGTAAGAAGCCCACATACGTCTGAGACCTGTGCGTGGGTAATGAGTTGGATGATGGTGATTGATAAGTTGGACCTACAGTTTTAGGTAGGTTCCAAACCACCGGGATGTGATTTTATAGCAAACAGCGAAGTAGTTTGTTCTCGTTATAAATCATCAATTGAAATTTGTAATAAATGGTCTATTAAGAAATGACGTCACAGTTGAAACTATATTATCTCTACTATACTAAAGTCTTGCGCAATAAATAGTGTTACAAATGCAAAACAAGCATTCGTTTAAGCACTCGTTCTAAGTACATCGTTTCCATTCATAGACAAGCGTGACTTGTAATCTGAATCTTTATTCTTTTGCTTTTCACATGTCTTCGTCACTCTTATTCTTCAAACCTGCCTCTCTCGCACTCGAGAGCCGTCAAAGCTTCTCCTCGTGCTACGGACTTCCTGATTGTTCTACTATATTCCATGGCCTTCTGAAAGCATCTAGAAGCCTCCATTACTTGGAATGATGACTATATAAGAAGTCCACGTGAACAAGCTAGTTTAGTTTTACAAAGCTCATGTGACAGATTGTGTTACAGATCTCATGTAAGATAATCCAGTGCCGTTGGAGGAAACAACGCTGGATTTCAGTGTAGAGTGCAGAGACAATTGTTTAATTTTTATTTGTGCAGCTTACTAACAGTTTAAAGACGTTGTGTCAAGTGATATTATTTGGGACTGTCAAATAACGTATTTAACTGTGTTTTGTAAGTGCTTAGTTGTTTTTTATCATTTCTTGCTACATCATTGTATAGTTTATTGGACTCTTGTTTCTTCTATTATTGATCAGCCTATAATCAATTATTTATTAGTTCTTGAAAATAATTACTGAAAATAAGTATTAGCTTGTCATTTGTTGATCTGTTTTTCTTTATCAATTGAACTTGCAATTAGTGTGTGTAAATAGACTAATTTGTGTAAATAAAAGTGCAAGTGTGAACTTTAGTGTTGCCAGCCTTATTTTAGCCATTAGAACCTGTAACAATATAAATAATTGAAAACTTCTGTATTATTCATTATGGATATCTTCCACAATATCAAAATCCCCAATACAAAAAGCATCCCAGTCAGATTTACGTTATTTATTGAAGTTTTGCAGTTGCTCTATCTTAAGATAATTTGACATCTTGTGAGACCGGACTATTTACACAATATCAATATCCATTTTCATGAATTTATTCTCAAATTTTAACCTGTTGTGCAAATGTCGTGTTAAACGAAGGAAAATCGATCATGTTGGAGTTTTATGAGGAAAGCTGTTGTACGGCTTGAGTGACAAAGTTTTTCCGGAGATGCTGTTGGCAGGCCTCCACAAACACGCCTGTCATCCGGATCTCGAAAAGAGAGTAGAACGATGACGGGGCTACAAAAAGAGGAGAAGAACGAGGGATAAGAAAAGAGGAGGAGAACGGTAAAGGAGAACAGTGATGAAGAATGGAGGAGTCCAAAGCGATGAAGTCCAAACTGGAATTCTTGCTGGACCTTCATCATTCCGTCAGGCTTCATCACTTACATTATTAAGACAGTGATGTATGACTGAGTCCCATGTGCGTATGATTTCAGCGCGGATCAGTTTGTTCACTGGGACAATTGCAAACAACTCGCGTCCCCCCACACACCATTATGCTGTCAAGTGAAATGCTTGGTAATGAACCAATTATTATGCTCTACCAACTCTACTTCTCCAAAATCAACATTGTTGTTTATACATTTTTCATATTTTTAGCATCTATGGATTCATTTATTCCTATATTGATAAATTTTATACGTGATGAATTTATTGGAATTATAATCTGAAGTAGTTGATTGTTATCCCTAATTATATTTCCTAATTGGAGTTTCAATTTAATTATTCCTAGATGAAGTTTCTTTTCATATTTTGGCTGTGTGAGCTCCGAATTTAAATATGTAGTTGATTGTAATACTTTTAAAAATGAATTGCTAATTATACGATAAAATTGTAGTATTTCTGCCATATTCTGGTAGTGCATGCTCAGAATTTGAAAAAAGGCAATATATTATTTCACTCACCATTGAACGATAATATTTTAATATTAAAGGAGATTTTATAGAACGGATTTTCCTTTAATAGAGCAAGATCAAAATGTTATTTTGCCACAATTTCGTAAAATATGAAATTTTTCATTCCGTATTGTTTTAGTGTTATTGTTATTACTATGGAACATTGTTATTATACTTATTGAAAGTCGTATAAGTTGAAGATGTACCCATACCAAATTTGAAACTGTATCTCGTTCTATTCATGTGACAATAAATTTCTGGCAAAATACAAAAAGCGGTCAATAGAAAAAATGAGAGAAAAATGTATTTTTTTTGACATAATTTGACTTGGCCCGTAGAATACGAAGATAGCTCTAAGTTTCAATGGAGCTCTGTATAACTATAGAGGTGGACCGAAAAAGACTATATTTTTCCAGTATCAAGTTATAATAAGTAGGCTATCGAATTTGAAAAAACCTTTCGAGTATCAAGTTTTAATAAGTATCGAGTTCCAGGCCCAAAAGTTGCGTATTTATTTGCTGATCCACGAAAAAATAATTTTAAAATTTTGACTTGGCGCCTTCCGTTCGCACATCCCCCTTGACGTTTGAAAAATCACCTGAGAAATTTATTTCCGAGTATCGTACTCTAATAGAACTCGAAAGTTTTGTGTTATTTATGTGTAGATTAACGAAAAAAATGCTATAAACCGATACAACGGAGTATCCAAGGACCCGACGAATTTACATAAAATAATAATGATTATCAGTTGTGCTGATAGGCAAATGCACCATTTGAATGCTTTGATTTGTATGAGCATCATAAATGCTTCACAAATCACAAAAAAAAACAGTTCTTGAAAAACAGTTTCGTTTCTTCTTCTTGTTCAACAGATCTCATTATTTATCATGCCTCAATATTCTCCCTCTGTTTTTTTTTTTTTTTTATTCAACGATTTCAAATAATTTAAGAAATTATTTAAACACAATCTAAAATGTAAACGTGAACCCTTGCACTGTGAGAATAAGGGGGTTAATTGAGCTGGGCACAATATTCTTAAAATTTAATGTTCTTTGTATTCGAAATGAACAAGGTTGCCAATATTTTGATTTTCACTAGTCAAAGGCCAAAGCCTATAGTGGAAATCTGTTTCACATCATAATGTTTTTATATTCGACCCCCATACTCCAAAATCAATAGCGATCCCCCTTGGAATATGAGGAAGCGATATACCAAGATTCAAGAGTCTAGAAACTTCCTTTCAAGCGCTAGAGCACAGACGGACGGACGAACGGACAACGGTACGATTTCAATAAGGCCATTCTTAATAAAATTCTCTTTTTATAGCTTCAGTTCGCGCAACATTCTTTAAGTTTGGAGAAAAACTATAAAATCACAGAATATTTGATGTCACATAGAATTCTTCTCTTCAAGTATAAAGTTCTGAATGATAGGGCTCAAACGTCACGTATTTATGTGCTGATTAACTGAAATGCGTTCAACTCATACAAGAGTTGAGAATTTTTGAAATGACCAAATTTCTAAACATTCAAAATGTAAAATATTCGATTGAAATGTAAATTAAATTCTTATTGGTGAAATATTCTCAATATTATATGATAATATTAATTATGAGATACTCGTACATTTTAAACATTCAGAGATTTTGTCATTTTCCGAAAATTATCAACTCGTGTAGGAACTGAAACATTAAGTTAAATTTTACAACAATATTTTCCCCACAAAAACCAAACTTCTGAGCCCTATTAGAACTCGATACTCGAAAAATCATATTTTTCAACCACCCTACTGTGTAGCCTATGTGACTTAGTGAGTCCGGATGAGTTCCCAATAAACAATGCCAAAGTCAACCTTATCAGATTCATCTTGTGAAAGCGGTTCCTCCTTTCTTCTTCGTCTCCTAAAAAATCGGCCAAGTCCAAAATAGCATCATTGATTCATAAATAATGTTACGGTAATTATTGTGTTTTGATAGCGCTGGCAGCTTCCCTCAGTAATTTATTTCTCTTACTGACAGTATTCCATAACCACCGCTAACTCTCACTCCAATACATTCACCACTCATTCCCATTACTCACTCTATCGTTCAATAAAATGTCCATAATTCATTTTCCTACTCTCTTCTTATCCTTTTTCTTCCTCTCCTCCTCAATCTTCTTTCTTTCCTTCTCCATTTCTTTTTGTTTTCTTCTATTTTCTTTTCTTGTCAGCTCTCGATCATCTCAAGTTATTCTCTTTAAATAATGATACTCTTTGTCATTCTCCCGTCCAGCGACTGTCAAACTGAGTAACAATCTTCAGGAGATTTATGGTACTATTTAGTATTATCACCACATATTGTCAATGCAAATTTATTCATTATTCTGGAATTTCATGCTACTATAAGTTATTACTTTTCTGATAAAATTCATAAAGGATGCATGACTTTTATTCTTGACTTCAAACCGTGTTTCGGAGGACACGTTAAGCCGTCGGTCCCGGTTGCATATAAAAAAAAGCAGTCGTTAAAAAAAAACGAGGCGAGGTGGAACTACCCGTAAGGGTCTCCCCACCACGAAAAGCCATACGAATTTACTTTTTTTTTACTTCAAACCGTTTTTTAAATATAGCTCGAAACTAATTTATACTGTATAATACTTTTTATCATACTGATTTTCTATTTATACTTTTACTTCTCATTGATACTTTAATTGAGAACGTTGAACAATTTTCGTTGAGAACGTTGAACGAGAACGTCGAACATTATTTTTTTAATTATTTTTTAAATTGAACCCATTAATGGGTTTAATTTATTAAAACAGTAGTTTGCAACTGAAACAGGTGAATTCCTTACATAACAGTAATTCTCAAGCGAAATCGAGAAAAATGCAATCTTAAAACGTAAGTTTAGGATGATAACACATGTACACCCGAAATGTAACGGTATTTATCGAGTTCCTTGAGAAATTACGGTAGTTTTAAACTGGACAGACCAATTTTTTCAAACACAACGGTACTTTTCAAGCAAAATCAAGGAGAAATGCAATTTGCAATAGCATGTCTACGTTTATAACAGTAGTTTTCGATTCACAGCGTTCGTATCTGCTGAATGTAGCGGTATTGAGCGAAATCCTTGGAGAACCCAAGCCTTTTGACTGAAAAAGACGAATCTCTTCTTAAATAACTGTACTTTACCTATTAGTTAACAAAATTCGAGTTTTTCATTAATAACGGTAGTTCCTGATTCACAGCATTCATATCCTCGCATTATGGTGGTATTTTGCGAGCTCCTCCTAGAATACCGGTGGTATTCGACTTAAACAAATTTCCTCAAGAATCACGTTTAGTTCAGGCAACGAATACTCAAGAAAAGGTTTTAGAGGGAAATTCTTGGAACAAAATTTTTGACTTCGTAACTTTGTTAGGACTAGTTGGGAGGTGAACATATCAAAAGTCCCCGCCCGTAACCCTTAAGCCGTGGTGAAGGGGTGGTTTCATTTTTTGGCTTTTGGCTTATATCTCGGAAATATACATTCTACCGACACGACTACTTTTTACAAAATAAAAAATTGATTAAATTCTCTACAAGTTTTACTCAGTCAATTTTTTCGATATCTTGTATAGTTTTCGATATAACTGCTCTTGAAAGTTTATAATTTTGGGGGGGGAAATGTTTGCTTCACATTTTTGCTCTTTTCGACCGAATAACTCTTCAACAATTCACCGAAAAACTAACTGCTTGCGATAGGGTTGTAGGGAATTAAATACTTTTCAATAATATATTTTACTTTACTATTTTATCTATTTTCCTTTAAATGTTAAAGCAGTTTCAGTGTTGGGCATGAAATCTGAACCTTTGTGACAACTGTTGCCTATATCAACTGTTGACTATCAATTTCTCACCATTCCCGGTCAACGTATTGGCCGAAATATGCACCTTTATGTACAAATACTGGACACATACAGTACTGGCATCTAAATAGCATTATTATTATCATTAATTATTATTATTAATATTATTATAATCTTATTATTATTATTATTATTTAATTAATCATTATTATCAATACAGCATAGTCGAAAGCTGTGAAGAGAGTCGTTTTGGACTACTACTTCATTGTTATTATGTCTATGAATAAATATATTAATGTGATGACTAAATGTGATTGAACATATTAATAAAGTATAAGTATAAGCAGTTTAATGCTGGTGACTTTAGAGAAATTTCAAGTCTTATAACAGCATTCAGCTGTTCATATTCCTGTAATTTCCAACACCACCAGTTGAAACTTCCGAAATTGCTGTATGGAATGCGGTTTATGCGCAGGACATTTCCAAGAAAGGGCCTCCATTCACCACCATTCAGGTTGCGTGACTCAAAGCTCTTAGCCTTAATAAACGAGATGGCCGTCAAAGATGAATGGGAAGAGCCCTCGGTAGGGCATGGTATGGCGGCGAAGGACTGAGCCATGTGTTTGGATTGAGGCGTGGTAGTGTGAGAAGCTGTCGACATCAGCAGAATTAGTTCTTTGAGTAGAGAACTTCATTCACAAAACAAAATCGTTTTTCTTATCTTCCTGTCACGATAGCGTGGTTTTGATGTAGACTGTTACTGAAAATAAGTATTTCTGTGCATGGATGATACAATAATCATTGATACGAAAATTTGAGGTTATAACATTACATGAAAGATTAGAAGCGAAAAGGTTTGAAATCATTAAAAACAGCTTCTCAGTAGCCTAAGCTATTGCACACTGCTGCCGGAGTCCGCCTGCATGCACCTCAGTCATGCAAGTCCGCCTGAGATCATAACTCAAAACTTTTGATTTCGAGACACATAAGCAAATTCTCAGATGTTTGGAGCACTTCAGCTGAAATATGACCTATATCATACATAACATAAAACATATTTTAAAACAAAAAAGAAACCGACTTCAGTGAAATGATAAAATACTCACGTACTAAAAAGTTTAAAATAAAGTATTTACTTTAAACTGAGAAATTTTTTAATTTCATACAAGTAATCTTTTGAAGTCGGCGCCAAAATTATTTTTTAGGATGAAGCCCACATATGTCTGAGACCTGTGCGTGGGTAATGAGTTGGATGATGGTGATTGATGATTTGGACCTACAGTTTTAGGTGGGTTCCGAACCACCGGGAAGTGATTGATGAGAAATTCTATCTAACATCAAAACTAACACTGTATTTCAATTAAATATGTGATTTACATTCACTTTTACTGGAATACAGTGTCAGTTTTGATATTAGATTGTTCAATTATTTCGTCATGGAAGACATCACAGAGTAATTCTGTTATATTTTAAAAGTTTATGAGAAATTTGGCGCCGACTTCAAAAGATTACTTGTATGAAATTTAAAATTTTCTCAGTTTAAAGTAAATACTTTATTTTAAACTTTTTAGTACGTGAGTATTTTATCATTTCACTGAAGTCGGTTTCTTTTTTTGTTTTAAAATATGTTTTATTTTAAGCTTTTTAGTTGAATTTTCAAACTTTGAAAACATGAGAAATTTCTTAAAGCCTACATTATGAAATATTTATCAAATTAGCAAGCCAATGATTAATTTATAACATCCAAACTTAAGTAACTAGAAATCCAGTTATAAGAAAAGATAAACTAAGGAAAACTCTACAACGTTTTATTTAATGTAGAATATTGTATTTAGGTAAATTATAATAGCGAAAGGCTTCTTAAAAGTGAAATGGCTTTTGATTCATTTTGATGTGGTCCCTTTCAGAATATACCTACACTGAAATAGTAGGCCTATATTACATTACAAGTGTGGAAAATTGTGTTTACTGAAAATATGATAAGTTAACGCAGGAGATGAAGTTGAGTGCGGTATTACCATACGAGTATGGTAAACATCTTCCCTGACGAGTTATGTACGATATTTTTAGTGATATTAGTCATATATATTTTTTTAATATAGAAAACATAAACTTTGAGCTAGTACAAAAGGATCATCAAACATAACCTCAAAATAGCCTATTGTACGGACATGTATTTAATGGCGAATAAATATTCTTAATCCATCACAGCAGTAAAACTAAAAATACTTCTGAGATAAGCTGTTTTTCCAAATTCTCCAACTTATGATTGAAACTAAATAACCTTATTCCTATGAATCAATAACATCAACTAAATTATTTACAATTTTCGTATGAACATACGGACAGAAATATTATATTCTTCTTATTCTCGATTCAAATTAAGTTCACGTGATTGGTCAAAAAGGCTTGTTTCACACTGAACCAGCTTTGGGTAACCGATGTCGTTTACCCGGCATAATTGCATTGCATCATATGATTTCGAAAACCGTGTAGATGTGAAGCGCTCCATATGATACAATGATCAGCCTGGAAAACGACACCGGTTATCCGATTGGCAGTTATGTGTGGAACTATCCTATTGAAACTTGATTGAAATGAAGACATCGAAGAATGCTCCTTTTTGTTTAATATTGGGCTAAGTATTTGGCCGAACCTTGCGAAACTTGGATGGGACCACCGCTGAGCGATGCTCTTTCATTTAAAAAAACATTCATCGAAATCGGTTCAATATTGTTCGAATGATTGATGTACAAACATAAAAAAAAACAGGTCAAATAATATAGAACCTTGTTTTTTTCGGAAGTCGGTTAAAAAGTAAACGCAAAAATAGAACTGGTGGGTGATGGTGGCACCATCTGTTGGTGGTGTTGGTAAGATCAAGCTTTAAATTGCATATGTTTATCCTAAATATTGGAGATGTGTCAGATGTGACTTTAGAGACAGGTTTTGTCCATGTGTTGGAGAAAAAAACAAATACTCGTTACTTGTCCGATTACAAGGATTCAGCTTATACTGGTGCTACTCGTCTTTATTCCTTATTTTTGATAAATATTCTATTTTTAAATTTTTACACATTTTATCGTAATTCACTTTTTTCTCATAGTAGTTATGATGACATTTCAAATGAAAGTCATAGTTATGAGTATAACAACTAAAATAACTGAGTGCTTCAAACATCTGTTTGCGTTCATGTGTTTTGTCCTCAGATGTTTTGAACTATGACCTTAGGCGTACACTTGCAGGAGGACTATGGCTGCAGAGTTTGTTCTCTTTGAATGATCATTATTAAAAGTTCCAATCAATTTCCTCTAGATCATTTTATTTTCAAATACAATATTCGTTTCTCTTGAAATTGATCTTATTCCTCCTTTCTTCTCTTGGTTGAAGTTTTCCTGCAACCTACAACCTAAATTTCCTTTGTCTTGATTATTCAAGATTTTTCAATGATCTTGTTCTGACTGGAAGATTGTATCTTGGGCCACTCCCGTTTTTTGGAGGAGGCCTAAAAATAGTTGTTAAGTCACGTCAGAGGCTCTGAACTTATTGAGGAGGTGTCAGATAACTCTGACACCAGACCTGAGCCAGCCAGGTCCCAAGCTATTATTATTATTGATCTTGTTATTTCTAGATGTTTATTTTTCTTGGAATTTGGAGAGGGGTTTGATAATATACTTACTTCTTCATGTAAGTTTTCAACATCCGTTTTTCAAAATAAATGTTGAAAAGGAAAATATTATTTGTTAACAAACACAGTTGAGTAAAGGGATGTCAAATGGATTGAACATAATTTATTATAATATCATTGAAATGATATTATTATATTCTTTTCACAGTAGAAGGAGATTCACTTTACATCAAGGTTCTTCTAGAGAATAAAAAAAAGCCAGAAAATGAGCTCAGTGCTCTGGAGAACATCCTACATCTCACCATTATTGCGTATCAAAATGAATAACTTTGCATTACATTCATCCAACATAAAATTTGAATACAAATTCCAGGCCTACATTGCTTATGGAAATACTGTAAATAGTATTTTGAACTCAGAATAAGATGGAAACATTCCTAAAATGTCCATTCTTGAGATGAGATTTGTTTGGTTCAATCCTCTCATGCAGGCATTCTTCTTCTCTTAGATGCGAATTTTCTCTGATATGACAGAATGCTTGCAAGTTAGGATCTTGTATATGCACGATAAAGCCTATTCCATTTCCTCTTTTTAAACGAATTCTTTCCCTCTGTTTCATTTACAATAACGAATATGATTCCCAAAAGTATAATATCATATCTGTATGAGCTCAAAACTCTGAAATATCTCAAGAACTCATGATTGCTTGCTATTCGGCTATGTTGCTGAATAACTAACTATAACTATATAACTATTTAACTATATAACTATATAACTATATAACTATATAACTATATAACTATATAACTATATAACTATATAACTATATAACTATATAACTATATAACTATATAACTATATAACTATATAACTATATAACTATATAACTATATAACTATATAACTATATAACTATATAACTATAACTATAAGAATAACTATTCATAGAATGTTTTGCTATTGTTAGATCCATCAAATTAGCATAGGTCTTGAAGACGCGATCTTCTATTATAAGAGTCAATTTTCTTTCAATGATGATGCTCAAGTGAGTGAAATTTGTGCATGGATACAAAAATCTGTTCAATAGTTTGTATAATTCATTCGAGATTGATTTTATTCAATTAACTAGCAGAAGAGTAAACTTTTGCCGATCTTTAAAAAATAATACTAATTTTTTCTACAATACTAAATTTTCCTAGTGCTTCAATTACTATTTATAGCTTTGTAACTAACGTGCATCTAAGGAATAATATTATATTTCGTGTGAAGTTTGAAAATTCTTCCAATTATGTGTTGTGTTATTGACACGGGTGGAAAGGTGGTAGATAACATGAAATGATGGAGGTGATGTGGGAAGAAGTCTCATCATCATACTCAGCATCGTCAACATCATCAACCTCTTATGAAAGCGAGAAATGAGGTGAAAGAGAGAGAAGAGACCGAAAAGAGCGAAAAAGGGCAACGAAATAGCATCACTGGTAGAGATCTCCAACTCCATCATATGCCACTGCCAGCTGAACCTGTAATATTCATCTGCACTGAGTTCTTACCCCTCCCCGTCACCCGACCTACTTTGACATCCTCACCCCACACACCAACCCTCATCAACTTCAACTTAGTGACTCTGAAACATTTGAGTTGTCTTGCCGTTTACTCATTCACACTCTTCTTCCTATCTCTTTTTCCTTTTATCAGTCTTTCTTCCCTTTAATTCCTTTTTCTCTTTCTCTTACCTTCTTTCTCTTTCTCACTCACTCACATCAACCTACTGTATCTCTAATTTCTGTCACCCCTCCCCCTATCTTTCACCTGACTCTCCCCTCTCTCTTAATCTGTCCCCATTCTCCTCCACTGTCAATTTTCCCATTTTCTTTCTCTTTTAATCATTCTACTTACTCTTTCTCTCTCAAATTTAGAATTGTTTATGAGTAAGAGAGAACCTTTTCATGTAAAACATTATTCGACACATCATCACACTGTCTATTCATTTTAAATTCATATCAAAATGTCTATTTATTTTAAATTCATACAGTTATCACATTTTTCCAATGTTATGTACAAAATTCTCTTAATCTTGAATTTTTATTTATTTACTCCTGATCAGAAGTAACCAAGGTTAGTAGAGTTCCAACCTAATAGACCTAAACACCATGAAAGTTAGCATCTTGTAATGCTTATATATTTTGAACAATCATATTTTCCAATTCTTAAATTGAAATCTTATTAAATTGAAATTGTTATTTGAAATAAATGGAGTTAATTACATAGAATATTTTCTCCTCCAAATCTCCTTTCTATGCTTTATCTAACAGCTTTTCTAACTTACCTCTTCCTCCATCGATCTCTTTTCTCTTATTCATCTCTATTCATTCTCTCACTATGTCTTCGCTCACTCTTATTTTTTATCTCTCTCATTGTCCTCATCCATCATCTCCTTTCTCTCCTCTTTCTCATTTCTCTATTAATTTTATCTTTTCATTCACTCCTTTTCTTTGTTTCTTTTCCATCTCTCCGATTTCTCCTTACTTTCCTTTATAATCTCTTCCTCATTCTCTCTCCCTCACCTTCAAGCTCCCTCCTATCTCCAAGCTCTTTCTCCCTCCTAACATTCTCTCTCACTAATTCTTCCTCTCTTTCTATTAATCTCAGCACATTCTCTCACTCGTATTTTCATTTTTCTCTCATCCTCACCCCCACAAACCATTTCATAATTTTTCTCTCCCATTCTTACTTCGTATATATCACTCGCTCTCTCTCTCTCGCTCTCCTCTTTCTTGGTCACCGTCTCTCTCATCCTTCCTCCCTGCATGAGATTCAAAATACTTCACGGTCATTTCCAGCCTGTTCAGCCTTCCGTTTATTACACTTCTTACAGTGAGCCTATTCAATTATGGGCCTTAGCCGCGTTCTCCAATCAGCTAGCTACTAGTTAGTCAGGCAGTCTCCCTCCCAATTTCACTTAGCATTCGCCTTCGGCCCGTAACTGTCAACACCTGAGCCTCCTTCTCCAATGCTGCTGGTCTATTTGAGGAGTAAAGACCACTGCCCCAAATTCAACTCCTACTCCTAATCACTATCGATTGGACGAAACCAGTGCACCCTGGACCCTGCACAAATCAGTGACCTTGATCGAAAACATCGTTTGTAGAAGAGTTTTTGGAAACATCGTATTGTAGACAATATCTGCATTTATTTAGAATGAAATAATATTCACCACCTTATTCTTCTTCTAAAGAAACTATTAAAAAGAGGAATTGCTGTGCTAACGTAATTATTTAATGCCGTATTACGATTGCATCATTACAATTTGGAAAGTAGTTGAAGTGATAATGTTACAAAAGCAAGGAAAGCCTTCACAAGAGTCAAGATCATATTGCCGCGTTTCTCTTCTACCAGTAATTTTAAAGCTCTTTGAATAATTATTGATGATAAGATTGGAACCTTCATTTATAAACAGAATCTGATACCAGCATATCATTTTGGTTCCAGGCAGAAGTATTCAACCCTGGATCAAGTACATAGTACCTATATTATGGAAAAGCCATTGGAGAAAAAATCAATATGCTCAGCACTTTTCCTTGATGTGGCACAGGATTTTGATTAATCAGGTCTGATTAATAAATTCCATGAAATGCTTCCAATACCAATACTTATAATTTGTCACCCTATTGAAATCATATGTAACAGACAAATTATCTAGTGTAAAACAAGGCAATGGTGTTTCTGTGTTGAAGAAAATAAGGGCTGGAGTTCTAGTGTTCTACTAGGGCCAGTTCCGTATGTGCTGTAAATGAGTGATCTTCGTGAGATGGATCCGGTGACAAATGCTACTTTTGCTAATAATACTGCAATCATAGAAGATGGGGAAAACAGTTGAAGTTGAAGAAGCGGTCATTAAACTTCAAAACGCTATCAAAAAATTCTGTGGCTGGACCAAAAGATGGAGGATCAAATTGAATGAGTTGCAGTCCATGCATGTCAACTTCACCGACAAGAATATTGATAATCCAATCCGCATTAATTTAAATGGGAATATTGACTCTTGATGCCAAGTTGAAATGGGAAAAATCAATCTAAATAAGGAGTGAACAAAACCAGTAAAATGTATTGGATATTGAGACGCCAATCACAGCTATCATTGAACAATAAAATATTAATATGCAATAAAATTCTAAAACTCATCTGGACATTGGAAGTCAGTTGTGGTGTTGCTCTAGAATCAATAACATAAACAGAATTCAAATCTTTCAGAACAAGGTACTGAGGAACATGATGAATGCGCCCTGGTATATAAGGAACAGCGATAAGCACTGAGATCCAGCGAGGTAAGACGATTGGCTGCCCAACATCAGTCTCTTCTTCATCAGCACAACAAACGACAACACCGAGGTCATCCAATTACTAGACAACACTCAACTGACAAGAAGATTGAAATGAACGAGCCGAGCCCTTCGAGTTGATGTAGTGAAAGTTAAGTGTTAAAAATAAATAAAAGTAAAGTGGAAAGTGAAAAAAAATATGTCTAATGTGAGTGAAGAGCTATTGCTTTCATTGCAAAACTGAAGCATTAAAAAAATAAATTTCAGATATTAAGATTATACTATAGAATAAAAAACTAGGAGACTAGTTTTAAAGTTAAGAAGTTATATACATATAAAATAAATTTCTCATTCAAAAAATAATAAGGGTGGAAATAATCGTCTCATGTTGTACGTTTGAGAAATGTTGTGTCTAAACACTACTTGTATTGGCAACAATGTTCCCTATAACATGGCTCAAACGGCGAGGAAAAAACTAACAGTAAGGGTCTCCCTGCCAATAAATTCTATAAGCTTGTTATTACAGTATCAGTATCAGTTGTAGGTTCCAGGAGATCCATTCTCACAGAATATGCTGTACATGAGTATTAGCTGGAATAACTTGCGTTTTTGGCGACCATCCAGTCAGAAAGTGCTAGAGCGATACAAATTACATAAGATGTAATTTTAAAATGTGAGGGAGAAAGCGACATGATTTCCGACAAATAAACCCAGTTCACAAGCTTTAAAACAGTCTAGGTTCTAGGTGAACGAGATGAAAGACCGTTCTACACCGTCCATTTTCCATCCAGACCAGTCTTTGTCTAGAGATTAAAGTCACTACATTTATAGTATTAGAAACTTGGTATGTATTAATCACAAAATAACATAAAATTTATCCACTAAAAAGTATGTACCAATCATAAAATAAAATTTACCATATTTTCTGAGCAAAAACGATATAATAAAGCTAATAAACAGGTTTAACTAACCTAACCTGGCATTCGCCAATCAGCTTAATCATAAAATAAAATTTACCATATTTTCTGAGCAAAAACGATATAATAAAGCTAATAAACAGGGTTAACTAACCTAACCAATAATCTAACCTAACCTGGCATTCGTCAATCAGCTCTAGAGTTGAGACCAAAGATCAAGATCAACGTCAAATAGATCAGATTGTCAGATTGATGTATAATTAATGTGAAAAGTTATTATTATTGTTGAATGAGAAAGGTGAGCTTTTAAATAAATACAAGCGACAGTGGCGTAGCCAGGGGGGGCCCATGGGGCCCGGGCCCCTGGCTACGCCACTGAATTTTCAGAAATTTCAGAAATAAAAAATTCTCAAATAACTAATAGATAAGGACTTATTGAAGCCGAAGGGTTCTATCTGTTTTGTTGTATTATAACGAACAGATTACAGAAACCCTGTTTGTGTAATGGAATATAGCTACAATTATAGTAAGATTAATGCATTTTTCTAAAAATTTTCCACAATATTTACTCATATAGAAACTTGTTATGTGCTCAAATGGATAATTTTGATTTAAAATGAGCTACGAAATCGAATAAAACATGTTAGAAAACTGTGACTACCAAAATTATTTATTTATTACATTAAATAAAATGCAATTTTCAAGTTTGAAGTGGATTAACTTTGTTAATTATTGATAAATCACCTTTTTGAATAAACTCATCTTGTAGAAAATTTAGTTTTGAAGTTAAAATACAGTATAACCCACTAGCCTGAACGCACCCAAAGTTCATGAAATCGGGATTTTATAAATAGAAACACACAAATAAATGCAAGTTCTATGCAAGTGTGCTATGATAAAAAAGAATTCCAATTTCATGAACTTTTGGTTGGGTGCGTTTTAGGCTAATGACATAAATTTTTGAAACTTATAATAATTAGTATTAATTTTGAGATTCAGTACATAAGTTAAGTATGATTAGTTCTAATTCAAGGGTTTTGACTCAAAATAGTCACAGATATCGGTATACCAAACTTTATCATTTCAAACCTGGCCACCTAGGTTCTTGGGTAGTAATTTTTCAAAACTTTCTTTTGAACTTTAGAGCCTAACAAGTTGTCTAGATTTGCTTTTCACACCACTAAATTCCAAACAAATACGGACCCTCCTATACCCCAGACCCCCCCCCCCTTGGTGAGCCCCCCCCCCCCGAAATCTAATCCTGGCTACGCCACTGACAAGCGATACAATCGAATAACTTCCTCTTGAACAAAGTTCGAAATAATGGAATCCTCTTCGAGAAGAATTTCAATAGTATACCTTGTCATTGCAATCTTGGCAAGACAACCTCCCATTAACGTACAACTTTACCTCTCTAGAACGAATTATTTGACTAAATAATTGATTCCGTTGTACAGAAGCTTAGCTGTAGCTTTAAATACAAACAGCACATATTTTGATAATTATAATAATACAATGGTAACTCACCAATCATGAACGCCGCCTTGTTAGTTGTTCTCTTAGCCCTGTAGGTGAGTGGTCTAGTCACGGAGAAATACCGGTCGAAGCTGATTATTAGCAGATTCAACACGGAAGCGTTGCTGGCCAAATAGTCGAGAGCCAGCCACGTATCACATACGTGTGGGCCAAGAGGCCAGTAACCTGTTGAAAAAAAAACAGAAAAACATATATAGGAAGATGCTGAACATTTTTTAATCGACGTTTCAAGAAGCTACAGCTAGATTTGTAGCACAAAAAAACAACCTGAAAGAGTAGTTTGTGAATCTGCTTAAAATGCTGTTTCAGGGGGCCTATTTTTCAATTGAGGGTAGACTCTCGGACCCCATTCTTCATGCGAGAAAAAAGCAGGAGTTTTAGCTGAAAAATGTAAATTTTTGTTTTCAAAGCACGGTGTGGTGCATTTGTTCATCAAAACACAAAACCAACTAGCCTATTAATTTGTTGGACAAATTTGTTGATTTTTAGAAGGTTCATTTAGTGTTTCTTATATTGGAATAGATAATCTTAGTGGATGGGATTCCTTCAAGGTGAGAAGCAAGTTTTTTTTCTTTAAAAAATATGGATGTCATGTAATCCAGTGTAGTCAGTGTGCCAGTAAAATACTGATTCATGTAATCAGTGAATGGATAACATAGTATAACTGAAGCAATTTCATTAAGCTCCTGCCAATCAATTTAAATTATTCTACTAATGGTGTGTTATTAAATAAGAGAAAAATTAGTTATAAGAATTCATTGATCTAATTGATACGAGCACATTTTTCTATATGGTGCTATCGATAGTATTCTTTTCTTTTTTTTGAGGATGAAACCCACATAGGTCTGAGACCTGTGCGTGTGTAATGAGTTGGATGATTGTGATTGATGGGCTGAACCTACAGTTTTAGGTGGGTTGTGAACCATCGGGAAGTGATTTTACAGCAGAGAACAGTGTCGTTTTTGGTGGCCAATCTAATCGGTCACCCTTTCAAGGAGTTCCTACGAGAACACAGCTTATCTCTAGCTCACGGCTATCAATTCTGATGTTCAGACAAACACCCTGCAATATATAAAATACTCCAGGACATATTGATAATTAATTTCAAATTAATGCACTACATAATTGAGATATACTTGATAGCATTAGACAAGCAAGAAATCTTTCAAAATATTTTAAACTAATTGAAATTTGATGATTAATTACAGAGGTTTTGTAACAGCTCAAGGAAAGCTCAATGATTTTGCACTTTCAAATTAAGTGTAGAATGATAGGAAAAGTGTATATTCCTAACAATGCCTATTAAATACCTCTGAAGGGGGGGGGGGTCAGTCCCGTTTGCCCCCCGCCAATCGGTGGGCCCCTGCATATAAATGTGTTTAGATATCTGGTATCGAATGGATGAATATTATTCTTTTTTTTATCATTTTGAAAATATTCCTTTATATAAAATAAGACAGAGTATAGGCTACACAGATTTAAAACAATCAACATTCTGTCACTTATATAAAATAATGGCTTACAGTGTTCTAAAAAATGAAGACTCAGTAATAACTCTTAGGTTTTTTTTTGGGGGGGGGGGGAAGTGGAATATCGTTTATATGAGAGGAATTGCCTCATAAAAGTAAGCAACACATTTTAATACTATGAAAAAAAAAAAATAATTTTCTAAGCAAGCCTAAGCAAAAGGGAATGAGGAATGTGGCTCTTTCTAAAAACGACTGTGTCAACCTCAACATGCAGTCATAGGAGTCATATTTCAAAATGAACCTGTATATTTCTAATGTATATTGATTCTAATCGAATAACATTGGGAAGTTTTCCATGAAATAAATTATGGACTAGTCTGATAAAACGTTGTTGCATGAACGTTGCATACTTGCATGAGAATGACAGTGATCTAATGTCTCCTATACACATTACGTAAATTATTCTCTCTTCATTTTGTAGGCATATGATTTATATTCATGTATGTCTTCCATGCATACGATGCAAAGACTTATTTCTTCATGTATGTTCTATATTCATGTATGTCTTCCGTACACACTATGTTAAGTCTGCTTTTTCCGTTTTTTACCGCCAGAAAACGTCGCTAGAAAAAACAGTCCTTATCATGTATTCTTGTCCACAGAGATAAGTAGATTAAGAGGTACATCAAAACTTCCCACTGACAAGAAGAACTTTGATGCGTCAAGCTTTGAAGATAGAAAGAGGAAGTGTTTACGCAGTCATATTTGACTCGGTGATCATGATGTATGATATATTTTATTCATAAGAGAGGAGTTTGACAAAACAGAGAGTTTGAAAACTAGTACAGTTAAGTGAATTTTATGAATGCTTGCGAATGAGTCAGTCTTTGAAAATTCCATGATTTGTCTGCGTCTCCCTCCTACATAAATTCTCTCAAGGATAATTTACTCATTAATTTTTAAACTTTGTGGTGTTTTCAACTATACATAATCCCAAATTGCAAATCCTCAAAATTGAATATGTTGTATAAATTTATTTTTTGAATATGAACATCTTTGTGTTCCAAATGTTTAAAATTTCATGTTTTGAGAGTTGCTCAAACGCGTGAGCCAAGTTTTAACGTATTCTACAATTATTATTACAGAGAGTTTGAGATGCATTGAGAATAATATAAGGAATAATAGATAGCCGCGTTGGTGTAATCGGTTAGAGCATTTGTCAATAATAAGACTCTGGCTGGCAACTGCTCCTGTGGTTACGAGTTCGATTCCCTTCCAGCGTTTAAATGCGTTCAGTCTCAGACTAATGTGGGCTTCTTCAGCAGAAACACAAAATAAAGAGGAATATGGAGACCAGAAAATTTTATTTTTAATCAGAGCATAACTTGTTCACTCACGGTTACCTTTTGTGACTAGAAATCATTGTCAAAACTGTTTCTTGTTTTTCATCTATTTCATTATATTTTGTTCTTTCAATTCATAAAAAAAGTTTCCATATTAGCCTATACTACTTAACGTTTCAAGGATGGAAGGATGGATAGATGGATGGATATTACCTTTATTTATGAGAATTTTGTGAACCATAAATTTCTATAGTTTGGAGAGGTGGTGCTGAAGCATGATAGGAGAGAAATGAATAAAATTATGATTGCTCTCAAAATTTGAAGGATTTCACAAAATAGAAATGAAATAGAATTTCAATAATCTTATCTTCTGTGTCCGATGTGAAAAAGACTTGATTTTTGTGACTAGTCTGTATACTGAGCTGGAAGATGCCGAATAAAATAAAATCAATAAAGCACGAGAAAAGTGGATCAATAATAATGTTATGAAAGCAAACAAAGCAGTTATTTACACACTTGTTCTTCGTACATCGTTCCATTCATGGATGAAACGTGACTCGCAATCTGATTCTTCTCATTCTCTCTCATTGGATGTCTTTTTCACTCCTATTCTTCAAATATGCAACTCTCTCACTCAATTAAATTTCTCGAGAATTCTACAAACTTCCTAAACAACCGAGGTCGTGTTCTACTATATTCTGTCACCTTCCAGGGCATTCTTGAAGCATCTAGAAGCCGCCAGTTCTTGAAATTATACAACTATGACAACTATATAAAGGAGCTCACGTGAACCAGTAAGTTAGTCTTTACAAACCCGCGTAACAGATTGTGTTACAGATCTCGTGTGAGATAATCCAGTGCTGTTGGAGTGAATAGCATTCGATTTCAGTGAAACGTTCAGTGACAAGTGTTTACTATTTGTGCAGCTTACTAATAGTTTTAAAACGTTGTGTCAAGTGATTATTATTTGGGACTGCCAAATAACGTGTTGGACTGTGTTTTGTACGTGACTAGTTGCTCTTTTTAGCATTTCTTTTTACATTATTGTACAGTTTATTGGACTCTTGTTTCTTTTATTATTGATCAGCCTGTAATTAATTATTCATTAATTCTTGTAAATAATTAATGAAAATAAGTATTAGCTTGTCATTTTTTGATCTGTTTTTCTTTATCAATTTATTGAACTTGCAATTAGTGTGTGTAAGTAGAATTAGTTATGTAAATAAAGTGCAAGTGTGAACTTTAATGTTGCCAGCCTTATTTTAGAACCCGTAACAATAATAAAGCATGAACAGATTTCAACCAATAATTCATCCTATGAAATTTAAATTAGTTGCAAAGATATCTGAAGAGCTTAGGTTGAATTCTTCATAAATTCTATTAATTAGTGAGGTGTTTATTAAGTCTAAATTCACTTGTAAATATAATTTCATGTCCATTTCTACGTCACATAGATTGAGCACTCATTAATGTCTTAATAAATTTTCTTTTCTGTTCAAGATATTAACACCGATAGATAATGAAAATCTTGTCGTTGCTTAGAGCAAGAGCATATTGCACAACTTTTGCATTCTTATTCTAGCAATAATCGTTTGAATGTTGTTTTGGGAATCCCGATCCCGAAAGGCCCTAGACCTTTAACCCTTACTAAGATGAACAACCCGCTTTTCTGTTAGGAATGCGCCATATTGGCTCGCTTCCAACACAGTGCTTCACTCTTTTTATCTTTAATCTTATGCCTCACATCCATTCTAACCCTTTATTGAAGTATCATCTGGTTCAAGCTAATATATGACAAAAGAGGAATTTTTCTCTGGGGTTACCACAGACAGTTATTACTTGTCAAGATTATGAAAAGCCTCGTTGAAATAGAGATATTTCGTGATAAGATTCTCATGGTTTGTGTAGGCTACTGAAATAACGATGACCATTTTCTAGTAGGAGCTTTTCAGCAACTAGATGAACTCAAGTCATGATCGGAAAATAGTATATTACGTTGCAAGTGCGGGAAATGGTGTTTACTGTACGAATATGATAAGTTGACGCTTGAGACGACGTCGAGTGCGGTATTATCATACAAGTACAGTAAACATCTTCCCGGACGAGTTACGACGATATTTTTCGTCATACTAGTCTAAAATATGAAAAAAAAACTTTGAGCTAGTCCAACAAGCATCATCAAATAAAACCTCAAAATCCATCACAGTAGTAAAATACTAAAAATTCATCTGAGATCAGCGGTTTTTCCAAATTTTAAATCAGCTGGAATGCGGTAATATCCTTCAAGGGTAATAGAAGAGTACGGTAGGGTCCACGCGCATGTTCCCCTTCCGCTCCGCCTGCAGCGTGACGTCACCGGTACTCGGTGAATAGAGCACCACACGCATCTAGACATAGAGCCCAGTCAATTTAGTTTCAGTTTTCGTTTAATAAGTCAAGTAACGTTAAAATGGTTCATATAAAGGTTGTTGCACGAACATGAAAATTACCTATTTGATCATAATAATATTTAGGGAAATAATCGGGTTTAACAGAAGTCAGTTCACGATGTATGACTTTTAGCACTGTATAGGCTAATCTCTGCAGAAATCTCATGGAAGCTGATATGGGTTTTCACTTTATATCCTTTGTTGAGATTTTCTCTATGATAATCTCTGCAGAAACACTGGTAATGGTGAACTGGCTCTATTTATTAGTTCAGGTGACAGCGATAAGCAGCAGTGAGCACCAGTTACGTCATCGGCTCGCTAGTCTACTGCGCATCCACCTCGTGGACCCTACCGTTCTATTCTATTACCCGTGATATCCATTACCCCACTGAAAAAGTATGCGATAATGGAAATCAGCTGCTCTTTCTGTAAACAGACGTTTACCAGCTCGATTCAATTCTCGGTAAATATGTTGAATATGTACGAGTATGACGAAAAATGCATTTAATAGGCCCTATAGTCCTGATTTACCAAGTTTCAATCATAAAGGATCTAGGCTATACCATATTTTTCAGGGATTACAAATTGAATCAGTTATAGTAATGTATACCTACAATATACTCTCTATAATACCCTACATTGTCTTATATTATTGACTGACAGAAAAGGAGCCTCTCATAGGTCCAACTACTCTACGTTTAGGCCTGACATTGGTTGAGGGCTGAGACTCACCTTGCTCCACCTGTTATAAATGGGTGTGTCTAGCTCAGCCCTCGACCAATACTACATAGATTAGTTTGGTCTATGATGAGCTCCATTTCTATAAGCTATATAGATGCTCTTTATTTTAGTTTGTTTGAGTTTGAGAATGACGTGACTGCCAGAATGATACTATCTTGTTTTTACTAGTTTTCTAGTTTGAGATTGAAAATGTCGAAAGCATGCCGTCTCGCGTTTCCATAATTGAACTAAAAATATCGTAATATAGATTGATTTTTTTGTAGATTACGTCTTGGAGACTCCAGTTAAGGAGTATAAGACAAGTCAGATCAACAATAATTATACAATCTTATACACTAGCTACCATATTTAATATATCAATTAGTTAAGGTGAGGCTTAATTTTGATACGAAAGGAACTTTTGTACGCTATAAAAAGCTTTATCAACTGAATATTTTTTCAAATTTCTATATTTTCAAGACTCTTTAAAAACTGCAGTAGCTTGTTGTAAAGTTTCCTACCATTATAACTAGGTTTTTGTTTGAATAAGCTACTATTGTGACTCACCAAGTGATAATATGCTCGGCTTCTTGTATTATAATCATGTACGTCAAGATTTTGGTTTTTATCACTCTTTTTTACATATAAAGTAACTTCATACACATATAAGCAGGTACAGTTAGGAAACCAAGTCTCTTGAACAACGACCAACATGAATCTAATCTATATACTTTTTCCATACACCTAACCGCTTTCTTTTGGATCTTAAACACCCTATCAAGGTTTTGTTTTGTGGAGACAATATCACACCTTTTTTATCATGATATTCTTTCTCGCCCTGAAATGCAAACTATTAAACATGCTTTTAAAATATGGCTTTTTTTAAGCTCAAGATTTCTCAATAAAAGCAACCGATTACAGCGAATTTCCGGAATGTTTTGCAATAATCCAATGTTACCAATATCAAAACAGATCCTACTTCGATCCTTCTATATTCATCACATTCTGCTGAAGCTCTACTTATTTGGTCGAGAATGAGCACTTATTTGGTCTCGAGAGGAAAAGCATGCGTCCATTATTTTGTCTCGTGCGCTGAGAAATCCAATCACTAAAAGCTCTACAATTCCGATACTCGTATACGTAGGAAGTGCTGCTGATGCAGCAAGTAACGGCGGCAATGAATTAAGCACATGCTGCGAAGTTTTTTCCTATAAGCAAGCGCTATCGAGCTCAACATAGATTAAAAGCGGCTGCCGCTGTATGAGCTTATCACTTATCAGCTGTCAATAGAGAAATAGAACTCCGGGTGGTCGTTCTCTTTCAAGCCGATTGAATCGATACTACGCATGAGGGTTTGATAGTATTAATGCATATCAATCACCACTTTCAATTAATAGGTTTTTTAGAGCACCATTAAACTAAAAATGTTCATCTTTACTCAATAAAATGTTCCAAAAATTTTAAATACATAATCGAAGTTGAGCAATCATGGTCTGGAGACAGCTCCTTGGGTTGGCAACAGTTTATTATTGAAATTTCAATTATCAACACGTGAAAAAATATTTCTCATCAATTATTTTGTAAAAAGGAATTAAAGGCGCTTAAAGTTGAATCTCTGTGGTTTTTGGTGGGTAAATCATCATGCTCTGCTAGCTGATAATTTTTTTATAATTGAAACATTGAAAAATAGAATAAATATTTTAAACCCTAATTTAGTTCAGTTTCATTGCGATAATTTTTCAAATAGTAGCGTAATCACAATTGGACTGAACAGTTGATTAAATTATTCTACTATAGTGTTTCATGAAACGTTACAATGTCTTTAAGTTATTAAAAAATTCCATATTCAAGGGCTAAATCTATGTTTAACATCATAATTAATTAATAAGGAAACATTTTTCACATCAGATTACATTCCCATAGTCGCTAACCTATAACCGCCAAGCCTGAATTGCTAACCCTGAAAATTTGGAAAATAATGCTGTTTAAAAGTCGAGTCTAACCAAATCTAAAGTCTTTACGGTATTCTTATGGTAGTTATTTACAGTATTCATTACTACCTCTATTGTCCATTGTGTATTCAGAAAACTTGATAGAAATTTCCCTCAAAATTTGAATCTTTCCAAAGTAAAAATTTTTATATTAAACCTTTCTAAAAATGTTTTATTTTCGATGCGCTACTATCGGATATCCAGGGACAAGCGTGAGCGATTAACTTTATCATCCAATCACAACCTTATACTACTTGTAGCCTAAAAGACACTGACTTGAGTGTAGTGTACAATTAAAAGTTATGAATGTGCTTAAACTGGCATTCGGATAATAATTTCGCATTATACCTTTCGTGGCTTGGCGAGGCTGGTGCAGACAAAGCCATGAGCTACAGATGACAAAGAGTGCGAATGCATAATGGTCTACAACCATGACCTCTTCCAGTTTGGAGACACATTGAAAAATGGGAGGATATTGCTCAATCGAATGAAAAAGCAGTCTCTTTGGCTAAAAACTGGAGAGATATTCAACTGGATAGTTCCAGACACCATTGCAACAAAACAGCCAAGTAAGTCCCGACCCCGACACTAGACCATTCAGAATTGCTTCCTTTGAAGGAGACATTTGAGCGATTCTCAAGGCAAGCCAAAGGCACAAGGGCTTTTGCCAGCGGTTACATTGAAATACATAGGCTACTCTTACTGAAGTCTGGGTTGTCCTTTGTCTTTGAAAGTTTACTGGAATTTTGTTGATTAACACTACATGTTAAAATAGTCCAAATAGTTGCCTTGTGAGGCATATGACAAGACGCAGAACTTACCAAGAATAGTTGAAACGGTGAAAAGCGGCATGGATATTAGTCCAATGGCGAAGTCAGCCACAGCCAAACTGAATAGGAAATAATTGCTGATAGTCTGCAGTTGTTTGTCGATTTTAAACGAGATCATAACCATTGAATTGCCGACAACGGTAATGATGCTGAGAGTGCCCGTCAGCAGCGCAATGATGACCATCTGTGTGATAGTGAAGTGGTTGACAGGAGGATGGCTGATAATCGTTTGAGTCGCTTCAGACGTTGAGGTCGCTCCCATCGCTCCAGTCGCATTTTGACTGGCGTCGAACAGCAGTGTAGAGAGTGTAGCCGATACATTGTGCGTTGCCGACACTGTTGTCGTGTTGTGCACCAGATCCATAATAGTGCCACCACCTGCAAGACAATACAACAAAATTCATTAACATCTCAGTTAAATTTCAATTTTAGGAGAATTAGACAAAAATTGATTCAGGAAAGCAATTTTTATCAGTGGTAAATGTGACAGAGATTCAAGATATATCAAGTATTACTAGAATATGATTCATCTCAATTTATCAGAGGCAAAACCAGTCACTCTTAGGATATATATCTGAGAAGCGAAAGATTGCAAATTGTTGTGGGGATCAGCTACATGGGAGATAAATTGCATCTATGGCAAGTAAATTGCATCTATGTGAGAAAATTCAATAGACACAGAAGCATCTTTCTCATAGTTACAACATGCAGAACTGTTTGCAGAGACCGAAGGCTTTTTTCAAAAATCTATGCATTTTTTCAAAATTGATGCATTTTTTTCAAAAATCTTCTTTATACAGGACCAAGTTGCAAACACTCTAAATCATCAGAAGTATGTAGTATATTATTAAAGACCCAACAGTTACTCCAGATCTTAGTTGTTTGTGAGGGGGTATAAGTAAATCATTGAACACAAATTATAGCAGGATACCAGCATTTAGCTCCAAAAGAATACACGGATCGACATAATGATGTTGCCAAGATGTTCCCTAATCTATGGCATTGAGACTGGGATTGATTACAGCACCCGCCCTCTATTTCAGATATAAATAAATATGCATATGTCAGTGATTGAAAATGAAAGACATCGGCTGTATTATAACCATCTTTACTCACTGACAAAGGAGTGGAGCATAATGGACCTGACATCGTCCACAGATAACCAGCACAAGACCATGCTAATAGATTTTGCCATTTTACTTGCTACCAACATCAGCAAGTAACAATATGTGTACCAGTTATAATTAATTGGAGCAATCAGCGGAATTACGAATGACTTGTTAAAATCTCTATGTGATATTAACATTCTGCAGCCTGAGTTGGTGAACAAGATGTAGAAGGTAGTCATCCTAAGTACACGTCATTTGGTTTGCCGGTATTTAACATCTTATACCTCAGGAGAACATCAAATTATTGCTCTTTTTGGGGGGCTGGAGTGATCAATATAATCTTGTTTGAATGCCGTAGTATATGTAATCAAGTATCCATACCATAATTTAACCCAAGCTTATCTGTAAAGATCGGTCAAGACTTCTACCGATAAAAAGCCGTGATAATAATAATAATAATAATAATAATAATAATAATAATCTTCAAATTTTATTTAAGCTTATCAATAAAGTTATGTCACCTTGATGACTTTATTGATCTTTCAAATTAGGTTTTATCTCAATAAAAAGTAGAGACTGAAAATATAAACTCATGGAATTGATGGTTCTTAGAGCAGGAAATGAACATTCATAACGCACAACGTCAAACAACTTAAATCAATCAACCCAAATTACAAAAATATGCTGCGCCAATTCTTTCTTCACATTCAATTCTCCTATTTTTTTTATTTTTTTTTATTTAGATACGTTTTACTATTCCTTTCAAGAAGTATGAAAAACTCACTTTATAGAGAATCAACATTTACAACTCATAATCCACAATCCAACAAACAAAATTCAAGAATTGTAGCATATAGTCATTCTTCGTACTTATTTTCTAAGGAATATTGTTCCTTTAAAAGACTGGGAAAACTCATTCATCAGTTCTTTAATATCATGAATGAGTAGGCCAATACTAGATAACCCTTCAGCCTATAACATTTTTAAACCATGATAATTCAATAAGAATTGTTTGTGACGATCTGTCATCAAATCTAGTGAGTATCTTATCATTATGGGGTTGGTTCTGCTCTTTTATTCGTTTTTGAATAATGAACCGGATTTCCAACAGCAGTAATTGAGCAGTAAACCGGTGAATAAAACTGGAGCGTCGAGCATTTTTAAGCCGTTAGAGGCTATGTATTATTAAACCACAATGGGAACTCAGGTCTCGATCTCTGCAGCAGCTTCAGCTTGCCTCAATGCAAGAAGGGTTTGCTCCTACTCAAACCACCTCACCCCTCACACCACCTCACAGCACATATAACCTCTCTCCCTCTTACCTACTCAGTTCACTGATGCTACTCCCTCACAACAGGACCGGTCAATCGCTTTAGCTCCACTCAAGCGGCATACTGTTTGGACATCTAATCTGCAATACCGTATTGGCATCTGTGCTTCTCAGAAGTTAAGCCTGGCTAAATATTTCTGGTTCATTTAACGTTAGCAAACATTTTATGCTTTTGAAGGATTCATGATGCTTAATAGTATTCCCTAAACTGGCTAAAGTAGTGCATTTTTCTTCATGATGGAAGATCTCCAAAATAATTCAGTGGCGGATTCTCTCCCGGAAAAAATTCTAGTACTTTTAATAAACTAAACATTAATACATTATAATATTGAATTATTGTTACACCTTCACCTCTTATGGTATACCATATAGTGCCCGGAGCCTACCCAATATATCATTGGCTTTCCCCCTCCCCGCAGGCTGCTCATCCAGTTATGTCACTGGTTGAAAATATTGTGTTCTTCTTACTTGATCTGTAAAGCCAGTTCCAAGAGGTTTTTCTTGACTCTGCGGCTTATAACTCTGCTTGACCTAGCTGAGGACTACTACGACTGAAAAAGCAGACTCGTGTTATCAGCCTTACTTTACATTCACTCAAATATAATCCTAAAGCCTAGACCCTAGATCCTCAAAAATTTGTTGAGAGATTTCAGATGGTTACAGAATAGTAAGTAATTTTTTTTATAAATTACATTTTTCATTAACAATTTGTGTCAGGTGCGTAGGTGTGAAATCAGGAGATAGTTCAGCGAATAACGAGTTTTTGAATTGTAGCAGTCTTTGTGAGACACTTTTTGGCGAAAGAGTCAAAGAAGAAGTCATGATTCACTAAAAATTTGGTTTTGGAGAAATTATTTTTCAAAAAGAAATTTTTAAGTAGCCTAAGGTAATGTAAGATACCCCAATCAGGAGCGGTGGATGATCATATATTATTTTAAATTGTCTAGTAGGACCGATGAGGGTCTCCTATTGACAATGACACAAAACACATAACGTGGGTTGAAATGTTAAATTGAAAGAGTTCATTCCTCTAATCACTTGAAATTTCGTTTTAGAGAGGTCATTTTAAAAAATTTCTCGGGGAGTACCCCCGAACCACTGTTTTGAAATAAAAAGCCATGTATATTAATTTATCGTTGAAGGGCTACTATGATCTGTTAATAATGCCAGTTTCAAATTACCCCTTCGCCCTCAGCTGTGTAGACTTACTACTCCAAATTACTATTGTAATTATTGTACCAAGAGTCTAACCCTTCCCGCAACAGCTTTGATGATTGATCATTACCTTCCCCTAGACTGTAGTTACGCCACTGCTTTGCGTGATGTAACGATTCATTGTAGTGCCCATTTCTGACAAACATAATTTAAGTTAAAAGTTTATTAAAATCGATATTTATATACTTTCTTGAAACAAATACCTCATATTAATGAAATTATTTTTATAATAAATTTCTATTATTTATGAAACTATAATTCCATAGCAGACTTGAATTTTTTGCTACGTTAATTATTGTAATTACAGTTAGACCATTAGTTCAAGTTTCCGTTTGGCAGTATATGACGTTGTATATAGGACGATTATCACGAATCAGGTCATATAAACAGTATAATATGTCCAACAGTATATTACAGTATATATATCCCGCGTTTCGGAGGACACGTTAAGCCGTAGGTCCCGGTTGCATATAAAAAAAGTAGTTGTTAAAAAAAAAACGGCGAAGTGGAACTACCCGTAAGGGTCTCCCCACCACGAAAAGCCATACGAATTTACTTTTTTAACAGTATAATTTTATTTTATTACAGGTAATAGGTGAACAATTAAATTTGTTTATTTCAACTAATTTGGTTAAAAGTATTGTATTCTAAGCGTTCTTCAGAAAGGAGGATTTTCAAAACTAAAAGTACGTTTTATTTTCAACCTCATTTTCAACCCATGGTTTCCCTCAGGTGTCCCCTCAAAATCTGCCGCTGGATCCGCCCCTGAAATAACCCGGTTATTGTGCCTGGTAACAAGATGAATGATGAATGCCAGGCTGGGGTACGAAACTCTGAGATCAAATGGCAAAAAAAAGGTATTGTTTAAGTTCTCATGTTGAAGAGTTAAATGGATAATCAAAAAAGAATGATTGAACTCAAGATGAATTCCATTTGAAAGCTTATTTATTTCTCCTTCCTGAAAGAAAGCGTTTTGCTTTTCCATTGACAATATACATATTGCTTCATCCAGTCCTTAGTAAACAGTGAATCGTTTCAAGTAACTTCTCTAATCTCTAATCAGTCAAACACCACAATTTATAGTCACGCTTGATCAGCTTCATGGGGCTGAATTGTTTCATTATGGACCAGAGTCAGTAAGAAATGCTCATGAACAGACACAAATGCAATGATACTCTTACTTCTGTTTATCTGGCAACCATATTCTGGAATTTGTGCAATTATGTTGTTGGCTTCCCATGCTATTTCGGTTTCTTTATTTTTATAAAAAATAGAATACTCATTATTCGTTGTCCTTCGTGAATCGCGCACATCCACATCAGAGTCTTCTCTATCTATTTCGATGCCAGTATCAAAGTCTGTGGCAATCTGTATAATTTCCAATTATGTGAACTATTGATTTACAATTTTACTAGATTATGTGCCAATTTGCTTTAAAAGTAGGAATAAATAATATTGAAGTAATGAATGATCGGGTTCTCTAAATATTCAAATGAGAGATGCACAATTCACACGGCAATGACAGAAACTGAAAACAACTGAGAAACTAACCAAGTAAAACTAGCTAAGATTCATTCATTATGTTACTAATAAATGTTTTTCATAATTTTATGATTCAAATTACGGCTTATAAATTTTAATAATTATCACACAAGACCGTAAACTCATATAAGCATGTAAACAATTTATTCTTTAGAACAAGGCAAGCCTACTGTTTGACCAGCGAAAGAAAGTCCCCGGCGAACTGGAGCAATATTAGGCTCGACTAGCTATTTCATTCTTTGCTACAAACATCAGCCATAAAATAAAAAGTATCTCCAATAACTTCAGAAATATCGAATTAAGGATGCAAAAAGGTCAGGAATCGTTTTTGTTCAGTAACATTTTTTGATAAATACACTCATTTTGGAGATAAATTCAATTTTTGTCAAAATAAGTATTTTCATTGAAACCCCGTAATTTTTTGTTTACAACTCTCCTGTTTAATAACTACTGAACGGAATTGATTTTTTTTGGCATGCATATTCCTTGATGCTTCTTTGAACCGATGTTATGGATATTTTTTCGAAAAAGTTTTGGTTTTTCTAATAATGGGTAATTTCTTGGATCAAGTTCGTGAATTTTAATTGTAAAACATGAAAAAGTTGTTGATTGACAAACTTTTTTCTCATTGGAATAAACCTAACACATGTATCGTATGAAAGAACAATAACATTCCAAATTTATTTTTTATGAAAGAATCACCAAGATTGAGTAATGGGTTTTCGAGTTATAAGATAAAATATGTTGCTCAAGTTTACTGGAGTTCTTTCTCCGCGCAGCTCACATTGCATATTATGGTACTAGCCAGCCATCAGTTATGCGTAAAACAAATATTGGCGTGCTTCTGTTGTTTTGCTTTTCAGTATTTAGACTGCAGTATTGGTTATCGATGTATAGAAATCCTGTTTATAAATAGAGGCATGTTTTCTTAGTTCATTGTCATTGTCAATAAACAACTCAGTTCAGTTCGTGAATCGAGCGCGTGCACATTGTATAAAGCATTTTGAATTTAATTTGTTATATTACCTAGGTTTAAAATAATAATAGTTATAGTTACTGTGTAGTTTTTTATAACAATGTCAGGCATTAGAAAGAGGGGTCAAACAGTGCATAGTGAAGGGCGTAATATCATAAGACACGTGATTGAAAAATGTGATGAGGAAAAAAATTCCATACCAATTCCACATACACAGGCAACCAAACGTGCAGCTAATTATTATAGTGTATCAGAGACTTTGATTAAAAAAATACGTAGTGAAACTAAGTGTTTGGCAGACCCAGAAACGTCCATACTGTCGAGTCCAGGGAAAACAAGATCGCGCTCCGAGAATTCTAGTTTCAGTATAGACAATTTCGATCTCAATGTGATCAGGAACACTATAAATGAATTTTACTTAATCAAGAAAACTGTACCGTCAATTAGAAATTTACTACCAGTCTTGAAAGAGAAAATCAATTTCAAGTGGGGCAGAGAGACATTACGTAAAACTTTAAAAACAATTGGATTTAGGTGGGTGAAATGCCAATCAAAACGTAAAATATTAATTGAACGTCCCCATATTGTTTTTTGGAGGTCCGAATACCTTAGAAAAATTAGTAACTTCCGTGACGAAAATAGAAATATTTTTTATATGGATGAAACATGGGTTGACAGCAATATGATCTTTCAAAAATGCTGGCAAGATCATGAAATTACTGGATGCTTGAAAGATTCGACTTCATCCAAAAAATACATATTGCTACATGTTGGTTCTGAAAATGGGTTTCTTCCTGGGGGATTGTTACTTTTCCGGTCAGGGTCAGCAACAGGGGACTATCATGGTCAAATGAATGGGGATAATTTCATGAAGTGGATCAGAGAAAAACTCATTGCTAATCTTCCTTCACATTCTGTATTAGTGATGGATAATGCCCCTTATCACTGCATTCAAAAAGAGAAACCCCCATCTAAGTATTCCAACAAAAATGAGATGATGAACTGGTTGATAGGAAAAAATATTAATTTTGAAAAATCAATGAGGAAAGGCGAGCTCTATTCTTTGATTGAAAAAAATAAACCAATTAAAAAAGTGTACCATGTTGACAGTCTATTGGAAGAACATGGCCATACTGTATTGAGGCTTCCACCATATATGTGCGAATTGAATCCCATTGAACTTGCTTGGGCAAAAGTAAAACGCGAGGTAAGGGCAATGAATGTTACAGGGGAGTTTTCAGTGAACTACTTGAAGGACGTAATTTTGAACGCTGTAAATAAAGTTAGCGCGGCTGACTGGGAAGGCTACATTGAACACGTTAAAAAATTAGAAGCTAACTATTGGGAGAACGATGGGCTAATGGAAAGTGTTGTTGATGAATTTATCATTTCTTTGGGAGGTTTAGAGGAAGAATGTTCGGACGATTTTGAGGCTCAAAAATTCCAGTGAAAGTGAAACATCAGATGACAGTGAATTGGGCTGTGCAGAGTTGGTCGATGTGTAACTCAATAAGAAATAGAATGCAGGTGAGTGATTAAAGTTGTATTAAAAAAAATTTCAATGTTGATTCAACTACATAAATTTATACTAGCAGGTCACCCGTGCTTCGCTACGGGGTCTCAGAAATCCCGTTGAGGCTAAGGATATTTGTGTGAAATATCTAATCACTGCGTGCACGTTTACTGTTAGAGGGAATTTTAAAGATACATAAAACTCAAAACCTACTATATTAATTTTGCATGTTAACTTTGACATAGAACCCGAGAAACATTGTTAGGCCTATTTGATATAGATGGAAATTTTCGTCCAAGTTAAATGAAGATACTGATAAAAAATTTTGGGTTGTAAACAAAACATTACGGGTTTTCAAAGCAGTATGCAATGTGAGCTGCGCGGAGAAAGAACTCCAGTAAACTTGAGCAACATATTTTATCTTATAACTCGAAAACCCATTACTCAATCTTAGTGATTCTTTCATAAAAAATAAATTTGGAATGTTATTGTTCTTTCATACGATACATGTGTTAGGTTTATTCCAATGAGAAAAAAGTTTGTCAATCAACAACTTTTTCATGTTTTACAATTAAAATTCACGAACTTGATCCAAGAAATTACCCATTATTAGAAAAACCAAAACTTTTTCGAAAAAATATCCATAACATCGGTTCAAAGAAGCATCAAGGAATATGCATGCCAAAAAAAATTAATTCCGTTCAGTAGTTATTAAACAGGAGCGTTGTAAACAAAAAATTACGGGGTTTCAATGAAAATACTTATTTTGACAAAAATTGAATTTATCTCCAAAATGAGTGTATTTATCAAAAAATGTTACTGAACAAAAACGATTCCTGACCTTTTTGCATCCTTAATTCGATATTTCTGAAGTTATTGGAGATACTTTTTATTTTATGGCTGAGTTTGTAGCAAAGAATGAAATAGCTAGTCGAGCCTAATATTGCTCCAGTTCGCCGGGGACTTTCTTTCGCTGGTCAAACAGTAGGTTCACAGTTCACTCGACTGGTGCTACCAATAGTACTTGTGAGTTCAACTAAATTTCAAAACCATACTTTATTGTAAAAAAGATCTGATGTTTCAAATGGATATTATTTCAGATACCTGAAAAAATTGTTATATCAGAAAAATTCCATTCCACCAATAATTGATAAATGCCAGTGATAAAATAAGGTATGAAACGGTTATCTGAAGATGACACCATTCAATTAATACGGGAGGCTTTGCTACTAACTGCAGGAAGCACTGTATAATTAAAGATCCATGTGGTTGTTCAATGCAGCAGAGGTACTAGAAAGTACTTACGGTCTGAAGCAGACTCTTGAAGACCTATAATTTTATTTGATCTATATTTTAAATAAAAGTTGGAGTTGGTGGTACCGGTGAATGCCGTTTGTCAGCAAAGATAATCCAGAGATGAAAAATTATCAATTGAAATGTCTTTCAAACTGAGAAAGACAACTCAAATTATAATTTTTCTTCTATACATAAATATTCTATCCTTTTCGAAATGTTGTGCTGTCAATTTTCTCTATGCAGTTGACCCGACATTGAAAATTCACATTATAATAATGATTATTTTGAAGCATTTTTTCTGATGATATAGACTTGTAAAGTACTGGTCTGTACATCACTGTCAGATTCTGAGACTTTCAACAAAAGTTTGAGACGTGTGTGTTCACAAGAGTGTGAATAATGATTTTGAATTATCTTTGTGAATGAAGAATTGAAGCCAAGATGATAATGAAGAACTATAAAATCGTAATCAGCTGTTTTCATTAATTCATCAATAATTTATAATAACTTTTTTAGATCCATCCACTTGAAATCATTGATGAATCTTCTGTTACATTCATTGAAAAAGTAACACTGTTTGTGTCGAAATCAACCTTACTGTGTTCACAAATCTATTAACGAACAAACTAAAGCCAAGTATGATAATTGTCATTGGCTTAAACATTGTAGATTATTCTAGTAATCAACACTAGCCGAGACACTATTACCGTTTCGTTCCAAAATCGTTTTGCAGTCAGTCATTCAGTGCAAGAGATTCAGGTTCACAGTGAACAATGATAATTGCATGAACTCATTCCAGTCCGGTTTCACGTTAGCTTGCGCTACTGCGTGCGGCGGTTAACGATGCTAACGATGTTTTGGCTTGTTGATGAGTAGGTGGAGGTGGTTTTGATGAGGTTGGAGGGGGGTTGGAAAAGTGGAAAAGTAGGGGAAATGCGGGTTACCCTTCTTGGAAGAGAGCAATGCAGCCGCAAGTTAATAGCAGGGAATTAGTGGGTATGCAAAGAGACCAGGCGCCAAGGTTTCTGAATCGAAAAGGAAGGCGAACTGAAGAAAGGAACAACGAAAGAACGAACGTGGTGGAATCAGGCTGCCTGCTCTGCTCTCTGTGCCACATCGACTTCCCTGATAGCGAGCGCTGGGAAATACAATCTGCCCCTGCTGACACTTCAATAGAATAACACTGCCAAACGTCTCACTACACCATTCTGTCTCGCTCTCTTGTCCTCAATCTATCTCTGGCATACTGCACAGCACAACCTCTAGACCTCATTTTTCTAGACATCCCAAAGTTAATGCCAACTTCGAAATGAGCCATCGAATAAGTATGAGCCATTGTATACATTAAGAATTTTTTGCAAAAATATTATTTTGAATTTCAATAATCAACGTGGAAGGGGGAAGTAATAGCCGTGAGCCGTGGCAGGTATCTGTTCAATCAGTTAGAGATAAGCTGCGTTCTCCTGGGCACTCTTTGTAAGGGTGACCGGTTAGATTGGCCAGCAAAAAAAACAATGTTTTTTGCTGTAAAATCACTTCCCGGTGGTTCGGAAACCACCTAAAACTGTAGGTTCAACTCATCAATCACCATCATCCAACTCATTACCTACGAACAGGTCTGAGACCTCCAAAAAAACACACAAAAAAACGGCGACATGACAATCATGTATATTGAATATTTTATGAATATCAACAAATTTCTAATATTTCAATTGGAAGACGTGAACACTTTAAAATAGTTTGAAAAACTACCCCAACGATGATGCTAACTATTCTAATGTATCACTCAATTTTTTTTTTTTTTTTTTTTTTTTTGAGGATGAAGCCCACATAGGTCTGAGACCTGTGCGTGGGTAATGAGTTGGATGATGGTGATTTATGAGTTGGACCTACAGTTTTAGGTGGGTTCCGAACCACCGGGAAGTGATTTTCAGCAGAGAACAGTGTCTTTTTTGCTGGCCAATCTAATCGGTCACCGTTACAAACAGGACCTACGAGAACGCAGCTTATCTATCTGATTGAACAGATACCTGCTACGGCTCGCGGCTATCACTTCCCTAACTCTCAGGTTGCTCTATGGCATTTTGCTTTCAGATCATGCAATGACATAGAGTAGGCTATAGAACTAGCGTCATCGTTTTGCTTGGTTTTGCTGTTGAACTCTCTGTTGATTTCAACTACTAGTATTATGTTATAGAGCTCTTGGTTTCAGCTTTGGGTGTATTAACACTAGATGCAAAACGAAACTGCTGACTTTGAGGTATAGTTAAGAAATTGAAGGTCACTTCGAAAAATTGACAGAAAAGTTAAAATAAAACAGCAGGAGTGAGAGGAATGAAAAAGTGAGAAATAATTATTTTGTTTGGTAACGACGCTTGAGGATGGTCCGTCCGTTCATATGAAAGGGAGAGAATGGGTAGAGTCGGTGAATGAGAGGAAAGAAGAGTGATAAAGGAAATGGTGATAGTCCGGGGCAAAATGTTACAAAATAGGGCTCCCGTGGGCCCTTTGAGTTGAAGAGAGAGTGAGAGTGTGATCTCTTCGTTAACAGTAGCAGAATAAGGGAACCGTTACATTAACCGACTTAGCAGCGCTGCAAAAAGTCGCCGCAAAACATTACACGCGACTTTTTTGACGTGACTCAAAAGCATTTTATGCTTTGAAGTTGAATATTTCAATTCTGGAAACATAAGATATATGTACAAGTTTGTATTTTCGTATGAATAATATTAATTTAGAAAATTTGCAAATTATTATGATCAATATAACTTATAAATAGATTATTGAAACTAAAAATCTAACCATAAAATTAGTTGAAATTTAGACTTTAGAAAATTGAACTAAATAAAATTCTATATTGAATGTAGAATATTGTTATTGAACTCAAACGAAGAGGAGAACGTTCTTCAAGCGTCGTTGTGTCAACAGTCGCGTTCGCAATTTCACTTACATTCGATCGCTGGCAGGGTCCTACCTATGTATATAGTGTGGCACTTGTTTCTCTCTCATTAAGATCTTTTTCACTCTAATTTGTCAAATATGGTTCTAGTATTTTTTAGGGTATCCTATATGACAGCTTATCTGTGTTGACAATATTGTGTCAATAGAAAGATCTGGAATAGAACTCTCTAGAAGTTATTCAACAGCTTATTAGACATTCCATATTGAGTTATTGAACAATTTATTGGACACTTATTAATTGAATTTTTGTTCTGCCCATTAACAGTTAGTTGTTAATTAGTTTTGGACAGTAATTTATTTTGTTATGAAAACATTTATTTTAGTTGAAAATTATTGAACTGCATGTTTCTTCCATTGATTTTCTTGTGTGATAATTAATTATTTATTAGTGTTAATTGTGTAAATAAAGTTTGAGAGTTACTGTGTTGGCAGCATTATTTTGGTTTTAAAACCTTCATCAATATTATATACAGGATAATTATAATAGCTTATGTTTATAAATTTTAATAATAAAGGTCCTACCTATAAAATTAGGGCTTTTGTTTCGTCATTTATAATTTGGTCCCTTTCAGAGGAAAGGTGCGCAGGTCTACTGCACATACGCCGCAGGCATAAAACGCCTTAAAATGGGTTTTCTTGTGGCTCCTTCGTGATACAGATATAAAAGCGGTGTCAATCTCTTCGCTATTGCTAGCGAAATACGAATATGTATGTTGATAAGCTCAAAATGTTTTTCAACTTTAATAAAACAAGATGGCGGCCGTATGATTTTTATAGTGGGTCCTTGACTATACAGACATGAAAGTAGTTTCAATCTCTCGCTTCAAGCTATCTCGTTTCAAGCTATCGGTAGCAGAATAGCAGAAATGGATGATTATAAGTCCAGAAATATTTGTCATCAAGAAAAAATCAAAATGGCGGCAGAAATATTAATAGATTATTCAAATCCTTTTACTTGAGAGATTAGGAGGAACTTGAAATCAGGATGGCTTCCAAGATATAATAAAAATCATCTAATATAATCATCAAGCACCATAGTGGTTCAAAATTGAGATGGCGACCAAAATTGCGATAATATTCAAGAGTTGACCTCAAAATTAGGCTCAGTACATTGAAATAGGCATGCCAGGTTATGTCTATAGAGTGAAACACTGCAAACTCTAGCCGACATCTTGTTTTTCAGGCAAATGAGTAGGAATCCAACTTATTATCATTGATATTCTTATTCTGCTATTCTTAATGGCAGAATAATTTATTGAAAAGATGATATTTTAGTTATATTTATTTATTTTTACTCATTTTTTCTTTTTCGAATGAAATCCATACTGGCTACATTTCTCAGTATGTAGCTATACGTTTTAGAAAGTATAGTTAGAATTGTATAGGAGGGTTAAGTGTAAGAGAGGGCCGGCTGCACACTAACTTCGCCCTCCTAGGAAATAAATAAAGGCAACCAATTAATCAACCATAACGAAAAAATTTAAACCTCTCTCACACTACTTCTATACTGAAAGGGCCCAACGGATTATTGCTCCCGGACTATTATGTGAGTTAATTTGTTCCAGTTGGCTTTTTAAATTTCGTGGTCGGGTAGAATAAGATTTACTTCAATAATTATTGAAAAAAAAACTGTTTTTTAATAGTTATTACTCAAGCACGCACTAGTCCAGTCAAATTGACAAACAGTAAAGAAAAACTTCCAAGACGGCTGAAAAGCGGGTTTTATGTCCAGAAAAACATTCTGAATAACATACTAAAAGTCCCCACGAATCCTAGCTGTACTTTAGCCGCCATCCTGGAAAAACTTAAAAATTTTCCTACATCATTTTTGTCTTTTCAAAATTGAAGCCAAGCTATGCTTCAGACAAAAACGCTACCCGTATCTTTTTCGAGACAGATAAATTTCCAATAATCTGACACCAGTTACTCGCTGGCATCTATATTAGGTGCTCTACAATTTTTCAAAGTATTGGTAATTTTTTCGGATAATACGAGTAAAAATAATTTGTATTTTGAAAAATTGAAACAGCTCTATCTCACTAATGAAGAATTCGAGTTATTAACTCAAAATCCCTCCCGGGGAAATTAATTAACGTCCAATTTGTGCCCATTATTATTATTATGATTGGGCATTAGTTGGATTTGGAACATAAACTCATATACTTTTGAAGGATCTGAGTAGGCAACCCGCAATGCTCTAACTGAAGCCAGTTTCAATTATTACTGAAAGCTGTCAATGTACTCTTCCAAGTACAATGGGTAGGGAAAAACTACGTTCGAACAAATGTGAGTAGGAATATTATTTATTCACAATTAAAATTGTCTGCAAGTCATTAAATTTACAATAATAAGCTAAGAAAATCGATGTTATAAAAATATTTAAGCCCTATGTAAAACTATTTCATAATAATGTTTAAAAAAGACTTGCTTTACATACTATTCATACTCGCACATGTTCTATGACATAGTACGTATATAAAACATGTATAAATAATAATAATAAAAACATATAAAACTTCTATAAATACTTTGTATAAAACTCCGAGTTTAAAATTGCCATTACAACAATAGTTGGGAGTTAAGTACAGTATAACTAACAGGTTGAGTTTCTTCCAGTAATGCAGGAAAAACAATTTCAACAGTCGAAATAACTTCCAAAGTTCCGATCTAATCTATGCAGAGCTTATCAATCTACTGCACTGCAAATAGGAAGAACGCGATGACGAAATCACGTTCTGTTAACGTACGCTTGAAATAGTAAATTCGATATTTGCAGCTGGACAAGCATTGCTCCAAGTAATAAATGACGTGCATATCACAGCTTATTGTTCCAAAACAGATCTTTCTCACTTTTTCTCTTTCAATCTCTCTCACTCACACATACTCACGCTCTCTCTCACTCTATCTCTCCCACGCTATTTATCTCTCACATACTCTCTCTCGCTCAATATTCTTCTCTTTCTTTATCGTATCCATACATCGAACTTGAAAATTTTGATTTTCGACTATTGCTTTCTTTCTTTCATGCTATTTGATCAGCTTCACAAATACTAAAAAATTTAATTTTTTGTAAACAACACCACTGGTATTTACACTGATGAATTTCTATCTTGATATCTCAAAGAAATAAATATTAAGTTTCGCTAGGAAACCAACTAGGGTTCTAATAACATGAACATTAAAATATTCAGGCTTAGAGAAGTCAACATTATTTTTAAATTGAGGGGAATGTTTTGCTAGTAGTCAACATTGCCTTGGAATGAGTGAGATGTTATGCAAGTCAAGATGATAGGCATTGCTGACCTGCGTAAAAAGGCGCTTACGTGTCGCTCGTGCAGTAGAAAAATATTATATTAGCATTAAATCATTAGAGCCTTAAAACATTAGAGCCTTAAAAATCATTTAAGCATCAAACATTGAAAACAACTTAACGTCTTATACTTTGTATAGCAGGAAGCAGGTGATAAGTGATAGAAATGATCTTATTTTAGATCTCAAAAGATTTTTCCTGCATATCATTCCAATAAATAAAAGAAATAGAGAAATATAATAGAGTAATAGATGGAAATGCAATCCCCACGAGTTTTAAAATACAATGTATAATTGTATGTAGATTAATCATTATTAATGAGAAACCTTTTTCAGAATAAATTTACACCCTAAAATATTCTTTCACTTTTCATTTAATTTCTTAAGAGTTTTAAGGGTTCAGTATTGACTGCACCCTTCTATCTGTTTCCTATGAGTAACATTTCCCTCGGATTAGATAATGAACTAACGGCTGGGCAAAGCAAATGATTGAGAAGTGATAAATTGAAATTATATTAACAAGAGATTGATAAAGGGAAATCAACAAGGACTCAAATCTTAATAAATGACAGTGGAACTACCTCAGCTCCATTATTAAGAGTCGATTTCCATTGATGGGAATGATCCACCAGTTTCCTACTCGATAATTGAACGTCTGAAATTCATCACCATAACGACGCGCTAAATGTCAATAGACATCTGTCAATAATTGTTTTCTATTTTAATTTATTAATAATATGATTTTTCCAATGTTTTGTGTTGAAATGTCATCATTTTTTGCATCATCACAGTAACTGGTTGCTTAGAGAATAACTAGTTCTCGATTAGAGGGCATCAGTCAGTTACTGATGTCCCTTCAACATTCATTTTGGTACGGATGGCAAGGATTCAACTCAAAAAATATTTGCATTATTCTAGTTTTGAACTCCACCAGCACGTGAACTTGTCAGCTGCAATTTCATAACATAACCTATGAAGTATAACATATATAACATAACATAACCTATATACTATAAAGCATTTGCGAATGATAATTTATTATTCACGCGAAAGTAGACAAATCAATAATTGATTAACAAACAATATTAGACAGTTATATGTCTAAAATAAATTTTACCGGAAAAAATAAAGAAATCCGGGTAATAATAATAATGAGCGTATGGCTTTTAATGGCCGTTTGTGCCATGTTACGGGGAACATGGTGGACCTACTATTTTAGGTGGGTTCCGAACCATCGGGTAAGTGATAATAAAGCTTGTAAAAGCTTGTAATAAAGTCATTGAAGCACGGTCACCCATCCAAGCGCAGTCTTTACCGGTCGTGACTGAACATCACGATCACTTGAACACCACGCTCACCGCGTGACCAATCACCACCCATCCGTGTAATAAAAAAATTAAAGAAATCAAGAATTTGATACTGAAAGGTATCATTAACCATATAGGAAAAGATGTTGCTGCTAAATAATTATAATATTAATTCTTAATGCGGAAGAAGATACCATATTAAAAAAAAGAATGTGTTAGCTTTAGCCTACTAATAGCCTACACCGGTTTCATGTAAACGTCAGCCGTATATACTTGTTCGACGTATATGTTCAATATTCATTTGTTGAAAGGGATAGCTGAAATTTTTCACGTACAAACATAAACCGGAAATGTAATATTTAGTTACTTATAGATTCCATGAGTATTATTTTGTAATTTGTATAATAAAGTTGTTTGTTGTTTACCATGAACCGATAAGTACAAAATCAAAACAATATCATCCTTGTCCAATAAGATTCTATTGTAATGAAATCAAGTTATTTTGAAGAAATCCTGGATTTGAAGTTGAGTATGGTTGAGTATACTGTATGAGCTGTCAGCTCACTATAGTATTGACATTTTAATCAACTTATGAATGTGAAGAGTAACAAAAAATTACCGTTTTTTTATGAAAATAATGTTTAATATTCAATTTTCCTATTTCAGATGCAAAGGGAATATCTTCTCATCAATTTAAATGTAAACCGTTAATTTCCCCATAAAATTGCAATAAATTTATGTAATATTATCAAATTAGTTGCTTGAATTAATTCATTTCTGTGTAATTCCATAGTTAATGCCATGTGTAATCCATTAATTCATTTCTGTGAACTTTTAAATAGCCATAGGATAATGTACATTGAATTTTAATCACAATTTTTCACGTTCAATGATTTAGTTTTACTAGAGTACCACCTAGAATAGGCAAAATACTATCGAAAACTCAATTTGCACCTATTATTTGTTGTTGTCCACAAATTTACTTCTTGTGACTGATAGCCTTTTAACATATTTAGCGATGCATCAAGATATCAGGCTTCGAATGTTTGATACTTTCTTTCATTGGTGAACTATTTTGCGAAAAGTCGACACTGTCTTCCATTGAGAAGATTTTTGTGAATATCTATCGTAAGGTGTGTGTAGACTATGTAACAATTTAATCCAACTTTTGATAAACAAAGTTGCCATAAATATGACGTTATAAAAATTAAGAGCAATATATATGTATCTTTCTTGCAGCATTTTCATGTTAAAAGCTTCATTCCTAAGTTATTACGAAATAGCTAAATAGTAATTAGTAAAATAGTGTGAATGCACTCATCTCTCCAGATATATAATTTTTTTAAATGATTAGAACATTCATTGAATGTCAGTTTATCAGTTTGATCAGTAATCATATCAGATACAAGAGAGGCCCGGCTGCGCCCCACTTTCGCCCCATCTAGAAAGTAATAAAAAAAGTCGTAGAGTCGTTTAATTCAATTTATGCTGTCTCCTTGTCTAACACACATTCTTTCCCCTCATATCTTTCTTTGAAACTATCCAAACCCTTTCTCCCAAAGTTACGACATGCTTGTCTATTCTCCCCAGCCGTTATTTTTTCTTTCTCTTACATTGCTCGCCATCTTTTCTCTTTTCGTTTCCAATCTCCGTCCCTTCGTTGCCGCAGTCCTTTTTCAGTCTGCAAATATCCCTTTCGACTTTTAAACAATGCCGCCATAAGATTTCCTTCTTCCGTCAACAAAAAAAAAAACAAAGCGCATCTCGCAACTGATCAAGCTTCGTTCGCTGTGCTCCAAATGCCACACTGTCCCTGCTAGCTGTTGTTTGCTGAAGAAATTTAGTGTTTCCTACCACAATAAGCGAAATAGCGAGCTGGCGTAGGTGTCCATTTGTCACAAGAGATGATGAGATTCAAGAGACTTTCTTCCTATTCTCTAGAATTTTTTATTCATCAAACACATCATTTTTGTCGATATCAGTTACATACGAGAATTCTATCAAAGACAAGCTGTCATTGGGTGTAGCTTCATTGAACTAAATGATTATTATTTGGTTAATTTTGCAACATGGGATTATCCGCAGTGCTGCAATCGGTTAGAACGCTTGTCTCTGGCAAGAATTCTGCTCCTGTGGTCAAGGGTTCAATTCCTTCTCAGCCCAGCTTTCAATATCTTGTGTCATCATAACATCTTTAAATCTCTCATAACATCATTAACTTCATTACCCACGCTCAAGTCGCAGACTAATGTGGTCTTCATTAGCAAGAAAAAGCATTCACCTCATTACCCAAGCAAAAGGTTCAAGCTCATGTGGACATCATCAGCAAAGAAAAATATTGCTCAATAAAAAGTGAATTACTATTAAAATTGAATGAGTGATAAGCGTATGGCTTTGAACCAGATTATTCCACCTCGTCGCTCAAGCCACGTTTATGAGAAAGATGATTGCCCTACTAGTGCAGATTTAGACTGGTCAAGTCAACGTAAGTTTTCATCAATAAAATCAATAGTTAGCATTAATGATCACCTTCATGAAATGTCTCGATCCAATTGTAAAAGCCTATTAGATTTTAAATATTTTGAGGAGTTTTCTCTCTATTATAATTGGAATATTGCAAATACGGTAATTCATCGAAATCCGAATAGTGTGCAAATTTTTACAATATTTCACAACATGATGAATGATCAGATGGACTGAAAAATCAGATTCATGACGACTCTCGAGAGACATACTTAATATATTTATACATTTCTAATGGGTAAGTTTTTTTATTGCGGATGATGCCCGCATGAGTCCAGAACTTGTGCGTGGGTAATGAGGTGAATGGGTAAATGATGAGAAACATCCGTGGCTGAATGAGATTCGAACCCAAGGCTGTAGGAAACGAAGCCATCCAGTCTTATCTTAACACAGACAAGCAGCTTCAACCAACTGGGCTACCAGAGCTGTTAAAAAGCCTCTCACAAAAGTAGTGTCACGTCTGTGAACAGATCTTAGTTTTTCAATTTGAAACTTCTTCATTGCTGTTTATTAAGCATAAAGCTGAAGGTAAACCTGTGTTGGAAACATATTAATTCTTGAAATAACACTCCAGAGTAGCTCAGCTGGTCACAAAATCAAGGAAAACTAAGTATGAACATTACTACCTATCCAATACATTTTTAAAGGATACAGAAAGGTTCTTTCCCTAGAAGCTGTAATAATATACTTTTTTTAAGGATGAGGGCCACATAGGTCTGAGACCTGTGGGTGGATTATGAGTTGGATGATGGCGAGTGATGAGCTGGACCTACGGTTTCAAGTGGGTTTCGAACCACCGGGAAGTGGTAAAGAACAGAGTATTTTTTGCTGGCCAATCTAATCGGTCACCCTTACAAAGAGTGCCCAGGAGAACGCAGCTTATCTCCATCTGATTGAACAGATACCTGCTACGGCTCACGGCTATCACTTCCCGTTAATGTTACACAAAAAATCAGTTTTAAACTATCAAGTATACTACTTGTATAAAATATGTAACAAAACTTTACATGAAACTTGTTATAAACAATATAAAATTATGAATAATAACTAAATATATTTGCAATAACGATGCATTGGAAGTTAACTACAATATCACAAGATTTATCTATGTCATCTTCCAGCATCAAGTGTTAACTAAGTGGTTTAAAAAAATATGTTCTATTTGTCATTCCTTGATATAGTTTGGCAAAAAATTAAAAAGCCATGGAGTTAATTTTTCTTCTAAATTCTGTACAAATGAAAAATCCTTTTCTCTCCATTTCTATCGAAAATATTTTTAAAAAGTTTTATTAACATATACATATCTGATTGGCAGAATATTAAGGCTTCTAAAAGTTGGAAAGTGTGTTTAAGTCTATTTTTGAATGAAAATTATCTTTATAAAAGCTATTTAAAATATTATTATTGGACGTATGGTTGTAAAATATAAGCAGCACAAAATGCATGAATCTCAGAAGTTTGGGATAGCAAACTGTATGCAGTATGTAAAATATCCGAATATATTTAATCAGTTCACACCTTAATCTTCACACTTACTTCTTCCAACTCAGTTTACTATCTACCCAGAGACCCAATTATTTGATTTCTTCAACTTGCTTAAGATCCAGACACTTGCACCGATTCACCTCATATGTACAATTATTAGTTTCAGTTCAGCGATAATTGATACTTCAGTACGAAATCTTATTTGCATTGTATGGTTACAAGTTACTGGGATATTCCAAAAAACACATAGGCATAAGACAATAGCTGCTATCGACCTCATTGATTAATAATACTTGAAGGTTTAGTGGAAAAGAAGACTGTTTTTTCGAAATAGAGAATATTTTTATAGGATTGAACTTGGAAAAATATATTTAAGAAAACAACGAGATTAGTACCAAATTTTCTACGACTCAATCAACGAATAAAGCTGAGACCGAAGTTGGTGGTTGTAAAACTCATCATGATCGCTTGTTACTGTAGAGGAAAACTTGTAGGATGCGAATAACCGCCGTTAATAGCGGTTGTTACATGTTGCATACAGCATCCAGACGATGATTTTCAATAAATCAACGCTGCCAGTAGCTGGCAGCCAGCGTTTCCTACTCGTATCGTATAGATAGATATTATTTGAAGCGTCGCGACACGAGCGTTGACAGTGTGAGCGTACAAAACGGAAATTGCTAAATGTAAAATGTCCTTTCTTCTGCGCGTGCGCAACCGCTGTCTTCCGAATCCCGCTTGCGTTTCGAAATGAAAACAATAAAGCCCACTGTCAACAGTCATGAAATCGTTGAATCGTTGACAGTGTTATTTACTTCCCTATCTGTTTCTATTTTTGCGCGAACAACGCTCATATTTTAAGGGGTGGTGGAGTTTTGGCTGAGGGTGGGTTGTGAGGTGGTGTTGATGAGGAGTGGAGGGGGGAGAGTACGTCACTGTACTTTTGCTGCTCGGTTCTCGTTCATATAACCATTTACTCTCTTCTCTCCAATAAATACAACATCATCATTCGCCTTTTTTTCATCAGTGCAACTCCGGAGCAGATTGATATTAGATTTGTCCATCCTTCCACTACCTGCCTACTATCCAGTCACTTTTTGATTGAGCTGTATGATTATTCCATCTTGTTCAGGCCACTAACACATAGGTAGAGTAAAGAGTGACTAGATGCCATCAAAATAGTATTTATAACAGTGATCCTCATCGTTTTTGTAGATTACGTCTTGGAGACTCTAGTTAAGGAGTATAAGACAATTATGCTCTTATAAACTAGTTACCATAATTACTATATCAGTTAGTTGGGGTGAGGCTTAATTTTGTTGTGAAAGAAACTCTTCATAGAAAGCTTCATCAACTACATATTTTTTAAATCGGCTTTTTAAATATTTCTATATTTTTAAGACTCTTTAAAAACTGCGGTAGCTTGTTGTAAAGTTTCCTACCAAAATAACTAGGTTTTTTTTTGAATAAGCTACTATTGTGACTCACTGAGTGATAATCTCCTCGGCTTCTTGTATTATAATCATATGTACGTCAAGATTTTGGTTAATTTTTTTTTTTTTTTTTGTAGATTACGTCTTGGAAACTCCAGTTAAGGAGTATAAGACAAGTCAGATCAACATTATTATACACTAGATACCATAATTACTTCAATTAGTTGAGGTGAGGCTCTTAATTTTGATGTGAAAGGAACTCTTGTACACTATAAAAAGCTTTATCAACTAAATATTTCTTCAATTGTTTTTTAAATATTTCTATATTTTCAAGACTCTTCAAAAACTGCGGTAGCTTGTTGTAGAATTTCCTACCAATATAACTAGGTTTTTGTTTGAATAAGCTACTATTGTGACTCACCAAGTGATAATCTCCTCGTCTTCTTGTATTATAATCATGTACATCAAGATTTTGGTTAATATCATTCGTTTTTACATATAAAGTAGCTTCATACACATATAAGCAGGGTACAGTTAGGAGACCAAGTCTCTTGAACAACGACCTACATGAATCTAATCTATTTACTCTTTCTATACACCTAACCGCTTTCTTTTGGATCTTAAACACCCTATCAAGATTTTGTTTTGATGAATTACCCCATACTAAGATAGCATACCTAATATGTGACAGTAAGAGCCCATGGTAAGCTGTAAAAAGTAACTTTTTGTCATTCAATCTAGCGAGCTGTCGCAGGACAAATACCCCAGATGAAATTTTACTACATATTTTCTCAATGTATGAAGTCCAGGTCAATCGTCTATCCAACATAACTCCTAGAAATGCAATTTTTTCTTCCTGGTCTAATTGATTATCGTTTACAAACACGTTTATAGCCCTATCTTCATTCAAATTATGTTTGTTTTTGAATTGAAGGTATTGGCATTTTTTACTATTTATAGTTAATTTCAACTGATTTAAAAATTGGACAATGGACTGCACACCTATATGGGCACTTATTTCTAAATTATCTAGAATGGAATTGCTGAAAATGAGTGATGTATCATCAGCAAATAAGAGGGCTCTACCACTAATTAATTCTTTAGGTAAACGGTTGACATATAACAAAAAAAGCAATGGACCTAGTATTGACCCCTGAGGCACTCCAGCTTGCACCTCTAATTTATTAGATTTATTCTTTACTATACTATTACCAACTACTGTAGTTAGTTCTACACGTTGTTTTCTCCCAATAAGATATGATTCAAACCATTTCAGTTCAACCCCATTTACACCTACATTTTGCAGTATTTCCAATAAAGTTCTATGATTAACACAATCAAATGCCTTTGACAGATCTAAGAAGATTGCAGTAGCTCTATCACCTGAATCTATTAGTTTATCTATTAGTTTTCCAACTAGAGAAACTATGGCTGTTTTTGTTGATCTCCCTTTCTGGAAGCCATGCTGTTCATCAAAGGTAAAGTTAGCTTCTTGAAGGTGCAGAAGTAACCTATTTAGAACTACTCTTTCAAAAATTTTACTTATTACATTTAAAATACTAATGGGCCTATAGTTTTCTACCTTTTCTCTATCACCACTTTTGAAGATTGGCAAGATCTTCCCCTCTTTTAAGTTATCTGGAAAAACACCTTGTTCTAATGAATGATTGATCAGATGAATCAAAGGGTCTAACAATTGATCTTTACATTCTTTCAGAATTTTACTGGATACCCCATCCATTCCCACAGTTTTTTTATTATTTAAACTATCAATGATATTTGACAACTCGTCTTGGCATACTGGGTGGAATTTTAATTCGTTCTTAATCCCCTCAGTATTCCTCATGTTTGCATCACTAATACCTGTATTAAGAGATTTTTGAAGATCCTTAGCAACCAGTTGATAATATCTGTTAAAGAAATTACAAATGTCTACACTATCATCAATATATTTGTTATTTTCGTTAATTATTCTGGGGACACTAGTATAAGTATCTACATGAGCTACTTGCCTATTTTTGTTTATTACATCCCACACTGCTGTGTTAAAGTACACACTATTATTCAAAATTTCAGCTGTTTTCTTACATTTCGCTCTTTTCACTTCTCTAGTATAATTTTTCTTTAGAGCTTTGTAATTATCTTCACTTAACATATTTCTAGATAGTTTGAATTCATCATATGCATCTTTAACCCTATTTCTTTCTGCAAGGATATCATCAGTTATCCACTCTTCAATCTTGTCTAATTTGTTCTTTACAGGGACTTTTATAACTGAACAACTCATAGTAATATGAAACCTTAAAATATTAATGAAACTATCATATTTGTCATTTAAACTATTGCTATTGTAAACCCTACTCCAGTTTTCTTGTAGCAGATTCTGCTTCAAACAATCGATATTCCCCTGTTCACATTGTTGAATTTCTTTCATTACTCTACTCTTTTTAATTTATTTATGACCTTGCAACCCCACCTCTAAGATTTGATAGTCATGATCAGATAGTTCCGAGCCGCCTAATCTTGTTTTAGAGTAATCTATATTAGTAAGGATGTTATCAATTATTGTTTGTGATGTTCTTGTGACTCTGGTATATTCATGAACTTTTATTTCCAAGTTATTCATGCATATAATATCCTTTAAATCTTCTGTCATTTTATTCTGTGTTGCAAAGTCTGTATTGAAATCTCCCGCTACAATAACGTTTGTAAAACGAGTAGTAGTAATCTCTAAAAGCCTATTGAATAGTTCACAAAAATTGTTCCATTCCCCATTTGGTGACCTGTAAATACCTAACACCGCTACTTCGAAATTATTGTCGATTTTTACTCTCAAACCAGTAACTTCTAAATCCATTTCCACAGCAAATTTCTCTACATATTCTAAATTAAATGTTTGCATATTCTTAGCATTTTTAGTGAAGATAGCTACTCCCCCACTTCGATGAGATGTCCTGCAATACGACGTTTTCAATGAATAGTTTGGAATATTAAGTTGTGACAATTCATCTTATTTTAAACCATGCTCTGTGAAAATAGCTATATCAGGAGCTTCTTCTTTAAAAAATACTTCGATTCTATCTATTTTGTTACGAATTTACTGAATATTCTGATGGAACACAGTGAGTACCGGTACTTCCCTATCATCCCTTATTACTTTATCGTTGCTTTTGCATATTGAAGTAGATTTACTTAATCTCTTAGAATCTTGAGAGCCTATCAGATTGCTACAAGAGTTCCTTCCACTAATGCTATCCTGATTTTTTGATCGATTAACGTCTTTTCATACAATTGAAGATATGAATTTATCATCTGAAACTAGTTTCCCTTCCCGGTTTTGAGCCACTTTACTAAAAAAGGTTCGTTAGATGATTGTTTAGGAGAATTATTGACAGTAGATTGCAAACGACTTTCAATCAGCTCTGCCAGCCTATTACAAAATATTACTTTGCCCGATTGATTTAGATGTAGACCATGATTAGTGAAGTTTTGTTTTTTCAGCCTTTCATTTAGAAAACAAATCCCCAACTGCTTAGAATTCTTATTTTTTAGGCTGTTGATTGTATTATGAATTGATTTATTTGTTGACTTAATGGTTTCATTTAGCTCTGGCCTATCAAACCTATACGGAATTGTACTTATTATTACATTAGTTTTTTGGCTGAGTGGCACAATCTCTTTAATTTTTTCATTTATTTCAGGAAGATGTTTTAGATTAGGTTCATTTATATTGTTTGAGCCACCCAGTACTATTAGAAAATCGTTTTTTCCAAAATCTTTAGTTTGTTCCTGTGCTGACTCTACGATTGCGTTTATAGGGGCACTTGGTTTGAAAAAGCTCTGAACTTCATACTTATTTTTTAATCTTTTATTTAGTAGGTCACTACAGTCTCGTCCATGACTGGATGTCAAGAGCAGTACTCTACCTTTCCTATCGTTATTTGCCCTTACTTTAGTTTTGGTTGCTGTTTGCAAAACCTGACTATACGTTTTTGTTTGACCATTTCTATTTATTTTTTCCCCATTTGATTTAGGTTCTACTTTTTTTGTATTGATCAGAGGTTCAGATCTTACATTAGCCAAGTTTATTTTTGATTTTAATATTTCGATTTCTTCTGACATAGACCTACATTGACTCGTGAGATTTAGTATTTCAGTTTTATGGTCTTCCTGCTGCAATTTTACAATAACTTCCAGAGATTTTATGTGATCCACTAAACCTATTCGTTCTTCCTCAGAATTTTTTTGTGATGTTTCTAATTTTGTTTTCAATTTGGTGTGATCACTCAATAGTTTAGCAACCTTTTCTTCTACATCTACAGTAGCTTCAAGAGCTGTTGGAGATTTTTTTGTTAATAATTGCTGAGATCGCGTAGCTACCTGAGTTTTAGTTAAACAATTAGATTTAGATGCCTTGTTTGGACTCATTTTCCTAGCTAAAAATTGTTTTCAATTGATTTTAGTTAAATGTTTAATGAAATATTACTTAATTTATTACAATTGTCAACTTGAGACTATTTAATTACAAGAAAATTTATCAATATCGGTACACCTAACCTCGAAAATAGAATTTGACTTTTTATTTAAATACTTTAACTTATATTAGACAAGTTAATGATGTAAATTATTAAGATATTATAAATACTAATAATAATAAACAAAAATACTACTTATCCGTTCGAATTAATATTCTATGCTTCAAAATTCGCAGAGCCTGTTCTGACAACGTATGCACAGTACCACTGCTACCTCGATGTGTCCCTCGATGTAATATCAATCGTTTTTACATATAGCTTCATAAACATATAAGTAGGGTACAGTTAGGAGACCAAGTCTCTTGAACAACGGCCTATATGTATCTAATCTATTTACTCTTTCAATACACTTAACCGTTTCCTTTTGGATCTTAAACACCCTATTAAGGTTTTGTTCTGACGAATTACCCCATACTAAGATAGCATACCTCATAAGTGACAGTAAGAGCCCATGGTAAGCTTTAAAAAGTAACTTTTTGTCATTCAATCTAGCGAGCTGTCGCAGGACAAACACCCCAGATGAAATTTTACAACATATTTTCTCAATGTATGGAGCCCAGGTCAATCGTCTATCCAACAAAACTCCTAGAAATGCAATATTTTCTTCACTGGCACTAGAATATTGCATAACCGTTCAGTGTACCTTGCATTGAAGCATAATCTCCTTCTACGTTGTAAAGTACTTAAGTTATTAAAGATTCAAATGTGATTACATAACAATTTGACAGTAGACATAGATCATACCTAATAAAAACTGTTTCATAATGAATCTATTATGACGAGTTCAAACTCTATCACAATGATTTAGCATTACACCCAATCAGTGTCGTAATGAAAGTCATCAAAAACTCACATCAGCTGATTTTCCAGGGGGGAGTCAAAGGGTCATGACCTCCACCCAAATTGGAAATTTACTGGAGAAGCTGTAGAAAAGAGGGGCAATACTGCGTAAACAGCTTAGCAGAATCCCATTTGTGATCCCCCAAACTTTCAAGCTGAGTCCGTGCTCCTAAGCTGATCTGCACATTTCGAAAGCAAATTCAGTTTGTTCATATTGTCTAACTTGGAACTGATTCTCAACAATAAATCATTCTTAGTAATGTAAGTTTAAGTTGATTGTTCAAAATGAGTGACAATGACAATGAAATTAGTTTAACTGGTATATGTAGATGAATTAGTGAATGCAACGATTGTATCCTACCTTCAAGTCACTTCTTGTGAGAATTGTAGGATTACCAAGTAATCATTACCAAGAATGATTCATTGTTAAGAATCAGTTTTAAGTTAGAAAATATGAACAAACTTTGCTTGTGCTTAGCTTATGTCTCACGTGTACCTTAAAAGCAGTCATGATACAATTATTGCAAAAACTACCATTAGAATTGATGGATTATATACATTTGAAAATAAACTCTTCTAAATGGAGCTTGAGCACATATGCAGCTTTCAGTCTTGAACATATTGAGAATCTTGAACAACTGTTTATTCTCTAAATCTTCTATAATTTAATCGAATAAATTGAACTGGAGTTTAGGAGGGTTTGATAATGCACTCAAATATCAAAGCTTTTTCTAAAGTTATTACATTCAGTAAATGATGTGATAATTGACTACTTTCAGTGATAAATTGTCAAATATTGATATGTTTATGTATGTTTTCAATAATAACTGAATAATGTTCAGCAGGGAAGGCTAAACGCACTAGATAAATTACTAGAATAAATTATGATAATGTTAAATGGTTATAGAAGAAACGTTGTCTGCTATAAAAAATTGGTTATGATTTTATATGAGTTTGTTTATTATATTTTCGGTCACCGTCTAATTCGTTCGAGCAGACTTACTTTACAAACAATTTTATAAAATGTCATCTACTTTGAAGACTCACGACTTATAAAGTGAGGCACTTCTAATGGGTTCTTATGAGATCAAATCTTATTCAGTTATAGTTGCTTCCGAATTTTAAAATTTATTATATTCCTCCTTCAATAAAAAATTAAACATTCACATAATATTCCCCACATGGGCTCGAAACCTGTGTTCGAAACAGAGTCTGAATCATATCTTTAGAGATTTCTTAGGAAAGTTGAAATGAATGAATACTCAATGAAAATAAAAATAGAAAAGGGTGAATTATAAAAATGGTAATTTGATTTAGAAAGTCTTTCATTCACCGGACACGCGGGTTTCACTGAGGAGCTCTTCAATATGCATGGGTTTTTGATATTTAGAAAAAATAGCATAACATAACAAACGTTCTATAATAAGAAGTATAAATCAATCATTCGCAGGATTTCCCAATTCGCTGAGTAGTGTAAACACTATCTCGGGGATAAGCATTGGTTAAAATATTTGTAACCTATCCTCGTTTTCATAATATTATGTAGACAACTGTTGATGCATCAAATGTTGTGAATGTATGATAAATATAAATAAGTGTCATAACCGCAGTATATGCACCCACCTATTTGTATCATTACTATTAACGCTGTCTAATATGATAGAAAAAATAAAAAAGTGTGAATTTACAAAAAGGTAATTTGATCTAGAAAGTGTCTTTCATTCACCAGACAAGCGGGTTTCACTGCAGAACACTTCAATATGCATAGGTTTTCAAATCCTACGAATGATTGACTCAAACCGTTTTTTATTTTATGATATTGGATTCAACCAAACTGAGAGCATTCAATACTAGGAAATCATTCGAATATTATATTATCATTCATATAAAGATAAGCCTGATATGTTTTAGAAACTCTTCTTAAATATTATAACTAATCACCAAATGTTTTCAAAAACCAATAAATTTGATCATCTGCAATAATTTACAATCGCTAATAAATTCATTACAGATAGCCTGAAATTGAAAAAGAAGCATTAGCAATGGCTAGTGATTTGTTCCTGACATAAAGAATACCCTAGAGCATGTTGATCATCTAAAGCTGAAAAATTACGTGCTATTCTATTTCTCACTTGAACCACACTGATCATTCATTATTTAGAAGCACATTAAGAAAAATATTGCCTCTATCATATTATTCGAGGACGAGGACTTTTATTGCCGCATGTAATTCTACTATGATATTAAAACTGCGTATATTTCGATGTAATTTTACAATCCATAATTCGTTGAGCGCATTCAAAAGTACCACACATCCAAATTTAAGAGCATTGTCTATCAATTTTTCATCAATCTTTGAAATCAATTGAAAATTCAAAACAATCAACCTATAATGACAATAGAACTTGGAGGTATTTCTCCCCTCTAAATGATCATGATTATTTGATAAACACTTGATTAACTATTTTAACTGTATTCGAAGTGAATAGCTACTGCTATTTTCTATAAAGAACCAAATAGCTTTATTCAGATGATTCAGTGTCAGCTTGTGAATTTATGATTCTATGAATTCAGAATGTCGACTTTTTATTATTGATAACAACAATCATTTAACAAATACACTCACATCAATCTCCTACTTTTGATTCAAATTCAACATCCCGAAAACAGCATTACATAGAAGTAAACCCAGCCAATCGATCAACTTGTGGAGAACTGCATGAACGGCACTACCGGCTCGCCCAGATAAATTAGGCGCATACAGTTTACATAATTATTGTTTATCGTATTTATGGTGAACAACAAAGCAAGGTAAGGAGATCCATTGGCTTGTCTGACCGCCTTATTTATTGTTAAATTACGCAAGGTGCAAACAGGGGCCGAGCCAGTTTTATAATATTTAGTGTTTTTTGGTTATTGTTTATAAATGAACGGTTATGTCACACAGCAACAAAAAATAGCCAGAATTAAATTTGTGATTATTGAAAACTAACTGGTTCTATTGGAGAGGTAAAACATGATGGAGTAGATGTTTTTCAACCTCGAATTATTAGATGTTATTAAATTGCTGAATATTAAAAAAATAGGATTAACATCCAATTGTAGATGATGATTCTAGATGTTATAATGCTTAAAATTAACAGAAAGCGTTGGAAAGATATCTGAAGGATGTTTTTATCGAGGGAGCCATGCACCGACATCGCGTGTTATTCTCGAGGTTTGTAATGGGTCCAGCCGAGAAGAGGCATGGCGTGGTAATTGACATGCGGTTGAAAGATGTTGGCATGAATTGGGAATTGGTTTAAGATGGGTTGCAAAGATGATGGGGGAGTTGAGTAGGTAGGTGGCAAACGAGCGGTGAGTAACGGATGATAAGCGCGCTCACCTGGTGGCTTTAGACGGGACCCTGTACGGCGCTCTCCTCTTCCGCTGGCATCCTCACCCTGACAACTACTGTCGGCTGTCGGACACTCCCGGGGACCACACTCACCGACAGGCAGGGCGTGTCGCGCACGCGCAAAATCCAGCATCGATTTTCCCCGGCGCGGGTCATGGGGTCAGAAATGGCCCCGATTTTCCTTCCAGCTTCCCTCGGTGCCTCGGCTCTCGGTCGGCGGGTGCTCTGTCCTGTCCTATCCCGGCCTCCGACGGCACGTCCCACGTCGCCGACGCCGGATGCGTCTCCTCGCTCGTAGCCAGCACTCATACTAAACATAGAAACCCGCTTCACAAAACTAAAAATTATATGGAATACCGTATACAGTGTAATCAAATTCAAAAAAGATGATGATTTTAGTTGGAATAAACTGCTAAATTATGTGAATGATTTTCTGCCTATGCATCTGATAATGTTTAACATTTACCCTGTATCTGGTGTTGTACAAATGAGCATCTGCTTCAACCTTCATTTGGAATGTCATATACGATACAACATTATGTTACATACAACAATACACACAACAATGTTATAGAATGGCAGAGGCTCAAAATATTCGTGGCATGCCATGGTAACAATTTTCACGTGAGTAATCTCAATCAATTTTGGTTTAATATTTGATTTTGTCACAAGACATACATAGACATACATAAGACTACATAATATACAGAAGGTGCAGAATGAATCTTGGATTTTGTCGCAAGACTACATATACAGAAGGTGCAGAATGAATCTTGGATTTTGTCAAAATCCAATGTCATATATAAGACTACATAATTATACAGAAGGTGCAGAATGAATCTTGGATTTTGTCACAAGACTACATATATAAGACTACATAATTATACAGAAGGTGCAGAATGAATCTTGGATTACAATTAATTTGTTTTAAGATTAGTTGCATCAATTAGACTGCTTTTTTTTCTAAGCAGATGCCAACTCAACACATCTGAAAATCCATCAAGTAAAACCAATCAACCATCAGAAAGAAACAAGAATTTTAAATTCGAATAAATTTCTCAAATTAGTATATTAATTAGTTCCACACATCTTAAAATTTATCGTACAACTTATTCTCTATTAACCGCATACATTTTAATATTTTCTTCTATTGATCTTATGAATGATTCAACTTCCTCACTTTCATCAACCTTGTGGCCACCCACAACCACAAGTTTACTATCAGTGAAAGTTCGTTTACAGCACAATACCTTACACTTTAGACTTTTTAATTTTCTTCAATTCTTCATAATTCAATTCGACCGTTCTCCAGTAATGATAACACTGTAATTCCCCATATGGTTATTAGCATTTTGAATGTGATATTAATGTGTCACACACTTCAGACAAGTTTTGACCAAGGGCCCCACCAGGAAATTTTCCAGGGAGGTGCCAGTCCTTTCGGGGTATGAGAAATTTAAAAAAAATCAGAGTGAAATTGGTGAGTTGAGAAGCTTGTTTTATGACTTTTACACCTAATTTCCTGCAATAGGAAAAAAAATGCGGGCAACAAAGAAATCCCAAATTCATCAGTCTGTAACAATTAGCTTTATTCATTAATATTTTTCTGTTTACATCAAGCTTTATTTAAACAAAAACTGAACTCTTCTACTTTCAGTGGCAAACAAATTGATTGAATTTGTCACAAATTCTTCTTTTTTCTTTCAAAAATTGTCTTTGTGCAGACATCAGGCAAGCCCACTAAGGCTTTCGTTGCCTGTTTTATTTCTAAGCCCTAACCAACTCTTGAACTTCCCGCAAAATAATATTGTACGAAGTTTGATACTAATACAAGTTGTACAGAAATAACTACATGCAAAACAGTTTTCAATCATTTAAATACGTTTACTGAAATTCATTTTCTATGAAACTGCCACTTTGAAATACGTGATGAATGTTATGTTATTTTTGCCTTACATATTATTTTTTCCCTAGACGCCAGGGGGGAGCCGCGGCCCCCACTTTCCCACAAACTCGAAATACAAGTGGCGTTTCACAAATAATTTGTTAGCATCGAAGAAAGTGAACATCATGAGCTGAGCTGTGATGGAAATGGAGCCCTTTTCGCTAAAGCAGTAGTTGATACCAATTCTTGCTATTCAATTAATGGTTGAACTGCTGCAAAGTCCAAGTTGTAATCAAGTTCCCCTTCACTATTGAGAACAGCACGAGCTAAACAGTTTACGTTGTAAACAAGTGATTCTTGGGCCTTGAGTGAGCGGGTGAGTTGAGGGGTTCCAGTTCACCCAACCTAACCACCCCCTTCATATACACTTGAACGCCCACGCGGTTCGAGCTTTCTCTCATCAGGCAGTTAGTGACGATGAATGGCCGTGGACAAGCCATTTGCAGACATAGACATGAGTATTGCCACAGAATTCGACGACATTCTTTCCCTAGTTTCCCCCGTTCTATTGCAAGCCCTTTCAATTCCATAAATCACGCTCTTCACCTCTGCTCTTCTACAATTCACGGCTAATATGAAAACAACACTCGCACAAGTTTAGGGTGGCTTTTACAGGGTTTCCCTAATGTAGAATGAGTAAGATGGTGTCGATTCTACGGAAATTTATTCTCAACATACTGTGATTTTAATATAAGAAATATGTGAACAAGTTGGCTTCAGATAACAATTTGAAAGTTTATTCTCAACAAACTATGATCTCAATAATATATATAAAGAAGTATGCGAACAGGTTGCCTTTTATAAGGGGTTCTTTCATAAAATTATAAAAAATAATTATCGTTTCTTGGATATTTATTCTAAGAAAAAACTGAGATTATAATATTTTTTCATAGATATTTATAGTTATTTGGTGAATGTGTGTCACAATGTGTTATACAATGTGTGTCACTTTATTAACGACAGCTAGTTTGATAAGCGTTGTAGTTCGCATTCCCATTGACTTCTCTTTTTTCATTGCCCGTCCTATTCGATGAGAAACCTTAGTTGAATAGGTTTCTTGGATTTCTTGTTCGCCCTGCGTTGTTAATATTAACTTTTTTTTGTAAGTTTAACGACTTGCAGTCAGTTTTAGATTGTGAAAAAATGTACTCACACGTGGCCGAACGTTTTCGAGTTATTGAAACTCACACGTGGCCTTGAAGGCCTTGAAACGTTCGACCACGTGTGAGTGCATATTTTATATATTCACAATCTAAAACTGACTGCAAGTCGTTGAATTTACAAAAAAATTGAATAGGTTTTTCTTCTATTTGTCTTCTTTCCAGCACACCCCACAACCGAGCCAGCTATTCAGATTCTACTATTTGTGTATAATTTCTGTTTTTTACTAAACTTTGTTATTTATTCGTCGCATGATGTGTTCATTGAATAAATAAATTGACTATTAATTTTTGTCGCTTCAAGGTAAAATTCTTGATTTATATTTTGAATATTATAAGATTTTTATTCAGAAGATTATTAATAATATTGACTTTGAGGCAGTGAGGTCAGATTTGAATCGATGTTCTGCATTTTTCTGTCTATTAGTAGCGCAGCTACAGCTAAATTCGTTGATCTAATCCTATGAAATTTGGTAATCCCTTTGGACTTCTGCCATATTAGATAGATAGATTTATAAAGTGGCCACTGACCACCTCTCAAAGGGTATATGGACTTGTCACATTTTTAAAGTCATAATTTACACAATTTGTTATTTTTTGTAGATAAATGATAAAAAATAGCTTTGCTCAATTTCTGTCAGCAATTTGTGCTCACATATTTGTGGGATAAGCCTCACCTCAACTAATTGATATAGTAATTAATTATGGTATCTAGTGTATATGACTAATGTTAATCTGACTTGTCTTATACTCCTTAACTGGAGTCTCCAAGACGTAATCTACAAAAAAATACATGTGGAATGTGCATTCAAGAATAATCACTATGACCAAAATAATTGATGAATTCCTGTTTTGAATAAAAACAATTTGCTTCTAACTCTGGTTTCAAATAATTTTTAAATTTTTCAAGTGGAAGAGTGGTTATTAGGGTCGGCAAAAGATTAAACAGATTTATGCCAGAACTTGTCACTCCCTTAGCATACAGAGCCGTGCGATGTGCTTCATTTCTGAGTCCATGCCTATACCTAGTTTCATAAAAGTGAATCGTATAACCTTTTTTAAATTGTGACTATCTTCTTGATCAAACAGACAGTTTCTAGAATTTATAAACTAGGCAAGGGAAGTATTTTCAATTCTTTAAAATATGGTCTGTAGCTCGTTCTAATACTCTATTCCAGAGAGATCATCATTAATGATTTCCAATCATCATGCCGGAATTCATCTTCGATGAATGAGTAGGCTATTTCCAATTCATAGTATAGTGGACATTTTTTAAAGTGGGAGGAAAATAAATTACCTTATCCCCCTTGGTTTTCCACTAGTATCACATTGAAGATTTTCAGTTAGAATTTCACTTGAATATGATAGTATTTGTGTATCCTGAAGCTTGTTGATAAGAACGAGCTCTAATAACCTTTATCGTATTCAATTTTGTCGGTCTTAGTCCGCCTTTAATAATAAGGAAACCATAGATTCTGGAGATAAATCTGCTTGACGGTCATAAATCAAGGAGCGGACTATGTACCCCCGTTTTTGCCACTGATGATCGGTTAAGGACCGCCTTCTAGTAAAGTTTCCATGTCACTGCATCTCCTGGGATAAAATATGCTTTCTCTCATTACAACAAGGCTGGAAGCTGGAATGCCAACGACAACTTTGAAGCACAAATTTCTTGACTGAAGGAAGCAAACATTCAAATAGCCAAAATATTTTAATTTAAAGTACATCACCGAGATAATTTGTATTCATGGGTGGTGAGTTGGACAGTGCTTACCTAATCTAATCGGTGGAACCCACCTAAAACTGTAGGTTCAACTCATAAATCAACATAACCCAATTAGTTATCCACGCACAGGTCTCAGACCTACGTGAGCTTCATCCTCAAAGAACTTCAGAGTGAAATTTCAAAAGTCAATAAATTCATTCAAATAATAAAACCTGCTATGGCTCACGGCTATCACTTCCTATTTGATTTGTCACAGAAAACTATTATGAAAATATTTACAAAGAGATTGTTGGATTAAATTCCAAACAAAATCATATCCAAAAAGCTAATCTAGAAACCTCTTTTTTTTAAAAAAAAGCTTGAGAAAATTTCACCGCAGGTGGAAACATACATTCAATCTCATTCACCGAGAAAATATACTCGGACCAACTCTTCAACAACTCCCCCTCCCCCTCATCATTTGACAAACTTCTTACATATTAATGGAACTACAAGTACCACTAGATCAGAATCTTTTCATGTTTAAAATCTTATATAGTCGTTACGATTTCAAGGAGACAACCCTCAACTTTTGAAAGAGACAACTAAACGGGTCATTCACAAGTAGTGCTCTTTTTTACGCCCCTCTAGCTTTGAAGCATTTCGTAGTCTTTGAATCTCTCATGAAACACCGCTGTCACTCAAGTGTAACCTGGAGCGACTCATTTTCTGTTCCTCCTTCTCGGAATATTATTTAGTGGCTCAAGTGATTCAAAATTAACCACATTTTTTTCAATAGGATCTCCGCGTCTGTTTAATTAAGTTGTACAGCAGTCTCATCCTTTTCGCGACTGAGAAAAGTATTTTAATTAGGTGCAAACAGCGATAATCCTCAGAACCAACTGTTACAAATTAATTTTCTTTAGATGTTCTTTTGAATGATACTGCTTCTAATTTGTCATCATCAGTGAAAGAAGATGATTTTAATCAGTTCTTACACTGTTTGATATTGTTTGGATCTCTTTTGGAAGAAGGAGGTATTACATTCAATAATTAATTTTCTCATTGATGATACATTATGAACCCTTTTCTGCTAAAAATAGGAAAGGCCAGAAAAGCGTCAATTCTCGCAAACTCACAAGGGCCGTCCCAGTGTCATGTGGGTTATAACCCCCCAAAATCAGAGGTCTACCGCCAATAGCGTCCCTAAATATTTTGGGGGGATTTTTTGAAAATTAAGATTTGAAGATCTTTGATGCAATGGCTGAGCACCAAATTTTCGGAACAATCACTGACCATAATCGCCCAAATGGCATTGTTTTCACATTAATGCCTTATCAAAATGAATGATAATTCACAGTCAACTATGGTAGAAGAATTGTATGACTTTTATTACTTTGTAATGAGAATCTGACTGAGTTGGAGAGTTTCTCATTTGTGTACAACAGTGGTAAAACTATGGGGGGGGGGGGGATCAGAGGGATAGATACCCCAAGAGGGAAGAAAGAATTGAAATATTTGACAAGCCTTGAGAGACAATTTTTTCACAAAAGCAATGACATTGAAATTGAATGAAATTTACTTTGAGACATATCGTGAGTTGGTAATACGGGTCTCTCATGAAACCCGCCAACACCTCAATATAAAGCCACTATTCACGGGTAGGTGTTATGGAAAAAAGTCACTCAGTCGCTCTTACCTACAGTATTTTATATTTATTGAAGAGCCCCTATACCATTATTGAGATGTTGATCAATACCCTCTCCACCACTACCATGCAACCATGCTCCTTGTACCCCTTCTTCAAGCGGAGTGACTGATTTTCAATTGACATTCATAATTATAATTATAATGAATATTTGTCTATTTTATATTCATGTGAAGTATTGAATCTACAGTTAGAAACTCGCTCCAGGTAGATTTAGAATAGATTATTTTTTCAATGTGAATTTTGATAACTCAGTTGTATGGAAAAGATTAGTTTGCACACAGGAGCGGTCCCAACTGAAAAATTTAGGGGGGGAGTCACAAATAGGATTCTGCTGACCTTTAGAGATTTTCCTCCTTTCTTGCCCTTACCAGTAAATTAACTATTTTAGGGGACATGACCCCCATGGACCGCCATTGAGATTGTATTTATTTGGTACTTAATTGTATGAAAAAAATACGTTACCATTACCAAATATCCAATGCAGTAGAATAATGGAAAATTTATATCCTATGATGAGCAGATCCAATTATTTTAATCATAAATATACTGATGTTATCATTCTTAACTATAATAGAAACTAGCTGACCCGGCGAACTTCTTACTGCCTAAAGGCGCATTCACATCAACTACAGACACGTAACATCAAATGAATGATTAGTAAAAGTTATGTATTTTAAATGCTTTGTTGAGATGAGTAGAATGAGCTCACACACGTTAAACAGATGTAAGTTACCGTTGAAACGTAGAATTTTCGTCAAAGGTTAGCAAAGGCTTGTTTTTAATCCGTAGGTTGATTTTTCGAGACAGTCAGTGTAATATATCTTTCTTTTTTAGCCAAATGAAAAATTATTCTCAATAATACATCTTATCATAATTTATTCTTAATTAACCAAATAAACGAATAATGTGCAGCCAAGTAAGGTCAGGCCACTGAAAACACGATCGCCTCTTCTTAATTTTTCAGTATTTTTAATTATTTTTACAGTATTCACTTTTCGAAAATATTTATTTGAAATCACAATCCATTTCAATATCTTAATATTTTTCAACAAAAAAATTATTAGCTCACAATTTCAACCATTTAATATCAAAGGCTCAGGATACCTTTCTTAGCGAGCGCTTGAGTAGCGAAAAGGAAAAGACATCCAATTTCTATAACTTCTAAAGAATATATGCAAAGAAATATTAACGTTTTATCTCTGAACTTTTTTTTAAATAAAAAAGAATTAAATATGTAAATGAGTTAGTGGATGTATTGAATGGATTAACTTTCAAAAACTGAAATCAATGAACTTGTAAAATGGACAATTTCATTTTTTAATACAATACAACTTAGAAGTATATTTACTATTCATGCATTCATGATTCATACATTTTAGCTTCATATGGCTCAATTGATAATATCGATAATACTTTTTTATTGCACTATCAATCATTCTTATTGATTATTTTAATAATCATTATCTGTGTACATTGGATCCACCTTTTTTTTGAGGATGAAGCCCACATAGGTCTGAGACCTGTGCGTGGGGGTAATGAGTTGGATGATGGTGATTAATGAGTTGGACCTACAGTTTTAGGTGGGTTCCGAACCCCCGGAAGTGATTTTACAGCAGAGAACAGAGTCTTTTTTGCTGGCCAATCTAATCGGTCACCGTTACAAACAGGACCCACGAGAACGCAGCTTATCTCTATCTAATTGAACAGATACCTGCTACGGCTCGCGGCTATCACTCCCCTCACCTTTCTTATAAAATAGATAAATATTACAATCTAGCAGATATTAATATCACTTACTATTATTATTTTATTTATTTATTATTCTTGTTTTTTGTTAGGTATTGATAATTCTTCTACTGCAATTTCAATATTTTTGTTGAGAAGCGTGTGCTAATTGCACGTAATGTAAATGCTGGGTGACAGATGGATTTTATGTTTAAATGGCATTTTTGGTCGATAAAAATGACGATACATTTTTAATGGACAGTAAAACATTATATAATATTTATGCTGTGCTACAGTATTTTGAAGGTGGTAGGTAATAAGAGTAATAAATTCATCATTCTCCAGATGAGTATCCGTAGTTATGTGTGATATCAATCAATTTTTGGTTCTTTTAAATAGTTTTAACAGACTTAAAAAACGTTGTATTGTTCTGAGTGAAACGTGGCTGGATGATGATGAAATTATGGCACAGCTTCCGGGATATAACGTTTTCAGAACCATGAACAAATTAAATCAGAATGATGGCATATAACCAGGATTAATCCACTAGTACCATGATCTGGGATTATAATAGAAAATTATGTTAATTTAGCTTTTCTGAAACGGAAACCAAAAATATACTTGGTGATCCAGGTTCAGACTTGATCTATAGGCTGGTACAAACCAGCTGACTTGATACACTATCGATTTTATATCAAACTAGCTGGCCCAACGCGCGTGGCTGCTTTTCATAAAATATTGTCCTTGATTTTATTATTCGCCGCTTCCTACTGAGGTTGCATTTCAAAGTTCAACCTTCTAGGACTATTAGGGAAAAAGTTAGTCCTAGGGCTCTTCCAGCTCATCAGAGCATCCTTCGTTGTTTTCTTAATCACCACCTCTGAATGAAGAAACATTTCAAATTTAAACCTCCTACGACTATTAGGGTAGAAGCAAGATTTTTTATTTTATTCGCCACCTCTCTCTTAGGCTACATTTCAAATTTCAAATTTCTAGCTGCATTGGTTAACAGATGTCATCAACCCGGCATAATTAAATTTCATCATACCCAGTCATATGTTTCCTACATACTGGAAGGCTTCAACTACACGTTACATGCAAAGTCTTTGCATTACAGACAGCGTAAATAACGCCGATAAGCAGTGGCGTAACGTACACCCCCGCAGACCCGGCGGCGCGGGGGGGCCCGGGTTGTAAGGGGGCCCGGAATGAAAAAATATTTTTTCAAGAAATAGCCCGTGCCCAGACTGAAATATATATATTTTTCAAAAAGAAATAAAACTGAAACACTGAAGGAAGAAAGAAATAATGAATAGGCTAAATATTGTCATCTCAATGTTTATTGTTTACTTTCTTTATCAATTTGCAGATAGCTTTAGTGAAGGAGTTCAGAAGCAGGATGTTGTGACTTCAGGAAGTTGAATGGATACATACCGAGGACAAAAGACTCTTCAAACAAACTTATCTAGATTGTTATAAATCATGACGGCTATGCCTCCACAGTGCAAATATTAGAGGAAATTAATATTATTTTCCCATCGAATTCCTCAATGCATATTAGCATAAACGAAGTAATGGAAAGTGGGGGGTTGTTTAGATATCAAAGTCAATATTTTTCTTCATACAGTATATTGAATTCACAATTCAGTCTCTTTTGAATCGTCCAGTTAGATGCATGTAGGCCTACACGTGTCCGGTAAATTGGCCTAGAGTAAACCGTATGCATATTAATTGAGTTCGTGATCGTGAGTTTTATTATTTGGAGTGCCATTTTTTTTTTTCATTTCTATTCTATTTTTCAACATGCTGCGTTTATGGTATTGTGATGTTATACGGTCATGTTTCAGTTATTTCTATTTTTTATCGACAAGAACATTTTTAAACAATGTTCAGAAGGAATATTTATATCCTTGATATATCGGATAAATTACGTTATTATTGTATAAGTATATAAATAATAGTTTTGGTTCAATTGTGTCAGTTCTCCCAACGCAGATGATTTTTTTTATTATAATAGGATCAAGTACTGTATAAGTAGTTTACGTTTTCTCTCTTCTGCCTCTTAAGAATAAATTTCTTAATTTTTTTCTCTTATCCTGACTTTTTGCGGTAATCTAGATAAAATGCCTTTTTATTAAAAATTGAACCTGTGCCCGTGTCTGCAAAAGAGGCGAATTCTGAGAGAACACATTTTCTGGGAAAAGGAGCGAAGGTGCTAACAAGGAGGATGTGAATGTGGATCCTATAGAAGACATCAATTTCAAGGTTTCAAGATTAATTATTTATAATATAATCAACTCTCAACTATTTCCATCTTTCAGGAGCCCGTAGGCTACAGCCAAAATCATTAGACTACCTCCCCTTGAAACGGGATGATTGAATTTTAAAATTTAATAGATAAAAAGGTGTTTAGTTCTTACATAATTAGAACTGCCCACAAAATAATTATGCAAGTTTTTCGGGAGGGGTGGCGGCAAGGGTGGGGGGATATTTAATTTATATGATTTTGAGGAGAGGGGCCCCGAAAATCGGTTGCGGGGGGGCCCAATTGGAAAACGTTACGCCACTGCCGCTAAGGAGCCTGCCATATGATTAAAAACTGTTGACTTCTATCAGCTATTCCTTGAAGATAGATTTCTCTTTTTTGTGTCCTTCAGCGAGGGCTTTTGAACTCTCAAACTTCACAGAACCATTTCTGGACTATTCTACATTGTGCCTGAATATTTCATAAAAATCGGTTCAGTGGTTTCGGAGTTTACTGGGAACATACATATATATACATATATACATACATACATACACACATCGGCTTTCATTTATGTAAAAGATTTTATCAGGGCTCAGCTGATTATTTTCCCAGATCAAATACATAATCTTGTTTGGTGCAACCATTGAGCTGTAATACTATCTGGATGCAGCACTGACTATAGTCTGTTCAGGGAGCCTACGGAGTGAAGTAAACAAACTCTGCATGTGTGTGAGTGAGGAATTCCGAGAATATTGTACTGGCATCAGTCGGTCGGCCTATCCACACTCATTGCCACCTACAGTTTATTATTAACAGCTGTTGTCGCACTTCCAGTTTGTGAAATAAATTATTATTATTGCATTACTTAAAGAACATATTAAATTTTAAATTTAGTTATCAAGTCAGTATTTTCATTTCAAATGCACAGTATAGGTAAAAATAATTCAATCGACAAATTTATGAACAATTCTAATAATAGTGATACCAGTGATTGCTGAATGTTTGGATACATTACCTAAGCATTGAAGGTGAGAAAATAGCCGTCTTATTCATATGCAGTAATTCATTAATCTTATGTATCTATTTCCATTTACAAAAGAAAAAAGTATTATCCAAGTAGCTGTTTGAAAATGATTATTGAAAATCGTTTTCAAAGGGTAGGCCTGTTACCTGTTCGATGTGTTTCGAAAACTAGGCTATCTGTGAATCGGGCTTCGTTGAGTCTCGGCTTGCACGCACGCACATGTTTGTTTACTCCACTCCGTAGGCTCGCTGAACAGACTATAGAGCAATTGGCCACAATATCGTGCCGTTTAATTTTTCTAAGTTGAGGATAAACACCATGCTGAAATACAATCTAAAGGTAATAACAATAAGAATACTCTTAATAATAATAATAATAATAATAATAATAATAAAATGGAGTGAAGAGAGGAAAGCTGAATTCGCTCAAAAAATGGAAAGCTGGTTGGCAAACAAGAAGATCAAGTCAAAAAAATGAACCATCTTTACTCAGCGTCTTCTACTTTGGGAGTTTCATGTCTAATAATAATAATAATAATAACAATAATAATAATGATAATAATTTCAACTGTGTTTATTTCTCAAACAGTTTTATATATACTCAGCTGATCACAATACTCGATTTGAAAATAAATGTGTACCTCGCCGCGTCTTCACCAACCGAACATCTGTCGAACATTGTTGGCGAATAAAAAACGGACAAACATTAAACGTATGGGTCACCGAACATGTTCGTGAGTTCAATTGAAATGTTCGGTATGTGAGCGAACAGTGACGACCAACAACAGGTTCCCGCCACTACTCCCACCACACCGATCATAATGTTCGAGAAGGCATCCATACCAAACCGACATCAGATAATTCCAGCGAACACCGTTCGCTAAGCATGTTCGGTTGGTAGAGACGCGGCTTACATTGCTGTCTAATTTTGTTAAGATGGCACTAAGGTGAAGATTCTAATTTTGTTAAGATGGCACTAAGGTGAGATGGGACGCTTCGCTCTCAATCCTTGTTACCTTCAGTATAGTATTCTAGCTCAGTGGGGGGCAAACGAATATCCCAGATTAATCCACTAGTATTGTAATCCAGTAAGATCATTTTGATCTAGGTTTGGTGGAACAAAAAACCAAGATTAACAGAGTTGATCATGTTGGTACAACCCAGCAGCTATTTGTTAAGGCAATCAACCTCTTCCCTATTTTTGTTGATTGATTCAAGGCGTGCCAAATTTTACGATCTCAAAAAATTCTATAGTGTGCTCTACTAATTAATGGAGTGAGATCATTTTTTAATATCTAGTATATTAAACACTGAAAGAAATGAGAATTTGAAGGGCTTTCGCAGAAATATTGAGTGCATGACCCTGCCTCTCTGTCTCTTTTCAAGCCTACTATGTCAACTTTATTCAGGTGGCCTAAGGGGCCTTCAAACCCATGCTCCGAAAATACTGGGGCTCACCAGCATCCTGGATTTGTTTTTGCCTCCACTGTCTCGAACATATTTTTACGGTAAAGTATCGATCAAATTTGGAATATTCTAATATATATATATTATAACAGAGGGCCTTCGCCCTTCAGTGTCTGCTAGGCTTTTAATGGGCCTCTAGAGGCCTAAACTGGGGTAATTTAGGGCCCCTATTTTCTTTGTCACTTGCTTACACTTGCCAAATGTAGTGGGCCCTTGACCTTGAGGCCAGAGGTAACTTTCCCCATCCAAACGGACCCCGTCCCTCTGATGGGCCCCGATTACAATGCCTGTTTCACTATTTTTATTGCATGATAAAAGCATGCACAATATTGCATTATTTTTATAATTATGTTGCAACCGCTTGTGACCCTCACACGTCTACGTCCCTGCACCCATCCTATAAAAGCTACGAAACAAATGCATATTCTATGAAGCTTTAAAGGAAACTCATCCAGCATATCGTTTGTTGTGGTAAAAACTCTGACTAGAGCATTTTAATGCGTCTCATTTTCAACTACATTATATTGGATTTTTTCCTAGCAATAACATTATTTACCTTCCGCGTATGAGAACTTTTCTCCTCCCAGTAACCGATTTGTAGCTTTATTTATTCGTCCAGGTATCCCAATATTTTTTTGTAGCCCTAGCAATTATTTAATACCCAACAATAATAGTAGGGGAAAGTAGGAATACCGTCTCAGTTTTTCTTCAACCTTAAATTTAAGGTCAACCTAAACCAACCCAATTAAACCTAACCTAACCTAAAATAGGTAAGTTTAAGTCAAATCAACGCAATCTATCAGATCTCAAAAATTCCCATTTTCACGGGAATTAAAAATCACGAAAAAATTTGAACTTTTTAACTCCTAAAGGGAATTTGAATTAGAAGACGCCATCTTGTTCAGCATTTCAAGGCACTTCAAATTCATGTATTAAATACAAATTTTCGATCACGATTAATTGGGGGAAAATAATAATAAAATTTTTAGTAAAGTTATTCTTTAACCTTAAATTTAAGGTTAACCTAAACTAACCGAATTAAACCTAACCTATCCTAAAATAGGTATAGCAATACCTTGCGGTATAGTTCAAGTCGAATCAACGCAATCTATCAGATCTCAAAAATTCCCATTTTCACGGGAATTAAAAATCACGAAAAAATTTGAACTATACCGCAAGGTATTGCTATTTTAACCCTTGAAGATAAATTTAATGCACAAATTTGTGCAATTGGACGGTTCCATCTTGTTCAGCATTTCAAGGCACCTCAAATTCATGTATTAAATACAAATTTTCGATCCCGATTAATTGGGGAAAAATAATAATAACATTTTTGGGTCGTCTATACTAAAAGCACTGAGGATTTTGGCTCAGTTTAACGACGGTTTAAAATTTAATGGTGATTATAACGAAAATTTTAACGCCAGTTGAATTCTAACACTGGTTTTAACGGTGGTTTTAATGGTGGTTATAACAGAAATTTTAGCGGAGATCAGTCACCAACTGATTAGCCATCTTGTACTAGCTTTATTATCACTTACCCAGTGGTTCAGAACCCACCTAAAATAAAGTCTATTAAATGGTTCCATCTTGTTCAAATTTCCAAGGCGATTCAATTTCATGTATCAAACACTCTTATGTATCAATTGACATCCCATTTTTCTTTTTTCTCTCATTTTTCCCCTTTTCTCTCATTTTTCCCCTTTTCTCTCATTTTTCCCTTTTTCTCTCATTTTTTCCCTTTTTAAATTAAATAAGTTGGTGACTGATGAGATGGCATTCCATTTTTCCCTTTTCTCTTTTTCCACCCCAGTTTTTGGGTATAAATAGAGGTGCTTATCAGAAAATTCTCATTCCTTTGGATCGAAGGAATGATGTTAGTTCAGACTGAAAATAGCCAACGAGCTATACTCCCACCAGAGATTTCTGGCTCATCCACGGAGACTAGTCGCTACCTATTTTCAGATAGGGTCCCAAACACAACCAACTATCAGACAACAGACTCGAGCAATACCACAAAAAATTTTGTATATATAAAAATGGATAGAATAATTTCATCCACCTACTCATCACCAATCTACCAACACAGCATCAACAAAAACTGTCTCTTCATAACATGGATCTCATTCAACACAATTGATGTGAATATTGTTTGAAAACCTTAAACCTCATATAATTGATATAATGCATAAAGAATCTGAAAAATTCCACCAATGTAAGCTTGACAGTAAAATTAAAAAAGATTTTGGGTGATAAAGAACTGTTTGTAGAACCCACGTTCCATGGACAATTGAGGTCTATAATCTCAGTCCATGAGAATCTTGATAAATTCAACATACAATGGCAGGAGGCAGAGGCGAAAATTATTGAAGGGTTAGATAAATTCACAAAGTTAGAGAGTGGCTGGACTATAGACATATTCAAGCAATTTAATTTCAACATTGTAAGATACAGACCAATAAGTGGTTCTGGCTCATACATTCCCACCCCAGATAAAATTATAAAGAAAAATGCTGTTATAAATGTGAGAAATGAAGATGATCTTTGCTTTGTTTGGTCCATCCTCTCCTATTTCAACACCACTAAGAACAATCGTGTATCTGCACTTAAAAAAATAAAAGATAAAATAAATATATTGAAAATCTGTGTTTCCCATTAAAATTGCAAGACATACCTAAATTTGAGAATCAAAACACAACAATAGCTGTTAATGTTATTGCATATGAAGAAGAAAAAGACATGTTCTATCCAATCTTTGCATCCCAACACAGAAAGAGAGAGCACACAATCACCCTGTTGTTGTTATCTAACAAAGAACAAAAACACTACACTCTTGTTAAAAATCTATCCAGACTACTATCACATCTAACAAAAGTCATGATAAAGAAGAAATTTGCCCCCACTGTTTTCAGAGATTCACTAATAAAAATGCAAAACGTAATTTAGAGAAACATATTGAATTGTGCTCATCACATGAAACACAATGCATTAAAATTCCTGAACAAAACACTGTTTTAAAGTTCACAAATTTATCCTACACCCTACCCACTCCCTTCACCATATACGCCGACTTTGAATGTTTAATTAAAGATGAAGAACATATACCATGTGGTTATGGATATGTAATAGTAAATGAAAGTGGATCAATTCATTATGGACCAAGGATAGTTAGAGCATCCAACCTGTCTGAATCATCAAATTTAATAGAACAGTTTCTAGATGAATTAGATAAGCATGGAAATGAATTGAAAGAGGTGTTGAGAAGACAAGTGCCAATGCAGATTACAGTAGAAGAAGAAAACAAATTTAAAATGGTAGACGTGTGTTGCCTGTGTAATAAGAGCCTATTTGATCGTGTGCGACACCATTCACATTCAACCGGAAAGTTTATTGGAGCCGCTCATCAATCATGTAATCTTAATGCAAAGCAAGTAGAATTCATTCCTGTAATATCCCACAATTTCACCAGTTACAATTCCCACTTCATTGTTCAATCACTCAATAAATATAAAAAGAGAATAAGTTGCTTAGCTAGGCCAAGTGAAAAAATAATTTCAATAACACTAAATAACACTCTAAGATTTATCGATTCACTACAATTTCTGAATACATCTCTTTCAAAATTGGCAGAAAATATGTTATCAAATGCTTTCCAACTGATTTCAGCACATTTTCCAAATAATACAAATTTACTGTTGAAAAAACAAATCTACTCATAAAAATATATGGATTGTTTTGAGAAATTCGAAGAAACACAATTACCTTCCCGGGAAAATTTCTACAACAAACTAACCGATTCAGATGTAAGTGAGAATGACTATCAAAATGCTATAACTGTTTGGAATGCGTTCAACTTGAAAAATCTTGGCCAATTTCACGATCTCTACCTAACCACCGATATACTCTTACTTGCCGATATATTTCAATATTTCAGATCAACATTCCATAAAACCTACAGTCTTCATCCATCCCACTTTTATTCCCTACCACACTATTCATGGAATGCAATGTTGAAAATGACTGGTATTGAACTTGAACTTTTGAGTGATTCAGACATGCACCTGTTTGTAGAGTCTGGCATTCGCGGAGGTTTAAGTGTAATCCCCAAACGATATGCGAAAGCCAACAACCAATATTTATCTACATATGACAAAAATTCCAAAAACACATTTATAATATACTTAGATGCAAACAATTTATATGGTACAAGCATGAGTGAATCACTACCACACTCTGGATTCAAGTGGTTATCTAATGAGCAAATTCAAAATCTCGATGTTACAAAAATCTCAGATGAATCACACGTTGGCTAGGCTACTTCCTAGAAGTCGATCTTGAATATCCAGAAAGTCTACATGATATGCACAACCATTACCCCCTGGCACCAGTAAAAGCCACACCACCATCAGGAGGATATGAGAAATTTATTACAACCTTTGAAAACCGTAAAAATTACATTCTACACTAAAAAAATTTGAAACTTTGCATGAGATTAGGTATGAAATTAACAAAAATACACAGAGTGGTGCAATTCAATCAATCAGCCTGGTTAGAGCAATTTATATCATTAAATACTGAGTTGAGAAAGAATTCAAATAATGATTTTGATAGAGATCTTTACAAGCTATGCTCTAATGCAATTTATGGAAAAACGTTGGAAAATGTAAGGAAACACAATGATTTCAGGATTATAACTGATGAAAGACAACTTGATAGAGTGATTGCATATCCAAGAGTGAAAAACTGGTACAGGTTCAACACTGACGTTGTTGGTGTATGTCTAAATAAGCTTGAGGTTAATCAAAATCGTCCCATTTATGTGGGTATGGCAATACTTGAGTCGAGTAAAGCAATAATGTACAAATTCCATTATGATGAAATTCTAAAAATGTATCCCAATGTTGAACTGCTGATGTCCGATATGGACAGTTTTATGTATCTGATTCAAACACATGATATTTGTAAAGATATTAAAAGAAATTTGGATTTATTTGACACATCTAATTATCCAAAAAACCACCAATGTTACAGCACAAAACATAAAAAACAACTAGGAAAATTTAAGGATGAGTGTGGTGGAAAAATAATTTCTGAGTTTGTTGGGCTACAAGCCAAAATGTATGCGATTTGCATAGGTGATTTAGAGAAGAAGGTTGCAAAGGGAATTCCCAAGAGTGCAAATAGAAATCAATTGAGATTTGAAAATTATAAAGAGTGTCTGTTTGATGTAAAACACAAAAATGTAAAATCATCAGCAATTGTAAGTAAACTGCATCATGTCTATACTGTTCAACTTGAAAAACTAGCTCTTCAACCTCATGACAATAAACGTTTCATACTACCAAACCAAATTGATACTCTAGCTTGGGGCCACAAAGATATTCCAATAAGAAAATGTAAAATCAGTAAGCAGCAGCCATCACATGGAAAAGTACAAAAACTTTAAAACCTGAAAAACTTTCAAAAACTTTCAAATAAAAAATTTTTTTTTTTTTTGCTTAAATAGGTGTGTAGGTGTGTAAATGTGGGTACCTGCGTAGGTGTGTAGGTGTGTCAATGTAGGTACCTATGTTGGTGTGTAGGTATGTAAATGTAGGTACCTGCATAGCTACCTATGTAGGTAAAAAAAAAATTTATTATTTTATTTATACTTTTTTAAATTACTCTAATTATTCATTATATTTATACATACATTTTAAATTATACAAATACTTTGAATTTATCATTTTGTTTTGTTAAAAATATTATTATGTTTACATTACTTTTCTAACAATTCCACTCAATGGTGTATATTCATAGATATTTTCGTATATAATGAGACAGTATGCAGATGTATTTTCTGGGATATTTGCAGTTGTGTCAAATGAAAGTTTCACATCTAATGCACCTATGCACTTATTTTTGTTAGATTAATTTCGATTTTAGTAACAGCGGTGGTTTGAATTGCATTTAAATCAGATGAGGATCGAAGCAGAATCAAGTCTTGTTTTACATTCAAAATAATTTTTTATAGTCTTCCATGAAACCTAACCACATTTCCAGTGGTATACAAAAGCTAAATTTCTTTTTGTTTGCCCATCCATCTCGATTCCATCCTGCATTCTCCCATATACATTTATTTTGTGGCGTTTCACACAAGAGGTTTTTCATTGTTGTTGTCATGCTGATGTTACGTGTGCGATCAACTTTGACTCCACCCACCTCATATCTAATCTCATCTAATAAATAGGCTATTCCATTGTTCACTAATACAAAGTCAACTTCAGTATTGTCTGCTTTTTGTACTTTAATATTACCCTCTATTAGAAGATAGCTTTTACATGGTAGTGTGTACACATCCTGTTGATTCACATTGATACGAATTTCATCATTATTTTTGTATGTTTGTGATGCATATGGTGTGTGAGTGTGATACTCGAATTGAGTTATACTCTCATCAAATTGTACTTTCTCATTGAATATTGAATCAATTTGCATACCATGAGGAATTTGGTGATTCATAATTTTTGTTTATATTTTTATTATAAACTTAATAAAACAACTTTTGAATGGAAATTAACTCACGTTATGGCGTGACGGCCGTTTCGCTCTGTTGTCTAGAGCATCGTCAGATGACCTACAGTACACTGACTTAAGGTATGAGTTTGAGGGTTATGTATGTTGGAATGGCGGTGGGGTGGGGGGATGAGTAGGCGGGAGGTTTGAAATTGGGATTATTTTGTCAAATAGAGTATGTGAGAAGAAGTTAAGTTGATCATTTAAAATGTTGTCAGGTTCCTGCTTTGCACAACATCATAATTTTTATTATATACAAAAAAATCTAATCTTTGTAGTAGGTGTCTATTTTTAGGTGTAAGTAATTTCCTATCTGTTCCACCAGGTTGTTGTGATTGATGATTTTTTGTAAATATTAGCATATTTTTTATATTATAAAATTACTGTTTTTTTTCTTACATGTAAGCATACTGTTATTGTTTCCCCACGAAAGTTTACCACATTCCCATCCTGATCAATTATATTTATACAAATTTCATTTATTGTGTTTGTATTGATTGGCATGTACACCACAGTTGTGGGTGATTCAATTATTTTATAGCCGGGAGGTACAATTGTGTAAAACTCATGAATTGTGTGACCTTCACTGCGGTTATTGTACGAACTCTGTGCAATATTGCATTCTACACATATACTATTCACACGCATCATATGAACCGGTTTCGTTGATATATGCCATTTATTTTCTAGTAATTTTTCATGTTGAAATCCAAGTATTGGACCAATGCTATCCTTCATAGTTAGATCAATATCTTTATCTGCATACAGCTCACACTGTAGCATATTGTTGTTTGCTTTGATTCTCAGTTGACTGCTTGTCAGTTTAAGATGATTTCCAATATAATTTAGAATATCCTCCAATTTGTATGATCCTTCTGGTATTTCAACCACATGCCCATCATACACAAACTTATTGTTTACATTTGTTTCAATATTTGGAATTGTATTGTATGTGTACATGTTGACTAGACCCACTTCATAGTCAAAGCTATCCAATTCAACTGGTGGGACGATTTCACTAACCAATGGGTTCTCGTTTGCTGCTAGTGTAAACATAATCACTATATTTTTTATACAGCCACAATAGACACAGATGTCTGAATGAGTGCTCCATTTGTTGATATTTCTTGTAGTTGTATCAAACTCTTACATCCTGCATATATTTCATAAATTCAAGAGGTGGACTTAGATTACCAAAACTGTCAAAATAGTCGCATAGATTAGCATTTTTGAAGTAGCATGTCCAATGAGTGCCCTCACCAATTTCATTGTCCAGATTGATTACACCCAGTTCTAGGTGTTTGAGTGGTGTGTTTGGTAGTTTATCTCTCATATAAACTCCACGAAATGGCAAGTCAAGTTGTTTTGCATACTTTACTATATCTATATTTGATAATGGGGATTTTTTTTTAAATAGCTTTCAATGCACTCTCAACCTTCTTCTTCTTCTTCTTCTTTATACCACAACCTTTGTACGGTTTCAAATAGACACCTTTGCCGAGTTTCTTTCCTCCTCCACCAAATTTCACTTTTGCATTCATAAGATTTGTAACTAGATAGGCTGCTGACCGTAAGACTAGCATTGGGTGCTTTTACTCTTTCCCACGCGAGTGCTGCAAGTTTCCTATCAGCTTCTGTTCGATTTTGTGTTGGGTCACTATAGGCTATATCATGCTCTCGACACGCTTCATCTAATCTATTTATTCCTTTATCTCCTCTTGCTAATCGTTTTTTCAAATTTGTCCCTCCACCACAGAGCTGGTAGCCAGGAATATGTAGTTTGAGGGGCAGTAGATCAATTGCTTTATTAATTACGGAACCCAATATACCAGATCCCAACTTCTTTTTCACTGACCTCTTCTTTTTTGACAACTTCTTTGGAGTATTTTTTCTATTCATTTTTATATAGACAATTTTTTTCATACCACCTTTAAATAAAGAGTTATAACTTGAGAGACCCTTTACAGCCTCTCTATAGTTGGTAAGTAATTGTGGATCTGTTATGTGTTTCCACTGTTGTCTAACATCAATGTTTGGTAAGTAGAAATCTTTAACTGTATCTATTTGTTGTGCTAGAGTAATGGCATTTTGAAACAAGTTTATCATCTCTTCTCTCTCCAAGTCCAGTGTCTCTTTTCTACTCAAATGTCGACCAAATTTATCAATAGTCATACTTGTTTTTTATTATAATTCATGTTTGTAGATAAATTTCCTCTCAAACCATGCTCTAAAAAACCATGAATTTTCAGTTTCCTCTGAATATTTTCTATACTGATCAAATAGGTTTGGATCTGTCATTGCTCGCCACTGATCAATGTTGTTGAGATCAACCTTTGGAAGATGGTGTGCCGCAAGTGGTATCAATTGTAGGATATCAATTAAATTTTGCACCAATTGTTTCAATTCTTCATTGATATTTGCTCTTCTACTTGCATACAAATGTCATCCAAATTTATCAATAGTCATTTTTATAATACTAAATTACCACCTATAATGATACCGATTTCACGTAATTCTTCAATTATTGATGCAATTTCTGAATCATGACCAGTGTGTCCGGCAAGTTTTGAATTAATCAACAATTCCAATCTTTCACACAATTCATTTGGATTATCCCAATAGGTGTAGACGTTGCTCTTAGGTGTGGTTTCAATTTGCATATCATGTATTCCACTACCCAGTTTTTGTTCAACTCCTTTAACACGTTTAGGTGGAAATAAATATTTAATTATGCAAGTGTATTTGAAACTGGTATTTCTTTTCACACGTCCCAATGCATCGAGATGAACTCCAGTTAGTTCAAGTATATGTTTATAGTCGACTAGATCACCTTTCCTATAGATAAATGTATCTGGGATTGCTTTGAACAGCAGCTCTAGTAGACCCTGTGTAAGCAGGAATGATTTATTACCATCAATAATGATTTTTTTATCCTCAAACTTTACAACTTTGTTTCCAATAAGTGGCGTACCGATAATGGAGCGAGTGGAGCAGTCGCTCCAGGGCGCAAGGCTCTGAGGGGCGCACCGTTCTTGAAAGAAAATTGCCTTTTACTCACAAAAAATGTATTAATATAATGAAGGCCAAAAGGGTAAAATTCAACACAATTTTAAAAAATCGTATGTATACATTACTAAAAGGAACATTCATGTCAAATTTAAAAGAAATCGGTTCTCGCGTTTAGCCATAAACGCATTACAAACAGACAGAATGCAAAACGATCAAGTCAAAAGTAAATACTTCACGTTTAAGAAATATAAGAAAATGTTTATAGGAATGACTTGCAAAATGCTAAAAAATTAACTGCAAATAAATTTATAGAAAAGAGAAAAAATCCAAAACAAGCTGTTTGGAAATTGATAAAAGCCGAAAAATCATTCATCGGAGATTCGCATCTCTGACAAATACGGCGTAGTTAGAGGCGGGAAAAAACCACTGATTCATTAAATGACCACTTTATTAATATCAGCCCAATCGGGTGGTTGAGTGTGAGACTGATTTTTTTTTTTTGGGGGGGGGGGGGGGCATCGTAAGACACTTGCGCTCCAGGGCGCTTGAAACCTCGGTATGCCACTGTTTCCAATTTGCCATTCATTGATGGTGGGATTGAAGTGAACTCCATACAGATTTTGACCTTTTGTTGTTCTCATGTTCTCATAAAATTATCAATGTATGTACCTATACGTTTTCTAGATGCAACTTTCCGACTAGACTCTACTGTCTCTTCTACTACTTTCATCTAAATTACTGGGAACATTGGAGGTGTCTAAATTACTGGGAACATTGGAGGTTTCTAAATTGGAAACACTGGAAGAGTCTAAAAAACTGGGAACATTGGAAGATTCTAAATTGGAAATGTCTGTTGTATCTAAATTAGAGGCATCTAAATTAGTGGAGTTAAGAATGGGGTAGTCTTCCTCCTCCTCCTCCTCCTCCTCCTCCTCCTCCTCTTTCATTTCCTGTTTAACATCAAATAATTGTTGTTGTTGTTTAAATTGATGCAATGATTCGGTAATTGGTTTATATTGTTTCTGTAAATTTTCTTCTTCACTAATTGCATCATACGATAATTTTCGATGTTTTTGACGTATAGAGTCACGCAGCTGTTTTATATTATTCTTTACGGCCGTCAATTCTTTTAGATCCTTTTTCAGTATCATTTTTATAATAGGATAAATTTATCAAACCCTACTCTGTATCTCCCGTTATCCAGTGCACAATCTTTGTTTATGACTAGAAAATTATTATTATTCCATGCTTGAGCACACATTCTACTGAATTCATCCCTACTCAAATCCGGATGTACATGATCATGATATATGTGTTGTAGATTACGATTATCCTGTTTGAATATAACAATCAAATTACTGTTGTCTCTAATCAGTTGTTTAGGAATACTAGAGTACGTTTGACAAATGTAGAAACTATCGATGTTGTTGTGTCTACCCATACTGAAATAGTCTCGAATATTCTGTTGTTTTTCCATACGAATATCATCGAAAATCATAACTGAATTGGGGTGTGCATCGTTTGGGTGTGGTATTTCTTCATTATGCTGGTACAGATTGAATCCAACCTCGGCTACTTGACTCATAATTTCCTTGAGAAGTTGATACTTGTCTTGCTGGTGAGATTTGGTGAATACATATAAATGTGAAAACTTGACACCATTCTCGGCAAATAATAAATTAAAAACGGTATTTGTTTTTCCAACATTGGACGGCCCACACACAATACATCTTACACTATTTGGTAGAAGCACACTGTGTCTTATTTGTTGCGTTTTATTCAAATACTTGTCAAAGTTAATCAGTGGTAGTTTTGATTTGTGCTATTTTAGCTTCATTTTTATCAATCCATGATTTGTATTTCGAATCAAAGCCCAACCATTTCACATACAATTTATTGCCTTTCTTCTTTAGCACTCTTTCAATAAGATACACATCGGGGTACTTGGTTTTCTTCATTTCATACTCATAGAATGCACCCTTAATAATTTTATTGTTATCGTCTTTGAGGTGATAGGTGAAGGGAATGCTTGGTAGTACATTGTGTATGGTGAAAATCTCATGAGTATAGTTTGGTAGGTATCCTTAATCAAATATTCGCTTGTAACGAGTGATTCGAACCTTATCACCGATTTTAAACTTTTGTTTTGTAAGTTTGAAGGAGCGCAGGGTAGCCTTATCAATATTCATCAGTACATACTTTTCATTTTCAGTATTCACCTCACTCGGTTTCATGCGGGTGGTTCGATGAACAGTGTTATTGTATTTGTCTAGCAGTTTTGGAAGTAGGTTCAACCATTTATAATTTCCCTGTACAGTGAATTCACGAAACATGTGCTCTTTGAAGGTCCTATTGAAACGTTCACAGATTGCCGCCTTCTTATTACTGAAAGTACTATAGTGATTGATATTGTACATTTTGAAAAGTTTTTGGACAGCAGCATTGTAGAACTCTTTACCGGCATCAGTTTGAAAATTCTTTATCTTATTCTGTTCAAGTATTGGTTTGAGGGCGTTTGCCACATCATTACCCGTTTTACTTTTCAATGGTATTGCAAATGCAAATTTATTACTGTCAGTATGAATTTGAAATTTCTATTGATGTTACTGTAATTTGACATATCAACAAGATCGGCCTGGTACAGATCTGTTACACCTTTGATTTCTGTACGACATGTGGGAAAATTGTGTCTAACACTTGCGTGTAATTCTCGAGCAAGTCCCTCTCTTGTATTCATTTTTTATATCAGTGTTTTATACTGGAGTTAGATCTCCGCTAAAATTTCTGTTATAACCACCATTAAAACCACCGTTAAAACCAGCGTTAAAATTTTCGTTATAACCACCATTAAATTTTTAACCGTCGTTAAACTGAGCCAGAATCGGTACTGCTTTTAGCGAGGCGACCACACCCAAAAATTATATTTTTTTTTTTTCAATAAATTATGCTATTAAAATTCTATTATTATTTTCCCCAATTATTGATGCTAGGTTTGGTTAAGCTGGGGGGTCTCGTTGGGTTGGAAAGAGCGTGGGAAAAAACGTGTGAGCGTGGGAAAAACTTTATTTTCCAATTAATTATCATCGGAAAATGGTGTTCGATATATGAATTTGGGGTGCCTTGAAAAGCTGAACAAGAAAGCACCACCCATTTGATTTATCTTGAGGGGTTAAAAAGTTCAAATTTTTTTCGTGATTTTTAATTCCCGTGAAAATGGGAATTTTCGAGATTTGATAGATTGCGTTAAATCAACTTGGACTTACCTATGTTAGGTTAGGTTAGGTTTGGATGGGTTGGCTTAGGTTAAGGTTAAATTAGATCTGTGATGCTTTCCATGACGAAATACTTAATGAACAATCTAGTATTAAAACTGACACTGTATTTCACTTTTAAATAATGTTTTACTCACATATATTTGAGATGCTTGAGGAATGCATTTCACTTCTGAAAAGAAGCTTCGTCAGCCTGCCGCCAGGGGTTATGCAAACCAGGAATATATAAGCTCAAATGCAACACATGCCCCAAGTACTACATAGGACAAACAGGCAGATCATTCAACACAAGATATAAAGAACACATCAAAGCACTACATTCCACCACTGACTCAACATTTGCAGATCACTTAATCAACACTGGACACTCACACAATAACATCCAAACTGACTTAGAAATTCTACACACATTCCAAAAAAGCCACAAACTAAATACACTGGAGCAATATGAAATATTCAAACACCATAAACAAGATAGAACCAACGTACTCAATGACCAAATACAATTCAAATCAAACGCAATTTTTAACTACATAATGGCTGCTCATCCCAACCTCAACAAAGCATAACCCCTGGCGGCAGGCTGACGAAGCTTCTTTTCAGAAGTGAAATGCATTCCTCAAGCATCTCAAATATATGTGAGTAAAACATTATTTTAAATAAAGTGAAATACAGTGTCAGTTTTAATACTAGATTGTTAAATTAGAAGTTAAAGAAAAACTGTGATGGAATCGGCAGTCTCCCCTACTAATAATAATACTGTATATGGTTGGAAGTTATGCCAGTCCCTTACAGACTCGAGAGAGATGGGGTTATATAACCCGAGTCCTACGAATAGTTTGTATAATGGCGCATTCTAATCTATGTAACGCCGCAATCTCGAGCTGGGCTTCAGTTAGGGTTCACTGTAGCGTAGCTGATGCTGAGATTGATGAGACGTCCCACTCTCCCACCAACTTCCTTAATAGCCGTGCAATCCAAGTATCTGACCAGCTATGCAATGCGCGACCAATTATTGAATCCAAGCTTGTATTATAATTATATTTGTAGCAATTACGTCTCTGGTCCAAATTGATGTAAAAGTGCAAAACTGTCCCGCGAACCCAAATGTCTCATTTGACTTATATTTTTTTTATAATTCTTATTCATCTTATTTTCTTATTTATATCAAGTCTCAACATTTTCAATACATCTATGATAATTGTGAATGTATTATTCAATTTGAATAATTTTTTATTTCCTCTCTTGAGGTTCCTGAAGTATAAATTTGACTCGAAATTTCAATCTGAGCCTGTTTTATATGAGCCAATACTTCTGGTTATTTATTCAGTGGACAGTTCTGAATTCTCATTCCTTCTGGCTTGAATGGAAAATTGAGGATTGAAAAGAAAACTAGATTGTAGCTCAATGAAAAATCCATTTGCCGTTCTCATGACGTTTAAATTCAGTAGCGGATGAGATTTTGCGCCTTGAGCTCTTAAGACCCCATGGAAAATAAGGAATAACGGAGGAATGAATGATTCAGAAGCTAAAAGTGAGAATAACAGTGGACAATTAAATGTTAAATCAAACAAACTTTTTGATCATATTATACAAAAACCACAATCATTCTTCTAACCATAACACCGATCTAGGACGCCATTGAAGATGAGTCTCCATGACTCGGAAACGTTTGGTCAAAAAGTGAGTAGAAATATTATTTATTCACAATTATTGAAACTGACTGTTAGTCGTTGAATTTACTATAAAAAGTTAATATCAACAACGCAGATCGTTATGGAACAAGAAATCCAAAAATATAATAACAGTGACTTTAAATTAACTTCTCAAATCATTTTCTGATTCAGCTATATCATACATTATTGTCCTCATACAGGACCTCCAAAAAATAAAAAATCAGTGTAGATAGGTACTGTAAAATTAATTTTTCGGCAAAGAATCAGTAGTTTATTGAAATTTGAAACCATTCTCATATTCAGTGTCGTGAACTAATGAATCGTTCACTTATCATCCGTTAATTACATTCAGTGCTGCACCACTATAGAGGATTTGAAATTTTCATTTCGAAAGATTCTATTACGAACAACTATTCTATTACAAACAACTTTTAAATTGTATTTAATTATAATAGCTTCCAAATCTCACCAAATTTTAATTTCAAGAGAAATAAATCTTGGATTTTTTTCTTATTAGCATCTTTGGTTTGTTATTAGCGGAGCATACAGCATTTTTAGATGTGCCGTCTTTCAGTAGCCAATTGAGGAAATTTTTGAACTCTTTTGGAAGGCGGTCACATGTAGCCGACTTTAAGAAAGCAGTTTCATACAATCTATTTATGCAAGAATTCATATTGTTGACATCCTTCATGATTTCGTCCCTCATCTTCTCATCGCGTTCTTTGAGTGCCATGGACCTGGAAATAGGGAAGAACATTTACGAACATTTAACGGAATCGTCTTACGAAAATTTGGATGAACATTCAAACAAAATATTCGTTCTTGAGAGATGTTTGTTGATGAGAAGTCATCTTGCCAAAATTTCAATAACCATAAAAATTCTCTAAGTAAATGATATCGTTATTTGGTAGCTCGTTGCACAGAAGTTTGACTGCAATTATATTGAAACTCCTGTTTCACTACGGCTCATTGATTCACAATTGAACACATGCAATTTTTCAAGAGCGCAATGAAATTTAGCCTTTGAAAAGATTGAAAATTGTTTTTTGTGGACCAACTCCAACGCTCAGTTATATTTGTTTGATTCGAAAAAAGAGGGTGGTCTGTGAACCCGATTGCAAAAATGAAATTAAAGTCAATTCAAAATCAAGATTGATCCCGAATCTTAGCAACAGAACAATAATAAACACAAATCTAATTAAGCACTGGTAGTAATACCCTACCAAGACTAAACGTAATTAGAATACGAACCATCCACTTAATAATTCTACCGATAATACAGGATGTCCCATAAGTGAAGTGCCAAACTCTGGGAAAAGGTTATATGGGTCAAAATAAAGAGAAAAACACGAATAAATTTTTTTCCACAAACGCTTCGTTTACCAAATATCTGCCAAACTCTGGGAAAAGGTTATATGGGTCAAAATAAAGAGAAAAACACGAATAAAATTTTTTCCACAAACGCTTCGTTTACCAAATATCTGCCATTTTGTATATTTTACAAAATAATTGTTATCTTCAAATTTTTTCACCCGATCTTTATAAAACCCGGTAAGTATGTTTAAATAAAAGAGACCTACTTTAGAAAAAAAGTCAACTTGGTCCAATTTAAAATTTCAAAATGGCGGCCATTTTAAACCTTTAATTTAAAATGGCGAGAAAGCGGGAAAAATTACAAAATTTACTAGGAACAATTTTTTTTAGAAAGTTTTATTTCCAATCTGTCAACATGAAAATCGAACAAAACATAACCGAGATACATTGAAATGTGTGTCAAGAGGCAGAAAAACATCCATATTTGTTGTAAATAGCTCCAATCAGCTGGTTAGCTGATTAAAACCAACTGATTAAAAAACATGCGGTTGTTGAGTTGTTGTTATTATTGTTTTATTTACTTCAAACAAATATGATCAGGTTAGATTGAAATTATCTAAGTTTGTTCAAATGCCGAACCATAGTTATTCTAATCTCTCACCACCACACTTTTCATTGGATGTGAGGCGTCATTTAAATCAAGTGTTTGGAAATAAATGGATAGGGCGTGGGGGGCCCATCCCATGGCCTGCCAGGTCTCCCTTAATCCCCTAGATTTTTTTGTATGGGGCTATTTAAAAAATTTCGTTTGCCATACCCCTTGACATACCCCGTTGACAATATTGAGGATTTAAGGGAACGAATTATAGCAGGTTGTGAAGTGATAAGACAAAAGCCTGGGGTATTTGAAAGAATGAGGGAGTCGATGAGAAAGAGGATGGATTGTGTGATAGAAATGAATGGAGAACACATGGAACATTTGTTGTAATTTTTAACTTTTAAAAAGCTATCTTGTGTTAAGATTTTATTTTTTATTTAATTACAACTAATATGGATGTTTTTCTGCCTCTTAACACACATTCCAATGTATCTCGGTTATGTTTAGTTCGATTTTCATGTTTTTGGTGTTGACAGATTGGAAATAAAACTTTCTAAAAAAATTGTTCCTAGTAAATTTTGTAACTTTTCCCGTTTTACCGCCATTTTAGATTAAAGGTTTAAAATGGCCGCCATTTTGAAATTTTAAATTGGTCCAAGTTGAATTTTTTTCTACTTTAGGTCTCTTTTATTTAAACATACTTACCGAGTTTTATAAAGATCGGTTAGAAAAATTTGTAGATAACAATTATTTTGTAAATAATACAAAATGGCGGATATTTGGCGTTGGTGGAAAAAATTTTATTCGTGATTTTCTCTTTATTTTGACCCATATTTTCCCAGAGTTTGGCACTTTACTTATGGGACACCCTGTATAGTGGGAAAGAAAAATACCTTACGATAGGAAAATGTTATTTCCAATTTGAAATAAGATAACATAAATATGGAAAGACAAATAACGAAATTCAAAAATACCCATGATAACATTATTTTTTACTGGCTCCTACCAACTGCTCTATTTCCCTTATACGTTGCAGTTTCTTACCAGTCCACCAAAACAACTGTATTGTTACGGGTTCTAATGGCTAAAATAAGGCTGGCAACACTAAAGTTCACACTTGCACTTTATTTACAAAAATTAGTCTATTTACACACACTTATTGCAAGTTCAATTAATAGAGAAAAACAGATCAAATGACAAGCTAATACTTATTTTCAGTAATTATTTACAATAATTAAAGAACAATTAATTACAAGCTGATCAATAATAAAAGAAACAAGATTCCAATAAACTGTACAATAATGTAGAAAGAAATGATAAAAGAACAACTAATCACTTAAAAAACACAGTCCAATTCGTTATTTGACAGTCCCAAATAATATCACTTGACACAACGTCCTCAAACTGTAAGTAAGCTGCACAAATAGTAAACACTTGTCTCTGCACTTTACACTGAAATTGAGCGCTGTTTACTCCAACAACACTAGATTGTCTCTTACATGAGATCTGTAACACAATCTGTCACGCGGTTTGTAAAACTAACTAACTGGTTCAGGTGAGTTGTCATAGTTGTCATAATTCCAAGTACTGGCGGCTTCTAGATGCTTCAAGAAGGCCATGGAATATAATAGTAGAATACAACCTCGATTGTTCAGGAAGAATGTAGAATCGTCGAGAAGCTCAATTGAGTGCAAGGGACACAAATATAAAGAATAGGAGTAAGAAAGACATCTAACGAGAGAGAACAGGAAGATACAGATTACAAGTTACGTTTAAACGATGTACATAGAATGAGTGCATAAATAACTGCTTTGTTTGCTTTTGTAACAGTATGAAAACTTTCGGTACCGAAAATAATTCATCTAATAATAATCTAAACCAAACCTCAAGCCAACCTTCATATCAATTTTGTGAAATATCTACCCATCATAGTTATTCCTACTCACCCAATATTAATTTTTTTGTCAAGTCCCAGATTTTTCTTCATGCTCCCATATTTGGAGACTCTGTCGAGTATGCTTTGAACAACGCGGTCAATACTTTCTGCTGCTTTTTTGTTTTTCTCCTTTTCATCGCTGCCGATGGGTTGGATCTGCGGAGCTGGTGTTGGCCGTTTAGCTGGATAATAAACCCCAGTGTAGCGATTTTGTTTGATTATTTTCTGATCTAGTGTTATTGAAGTTTGATTTTGTCCTACAGCAATAACAAACTTTTCGAAACAAGTGATCAAAAACATACATGTCCACATACACAATGGATGCTTCATTTAGCAATCACCGATTCAATTCTGCATGGTTAAAATTACTTAAGAACTAAGACAAGTTCCTACATCATAAAAATATTATTATCGGCAGTTCCAAACTGCACACCTGTTCGACGATTCAATATGATGAGGTATCACATGGTTTGTGATTAACAGATGATATCAGATCATTCATACTTATGCAGGGTTCATATAATTAGTGGATTTACTTTTCACTAACCCTAATCCCAATAATTTATTGTGTTTGTGGTATTTGATACATGAATGAAGGAGTACTGTAGAAAGATTTCTTCTATCATCTCCCATAAATCATTCCACTCGCGGAGTTGTCTGCTGCGTTTGAGAAAAAAGATTTAAATTTAGCGATTAAAATTGTGTCAAAACTTAAATACTTCACCAGTATCGATTCAAATATTAAAGAAATGAGACAAAAACAAGGTATTTCTAGTTGAAAGTTTACCTTCACTGTATCATGTTACATATGATAGAACATTTTTTTTTTCAATTCAATTCAAATTTTATTCAAACACACACAAAATACAACAGAAAACAAATTTACAATACAACAGTACAATAGTATAATATACAAAACAGAAACACAAATACAAAAACAAATGGCTATATGGTGGGGTGTGCTGAAAAAAAAGAAAGGAGGAGAAATACCTAGCCAACTATGGTTTCCCATGTAATAGGCAGGTAGAGGGCAATAAGAAAGGAGTGAAAGGGAGTGAAAAACGGGGAAAGCAAGGAGGAGAAAGAGAAGATAAGCGAAAAAGGAAGAAAAATAAAAAAATGGTAAGCGAGTCCACCGAAACTTGAAAAACACAAAGCTACAGAAAACATGGCATTCAAAGTAAGAGCAGAAATCCTAGGTCTCACATATCGATATAGAAGAAAAAATTACTGTAGGTCCAGTTTTTTATATCAAGTTTTGTTTTTTTACTAATTTTTGAGTTGATGAGGAAGTGGTCCGGGATAAGGTTTATTAATTTAGTACTAATGAATATCAACTGCCTCCTTATACATTCAATATTAGTGTTGTAGGTTAAATATTTGTTAGCAGTGCCCCTTAAATTATAGTTATTACTTATGGAGTTCAAAGTAAGCGGAAATTCGGATTTATATTTTATTATGTATTTAATTACATCTTTTATATACAATTGTCTTATTGTCATTACCTCAAAATCGCTAAAAACCATATCAGTTGGGTACAATCTAGGTTTATTTAGAATGATTTTAATTATCAGTTTTTGCGTTACAAATAATTCATTAATGTGACAATTGAAACAGCCCCCCCAAACAATTATGCCGTACTGCAGAATTGATTTCACCAGAGCATGATATATCATTTTTAAGTGTTTTTTATTAAGAATTCTATTTAATTGGTAAAACTTGAAAGATAAGTATCTGATTCTTTTACAGACGGATTTAATATGAACATCCCACTTAAGGTGATCATCAATTATAATTCCCAAGTATTTAATATTAGAGACTTTTTTTATTGAGGGACAATCACAATTATTGGAGTTAGAATTGCACCTGGAGTGGATTTTCAATGCCTGATTACCGATGGGTTGCCCTATTCCATTTACTGAAAACGTTATGTAATTAGTTTTATCAACATTTAAACATAAAGTATTTTCATCTAACCAATTTTTGATGGTTAACATGTTTTCTTCAGCTATGGTATGAACTTCGTTCCAAGATTTACCGTGGAAAATAGCTGCAGTGTCATCTGCGAAGGATATCAGAGTTGAGTTAATAAGTCTTAATTTCAAGAGATCATTGACATAGAGTATAAAAAGGATGGGAGATAGCACACAGTACCTTGAGGAAGACCATATGCAGTTAGATTTTTGACACTAGTTTGACCATTAATGGTTAGCGACTGAGTTCTATTACTAAGGTAGCTTTTAAATAAGTCAAGGGAGACACCCCTAAAACCATAGGACTCTAGTTTATGGAACAAGGTATTATGCGGTATTGTATCAAAAGCTTTGCGGATATCAAGAAAGACAGCAATAGTTTTCATGTTGGAATTTATTCTATCGGATAGGGTGTTAGTGAATTTTATTAGAGCATCTGATGTGCTTTTACAATTTTGGAAGCCAAATTGGTTATTGTTGATTATTTTGTGTTTATTTAAGAAAGACACAAATCTTGACTTTATTATTTTCTCCATTATTTTTGCTAGATTTCTAATGAGACTAATCGGTCTATAATTACAGGGATTTGTGGGGTCACCTTGTTTGAAAAGGGGTTTTATTTTAGCAGATTTGAGATGATTAGGAAAATATCCCTCTTCAAAGCATCTATTGAAAATGAAAGAGAGCGGTTTTGATATAAAATGAGCTATTTTCTTTAATACAATATTGCTTAAATTATCGATTCCGGGGCTGCAATTGTTCTTGAGACTTTTAATAATGGCTTCAATTTCGTGAGAGCTGGTCGGCCTCATAAAGAAAGTGGAATCAACCCGGTTTGCCCCATTGTCATGGGTAGGAACTGCTCCATATGGATTATTAAGGGTATTAATGCTTTCAGCCTGTAATTTACCAACATTTGTGAAATAATTATTGAGAGAGTGAGCATCTAGTCCAGTACTCTTGTCCTTCTTACAGTTTTCACCAATAACTTCGTTTATGCACTTCCACAACTTCATGCTGTTGTTATTGCAACCATCTATTTTCAATTTATAGTAGGTTTCCTTTGCAAGGTTGATGATTTTATTCAAAGCATTCCTATAGACCTTATACTCATTCTTCAAATCATTGTTATTGGGATCTCTTCTCAGTCTAGAATGCATCCTATCTCGCGTGTTTATGGATCTTATAATGCCTTCAGAGATCCAGGGTTTAAGGGGACGAAGTCTATTTGGTATCTTTTTTTCCTTCTTGCATTGATCGATTAAACAGGTCAAACGATCAACAAATTTATCCATAATGGTATCAATACTATCATTCATGGCATAGATGCTATCCCAATTCTCATTCCCTACGTGTTCCAAAAGGGCATTATAGTTTAGTCTAGTTATTGTGTTTATCAATACGTTTCTATTTTCTCTTGGAATTTGTTTAGAATCCTTAACCAAGTTCAAGACAACAGAGAAGTGATCAGTTACTGTTGTCTTAAATATAGCACCCTTCATATATTTAAAATTATTGTTCGAATTCTTGAAGAAAATATGGTCTATACAGGATTGGGTTGTGTTTGTGACTCTGGTATCACCATTTATATAAGATTTGAAACCATTACTATTGAATATATGCAAATAATCTTGAACAGGAACACTAGTTGAATGCGTATTGATATTCATGTCTCCAGCCACACATACATCTATCCCATTAGGAATGTTATTGATTTTATCGCTCAAACTATTTAGAAAATTCTCAATGTTACGATTACTAGGGGACCTATAGACACCAATCACCTTAAAAATATTACAATCTATATTCAAGTCAGCACTTATTACATTAGCATCGGAAATATCGAGTGAGACTTCACTGAAACTTATGTTATCTCTTATGTACATGCACAAACCATCGCATTTATTCTGTTTAGAATATTTGTTTATTGCTGTATATCCAGGAATGTTGAAAATAAAGGGCATATCAGCAGTCAACCAAGTTTCCGTTAATATTATAATATGAATATCAGTTTTCAACCCATTCAGACAACAAATAAATTGATCAAAATTAGCATTCAAACTGCGTACATTCATAGACAAAATATTTAAACATTCAGCATCATTATTCCTATCAAAGTGAGGATGATAATTGAAATAATCATCAATTACGGCTGTTTCGTTGTCAATTTCCAAAGTATTAAGAATCTCATCAGTGTCACTCATAACTTATTCTTTCAAGTTTGCTGCTTCTTTCCTTGTTCCATTTTTTTAGTTCCATGTTATTTATTAATTTCAGTTTATTTATTAGTTTTTCTACCGCATCTTCTACCAAGCTGTTTGTTAGATATCTGAAAGTTGTAGTGTGTCGAGACAGCGCAACAATCACATGAGGCATACTGTTATAGATTTCATTCTCCTTATAATCAATCCTGATTAAAATAACATTTTTTGAAGTTAAACCTTGTGCTTCATGTATTGTGTGAAGTGCAACATCTTCTCTCCACTCTATAATATCACCAACCTTATGCTTCTCCTCTTGGGTGAATGTTAATATTAAAGTGTCGGGTTCTATCTGGTGGTATTCCCCATTCTGTAAGTAGGCAATATTGAGAGAACTCTATTATTAAGAGTGGTGATTTTTTCATAGACTGTGGAAAGGGCAAAGCAGACATCAATAGGACATCTACGAGTTACCGTTAGCCTTGCGTAGGGTTTACAGAATTCCGAAATTTTATGCCATCTTGTAGCAAATGAACTTCTCTCAATATAGGGTATTTGCTTTGCGTCACCAACTACAATGATTTCAGAGGCTTTACTCAAGGCAGCAATAAATCCTATGTAAATCTTATGCGTGCATAAGTAAAGCTTCATCGATAAAAACTTTATTATATGTTTTATTTTTGTTTTGATTTATTATAAATGAGCCAACAGTCCTGTAATCCAAATTAAGACTGTTTTTATGTTTCTGACCATACATTCTAATGACAGTTTCACGGATAGCTCTAATACCTGCACGTGTTTGAGTAAGTATAAGATCTTTTCCTGGCTCATGTCGCGAAACTATAAAATAAGACTTACCACAGCCTGGGACACCATCATACCATTTTATTTCAGGTAACTTACATTCCCGGAAACTTATTCTATTTATAGTTTTTATTAATTCACTATTTAGCATGAGGGTGGTATTACGCGTTACTAAAACATATCTTTCACTAGTAGAAAATTTCAAAGTATCCTCCTGAAATTCGACATAAGTTCCATCCCTTTCTAGGCAATATCCCATACGGTATCTAGAGTTTGTTTTGAATAGGAATCTTTTCAATGAATTATCATATATGTTCATCTTGCCTTTCAGGATCCTTGTTAGAACATTGTTTCATTGTTTCAATGATGATCTTATTTATTGAAATATAGTTTTGACAGAAGTAATTTCTCGCTCAGCTCACTTCGCTCACCCAGTTCAGAACTCGCTAGCAAAGGAAGTCAAATACCTATTTTCTGGGAAACTATTTATTGACAGGAGTTCCAAACTATTTTACTGCATTTAGCTCTGCTACTTTGCTCGTAAACTCTGAAGCAGTGGAAGGTTAATGTTTGAGCTCATAGCAAAAATATGAGCATAGCTGTGGAATTAAACACATGCTGTGGACTGGGTTAAGACACAGTGGTGTAGCGAGAAATAAGTGTATCAAAAATCATTGATTGATCGAACATGGCAGTTTACTCTTGACTCTTGATTCCAGTACCGGAGCTCCTTTTTGCAAGCCTCTAAGGAAGAAATTTCCCCAAAACCAACGATTTTGGTCAATTGAATATGAACTATGGATTGGAGCCAAGCAAGCTTGAAGTTAGGTAGCTTGAATCTTGTGTAAATCACTAATACCCCCCTCGCCTAAATGAACGCTGAACTCTGGCTAGACAAAACCACAGACGAAAGAACTACAACCTGTGACAAAAGCTAGCGAGGTGAGCCTGCCGACCTACTTTAAAACCATTCTTATGATTATCTATACTAGACTTATTCTTTTGAAAAACTTATTGCTAAATAAATTTCAAGATAATAATATAATATTAATAATATAATAATTCTAGTATTATTATGATATTTTAATATATCATTAAGTAGCTATTTTGTATAGCTCTAGGTGTTTTTTATTTTTTCACATTTATTAATTCTATTTAATTACATAATATGCACTAACACATCCAACTTCATTTTTGAAAAATATTTCAACTAGGTATTATATAGCATTTAAAAAAAATAATATTAACAGACTCATATACCCCAACACATGGTTTTTTATAGTGGGGTTTTCTAAAGGTGAATTACTGATATAACATTTATTCTGTATTTATGAAGTTTAACTAAAAAGATTTTGCAGTTATTATGTGATTGATTGAATAATAAATTTTGATTTGATTTGATAGTAGCTGCCTCTATTCAAAAGCAGAGTCTATCAAACAAATAATGCATTTCTCTGAGCTCACAGAGCGACTCTTCAGCTAAACATAATACACGTCCACTCATGACCTAGATAATTTGTTTTTGGTTTCTTTAATTTTTTTCTCTCATTTTTGCTGCAGATGAAATAATTTTTGTTTCATTTGCAGTCAACTCGGAATCTTGGAATACTTACTTCCAGTCTTATTGAATTCAAGCTCAAGTTTAAAAAGCTACATCTCACATCACGAATTATTGACAATGAAGTGGTATTTGATTAAAAGAGCGAAAAGGATGTTTCTGTTACAAACTCATTTCGTTCTGCAAATACTCATTTGAAAGCTTTCCGCGAAGGTGACGGGTGTCCAAGTCTAATGGAATGGATTGAAATTATTTACAGATCGATAGAACAGGAGAAATTACTTCAAGAAAACAAAGAAAACCGAGGAAATAGGGTACGGAAAAGCAGGAGAGGAATCACCGGCTCCAGCTCTGTAACTTGTCTTTTTCTATCACTCTTCCATTTTCCGCCTCTGTTGACGGAAGCGACCAAAAAAGAGAGAGGGGAAGAGTAGAGGTATCAATGATCCCCCGTTATTGAGGATGAAGCGAAAGCAAACTTAATTTCCCGACGTTGAACAAGATTTGAATCGCGGGAAATATCTTCTTCGAAATAAACGGCTGCTCTGAAAACAATACGGCGAGCGAGTAATATCTGAACAGACTCTCAAGAGATCGTGGACAGACTGGAAACAATTCATTTGACTAACGTAAACACCTCCTACAAAACAAGCATCTCATTAACCCGTCCATTCGTCGAATCAAAACATTTTGCCAGCAATTCGTTTTGTATCTTTAAATCTACTAACGGTTTGAAATCTCTCTGCCAAGAACAACACAAAAACATTTTGTAGCTATGACGTTCAGAGTTCAAATCAAATAAATTAGAGGTCCAAGCTGGAGTGCCTCAGGGGTCAATACTAGGTCCATTGCTTTTTTTTTGTTATATGTCAACCGTTTACCTGAAGAATTAATTAGTGGTAGAGCCCTCTTATTTGCAAACGATACATCACTCATTTTCAGCGATTCCATCCTAGATAATTTAAAAATAAGTGCCCATATAGGTGTGCAGTCCATTGTCCAATTCTTAAGTCAGTTTAAATTAACAATAAATAGTAAAAAATGCCAATACCTTCAATTCAAATGAAGAAAGGGCTATAAACGTGTTTGTAAACGATAATCAACTAGACCAGGAAGAAAAAATTGCATTTCTAGGAGTTTTGTTGTGTAGACGATAGACCTGGGCTCCATAAATTGAGAAAATATGTTGTAAAATTTCATCTGGGATATTTGTCCTACGACAGCACTAGATTGAATAACAAAAAGTTAATTTTTACAGCATACCATTTGCTCTTACTGTAACATATTAGGTCATCTGATAATTTCATCTGGGGTATTTGTCCTCCTACAGCACTAGATTGAATGACAAAATGTCAATTTTTAAAGCTTACCATTTGCTCTTACTGTCACATATTAGGTATGCTATCTTAGTATGGGGTAGTTCATCAAATAAAAATCTTGATAGGGTGTTTAAGATCTAAAAGAAAGCGGTTAGGTGTATAGAAAGAGTAAATAAATTAGATTCATGTAGACCGTTGTTCAAGAGACTTGGTCTCCTAACTGTACCCTGCTTATATGTGTATGAAGCTACTTTATATGTAAAAACGAATGATATTAATCAAAATCTTGATGTACACGTTTATAATACAAGAAGCCGAGGAGATTATCACTTGGTGAGTCACAATAGTAGCTTATTCAAACAAAAACCTAGTTATATTGGTAGAAAACTCGACAAGCTACCGCAGTTTTAAACAGTCTTGAAAATATAGAAACATTTAAAAAACAATTAAAAAATATTTAGTTGATAAAGCTTTTTATAGTGTACAAGAGTTCCTTCCAAATCAAAATTAAGCCTTACCTCAACTAATTGATATAGTAATTATAGTATCTAGTGTGTTATTGTTATCTGACTTGTCTTATACTCCTTAACTCCTTAATCTACAAAAAAAAAACAAAGAGTTCGAGACCCATACTAGTTAGACCGTTGGTGCTTTCGGATTGCACTAGTAATACAAATTATAAGTTCTCTATACTATAGTAATACTGGTATACTTATAATAAAAATTGTTAATAATAATGCAATTGTTGAGGGTTCTATCACTAAAATAATGCTGGCAACACTTAAAATTAACACTCGAACTTTATTCACACAAATTCTTTACAACAATAATAATTCAATAAACAACTGAACACTTGACGAGTGTCTGTCACGGTATTTGATCATTTTCTTTGTAGTGGTGAAAGTGATATTGTGGAAGATATCCATAATGAATAATAAGACGAAGTTGTCACAGCCACATTTATTAAAAATATAGAGATACTAGTTTCGGATATTACTCCATTATCAATCTCAAACAAACTAAAACTAAAGTACAGAGCAGCTTAATGTATTAAACTAAACACGGAATGATACTATTGGCTAAGGGATAGGCTGGCCTTCACGCCCACTAGTGGGAGGTGCAACAAGCAAAAATAAGAATCAAATCAAGAACTAAAAACCGTGAACATCCAGAAAGTAACAAAGAAGAACCATACACAAGTAAATTGGGCTAGAATTGAATCATTTTTAAATTAGATAATTGAAGCTCACTGAAATGTGGGTCAGACCGGAAGAAGTTTCAAATGTAGAATTAACGAACATATTAGGGATTGGAAAACCCAAAAAGGGGACTCAAATTTTGCAGAGCATCTTATTAATAACGGACACAAGTTCAAGGCTGAAGAAAATGTTGAATTTCTGCATTTGATTGGCAACGGCAGATAATTGAACATTTTAGAAGCTTTGGAGATAACTAGGTTGATAAAAAACGATAACAATACTAGTTTAAATGATCAAATTCATTTCAACCAACTCAATACAACCAACTTGGCTTCATCATAATTCTGACCTACATTTTAATAACGGCACTTTCATGTCTTTCTAGGTTGATCTTGACTGCATTTCAGTTAGCTTCAATTTTCTAATTTAAAAATGATTCAATTCTAGCCCAATTTACTTCAGTATTGTTCTTCTTAGTTACTTTCTAGATGTTCACGGTTTTTAGTTCTTGATTTGATTCCTATTTCTGCTTGTTGCTCCTCCCACTAGTGGGCGTGCCTTGTTATGACCTTCTGCCAATCAGAAACCGTCAATGAAGGCCAGCCTATCTCTTAGTCAATAGTATCATTACATAAAGCTGCTCTGTACTTGAGCTTTAGTTTGTTTGAGACTGATAATGGAATAATATCCGAAACTAGTATCTCTATATTTTTGATAAATGTTGTTGAGACAACTTCATATTATTATTCAGTACTTGATAATTATAATAATAGTACTGAGTATTCTCCCTTGAAGAAGAATGTCTACTGTCAAAGATTTTACCACAAGGCTAAACTTATTAGTTTTTTATGATTCTTTATTCATTCATTTTCGACAACAATGAATTCACAACTTTCACAAAATCAAAGTCACAACTTTTCCTGACTCATTCTTGTCCACTTTAGCTGTTATTCTCCTCAATACAACTCTTAAAATAGTATATTATGTTACTAGGCTGGAAAGTAACGTTGTGCCGGTCGAGCATATGATAGTTTATGCACGAGGCGAAAGCCGGCAAGAACCGGCAAAAGTTTACAGCCGTGTAATGTACGATATTTTTTGTTATCTATACTATTATAAAAATGAGATGGTGTCTGTCTGTCTGTCTGTCTGTCTGTCTGAACATCCATCACGCCTAGAATACTTGACTGATAAAGCTGAAATTTTGCATAAAGATTGTCTGTATACCAAGGAAGGACATAGGCCTATTTAAATATTTCAATAGTTCTTATAAATAATAAATAATTAGTAAAATTACAGACCTAACCTATGAAACTTGACATCCATTGATTGTCCGAACAATAATGCTCCTATTTGAATGCCATGTGAAGTTGAACATGCTAAAAAATTGTTATTCACGGAGAACGGCGCGTTGGTCTATTGGCTAGCGAGCCTGCTTTTCACCCAGAATTCGTTGGTTTGAATCTGACCGGGGTGAAATTTTTTTGACAACTTTCAGCATTGATTAATATTGTATTCATATTAATGTTGTGATCAAAATCATATGATTATTGTCAGACTTATTAGAGGCTTTGTGATATTCATACCATATTATGTTGAAAGTATGATCTAGCTCTAGGATGATAAAAACATAGAGCCGCCCCAATCCATCAGAAATGAATCCAGAATTTTCTATCAGTAACCTCATTTAACTTGGACGAAAATTTCTATCTATAACAAATAGGCCTAACAATGTTTCTAGGGTTCTATGTCAAAGATAACATGCAAAATTAATATAGTAGGTTTTGAGTTTTATATATCTTTAAAATTCCCTCTAACAGTTAACGTGCACGCAGTGATTAGATATTTCACACAAATATCCTTAGCCTCAACGGGATTCCTGAGACCCCGTAGCGAAGCACGGGTGACCTGCTAGGTACAACGATTTTCTAATAGTACTGGGTGGCTCAAGCAATATAAATGAACCTAATCTAAAACATCTTTCTGAAATAAATGAAAAAATTAAAGAGATTGTGCCACTCAGCCAAAAAACTAATGTAATAATAAGTACAATTCCGTATAGGTTTGAAAGGCCAGAGCTAAATGAAGCCATTAAGTCAACAAATAAATCTATTCATAATACAATCAAAAGCCTAAAAAATAAGAATTCTAAGCAGTTGGGGATTTGTTTTCTAAATGAAAGGCTGAAAAAACAAAACTTCACTAATCATGGTCTACATCTAAATCAATCTGGCAAAGTAATATTTTGTAATAGGCTGGCAGAGCTGATTGAAAGTCGTTTGCAATCTACTGTCAATAATTTTCCTAAACAATCATCTAACGAACCTTTTTTAGTAGAGTGGCTCAAAACCGGGAAGGAAAACTAGTACATGATAGAAAGGGATGATACAATCAGCTGGATAATATGCGAAACATTCAAAAGCATTCAAGACAATTGAATCAGCTGCTCTATTTAGATTCTGAATTTGATGGGCGAATTCCCAGATATAAACCAAAATAATGATAGCCTAGCGCAATCAGCTGGATAATATTCGAGACAGGTATTGAGTCATAGGTAATAGTAATGTAATGAGTTGACTGTATCTATACATATAATATATATATGTGAGTCAACGGAGAAATTTTGCCGCACTCCATATGTTTTTTCCCATCTTGTACGGCTATTAATAAGGCCCTATTTGTCAGCTGATTTTTCCGATCTAGTACGGAAATGAGGCACTTTCCATACGTGGCAAGTCTATCAAGTCTATATACTTTCTATCAAGTGTAACAAAAATGTATATTGGAATTTGTGACCCGGAAAAAAGTGATGAATTTGACGGAAATAGAAACCTGATATTTCAGCAGCTGACTTCAAGAGTAGTATCTGACAACTTTCCACATCATCTCTCTGGGGAAATTGAGCCGAGTCGACTTACAATACAGCAGAGGATATCCAGAACGCTGGTGATTAGACAAGGCGAAAACATATTCCAGATTGAGGCATTTGATCAGCAGCTGAGATATTTAGAGAAGAACTGAAAAGAGGCATGGGTCATAAATAATAAGAGAATGGAGAAGAAGAAAAAGGAGAAAGGAAAGAATGAAATGGTGGAGAAGGAACAAGAAGAAGGAGTAGAGAAAGGATAACGGTAGGAAAAAGAAGAATTGAAAGATGATGAAGAAGAAGAAGAAAAAGAAAAAAGGAGCAAAAAGAAGAACAAGAATATTAAGAGAAAAAGAAGTGGAGGATAAAGGTAAAATAAAAGAAAATGAGAATAAAAATTAGGATTTTATGAGAAGTATGAAGAGGAAGGACGATAAGGTAAAGGAAATAATAAGAAGGGGGTAAACAGAAAAGGGGATCAGGAGAAAAGTATAAGAAGATATAGATATAAAGAAAATACGATATTTAGATTTGAAGAAGGAGAAGAAAGAAAAAGGAATGGGGAAATAACGTGGTGGAGGTACAGGATGAGTATTAGAATAGAAAGTCGAAGAGAAATAGAAAGGAATTGAGAAGATGGAAAAGTAAGAGATAGAGAAGGAAATTAAAGAGATTAAGAATTGATAAGAGTGATGAGAAGTTGATGGGGAGAGATAGGTACCGAAATGAGTGGAAAAAGGAAGGAAGAGATAAAATAGGTGAATAGAATGGAAGGAAGAAGAACGCAAAAGAATCGCCTGATCCCTCAATTATCTCTTTCTGGGACGATTAGAGAAGTTTCTCTTTATCAGTAAAACAAAACCGACCGACAACTGCCTTCTAATACCCTTACAAATCCAGTTGAAATCGGAGATTAACTTGGTAAAGTCCTGATTAATGAATATTCGACCTAAACGTCACCTAATTATCAATCATTTGTCTCAATGAGATTGGTCGGGACAATTGCTGAATTGTGAACAAAAGTAATAGAGACTCAATTTTCCCAAAACAGCTGAACTTCTACTAAAATAGTTTTAATTGTATTTTTTTGGATTATGAAAAGTTTTTTGAAGAGTACATTCAAAGCTCCCACCCCAAAACCTGAAAAACAGATTGCGTGTAAGAGAAGTAGAGCTTTGCTATCTCAATGTTATTCAGTTGTTTTATTTGTAAATAAGGAATCTCAGTTTCAAACACATGTTATTTATATGAGTATCCCATCTCAAATATGGATCAATCAAAATACCTGAATATTTAACTTGGTCTTTCTTTTGGATATCAGGGCAAGGGCAGAACTTTGATAATTACTTTGGATACTTTTAGTGTACATGGTTGAGTACGTACATTAGGCGAAAAAGTCACAAAGAGTCTTCTACTCGTGTAAAGTGTTAATAAATGCTAAGCCAAGAATAAAAAAACTTCAGTTCACTTTCTGCAATAATTCTTACGTGGTCCCATGAGTCTCCAGTAAAAGAGCAGTGTCATCTGCAAATGATATAATTTAATGTTACAATTACCAATATTTAATTTGAGAAGATCATTTATATACAGTTGGAACAGAATGGGAGATAAGACTGACTCTTGAGGTAACCCTTTAAGGGCCACTAGAGTATAACACTACCACTGTACTGGACATTTTGAACATTTTTCGTTGTGAGCCCTGATGTTTCCAGAAAGGCATCGATTTCACCCCGAGAACCTTACTCAGTAACTGTAAGCAACTGTAAATAATCTGAATAATCAATTAAATTCAATTAATTAGGACTTACGTTTTGTGAAATAATCGCTTGAACAAAGTATTTAGGAGTCACTCTGGATCCACATTTAAGGTAGAATGAGCACATAGATAATGTGTGGCAAAATAAAATTTATTATCTATAAATTCTACAAATTAAGCTTGCTCAAAGATAAATGCCTAATTAGAATGGTCTATCTAGCATATGCACAGTCAATCTTTCAATATGGCATTAGAGTATGGGGTGGTGCATGTAATACGCATATTAATAAAATAAATAAAATTCAAAAAAGTATTTTAAAAGCAGCTTTTGGAGTGGACAGACGTTACCCTAGTCACAGACTTTTGTGGAATTTGGAGTTATGTCAGTTAGACAGCTGTATGTGAGAAATCTTATCAAATACATCAGCAAGCATAGAAATCTCTTCACCCCACATCAAACTAATTACACTTTCCGATCTGCATCAAGATATCTTACTCCTAGAACAAATTTGACTATTTAATTACACATCGAACAAACTGATTAATATTATTCCTGATCATTTTATAGCAACCAAACCCACAAAAGCACTTGAAATAAAAATTGAAAATTGAATCTAAACCGAAAATGTTACAGCTGAAATCCTTTAGTTTTGATGTTTTCCTCTGTTAATATTAGGCACTTCTTACAAGTTGTTACCTCTCAAATTCTTTACTTTTATATATTGTTTCAAACTCTCTCTCTTTTGAATTCTTCAATACTTCAGAAAAAGTTAATCATTGAATTTTTCCATTTCATTACTACATACTTACATTATTTTATTACAATATTAATTTTATTATAATTATTACTAAACTAGAGATCAATAATTATTTTTAATCGTATAAAATTACTAACTCATTCACTACGTTTAAAGCTCTTATTTATATAATATTCAAGTAGTCTTTCTTCTTTCTTAAAATATCAAATATTTTTTTTATTTTCTAGCCTACTCTTCTGTATCATTCTCACTAGATTTCAATACCTTTTATCTTATTTTTTTCTTTCCTTTTGACGTCTTACGTTTCTCTCATTAATTACTGATAACTCGCTGCCAGCGCCCAAACATTTGTTTTGCTGGCAACGCCAATATTAAGTTTAATTGTCTAGCTGTGAAAGCTTATTCATTTTTTATAATTTTGCTTTTATTGGCAATAAATCTGATTTGATTTGAAGAGGAATGTCAGCGAACACATAAGACACATAAGACCATTGGTCTTATGGGTTCGTTGAGGAATGTGTATAAGTTAAAAAATACAGATGTTGCTGCAGCCACTAACATAATAATCAATCGAGATACTATAGTTTTGACTGTGACGTCATTTTCAATCTCTATCAATCTAAAAGTAAAATACAGAGTAGCTCAATGTGAAATTTTCTCTTCTAGACAAATACTGTTGGTTCATAGACTGTAAGCATCTCATTGGACGTACTCCACGTTGAAGGCCTGTCATTGGTTCACTGAATAAAGTTTGGAAGAAGCTTTGTGTCACACACACCTACTCTCTCTTATTATATAGATGAATATCTACCACCATATCACCATTACCAATACCAATCCCAAACAACAGACATTCTTCAACGAGCATCGAACAACTTAAATAAAATGACTCAATTGAAAATAGATACATCGAATCAATAAATTATAGAGCTAAGTTAATCAAATACCAGTTTACTACAAAAGTTGCTTTTTAAATACAAAGTAATGTTTATATTAAAAATACCTTCTATTTTTAAGGTATAAGTTTTCATTCAGCCTAAAAATGTTCAAATAGACAAATTGATGAATTAATAACATGAGTAAAGAAAATGAAATATTAATGAAGAAGGATTTTCGTTCATTTTGATGTTTGATACATACAAGCTTGACTTATTTCCAACATGATCCATTTCCCGCATTATGAATCTTCTAATTTGTCAAGTTAATTAAGGAAGCAAGTAAGGGCCAACTTCGATAATTAAACTTTGTTCTTCACGCAAATGCAGTCGACCAGTTAATCGATTAATACGTCCTCTGTCATTATCACCTCTACGACATTGATTCATTCATTGGAAGTTCAGCTTCAGATCGAATTAAGTCAAAACTTGAGGTTCGAGCATTTCGTTTCTGAGGGAGTTAACTTCAGACCACGCCTAGAAACCTTTTGTAGTTTAAATTGTTTGTATTTGCAAAAATATTTGCGCTTTTTTGAAGCTTTGATTGGAAAAGAGATAATAATAGTATATTTAAAATGTATTAGCCGATTCAGTGACATATAATAACAAAAAACTACTTAGAAACATTATTTATCTTTTTGAGAAGTACAAAAAATCATGGATTGCTTGGAAAACATAGAATATTGGTGTGAACATGGAAAGAAGGATTTACAGCGTTATCTGCTTGTGTCAACAAGTCTTCAGGTCTAAGCAATTAATCACTCTTCTTCTGGCACTTTTATGATATTTAATTAGAAACTTATAGAAATTTATCAACTGAATCGAATATTGTGGAAAATGCGAGAATTTCTTATCTGTTTATTTAGGAATCTTATCGAACGTTTTGGAAGGGTCTCAGTCCTTCTGGATTTTTGAAAAACCTATTTAAAACGATCGCGTAGGTTAAAGTTAGTTCAGTTGTAATTCGATCTTTAATGCAATAAGTGGCAGTAGTGACAGTTCCCATTTCCGTTAATACGGACAGTGCAATCCTGTTGGCGCTATTACAAACTGTGATAATGAACTTTCGTTGTCTGTAGTATTAATCGCAGTATTTTGTGACAGATTATTATTCAGGCTTACTTGACAGTTTATACAGTGGCTTGTAAGTGCTTAGAGTTTCAACTGTTATATATTAGACGCTTCTCCTTGAATTATTGAACAGTTTATTAGACAGTTATTATTCAATATTGGATTGGCCTTTTGGCATTTAGTGATTGATTTCTGTACAGTAATATTAATAACTCTTTATCAGTTGAACAATATCGATTTTATCTGTTTTTGATTGCTTATTTTGTGTAAGAAATAACTGAACAGTGTGAGTTGTGGATAATTTTTGTTGATAAAGTGCCAGTGATAAAATTAAGTGTTGCCAGCGTTAGAGATAGAACCTGTTACAATATAAATAAGTTTGTGTTGAAGCACAGACTACAGGCATTGCTTTCCAATGCTACGCTATAATTATAATACTGTGAAGTTTTTAAAAGCGGGTTGGTCGCCCCTTTATTTGAGTAAGAGCCATTCTCAGAGTAATTAACAAAGCAGAAAAATTTATTACACAAAAGAAACACAACAAAATCGATACTCCACAGTATGCCAATCAGCGATCACATAAGACCAATATAATATAATTATAATAATTATATATAATATTGGTCTTATGTGATCGCTGAAGCCAATACAAATTGTGCAAGTTTACAAATTCAAATTAATTCGAAAGTTAACAATTATTAACTCTCTGGTCTACAAGCATTTATAAACAAAACACTTTTACTATAATCATCAAATCAATACATTAATAAATACAAGATAACCTTTACACAACTACAAATCACTTATCACAAATTACGTTAACCCGACAGTTACTATTTTACAAATTGAATCAAACCAACACTCAGTCGGAACGATTTCCTAAAAGATGTGTATTAATAAAGGTTTAAATACCTGCGTTTTGGTAACCAATCATTATTTGTCATTACTGGTTTCAACCCTTCCATGGGGTCATCATAAGGTGGTTAAAGATGTTGCTTTATCATCGCCGATTCGTCGTAATATAAAACGTCGAATGATAAAATACACACAAAAAACACACATCACGAATCGCCGAATCGGCGATTATAAAACAACATCTTTAACCACCTGATGATGACCCCATTGAAGGGTTGAAACCGGTAGTGAACAAATTATTATTATTGGATACCAAAACGCAGGTATTTGAACCTTTATTAATATTAACTGGTATCCGGAGGCTAAAGAATCGAATATGAAAGATGTGTAGAAGCTAAACTACTAACACCATAAACACAGAACTTACACACAATGAGTAAATCGATCGCAATCATTACACAACTTGATCACTGAATTGTTATAACTCCCAAACTTGCCTGTATACCCAGGCTCACACATTGACAACTACACTGAACTTTCAAGATACAATGAATTACACTTCTTTATAAGATAGACTGTGTTGACTGTGACTTGCACGTCAACTGGGCTGTAAATATAGGGCTGCGGGCTACAAACAATAAAGATTTACAGAACTCTGGAAGAATCTACAACATTCAGTCGTTGACAGGGTTTACCCAATAGAGAAAGAGAAAACAATAGATAGCCAGAAGCATGTTGAAACATCGAAAAGTCAGACAGTTCTAGGAAAAGACAGTTGATGCTAGCCGGGTAGGGTTGGAAAAGAGAGGAGTATGAGCGAGAAAGAGTGGCCGATAGTTGACAAGTAAACAAAGTAACAATTAAAGTTAACAAGTTGTGCAAGTAAACAAAGAAGACCTAGCACAATGGTGAACTATAATAGGCTTCTATCTACAGCTAACTACCTCTAAACGCTATGACACTATGTATATATATGTTTAATATATAGTCTATATCTGTAACATAGTTATAGTCTATTATTATAATGTCTGTATAATGTTATTGTATTTGTTACAATACAGAGCTTTTCAGGAAGAATCTGATTCCCGCCATCAGAATAAAGAAAAAGTTCATATGAACTTAGATGCGGAATCGCTCCATTCCAGAAATTAAAATGGCTAAAGCTGGAAGCTATTCCCATGAATCTACTTTCTGAAGAATTACTACGGCAGATTTTAGTTGTAAAATAAGCTGAAGAATTTAACAAAACATATTCAGTTCCGTAACTATGATAATTTATTAATTAAATATGTGAAATATGCAGCGATTGTCATAAACGAATGTTTCTTCAAGTTTAAAGTGGATTAACTTCGCAGTTGTCAATAAACCAATATTTTCTTTAAATGAGACGTGTAGAGAACTCAATTTAAAATCGCTCAATAGCTGAGAGCACTTCCAAAGCTCATAAAATCTTAGTTTATTATTAGTCGGAACACACTGATTTTGCACAGACTCTTTCAACTTGCTATTATTCTATGTTTTGATTTAATAAAACCCGATTCTATAGACATTTTTGCATATCTTGTAGAATAATATCTCAATAATACGAAATTCACAGTCTTGTACCCTCTTTTATTTGATTTTGCAGCTTCTTTTGCATAAAACTTATTCAACTCATCGCCTAAAAGAAACCACTGGAGATTTTATATTGACTAAATTGAAAAGGATAGCTGCTGTCAACTTCGGCCATCTTTATTTCTCTAGAAAAGCGTTTTTGGTCCCAAGTTTATAATGAATAAATAGATAATAAATAATTTCATTCTCAGCCCTGAAACAAAACAAGTTTATATGAACTTCTCTCTTCATTTTTGAATGGAGAATAAGTTGGCGAAGTGTGACAGATCCTCCTGAAACAACTTGCATCTAAAAGATAAACATTTTACGCTGTTTAATAATAATATTTTTGATACTTCTATGTATAAGTGAATGCTTTTAAATAATACTATTTGTGTAGTATTAGGCTTAGGCTTACTTTTGAAATTAATAAGCTAGTTCAGCTAGTTGTCATTTTTTAAAGTAGACACTCTAGAATCTCAAGTTTCTTTTCCCTGACAACTACCAGAGCTACACGATACAGTTTCAGTGATACGAGCCATTCTTTTAAACAAAGGTTTCTGTGATGAAAAAATTCCACAGTGCTCTAATTAATCGAATTTGATAAGTAGGGAGTTTTGGCCTGCGACGCAGCAGAGCCAGAGGCGATGCTCAAGTATGGAAGAGAAGTAGAGAGTTCATAGGGCAAAGTTGGAGTTCAAACATTCCAACGTGCTTTTACCTTTTGAAAGCTCACGGCTAGATTCTACACCCCCCCCCCCCCCCCACTACTGTGCCATCCGCAGCAACAGTCTCACCTCAGGCATTTCAAATGGCAACACTCACCTTTCTTAAAACAACGTAGAGAAGCGTTCAAAATAATGAAGTATTTGATAACTTTTGACACAGTTCTTCATTCTATTGAACTGTTTTATTCATTCATATAAAAATTATTTTGATTCAGATAGTTTGTTCTGAACGAGCAAGTTATATAACCTATTTTGAAATGGGCAGTCCCTTTCAAATAATTCATCATGCATTTTCATTTATTTTAGGCTTCTTTCACACCTAACCGGCAGTCGGTTAACCGGCCTTAGGAACGAACGCCGTAAGAACGAGCATATTGTTACAAAAGCAAACAAGCAGTTGATCACGCACTTGTTCTATTTATATCACTCCATTGTTTTCATGAACAGATGCAGCTGGCAATCTGATTTTTCTCATTCTCTCTCGTTACATGTCTTTGTCACTCTTCTTTTTCAAGTGTGCAACTCTCTCATTCAATTGAATTTCTCGAGATTTCTTCAGACTTCTTGAAAAATCGAGATCATATTCTGTGACCTTCTACAATAGCCTTGATTCATCTGGAAACTGCTACTTCTTGGAATTATGACAACTATCTCGTATATAAAGGAGCTCATGTGAACCATTGAGTTGAGTCTTACAAAAGCTAGCGTGACAGTTAGTTTACAAACCTGCGTGACAGATCTCGTGAGAGAGACAATCCAGTGCCAGTGGAGGAAACAGTGCTTGATTCCAGTGCCAGGTGCAGAGACAAGTGTTTACTGTTTGTGCAGCTTACTAATAGTTTAGAGACGTTGTGTTAAGTGATATTATTTGGGACTGTCAAATAACGAATTGGACTGTGTTTTTGTAAGTGATCAGTTGCTCTTTTTACAATTTCTTTCTACATTATTGTACAGTTTATTGAACTCTTGTTTCTTTTATTATTGATCAAATGTAGAAGGCTTGTTCCAGATCCTTGTTTGAGCTTGTAGATTGAACAATTCCATTTGAATTCTAAACAAGTGCATACTTTTATTTATATTTAATAATTTGATGATAATCTCTTATGGTTGTGCATCAACTTATCTGCAAATTTTAACTGTTATTCCTATCCTACTTACTTAGTAAATCCTTTTTAAACCCTAATTAAACCCTCTTTTCAGGTGAAATATTTCCTCTGTTAACCTTCTATGATCACTTTTTGTAACTTGCTTCTTCTTTTTTTCTTCTTCCAACTTATTATATTGTACAGTTCATTTGAATAATTATTTCAAAATATATAACTTATTTAACATCAGGATATTACATTAATAATGTTTCTTTATTAGTTTTTCTTCTTTTCTTCTATCTTTTTCATTTAAAATAGGTTTATTTTATAGACTCCCTCCAGCGGTCCACAGGTTGCATCTTATGTGCTGGATTGTATTTTCTTTCTAAGATTAATTTTTTTTTTTTAATTTTACATTGTTTTTTTTAATGAATTGTATTTTTGGATCGAACATAGCTTTTCTGTAGATAAGAAAAAAAAACACTGTATATTGCTATTTTTCTTTTGAGAATAAAATCTATCTATCTATCTGATCAGCCTGTAATTAATTATTCATTTGTACAGTTTATTTAATTACTGACAATAAGTATTAGCTTGTCATTTGTTGATCTGTTTTTCTTCATTAATTGAACTTACAATTAATTTGTGTAAATAGACTAATTTGTGTAAATAAAGTGCAAGTGTGAACGTTAGTGTTGCCAGCCTTATTTTAGCTATTAGAACCCGTAACAATATGATATGGAGCGCTTCACACACCCGATTTTTGAAATCATATGATGCAATGTAATTTTTCCCAGTAAATGACACCTGTTACTCGATGCTGGTTATGTGAGAAACAAGCCAAGTATGAAAAATGAATAAATGATAATTGACCGAACGGAGTGAGGTCTATCCTTTAAGACGATCGGCATTTTCTCTGTCTCACGTTTACGGACGAACGCCTGAACCAATTGTTTATGTTTTTTTATAGAGATGTTCCTTATTCGTAGGCCCAGCGATGTATATATTTTATTTTTTCATATTTAATATGGCGGCTGGTTTATGAGGTAATACAGTTAATTGGATAGATACTGAATTCTTAGCATTCTTGTAGTGCATTTATAAATAGGAAACTAATATGTATGTGTGTGTGTTTGGTCCTGCACAGTGTAACACAAATGAAATACTTATGATTAATAAGTGCTTAGTTTATTATTGAGCTGTTGAACAATTAGACATTTTCAAAAAAGCTTTTCTTGGACATTAAATTGTATTATGAGTTCATTTAAGAAGCCCTTATAATGATTTTCATTGGTGCAAACTAACAGAGTTTTAAAGTACTGTTATGTACTCCTAAGTAATATACAGCTGTACTATATATGTAATGTAGTTATAATATACGTACTTTATGTAATAGAGTAACTGCTTCAGTATAGCTATGTCTAAATGCCCAGGAATCAAGTTTCGAGTTTTCCTTTTCTGGTAGATAACCGATGGTAGCGATCACAAAAATGAATTGAGTTGAATTTCATATTAAATTTATCATATCCTTCAATTTTATCCTTTTTCAATTCAAGTTTTAATCCAAGTAACTTGATTATTTTGGTTTTTAATGATTCATTTTTAATAATATTAATAGTGCAAAAATAATTCCCAAAAATCCCCATTCAAGTCTAAACAGCATTGAATTTACGAATATTTATTATTGTTCTAAAAATGCTACGTATTTATTTATTATGCCGATTAGAATGGAAATAATAGTTTCTCTTTAATAGAACAGAGTTCGAATCAAACCATGTGAAAAAATTATACAAATTAAATAATTCCAACCAAATTGGTTTTGAAAATAAAAAAAAATATCTGGTAGAGTTGATTTCTGTGAGCAAAAAAGTTTTGCCCATACCGAGTTTTAAACCCAAGTTCCCATGCATGATGATGCACTGTCACAGGTATGCATTTTTGACCAACTTTGGTTCTTCAGGTTCCTTCCACAATATCACCTTCGCCACTACAAAGAAAGTTCCAAATCGTTGCCGTGAAATCCGTAAGACAAAAAAGCATACACTCTCAAACACAATCCTACTCTTTCTTATTATATAGAAAATAAATATTTTTTTGTTATGCGCGAGAAATATATTTTCTTTTCTTCAATAAGAAAAAAGATTATGAAATTGAAAAATAGCTGCAGGAAAGATGATTTGCTGAAAAATGAAATCGGTACATGAGGTTTCCGAGAGTTTATCAAAACGAAATGATTTTTAGCAGATGTCGGCTGGCATTCGGCGCAGTGGAAGCGTTTTATTGTTTTTCTCGGCGGTTTTCCAACCGCATTCTTTTCCAAGTTTTCCAGCTGTGGCCTGTAGAACTTCCTCTATTTCACACAGCAATCCACTCACCATTTCTCGAAAACTAATCAAGAGTTTGTGTTTGTCGACTACGAATTGTATAAACGTTGATAAGAAAAAGTAACGTTTTCCTTCCTAATAAAATGAGATAAAGTTTTTTATCTGTAATATCTACTCTACAATTCAGTAGAATACACTGCATGCTCTTCACAAGTTTTTCCTTTCTTTGCAGTGATATTTTGGAAGGTATCCATAATAAATAATGAGACGAAATTGTCACAACCACATTTATTAAAACATATTGAGAAACTAGTTTCGGTTGTTATACCATTATCAATTTCAATCAAACTAGATTGAATCAGTTTGATTGAAATTTATAATGGTGTAACAACCGAAACTAGTTTCTAAATATTTTTTAATAAATGTGGTTGTGACAATTTCGTCTTATTAATGTATCTCTTCAGAAGAACGGTATTGATTTGCCCAACCTCAAATCATTTTTTTCTTTCATAATCAGGTTAATCAGGTTTTATCTCTAATTTGAGCTGAACTAGACTGGACTTTAGGTTAAAATAAATACCAATGGAATGAAAATTGTTATTTATATGAAAACGGATAAGTAAATAAGATTGGATTAATCTTTGACCGAACGAAGAGTCGGTCTCTTCAAGTCTACCGTTTTCATTTATCTGTCTTCTGTTTGTAATGCATTTACCTCTAAGCAAACTTGTGGACCAAATTCTATGAACTTTTGCATGGATCTTCCTTTGAGGAATGTCCAGCGATGTTTGTGTAAGTATTTTCGAAATCGCTGATGGATATTTCAAAGGAAAAATAAACTTACGGCTTCTTCTAAAGGTAACAAATTAATGATTTTCAAAACGAGCTTCTCCATCACATGCAATAATTGATATCAGATTTAGATAGCCCTTGGACCCTCTGATCTGGTTGAGCGTATGGATTAAGTAATAATTCATAAGGATAACATATTTGTTTGAGAGAAACAAATAATTTCTAATATTTCAATTAAGTATAAAAACAGGTGATTACTAATCAAATTATCATTAAATTACAAGTAAATGATAACAATATAAATTTTGTTCTATAAATTCATTCATCAGACATGTGAAATCAGATCTGATTTGAGCAATCGGCTGTCTGGAAAATAGAAAAACAGCCTTGGTGATGAAATACTGAAATACAGAGTGACTTTTCGTAGAGGATTCACATGAAATAGACAACGCAAATTAATTCGAGGTGAAAATAAGAAGATGGTTTTATTTTTTTTTTTTTTTTTTTTTTTTAGATCACGTCTTTGAGACTCCAGTTAAGGAGTATACGACAAGTCAGATCAACAATATTATACACTAGATACCATAATTACTTCAATTAGTTGAGGTGAGGCTTAATTTTGATGTGAAAGGAACTCTTGTACACTATAAAAAGCTTTATCAACTAAATATTTTTTCAATTGTTTTTTAAATATTTCTATATTTTCAAGACTCTTTAAAAACTGCGGTAGCTTGTTGTAGAATTTCCTACCAATATAACTAGGTTTTTGTTTGAATAAGCTACTATTGTGACTCACCAAGTGATAATCTCCTCGGCGTCTTGTATTATAATCATGTACATCAAGATTTTGGTTAATATCATTCGTTTTTACATATAAAGTAGCTTATTCATACACATATAAGCAGGGTACAGTTAGGAGACCAAGTCTCTTGAACAACGGTCTACATGAATCTAATCTATTTACTCTTTCCATACACCTAACCGCTTTCTTTTGGATCTTAAACACCCTATCAAGATGGTGAGGGATTGGTGAGGGAACCCCACGGGTAGTTCCTACACGCCGCTTGAGCCATTTTATTGGAAACATGGTAAACAATCGAACCACCGGCAAGTGATTCAACAGCAGAGAACAGAATATTTTTTGCTGACCAATCCAATCGGTCACCCTTATTGAAAAAGCCCAGGAGAGCGTTTTTACTCATTCAAGGGTTAGGACTGATGGTAATTTTGTGATGGTGATTATCGTTCAGTATATTGGATTTGTTCCTCTGTGCAAGTACCCTTGGGCCGGAGGTTTACTGTTTACAGAACTACTAGCAAATAGTGAGCAGCGGTCTTATCGGTAAAGCAAATCGCAATAATAAGACTAATAATAATCCAAGAGACTTTTTTGTATATTACATCTTGGAGACTCCTGTTCAGGAGTATAAGACAAGATAGTCAGTCAACAATTATACGCTAGATACCGGTACCATAATTACCATATCAATTAGTTGAGGTGAGGCTTAATTTTTATGTGAAAGGAACTCTTGTACACTATAAAAACTTTATCAACTAAATATTTTTTCAATTTTTTTAAAAATATATCTATATATATTTTACTCTAAAAACTGCGGTAGCTTGTTGTAGAGTTTCCTACCAATATAACAAGGTTTTTGTTTGAATAAGCTACTATTGTGACTCACCAAGTGACAATCCCCTCGGCTTCTTGTATTATAACCGTGTACGTCAAGATTTTGGTTAATATCATTCGTTTTTACATATAAAGTAGCTTCAAACACATATAAGCAGGGTACCAAGTCTCTTGAACAACGGCCCACATGAATCTTATTATACAGAGCCACACCAGTGGTAAACGCGCGTCACAATGAAGGCGAAATTACACCAATCAGGTAAATTTGTTTTTAAAATGAGCTAATAAACGTTGAGGGCTCTGAAAATGTGTATGCCTTCGTGTACTTCGACATTGTTGAGCTTGGTCACTCACTCGGCTGGTGTAATTGAGCCTTGATTGTGGCGCGCGTTCGCCATCGGAGTGGCAAGGCTCTTAAAGATACATTTACATAAAACGGCGAAGTTTGAACAAAGATTCATCCACTTTTGAACATTTTTTCTTCTTTCTGGTTTCTGTCCCAATTTATTTGGGGTCAGTCCTCCTCCTAAAATCAGAGGTCCTGTTTCACGCCACACAGTTGTGGGTGTATCTTCCTCTATGTTTGAGCTTTTCAAGTCGTTTTATTTGTTTTCAACCAGATCATTGCTATTCGGCAGGATGGTATAGTAATTACTATACCGTCCTGGGTATTCGGTCATCTTTGTCATAATGTCATCATATCTTTTCATTATGTGCCCATAAAACCAGCGCAGGCAGTTTTCACTATTTTTGTTTTTTTTTATCTGAGTAACGGAATGAGTTCCAGATGTATTCATTCCGGGTTCTACCTATTCTAGGTTCACTCTTGAACACTTGAACAATAAACACTTTTAAGTAGAAATTGGGACTCACGTTATGGCGTGACGGCCGTTTCACTCTGATGTAAAGAGCATTTTTCAACAGGCCTCAGATATACAGACATTGTTATTAATTTAGACACACTACACTCTACTCACGAAAGCCAAAAACTGGACGATGCTCTTAACATCAGAGTGAAACGGCCGTCACGCCTTAACGTGAGTCAAAATTTCCACTTAAAAGTGTTTTTTAAGTTTTTATTATATATTAGTGGAAACAAGATGGATCTTGAACAATATAAAAATGTTAAATTATGGAAGTAGTAAGATCTTTTGTAACTGTAAGGTCTCCCAATACGGAAATATAAACCTTCCAAAATCTCAAAACTAATAAAAATTTACTTAAACTTCCTCACTTTCATTGTCATTGACTGACTGGCTCATTGTTTGGTATATTGTTAGCACACAATGCAAAATCAATGAGAGCGTACTTTATTGGAATTTCATTCCCCTCCAAAAGTCCCAACACAAGCAATATAGAATCAGTTGATCTTTTCTCTGTTAGCCTATATAGTCCGTACTTCACAAATCCATATAGTCCGTACTTCACAAATCCATATAGTCCGTACTTCACAAATCAAAACATTTGTTGTAGATAGAGGAGAAAATCCGTGCAGCTATAGAGAGGAACTCTATAAGGTTTGTTCTATTGATCTGATTTCCCCGCTCCAGCCCTCCACCACTCATTCCCACCTTTCAGCATCTTGTGATCACATCAACAAAAGGTTCAATATGTTGACAAATACTGATAAAGGACAGTAATAGAATCTGGTGGGACTGACGTGCCTTGTATAAAAGAGAGTCTCTCTTTCCTTGTTCAAACGCTACAAATAGAAGGGTACACTTCCAATCTTGCTCATTCAAATCGGATATTCTTCACTGCTGACGCTCAAAGAGGAATTCTGTGAAAATAAGCTTATGCTCGGATGAACAGTTAATAATAAAAGATTAACAATAATAATAGCAATAACAATAATAAAAGAAAACATTAGAAAAACAGGTGAAAACATCTTAAAAACAGATTACAATTTTTACGCGTCATATTTTTTTTTGTAGATTACGTTAAGGAGTATAAGGCAAGTCAGAACAATTATACACTAGATACCATAATTACTATATCAATTAGTTGAGGTGAGGCTTAAATTTGATGTGAAAGGAGCTCTTGTACACTTTTAAAAGCTTTATCAACGAAATATTTTTTCAATTGTTTTATAAATATTTCTATATTTTCAAGACTCTTTAAAAACTGTGTTAGCTTGTTGTAGAGTTTTCTACCAATATAACTAGGTTTTTGTTTGAATAAGCTACTATTGTGACTCACCAAGTAAATTTATAACATTTTTCTTCTTAGAGATTTTAAAACAATATTATTATCATCACATAGACAGTGTTAGGTCTTATATATGCGAAGGAAATTATATCAAATAATGAAAATTCAATCTGAAACATTTGCATGCTTCAGTTTGGACACAATTCATCACTCTTGGAACATACGACCTTGGATTTTTGTTTTGGACATATTTTTTGTCCAGTAAAATTAGCAGAAATTTCAGATGAGAAAGAAAAAAAATTTGATCACCGCTGAGAATCGAGATATATGACCAGAAAAACATGCTAGATAACATAATATTTGAAGTCTCCATAAATCATAGTTGATTTTTTTTATTTATCATTTTTATAGTGATTTTTTGAGCATTTTAAAGTAATTTTTACTTTGATATTTGGTTCAAATTGATTTAAAATAAATTGTAGATTGATATAAAACAAGATCTGTAGCCCTAACATTGCCTTATAAGACGTCCTTGAAAACCTCTTGTGAGGGACCGGTCCCGTTCGTCCACCCCCCTTGTCGGTGCGCCTCTGTCCTAAGTGGTCTCATGGTCATTTGAATTGACCCACCAACATTCATCAAATTTATTAGGATTGTTAAATGGTTCAACCAAAAATATGAGGGGGAGTAATATAATGAATTGGTTTTTTATTGAGGTTTTTTATCCCAAAAAATAGCTCAGAGCTGCACTTTGAAGACCTTGAAAACAAATTTTTCTCTGGGATGGGAACCTTGGACCCCCATTTCGTAGGGTTTATTCCATCACTGTCTCTATTTTATAATTCCAAATTAAAGTTCTCAACATTGTTATCTTATTTGTCCGCTCTAATCTAAGCACATAGATATTTCTAATCATTACACCAAGCTGGGAGACTCAAAAGAAGGGGAATTTGTGTTACTGATTACAAATTTATAGTGATTGGGGGGTTGGTAAGGGGGCATCCAGCCAAAATTTTGCCCCAGACCACAGAAAGTCTCTGGGCGGACCTGGATTCTGTTGAATCATTACAAATAAAATGGGCATAATCTTGATAATTGTCAATTGTCACATGACTAAATGGATGAATAGAATTTTGAGAGAACAGATGAAGAATAATTCTTATTACAGATGAAGAAGATTTATTATTAATCTCTGAAAATAGCATATTCTGCAATGGAATCAAACTAGTACTACGCTCTCACGTATCTTTCAAAATCGAAAGTCAGGTTCCATGAATGAATACATAGTGTTGACTCGATCGATTTATTTTGATGGTAAATGACCGATTGATGGATTCGAGCTTGTTTCTAAGAGTAACCTGAATAGCCTTTATTATTTTTGATAATCGTTTATTCAAAATTTTCTGGGTGTGTAACCTCCTCTACAACTTCTGACCAAGACCCTTTAAAAAATCTTCTAGATGTCTGCTGCATCTTTGCATTTATTGTTAATTTGTCTATAAATAAATAGATTAACTAATGATTTGAAGATTGGAAATTTGTATATTCGAATATAAAAATTGAATGATCACTAAATATTTGAACCTCCAACCCATATTTTCCGCATCCTAACTCGTTTCCACCGAAATGAATAAACCTCGGATTTGACAACGCAAAAAACACTTTACCGCTGATCCAATAAAATTGGTTAAGGCTGGAAATGAGAGGTTCTAATAAGTCTTCTTCAGAAGGAAAGTGGATAAATTTCCTCTACCAAATGCAACGGTGAATGATTTATACGGCTCTCTCGTATACCCAAACCCTGTCACTGGAAAGACTCCGATACCTTGCAAGAATCCATACTATTGAAGTCTTGCTTGCCGCCGCTGTGCGCTGTGCCTCCTTGTTTATACCCTGTTTTATTTATATGAATATATTACAGCTACCTGTTGCTTCTTCCGACCAAACTCTTGTTTTGTGCCGCTCTAAAAAAGCCGGATCAGACTTTACGTATTTTCAGGAGAGAATGTCGAGAATTCCATTTACAGCGTCTGGAATCAACAGAATATTTCGATTTCCGTTACGAAAATATAGACGAAAAGCGTCTATGTTGTAATATTGTTCTGAATCATGAAATTTAGTTATAATGTCGGTGATATCGCTATGAAACACGAATTACTGCTACCATTTTAATAAAGTGGAATAAGGTCAGATCTTTGTGGGTAATGATCATGAAATACTGATATAATCCACAAAAACTACAGTTATATTTCGAAAAATAACGAAATTGAAAGCTGAGCGTGATAAGGTGATTAATAACATAGAGTATGCCAGACTGAACAACGGGAGTCGAGACTGTGACCGCAGGAGTAGAAGTGAACCAGTCTTATCAGGGATAACGCTCTGAACAATTACACCACTGCGGCTTCCAAATTCGCATTTCTCAACGATTTTATACTTTTCTTAGTATAGTTCGATAAAAATATCATTCATGATTGATCATGGGATGTAGCGTTCTGGAGGATAATCCTATCAATTTAGGAGAACGTCATTTATTTTGAATTTCAGCATGATTGTGATGATTCTTCTTAAGTACTATGTAGCAATACCTCCTCGAGCCTCAAACAAGTGGAAGGTGGTATTGCTAATAGGCCTCAAAGAATTCGAGATGTAGATCCCTCAGAGTCTTCAAAATTGTAATTTTATTCATAAAGTCGTTAAATACCATTGGAATTATTTAAAAAAGTGTAAAAAATGCATTAGATATCAACACATTTACAGGCAGCAGAATTTGAAACTTCACGATTGCTGCAACTAGGTTAACTTATAAGTTTCAACATTTCCAACTATTTTCGACTTCTATGACTCAAATCGACTAAAGAATGCTAAATTTCTGTTGATCAATTCTTTTTAAAAAATTAAATAAAACGGATGACAATTTATTTCTTACATTACTCATGATTCTTGTAAGAGCCTGAGGCTCATGGAGAACTGATACAAAAATGGGTCCAGGTCTGGACCGGGAAACATACTTCAAATCTCTGGGGTAGCAGTCAGATACGCTGAGCCACGGCAGTCGCCAAATTTCCATTATTCCAGGTAGTTTTTTCGGCTTCATCTTTATGACTTCTATTTTGCGTTTCTATCTTATTTGCTCTTGGTTGGAAAACAAAGACAAATTTATCATTATACATTACTCTGTTCTCAGCGATTGACTAAAGTATGATAGATGATGAATACCTAGAGTAAGGAAATTGCCTGACAAGATTCTACGCTCATTTTAAGCACAAAATTAATCTTCAGCGAAGAACACGAAGGCATTGGCGGAGACCTTTGTAATGTGCACCAGAATGAAGACAAATAATGATTCGTCTTTTCTTACTCAGCTCTCTCTCAAAATTATTTCTCTACTCCCACTCAGCTCTCTATTCTATCTTAAATACTACCGAGTCTGCAATTTGATAGCAGAGAGCCGTATTCAACCACAACAAAAGCCATTACTAGGACAATTTTTCTTATGAGAAAACTTTCTCGTTCTGATAAAACAATCAGATAAATTCTTAATAATTAGAAGGCTTAAAGGATCAAAATAAATTATTGTCATAGACTACCAGCAGGATTGTTAGCAGAATATATATTCAACCTGGTTGTATGAGAAATTTCAATCTTGAGCATTGAAAATATAATAATTATTAGGAGAATATTTATATCTAACCTGATTGTACTGGAAATCTCTACATCTAAGCCTACGCTACAGTAGTCTATCTCTAATAAATTGGGGGGGACATCACATTTTCGGAAAATTAATAATTGGAAGAAAATGTCTGGTTATCAACAAGAAAAAATCCAATAGAAAAAGAATAATAGATGAAACATTGCATTATTCACAGAGAAAACGGGTGATCGGTAATTGAAGTAAAGGAGACGACGATCTGTCTGTTAAAGAATCACACAGCCCAACACAGAATACAGCATAGATAAGAATCAGCAATGGGGGCATCAATTCATAACGCAACCTCATTTTGCTGTAAAAGAAGAGGTGTTATAAAAGCTGTTGCATGTAGGGGAGATGCGCAGGCCGGCAGCGACGGTCCCAGCCGCCAACACAATTGAGACGACATTTCGCCGCAGAATAATGCACGTAGGAGACCAGACTCCCTCCATTCAGCGGTGGCCAAGACTATTCTATTCTTCCGCTATAAATATTTCTACAGCGCCACACTAGAAAACCTCTTTCAAACAGAAAACCTATAAAATATTAAATACACGAGAGCCTTTTCGTGTGAGACTGGTACGTCTCCTCTTTGAATACAGAATACTTCCGGTACAATATATTTTATCTTTATTTTCTCAGAGACCATCACTTGTTATGTGGGGCCATACAATGCAGAGGCATAGCCTCCCACACCATTTTCCGATTAACAGCTACCCTACCATGTGACAATTCGTGAATATTCAACTATAAACGTGAAAAACTTCGCAAAGAATCTGTTGACTGTTGAATATTCCTCGTGTGGGATGTTCTCACACCAGGAATATTTATTTATGTTTTAAAATTATGTCTTGAAGACTCCGGTCATGAAGTACAAGACAAATCAAGTTAGATCAGTAATTATACACAATATTACCATTCTTATTCACTAGTTATAATATTTAAATTAGTTAAGGTGAGGCTCTATTTTGGTCTGAAAGGAACTGTTATACACTATAAAATGCTTTATCAACTGAATATTTTCTCAATTATTTTTTTAATATTTCTATATTTTCATTACTTTTTAAAAACAGCAATAGCTAGTTGTGGAGTTTCCCACCAATATTTTTATGAATGCAAGAAAAACAATAGTCAACACTACTTGTTTTTGTAAACATCACTTCCATTCACTGAGGGCATGTGCTGTGTAAATTGACACTTGTTTTCTTCTTTCACCCAATATTTTACCCCCAATATTACTCTCACTCATGTTTAGCAAGTGCGTTTCGAGCACATTCGCGCACAATAGAGAATGTTTCAGATTGTGCTACCGGCTTCCAGAATTTCCTTGAATACTTTCAAAAACTATATAAGGAGTAGTCCACGTAAACAGGAGTCAGTTGTCATTGGCTCTTCACAACGTTCATATCCAGTGCTAGTTTAGTGACAGTGTTTATAGACGTTGCTTTTACACATATCAAATGCACGTGATCAGTTTGTGGTAAATTATTTGAGAATTCTCAGTGCTATTGTTGATATTATGAAATACTATAACAGACTGTGCTTTTTGAGGGTTCCATCTATTTAGGGAGTGTTTAACTGTTACTAGACATTTCTTTTCACTTTATTAGTCAGTTGTTTATTAAATTATCGATCAGCCTATTCATTGTTGATCTGACTTGTCTTATACTCCTTAACTGGAGTCTCCAAGACGTAATCTACAAAAAAAAAAAAAAAAAATAGTTGACAATTAATTTTTGTACAGTGATACCGAAAATATTCATTGAACGTTATTGATTTGGGTTTTCTTGTGATTCGTGTATGTTGTATGTAATTTGTGTACATAATATGCGGGTGTTAGTTTCAAGTGTTGCCAGCATTATTTTAGTGATAGAACCCATAAAAATATAGCTAGGAGTTTGTTCGAATAAACTAGGCTACTATTGTGATAATACTGGGCTACAAGTGATAATCTCATCAACTTTGTGCAATTACCTGTTTACAAGAAAATAGTTTCAATTTGGCAAACAGTACTTTTTGTTTTGGCTTGAATTCTAAATTCTTGTAACTATGATATAACACATTTCTACGATACATTTGTATGTGTACTATAATGAAATTCGTATATTTTATAAATTTTGTCAAAATAAAAAACTTGTAAACAACCTACGAGCTAAATGCCGTCATTTGATTTCCGAATCTAAAAATGAGCTTTCATTAATTTCTGATAATGATAGCTCATTTTTAGATTCGGAAATCAAATGACGATATCTAGCTCTTTAGGTTATCTACATCCAAGCTCAGACAAGAATCTTCACCAAGAGATAATAATTCATAAATTAGGCTGTTTTTACTTGAATAGTCAGGATTAATTTTCTGACATGAAAATTTCGAAATGCTAATTTCACAAAGTAAGTTTCTCTTCAATTTCTCCCCGTTGGGCACTATAACAATACAATGAACAAGAAATTCATTGGTTAGGTTAGTGGTTCGGAATTAAATTAGTGGTTCGGAACCCACCTAAAACCGTAGGTCCAACTCATCAATCACCATCATCCAACTCATTACCCACGCACAGGTCTCAGACCTATGTGGGCTTCATCCTCAAAAAAAAAAAAATAATAATAAGTTTGAATTATCACTTTCTCCACATCACCCCCGTAGAATTGAGCCACAAACTTATTCAAATCTCTCAACCAGGTTTCAAACTTCATAGTTGATAAATTTTTAATAACCAAAATTAAGCAACGTAACTACGTTCTGCTACTATTTGTAACCACACTTTTTTATTTATTTATTTATTTTTTGTAGATTCTGACAAATATGATTATAACCTGACAAATATGAGATCAAATACATGGCCAAAATATGATTAAAAAGTCGTTACTCTTAAATTGAAAATGGGTACCCATGTCGAAGGCAATTTATCGAAGATACGAAAGGTTGCAAGCAAAGTCGCAGAAAATAGAGTTTAACTAACCGAATTATAAATACGTAATAATGAAATTATTGTGCATCTTACCGATGTATCAGGAGAAATAATTTTTTACCCTTGTTACCAGATTATTTCATTTTGTGAAGAAAAAATTCATACTTCAATTATTTTGTTTGTTGAATCCAGCTATGGGTTACAAATTCCATATTATGTTATAAATTTCATATTATCAACTCATTTATTATCATAAATTAGAATAACTCATATTATTCATAATTTTTATTTTTATTCAATTATATTCACCTTTTATGGTTCAAGCTAAAATTTTTCTTATTATTCTTCAATCTCGACCTGGTTTCCAACAATTTTGCAAATTTGTGTATTCTAAACTGGAGTTATTTTATTAAATAGCTTCAGTCCAGATACTATATGTTCATGGAATCTCGGTCCAGTTTTGTTCTTAACTATTCAAGCTTTCCGGACTATTTGGTATTAAATAACATAAGTGTGGTTACAATCTCTTTATATTTTACTTGAAATAATAAAAAAATCTGTATTCGCCTCTATATGAAGGTGAACCCTCTGTGTGGTGCTCACCCCACATTTTTGTTCAGTATTGACATTAATGACCAATAGTTAGTAAAGTAATAAACATTGCACTATGACGCTGGAATCGCAAAGGATTCTATTCACAGGAGTCCTCAGGTGACAAATTGAACGGCTCCATTGAGGAATGAAAAAGTTATTGACATACACCACAGTATCATATCAGCATCAGCTTAGTTCAATAAACCACTGTTGACCGTCATAATAATGGGGTCTCAAAATTCTCACTGAGAATTTTCACGCGGTATCCCACAGAAAAAAATGTCTCATGGGATTTCAACTATGCGTGAATGCATCCGCCAAATGAACGTGTGAACTCGACCTCAAAACTGATTTTAATACATACCGTGTTGGAGGTCAATCTGAAGAGACTGCACTTTTTACAGATATTTTACGTTCTTCTTCCTCCTATTTACCTATATTATATCCTCCTTCCTTTCCCCCCCCCCCCCAATTCATTTCGGTACCTCTCTCCCATTCAACTTCTCATCACTCTTATCAATTACTCTTAATCTCTTTAATTTCCTTCTCTATCTTTTACTAACTTTTCATGTGAAATTTAACGACTTGCAGTCAAATATTTGTTAAGAATAAGTATAATAACTCACTTAATCTGGCCGAGTACTTTCGAATTTATGAGATCCATCTTCAGAGGCCTCTGAAGATGGATCTCATAGATTCGAAAGTACTCGGCCAGATTAAGTGAGTTATTATACTTATTCTTAACAAATATTTGACTGCAAGTCGTTAAATTTCACATGAAAAGTTAATATTAACTATCTTTTACTTTTCCATCTTCTCAATTATTTTCTATTTTTCTTCGCCTTTTTTTCTAACACTCCTGTATACCTTCTTCCCCATTCCGTTTTTCTTTCATCTTCTTCTAATTATTCTTCAAATCTAAATAGTATTATCTTTATGTCTGTATCCTCTTATACTTTTCTCCTGCTCCCCTCTCTCTTCCCCACCCCCATCTTATTATATTTCCTTTATTTTATCGTCCTTCCACTCCATCCTTCTCATAAAGTCCTCATTCTTCTTCTCCTTTTTTTATTCATGACCTTTATCCTCTACTTTCTTTTCTTTTAATATTCTTCTTCAACTTCTTCTTCTTCTTTTTCTACACTTCTCTTCTTCCACTTCGTATTCCCTTTGTTTTAGACTACTTATTTTGTATAAATACAACTCTTAAAACTCTAAAAGCTCTTCACCTAGTAGATCACGATTAACTTTCTTCTAGTACTTACTTTACGTGACAGATTATATCACTTTTTATTAGTAATACTTTTATAAAATCTCAAACATTTAAAATGTTGGAAAACATATAATTTTGTAAGTTTTTTCTTTACAGTGAATTTATTCTTCTTTCTTCTTTCAGCACGACCTGAAATCTGTTACAACCAAACCCAATCAGTCATCGAAACCCCTGATCAAACCACTAACCCACAAACCACAACCCCTTCCTAATCACATTACCCCAGACCGTAGCATCTGATGAAGCAAAGTAGTATTTAATGCTATCCAATATTCCACTGCCATTTATTGAACCTCCATAGGTTGTTCAGTGTTGCCGATCAATATTGCAATATTGCTGTTTAATGTTTTTCCTGTCGTTTTTAGGAATATTTAGGCATAATATCTCGTTGTGTGACTCATCCATTATCCAAACAGAAAACTTGTGAACCTAGAGCGTTTTCATAGTCCCATGCTGGAGGTTCACAAGTAATATTTTTTGCACATTTTTTGTTGATGAGAAAGGTTAATTATGATTAAATGAAGGTGTTGAAAAGTTACTGAATGCTTAAGTCTAGCATAGTCTATAGTTCCGTGGTCTCACATGCAAGCGCACTCATAGAGTGGATTAGGAAATGAATAATAAGACGACATTGTCACAAACACATTCATTAAAAAATTTGAGAAACTAGTTTCGGTTGTTATACCATTATCAATCTCAAACAAACTCAAACTAAAGCACAGAGTAGCTTAATATATACTAAACATGGAATGATACTATTGGCTAAGTGAGAAAGAGGCTGACCTTCATTAAAGGTTGTGATTGGCTGAAGATCATAACAAGTCACGCCCCCTGGTGGGAGGAGTAACAAGCAAAAATAAGAGTCAAATCAAGAACCAAAAAACCATGAATATCTAAAAAGCAACAAATAAGAACAATACACAATTAAGCTAGAATTTGACTCTTATTTCTGGTTTTTACTCCTCCCACCAGGGGGCGTGACTTGTTATGGCCTTCTGCTAATCACCACCTTCAATGAAGGTCAGCCTCTTTCTCGCTTAGCCAATAGTATCTTTCCATGTTTAGTATATATTAAGCTACTTTGTTCTTTAGTGTTAGTTTGTTTAAGAATTATAACGGTATAAAAACAAATACTATTTTCTTAATATTTTAAATAAATGTGGTTGTGACAATTTCAACTTATATTCATTATGGATACCTTCCACAATATCACCTTCGCCACTGCAAAGAAAGTGGATTAGGTGCTGCTTCAAGTGCTACATATTCATATTTTGACTGGTTTAGCACAAGGTAAGTGGATAAAGGTAGACCGATCACAGATAATTATTTAAAATGGTGGGGGTAATAAGAATATGACGTCGCTGCGGGGATATTGTAAAATCTTTGACAAACGCTTCTATAGAGAATCAACCAGGGGCGGATCCAGCAGCAGATTTTGGGGGGGGGGCGGAAATACCTGAGTGGGGTATAGTTACCAGGAGGGGGGGGGGGGGTGTATGAAAATGAGGCATAAAATCGTGAATTTAAAGGTATTTTTAATTGAAATGAAACCAACTTTCAAAGTTCACCTATTGCCTGTAATGATATGATAATTTTAAATAAGCCTACAAATTTTAATAACCTTTTAATGTGTATAGTTACATCACACAAAGCAGTGGCATAACTACAGGGTCAGTTTAGGGGAGGGGGGGAGATGTTGCCGGGAGGGTTAGATTATAATTACAATATTAATTTGTAATTTGAAGTAGTAAACCTCTAACGATAAATTGAAGCAATATACATGGCTATTTATTCCAGAACGGGGGTTCGGGGAACTCCCCGAGAATTTTGGAAATTATTACCTCTCTAAAACTACATGTCATGTGATTCTAGGCATTAATTCTTCTAACTTTATACTTCAGCCCTCGTTATGTGTCAAAGTAAATTTTGTCTAGTTCTTGTGTTACTATCAATGGGAGATCCGGGACCTTACTTGAAACTTCCACTTTTCTATATTTGATCGTCACTGCTCCTGATTGGGGTAATGTACAGTACCATAGGCCACTTGAAAATTTCTTTCAAAATAATTGAGGGGTACTCCTTGAAACTTTAAGCAAAACTATAAACAAAAATAAAACTCCTACAAAACCCCATTATTAGCAATTCCAGACATCTTTGATTCTTGCAAAAAATTGTATCCTTATTTTTTACCCTTTTTCGTATTTTTTCATTTTCATCTCTCTCCTCCTCAAAGTCTATATATAGTATCTATGTGATGTTGACAATTTGGTTTTAACTAATCATATTATGCGAAATTTGTAAACTTACATGAATAAAGAAATCTAATCTAATCTCCTACCAATTTCTATTGTCATCTCTTGTCCACTTCTTCACTGTTTTCTATCATTTCCATTCTTTCCTCTATTTTCTTTTCCTTCTTCTTCTTCTTCTTCTTCTTCTACTCCGTTGGTGGGGGGGGGGGATTTCCCCCCCCCGTGGATCCGCCCCTGGAATCAACGCAAAATGTCCTTTAACTATCGAAAAACCGTGAATAACAACAGTTTTTACTGAAGGCAGCCATGTAATATTAATTCTCTTCAAATTGCACTATTAATACAATATTTATCAATAACAACTCTGCTTATTCACATAAAAATGAAGTAGTGCCCTACCTTCGTTCTACAGAAAGCAGCATGATGTGAAACGCAATATTGTCCACTTAAATTTTGTCCAACACTGGAATTTTTACTTGTGTTGAAAACTAGAGAACTTCTCTAAGCCTATTCTACAAAAACTACTATATATTTCATTTCCAATTAGGCCTACATGATTTAAGAAAAATGGCATCCATAATAGACTATCTTCCAGATTTGTGGGATATTAAAATTTTTATTAGGCCTGATAATGTAATAATATAATGCTATGTGTCCTAACTGAAATAATGCTGGCAACACTTTATTTATAATACGCAATAGTAGTTTATGCAACGATTTTATTTTGACCCTTATTAAGGCACGAGTTAGATGTAAGTTATAACACGAGCGAATGCGAGTGTTATAAATATCTCACGAGTGCTTTAATGGTCAAATAAAATCGTTGCATACACTATTTTATCTACGACCACTAGTATACATTTAATTTAAACAATTTCATTTTACCTGTGACTGTCAGAGATATCTAACCTCTCATCTCAAATACGAGAAGTTATAGTAGATTGTTAGGTTAAAGCAGCTGGTGTAGCAGTTTGATCAAATCAGCTGATAAAATCACAATATTGATTCCATCAAAAATGCTTCTGATTGGTCCAGGACCCGTGTTATAATGTAGAACCTGTACTATAATGAGCTCATTATGCAACGGGTTTCAAAAAGACAGCTGTTTTGGCATCAATTGTGAAACTGTAATGTATACATTATGACATGGTCGTAGATAATCTTTATTTACACAATTAACTCACAGCAGACACCAATGAGTAATAATTATTATCACACAAGAAAATCTATTAAAAAAGCAAACAGTTCAATAACTTTCAACTAAAAATGAATATTTCTATAACATTAGATAAGCTGTCATCTAGGATACCCTCGAAAATACTACAAGCACATTTTACAAATAAGAGTAAAAGAGAGCGCCAAGATAAGGAGAGAGAGAAACAAGAAGCGCCCTGCCTGAGAAGAACCCTGCCTGCTATCTAATGTAAGTAGAATTATTGTGAAGGCGACTACTGACACATGCTGCTCTTTGTTAGAGTTATGTAACAAAGTAACACTACCACCACTTGAAAAATGCTCTGCCTCAGAAAAAAAGCACATGCGAATGTTAAAGACTGCCCGGGACGCTGGCTGGTCCCAAATTGATCCTCCAAGGGATGTGGAAGACAATGGTAATCTGGATGACACTGGGTTCCAACACTTCTTCCAGCATCAGCTTCACAATTGTCCAGTCCAACCACCCAAACCTTGGTACACCAATTTTCCTCACTCCTAGTTGCTGCATCCTGTTCCTCAGCTGAACCAAGCATGTGCAATGTGTCATATGATGACTTTATCTCAAGCTTCCCTTGGTCACCAGGTAGAGGTGGTGCTAACCATGCCACTGTAGATGAAGAACATTTCCTTCCACTGGTCCTTGCTGTTCCAGGTCTTTGAGACCACCAAACTTCTTCTTGAAGACTGTAGCAATGCCTCGAAACTCTGCCAAGTTGCTGGTTACACAGTGTGCCAGTGCATACCCCTTGGGCAAGGTGAAAATATATGATCACTTGTAGTAGTGTGCTGAACCTAAACCACTTGTCTTTCCACAGCACTGTTACTGACATGCAATGGAGTCAAACATTTAAAATGAACTACTATTAGCTTCCCTTTTGGTTTCTGGGAGGGGCCAACCCCATCCAGATTGAAATTCAAATAATTTTTTCCAATCAACAGCACCAATTTTTTGTATCGCCACCACAATTTTTCTATAGATAACACAATCAGTGCAGTTCTGGGTGGTGCCTGCTTCAGGCGGGTTTTCTGTCCACTAAAGATTAATGCAGATACTAGTGCAGTTAGCAATATTGATAATAATAATTTATAATTATATTCATTCAAAAGAGTAACAAGTGGAATTAAATATTAAACTTTCAATTTTTTTAATTGGATTTCTTTCATAAAATTATGCCCTTATCATCTTGATTTTAGCTTGTTAAACTCTTGACTGCTATAAAAGTGAAAACGAAATTTTCGCCCCAATTCAAAACAAAATAAGTCTGGTGGGTCATGGAGTCAAGTCTGTTATAGCAGTAATAAATTTCTCCAGGTCTTAATAATACGTTTTTTCTACTGATGATGTAGATAATGTGTTTAGTTGGTTCACTTAGGCTATAGTTCATTAATTATGCATGTGAAAATTTTGGACTTAAAACTTTATGATGGGTTGACTCTGAAGTTTAATAAAAATCGCCCGTCAACGTGGTAAAAGCTAGAGTCGTGATCGGTCAAGTGTGAGTGTGCGCTAAGCTATACATAGCAATAAGTGCAGTGTCTTCGTAAAGTACCTCTATAAAATCACTGAAGTAATATAATAGTATAAGTATACATAAGTTAAGTAGTGTCTACGTTTGGGCAAGACTTATTGCGTAAAGTAGGCCCTACATGCATATGATTTTTGTCACGCCTTTTTTTACAAAATCAAAATTGATTCCCTTCAAGCAACAATAAATTTTCTTTCACAACAATTTCAAAGTAATTAAGTTCTCCTTTGAGACAGTGGACTGTACTCTTTTTAGCCTACTGTAATCTCGAAAAATGTATTATTTTTCAGTCATACATCGATGTACTTACATCCTGAGTTGGAGGGAAATTTCAAGTGTCTGTTTTTCCTGTTGGCGACACTGTTTTCCCAGCATCTCGCTTTTCTTCCCCGCCAGAGACAGCCCCATCCTGTCCCGCTCAGCGCTCGCCACTGTTCAGATCAATGACACAAGTGGGAGTGAATCAGTAGAGGCACCTGACAACGTAACCTCACTTCTCTCGCTTCGAGAGAAACTCAGTTCTAAATGTTTACACCAAACAAACAAACGTACATCATTATAAACACAACTTACATTATTAGTTACTCAAAATCCGATCAAGTGAGTTCACGTGTTCAGAAGAAATGTAGATTGTCAACATTCAAACGGAAACTGCGCACTTTTGTTACAGCCGTCAAAAATTTCCGCCTATACCGACATCACCATCCCGGCCATTAATCTAATGAATAAAGTGAGTGAAATTGTTTCAAAATCATAATTCAAATAGCCTATATTGAGGAACTAGGGATTAATATTTTTTATATTTGTTACACTCCAAGAATGCCAATTTCAATTATATTAGAACAAACTAATTGTTTGATTGATAAGGAGCACTTATCAATAAACGTATTGATCGATAAGAGAAGAGACTATGTTGGGAGTAAAATATTTTTGACCGAACGAAGTAAGGTTTTTGTTTCAAAGTCATCCATCCTGAACTTGTTTCAGACGCAGCTGATTTTCATTTTCGGCTAAACGCGTGGACCTAATTCTATTAAATTTGCACTCGTTCATCTTTTATTGTCAAAAACATATCGCCACTTTAGGAACTAGGTTAGTGCAGGATAGGTCTCCTGTCCGTGGGACACTAGTTAATATTGTTCTTCAAATCCATTTATGACATATTAAATCTGATTTGAGCAATCAGCTGCGTCTGAAACAAGTTCAGGGTGGATGAAAATAGAAACGTAGCCTTGATGACGTGATACAGAGTGACGTTTCGTAGAAAACAGACATGAAATAGACTACACAAATTTAAACAAGGGTTAGGTCTGATTATTGTGTCTGATTTTGCCGGTGATTATCATTGAGTGGGCTACATCTTTGTACGTCTGTGCAAGCACCCTTATTCTTGGCCTTGAGGTCTACTTTTCACAGAACTACTTACCGTAATTAAAGAGGCGAAATACGTGTTGTTTTTTATGCAATATTTATATTTTCTGACACTGCTTTATCACCGTACAAAAAAAAGATATACATTTAACATTTGGTTGATAATGAAGGTACTGTAATTATTGAAAAGGAATTGATAAGGTGATCGGTACCTCTGCGTACATACATTGTGTCAAGTCATGAACGCACTTGAATGGGTGACCGGGAGCTTTAACCATCTGTTATCTGTTCAATTAACATTTACTTAGTGGTTCAGAGCACACTCATAACTTGTAGGTTCACCAAAGTTTCTCATAACATAGTTCAAATGGTTAGGTGAAGCTACCCTTAAGGGATCATCCATCAAATAGCTCTATTATGATAATGATACAGTAGTATCAATTTCAGTCATGCATGACAAATGTTTTTATTTTAGAAAATGGAGAAGGAGAGGAAACAATCCATCAGCAGTGAAAACGTCAACCTTCAAGCTTTGCCCGTACCGATCCAAGTTTTTTTCTGGCAACAGATAAGGTAATTATTTATTCTTAACTATTGAACTGAATGCTAAATAGCACAATAAATAATTATTATCAATACATTCTTTTTACTTCTTAAATTAATTCAGGAGAGAATTATTCCTCGATTGAGGTGTCTTTTCCTCATATCTGTCTATATTTGAATATTCTTCAACTTTAGACGTTCTCTGTAATCTATATCCGTTTTTGGTACGCCTTCAATGATTTTCCTAACTATTTTTCTTTCCTCTTTCTTTATATTTTCTATTTCCATTTTCCTGAAAAGTGCCAAGGTCTCGCTGGCATATAACATTGTTGGTTTGATTACTGTATTATAGTGTCTAATTTTTGTATTTAAAGATAAATATTTTGCTCCAATTTTAGATCCCTACCAGATTTTTTTATTCTTTCTTGTAAAAATTTTCAGAAATAACTAAATAAATTTTTCCAGATATTTAAGTTATGGTACCTTGTTAAGGTATGCCTAAATCTGCCGTTGTAAACACTGTTTTTCAAATTATATTTGTAAGCCAACTTTTTTTGCGCATTCTTTCCGTTTCTATTTGTTTTATTCCATTTAACTAGAATCTGCCATTATTGTGAGATCATCTGCAAAGGCGAAGTAAGGGATCTATAGACTGTCTTTTTTTGTTCCCAGTGAGAACTAAATTATTATTATTATTATTTTAAAAATTAGTAATTGTGATTGACTGAACTTGGTGAGCGTGCTATGCGAGTAATTGGGAGTCACGAACATTCAAGACTACGCCTGTCTGGCTACCCTACAAAAAATAGCTTAAAGGGTGAGGTGAAACGACTCAGTGGCGCAACCAAGGGGTGTCCATTGGTTGCTCAAGCACCCCCTGGTTGCTCAAGCACCCCCCTCACCACTGAAGCCAATTCCAATACAAAGATTTTTACTTGAAAAAGTCGAAGTTTTAAAGAAAATAGAAAGTTGAGTGATTCTCAACTTTAATTGGAAATCAAAATATATACTCTAATCAGATTCACTAATTCAGTGTTGATCAAATGGAGACTTGCTATCCTTATTAATCGCAAGGCAGTGTTGCCAATTACACCATCAAAGAAAACAGACTAAATGGAATAGCAAGGTTAAATATCCATACAGAAATAGAAGTTGATCCGGAGCAGGTTATCAACGTGCAGCTAACCTTGTAGCACTTTGCAGTAACTACAAGTACAAATACTATTTCTCCTAGCGTTACGCTTATTATTATTTTTTTCTATTTGAACGTTGTTAGGAAACAGATCTCATGACTCCCCTTCTCTGGGGGGAAGCCGCGAGCCGTAGCAGGTATCTGTTAAATCAGATAGAGATTAGCTGCGTTCTCGTAGGTCCTGTTTGTAACGGTGACCGATTAGATTGGCCAGCAAATAAGACACTGTTCTCTGCTGTAAAATCACTTCCCGGTGGTTCGGAACCCACCTAAAACAGTAGGTCCAACTCATTAATCACCATTATTATCCAACTCATTACCCACGCACAGGTCTCAGACATATGTGGGCTTCATCCTCAAAAAAAAAAAACAACACTGAAAACTCCAATAGTTTTCACTTCCAGCACCCCCTCCCCACTGGGTCATTTCTGGATGCGCCACTGAAACAACTAAGGTGTTTTTCACCAATAGAAGTGGAGCGCTCATTTTTTACTTTTATCAGACTATGTGTGAAAGTATTCTTGCCTCAAATTTGAATCGATTATTGATTACAATAGGATAATAAGAAAGTTTATAGTTCCAATAGAAGTTGCTTACAAGTTTTAAAATTTGTATAATTTTCAAAGTATCTTTGTTTTTGCATCTCGTCAATATGGTAGCTGAGATCTCAAAGTTTATTGACTGTTTATTTATTAATTGAAGGTGACAATACTTATTTACCATGGGAGAAATAAAACTTTTGTTGGTTGTAGGAATCTATTAGAATTATATTTGATTTAAAGGTATTATATTATTTTTGTTTATTTATTTACAGTCCTTTCATCAGACCGAAATTGGGAAAGCTACATGAAGCCTCCTGTATGGTGAGCAGCAATGTCTACAATATCAATATATATCTATCTTATACAATATCATTGTCTACAATATATATATCTTAACAAAATTATCAGTACCTATTTATATATAAATAAAATAAATCGTATGCAGCTATTATGCGGATAAAATGTTTAATGTGATATTTTCAAGAGATTAATGAATACATTTCAGTATTAGCAATATCTACAGACCAAAAAATTATTGATTTAAACTTAAATACATTGTAAATTTAAATATTTTTAATAATAGATATCCCGATCTGATAATATCTTATAATTCATTTATTCAATGGGTACCGAGAAGATTAATTATTATTAATGAAGGTTTCACTGGATACACTGCGTGACGAAATACTTGATGATCAGTCTAATACAATACAATCTAATCAATCTAATACAATACAATCTAATATCAAAACTGACAGTGTATTTCTATTAACACATTATTTTCACTCACTTATACTCGAGATGCTGGAGGGATGCATATCACTTCTGAAAAGAAACTTCGTCAGCCTCTTGGCTGACCATAAAGGCTGACGAAGCTTCTTTTCAGAAGTGAAATGCATCCCTCCAGCATCTCCAATATAAGTTAGTGGAAATAAAGTTTTAATAGAAATACAGTGTCAGTTTTGATATCAGAGAAGTATTCCCATCTTGAAATAATGAACTGGCACACTTCTGCACTGTAATCATCATATCATATTATTACGACAACATGTTATGATGACATGCACCACATCATAAATTGATATAGTTTTCCTTATTTTCCAGTGAATGCATAATAGCCGTTTAAGTTTTCATGCTATTTTTATTAGAGAATCATTAAATTAATAAATATGATTTTTATTGAATGTGTATCAACAAAAAATATTATATTTCAAAAGTATAAAGCTTAAAATACTCTAATAAACAAGTAGGCTACCTATTATTAATGCTACACATATTTCTGTTTTGTCGTTAATAATAATTTTTTTCGGTTTTCATCATCACTGTATATTATTCTTGATTCGCTGAATGTTTCATTTACATAACACATTGATGCAGAAGTGGATAATGTATATTTAATAAGTGATTTAACGCCGAATGTAGAAAGTTCACGATCAAAATATTGTTAAAAATTAGGTTCATGTGTTAATTATGGTATCTAACAAGTTTATGTATGTGTGTTTATCGCTTTATATGCTTTGCTAATCACTTTTTGTGTTGAAGGTGACTGTCAATGTTGAGCAGATGTGTTAAAGAAAACAAATGAAAGCAAACACAGAAGTTTGTTCAGTATTTGCATGCAGTGGTGGTTAGGCTACTTTATTTTTTCCATATAATTTCTGGGAGAATCTGGATTTATCTATTTCAGAATTAGAAATAGTTTGTTTTTCAATTCAATTTCTTGATGAGCTAACTATACCATTACTGTGCATTGCTTATATGATTATTTGATGAATTCTCAAAATGAAATATTTATTCACGTTTTTAAAATGACGTTTCTCAAGTTACATGAAAATAATAACTGGTAGGCAGAATGAAGAAAAAAAACAACAGTATTTTAACATTGTATAATTTCATGTATCCAGTATTCTTCGATTAAAACTTGTGCATATTGCAACATTTTTTTATAAATGTGTAAATACATGCTTCTGTCTGTTATTCTTGATAAGATAGTCAATGTAGAATGTTTCACAAAACTGACACTGTATATCTCACTAATATATACTGATTCTCACTTGAATGACATGAAATGAGTATGAATATTTGACAGGCATATTACAAGTATGTCAAATGGAAACCATTTTTCCTTGAATATTTCTTGTCGAAGCATTACTCCTTGACAATTTTCTTTTTTCCTCTTGAACAGAATGACTCTCAAGCAGATAACTAGGAACAGTTATTTTGGGTAGGGACAGTTATGGGTAGTCATGACTACTGGTGGTGTAATGGGGGTCTAGCGTCCTCCCCCAGGAACTGTTTAATTTATTGTAAATGATAAATTTAAAGTCATTTTCACTCTAAGGGAAATTAGTAATAAGCTAAACAGGAAAGCGATTATTTGTTATTTTATTGTTACATCGTGCTAATGGTGCGTTCTAAATTCGCTATAAGATTACGAGCATCTCTTTTGATCTTAGATATATAACAATGGTGGAAATTATCCAAATATTAGCCTTCAAGTTTTCACAATATTGTTGAGTCAATGCAGGTGGTAATGAATTTTTAAAACGCACGCACATGAAAACTATTCAAATACTCAATTTACAGGGGTCTACTCGGTTCACCCGCTGGAGCCGCTACTGACAAGAGAGCACCCCAGGGCACTAGACAGGAGCACAAAAAATACTTATACAGTTCGTTGTTTTGTGCAAAAAACGATTTAAACATAATTTCAATAAAATAAAAATATACAAGTAATACATCTAAGTTATAATAGAATAGAATAAAATAAAGTGAAATATATTTATTATTCTCAAAAAAAAAAACAAGATACAAGTAAGAGAAAAAACAAACTATGAATATACTCCTCACCTAGACACAGGTGTGTGTGTGAGGAGGGTCGTTTTTATAATAGTTCATGAATTGCCTTATGGCATAAGTTTTTTAAATAGGTACCATAATAAAAATGATGTCATACACAATATAATCAAACAAATTTTCATATAGTCAAAAGTCACTTAAATAAATAAAAAATCTAAACTATCTAATAATTCAATAATAATTCATTTTTTGAAATACAATCTAATTTTAACCAGCAGAACAATAAGAAAAAATAAAAAAGGGGGGGAAAGGAAAGAAAGTAAACAGCAGATATCAAGAAACATGAAAAATTTGAAAAACTTGAAACAAGACAATATGCATGGTGACCTGATCAGTTCCTCGCAGGCTACATTGTCCAATGCTGAGCAACTACACCCCCAAACAACGCTTGAAGACAGCAATGCTGGCACCCTCGGTTTGTAAAAGTGTTAACGAACTTGGTCTAGTTTTTAACGTACCTAGATGATCACTAAGACAGGTTTCAGGTCTCAGGTTTGATTTCCGGCTGGACCGGGCATTTATGTACAATTATCATCTCAACATTTAGCCATCACAAGCAATAGGCTTTTTTGGAATAATCATCCCTCCATATTATTATTATCAAAGTCTATGTGGGAAGACGGCTCTTCCTGCGATTATAAATTTATTTTATAGCAAAATATTAAAACAATAATATTAGTGTTTGTTATGCAAAATTTCATTGAATTATGTACTTCTCGATTTTTTCATTCGTGCTAGTAGTGTTATTAAATTTTTAATTCAACTTGAAGAGTCTGCAAGTGGAAATTAGTATTATAATGAGAAATAAAGTGCTAGTCTGATGAAACGTTTTATATTGTACGTTTAAGAGTGTTGTCTATACTAATATGTGTATTGTACATTGTTTATTACTATGTGTTTGTGTTGTCTCTGATTGTCCATTCATTTGCTTCTGTTTCGCCAATGCTTTTCTGTCTACAGTTCTGTCAACATGGCCCCGGCCACCATGTAAGTGCACTGAGGTTGCACCCTGTTTTGTAGAGTTCTTTCTTTTTCCTTCAATTTTTGCACTCAACACATTTTATTTTTATTTTGTGAGCTACAGTATTTAGAATCAGAAGTGCATCAATTTTATTGAACTCTTACTCTTAATCAAGTCCTCCTTTTACTCCTCTTCTTATTCTTCCCCCTGTTCATCACCCTCTTCCTCTTACTCCTCTTCTTGTTCCTCCTCCTGTTCATCACCCTCTTCCTCTTACTCCTTTTTATCCTCCTCCTCCTTGATCTTCTCATCCTACTTCTCTGAAAAACAATTAGCCCTGTACCGTAGCGTACCGGTAATAGATTTCTTGATTTTTAATACCCTGAATAGGATTTTTTTTTTTTTTTTTGAGGATGAAGCCCACATAGGTCTGAGACCTGTGCGTGGGTAATGAGTTGGATGATGGTGATTGATGTGAGTTGGAATGATATGAGATGGAATAACTTATTTCAGAAAATGGCCCAAGAATTTTTTGGGAACTCCAATTGGACTTCAATCTGAATTTGTCAACTCGCTACTCTAATGCAAGTATACCTTAGTCATTTATTTGGGGTATTTGTAGTAAACAAGATACCACAATACAAGTGAAATTCAAGTAGGCATGGAATCCGGTCCTTCTCTACAAGAACCTTCAAATAGGTTGATGAAAAATTGATGAATAAAAATAGTAAAAAACAGACATGTCCCTTTCTGCCTTTCTGAGATAAGCTGTCAGATTATCAGATTGATGCTTGCACTTTACATTACTAACAAATATAAATATAATACGAGTGAACTGAAACAGAAATATATTAATTTAAAAGAAGAAATGAAACAGAACATGGTTCATTTAAAAAGAATAAATAAAACAGCTTTTATGCTATTTTCTAGCACTGTGTATGTCCGATTTAAAAAAATCAGTTTACCTGATAACTCTGACACCAGACCTGAGCCAGCCAGGTCACACGATATTATTATTATTATTACCTTGTCACTTCCCCAAAAGTAATTATTATCTTCTATATTTTTGTGCAGGATTTAGTAGGCCTAGGATTCTTATTATCTTAGTAACTTCTATTCACCAAAATCCACAAAAATGTTTTTTTTAGTCCCATTCTATTCTATAAAAGTTTTTTTCTCTTAAAAATATTTTTACTTACAATGTGTAATTTATTGTTTTGCATGATGTAATTACTTGCTTGTTCTGTAAAGGATCTATTATTTAGTTTTTTCGTACAGGAATTTTTATCAGGGTATCATTTGGTTTGACTTTTAAATTTATTCAAATATTTTTATAGCTTTAGAACCTATTTTTTATTCAGTTAATTTAATTCAATATATTTGTTCCAGACTCAGCAGTAAGAAGTCTATTATAAAAAGTTAATTATTACTTGCTATAATGTCAAAGTTATTTGTACATTAAACCATAAATTTGAAAACGCATGATTCTAAGCTTAGGCTCAAATCAGAGCTGTAACTACATAATTCAGAGCTATAACTACTCAATCTCTTATTGACAGCATTTAAGTACAGGCAATTGATTGTTGATAATTGATATTTTCATAGTGAACTGTGCGGTACTCTGGTAATCAATGGATCAGAAACTAGCCTACAATACTTCAAATTAGAAGTGAAATTTTTTGCTAGAGCTCAAAATGTTCATCAGATATTCTATTTAATTTGATAAGTAATATTCTATTTTGTAAAAGTTGAAGTACCGTTGTTTTCTCTTGAATCCAATTGATTTTTCTTCTTTTTTACTAAACTATTTCTGATAGTTAATTACTATCAGTTATTATATTGTGATCATGAATAACCTATTTTATGAAATTATATTATCTCAGAAATTTTCAACGTTTACTGGAATCATAGCCCCAACACATAGCTGTAGAGTTTTTATTTTCAAGACAATTTTAGAAAAATTCGTACATTGATAATGCTACATATAATATTGGTACTATATTTTGATTGAATAAATTTCTATTTTATTTTGCTTTTCTTCTATTTTGGTTTGGGATTACCAAATTGGATGTTTTAATGTTACCAATTCATGGGGGTAATGCTGTCATGAATTAATTAAGCTATCAAAACTTGAAATTTCTACTTTAAGTCAAGGTATGTTTAAGATTTTCATTCAACCTTATAAAAAGATCGTTTAAAAATCAAGTATATCCAATGATTAGATTCCAGGTGAAAGGATCTGGACACATGTAGCACAATAATTGAACAGAATGTAGACGATGTATATTTAAGAAAATCCTATATAATTATATTTATACAAATTTCCATTTAATTCATCTTTTATTTCTATTTCATGGCAAAATTTCACTTCGAAAGGAGTTAAAAGAAGCTTGTAAGGTGAGAAACTCAACATGAATATAAATGATAGAATAGGCCTATTATATTAATAAATTAATTTTGAAGATTGAATTTGAAATTTTATAAGGTTTATTCGAGTTTAGTAAGATTTGAAAAATTTTAATATTAGGAAATTTACCGAGAACCATCATCAATGCTACAATGTCGATGTGAACACTTTCGTGCCTGAAATGAAGTAGAATGGTGCATATATTAGTCCAAGTTTCGAATAAATAGATTGATCATTCAATAACTATTCTCCCCCATCTAATTAGTTGTTAATTTAACGACTTGCAGTCAGTTTTACATTGTGAATATATAATAAATGTACTCACATTCGGCTGAACGTTTTCGAGGTATTGAATCTCGTTCGGCTGAATGTGACTACATTTATTATGTATTCACAATATAAAACTGACTGCAAGTCGTTAAATTTACAACTAAAAGTTAATATTAACAACGCAGATCGTTATGGAACAAGAATCTAATGAGTTGAATTTTTAACTTTTTAGTTTCTCTACTCACATTGTTATTAAAAATTAAAGAAAAACAATTCAGTAACTTGGGATTTAGAGTTTGATAGATTTATACCTATTTATAGTTAATTTACTTCCTGTAATACGTTTTGTCCTGTTTGACTGAATACAATTTGTATAGGGCAAATTAGTTATGTCTACTTTTTCATAGTAGCAACAGGTCTTTCTTTGGGTGAAGACTGGCTTTTTCGGTTTGGGTGTCTCATTCTAAGATGGAGACTGATTCAATCTTATTTCTAAACGTTGTGCAATGCATTTTGGTCATCTTATTCCACTTTGACAATTAGCGCACACACTTAAAACTGCTTCCTCTTACTGTAAATCAACTCAGTCTGTACCGGTATCCCAATCATTAAATAACTTATTATTAGTAGAGCCTAGTTATTTGTGTTAGTTATGTTCTGGCATTCATAAATAGGTATTTTCACTATTATTTACAGTCTTTTGAGAAAATTCTCGTACAGAACATCCAGTTCGGCCTTTCTCCAAATCTAACAACAGCAATCCAATCCATTCCAAGATGGAGGCTGATTCAAGCTTCATTTCCATACGTTATGCACTGCATTGCCACTCTTCTCCACAGCAGGTAAAATTTCTCGTTTTGTCTCCGTTTCATACAGAATCTCTCTTCAAACATAATCTAGCAAGCTAATTGATTATAATTGACAGGTATTAGACTTCAAAGCTCTAGAATCCTATTGATTTTAATTATACGTATGTGCTCACTGCAAAAGGCATTTTCAAAATACCAGTTGATTACAGACAAATTTCCAAATTTTGAAGGGCTCAAACAGCCTTCAAAACAAATACAAGACTTTTCAACCATTCATATGGGAAAATAATTTTTAGGCTTTTATAAAATTATTGAAACTTTCATAAATATTCAATATGACCGCAACCAGAAGCCCAAACGCTATTTATACAGTTTCCCATTTCTTTTTCATATGAATGGTTTTGTAAATATCTCATTCCTATAATTAAATCCTTCAAAATTGGGATATTCTTTTGTAATAACCCGGTGGGCTACAGTGATAAAAAGCACAGTATCTTATAAAATACAAAGTATATAGGTGTATGGGCACAGTTCTTTATGAAATTCATTAGGCTGACCAGTTTTGAACTGAGAATACATGTGTATATTTCTGAATTCACTTCAAGGCTCATCTACCATTATTGCCATTTCAATATGCAGCCCAGTAAGTAGCTTACCCTAATAATATATTTTCATTAATTAATCTATCATCTTGTAGTTAAGCTGTCCAACAGCTTCAAGTCTGCACATCTACATTTTCTTGTATTGGCCTACATTTGAATAAATATTGTTGCAGGAAAGACACCAGTATCCAGAGTCTTGGTACTGCAGAAACAAAGCTCCTCTATATTCTGCATTGGGTAATTCTTGATGCTGCTGAAGAATGTGCTGATGCTGATTATGAGAAAGGAACATACCAGACTTCTCCTTTCTACTATCTTTTCACTATACCTGATATCACTGTAAGTCTTACATTATTCTTCTATCACTAAATTACAATCAATGTGAATTTTACTTTTATCATGCCCACATCAGTCTGAGAATTGTACGTGTGTAATGACGTGGATGATGATATGAAGATGTCAGACAAATGAGAGTCGAACCCGTGGCCGCAGTAGTAGCAGTCAGAGAGATAAGCACCTTAACCTATTACGGTCAAAAGTCGCTGGATATTCAGTTATTTGTTACGTTCTAATTTGATCCACTTCAATTGATAAATTCAAAGAGTATTCGTCTATGTAAATGAAAATTATGAATCTATTAATATTTGAATGATATTTAACAGTTAAAAGTGGATCAAAGCACAACTTGAACTACATCGGAGTATTCCACCTACCCGACGAATTTACATAAAATAATAATATTATTTTCAGTTGTGCTGATACACCATTTAACGTTTTTGATTTCTACAAATATCATAAATTCACAAAAAATGCACATGGGCAGTTCTTGAAAAACAGTGTTATTTCTTCTTCTTGTTGTTCAACGGATCTCATTATAAACATTATGCTTCAATATTTTCTTTTTTCTTTCAATTCGATGTTTTAAAAATAATTTACGAAAAGATTACTATAAAAAATGACGTCAATATTTGCAATGTAAAAAGGTGGATAATATTGGGCTGAGCAGCAACCTTTTTAATATTCTTCATTTATTTCTATTGTAAGTGAACTAAGCTGTTCAACCAAGGTGCATTCTAAACCTTTCTACTAACCTTATTGTCATTCAACTGCTTCGGTTTCTGTTAACACAATGCTTCCCAATTTACAAAACATGCACATTAGCAGTTATTAAAAAACAGTTGTGTTTCTTCTTCTTGTTCAACAGAGCTCGTAATATATCATGACTCTTTTTTTCTGTTTTTTTTTTATTCAACGATCTAAAAATAATTTAAGAGAAGACTTCAATACAATAAAAAATGTCAACCTCGCACTGTACTTGCACTGTAAAAATGAAGTAGATAATTGGGCTGGGCAGCAACCTTCTTAATATTTTTCAATTTTTTCTTTTCGAAATGAACCAGCTGTTTAATGTTTTGACTTTTACTAATAAAAACTAACCTAAAGCCTTTAGTGGAACTCTGTATTAACAAAAAAAGATAAGAGAAATGTTTGTAGGCTAGCGTTCTGTAGTTGAGCTCCCTGTTTTTTTACTGTATTTCGTGGGTTTTTGTCGACGGATTGTCTCCAAATTCAGTGCAAGTGTAAAGTAGTGTATGAGCTACACAATTCTGTGAAAACATCCCTGGAAGTCATAGTATAAAGTGTGATTTTACGAATTTAAATGATGTCAACTCGTGGTGCTGCCGGTTCAAGAGCCAATAAAGATAAGGCGGGCACTGTTTTTCAGTCACCAGCAAAGCAACAGCAGCAGCGTAATCAACAACAGCAGCAGCATCATGATCAACAACAGAGAGGGCAGAACAGACGGTCCTCGTCCTGGTCATCGTTTGTTGACAGCGTCCCTGTTGCCATGGCGACGCAAATTGAAGCATTGGAGGCGCTACTTTTAAAAGACGATTTCGTTGATCGGTTCGCTGCAAGACTCGAGAACCGTCTGCGCGACAGTCTATGTGAGACGGTCAGCTCCCGGGTCAGCGCTATGTTGGAGGGCAGGCTGGAGGCGGCTGTCAGCAGGGTGGACGAGCTGTCGCGAGAGGTGGAAGTGCTGAGGAGTCAGGTGACGCTGCTCGAGAAGAATTTCGACAAACGACTGGATGGCCTCGCACAGTATCAAAGAAGGAACAACGTCCGAATTTCTGGTGTACCGGAGACCGAGGATGGGGAGATGTCGGCAACCGCGGTGGCAGCTCTTCTAAATGATAAGCTTGGCTTGTCAATTCAGCCGACTGACATCGACCGGTGTCACCGCGTCGGACGCAAGGCGGCAACTTCTGATACAGTGGAGGAGGCGCGACCTAGGCAAGTTCTAGTAAAACTTGTTAGTTACCAGAGCCGTCATCTAATCATCTCGAATAGGCGAAAGTTGAAGGGCAGTCGAATTTCAATTCATGAAGACCTCACCCAAAAAAGGCGCTTATTCCTGAAACAGGTGGCTGATAAAGTGGGATGGAAAAACGTGTGGTCTCACGATGGACGAATTATTTGGAGACAAAATGGTAGAATTGTTTCTCAGTCATTCAATAATAGCCCTGGTGATTCCGAATGCAATGAATGAACAGTTTCAATCTATGATTAGAATATGGAGTTGCACATTTTATTTGTAAGTAATCATTATTTTCTTTCCATTTTATTTCTTATGCTGGTTAATGCATCGTCTTTTGATTGATTTTTTTTCTAGCTTTAGGCTCATGATGCATTGAGTATCTCTGAATGTTTCCTCTTTTAGAGCAAATATTATTATTTTTTTAGAGCAAATATCAAGCATAGCATATTCTGTTAAGTTGATTTATTTTCTTTTGACATACCTATTTCTTTGGTTATTTCTGTCACTTGTTTTCCCTGTTTTCTCCCATATGTGTGTCAATATTTTAATTCTTACTATTTATTTATTTTCTATCATTCCATCTTCAACTTTATAAGTTTTGGTTTCTAGTTATATTCATTAATAACTTGCATAAATATATTTCCTTATTGTCCTATTCTATTCAGATCATATACATATTGATTTACTTCATTGCATCATGATTTAATCTATGGTTTGTTTTGTGGGGAGCTCCGCTTTGCGTTAAGCCTGACTTAATGAAAATTAAATTTTATTCAATTTTAGTAGTGTATTGTGTTAAATTTAAACTATTGATCATTCACATATTGTACTTAGTTATTTCTAATTCACATTCCATACTCTTCAAGCTTGTATAATATCTTTAATTTTATATCTTTCTCTTTCTACTTTACTACATATCTTTGATTTTTTTTTATTTTTTAAAAATAGATACATTGAATATATTTTTGATAGTAATCTATACCTGATTATTAATAGATAATATAGCTATCCCTATTTATAGTTCTCTTCATTCATTAATTTTGTCTGTATAAAAGCCGTGAATTCAATTTGTTTTTGTGTGTGCAATAAGTTCCTTGATATTTTGTAATATTTTATTTTATTTTTTCTCAATTGGCTACTCAATATTAATCTAATACGTGTTCCATTATAAATATTTAGAATGTCAGACCACATTGATGAGTTAAAATCAATTTTTTGCAATCATTTGAATATACTTAAATTGTGTCATATCAATGCTCAGTCTCTGCCAGCCCACTTCGATGAGTTTAAATTGCTGTTATCCTCTGTCATGGTGGATGTGATTGCTATTGGTGAGACGTTTCTTAAGCCCAGTCTTCTGTCTGGCTATTATAATGTTCCTGGGTACACTCTTTTTAGGAATGACAGGATTGGAAAGGGGGGTGGGGGTGTAGCTGTCTATATTCGATCTGAATTTATGGCCAAGGTTATTACATTTTCACCTCAAGTGTACTCTTGCTCTCCTGAATTTATCATGATTGAAGTTACTATTGGCTCTGAATTGTTGCTGATTGTGGCTGTATACCGTCCTCCCAAAGCGGGTAGACTTTCAATGCTTGAAGATGCTTTATTCAGTGTTATGCACAAATACCAGCATATAGTCATTCTTGGTGACTTCAATGCTGATCAGTTGAAAAATAATTTTGAGAGCACACAAGTGCGGACACTCTTTGATTCATTAGATCTGGTAATACTGGACAGTTCTGCCACTTTCCACACAGGCACATGTCATTCTCTACTTGACCTAGCTGTTGTCAGTGAGCCAGATTATGTCATTTGCAATGGACAGATACCATTTTCTATGTCAGCTCACGATTTGATTTATGTAATTTATAGCCTTGAGCATAGTATCAAGTATTCTTCTCAGATAAGGGGTAGAAGCCTAAAATCTATTGATTTGGAGCGTTGTTTTGCTGATGCTGTTGGAAAGCCTTGGCATGATATTGTGCTTATGAATGATATTGATGACAAGGTAAGTGCTTTCAATTCTATGCTCATCTCCATTTTTGATGAGCATGCTCCAGTTCATGATATCAGGGTTCGCCGCAAACCATGCCCCTGGTTTAATAGAGAGATAACCTTGCTGAGGCGAGAGAGAGACAAGGCTAGACGTACTCATCTTAGAACAGGTTGCAATGCTGACTTTGAGCGATATAAGAGTCTGAGGAATAAGTTAAGATCCGTTTGCAGGAGAACCAAGGTACAATATTACAATCAACTTTTTGATGGAAAGCAGTCTTCTGCAGAGCTCTGGAAAAATATTCGTGCTGTTCAAGTTATCCCACCAAAGTCAAAGTCAGCTGCTATCAATGTTTCTCTCGACTCTCTCAACAATTACTTTGCCACCCCATCACCTCCTCCCTCATTCCCACAATGTGCGGTGACATCTATCATGGTCAATCAATTCAAACATAATCTTCCACTAGATAAATTCTTCTTTTCCCACATTTTTCCTGACCAAGTCTCTTCTATTATTTATTCAATTAATAAAAATAATAAAGGTGTTGATAACATACCAGTTACCTTTTATAAAATAATTTTACCCATCATCCTTCCAGCTATCACTCATATCTTTAATTATTCGCTTCAAATGGGAATATTCCCATCTCTTTGGAAATATTCTCTAATATCTCCAATTCCTAAAAATAATAACCCAATGTCTCCACAAGAATTTCGAGCTATCAGTATAACTTGCACCATTTCTAAAGCGCTTGAGAGGGCCGTTCATTGTCAGACAACAGGTTACCTTAACTCTTTCAATTTCTTTGACCAACATCAGAGTGGATTCCGCTTGTTCCATAGTACATCCACAGCTCTATTGAAAATCACTGATGATATTCGCAAAGCTATGGATAACCGTTCTTTAACTCTTCTTGTTTCATTTGACTTCAGCAGGGCTTTTGATAATATCTGTCACTCAATCCTACTTCACAAACTCTCATCACAATGCAATTTTTCTCTGTCATGCCTATCTTGGTTCAGATCATACCTTTCTAATAGATTTCAGTGTGTCAGGGGAGCTGATGGACGAACTTCTGGGTGGCTACCTGTTGTAGCCGGTGTCCCCCAGGGTTCAATTCTAGGACCTCTCCTGTTCTCCATCTATGTCAACAACCTTCCTCAAATTCTTCATTCTTCATTTCATATTTATGCTGATGATCTGGTCTGTTATAATCACTGTGCTTCTGATAATATTTCCGAGATCGTTGCTGGTATGAATGATGACATATCCTCATTGGTTGAGTGGGCTGGGGCACATTGTTTGAGTCTCAATGCTAGTAAATGCAAAAGCATGATTATTGGTTATGGTAGGCTGTACAACCAAATTGATTTTAATGCTTTGCCCAAGATTGAGATTGAGGGACACATGCTGCCATATGAGAGTTCTTTGAAAGTTCTAGGCATTCACCTCGATAAAAATCTGAGTTGGTCTACACAGGTTAATATCATGACAAAAAGGGTATTTGCTACTATGCACCAGTTGAAGCGCCTCCGAAGGTTTCTTCCTACTCATCTTCGTACAACACTTGTGCGGAGTCTGGTATTGCCTATTATTGATTATGGCAGCATAGTGTATAATGACTTGACGGAGGAATTGAATTTAAAATTACAGCGTGCTCTAAATTATGCTATTCGTTTCATATTTGACGCAAGAATGGATGATCACATTACACCCTACTACAGAAGGCTGCGTTGGTTAAAGTTGAAGGGTAGAAGGAAGTATTTCTTGTTGTGTACTACATATCGCCTTATTGTAGAGAGGAAAGGTCCCCAATATTTGAAGGATAGGTTTACACTTCTTGCAAACATTCATTCTAGGGTCACACGGCAACATGAATTCTTCCTTCAGATTCCAAATCAACGTACAGTCATGTACAATCAGTCCTTCACTGCTACTGCTTCAAGACTTTGGAACCTCTTACCATTAAATATTGTATTTTCACCTACCTATAGAACATTTAAATACAGACTTTTCAATTTTCTGAATGAAGAGCTATAATTTTTTCAAGTTCAATTCAATTTTGCAGCGGTAGTTTATGTAAACAACAAGTTTTATTATTTTGTTTTTGTGTTCCATGTATCTGTTTTATTTCATTCTATTTCATTTTAATTTTATTTTTATTATCATTATTTTTTCTGCATTTGTATATTTAATATGTATCTGTCACCATAGGCGATAAGCCTAGTGACAATTAACAAATAAAAATATCTATCTATCTATCTATCTATCTATTACATCATAATTATTTTACTAACCTAAAGCCTTTAGTGGAAATCTCTATTACATCATACTTATTTTTATATTATATTTTATATCTCACTTGAACTACAAGGAAGCAAGGAGATTTATAGCAAGTTTAAAGAGTCTAGAATCTTCGTTTCAAGCGGTAGGGCACAGATGGACGGACGGACAGCACGATTTTAATAAGACCCTGTCGGGTCCTTGATAATTATTTTAATGATGATTATGAATTATATTTCAGCTATTCATCTATCTGTTCGCTCCCCTTTGTCACCACATCAAGGAGCCAGACTTGCAAGTGTTCCGACTGGAGAATGGACTCAAGATTTGGCAGGCATTGTGGGAATACCGACATCCGGACAGCCTTTGTTTCACAGCTCATTGCAAGCCCAAGCCTCGCTCTTTCTGGAACAACATGCTCAAATCATCTAACCAGCAAACCAACGACACTGATTTTTTTATTCCCGGAAGTAAGTCAAATCTATGTATCATCTCGCACTTTGAAGCGTTTGAATTAATAATATCTAGTTTTAATATTTGATAAGTGGCTGTATTTAATATGTGATTCTATGATGACTAGCTGTATATATTTCAGCGATATATGAATATTTTTAGTGATATTTTATTGACCTTGTACTTTGTTGTATGCGATTTATCTATTATGACTTGGCCTCCATTGTACAATTGTATTCTTGGCTGTAATCAATCATTGAATCATTTGAAAGATCAGAAGCTGAATAAAATCTATTCTAAGATATTCCAAAGGTTGGCAGGCCTGATCTGCCTTTGGTGGTTTGTTGTGTTATACGCTCTCTAATTTTTACAAATTTAAAAGTTTTTTTGTGATGCTAACTTTATTCGGAGATGCTGATTGTATTGTGTGGTCTGTGGAGTGCTTCTGATGAGCTAATGTAGTGAGTAAATTTCTGGATTATCTTTCGTAAGTGATCTGGAGTGTAAACGTATTTTTAACCTAAATGTACACCGGCTACCGAAAAATTGTTATCAGTTTGCAACAGCTAGTAACTTGCATGCTTACGTCAAAGTGGCTGAACAGAGGACTGTAGCTGAATACGAATGCCGTCTGCCAGTTTTAATTTTTGCGCGGGAACGAAATCAGCTGTTTCTCGGTACCGGCAGAGTTAAAAGTGAAAGCGCCTAGTGATACTGAAAAGGTGAATCACAACAATAACATTGAACAGGGCAACTTACAGCCCGGGATTTTCAAACTGAGCTAATTTTTTTCCAACGCGATCTATTTGGGTGACGCCTCTGAAACTATAAATATAACAAATATACATCTAATTCCCTTCAACTCAGGAGCTTCCTTTTTTTTTAAAGCCCTGACTGCTCTCTTGGCAATCCTAACTTTTTCCTTTCAATAATTTCTCCTTAGCCCAGCGTCCTCTACCTTCTATTGGTGTGTCATCGCCATTTCAACTGATTTTCCTATTTCGTTTTTTCTTTCTCACACAAAACATGTCAAAGATTGACGTGTTTGAAACGAAACGAGGGAATATAGCAATTATGGTTAATGGATTTAACTACAGACGTGATCGTGCTTTACTCAACGGTAATGTTTCATGGCGCTGTCTCAGAGCTGGTTGTCCGGCGACATTGAAAACCGACAGTAAAATGAAAAAAATAGTTGAATGTGCTGGTTCTCATAACCATGACAGTTTGGATACTGTGTCAAGTGATAGTAAAGAAAATTCGCTTATAACGCACAACGGTTCTTTTACTGAGGATACTGTGATTACTCCATCGAAATCCTCAAATCGTTGTGGTGGAACTTCTTCGTCTCCAGAACTGCGTGATATGGCTGTCAATACACCTAGTATCAGAACAATTAGTGTTGACCCAAACAATGACACTCAAAGTATTCGCGAGTTGGAACTCTTGCAACAAAGAGATGACCTGATTACATTCTCTAAAGATTTAAAAAATGAGGTTGAACAATTGAAAGCTAAAATTGAGTCTCAGAATTGCTATTTAAATGAAGAAATCAAGTCACTCAAGGACAAGAATAAGACTTTGTCAGAGAGAGTTCTTGCAATGTCCACTTCAATTGAGGCGTTAGAGGCGGACAATTTGACATTGAGAAATGAAAAAAAAATTCTTGAAAGGGAAACTGATAAATGGAGGGAACTTCATGATGAGTTACATGTTAAATCAAGAGGTATCAGTAATCAATCACCTAAGACTATCGAGTATAGAAGAGGAAGATCTAAGGTAGCGAAAACGAGACTTCCCGATCATTTCACTGTTAATAGAGATGGTTTGGGCGGTGATGATTTGACCGGTGAATGTGAATCAGGATTTAGCGATGTTGATGTTAAACATGATGATTATCTGGCGCAGAAAAAGAATGTGAAATGAACTTAGTCAACGTATCTCCATTTAACATAAAAATTCATCACTATGCTGACAGTCAAGGAAGGAACGTTTGCAGAGAGTTTAGAGATAATTGCAACTACAACTTCACTTCATTTGTTAAACCGGGAGCTAAATTCCACAACGTTTTGCCGGACAGATTGACGGATTTCGACAGCAAAGACATTCTAGTAATTCAAGCTGGCACCAACGATATTAGTAAAAATGAGGCAAAGGATGTTCTGGTAGCATTGCGAAGGAGTTTGTTGTCTCTTTACAAAACAAACGTTATTATATTCTCGATTCCTCGCCGTCATGACTTGCCTTACTGGTCTTGTGTAAATAGGGCAATAGAAGAGACTAATGATGCTATTCAAAAGATATGTGGACTATTTTCAAATTGCCATTTCGTAGACATAAGCAACATAGGACGAAGATTCCATACTTCTCATGGCCTGCATCTAAATAGATTGGGTAAAAAGTATGTAAGTGATAACATCATCAAGTGTATAAAGAAACATATCACATATTCGCAATGCGCTCAACCTATACCGCTCCATGGTTCTTTTTTAGGGTAGACTCAAACAAAATCAAAATTATGCACTTAAATATACAATACTTAAAAAATAAAATTTTAGAATTAGATGTAGTTTTGGATGAAATAAAGCCAGACATTTTGTGTTTATCAGAACATGGACTGAAATCGTATGAAATTCATCTGGTAAATATAAGTGGTTACAGTTTGATAACACACTTTTGTAGAGAGAACTATAAAGGAGGTGGTGTAGCAATTTTTTCCAAAAATAGTAGCAAAATTAGCGTTAATGTTATAGACCCCCATTGGCTGACAGATTACTGTGAAGAAAAGGTTCTTGAGATTTGTCTGTCATCAATTGTATTGGAAAATTATGAGTTTTATTTGCTTTCCTTGTACAGGTCTCCTTCGTGTGATGTAAAGCTATTTGTTGAAAATTTAGATAGAATTATATCAAAGCTTCCTTTTAAGAAGAATAAAGTTATTGTAGGGGATTTCAATATTAATACTGCTGAAGAAACAGAAGAGAGTGTTTCACTTAAAGACATGCTACTGTCTCATAATTTAAGTCTATGTATCCATAGCTTTACTAGGGAAACATTACACTCAGAAACAATTATAGACAACATTGCCACCGATTTGAATGAAGATTCTTATAAGGCTGATGTTATAAAAACGTTTATTTCTGATCATCAGTCTCAAATTAAAGAGATATTCGGCAAGGAAGTTAATAGGCCCCAAAAGGAATCTCAATTACCCTATATGTATTTCAGAGATTATAGTGAATGTAATATTAAGGCTTTTCATGAATTGCTTGAGAAGGAATCCTGGTATGATGTCTATCAATCGCAGAATGTTGATGACATGTATGAGACATTCATAAAAATATTAACCTCTCACAAAAACCAGGCTTTTCCACTGAAAAGAAGGAAAAAAAAATCTCGACAAAACCAACAGAATAAATGGATGACTCGTGATGTAAGAACAGCTAGGGAAGAATATAAAGATGCTGCTCTTTTCTATAGGCAGTACAAGACTGATAGCTTAAAAAATCTATTAAAATGGAAAAAAAACTATTATAAAAAAGTTCTGAGCTCTTCTAAAACTAAATACATTGCTAGGCAAATATCAAATACTGATAACTTAAGTAAAACTACATGGAATATCGTGAATAATGAAGTGGGTAATAGAGCTAACAATCTAAATAAGTCTATAATTAAAATTAAAACAGAGCATGGAGTTGTAGAGGATCCTGTAAAAATAGCTGACGTTTTTAATAATTATTATGTATCTGTGGCGGAAAAAATACAGGGGAGCAGAAAAAAACGAAATTTCAAATATTGTAAGAATGAAACCACTACCTCGTTAAATTCAATGTATTTGAACTCAGTATCTGAAACTGAGGTGCTGCAGGTTATCAGATCACTTAAAAACAAGAAGTCGGAAGGGCATGATGGTTTTTCCAATTGGTTTGTGAAAATATGTGACACTTTTATTTGCTCACCTCTAGCCTTCATTATAAATGAATCTTTCAATTCTGGTGTTTTTCCCACGATTTTAAAGATAGCTAGAGTTATTCCAAGGTTTAAAAGTAAGGATAGGGAAAATATAGAGAATTACAGACCAGTGTCAGTTGTATCCACATTCTCAAAAATATTTGAAAAAATATTGGAAACCAGAATTTTATCTTTCTTCAATAGATACAACTTGCTTAGTGTCAATCAGCATGGGTTTGTGAAGAAGAAATCTACAGAAACAGCAGTTGTCAGTTTTGTCAATAGAATTATCGATAATTTAGATAGGAAAAAACATTCAGTTGCCACTTTTATTGACCTGAGCAAAGCTTTTGACACGGTTGAACTCACAATTCTTTTAGATAAATTGCATAGAATTGGTATTAGGGGGAATGCTTTAAATGTACTTAAATCTTATTTATTGAACAGATCTCAGTATGTTGAACTCAACAGCAGCAATGGTAATTTCAAATCTAAGCTAAGAGAAGTCAAATTTGGTGTCCCTCAAGGGTCAGTCTTAGGTCCACTTCTTTTCAATGTATATATAAATGATATAAGAAGCAGTGCATTAGGAGCTGATCTAACTTTATATGCAGATGACACTACTATATTAAATGCTGGGTTTGACTGTAAGCAGCTGGAGGTAGATAATTTTGTATCAGTCAATAACATTTGTCAGTGGCTCAGCGCCATTAATCTTAATCTGAATGTGAGTAAAACTGTCAGAATGAGCTTTTCTAATAGTGTGTGTCATATTGGTCTTTTGCTGGATAATGAATGTGTTTCAGAGGTCGAAGAATGTAAATTTCTGGGTATTAATCTGGATTCCAATCTCATGTGGATAAAATTTGTTCTAGATTAAGTTCAATCAATTTCATTTTAAGAGCATTATCTCGCCTTTGCTCTTTCGATATACTTAAATGTGTCTACTTTGCTCTATTTGAGTGCCATTTGAGATATGGAATTACGGTCTGGGGGAACTCATCTGATAGAAATGTTCAGAAGATATTAACTCAACAAAAAAACGCCATCCGGTGTATGTGTAAATTAACACGATATCAGTCTTGCCGAGACTATTTTAAAACATACGGCATTCTCACTTTCCCATCCCTGTTCATCTACCAAACTATCCTTAGCACTATTGAAAATAATTCTTTGCCCACTAACAACAATATTCACAATCATAGAACTAGATCAGCCCTTAACTATCATCTACCCAGTGTGAACTTAGCCATAGCAAAGAAAAATCCATTTTACCAAGGTATAACCTTCTACAACAAACTACCTGATGAAATAAAAAGTATGAAAACAGACAGGAATAAATTTAAAACAGAAATAAAGAAATTCCTTTTGAGCCATAGCTTTTACTCTGTAAAGGAGTATTTTGAATACAACATTAGCTCTTAGTTATTAACAAAAATTAGCGTTTTTAGTGCATTTTTTCTGAAATTATTTTTATATGTTGACTTGTTGCTTTTGACAAAGTACTGTAGTAGTATTCATGTATCATTTCGCTCATATAATATTAGTGTTTGTGACAATGTATTTTTTAAGTACTGGACTGTAACCTTATTATTTTATAAGGTGATATGTTTCTTGTTAAGCTAAATCTGACGTATGCTATAATTGTAATGTACAATTTCTTGCAATAAAAATAAATTTGAATTTGAAATGAGAATAGAGTAAAACCACATTCAAACATTTTTGCTTGGATAGAAATTTAATAGACCACAATTATAATTAATACTTGTGATGTTTATGATTTCAGAGTGATTGTGATTGAATGGAATTTAATTGAATTCACATATTGTTATTAAAAATGGTTTAGGCTTGATTTGCCAAACTTACCCAATCTAAAATGTAGGCAACAGTACGGTACTAATATATAAATGTGAAATGTACAAATACGAGTACCGTTCCCAATGATAAACTTCTATTAATTACAATTATCTGGCTGTCATTTTAAGGGAAAACATCGGGTTTAGAAGAGGCAGGTCAATATGCTGAAAGTCCTCCCAGTCAAACCACTACATTTTCCTTTGGTGACCAACAATCGGCATCTGGTGCTAGTACACTAACTACTGCACAACCACCACCCAATAAACAAGAAGAAGATGTAAGTATTTAAATTGCTTATATATTAAATATCTTGGAATAATAGTAGATGACAAATGGAATAAGCACATACCATATAAAACTGCAAAAATAAGGAAGCTAATATATAAATTTTATCAGCTGAGGCACATTCTTAATAACGAAATGATAGAAACAGTGTATTCTACATTAGTTGAATCTCTTATAAGATGTGGTCTGTTATTTGGGGGCCGCAAATTATAGTTTTATAGATCCAGTTTTCAAAATTCAAAAACATATTTTAAAGATAATGGGCAATAGGGAAGCCCGCTTCCCAACCAGCGAAATATTCATGGAAAACAGAGTACTTAGTGTTAGTCAATTGTTTTTTTTGTTGTTAATTACTTATGTAAAGAAAAATGAAAATTAAAATAATATTATAACTCATAGCCACAATACTAGAATAAGAAGCCTCAATTATCAGGATGTACCCAGAATGAACACAGCATTTGGACAAAGATCAATAGGATATTCAGGGCCAACAATTTACAATAGAATTCCTCTGGGGATAAAAGAAGAAGGCAATATTAATAGGTTTTAAAAAAAAATAGGGATTGGTTATATGATATTAAAGTCCACCGTAGTGAGGAGCTCATAGTTGATAAGATGTGAATAGAAATACGATTATGCATACTTTGGTAGTTTTAGGTATCGTAGTAAATAGTTTTTATTATTGTATTAGTTAAAATGGCTAGTTAGGAATAGTATTAGCTTGATCTAAGTTTTATATTGATGATGACCCCGACACATTTTATAGTGGGGAATCATATTATTTTTTTTAATTTAGCAATCAAATCGCTGTGTTTTCTATTTAATAATATATTGTAATGCTTGAGCTATATCAATAAACTCCTCTGGATGTGTTTCCAGAAATTATTAATTACTATATATATCATGCCCACAATAATTTATTATCGAATTAACTTTATTTTGTATGGTCTTCATCCAGTACTCTGGTGTCATTCCATTCTTTCTGTCATGTTGCTAATGTTATCTTGGTCTTGAAATTTGGTGTCGATGACGAACTGCGTGTTTCACTAGTAATTTACGAGTAATTGCACGACTATACAGTCAAATATTCGTGGTTAAGTAGTAGAGTGGACATTACTGTCCAAACTTCGCCACGTCAACAAATAAAAGAGTCATTTTATTCTAAATATTCGAGTAAATAAAATAAAATACTTTGCCCACATTAATGGATATGACTAAGACTTGATTGACGGACTACTATTCGAAACAAAAAACACAATCCAACACCTTACAAAACTGACAAATTCATCACTCTCACTTACTTCAAATCTCACTCAAATAGAATCGCCAACAGTCTCAGCAAAACTGGGCATACTGTATCATTCAAAACTAAGAAAAGAACAAAACACTCATTATCATTCAATCTTACTTCACTTCATTCCACCGACAAATATAATTTACCAGGCATTTACAAACTGAACTGCTCAGACTGTGACAAATACTACGTAGGACATACAGGACGGACATTCAAAATACGGTACAAAGAACACATACAGTCCATAAAAAACAAAACTGAATAATTTGCCAATCATCTCATCAACGAAAATCACTCATTCACCAACATCCACTCAAACCTAAAAATTCTAAAATAAAAGTCTTTAATTAAATACTAAAGAGTAGTGTGGAATTTGTAAACACACAAAAAATACAAAGTTACAAACACAACATATTAAAAGAGCAAACAAACTTCAGATCTCACACCCTATTTCACTTCTTTTTAAAAATGACAAGCCACTAAAAGAACTAACAACCGACAATCTAGTCGGCACTGATGATGGACCCATGCTGTCCGAAACAGCCATCTGCTTAGTCAGTATATTATTTCAATTTTCTACTCAAATATTTGACTGCATAGTCGTGCAATTACTCGTTATTTTTTGGTGTTGGAAGAAAGAATGCATTCTTTTTCTTTCACCTCATCTTCAAGTAGGCTGGTATATTATTGTTGAAACCTTGAATAGCTTATGATGTTCAAACAAAAAAAGTATATGATTTTTGTCATTTTCTAGTAGTATTTTTTTTTTTTATTTATTGTTTAGCCACATAGGACCACTTCTAGTCAATCATACTCGTGTTCTCCTGTTTGCATTCTCTCTTATATTCCTCCAGTAGAGCTTCATTCTCTCCGATCTTCTTAGTCGCTCCTCTACTGAATACACCGCTGGCGCTCTGTGGGAACTTGCAATGGAAAATCTAAAATCTGATTTCAATCTATTATTAATTTTATCCTTCCTTTCCGCATCCTCAGTTACCAGACCAATCTCTTGCAAATCCTTCCTTATTTCTCCCACATATTTGCCTCCTCTTCTTTTCTCCAGGTTTCTGCGAACTAGCTGATTGAGCAGGCGACTCTCAGGCATTCTCATAATGTGGAAGAAGTATGCAATTCTTCTTTTTTTCATTACACTGATCACCGGCTCTACTTCACTGTACACTGATTCATTGGTAGCAATTCGCCAAGATCCATTCTTCATATAACTTTTATTCAAGCACGTCCTAATAATTCTTCGTTCAACTTTCACCAGTGGGTCTGTTTTAGTTTCATTCTTTATTTGAAACAGAGTTTCACAGGCGTATAGCGTTTCTGGTAGTGTGACTGTATTGTAATGGCGAATCTTTGCTCGTATTGAGAGACACTTTTTTTGTAAGTTTGCCATGTCAGTCCTTGTGCTCTCCTCATCTTAGAAATCCTGTTCTGCCACGTTGCTTTTTCTTTTAGATTACAGCTGATTACTTCACCCAGATACTTGAACTGTTGAACCAACTTTATATCTTTGTTGCTTATTTTGACCTTATTGATGCAAAGTGGATTCATGGCCATGATTTCTGTCTTTTCATAGGATATTTTAAGACCTATTTTTCCTGCAACCCTTTCCAGACTTGTAATTTGTGTTCGCACCTCTTCCATGTCCAAGGCCAGTAAAGCCAAATCATCCGCAAATCCCAAACAGTTTACTTGGATGTTTCTTCCCACTTTGACCCTGGGTAGGTTCTCTCTCTGCCACACCTTCATCACATAGTCTAGAGCAACATTAAATAACAGTGGAGAAAGTCCATCCCCTTGTCTTAATCCCGTTTTAATAGTAAACGAATCAGACAGTTCCCCCCTAAATTTAACTCGTGATTGTGTATTGTCCAGTGTCAGTTGAATCATCCTAACCAATTTCATGTGTAATTTCATTCTAGTAGTATTATTATAGTTATTTTTTATTCTCTTTTCCGAGTGTCCTTTCTTTCTGACGCCAACAGGCTGTGGAGGAGGGCGTAGACAATTCAATATCATACCCAGGACCAGTATTGTTATACTATCATTATAATCATTATGAACCAGGGATTTGGAAAATATCAAAATATATTTATCTATTGATGCTCATATTATTTCAGGGCACATGGGTCTCCTCTCCCAAAGACACTGTTTTTCCTGAAACTATACCCGAAGAAAGCTCCAGCACTGAAGAAGAGCATGTGGTAAGTACAATTGATATTTTGAACAGATATATTTAAAAAATTTACACTGAATCAATAAAATCTATTTATGAATAATTACTGTACAGTGGGATATTAACTAAAGTAATTATGATAAAAATTCAAATTGTCAATAATCATGTTGCTGTTATAACGTGTGGCGATATGACATCAGTTATTCAAGGCTAATGTACAGGATACAAGAATTCTCTTACTTTAGTGAACTGGTGGACAACTCCTGAGTTTAGTTCTTACATCAAGAATAAAATTTCATTTCTTGGAATCTTGTTTATTTCACAGTTTGCATCAATGTATATTAATCAGGGTGAATTTCTACAGAACATTAATCACTTAACTTTGAACTTGAAATGGATGATGTGTTTCTTGCAGGTAATATTTCGTCTCCCATCTCTTGCGGACTCAGATGGGCTAAAAGAGCAAATCTACACAGTGAGTGCACTCTATTCCAACTTTATTTAAATCCAACCAATCTTTTATTGCTATCTATAGAGATGATCAAAATCGAATAAAGAAAAAATCTCAATTTTTTGCCTTTTACTTTGAATTAAATTTAGCATTCCGCTTTCAAGGCCTATCGTCTTTTGTTGACATGAATTGAGCTGATTAGAATAGAAAAATGAACAATCAAAATGTTTAGCCTTCATTTCGAATTAAAAATGTATCGCTCATGAATGTTGTATTCCACAAAATCAAAAATAATAAATGGTATCTCTCCCTTTACAAAGAGAACAATAATTCCATTTTCCAAGAAAAAAATAATGAAATTTATAAAAAAGATGTTTTATTTACCATCAACATTTTCATTTTACTACTACATTCAAATCAACGAGGTTAAGGAAGAGTATACAACCTATCAACTACATAATATTATTTTGTTCGTATATAATAATTGAAATATGTTCCAAAGTTATATACATTTGTTCAGTTTTCTGTACAGGCTGACACGAGCATCTTCCAGGTGACAGTTGGCAAAAGATCTGGACCAACAAGAGCCACTCTGAGCATCGACACTCATCCACCAGATACGGCCAGTACACGTTCTCAGCCACCAATTCAGGGCCTCGGGTAAGTATTCTCTCTTACTCGAATTTAAATCTGATTACCCAATAGCAAGGCTTATAATGATTGTTCTTTTACAAGTTCGGTATTATTATTATTATTATTATCATCTAACATCCCAAACATCTGATTGCCAGACTGGGGACAAGTCAAGAATAGGCCTAGAATAATACTAACACTAATATTTAAAAAAAACGAAAGTTTCAATAAGTCATATTGGCCTGTATACAAACGTTAAACATAATAAATATTTTGAGTCTATTCTAAAAATTCATTAATTGAATAGAATGTCATCTCTAAAAGCCATTTTTTAAGTTCCCTCCGAAAAAATTATCAATTCTTTTAATTTTTCTAAATCACTGGAAAGCTGGTTAAAAACCTTTGGACCAGCATAGATCAGAGAGCTCTCAAAAAGCTGAGTTCTATGGGAGCTACTTGCCAATCTACTACCATGCCTTGTATTGGAACTGTGGTTCTCATTTAATGTCTTCAGTTTGTCCAAGTTCTTGTATGTCCAGGTACTAACCTCAAGAATATACAAGCAGGTTAGTGGAAGAATTCTTAGTGCCCTAAATAGCTCTACATGGATGGTGGGGTGGTTTTCCAAGAAGCGTCCTCACCACACGCTTTTGTTATTTGAAAGCTTTTTTGGCTTGGGTTGAGCCACCCCAAACCACCACAGCATACTTGAGGTGTGGAAAAATGTAGGCATAGTACACTGTAATGAGAGTGTTAAGATTCACACTGCTTCTTAACACCCGAATGGAGAAGCAGGCTGAATTCAGTTTACTTGTCAAGTTGGCAACATGTTGCTCCCATCTGAAACCACTATCAACTGTGAGCCCCAGAAAATGTGTATGATCTACCTCCTCAACATTTGCACCCGCCACACCAACTGACAATCTACCAAGAGCCAACCTACCACTTTTATACCTTAAAATCTTAGTTTTATCAACATTCATTTTCAGTTTATTCTCACTGAACCAGTCAGACCTCTGTGATCTCTGACCTCTGTGTTAAGATTAGCTGACACTGCCTTATTGTCCTCACCCGTTACAATTAGAGATGTATCATCTGCATATTGGACCCCCAACATGTGCAGGCAGATCGTTAACATAGATGAGGAAGAGAGTTGGTCCCTTAATAGACCTTGAGGGACACCAGCTAGCACAGACAGGTATGGTATTGTTGAGGTCATAGAAAGAAAGAACAGTGATTTTCAGCGTTAACTGCTATGTCAATATTGATTTCCGGAATTAATATTACTCTCCTCCTCGCCTTGTAGTTTATCTTGTGACCCTTGTAGAATATTTAATTGTAACCTCATGGAATTTTATCGACTATTGTAGAACGTCTTACCTGTTTATTTAGAATTCCATCGAAAATTTTAGAAAAATCTCCATTTTTCTGGATTTTGAAAAAAAAAACCTATTTAAGGCGAACGCTTAGAATAAACATTGTTTGAAAATTGTCGAGCCAACACGTGACAGTTCTGTTCGTAGTACAAACTCTACTCATAGTTATTATTGTATTACGGACTTGTGCTACGTAAGTTGATTGTTCTTTTCAGACGTTTTTTTTTTAATTATTGAACAGTTATTATTTAATATTAGATCGGGCTTTTAACAGTTAGTGATTGATTTTTATACATTAACATAGCAAAATCTTTATTAGCTGAACATTATCGATTTATCTGCTTCTGATTGCTTATTTTGTGTAATAAATAACTGATTAGTGCGTGTTGTGGATAATTTGTGTAAATAAAGTGCGAGTGTTAATTCGAAGTGATGCCAGCATTATTTTAGAAATAGAACCCGTAAAAATATGCTATAAATTATCATATTTTTCAAATTTTATGTTACCAACAGATCTTCAATTGACAAAGAATCATTGGGTAGCGCCCGTGCAGCCATGGCAGTAAGCAATGTCATGGATGTGGCTGCAGCAACTTTCATGGATGTGGCAGTTCTGAGGTGCCTCTTCATCTCAAGCTGGCAGGAGGAGGGCATTTACTGGGCTCTTCAATTCCTCTATCATAGGTACCTAATAACTTCTTTCTACACTGGGTTTTGTGGACAGACGTTCATTGAAACTAATTAATTTGGTTTTCATAGCTGTCAGCACAACACAACTCAGATCACCGTTCAGTTGCCAAGTTCCCATAAGTAGCTAGTAGTTCTGTAACCAGTAGCCCTCACGCCCAAGTATAAGAGTTTTATAAACGTTGGAATGAGGGCTACTGGTCACAGAACTACTAGTAATAATACTAATTACTTTTGCATTACTACTCTGATTAACTGGTAGTTCTGTAAACAGTGGACCTCACGCCCAAGAATAAGAGTGCTTGCACAGAGGAACATACTCGATGTACTCAATGATAATCACTAACGAAAAATTAAGCACAATCATCAAACCTTAGGTGCAATTCCTATGCGGCGGCCAATACGGCTCGGCCTTCACGACTCGGCTCTTACGACTGCTAACGCATACTGCTTCACATATAAATCAATGGAACCAATTCCTATGGCGCGACTTGAGACGCGAGCCGGCTCTAGCCGTTTGGATTGATAGCACAGCTCCAAACGGCTAGAGCCGTCTCGAGTTGCTTCTTATAGGAATTGTTTCCATTGATTTAGATCTGAAGTAGTGTGTTCTAGCAGTCTTAAGTGCCTAGCTGTATCAGCCGTCGCATACACCCTCTGGAAGCAGGGAGTATATGATGTATCAAGACCGATTTTTTTTTCAAATTCTGTGATAATCGGGTTTCATAAAATCTGTAGAACTAATATTTTGGAGGTTTTTCACAGTGGAACCTCACCTTAATTGAAATTTTATTTATTTATTGATGTAACTAACAATCAATGTGAATGCAATGTTGCCCAAAACTGATTTTCACAAAATTTCAGAGTTGAATCAAAATTTTAGGTTATTTTAGGTTCACTAGAAATTTCACCTCAGAGCACAATAGTTCACAAGTTTCTTACAGAAAAAGAATATTAATTTTTGATTCCATTTTTAACAAAGCACTACCGCAGTCCAAAAAAGTTGATATAATTTTGAATTTTGAAATTTTAAGGCCTTACTGTGAGTTATAAGTGAAAAAAATAATTCCCTATGTAATCATGACTTATAATTAAATTGATTAAGTTGCTGTCAGTGTAATTTGTAATTAGTACCTAGTGGAATGAACAGCATTTAATTCGATCGACCTTTTTCAATTTCCTATTTTATGATCAAATAAACTAACTCTCACTTAATTCACCTTTGAACAAACATAACTTTTTAATATTAAATTACCTCTGTTCATGGAATTATGTTCATTTCAATTATTGGAGCAGCTGTGAAGAGGCATTGAAGAGTAACATGACAGTTTTATGAATAATTGTATGATGTGAAAGAATGGAAAGGGAAACTTTTTGTTGACTTTATAATTCATACTTTTATTGTTAATTTTGTTGTAGGCTGCACAACCTGAATGAAGACTCTATGTGCCAACAACAGCCACGAAGAAGAAGCAACTCGCTTCCGATTCCCAAAATAGAGGTGTCGTTCCATCAGAGTCCTGAAAGTAAGAAGAAAGAAACCAAAGAATACATTGAAGTGCCAGAACCTAAAAATATAAATATATTAGCAGGTAGACAAGCACTTTCTGAATAACATTTGTTTGTGGAGTGGATTTGTCTGCACGACTACTTCAATTTCAATTCGGCTCTGCTTCTCTCATCTGAATAGCCTAGTTGGCGTTTTGCTGTCTGTCTACATTAGAGAGTTTAGGCAAAACTACGTTTACGATAACGCTAACTCTAAAATGAACACTCTATGCATCTGCCTGCTCTCTATAGCATCTTGCATTTAGGGCAGGCATATGCACAGAGAGAGAGAGAGAGAGAGAGAGTTCAGGTTAGTGTTATTGTTAACGTAAGAGTGTTATCACATCAATACCACGTTAACAAAAACGATAACGCTAACCTGAACACTCAATACATATCTGCCTGCTCTACAGCATCTTGTGTTTAGAGCAAGTAGAGTGTTCAGGTAAGCATTAGCGGTATCGTTAACTTAGCTTTGCCCAAACTTTCTAATATTACAATACAGGCTCTTTTCATTCTACCACCACATTTCAATCATGCCAAATTAATAGAAAGCCTTAGTAAAGCGTCGCGTTATTTTTCTTGCTCGTTATTCTTAATCAACATTGACCTCTCCACATCTCCGCTAGTTCTACAGATCTTACTTGTGCATGCGTTTAACTGATCAGACAAAAATGATGAGTGGAAAGATGGTGTTACCCAAGTTTTGCTAAAACTCTATAGACGTACTCGACACCATCGCGAGAATAATTTAAAAAAATGTTTTAAATAAATTTTATTTATATAAATAGGCTTGTATATTGGCTAAAATATAGTTTCAGGTATTTTAATTACATTATACTTAACAACATTATACCTAACAGACAATCATCTCTTCAGATACAATTTTTCACGCAAAATTGAATTAAATTGAATGTCACACAATGACAATTGAGAGATCTTGTAAACCAAATCCAATTCTTTTAAAGTGAGAAAAAATATCCAACCACTGCAAAATACTAGTTTTCTAAAAAATGATTATTTCTCGATCTTTTCAAATAGTGTTTTTCAAAAGTATAGAACTTTTTCGGATTATAAATTAAAATTGAGCGGTATTTATAATTGTTTTCTTCATTTGTACCAAATGTTGACTAAACAAACTGTATGGTAAAAATGATCAAATAAGCTATGAATATTGACATGTAAACTATTACATGTTCCATGTTTTACTTAATCCATAGTTCGATAACAAAAATTACCAGTGATGAATACGATTCGACATATGGTTAACAACTTCCATGAAATTAATAATAGATTAAATCAATATTTTCAATTTCAACTATTCATCAATTGGATAAAACTTTTATTGTATATCTAAAATTCAACTTAGAAGTTTTGAATTGATGAGAAAAGAATTTTTCTCACTCCAGGCAGCAGCCTCAAGTAATAAATAGCTATTTGTGTAACTAGAGCGAAAAGTGGGTTTTCTCTGCACCGTTTCTTGAGTGCAGAAACAATACTTTGCGCTCGAATTACATATTAATTTTTTCCTACAGTAATGTATAAAGTGATTTAAACAGGACTTACATAACCTGACAATTCTTCACATAACCTATCTTCGAATCAAATCGATTTCCACAACAACTACAGCTGACTGTATTTCGTAGCTGAAGCAGAGTAGCCAACCTATTTTTGAATGCAGAATAGGGTACATGCTCACTATTTTGTGTTGTTAGGTTGCAAATCTGGAGTGCAACAAAGTACTTTCGCGCACTGGAATTTACTTTCCCGCACTGGTGTAGGAGTTGACTATTTTGCGTGCTACAGTGTTAGTGCAAAAATAGGCACTTTTTCGGGTCACTGTAGGAAAAAAATATTCAACTTTTTATTAATTTAAAACTGTTTTGTGTGTCAGTCGAAAGTGAAAATCATCTATTCCGCTCACAGATCGTCATGGATCAACAAAATAAACTAAAATTTTATTTTGTATTTGATCATTAAATATTAGACCATTCAAAATTATATCAATAAAGTAGAAAACAAATCTCATAATAAATAAAATGAGAATACTCCAATCATCAACAAACTAGCTTTTTTTCAAAATAAAATTTGAGTGCATTTTGTGGTGATATAATAGAAAAGAGCCAATCCTTCTCTCTAGCATCTCAGCTCTAAATGGCTTTCCAATATTCTCACCTTCCCTGAAGCCTTGTACTTCACTTTTTAACCTAAAAAGTTGTATGAAAATGACTTTCTCTTCTTCAGTGTGTCGGTGTACTTCTTTAATAATTCTGATTTCTTCTAATGTAATCTATGTACTTATCACTGATATTGCCAGAACAACTTACCGCATACAACCAATATGCAATATTAACGTAATTCAAGTATTACATCATCGCAGTAATTGACGCCCTCTTCCATTATCTTTCTCTGGAATCTGTACATGTATCTAAAATCTGTATAAATATCAATAATTGAATTAGTTTCCACTTTTAATCGGTTGGTGAGCTTCGTGTTTTCAATCTTGTGTATTATATTTCCTGCTGGAATCTCCTTCTATTTTTTTTAAATCTATAATTGTAAATTATCTCATTTCTTATACGTTATCTACAGTAATTTTTTTTAATCAACTACTCTTTTAGATTTATTTTTTAGTTATTAGATTTACTATTGGATTGTCTTTGATGACTCATCTTACATCTCTTTCATTTTTATCCACACCTGTACCTAGATCGCCAGTTTCTTCTTGAATTCTCATTCATCAACACTCATTGTAACCAATTTGTTTTATGTATCCTGCTCCCCAATGTATCCTTTGTATCCTTATGTATCATTTCGAACTCTTTGTACTCTTCAGTAGAGCTGTTAGAATCTGTATCAATTTTCTTCATAGACTGTTCTGTCGATCTTAACACCTAAATTAGGTTCACATAGTTGATCTTCACAAGTGTATTGATCTATCAAGAATGACTGATATCGATTGATGTTTTAATGTGAAATGAAAAGATTGTACTATCATTAATGATGGTGTACTGGTACGGTATGCATCTTTGAGGAAAATATCTGACCTGTGTGAAAACTATGTGACTTGTTTGAAAAATCCTCTAGTTCTATCTGAACTGAATTTTAAGACTACATTAATATCATATCTTAATTCGCCTTTGTAAAATATAGAGAGACCTACTTGCTGTATTCCTGCTTACTTAAATTCATGATTTAGTATTATTATTCAATACACTGTCTTCTAATTGAATGTTTCTAAGTCGAACTTATTACTACTACTACTCCAATATTCAGCCTGAGGTATTAACGTTTAATATAAGCTTTTAATCTAATTCTCGACCTTCTATGCATAAAAAAATGCAATTTGTGATTGTTTGAAAATCCAAGATTATTATTTGTTATCATTATAATTACATTCGATACTGTACTATAGAAGTGGGTTTTCACGGCTGATGAGCTCTGAATCTACACACGGTGTCCCGCTACTTCTAGGCTAGCCAATCATTTGCAAGCAGCATTGCCAACAGTAAGTAAACTTGCCACGCTATTGGTTGACAGATGTTCGCAAAGTTTTTATACTTATGTTATTTGAAGTGAACACTGCAGCTGACCAGACGGGAATGAGCTGTTTTAGGTCACTGGCGTTATTTGTATAATCTTAGCAACAATGGTAAACACTCCAATGGATAATTCATGAAGCCGGCCAGAGCTTATCAGTTGTGAAAACCACTATAATGATGTTTTCTTTTGCGTACTATGCTTAAAGTAGAGTTATAAAGCAAGTCAAGCTTTAAATTCGCAGCTATCATTACAAATCTGTTATTATTAGCTTCATACAGAGCCAGAAAATTTACTAGTACTTGGCTCATATTGACAATAATTTTTTCTTAGCTGTAGTACTTGCTCTAAACTTTAAACTTTTTTTAGCTTTAAGCTCTTGAATTTCAGCATGAGAAATAATTTATATTTTTTCTGAATAGTTTTCCAGCTGTAAATATTTTGTTTTCCGTCTTTGCTTTTACAATTTTCAACAATCGATATGTAGATTATTTTTGAGTAATATTTAGATGAATTTAGTCATTGACTCTTCTTCGGATTCTTTTCTGTGATGACTCTTTTGTCATTCTGGATCCCATCTGAAATATGTTTATACTCATTGTGTTAATATAAAAAAGTGTTTTTAATATAATTGAAACTGAAATATTTATCGCCCATATAAATATTATATCAACATAAAAATATGGTTTCCATAGCATAACTTCAATACACTAAAAATTAACTTCCTTGAATGAAATTAGCAGCTCACTTGAGCATAATCATGTAATTATTTCCTCAAAATTTAAATGTATTCACAATGATTATTTAATGACTACATTGTTTATTTTCATTCTTTCATAAATTTGCTCTAATTACTCATCCATTATTTTATTTCTATTCATTCAGAGGCACCATATTGTGTTACAAAAAAAGCCGAAGAAGCTCTAATGCGGCGGTCAAGTGAAAAAGTCAAGAAAAAGATGAAAATGTCCGACCTAAGAGCATTTGTTGAAACGAAATTACTGTCAAAATCGGAAAAAGCTCTTGAAAGGATTGGTCGTGATGAAACAAAGTCATTGTGTGGTCAGGTAAGAACTGATTACAAAGTAAGCTTATTTTTCACTGTACAGTAGGCCTTCAACTACTTTTGATTATGATAATTATTTAAGTTTCTTCCATTGTGAGAAAATCAATATTCAGTACCATGAATCGTTGTTGGTATAGAAATTAATATTTATTTGAACTTCACGTGTATATTAATGCAATGTGAGGGACAATATTAAAAATTCAGTTTTGATTAATAGTCTCACCAAGTTTATTAATTAATTTAATTTAAAAAACATGCATTTTTAATTGTGCATGTATAATCGATTCATTATCAATTGGTTATCTTTTATTATTTTCTATATTTTTGTCAATAATATCTCTCTTTGTGATGAATTGGTGATAAGATTTTTAATTCACGTATTTTGATACTGGAGCAATCACAGACTTTCGGAGGGATCATTATAAAAATTTCTATAAAAGCAACAAATTCACTTCTTTTCTTTGTGGTTTGGAAATTGGACATTTTGGGATTATACCTTCCTCGATTCGACCCTGCTATAATGTTTTTTTTTTTTAACTGAAATCCATCTAGATTAAGCTATATTCTAATCACTCGATAAAAATAATAATTATAAGAGTTGATCATAATTTGTCTTTCAATTATCTACATAACAATTAATTATCATTGCTATCTACCTTGCATTTTTTTATTATTTTCCACTGTAGTGCTATATCGGCAATGAATTTGATAAACCATAAATAAGAGCATTATAGCCTATCTCTCAGTATGGAACTGGAGGAATCTGTAAACATATCTTTCAGAATTCTCTCTCTACATTGAGAAACATCTTTTTAATTATTCCATTTAGTGTTTAGTCATTAATAAAATCTCTCCAATTCACCCTGCTACAATTTTTTTGAAAAACATTAAAATCTATCTAGATTAATCTATTAATGTTCTAATCACTTGACAAAAATAATAATTATAAAAGTCGATCATAATTTGTTTTCAAATTATCTACATAACAATTATCATTGCGAACGACCTTGAATTTATGTTTCCTATGTTTTATTTGAAAATGTTTAATTAGAGGTTTTCTTTCTGTTTTTTTAGTTTCACTTTATTTTTTCTTTAGTTGCTTTTTTGTTTTGTTCAGTACGAACAGGTTGTTTTTATTTAGCCCTAACAGGTTTAGTAACCTATGGGCTTATTTTCCTGAAAAATTGTACTTGGTTAATATGTAGTTAAGTATAGGTATAGCATAGTACATATATATTATTACGTTAATACTACAGTAGAGATAAGATGATTATTTCATGTATAAATTGTGTTAACTGGGAAATAAATTTAATTTGATTTGATCTGATTAACCCCCCAAAAACATGTATTTTTTCAAGTCACATCAAAATCTCAATTATTTTAATTATTTTCCACTGTAGTGCTATATCAGCAATGAATTTGATATCCTATAGATAAGAGCATTATAGCCTACCTCTTAGTATAGAACTGGAAGAATAATATCTTTCAGAATTTTCTCTCTTTTAAATTTTATTCCATTCAGTCATTAATAAAATCTCTCTCCAATTCACACAAAAGTTCTCACGTTCTCTACAGGAATATCATAGAAGCTTGGACACTGGTGATGTACACCTGGCTCAAGCAGGGACATCACTGAGTAAGCTCCTCGAGCCTACGCCATCTAAAATGCGACCAGCCACGAACCTCGTTAAAGGAAAGAGCATGCCAAGTCTTAGGTAACTCTTCAAATTCTTGTCACAGTTATATTGAATATTTTAGGATTAGGATTCCTTCTTCTTCATAGAGTGTAGCGAATATATGGATAACTTTTGACATCAGCTCAGTGTTTTAAACCCCTTAAATATGATTTTGTTGTTTTTTATGTCAGTTCTTATTGATTTATTTTTTATTTCGTCGTTATTTCAGTATTATAAAATTCTTCCAAGTATTTTGCCCAGACAGTTTCATAACTACAATATGGGTTTACCAACCGATCTATTAATATCCTGTTTATCCATTTTTCATACATGCTGAACGTATCCAGCATTAGTATATTTATGGTGGCATGAAAATCTGTGTTTAATGTAATTCTCTTGGATTGAATATCTTCCACTAGGTACCAAAAGAGCTCAACCATTTAATTCAAGTATCAATTTTCAGAATGTTATTGTGTTCGATATTTTTTAACTGTCTTGTGATTTGTATTTTTCCTAAGGGTGTCCTTTTCTTGAGTGGTAATATTTCATATTCAGAGTTTTTGGACGATTTTACTGATAATCTTGTACACAACCATTGTTACATTCCTGTTTTCCGATTTCTTTTAAGACTTTCTGTCTCACTCACTGCAATTTCTGACAAAAATATCACTCATAACGCATTTCAATTTTATCAGAGCATGGAAAATACACAAACTATGACAAGCGTTCACTAGTTTTACTAAATTATATTTGAATCCAATGATGACCACGAGATTAGATTATTGAAATTGATTATATGTGACTATTAATTGTAAAGTTAAAAGAGTCTTCAATTCAGGAATAGGTTTCAATTGTCCAAAGGGGTTTTGAATCAGTAGAATTTCAGCAGATTTGATCAGCTAGCAAAATAAAGTCATATTCTTAGATTTCAATTACTAAAAATGTCTAGTCTTATTCACGCATACTGTGTACAAGAGAATCTATTCAATCCATCTCCACTAAATCTTTATTCTTATAATAAAGAATTGGTTCCCTCTATCATTAATTATTGTTGGTAGATTTCATATTATTTAGCAGACATTTGATTGGTGTATTTGGATATTAGTATATTTTTCTACTTTTCTTCATATTTTCTCTTTTTTATACTCCGAATGATCCATTTATCTCCATACCTTCATTTTGAATGCTTCATCATCTAACTGTATGAAATTTAGTAGATTTTATTTGTTTGGAAATATGATAGAAAATATTATAGGTTTCAATAAAGTTATGTGTGAATTCTATCATAAGTTAAGGTTAAATTAAAAAAAAAAATCAAATCCTACTCATTCATTGCATCAGTGTGTAAATGTCAATGTGTATAAACCCTTATTGTGTGTGTTTGTATCTACAAAAGTGCAATTCTATAGAGATTGCATCTCTAGAATTTATCGCTCTATCAGTTCTTTACCTTGAAAAACCATTCTTCTGGTTGTTTCTCTTCACTACATATATGTTCATATTTCTGTCTCTTTCTAACCAGCTGTTTGCTAGATGAATTGACAAATGGCATGGGGTAAGTTTCATGTTGCTGTTGTAAATTTTAGTTGGATGTGAATAGAGTTTTGGTTCCTGTATTAGGTTGACATATTGTTGGATAATATGTGTATATACTTGGCAAAGGTTTTGATAAAAAATTATAAAGGCACAAGAGTTTACATCAATTATTTTATTTTGATGGGGTTTCATGACAAATTAAGCGAGAAACCTATAATAACATTACAATAGATTATACTGAAATTGATGGAATCTATACAACATATTTCTTGAGATGATTCATGAATTATCACCACCAATACTAATACCACTACAAAATCATCTGATTCATAAAATTGATTTAATCTATGATAATTGTAATATAGGCAGGTCTATTGATCTAAGAAATTGACAATTAAATTATGTGACTGAACACCAGACAATCTGCAACAATACTCTTCTGGAGAAAGTTTATCAGAATGTCCATTGTCCAAAACACTCTGAATACTTAGTCGAAAGAACTATATCATGATGTGTTCATTGATTTTACACTGTATTTTCAACTCACGTTATACCAATCAGCTTAGAGATTATAAAGTATAATATACTGCATACAACAGCATTATGTTGATTTCAATGAAAAATCAAGTACCAATCTACTCAGGCGTTTAGGATTATCTTTGGTAAACCTTGAAATTCCATTTTCGTGATACAAATCAATATACTATTCAATAGAAATTATATATTAATCTCTATTCATTGTGTAGCAAGTTATTAATTTTTTTTCATGAAAATTAAATTCTTTTTTGAGAGTTTGAGTTCTAATTGAGAAAAAATCTCTCAATTGTGATACGTTCCAATAAATTAATCATCAGGAAATGAAAAATCTGCTATTTCATTTATTTTTCCAATCACATATCAGTCCCCAATGTATCGCAACATTACAGGCTACTACAAACTTAATAAGTTGATTTTGTAATTTTATTTTTGACCTAAAGTTTTCATCGCAGTTTCCCATACCAAATTACAAGAAATCTGTAACAATATACAAGAAATATGTAACAATATACAAGAGCTTATAATTTGAAATCGAATTTATTTTTTAATAGAGAAATATTTTGTAGCACGCATTATTTGACAAGGTAAGTGAAGGTGTATATGCATGATTTCTGTGGCCCGTTTCTTGTGAAATGGATGTGTTAATTGTTTGGTTGTGTGAATTTAGTACTGTGGTAGATGTTATAGTATATCTCTTTTAATAGATAAATAATGTTTCTTGAAAGATGCGGTATAATTTTTCAAAATATGTTTAAATAAATAAATAGATAATGTATTTGAGTCTCCCAATGTATAATATTCACTATTCACCTTTATATCACCATAATTTTTCATTCAATCATCTCATGAAAATATTTATTGTTGAGTATCACACTTTATTAAGAGTAACTGGAATTATTACGTGATAATTATTCATACTGTAAATTTTTCACAGTAAAATGCATTGTTAAAAATCATCGTTTAGTTCTTTAGTACATATAACAAAGTAATTATGTAATTATCAAAGGTTCTCTTCATAATAATGTATTATTACTGTAAGTTTTTGTTTGATATTGGGCAATAAATGAATTGAAAATTTGAAATATTATTTATATGGTATGATGACGAAAAAAGCGGAAACTATCCATAAAATGCATGTTCTCCCACTCCACCACCAAATGCTCGATTTTTAAAAATTCAGTGTGTACTACTCCACTCAGCTCAAAAGACCAAAATAAAATTAAGAATTTGAAAAATCTCAATATATTGAAGATATTTTAAGATCTTGAACCCCCGATCATTCTACCCCGTTAGGTTTATCGAATTCTTGTCAACGGTTAAATCCCCTCTCAAATCGTCTTTGTTCTTATTTTTGAAAAACACCGCACCCAAATCAGACACTCCAATAATCGGGGCTAAATTGGGCCCTCTAAAAAAGATGAGGGACATTTTTTATACTTACATTGCTTGGCCTAGAAATGAGGAGCAAAATTTACATGGTCAAGGCTTGTGGCCGTAATCGTGTAACATTCGGTCAGACATAGGCTACAGATAGATGGACAGACAAAATACCGAGCGGCCGAGTTAAAACTGAGACCTCACTACATTCGGTCAATTTTCAATCTAGATATATAAAAATTGAATACCATTCACTCGCCGACTCATTCATCACCGTTTCTCGAAAACCACTGGTCAAAAACGTTGGAATTTGTTACACATGTTTTAGTCTACGACCTAGACGCATGTTAAGAACGGGGTTTCAAAACTTCCCGAAAATACGCCCAAGATTGACGTTTTGCAGCGTTTTTTAGTGTTATCAAGAAATACTCAAACAAAAAAGTTGAAATTTGGTATGAATATTAAATTCTGGAAAAAGAAGCGTACTAAGAAATGTATTTGAAATATTTCCGAAAATATTAGATAATACAAATTTATTTGACATAAGTACAAATGAGAGCACAAGGAGATATGTCCGAGTTTTAATATTTTCCAGTGTTTTTTGCGTACTCATGTATTATGTGGCCGAAAAAGTTGAATTTCTACTGAAGATTTTCCCCTCACCCTGGTAAACGAGTGAAGCAAGCCTGATGGAGTTGATTAGATTTTCCCCCTTAGGCGTACTTTGGAGGAAATTTCAAACCCCATTCTAAGCACGCGTCTTGGTCCAAAAATAAACATGTCTACCAACCAATTTTCAACTTTTTTGGCCACTTCTGAGAAAGCGATTTCGTCTGCAGGAGCTTCGGTCCCAGATTCTTTCAATCATACTGATCTTATTGATTTGACGCTGATTTAAAAGCATTAGTCTCTTAACTAAATTGCATTTTTAAAACACGTGTGCTTAAATAGTTACAGTAATGTATCATTGTAAATTTTTACTGGCGTACTGTGTTGTAGTTAGAAAACTGTAATTCAAGTCGGTATGTAATACTTATAAATTGAGAAGAGCTTTCTGCATTCATTGTACCCCGAAGTGCATGAAGTGATGTCAAACAGTATTTATGATCAATCCCAAGCTTTCTGCCACCGAAAGTTGAATTCCTGCAAATTAAAAATTAGGTGTTGGAAATATAGAATAGAACTTGTAAATTTTGTGTATAAAAACAGTATTACAATTCACATGTTTGAAAAACATTTACTTGCAGATCACTCTCACATTAGTTTACGTAGAGTACCGTATCTTACACAAAGTACAGTAACTTTAGAGAATTTGTAAAAAGGGAACTTCAAGTTTGGTTTGATTGTATCTTTAATTTCAATTGGTGATTTCAATAGTAGTTCAGATAGGGCTAATATTAGTAAATGTCATCGATATCCTACCCAAACTCGACAATTATTGCACTGTGTTCAGTATGAATTTACATGTACAATTCCATGTAAATAATAACCTATTGAACTTAGATTAATTGAAACAAAACAGAAGTTGTCAAATTTCACTAAACTTTAATAATTTGAGTCACAGGACCATGGTTTCGTGTTTTACAACACATTTTCGGCTGTACTGTGTAAATAAAACAAGAAACCATGGTCCTTTGACTCAAGTTATTAAAGTTTATTGAAATTTGACAACTTCTGTTTTGTTTCTACTAGTTTTATTGAACTTAATTTTTTTGATGAGTAACTTATTATTTTCTTGATGCAATTTACTTTAGAGCAGAGACATCTCACATTCATAACATGATTTTATAGATAGGCTAAATCATGCTAACTAAACCAAGAATATTATTTCACTGTGCATGAGGTTACTATAATTTAGAATAATCCAATAATAAAAACAGCACTAGACAGCTGTATAGTCCACCCTATAGAATTGAAATAAAATCAGCTTTTATTCAAGCTCTACTATTTTCATCGGGCAGTTAATCGACAAATGTATTTCTTGATTGATCATTTAACCATCCAAAACCAATCAAATACTAAGGGATAAATTCAATATATTATTTTATTACACGAAACGAAGCGATAACAATATTTCACAAATGATTTCTCTGCAGTAACGTACTCTTATGTTTAATTGCTTCAGTCTAGGTCATATTTTTTCATATTGGATCAATGATTCTTGAGCCCTAAATAAATAAATCATGAATGACAGTTTCCATTTGAAATTTTTGTGTTACAAATTCCCGTAAACAAAAATTCACTGGATTGAGCTTTCACCTCTGTAAAATATTCACCTCTGTAGTTTTTTTAAATGTTTATAGCTAGTCCTAATCTAAAAAAACAAAGTTGAATGAAATTAGGTTGAAAAATATCAAAGTGCAATTTATAACATATTATTTATGTTTGTTGGATTACATTTCTATTTGAATAATTTTCTAATGAATAGATAGTATATTTTTAATTCATTTATTCGCAATGTTGAAAAAAAGGCAAGATTTTTTATGACTGATCAAAAGACCAGAACCAGTAATCAGATAGCATGGAAATCTACCAAATGTCCAGGTAATAAATAATAAGCGTATGGCTTTTATTGGTGTGGAGACCCTTTTACGGGTAGTTCCACATTACTGTTTGACATAATGTTGTAGGGAGTATATCCTAGGATTTTAGGTGGGTTCCGAATCACTGGGTGAGTTATAATAAAGCTAATAACATCAAGACAATTATTTGAAAAAAAAATCCTGATCCTGTCTATTCACTCTTTCGAGCATCATAAGAGAAGAACATCAAATAAAAGAAACATAATTTTTTATCATTAAGAAGTGTTTTTAATTGAGAAATCTCTCTCCTCTGTTCAGGTACATTGGAGAAACTCGTAGAGACCAAACTGATGTATCTCCAAACCCTATTATCACAGTTACTGAGCATACACCTATACCATCACCAGACTTTGTACATCATAAGGTCAGCTTTACAACTATTTGGACAAATATTCTCATCTACAAAATTTCTTATTATGTTGATCATACGATATCTTATTGATAACTAGAATTTTTCCGGGTCATGCCCGGGAATCCATTTTGGAGTTTTTCTTCTCTGATATATAACTCATGGTTGTGGTCTCAATATTACAAAATTTGGAAGGGTGAGAAAAAATTCCTACAGTGTTTATACCATACAGTTCATTTGTTTAAAATTAGAAGTTAATGATGATGTGATTATTTTTTAAGAATTTTGCAGCTTTCCCCACTTGCCTAGTTTTGTGTTCAGTTATTTAGAATAATGAAAAGCTCAATGACGCTGGGTAATTAGCAGCTCCAATATTGATACAGCTTTTTATTATTAATAATCTGTTTCTTTGGCTTAAGACATAGCGGCATATCATCTATATTATCACCATAGTGACGTATCATGTTATCAGCTGTCCTATGAGCTTCCTGCATCTAAACATATTTTGAAACAGTAATGGTGCCCATAAGTGAAACTTTAATATTAATTATGAAAATTCTGAGAGGGAAATCAAAAATCGGGCTTTGAGGTGTACTGAATCGAGTTTAGAGGAAGCTATGAGTCAAATTTAGTGTTCCAAATCGTTGCCGTTAAGACAAAAACACACACATCAACACACCCCTACTTTCTTTTCACTACCATAGATTGAAATGTGGTTGGCTGTAATTGAGTTTCTTACTCTTATTCAGTTGAATTTTTTTCTTGGTGATGATGACCACATTAGTCTGAGATTTGTGCGTGTGTAATAAGGTGAATGGTAATACAATGATGTTAGAAATGAAGAAAGCACTGTTCAAGGTGACGTCTACACATTATGGGTGATAATAAATAGCATATAACGCTATTTAATAGCTGACGGTCACCCATCCATTCGCAGTCTCGAGCGCCATTGACTTAGCACGCTCACCGAGCAATTAGGCTAGTAGCCTATTTAGTGTCCACCGATATTGAGTTTTAGCATATATCTTGGACTGTAATTTTAAACAAGACAATCGAAAGGGATTGTGGAAGTATGGATAACTTGTTCCATAAATTAGTTTTTATTTCAAATAATCAATCTTCATGATTAATTGTATTTCTGTAGAAATCAAATAGCCTACAACACGATTGAATTCATAACTTGGTTGAAGTGACCAAGCCACATTGTTACACAACAATTCAAAATTATGTCTGTCACATTGGACATTTTGAAATATTCACAGTATTTATATTTTTGTAAATATTGTTATTGGTTCTATCTCTAAAATGATGCTGGCAACACTTCAAATTAAAACTTGCACTTTATTCACACAAATTACTTACAACTCGCACTAATCAGTTATGGCACACAAACGAAAAAATTAATAATGGTTAGCTGATAATGAATTTGTTATATTACTGTTCCAAAATTAATCACTAACTGTTAATAGGCCGATCAAATGTTTAGCAAGTAACTGTTCAATAATTCAGGAAGAAACGTCTAAAACATAACTTTTGAAACACGTTCGAAGCACAGTCTTTCACTGTATAAACGGTTAAAGAAGCCAGAATAATAAACTGTCACAATATACTGCGTTTATTACTAACACATTAAACGTTCGTATAACACAGTCTGTAATAGCACTCACTGGATTATACTGTCCATGTTAACGGAAACGGGAACTGTCACAGGATACGGCCACTTGTTATGTCAACGAAGTTTGAGCAATGAATGAACCAACTGTTTACATAAGCATACGCTTATGTAGGTTTTTATCACATTCCAGCAGGTGCAAAAGAATTTTTTAATTTTCTATAACAATCTATTTACACAGATGATGCCATTCTGAAACTCTAGATGATTGCTAGGCGAGGGTGAACAGGGGGAGTAAATAATACATGCTTGTTTATCGCTCCAACCGGAAGTAGTATTGACAGAAAAAATATTTCTCTCTTTCTCCTGGCGTTTCATGACTATATTAGCTAAGATCTAGAATAAGTTCATTTGAGAATAAGTTCATTTCCCATTTTTTCATTACAATTCCCTATAGCATATTGTTATGTTTGTTAATTTTCTTCGAAAACATTTATTTATGAAAAATTGCAATTGACAAATAATTTCAAAGATGATTGTATTGTTGATCAGGGTTCGCTTGAAAGTCAAATCGGCTTGGGAGCTTCAAACTCCGGACAAACTCACAAAGCCAGAAAACCTGGACTCACACGATCTCAAACTGATTCAAACATCTCTTACTCAGCTGGAGACTTTCCAGAAGCTCCTGGATCATTATTTTACATAACAAAGGATGGTGATATCGATTTACAAGTTGTATTGAAGGTGAGTGGCACTAATAATGGAAATTCTTATTATAGGCTACATAATTATAGTATCACATACTTATTTTACATTATTCGTGATTGAAAAAATAGTATAGTGGTTTATATTTTATACATTTAATACATTTTATACAATATAGTATACATTTAATAGTATAGTAAAGAATAAATCTAACAAATTAGAGGTCCAAACTGGAGAGCCTGAGGGTTCAATACTAGGTCAATTGCTTTTTTTGTTATACGTCAACCGTTCACCTAAAGAATTAATTAGTGGCAGAGCCCTCTTATTTGCAGACGATACATCACTCATTTTCAGCAATTTCATTCTAGATAATTTAGAAATGAGTGCCCATATAGGTGTGCAGTCCGTTGTCCAATTCTTAAATCAGTTTAAATTAACAATAGATCGTAAAAAATGTCAATATATTCAATTCAAAAACAAACATAATTCAAATGAAGATAGGGCTATAAACGTGTTTGTAAACGATAATCAACTAGACCAAGAAGAAAACATTGCATTTCTAGGAGTTTTGTTGGATAGACGATTGACCTGGGCTCCATACATATTGAGAAAAAATATGTTGTCAAATTTCATCTGGGGGATTTATCCTGCGACAGCTCGCTAGATTGAATGACAAAAATTTACTTTTTACAGCTTACCATGGGCTCTTACTGTCACATATTAGGTATGCTATCTTAGTATGGGGTAATTCATCAAAACAAAACCTTGATAGGGTGTTTAAGATCCAAAAGAAAGCGGTTAGGTGTACAGAAAGAGTAAATAGATTAGATTCATATGTAGGCCGTTGTTCAAGAGACTTGGTCTGCTAACTGTACGCTGCTTATATTACGTGTATGAAGCTACTTCATGTGTAAAAAAGAGTGATATTAACCAAAATCTTGACGTACACGATTATAATACAAGAATTCGAGGAGATTATCACTTGGGGCGTCACAATTGTAGCTTATTCAAACAAAAACCTAGTTATATTGGTAGGAAACTCTACAACAAGCTACCGCAGTTTTTAAAGAGTCTTGAAAATATAGAAATATTTAAAAAACAATTGGAAAAATATTTAGTTGATAAAGCTTTTTATAGTGTACAAGAGTTCCTTTCACATCAAAATTAAGCCTCACCCCAACTAATTGATATAGTAATTATGTTAACTAGTGTAGGCTATATATAGTATATATAATTGTTGATCTGACTTGTCTTATACGCCTTAACTGGGTTAGATATTCCTGATAGTTCTGGATACCATTTATAAATTGATATAGATAAACTGTATCTATAAATATAGATAAACTGTATCTATAAATATAGATAGAATTAGGTATATTTCATGAAAGGATGAGTACTTTTGAATAAATGCCGTGAATATATTATTGCATTTTTCAGAAGAATTCACTGGTGATGAAGGTTATATCTGCATTTAAAAACTGTCTTTGATAGCGAATTGAGCATAAACATTTGTTTTACTCTCAGGAGAGAAAACGATGAATAAAAGTTACTAAAGTTACATTGGTCATGCGAGCGTAATGTTAAGTTACGGCCCGAGGGGCAGCGCTCCGGTGGGTGATCGTGTTAGCTCTAGAGATACGGTACATGTTGTTTGCACTATTTATTATCAGTATCCAAATGCGTCAGAATTAGCAAAAAATTGATTGACAAGTATTCCATAAGATAGCTCAATCTCTAAGGCGGAACTGGTTTTCAATAATAGAAATACTTATGTGAAAAAAATTGTCGATAGCCTACGGTAGGTATCTTTGCTAATATATAAAGATCAAAGGTAACCCATGATTTAACTGAATTGTTTGAACAAATTATTTTGAATTTAAACTAATTTATTACTTATTTCAGGCTATCCATTCAGTGGCTCAAAGAGATAATATGAGCTGCACACTTCGAGTTTGTGAAGTCCTCTTGAACCTTGCTGATTTACTTGTCGATATGGGCATATTAAAGCAGCATGCAAATAAAAATGATATGAAACCGAAGCATTCAGAGAGCATAATGACTACTCCTCATGCTTTATTGATAAGCTGTATCCTAAGGTGAGTAACCAAAGACAGGGGATAACGTTTGTTTTTTAACTACAAAAAATATATGAAGAACATTGTATTCATACTGCACAACCAGGTACGTAACCAGGGGGGGGGGGTGGTTTGGCTTAGCCCCCCCATCGTAGTTATGAGGGATATTTGGTTATTCCATAACCCCTTGACCCTTCCCTCGCCACCATTATATGACTAATCCGGTTTCAGCCCCACCCGAAAGAAAATCCTGGTTATGTGCCTGTGTATAACAAATTTATATTATATTGAAATTGATAAAAATGTTTACCATTTTAATATGTATGATTCATTCATTTGAACAGAAAAACTAATTCTGTTTAAAAGTCAAAACAGACAAATCCTGGTAATTTTTTTATTTTTCTTTGCAGGGTTATTCGTCACTTGGGATGTCCCCATTGTATGACCAATGACGGCCAACGAAATCCTCCGCCTGACTTCCTAAGATCCCAGGGACAGAATATCCTTGGCAAACTTCAACGTGCAAATTCGTCATATTTTTCGAAAATCATGCGGCAAATTGTATCGCAGCAGAGCATCAGTGAATTGATGGAGTTCTTCCATGCTTACCTTGCATTTTGTATTGATCCCAGCACACTTCTCTCACCTCTTAGTAAGTACTCATTTCTTTATGAATTTCCTATATCAACATTAATACATTTCAGTAGGCTGACGAAGCTTCTTTTCAGAAGTCAAATGCATCCCTCTAGCATCTCCAATAAAACTGAGAAAAGCCAATATATTAAATTGAAATACAGTGTCAGTTGATATATTAGAATACATTTTAGATATTATCAAGAAAATAGAAACCACATCGATGAATTTAATAATAATGATAATGGACAAAAAAAAATATTTTGTTTAATCATTCACATTCACCCCATTACTAACGCACAAGTCTCAGACTCAGCAAAAAATAATCATTTTTTGGGCAATATTATTTTCAACTAGACATTGTGTTTACTCTTTTAATTAACATTCTCAGCTTGGACATTTTTGTTTATATTGCTCACGTTTCAAGATATTTGAAAATAAATCTATTTTATTCTCTTCTCATTCATTTTTGAACTAGCACAATTAAACTACGATTAATGCAAGGTATTATTAATATAATTTTGTTTTTCTTCCTCTTTTGGTCGACATTTTCTTCTCTAAGTCTCTCCTTTTACACATTTCTATCGAGAGACTCTTTTCTTTCCAGTTCTTATTCAGTATGTACAGTCTATTCTATTAGTCTAGCTTTTTTAGTCCATTCTATTCATCTTTCTTTACCCTTTCAAATTTTTCAATTCTTCAACTTTCTCTTGAAATTAAATTTATTTGTGCTGTGATTTCTTTGCTTTCTTGTCAATCTCATGCCATGAATATTTGAGAATTCGATGCTACATTTCGCTTGTTTCAGACCAGAAGAGAAGCTCAAGCAAATCGCCTGACATTATTTCTCAAGGAGGTTATTCTACGAATTTCGGTGGAGGAGGTTATGGCAGTGGATTTGGAGGTCGCAATGTTGAGGGCCAACTTATGACAAGTATTTTCAAAACGCTTGTTACGCGTCTTGTGAGAATCAGCAAGGACCTTAAAACACCTGAGAATCAGGTAATTGTTTCAAGTAGAATGAACAGGTTTCAAAGAATTTCAAAATTATTTGGAAAGAGAACTAAAAGAATTGTCAAAAAAATTTCGCCATTTTTAACATTCAGATTATAATGAGATGAAGATACAGAATTCAAAGATAACTTTACCTGAAATTATTTCATAAATAATGATCATCATACTCTCAAGTAGCTGTTGATCGTTCAATATTCTGAATATTATATTAATATTTCTACACTTACTCAATTATTATTTCTAATATTTTCAGTTTAATATCGTACTTGTATATTTTTCATAATCGAAATTGTATTCTGTACACAACCATCTCATTTTTAGCTTCCAGGCTGTTCACATCTTGATAAATTGTGAATTAAACTATAATTTGAGTTTCAAAATACCTATAAATATTTGTGTTTCAAATAACTGCGATCCCTTATTGTTGGAGCTTTTAAGTTTATTATTTTTCATACCTACTGTATTCATCTCCATTATTTTTCTATAATTTCTTTTCTCAGCTCATGTAATTATTCTTTCTACTTACATCCATCAATTCTTCCTTTGTCATTCTTTTAACATCTGATTTTGATGTTGTCAATATTAATGAATTATCTTTTCTGTCAACTCGAGTCTACAACTATCTTCAAGTTTTACTTTCACTGGTGGGGCCTTATTATTTTTTTTATAACGAATAATCATTTTATTTATTTGTACCTAGAATAGTGGATACACATTTGAGCCATAACATGGCTCAAACGGCGAAGTGGAACTACCCGTAAGGGTTTCCTAGCTAATAAAAGCTCTTTTCTCATACGATTATTATTTATCTATTGTCTGTAAATTATGTTTCCATTTTTATGCTGCTGTTTTATTAATTTTTATGATCAAGTTTGCTCTATATTATAATCTATCTATTTTACATTTTGTTGTTCAGCAATCCATTATTTAATCCTTTTATTTTATAACTACTTTTTTTCTACTCCATTCATCTACTCAAAATCATTTGGATAAAAGCATTCATAATATTTTTTTTTCGAATATTCATGTTAAATTATCAGATCAAACATTTAATTTCTGATTATTTTTTTGCAGGGCTTGTATTGTGATGTTCGCTTGCTCATGAACTACGTTAAAGAAGCACATGGCGGAGTATTTCGCCGAGTGGCTCTCAGTGGCTTACTTGATACGGCTATCAGACCACACAGAAAAGAGCCTGCTGTACAAACTACCCGAGTAATAAGGTGAAACTCAACTCCTTTTATTCCAACTCATTTTGACGAACTAAACATGGGAATATATCATATAAAATGAGTATATTAAAAAAAATTATAAATTCCTCAGATTTTTATTTTATAAAAAGTTTGGATATTCATGCCCATACGACTTTTCCATGAGGAGATTAAGATTTAGATTTCAGATCATTGAAAAATAGACGAGATTGAATTTCACTAATTGTTTTGTATAAGCTCTTGAATAATCATTTGGATATTCCAAACATAATTCAATATTTCAGTTTTTTGTTCCATCTAATAGGCCAAGATTGAATATGCTTTTCGCCTTGGATAGAATAAATACTGTACACCATGCAAATTGCTTCATTCAAAGAACTGTGCGATTGTACAATAGATTTAATCCGGTTCTAGACCCTTTCTCAGATAATTTGTGCAGTTTTAATTGAAAATGTTTTCAAGCTCTGGAATTTTAGATTTTAACATCGTTTTGCAGACCATAAATTATATTTTTTCTTCTTTTCTCTACTTCTATTTTATTTCTAGCTATTCTATTATTTCTTTTTTTAGAGTTACTAATGTTTAGGGTTATTTTACTTTATGATGTTATTTCATGCCGTTATCTTATTGTATATATTTTGACTTTATTTCTCTGTTAGCATAGCGTTTCAACTTTTGTTTTGTGATTTCCTTGTTTGATTTGAGGCAATCTAATGCATTCAATGAGGTTTGTTTTGGCATAATCTTTAAGCCTCTATTATTTGTAATTTTCATGTATATATTTGAAATAAATAAATATTTCTTCGAATATCAGGCAGATTTTCAAATTGATAAAAATAAAGAGGAAATATTCCGTATTGAAAATACTATCAAGTAATAAATTTATTCAAATTATTCTTATTTTTAGGGCCACTGGAGTAAACCCAGAGCAAGTAACTTTCTCCGCTGTTGATTAAAAGTCTCCTCTGCTTCTCTTTCCTCTGCTCTCTCTCTCTCTCTCTCTCTCTTTTTTTTCTTTTCTATTTCATAAGTCCATTGTACAATTTGTTTCCCAGTTATTCATTTTTATTTTTACTTCTTTTTTTGCTACATACATTTCATGAGTTATGTTTTATCATTAGCAAATATATTTTTTTTCTTTTAATTAATCTTTTTAGTTTATTTCAACTATAATTACTTAATGTAATGTATTATTTTATATTTTAGGTTATATTTATTAGTGTTTGCCATAGGTCTTACTAGACCTGGCAACGTAAGATGTTATAAATAAATATCAAATATATATCTCTCTCTCTCTCTCTCTCTCTCTCTCTCCTATTATTACATAGACTAGCTGAGCTAGGTTTCTCTCATTCTACTGTAGCATGGGTGCGATCCTACTTGCTTCATCGTTGTCAGTGTGTGAGGCTGGAGGGATCTTCTTCTCAGTGGCTACCAGTGCAACGTGGAGTTCCTCAGGGTTCAGTTCTGGGTCCTCTACTTTTTAGTATCTACATCAATAATTTGACTCAAGTGCTACAAAGTTCTAAATATCATCTTTATGCCGATGATCTGCAACTTTACAGACACTTCAAAAAAACTGACTTGACTTTGGCTGTAGAAGCAATGAATGCTGACTTGAGACAAGTAACTGAGTGGACTGACTGTAATGGTCTGAAAATTAATGAAAATAAGACACAAGTGATGATTGTTGGCTACTCTCATCTGCTTAATCAACTTGACTTTTTACATGGTCCTTATGTTATCATTAATGATACTCCACTTGAATGTACTTCCAAGGTAAAGGATTTAGGAGTGACACTGAATTCCACATTGGACTGGACTGACCATGTCACTATGGTTTGTAACAAAGTTATTGCAGGCGTTAACACCCTGAAGAAAATAGGGCATCTTATCCCATTGAAAACAAAAATTCTACTTGTTAAGACCTTGCTCTTCCCTATTTTCTTTTATTGTGACTTAGTTACCATCGACAAGACAATGCAACTGACTGAGAAGTTGCAGCGTGCACAAAACTTTTGTGTGCGCTTCATCTTTGACCTACAACGTGACGCACATATTACCCCATATTTCCAACAGCTTAACATCATAAGGTTGAATGAGAGTTTTAGGTTTCATGTACTTGTGTTTCTGTTTAAGCTTTTGAAAACCAAAACCCCCAATTATTTAGCAACAGACTTCAAATTTTTGAGTGATGTTGGTCATGGCAGAACAAGGCATGGTTCTCATCTACTTGCTCTCCCTGTTCATAGAACTATGATGTTCAATAAATCATTCCAGGTGACGGCTTGTAGATTGTGGAACTTGTTACCTCTTGAGGTGAGGCGTATCAGTGGGCGACACCAGTTCAGTGCGGCTGTTATGGCGCTTATTAGAGAGGGTGGACTTGACCTGTCCTAGTTATCATTATAATTATTGAATTTCTTGGTGGGTATGTGTGTATGTGCGTGTGCGTGTCATGTGTTTATAACACTTTCAAACAAAATTTAATTTTAAACTATTATATTTTGTATTGTACAATTTCTTTAGTTTTACTTGTTAATGATGTTTTTTCTTGATACTGTGGGTTAAGTGGAAGAGGGGGCTTGTATGCCTCAACTTCGCCCACAGCACTTTTTGTATTGTAAAGTGCGAAATAAAGACATTTTATCTATCTATCTATCTATCTCCTCTGTTCTTCTCTCATCTTCTCCTCACTGTTGCTGTCTTCTTTATCAAGTTTCTTTTCCTCTCAGAATCCTCTGATTGCTTACTTGATACTTTCTCTTCACTCTGTAGGTATTCCAGTGAAGTATGCAGAATGGCATTTAAAAAATTAAAGGCAAATTTTCAAGTATTTCAGTGAAATCAAATCCAACTACTTCGTTTGAACTCATCATTTATTGCCGAATATACTGTTATTTTATAACAATTGCTGCTATTTATTGAGCTTGGAATTTCTATTGAGTCTATGCTAGAATCGGTGACCGAACAGCTTTTACTTCCCGTTATTTGCTATATCCACTTATCATATTGAATCCAAGCTAAAACTGCAGATGCACTATTTTATTAATCATATGGCTCAACATTTGAGGTGGAACTACACGTAAGGGATTCTCAACTCCCCAAAGCAATGAGATTATTTATTTTTTTTAGTTGAAAATTAAAATTATTATTCAGAGTGGGATGCTGTCTCAAGAGGATGCTCAAATGTCCATAAAATAAGGTTTAATTTGATTGTAGGCATTTCCCTCATACTGAACAAGATGATCACATGGAGCCCGGCTCTTATGTCTTGGACGACCGTGATTCTCGTAAAATTTTATTCAAGAAAAGAAGTACTTCTTCCACTTGTGCTGTGAGTAGACATTCATTTCATATAAATTAGTGATTATGTTCTCTTTATTCAAAGTTTTTCAAATGTGCAACTTCAGGCCTAATAATCTTCAAATGCATAAACAGTTTCTGTTTTTAAAAAATCACTCATTGCCATTTGGGAATAAAATTATTAATACCTCGTTTACTTTATTTTAAATAAAATATATTCATATATATATAAAATTTATCTAATTTTTGCTATCTTTATAATGAGAATGATATGTAAATGAAAAAATTGTCTGTTAAGATCCAATAGAGCAATTACAGTTCTCCGATCTGTATAACATAGTGGATGAAGTTACAGAGAGATTGCACTTGTTAATTGGCGAACAAAAATGCGATTTTATTCTATGTTTGTTTTTCAGAGTTTACTAGAAACAGAATTGGAAGAAGGTTTCAAGGTGGTTCAAAGTCCCTTGACCAACTTCAAAAAGAAGCACCCATTGTTGACTCCAAGGCAGAGTGAAAGAAATTTGGGAGCAGTATTTGGAGCAATGGCACCTCCCCATAAACCACTCGCCTCCAAGTTTCAAATCGGTACGCTCACAAATCACATAAATAAACAATTTTCATGAAAAAATTCCAAACTTATATAAATTTCCAATGAACTAGCTTTTTTTGCTCTTGATCTTGCAATTTTTATTCATAATTTTCCAATTTTCGTTCTCATTCTTGCAAATTTTGTTCTCAGTTTTGCCTTTTTTCTCAATCTTCAATCTTGATATATTTTTCTCAATCTGAACTAATAACTTTATTGTGACTTATCCACAGTGAACTGGTTCTGGCGAGAATTTTAGCTCTTGATCTTGCAATTTTTGTTCATATTTTTTCCAATTTTCGTTAACTTTATTGTGACTTACCCACAGTGAACTGGTTCCGTCGAGAGTATGGAAGGTCTGATTCATTGGAAAGTCATGATGGTAGCGATTCACCCGTTGAAGGAGGAGCACTAATCCATCAAGCCGCTCAACTGCATCAATCTTATAGCAGAACATCACAGAAAAGTACTGGAAGGTAATGCCTTTTTCATCTACCACTTTATCAAACCACTGTAATAACAAACTCTCATCCTTACCTCCTTCATCCTTACCTCATTAATGAATCGCCTTCAACTCATTTATTAATTGCATGGTTCTTTTTCTCTAGATTATTATTTTTTTCTTTCTTTATTGTCTAATATTGATATATCAATTATATAGTTACTCCTACATTCTTTAGACTAGTATTGTATTATTTAATTTGTTTGTACCACTACGGGTCTCATCAGACCCATTAGAAATCATCAACTTGTAAATAAATAAAATCCTTCGCCACTGTGCATCCCAATAAAAATCTATAACATTTTTACAGCTCGTATTTCAGAAGTGACAATGTAATCGTACATTTAAATTATTTACTAACATTTTGATAAGGTCGATTCAATGCATTTTTTCAACTTTACTCGTCCTCCAATAGTTGAATTTTCAGTGTGAAATTTGTAAAGATAAAAGTGGTGAGCATTAGCCTGTGTATCTGCTTTATTTTGTCGATGTAATTAATAAATAAATAAGTAATTTAAATTGAAATTGCAACAAATCCTGAACTATTGTTTTTCACTGTTCATTTTTTTTCAATTTGATTCGAGATTCCCTTCTAGCCAAGCACTATTAACAGAATACTTTTGCAATTTATAGAGCTTTCATAAAATGCTACGTTCATTCTTGGAAAACTATATAGGCTAACTTTGAAGTTGAAATCATTTTTCCCACATCTAACACAAAATATTATCTTTTATTTTGAAAGTAATCAGTGTCTGGACTATGAAACAAATTCTATGCTTTCCGTGCATAATTTAGATTTTAATTCAAGCATTTCTGGAGTTTATGTTGACTTTTTTCTAGTGTTGGAAATACACTACAACGGGCCAGAAGACGTGTTGAAGATCAATTCAATAAATTGGGATTTGGAAGAGGGAAGAAAAAAGATGGCAGCATTGAAGACACTCAAGGAAGTTGTAAGTTCCCAGTTATATATTGCGATTACGAGCTTATATTTTAATGAATACATATTCTAGTTCCAAGCCAACCCATCTAAAACTGCAGCTTTAACTTAATCATATCATCATCCAGCTCATTACCCACGCACAGATCTCAAATTTATGTGGGCTTCATCCTCCAAAAGACTCCTTCTTCACGAGTTGATCATTTGGTTATATACAGTATATAATACAAAATCTATAATGATCAGGTTTACGACATGATATATATATATATATATATATATATATATATATATATATATATATATATATATATATATATATATATATATATATACATTATTGATCAATTTCTGATTAGGTAGGCGTACTTTTTATATAAAATATTTCAAACGTTCTATGATTTGTTTCAACTAATAATTTCATTCCTGGATTTCTTGTTCCATGACGAACTGCGTTGTTAATATTGACTTTTCATGTGAAATTTAACGACATGCAGCTGCATGTCGTTAAATTTCACATGAAAAGTTAATAATAATTTCAGTTCAACAATCAATGAAGTTGAAATGAAAATCCGAAATTTATTGACGTATAATTTTGAGTTTGAGTTGTCCTATCATCAACTCTATGATCACTCTTTTCATTTTCTCAAAGTTTTCATGATGGGAGAAAATATTGATGCTGCAGCTTTATCTGTGTGACTAATATAGATTATTACTGTATCTGTTTTCAGATTTCAGTAGGAGAAATTCGCTTGAAATGGGTGATCATGGACGAGAGTCTGAGTTTGTTGTGCTGAAAGAACGTAAACTAGTCAGCATACAAAAAGTATGGAATGGAATGTGCCGGCTGTCATTTCTCCTGGAAGTTTGCTCTCCTGGCTCTATTCCTGATCCTTATCTACTTGCTGCCTCTCTCGATCTGGTAGGTAATAGAAAATTTTAGTAGAATACAATCATGAAATTGAAAACTAGTTGAACTTCAAATGTATTGAATTTGTACATTTGCCATACATAAAACAGTTTCTGTAGTTTTCAAAAGAAATAGAACTATGATTATTACTATCAGTAAGCTTTCGTTATAAGCTTTGTAACGATACGAAATTTCTATAAAGTATAAATAAGCCACTAGACTGATTTAAATCACAAATATACACTTGAGATCGCAATGTTTACGTCGCTGCTATTGAGAAACATAACCTCCTGATGTGCCGGCTTTTTCCTGTCTACTCAGCCAGATACTCGTAGTAGCGAGAATTTGTGAAATACTAAAATATATTGCCTTAATCATTTTTTAATAAGTAAAAAAGCAATAAAATATTCTCGAATAGCTAGTCATACTGTATATTAATAGAATCTTGTATAAAATGAAATGTTACTCACCTGATCATCCACTCAAAAGCAGTATTATGCAGCCAGCAATATTATTATTATGTTTGTCATATTTTATTTATATTATTTATGTGATTGGTGTTAGTCAAATCAAATTATTTATATTTTATTAGGGGCATTAATTAGTCACGTAGGCCCATACCTCATTAGCATATTATGCTAATTAATTCGAAAAAGGGCCAATCAGAGGAAGCCACCAAATAAAAATTTACAGAAACTGAGGTGCTTCCCTTAATCAGAAAAAGAACTCTCTCCTGGACTTCCGACCAAAGTGGGCCTATCACCGACTTTTTGTCTTTGTCTTTTAAAACTTAAATTAAATTAAATTCAAAGTCGGACACTTGTGAGGAACAGAACGGACCACGGATTGCTGAGCCAGACTCCAGATCCCAAAAGATTCAGAGGAGATTTTCCGCCACAACACCAGGATTGAGGGGCCACGGTTCCAATCCTTAGAGGGCACCATCACTCCACCACTCCACGCCAGCAGAAGAACAAAAATTCGCGTAAGTGCAACAAATTTACTTAAAGTGGATCCACTAGTGCGCGGAAGATCTAAAATAATCACTACGACCAATACAGATCGAGTATTTGGAGTGTAGAAATCTGAGCTCATAGAATTAAGCAATTAAATATAGTCTATGGAGGCATGTTACATTTGGGCCAAGCCTCGAACCCACGACCCGCTCTATTATATATTTAAATTACAATGAAATAATCAATGTAAAAAATATTGTATTACGTAAAGGCACCCAACGTAAGGGCCTTCAAATAAAAAAATAAAACAGTATTATGTTACATAATGGCGACCAACGCAGCGGCTTGAGGAATGTGACATTCCTCTTATGTACTATATTGTATGAAATTCATACAACAGGAGAGAGTGTACTCTATTAAATACGCCAACGATTTAAAGAGATATATGCACTTAATGCTCTGAATCACATTCTGGTGATCGTTTAAATAATTATTTTGAGACCTAATAAAGAAAGCCAAACTATTTTAGTTAGAAATTAGAGCTTTAGAGGTACTGTAATAATTATTGAACTTTTTAAAAAAAGAGCATTAAGGTCTGGGGGCTTGTTAAGATAAGTAATTTGTCAATTATTTTAAGCAACATCCCTAAGAAGCGATCTCATAGGCAAGGCAATTAGAGTATTAATCGTTTATTCGTTTATTTGGCGATGGCCTAAGAATCAATTCAAATTATTATTAAAGATTCTCAAAAATAGTATTATTAGAAATTGTTAAGTATATCATTATTAGTGATTATTGAATATTAATTGATTGGGCTATTTATATGTGTAATTTTGCATGTTACATTAACAAGTCCTGGGCGAGTTGTAACTTTAGAGCACTAAATCACTTCGCACACCACTTATTCCATTTAGCAAGGTCTTCCTTTCACTTCCTCGACTGTTCACACCCGCGCCGCGACGTTTTCTTCACCGCGCACGCACATCCTACCGCTACACGCCTGTCCTTCACGCCGCGGAACTATAAGCGAGACTCATACTAGCCCAGCTGACCTACTACTGGGAGACCATCATGGAAAACGCCTCCCTCAACTCATCTGTGTCTTATATGGATTTCGGAAATGATGATACGATCCAAAACGCAACCGCACTCAATCCAGAGGTCATAGACGCACCAGATGAGACTACACCCAGGGAGCGAGAATCAAGCAGTACCACCAGCGTCAACTTCAACCCTGAAAGCCTTTACCAACTCTCATCTACAAGGAGAGAAGAAGAAGTCGACCTGATCGAGGTACCGCCATATACATCACCGCCAACAGCCTCCAACGCTGCTCCACTAACATCACCTGACGAGTTAAGTCCACTTACGTCCAGACTGATGAACGACAGTCCGACTGACGGGTCCGACATGATGCGGATGAGCGAGGATTTCAAGAAAATATTATTGGAAGGTATAAAAACAATGGATAAAAACACTCAATACCGTATGGAAAAGACGGAGAAGATGAATATTGAATTCCAGGAAAAGACGGAGAAGAGGAATATTGAATTCCAGGAAAAGACAGAGAAGAGGAATATTGAATTCCAGGAAAGGACGGAGAAGATGAATAGTGAATCCCAGGAAAAGATGAGTAAAAGATTCGAAATTAGCATGGAGAAAGTTGTTAGCAACTTTAAAGAAGAAATGAAGGAAGAAATAGCCACAGTGAGGAAGCAGCTAGACGATAATGCTGTGAACCTAAATATGAGAATGGATGGTGTAGACAAGCGGATAGACAGCTTGCGGACAGATTTGAGGAAGGAGTTAGGCGAGGAATGGAGAAAACATGCGTCTGAACTGGAGAAAAACATTCAAAGAAAAACAGATGAACAGGACAAAGAATTGAACAAAAAATTTGAAACGTTAGAAAAACAAACCAACGCTTATGTACAACAGGCAATAGAAAAACAGAGAGTAGAATGCACCACCACCCACAATAAATTAGAACAGCAAATAAAAAGTTCCACCCAACCACTAGAAAAATCAATAGAAACAATAACTGTACAAATAGAGAAGAATACCACCACCCAGAACACTACACAGAGTCAAGTCAATGATCTAATAGTGGTACAATCTCAAATACAAAATAAAGTTACAGAAGTAGAACAAGAAGTCAGCCAACACCAGATAACCATTACAAACCTAGATACAGACCTACAATCTACGAAAAATGACTTAAATAATAAAATAAAACAAACACAAATAAAAATATCACAAATCGAAACGGATGCAAATAGAGTGAGGAGCGGAAATGAGACAATCATTTTGCCTGAAGTACAGAATGTATCTCACTTGATGAACAGCTTGGGGAAATTCGACAATACTAGCAACTACATGGCACCAAAACCGTTTGCCGACCAGCTGAGAGTAATTCAGGAGTTAGTACACGCAAGTTGGCCTGTATGGAGATTTCGACTATCTACACTGTTGATGGGAGAACCGTTACTCTTTTTGCATGGTAGAATGCACGAATTCAATTCATTGGAAGAATTCCTGAAAGCCTTCCTCGACCAATATTGGAGTCTGGATCAGCAGCAGAGCCTACTTTCGAGAATAATATCAAGTACATACAACGAAAAGAGCGGACAAACCTGCACCGCATTCGTTTCTCGACTGCGATTTTTCAACTCTCAGTTAGATAATCCCATACCTGATCTCACATTAGCTCACATCGCTATGAAACAACTACTGTACCAAATTCAACTTGTGTTGTCGACCACAGCAATCAAGAGCTTCAAAGACCTTGAAAATCATTTACATTGCGTACAAGCTGTCACCACAAATCACAACCAAGAAAAACAGAGACATGAAAATAATTACAATAGAGATAACCCGCCACCAAATCAGCTAACGGACAATTCCAACACTACTAATAATAATCAAAATGATGGCATGCAAACAATCGAAACAGAAACACCTCAACCAAACACACACCACCGTAATAAAAATGGATTCAGACGGAATCAAAACAAAAATTATCACAGAAATAAAGACCGTAGATACCCTGATCAAGGCAGATACTATGATGGCCGTGATCAAATGAATTATAACAGAGATAATAACACAAGTAATTCTAGAAGTAATAATAATCAATCACCGTCACCGAATACATCATCTAATACAAACAGAAGTAATAGCCCGCCACCTTCTACTAGCACCCCAAACAAAACAAATGAAAACAGAAATAATCAGTCAGGAAAAAACTCAAATGATAGCAATCACGTATGACTAGAAGAAGAGGTAACTTATAAGACTCTGACAGTTCAAGTGCCACTCACTCAGAGCAAAATAAAGAAACAGTTAAGTAGAATCAATCAGAAAGTATACCGTAATTCATACTTTCAACCCAAACATGTGAGGTACAAATCGCCTACAAACCTCCACCACCATGCTTGTTTTCACCCGAGATACATGCAGTATAAGCCCAATATGAGCAACACATATAGTGAACCAGCGCCGCAAATTAACACTAATAACAGTGAAAATGCCGCCACTTATCAAAGTCTTACCGCGTTTCGCAGCAACCTCCATGAATCACTTTTAGAAGAAAAGGATCATGAGACTAGATCGGCGAACGCGCTTTTTCAAACCTATATCCATGTCAACGTATATGGAATAAAGTTACAAGCTTTGATCGATTCAGGGTCACAATGTTGTCTCATACAAAACGATTCTTATCACAGAATTTGAGATAGAGTGAAGCTAGTGACATTGCCGCTTACAGCCACTTACCTATCGGGCATAAATCCGGGAAGATGTGTAAAAGTTTCCACACAGTGTCTATTAGAACTAGATATAGAGGGAAAGAAATTCTCTCATACCTTTTTGGTATTACCAGTGGGCGGTCCACATGTAATCCTTGGTACGGATTTCCTAAATTATTTCAGAGCAAACATAAATTTTGACCCACCTCTGTTAAGCCTAAAACATGACGAGGATCAAACGTCAGTTGTCACTGAGATTATGAGAGAGATGGTAGATCACAAACCGTGAAATAAAGATCATATTCCAGAATGGATCTGCTACAAGAGAATGGGGGCTCCACGGTATGCAAGAGTCGCTAGCATACATGACAGTGCTAAATGTTACAACTTTTTCGAAAGATAAGGGAATAACAACAGACGACACTGAGATTTTAATGCAGGAATTAATTGATTGCATTAAAAGTCGTGAAGAATGGGAACCGACCACCCGCGATCAAATATGTGACATGTTTTTGCGAAATAAGAAAGCATTTTCGGAACAGCCTGGTTTAGCCAATCATTTCAAATGCATACTGGAAGTCAAGCCACACGATAGTTATTTTAAAAAATCCTATCCCATACCTTTTGCTTACCGGCAGGCGGCTACTGATGAAATCAATCGTATGGAAAGGTTAGGCATAATTGAGCCTTCCACCTCCCATTATAGCCTACCGATTGTATGTGTAATTAAGAAAGATGGATCTGTGAGATTATGTCTTGATGCGAGACAGTTGAACCTAATTTTGACAAATGACCGGGAGTCACCCATGCAAATTGAGCAAGTGCGTCAAACTTTTCACGGCAAGACTGTATATTCCACTGTTGACCTAAGCGCCGGTTACTGGCAGGTTCAAGTTGATGAAGAGTCGAGAGATTACTTGTCATTCCTGTTCAACGGCAGAAACCTACGTTTCACGAGACTTGCATTCGGCATCCGAAACGCCATGGCTGTATTCACGCGTTGCTTACATCAGTCGCTAGGCCCAGATATAGCACAATTTTGCACTCTCTATGTCGACGACGGAATAATCTCTTCCAGCTACATCCTGGAACACTGTCAACATTTGAATGTAATATTCTCTAGACTAGCCAAGTGTGGATTGACATTGAAGTTGTCGAAATGCCAGTTTTTTGCTCAAGAAGTCAAATATTTAGGCCACATCATTTCTAAAGAAGGCATCACACAAGATCAGAGTAAATTACAATCAATTAAAAACTTTCCATCACCATTAAATCGAAAACAGCTACAACGATTTATTGGCTTCTTACAGTTCTACAGGCGGTTCAATTCACGTATGTCACATTATACAGCACAGTTAAGTCACTGTTTGTCATCGAATAAGTCATGGAGATGGGGCGACAAAGAAGAAGAAGTCTTCCAACAACTGAAAGATGCATTCTTAGATACAGTTGTGTTAAAACACCCAGACCTCAGTAAGCCGTTCTACTTGAACACAGATGCATCAGATTATGCAATTGGCGCGGAAATATTTCGGTTTGATGATAAAGAAGAGAAAGGAGTCATAGCCTTCTTTAGCAGAACACTGAATGCTGCACAACGTCGATACTCAGTCACAGAAAAAGAACTGTTGAGCATACTAGAAGTGTGTACTAAATATCGTACACTACTACTTGGTCAGAGGATTTTTGTGAACACTGATCATAAAGCACTCACATTCTTCAAAACTGCCAAATTGAGTAATAACCGATTATCACGGTGGTTCCTTGTGCTACAAGAATTTGAGTTAGAATTAACTCACCTACCAGGAAAGAGTAATCAGATGGCAGATTTCTTGTCTAGAGAAGTGGACGCAACCTACAATCATGAAACGACGTACCACTGCTATGCGCTAGAAGAACACCAGTCTGTACCGTATCCAACCGACATCATACCTTTAGTGCATCGAGATACATTGACACCTTCGAAAATAAAAATAGCACAGTCAGTTGACAGTAAAACAGCATGCATCATTGAACAGTTGAAGCACCCTAGTATCGATAATCCGGAATATTTGCGACAGTACACACTGTATAAAGGATATTTATTTTACAGATCAGGTCAAGATATCTACAATTGGCGGTTAGTCATACCCAACGCCCTAGAACATGATGTGATACGGGAATCGCACGAGAGAACCGGGCATTTTGGAGTTTTTAAGAATCAACAAACTTTAAAACAAATCTGTTATTTCAAAAACATGAGCAGAAAAATAGCCAAGTTTGTAAGAGCCTGTGACGTCTGTCAAAAAACAAAACATTCACGGTACAATATACGAGGTGAAATGATTGCACTGATACCTAAGAAGCCACTTGAAATAGTATCAGCTGACATTTACGGTCCGCTGCCACAAGCCAAGCATAGGAAAAAATACATATTCGTATTAACATGCTTATTTTCGAAATTCACCATGCTATTTCCTATTAGTAAAATCACTGGTGAAAGATTAGCGCTATGCATTACTCAGAGATGGACAAACACTGTTGGTAAACCAGAAAGAGTACTGTCCGATAATGCCACATATTTTTGTGGCACGAAATGGAAACAAATATTGGAACAAGCAGATATTCAATTATCAAGAACGTCTTGTTATCACCCAAATTCTAATCCCGTTGAGCGCAAAATGGCAGAGATATCCCGGTTTATGCGCGCTTATTCTAGTGCGAAACACCAGCAATGGTCAAAGTATTTACCTTTCCTTGAAGAGTGCTTAAATAATTGTGTTTGCGAAAGTACAGGCTTTACACCTCACGAAATAATGTTTGGAAGTAGAAACATAACCTTCTTAGAGAAGTTGATTGACTATCCACAACAAACAGACGCACCTAACCTCAATAGGCTACATCTAGTTTATGAAAAGTTAGTCAAAATGGCTAAGAATCGAAAAAAGTACCATGATAAACGTACAAAACATTTCACCTATGAAGTGGGAAATGAAGTTCTAGTCAAAGTACATAGACTATCGGATGCTCTGAGTAAATTGACCAAGAAATTTTTTCATATTTACTCCGGACCCTACAAGGTTACGACTGTTTCCAACGTCAATACCATTCAACTCCAAGATCCCGAGCAACCTACTTCGCTTTGGTGGGAGAATATTTCAAATATTAAGCCATATCTTCGAGAATAATTGATTTGGAAATCAATTCATGAACATGTGCTTCTGAGATTCGGAGTCAAAAAACTGAGTGAAACAATTCATGGAGTGACCTATTTGCTGGACCAGTAGAGTCTATATGCGCCTATCACCCTACACACATGAATTACATTTCACACGCAGTTTAAACTTTGCTAAGTTAGCCTATTATCTAAATGATAGAAATTTGTAACCCATTAAGATGGTTATTAAGTAAGAACTGATTAGTTGAAAGTCAGCCTAGTCTAAAAATACATTCTAACGGTACTTTATTACCAACATGAAATTAAATATAGTTACCCATTACGAGCCCACGACTTGTTAGTATTGCATGTTTAATCATCTTAGATGATATATTTGTTAATATTGTATGTAAATATTAGATTTTGGTTATGAACACATATATCACATATAACCTCATATGCATATGGTTAGAAAATACAAAAATAAAACATCGATATACGATGAAACAGCTGTTATAAACAGAAAATTTGTAGGCGCCAATGCCTTGGAAATTACGTGACCACGCAGTCGTCACAGATCATGATCGATCCATCTATCGACCCAGTATTATTTATTGTAGGAGATATCCTTATTATTATTATGTTTCATACAATTATTTATTATAAATGTTATTTAGTTATCTGTGTAAAAATATTAAATGGCATCATAGTGGATAGTAACATAAACCAAAGATTATTCAGTAAGACCAACATTTCTCGGCAAATATTATTAAAAGCAAGCGGCCATTTTCAGTATTATTTTGTGATCAAATCTAGTCAAATCTCATAACGTCTGTGATATCTATCTGTCAAATTATTATTGAGTGTGCTATAATGTATCGTAAGCCTAATCGTAAGTTCCATATGTCTAAATGTTAGAAATTTTTTGTAAGAGCTGCTAAGATCAAATTGATATGACTTCTGTGCATCTGCGTCAATTCTAGGGACTTTTTGTGCGTTACTGTTGGTAGACTACGCTCACCGCCATTTCTGTAACAGCCGCCCATTTTTGAATTTCTATGTTGCTTTACGATGTTACCTTTTCTTTGTAAATCCACTGCCATGTTTTGATATTTCCATTGCTGTAAATCTTAGGAGTAGGTATATGTAGATTATCCATTGCTGAAGGCTAAGTCTGAAGGTATATCCCATGAGTCAGTCTGTATTTACCTGACCTTAGAGTCACATTTATGTCATATACTTTGTAACTTAGAGAAATTTAGCTCGTCTTCTTTGTTGATCAAAGTCATCCAAATTTTCATATTCTAGGCTAATTGTATAAGCCTTAACACTCACATTTACCTGACTTTAATGGGGGCTTATGTAACGATACGAAATTTCTATAAAGTATAAATAAGCCACTAGACTGATTTAAATCACAAATATACACTTGAGATCGCAATGTTTACGTCGCTGCTATTGAGAAACATAACCTCCTGATGTGCCGGCTTTTTCCTGTCTACTCAGCCAGATACTCGTAGTAGCGAGAATTTGTGAAATACTAAAATATATTGCCTTAATCATTTTTTAATAAGTAAAAAAGCAATAAAATATTCTCGAATAGCTAGTCATACTGTATATTAATAGAATCTTGTATAAAATGAAATGTTACTCACCTGATCATCCACTCAAAAGCAGTATTATGCAGCCAGCAATATTATTATTATGTTTGTCATATTTTATTTATATTATTTATGTGATTGGTGTTAGTCAAATCAAATTATTTATATTTTATTAGGGGCATTAATTAGTCACGTAGGCCCATACCTCATTAGCATATTATGCTAATTAATTCGAAAAAGGGCCAATCAGAGGAAGCCACCAAATAAAAATTTACAGAAACTGAGGTGCTTCCCTTAATCAGAAAAAGAACTCTCTCCTGGACTTCCGACCAAAGTGGGCCTATCACCGACTTTTTGTCTTTGTCTTTTAAAACTTAAATTAAATTAAATTCAAAGTCGGACACTTGTGAGGAACAGAACGGACCACGGATTGCTGAGCCAGACTCCAGATCCCAAAAGATTCAGAGGAGATTTTCCGCCACAACACCAGGATTGAGGGGCCACGGTTCCAATCCTTAGAGGGCACCATCACTCCACCACTCCACGCCAGCAGAAGAACAAAAATTCGCGTAAGTGCAACAAATTTACTTAAAGTGGATCCACTAGTGTGCGGAAGATCTAAAATAATCACTACGACCAATACAGATCGAGTATTTGGAGTGTAGAAATCTGAGCTCATAGAATTAAGCAATTAAATATAGTCTATGGAGGCATGTTACATTTGGGCCGAGCCTCGAACCCACGACCCGCTCTATTATATATTTAAATTACAATGAAATAATCAATGTAAAAAATATTGTATTACGTAAAGGCACCCAACGTAAGGGCCTTAAAATAAAAAAATAAAACAGTATTATGTTACATAATGGCGACCAACACAGCGGCTTGAGGAATGTGACATTCCTCTTATGTACTATATTGTATGAAATTCATACAACAGGAGAGAGTGTACTCTATTAAATACGCCAACGATTTAAAGAGATATATGCACTTAATGCTCTGAATCACATTCTGGTGATCGTTTAAATAATTATTTTGAGACCTAATAAAGAAAGCCAAACTATTTTAGTTAGAAATTAGAGCTTTAGAGGTACTGTAATAATTATTGAACTTTTTAAAAAAAGAGCATTAAGGTCTGGGGGCTTGTTAAGATAAGTAATTTGTCAATTATTTTAAGCAACATCCCTAAGAAGCAATCTCATAGGCAAGGCAATTAGAGTATTAATCGTTTATTCGTTTATTTGGCGATGGCCTAAGAATCAATTCAAATTATTATTAAAGATTCTCAAAAATAGTATTATTAGAAATTGTTAAGTATATCATTATTAGTGATTATTGAATATTAATTGATTGGGCTATTTATATGTGTAATTTTGCATGTTACATTAACAAGTCCTGGGCGAGTTGTAACTTTAGAGCACTAAATCACTTCGCACACCACTTATTCCATTTAGCAAGGTCTTCCTTTCACTTCCTCGACTGTTCACACCCGCGCCGCGACGTTTTCTTCACCGCGCACGCACATCCTACCGCTACACGCCTGTCCTTCACGCCGCGGAACTATAAGCGAGACTCATACTAGCCCAGCTGACCTACTACTGGGAGACCATCATGGAAAACGCCTCCCTCAACTCATCTGTGTCTTATATGGATTTCGGAAATGATGATATGATCCAAAACGCAACCGCACTCAATCCAGAGGTCATAGACGCACCAGATGAGACTACACCCAGGGAGCGAGAATCAAGCAGTACCACCAGCGTCAACTTCAACCCTGAAAGCCTTTACCAACTCTCATCTACAAGGAGAGAAGAAGAAGTCGACCTGATCGAGGTACCGCCATATACATCACCACCAACAGCCTCCAACGCTGCTCCACTAACATCACCTGACGAGTTAAGTCCACTTACGTCCAGACTGATGAACGACAGTCCGACTGACGGGTCCGACATGATGCGGATGAGCGAGGATTTCAAGAAAATATTATTGGAAGGTATAAAAACAATGGATAAAAACACTCAATACCGTATGGAAAAGACGGAGAAGATGAATATTGAATTCCAGGAAAAGACGGAGAAGAGGAATATTGAATTCCAGGAAAAGACAGAGAAGAGGAATATTGAATTCCAGGAAAGGACGGAGAAGATGAATAGTGAATCCCAGGAAAAGATGAGTAAAAGATTCGAAATTAGCATGGAGAAAGTTGTTAGCAACTTTAAAGAAGAAATGAAGGAAGAAATAGCCACAGTGAGGAAGCAGCTAGACGATAATGCTGTGAACCTAAATATGAGAATGGATGGTGTAGACAAGCGGATAGACAGCTTGCGGACAGATTTGAGGAAGGAGTTAGGCGAGGAATGGAGAAAACATGCGTCTGAACTGGAGAAAAACATTCAAAGAAAAACAGATGAACAGGACAAAGAATTGAACAAAAAATTTGAAACGTTAGAAAAACAAACCAACGCTAATGTACAACAGGCAATAGAAAAACAGAGAGTAGAATGCACCACCACCCACAATAAATTAGAACAGCAAATAAAAAGTTCCACCCAACCACTAGAAAAATCAATAGAAACAATAACTGTACAAATAGAGAAGAATACCACCACCCAGAACACTACACAGAGTCAAGTCAATGATCTAATAGTGGTACAATCTCAAATACAAAATAAAGTTACAGAAGTAGAACAAGAAGTCAGCCAACACCAGATAACCATTACAAACCTAGATACAGACCTACAATCTACGAAAAATGACTTAAATAATAAAATAAAACAAACACAAATAAAAATATCACAAATCGAAACGGATGCAAATAGAGTGAGGAGCGGAAATGAGACAATCATTTTGCCTGAAGTACAGAATGTATCTCACTTGATGAACAGCTTGGGGAAATTCGACAATACTAGCAACTACATGGCACCAAAACCGTTTGCCGACCAGCTGAGAGTAATTCAGGAGTTAGTACACGCAAGTTGGCCTGTATGGAGATTTCGACTATCTACACTGTTGATGGGAGAACCGTTACTCTTTTTGCATGGTAGAATGCACGAATTCAATTCATTGGAAGAATTCCTGAAAGCCTTCCTCGACCAATATTGGAGTCTGGATCAGCAGCAGAGCCTACTTTCGAGAATAATATCAAGTACATACAACGAAAAGAGCGGACAAACCTGCACCGCATTCGTTTCTCGACTGCGATTTTTCAACTCTCAGTTAGATAATCCCATACCTGAACTCACATTAGCTCACATCGCTATGAAACAAATACCGCACCGAATTCAACTTGTGTTGTCGACCACAGCAATCAAGAGCTTCAAAGACCTTGAAAATCATTTACATTGCGTACAAGCTGTCACCACAAATCACAACCAAGAAAAACAGAGACATGAAAATAATTACAATAGAGATAACCCGCCACCAAATCAGCTAATGGACAATTCCAACACTACTAATAATAATCAAAATGATGGCATGCAAACAATCGAAACAGAAACACCTCAACCAAACAACCACCACCGTAATAAAAATGGATTCAGACGGAATCAAAACAATAATTATCACAGAAATAAAGACCGTAGATACCCTGATCAAGGCAGATACTATGATGGCCGTGATCAAATGGATTATAACAGAGATAATAACACAAGTAATTCTAGAAATAATAATAATCAATCACCGTCACCGAATACATCATCTAATACAAACAGAAGTAATAGCCCGCCACCTTCTACTAGCACCCCAAACAAAACAAATGAAAACAGAAATAATCAGTCAGGAAAAAACTCAAATGATAGCAATCACGTATGACTAGAAGAAGAGGTAACTTATAAGACTCTGACAGTTCAAGTGCCACTCACTCAGAGCAAAATAAAGAAACAGTTAAGTAGAATCAATCAGAAAGTATACCGTAATTCATACTTTCAACCCAAACATGTGAGGTACAAATCGCCTACAAACCTCCACCACCATGCTTGTTTTCACCCGAGATACATGCAGTATAAGCCCAATATGAGCAACACATATAGTGAACCAGCGCCGCAAATTAACACTAATAACAGTGAAAATGCCGCCACTTATCAAAGTCTTACCGCGTTTCGCAGCAACCTCCATGAATCACTTTTAGAAGAAAAGGATCATGAGACTAGATCGGCGAACGTGCTTTTTCAAACCTATATCCATGTCAACGTATATGGAATAAAGTTACAAGCTTTGATCGATTCAGGGTCACAATGTTGTCTCATACAAAACGATTCTTATCACAGAATTTGAGATAGAGTGAAGCTAGTGACATTGCCGCTTACAGCCACTTACCTATCGGGCATAAATCCGGGAAGATGTGTAAAAGTTTCCACACAGTGTCTATTAGAACTAGATATAGAGGGAAAGAAATTCTCTCATACCTTTTTGGTATTACCAGTGGGCGGTCCACATGTAATCCTTGGTACGGATTTCCTAAATTATTTCAGAGCAAACATAAATTTTGACCCACCTCTGTTAAGCCTAAAACATGACGAGGATCAAACGTCAGTTGTCACTGAGATTATGAGAGAGATGGTAGATCACAAACCGTGAAATAAAGATCATATTCCAGAATGGATCTGCTACAAGAGAATGGGGGCTCCACGGTATGCAAGAGTCGCTAGCATACATGACAGTGCTAAATGTTACAACTTTTTCGAAAGATAAGGGAATAACAACAGACGACACTGAGATTTTAATGCAGGAATTAATTGATTGCATTAAAAGTCGTGAAGAATGGGAACCGACCACCCGCGATCAAATATGTGACATGTTTTTGCGAAATAAGAAAGCATTTTCGGAACAGCCTGGTTTAGCCAATCATTTCAAATGCATACTGGAAGTCAAGCCACACGATAGTTATTTTAAAAAATCCTATCCCATACCTTTTGCTTACCGGTAGGCGGCTACTGATGAAATCAATCGTATGGAAAGGTTAGGCATAATTGAGCCTTCCACCTCCCATTATAGCCTACCGATTGTATGTGTAATTGAGAAAGATGGATCTGTGAGATTATGTCTTGATGCGAGACAGTTGAACCTAATTTTGACAAATGACCGGGAGTCACCCGCGCAAATTGAGCAAGTGCTTCAAACTTTTCACGGCAAGACTGTATATTCCACTGTTGACCTAAGCGCCGGTTACTGGCAGGTTCAAGTTGATGAAGAGTCGAGAGATTACTTGTCATTCCTGTTCAATGGCAGAAACCTACGTTTCACGAGACTTGCATTCGGCATCCGAAACGCCATGGCTGTATTCACGCGTTGCTTACATCAGTCGCTAGGCCCAGATATAGCACAATTTTGCACTCTCTATGTCGACGACGGAATAATCTCTTCCAGCTACATCCTGGAACACTGTCAACATTTGAATGTAATATTCTCTAGACTAGCCAAGTGTGGATTGACATTGAAGTTGTCGAAATGCCAGTTTTTTGCTCAAGAAGTCAAATATTTAGGCCACATCATTTCTAAAGAAGGCATCACACAAGATCAGAGTAAATTACAATCAATTAAAAACTTTCCATCACCGTTAAATCGAAAACAGCTACAACGATTTATTGGCTTCTTACAGTTCTACAGGCGGTTCAATTCACGTATGTCACATTATACAGCACAGTTAAGTCACTGTTTGTCATCGAATAAGTCATGGAGATGGGGCGACAAAGAAGAAGAAGTCTTCCAACAACTGAAAGATGCATTCTTAGATACAGTTGTGTTAAAACACCCAGACCTCAGTAAGCCGTTCTACTTGAACACAGATGCATCAGATTATGCAATTGGCGCGGAAATATTTCGGTTTGATGATAAAGAAGAGAAAGGAGTCATAGCCTTCTTTAGCAGAACACTGAATGCTGCACAACGTCGATACTCAGTCACAGAAAAAGAACTGTTGAGCATACTAGAAGTGTGTACTAAATATCGTACACTACTACTTGGTCAGAGGATTTTTGTGAACACTGATCATAAAGCACTCACATTCTTCAAAACTGCCAAATTGAGTAATAACCGATTATCACGGTGGTTCCTTGTGCTACAAGAATTTGAGTTAGAATTAACTCACCTACCAGGAAAGAGTAATCAGATGGCAGATTTCTTGTCTAGAGAAGTGGACGCAACCTACAATCATGAAACGACGTACCACTGCTATGCGCTAGAAGAACACCAGTCTGTACCGTATCCAACCGACATCATACCTTTAGTGCATCGAGATACATTGACACCTTCGAAAATAAAAATAGCACAGTCAGTTGACAGTAAAACAGCATGCATCATTGAACAGTTGAAGCACCCTAGTATCGATAATCCGGAATATTTGCGACAGTACACACTGTATAAAGGATATTTATTTTACAGATCAGGTCAAGATATCTACAATTGGCGGTTAGTCATACCCAACGCCCTAGAACATGATGTGATACGGGAATCGCACGAGAGAACCGGGCATTTTGGAGTTTTTAAGAATCAACAAACTTTAAAACAAATCTGTTATTTCAAAAACATGAGCAGAAAAATAGCCAAGTTTGTAAGAGCCTGTGACGTCTGTCAAAAAACAAAACATTCACGGTACAATATACGAGGTGAAATGATTGCACTGATACCTAAGAAGCCACTTGAAATAGTATCAGCTGACATTTACGGTCCGCTGCCACAAGCCAAGCATAGGAAAAAATACATATTCGTATTAACATGCTTATTTTCGAAATTCACCATGCTATTTCCTATTAGTAAAATCACTGGTGAAAGATTAGCGCTATGCATTACTCAGAGATGGACAAACACTGTTGGTAAACCAGAAAGAGTACTGTCCGATAATGCCACATATTTTTGTGGCACGAAATGGAAACAAATATTGGAACAAGCAGATATTCAATTATCAAGAACGTCTTGTTATCACCCAAATTCTAATCCCGTTGAGCGCAAAATGGCAGAGATATCCCGGTTTATGCGCGCTTATTCTAGTGTGAAACACCAGCAATGGTCAAAGTATTTACCTTTCCTTGAAGAGTGCTTAAATAATTGTGTTTGCGAAAGTACAGGCTTTACACCTCACGAAATAATGTTTGGAAGTAGAAACATAACCTTCTTAGAGAAGTTGATTGACTATCCACAACAAACAGACGCACCTAACCTCAATAGGCTACATCTAGTTTATGAAAAGTTAGTCAAAATGGCTAAGAATCGAAAAAAGTACCATGATAAACGTACAAAACATTTCACCTATGAAGTGGGAAATGAAGTTCTAGTCAAAGTACATAGACTATCGGATGCTCTGAGTAAATTGACCAAGAAATTTTTTCATATTTACTCCGGACCCTACAAGGTTACGACTGTTTCCAACGTCAATACCATTCAACTCCAAGATCCCGAGCAACCTACTTCGCTTTGGTGGGAGAATATTTCAAATATTAAGCCATATCTTCGAGAATAATTGATTTGGAAATCAATTCATGAACATGTGCTTCTGAGATTCGGAGTCAAAAAACTGAGTGAAACAATTCATGGAGTGACCTATTTGCTGGACCAGTAGAGTCTATATGCGCCTATCACCCTACACACATGAATTACATTTCACACGCAGTTTAAACTTTGCTAAGTTAGCCTATTATCTAAATGATAGAAATTTGTAACCCATTAAGATGGTTATTAAGTAAGAACTGATTAGTTGAAAGTCAGCCTAGTCTAAAAATACATTCTAACGGTACTTTATTACCAACATGAAATTAAATATAGTTACCCATTACGAGCCCACGACTTGTTAGTATTGCATGTTTAATCATCTTAGATGATATATTTGTTAATATTGTATGTAAATATTAGATTTTGGTTATGAACACATATATCACATATAACCTCATATGCATATGGTTAGAAAATACAAAAATAAAACATCGATATACGATGAAACAGCTGTTATAAACAGAAAATTTGTAGGCGCCAATGCCTTGGAAATTACGTGACCACGCAGTCGTCACAGATCATGATCGATCCATCTATCGACCCAGTATTATTTATTGTAGGAGATATCCTTATTATTATTATGTTTCATACAATTATTTATTATAAATGTTATTTAGTTATCTGTGTAAAAATATTAAATGGCATCATAGTGGATAGTAACATAAACCAAAGATTATTCAGTAAGACCAACATTTCTCGGCAAATATTATTAAAAGCAAGCGGCCATTTTCAGTATTATTTTGTGATCAAATCTAGTCAAATCTCATAACATCTGTGATATCTATCTGTCAAATTTATTATTGAGTGTGCTATAATGTATCGTAAGCCTAATCGTAAGTTCCATATGTCTAAATGTTAGAAATTTTTTGTAAGAGCTGCTAAGATCAAATTGATATGACTTCTGTGCATCTGCGTCAATTCTAGGGACTTTTTGTGCGTTACTGTTGGTAGACTACGCTCACCGCCATTTCTGTAACAGCCGCCCATTTTTGAATTTCTATGTTGCTTTACGATGTTACCTTTTCTTTGTAAATCCACTGCCATGTTTTGATATTTCCATTGCTGTAAATCTTAGGAGTAGGTATATGTAGATTATCCATTGCTGAAGGCTAAGTCTGAAGGTATATCCCATGAGTCAGTCTGTATTTACCTGACCTTAGAGTCACATTTATGTCATATACTTTGTAACTTAGAGAAATTTAGCTCGTCTTCTTTGTTGATCAGTCATCCAAATTTTCATATTCTAGGCTAATTGTATAAGCCTTAACACTCACATTTACCTGACTTTAATGGGGGCTTATGTAACGATACGAAATTTCTATAAAGTATAAATAAGCCACTAGACTGATTTAAATCACAAATATACACTTGAGATCGCAATGTTTACGTCGCTGCTATTGAGAAACATAACCTCCTGATGTGCCGGCTTTTTCCTGTCTACTCAGCCAGATACTCGTAGTAGCGAGAATTTGTGAAATACTAAAATATATTGCCTTAATCATTTTTTAATAAGTAAAAAAGCAATAAAATATTCTCGAATAGCTAGTCATACTGTATATTAATAGAATCTTGTATAAAATGAAATGTTACTCACCTGATCATCCACTCAAAAGCAGTATTATGCAGCCAGCAATATTATTATTATGTTTGTCATATTTTATTTATATTATTTATGTGATTGGTGTTAGTCAAATCAAATTATTTATATTTTATTAGGGGCATTAATTAGTCACGTAGGCCCATACCTCATTAGCATATTATGCTAATTAATTCGAAAAAGGGCCAATCAGAGGAAGCCACCAAATAAAAATTTACAGAAACTGAGGTGCTTCCCTTAATCAGAAAAAGAACTCTCTCCTGGACTTCCGACCAAAGTGGGCCTATCACCGACTTTTTGTCTTTGTCTTTTAAAACTTAAATTAAATTAAATTCAAAGTCGGACACTTGTGAGGAACAGAACGGACCACGGATTGCTGAGCCAGACTCCAGATCCCAAAAGATTCAGAGGAGATTTTCCGCCACAACACCAGGATTGAGGGGCCACGGTTCCAATCCTTAGAGGGCACCATCACTCCACCACTCCACGCCAGCAGAAGAACAAAAATTCGCGTAAGTGCAACAAATTTACTTAAAGTGGATCCACTAGTGCGCGGAAGATCTAAAATAATCACTACGACCAATACAGATCGAGTATTTGGAGTGTAGAAATCTGAGCTCATAGAATTAAGCAATTAAATATAGTCTATGGAGGCATGTTACATTTGGGCCAAGCCTCGAACCCACGACCCGCTCTATTATATATTTAAATTACAATGAAATAATCAATGTAAAAAATATTGTATTACGTAAAGGCACCCAACGTAAGGGCCTTCAAATAAAAAAATAAAACAGTATTATGTTACAGCTTGTACAGAAATTGATTATTATTACTAGATAGGTTGATAAGCTTATTAGTTATAATATAATTATCCAAGCCCTACCATCAAAGTTTTGTCTTTTTGAAAATGTTCTTTGAGATAGTGGAAAATTGAAATCTGTACATAACTGTTAGCTATTGTACCAAAAAAGCAAAATTAAATTACTTACTAGTAGATGAGAAATATGATAATACTGTTATTAGATCCCGTGAAAAACATAGATGATGATGATTCGTTTGTTATGGTAGGCGAATGTTTTTCAATGAGGATTAAATTAAACATATCAAAAATGGAGCTATTTTGATAGATGTTTTACAATTATCATTAAATTTTCAAAAAATTTCTCAACATTTACTTAATTAATTGTTAAATCACCTCATTTATCGCAATGGCGAAGGTTTTCTGTATAATTTGTAGCTCTAGCAGGAACTTGTAAAAATCAATCAAGCATATTGTTGTGACACGGAAATGAAGGAACAGTTTTCAACATTATCTGCCTGTGTCAATATTGATTTCCAGAAGCAGTTAATAACTCTTCTTCTGTACTCTCTTCGCCTTATAGTTTATTTTTGACACTTTTATGATATTTACTTAGAACTTTGTCGAATATTTAATTAGAACCTCATGGAAATTTATCTAATATTTTAGAACAACGTCTTGTCACTGTGTTTAGAATTCCATCAAACATTTTAGAAAAATCTCTGTCTTTCTGGATTTTGGAAAAACCTATTTAAGGCAAACGCGTAGGTGAACATTAGTTCAGTTGTTGTTCTACATTGATAACAAGTGGCAGCGTACTGTGACGGTTCCCGTTTCCGTTAATACGGACAGTGCAATCCCGTTGGCACTATTACAAACTGTGTTATTGAACTTTCGTTGTCTGTAGAGTTAATCACAGTATCTTGTGACAGATTATTATTCAGGCTTACTTGACAGTTTATACAGTGACTCGTAAGTACTTGTAGAGTTTCAACTGTTATGTATTAGACGCTTTTCCTTGAATTATTGAACAGTTATTATTTAATATAAGATCAGCCTTTTGACATTTAGTGATTGATTTTTGTACAGTTATTTTTCAAACTATTAGCGGAACATTATCGATTTATCTGCTTCCGATTACATAATTTTGGGTAAGAAATACCCAACACTGTGAGTTGTGGATAATTTGTGTTAATAAAGTGCGAGTGTTGAATTTAAGTGTTGCCAGCGTTATTTTTGTTTTTGAACCCGTAACACATATTACCTATTTTAAATTCTGGAAATTAAATTTTAAATACTATTTATAATAATTGTGCTATGTATCATATGGTAATAATCATTCAGTTCTGTATTTGTCCCAAAGCCTCACACTCCAGTTGTAGCCAGAGCCTGCTTCATAATGGAATGCTCGTATTTTGTGCACTGTTGCAACAAAGGCCAGTGGGCGGCCTGGGTCAAGCCGTCCACATTTTCAATGTTCCGTCCGTCGGGACCCCTTCCTCCGCGCGGTGCACCTGTCCCGCCCCGCAAAACTCACAGTCTGCAACGAGCTGCCGGGAAAATGTTTTATCAGTGGGGTGAGGTAAGTCATAAATTGCCCATTTAGTTTATAACAATAAGAATGCAATAACAATAAAAATAGTTTATAGCAATATGAAGGATAGGGAGTAATAGAATAGAATAGATTTTTATTCCTTTAAGTACACAAATATACAATTGGAAACGTCAATACATCTACAATACAACAGTTAATAGTTTATCACAACATATCCCTTACGTCCTACTTAATATATATATATATATATGAATATATTTATAGAAAAATATGAAGACAATTACAGACATATTTAACTGACACAAGATAAATAAGATACTCAGAAGACATAAATTTCATGTTGAACCTAGATAAATTGTTGAAATGAATTTCAAAATATAATCAGAAGTAACTGCAAATCGTTTCCCTACTCATATTAAAATATTCAGTTAATGAATATAGAGGATTATCCATTCAGAGAATCTTCAGTTTAAGTTTGAACTGAACCATAGACATTGCTCTCACAGAAATGGGAAACTTATTAAACACTTTCAAAGAAATAACTTTTGAGGTCATCTGCGTTCTCCTCAGCCTGGTATAAGAGACTTCGATGTGGTGCCTATTTCTAGTGTTATGTTGATGGGTATCCTCCCTACATAAGAAAGAGTCTAAATTTCTTTTTACATTCATTGCCAGTATAAATACGAATAAGCTATATACTCTGTATTGAAATGTTATTCTTTGCTACAATCCAATTATAGCAGTTCTATGCTATTATGCTATATGCATAAATGAGACTATGCTTATGCTATATCTAATTATATTAGCAGTTCTATTTATTAGAGGAAATTGGACCCCAGAAACGTAAGACGCTGTATTAGGTTTTTAGAAGAAAAGATACAGTTGGGACTATTGACAAAATTTTCGTAAAAACATGATTATTCCATTCATTGAAACACTCAATTCTAAGTATTCGTGGCATGGAAGATAGAAATTTCTGTTCGATTCAGTTGTTATTGATACTAAATCGACGATTAAAAATGATGAGTATTTCTTTTTTTGTAGATAGGCCTACCAATTTAGGGAAGTGATAGCCGAGTGCCGTAGCATGTATCTGTTCAATCAGAGATAAGCTACAAAACTCGTGGGCCATCTTTGTAACGGTGACCGATTGGATTGGCCAGCAAAAAAGACTGTTCTCTGCTGTAAAATAACTTCTCGGTGGTTCGGAACCCACCTAAAACTGTAGGTCCAACTCATCAATCAACATCATCCAATTCATTACCCACGCACAGGTCTCAGACCTATGTGGGCTTCATCCTCCGAAAAAAATTACCAAGTTTTATAAAGATTATCATGTGCAAAATGCGTACCTGCGTTTTGCCGTGACAGCCCGGGTGTCGCTCCCGGCCGGCTAGCGTCAGTCGGCGTGATGGCAGGGTAAGGTACGGGGACTTGACTACGATTACGTGATTCCGACTGTCCGTGTCCTCTTGTCAGTGGTTGAAATAGACGATTCCGCGGATACCTAATTCGCCCAGATCGTCGCGTCTTGGCTGAAGAGGAGGCCGTTCAGCCGGGAATCTAGACCCTGCCGCTCCCTAGGGGGCAAGCGTCCATTTCCCCTGCCGGAACGAGGAAATAGGATTTCGGGGATAGGAAAGGAAGGCCGAAACAATAATATCCCTGCCCCTGAGGAGGAGGGAGAGAGGAGGCCGTTCAGCCGGGAATCTAGACCCTGCCGCTCCCTAGGGGGCAAGCGTCCGTTTCCCCTGCCGGAACGAGGAAATAGGATTTTGGGGATGGGAAAGGAAGGGCCGAAACAATAATATCCCTGCCCCTGAGGAGGAGGGAGAGAGGAGGCCGTTCGGCCGGGAATCTAGACCCTGCCGCCTCCCTAAGGGGGCAAGCGTCCGTTTCCCCTGCCGGAACGAGGAAATAGGATTTTGGGGAATAGTAAAGGAAGGGTTTCCTGTTAGAACAACCGCGTCCCTGCCACTTTCCAAAGGGGGCCGGGACCGTTCCCCTAACAGTGAAGGATGGCCGGGGAGGGATGTGCCCCGCTCTTCTCGAGCTGGCCTGAACTCCCCTGCCGGGATTTGAGGTGACGGGTCGGATGCCCAGATACACCCCTGCCAATTTCCAAGAAGGGGCAGGAATAGTTTTGGGCCCACGTCCCGGGGTTAGAAGGATACGAGTTAACGACGGCTATGAACTGGTACACCCCTGCCAATATCCACACAGGGGCAGGAATAGCTTAGTCTTAGCCACCGAGGATAGAAGGATACGACTTAACGACGGCTATGAACTAGTACACCCCTGCCAATTTCCAAGAAGGGGCCGGAATAGTTTAGTCTTAGCCGCCGAGGTTAGGGAAAAGAGGAGCTGTGGAGCTGGGTAAATAGCGGTGGAAGTATGAGGAGAAATAGGATTTTGGGTTAGTAAAGGAAAGGTTTCCTGTTAGAACAACCGCGTCCCTGCCACTTTCCAAAGGGGGCCGGGACCGTTCCCCTAACAGTGAAGGATGGCCGGGGAGGGACATGCCCCACTCTTCTCGAGCTGGCCTGAACTCCCCTGCCGGGATTTGAGGTAACGGGTCGGATGCCCAGGTACACCCCTGCCAATTTCCACGAAGGGGCAGGAATAGTTTTGGGCCCATGTCCCGGGGTTAATAGGTGTATAGGTTGTCGACCGGTTTGGACAGGTACAGCCCACGCGATGTAGCCGCGGGTGGGAGATTTCTTAGTCCTTGCCGGCCGGGGTAAGAAGGATACGACTTAACGACGGCTATGAACAGGTACACCCCTGCCAATTTCCAAAAAGGGGCCGGAATAGCTTAGTCTTAGCCGCCGGGGTTAGGGAGAAGAGGAGCTGTGGAGCTGGGTAAATAGCGGTGGAGGTATGAGGGTATAGTATGGAAAGGTGACAGGCAGAAGCAGGAAGGCCTCTGCCCCTACGGGTATGTGAGGGGGTATTTGGGATAAGGATAAGAGTAAAGGTAGAATTTTGTACTACGTACCGTTCCGCACTGCTCATGGAGAACCGCGTGTACTCGCTGTGAGCAACGCCCGTGAATCGCGACCGCGTTCACTAAACACCCCTACGGGGTAGTAGTCTAAGTAGATAGCTTTCGACTATACGAGACGACCTCGGCCAAGCACCAACTGCTCCAACTCTAGGAACTGGCTGCTATGACACCTGAGACTCTACTCCTCGACTTCTCGTCGACTAGACGGCCTTCCCCGAAAAATAATGGGGGAAGCCAGTGGGGGAAGGTGGAGAGAAGGGTATGCGCACCCAGTACACTCCACCGGTCAAATTTGTTATCTCCGTTACTGACTGTAGAGAGATAACCGAGCGTCAATTAGCTCCCTTTTCCGTGTCGCGAACTTGCTTCGTGACACACTCGTCCTACCCGGGGTGGGGGGGGGAGGAGGAAAAAGAAAGAAAAGGAAAAAGCCGAAGTCTTTCGACCCCTGCCTAAGATAAAAGGAAAAAGAAGGAAAAGGAATGAGCCGAAGTCTATCGACCCCTGCCCCAGGAAGAAGAATTATAAAAAAGGGGGGGGGGAAAGGAGAGTGAAGGCCGAAATATAAATACCTCTGCCCCAAGGAATGGAATAAATATAAAAAGGGGGGGGGAAGGAAAGTGAAGGCCGAAATATAAATACCTCTGCCCCAAGGAAGGAATAAATAAAAAAAAGGGGGGGAAAGGAAAGTGAAGGCCGAAGTATAAATACCTCTGCCCCAAGGAAGGAATAATAGGATAGGGTAGGGTAGGACATACTAGGGGCCGTGGCCTGCACCACTGCCCAAGGGCGTTATCTGTGGGACAACACCCCTTAGTCGTGGGTCTTCACCCACACACGGCGTCCATCGGGCAGCCTTATTCGCACCCTCGGCCGTCCGGCCCAGTGCCTGCATCCGACCTTGTAAGATTGGCGGACCAACTTCCGGATATGCATGGGTGGCTGGGGAGGGACATTCCCGACGTCCTCTATCTCTGCTTCGAGCTCCATCACCTCACAGATGGGCTCGTGGGGTTTCTGCGCCGTATCCGAGCGCTCGATGACGAGGGAGGGGATGGATGGCATCTCCTCCTCCTCCTCCTCATCCGGATAACACGCAGGTGACAGGGAAAAACCCCCACCCCCGCCCTCCAACAAGGCGTCCTCCTCGTCCGTAGGGACCACGACCTCCGGCTCTGAGACTATATCGATCTTTCCGACCTTACTAGCCAGATCGATCACGTCTCGGGGCTCTCGGTCCGCGGAGGCGGCCCGGTCGGGTACCCGGGGAGATTCGGGTATCCTCCACCACCTAGGTTTTACCAGGGTGGGGTATGTGTCGTGGATAGATTCCACCATGGTATCGACGTCAAGCGTCGTCACCACAAAGTCATGCCGAAGGAAGGCGTCCATCATATGCGCGATAACGCGCTCCGCCTTCCACCGCGGCAAGTCTTTTTCGTCGCACCCGTAGTGGATCGACTCCAGAGGGCGGCCCTTACGCGTCTTCTTCAAGACCGCGTAGTAGGCTACCCGCCGATACAGCTCCGCCATTTCGGAGACGTCTATTACCCCTAAGGGGTCAAACAGGTGGAGACATGAGGCGGCTGAGTCGACTACCGCGACTGCTGTTAAGTCTCCCACCTTTATGGGCACGGCCCAGAGCATCCCCCTGCGAAGCCGGGAGAGCGGGCCGCGTAATTTAGGGAGGGGTACTCCCCAGTGCCTAGTTTCTAGGCTCATAAAGGGCACATAGCGCCCCGGATCCGTGCGAGATCGGCCCTCGACCTGGCCTAAATACGCGTCAAGGAATCCCAAGCGTTTTGTAGGCATGGCGTGAAAATCAGGATTTTAATGTGCACCTTAACAAGAATGAACAAATAATAACTGGGACTAAGGTCAATCGTTGGTAGTCCAAGTAAATTGAAAAACAACTTGATAAGAGTTGTTTACTGTTGGTGGTTCAAGTAAATTGAAAAACAACTCGATAAGAGTTGTTTATTGTCAGGAAGGTAAGGCGATAAGTTTCCGAAATTAACTTTTAATAAAGTTCTACCACCTTATCTTATCATCGATGTTACCTTCTTAGTAAACAACCCTTTTGATGGAAAGTTTCGACTTTTCATAACTTTTAATCTAAATCGAATCATTATTATTATCCCATAATTTATTCATTCTTCGATGATGAAATAACAATGAATAACTTATACATTTGTTACCCAACATCCCGATTTATTCATTAATTTTGAATAAAATCTTTTTTTTTGTAGCATCAGATACCTCTCTTCAGCTAACAAACCGTAGTCGCTCCTTGGAGCCATTTTTGAATAAATTACTAACTCGTAATCTTATTCCATTCAACAAATACATCGTGTATTCGTTACAGCACAACTCGAATTATTTATCCAACGTAGATAATTCAATTCCCATTCATAGGGGTGCTCATCGGCTGATAAGCGTAACAGCTTACTTCGCCTCACTAATTAGATTAATCTTTTCTAATTAGTTCATCTCCACGCTGTTATCATAATAAATACCTCACGTATTTATTTTACAGCATTTCCGAATCATTTATTCCAGCATAAATAATTCATCATCCATATCTATGGATATTTGCCAGCTAATAAACGCTAGTAGTTTATTCAGCCTTACGAAATTAATTACTACCTCGTAATTAAATTTCTACCGACGTTAGGGAACTAACAAATACTTTGTGTCATTCACTATACAACGTCTCGAATTATTTATTCTATCATAAATAACTCTTCTTCGTTCGGACGTGTTTATCTGACATCTCATACCATGTCTTTATATCATTTTTTTAACACCTCTGAACTTCCCTGGGCGCCAACTCAAGGTAATCAGTTAAGATTAGGCTTGAGTACGTTACAAAGGGCAGTCGCCCTCTACTCCTCTCTCCTCGTCTTCCAGCGAGGGGGAAAGTACTTTCACGTCTTTCGCGTGGACCGTTATAAATTTCCCTGCCCTCGTTCTCAGCTGCACGACAGAGGGGCTCAGCATCTTGACGACCTCATAGGGCCCTGAGAATTTAGGCGCTAACTTGGCCGCAAACTTATTGACGCCAGACGACAAATGGTGTTCGCGTCTGAATACTAATTGGCCCGGTAAGACGGTCAACGGGCGCCTTCTTAGGTTATAATACCTTCTTGTGTTATTATAAGCCTCATTCAAATTATCAACAACTACCTTTCGTAGCTGTTCTAATATTTTGAGCCGCTTGAGCTGCGTCGGCTTGCTTTCAGCGTCGGCCTCTCTTCGGGGGTCGTCCTCCCCTTCGCAACCGGCCGCTCCCGGCGCTCTCAACTCATGCCCGAAATTTAAAAATGCGGGGGTGAATTTCGTCCCCTGATGAACTGCCGTATTCATCGCGAAAGAGAACTCGGCGATATATTTATCCCACTCTGTATGATTATCTCCAACATATAGTTGTATCATCGTCTTCAAGACTCGGTTGACCCTCTCTGTGGGGTTACAACTAGGAGTGTAGGGAGGGGTGAAAAATAAAATCATCCCATTATCTTCACAAAAGGATTTGAACAGTTTACTCGTGAATTGAGTGCCATTGTCACAGATTAATATCCTTGGGACTCCAAACCGCGTGATTACAAGCTCTCTTAGAGCTTTCAGGACAGAAATACTGTCGGCTTGCGCTAAGGGGCGAGCTTCCACCCACTTAGTAAATTGGTCTTGGAACACAACCAAGTACCTGCACCCTCGTTTAGAACGAGGTAGGGGGCCAACCAAATCTGTACTCACGGTTTCCCACGGCCTCGTTACCTTCCGTTGTCGTGCCATCTGACCATACGGAACTCTCTGTTCTACTTTGTGTTTCATACACGTCTCACACCTCCTCACGTATTTGGCGACATCTCGATACATGCCAGGCCAATAGTACTGTCTCGATATTCGCTCATACGTTTTATATACTCCTTGATGGCCGGCTGTTGGAGCATCGTGGTTCAGTTTATAAACCTCGGCTCTACAGTCCCGTGGAATACATAATTTCCACCCGTCATTCCCGATGTCTCCGGGTACATATCGCCGCGGCCACACATGCCGATAGAGTAATCCCTCCCGGATCATAAAGTCCGGATATTTTTCAGGACACTGTGTAAGGCCTTCCTTGACCTTTTTTGTCCAGTTATTGTCCTTGCTTAATTCCGTAGCGATCGCTACCGGATCCTCTATTATAGGCCCATTGACTTCATCACTCCCGCCTTGGGGTGCACGAGATAGGGCGTCCGGGACCACATTGAATTTCCCTCGTCTATACTGTATAGACAAATCATATTGTTCCATTTCCAAAATCCATCGAGCTAGTCGTCCAGATGGATTTGGAATAGCTCTCAGCCATTTTAACGACTGGTGGTCTGTGAGCACTGTCGTTTTATAACCCTCTATATAGGGTTTGAATTTTCTGAGTGCGAATATTACCGCTAGGCACTCCTTTTCGGTTGTGGTATACCTAGTTTCAGGTCCCTTCAACCCACGACTCGCGTACGCGATCACTTTCTCCTCCCCCTCAATTTCTTGGGTGAGGACGGCGCCTAGCCCACAATCGGAAGCATCCGTTTGTAACGTGAACGGAAGTTCAAAATGCGGGTATGTCAATACGGGTGAACTTGTGAGAGCAGTTTTAATTTTATTAAACGCCTCTTCTTGTTCTTCCTCCCATCGCCACTTCGTCCCTGCCTTCAGTAACTTATGAAGGGGGGCTGCTAGATCGGCGAAATTTTGAACGAAACGCCGATACCACGACACTAAACCGAGAAAACTCCGGAGAGTCCGAATTCGTTTAGGGGTAGGGAATTCCGCGACTGCCCTAATTGTTTCTGGGTCAGTCTGTAACCCTTGTTCAGTCACAATATGACCCAAATAGCGTAATTTGGACTTCAGGAACTGACACTTCTCTGGATTAATAACCAGGCCGGCCTCTCTTAGCCTCAGAAAAACCTCTCTCAGGTTTTCTATATGCGCTTCCAGGGTCTCCCCAAGCACAATGACGTCGTCCAGGTAGGCGAACGCATGGGGTTCCAGTTTGGGGCCTATCACTCGGTCCAATAATCGTTGAAACGTCGCCCCTGCGGAGTGTAATCCGAACGGCATGACTCGGAATTGGAATAAGCCCCGTCCGGGTACAGTAAACGCCGTCAACGGCTTGCTAGTTTCCTCCAAAGGGACTTGCCAGTAACCGTTTTTCAGGTCTATTGACGAGATAAATCGTGCGTTACGCAACCTATCCAAAATACCCGTCATGTTGGGTAGGGGATACGCGTCTCTATGCGTAATCCCATTAATCTGCCTAAAATCAATGCAGAATTGGAGTTTCCCGTTAGGCTTTTTCACTAATACAATGGGAGAACTCCAGGGGCTGCTACTCGGTTCAATGACACATTGATTTAACATGTCAGTTACTGCCTCGTCTATGACCTTCTGCATAGCGGGGTTCCGCGGGTACGGCCGTTGTCTGAACGGTTCCGCTCCTTCCTTCAATTTGACTCTGTGTTCCAATAGATGTGTGGAACCGGGGACGGACTGAAATTTACTCAGCTCTGTCTCCAGAAATTTTTCGAAGTCGACTTCTTTAGTCACTTCCACGACTTGCTTCTGAATTTTAGAAGCGGGTAGTTGCATTCTCCTATGGAGAATATCGAGACTTGCTCTCATTAAAACCAAATGATTTAAACCTAAAATCATTTCTGGTTTCGATTCGTCGCATATTGCGACTCGCAAATATTGCTCTCTTCCGCATATATTTGCTGTCACTCTTAACTCCTTCTCGACGGATAATTTCCCGCCGTTAATCAAGGAGAGTTGTTGGGTGACCATCCTTGGCCTAGCCTTCCCCACTGACGTTATTCTATGCGCCGTTCTCCGGGATACATAGGAGAACTCCGCCCCCGTATCTACTAGAGCATTAATCTCTATTCCATCAAGCTCTATACACATAAACATACGTGTTTCAGTCTCCCTAAGTCCCTCGCACCGGGTTTCGATAGGGGCTATGCCGGGTTTTGACTCTTGTCGGTTTGACGTTGGTTGTGGAGATTTCTTCTCCACTTCTACGCCAGTTGAGCACGGGACCCATTCCACTTCACGAGTATGAGTGCGAATATGGAACACATTTTCGCGCATGAATTGCATGCCAATTAATATTTCAGGTTTGAGTCCTTCCATCACCGTCGCAGTGAAAGGAAGTCTGACTCCGCCCAACATAACGTTAGTTATGACTCGGCCATCTAAACGTGCGGCCGTTCCATTCGCGAGGAGCGCCCGGTGACTGGCCGGCTCCTTACGTACGGGTCCCATACTCGCAAGACTACTATAGGCTTCCGAGCTAATATAATTAGACTCGGCTCCTGTGTCTAATAAGGCCCGGTACGGTTTCCCCGCGACCTCTACCATCACAAACAGACGTTCATCTAGTGGTGTCCCGCTCACCAACTCCAGTCGACTCGGTGACTGTACCACTGCGGTTCCCTTTACTTTACCGGATTGTTTGTTACACACACAATCCTTACGGGCTCTTTTACACTGGTTACAGTCAGTCCCTTCCGGACAGTGGGATCGCCAATGTCCCGGCTTTTTACATTGCCAACAGGTAGGCTCGGTGACCTCAGGGGTGGGTTTGACCCTGCCCTGGGCTACCTCCTCGTCTCCTCGAGGTTTCATCACCTTCCTCGGGTCTTCTACTTTCGAATTTCGCGCAATTTGACGCGATTGCTTCTCTTCTGCCTTGATTTGTTCGAATTGTCGCGCGAGGCGCAACAAATCGTCGACATTATGTATGTCAGACAGGTGTACATACAATTTGTACCGGGGTAGAAGGTTTCGGTACAGTCGTTGTACTTGGTTTTCTTCTGTAAAACCGCCCCTTCTCATCAGAGTTACTAACTCTTCAGTGAACTCGACCACAAGTTCACCCTCTCTCTGTTTTCGAGCGAGGATCTGGTTATCAAGATCCTCCTCATACGTTGAGGGGTAATATCTCAACTTAAAATCGGCGATGAAATTGTTCCAACTTTTCCATCGTTCTCTCCGATTCCTCATCCAGAGAATCGGCTTCCCTGCCAGCATTTCGGGTAGGGCGACTAGCAACTGTTTGCCAGTAAACATGCAACTGTTTCCCATATGCTAACTCTAATTCTCCCAGCCTCTCTATAAAGCTAGGGGCATCCCCGTGCCCGTCAAAGGAGAGCTTCCAGCTTCTCACTTTATCACATACCATTCCTGGATCCATCCAGGAGCCGGTATTCGTCGTAGTACGGTATTGTGTACAACTGATTCGTTCTGACGTGTTAGCCTGCTCATCTAACACGACATTTTCCGCACCCTCGTGACTGGCAGCGTACCTACTGGTTCCTGCCCCGCCACTCGCGGTGCTCGGGTTGGCTGCCTTCACCATCATTTTACGATGGTGTTCGACGACCACTTTCCTCAACTCGGCCACCGTGCCCTGCGTGGGTAACCCGTAGCTGGCTGAGAGGTTCACTAAATCCTCTTTCAGCAATCGGTAAACCCACGACACTCTCGGGTCGGTCGACTCCTCTGCCGAAACTGCCTGACCCAGGTCGCTTTCGGAATCACCGTGTTCACTCATCCTAACCACTTTTTTGTCTACTTTATGCGACACTTTTTTGTCTAATTTTCCGGACACTTTTTTGTCCAATTTTCCCGACACTTTTTTGTCCCCGTTACGTGCCCCACGCGTGGGCGTCAGTTTATCATGTGCAAAATGCGTACCCGCGTTTTCCGTGACAGCCCGGGTGTCGCTCCCGGCCGGCTAGCGTCAGTCGGCGTGATGGCAGGGTAAGGTACGGGGACTTGACTACGATTACGTGATTCCGACTGTCCGTGTCCTCTTGTCAGTGGTTGAAATAGACGATTCCGCGGATACCTAATTCGCCCAGATCGTCGCGTCTTGGCTGGAGAGGAGGCCGTTCAGCCGGGAATCTAGACCCTGCCGCTCCCTAGGGGGCAAGCGTCCGTTTCCCCTGCTTCCCCCCCCCCTTTTTATAATTCTTCTTCCTAGGGCAGGGGTCGATAGACTTCGGCTCATTCCTTTTCTTTCTTTTTCCTTCCTTCTCGGGCAGTGGTGCAGGCCACGGCCCCTAGTATGTCCTACCCTACCCTATCCTATTATTCCTTCCTTGGGGCAGAGGTATTTATACTTCGGCCTTCACTTTCCTTTCCCCCCCTTTTTTTTATTTATTCCTTCCTTGGGGCAGAGGTATTTATATTTCGGCCTTCACTTTCCTTCCCCCCCCCTTTTTATATTTATTCCATTCCTTGGGGCAGAGGTATTTATATTTCGGCCTTCACTTTCCTTTCCCCCCCCCCCTTTTTATAATTCTTCTTCCTGGGGCAGGGGTTGATAGACTTCGGCTCATTCCTTTTCCTTCTTTTTCCTTTTATCTTAGGCAGGGGTCGAAAGACTTCGGCTTTTTCCTTTTCTTTCTTTTTCCTCCTCCCCCCCCCACCACGGGTAGGACGAGTGTGTCACGAAGCAAGTTCGCGATGCGGAAAAGGGAGCTAATTGACGCTCGGTTATCTCTCTACAGTCAGTAACGGAGATAACAAATTTGACCGGTGGAGTGTACTGGGTGCGCATACCCTTCTCTCCACCTTCCCCCACTGGCTTCCCCCATTATTTTTCGGGGAAGGCCGTCTAGTCGACGAGAAGTCGAAGAGTAGAGTCTCAGGTGTCATAGCAGCCAGTTCCTAGAGTTGGAGCAGTTGGTGCTTGGCCGAGGTCGTCTCGTATAGTCGAAAGCTATCTACTTAGACTACTACCCCGTAGGGGTGTTTAGTGAACGCGGTCGCGATTCACGGGCGTTGCTCACAGCGAGTACACGCGGTTCTCCACGAGCAGTGCGGAACGGTACGTAGTACAAAATTCTACCTTTACTCTTATCCTTATCCAAAATACCCCCTCACATACCCATAGGGGCTGAGGCCTTCCTGCTTCTGCCTGTCACCTTTCCATACTATACCCTCATACCTCCACCGCTATTTACCCAGCTCCACAGCTCCTCTTCTCCCTAACCCCGGCGGCTAAGACTAAGCTATTCCGGCCCCTTTTTGGAAATTGGCAGGGGTGTACCTGTTCATAGCCGTCGTTAAGTCGTATCCTTCTTACCCCGGCCGGCAAGGACTAAGAAATCTCCCACCCGCGGCTACGTCGCGTGGGCTGTACCTGTCCGAACCGGTCGACAACCTATACACCTATTAACCCCGGGACGTGGGCCCAAAACTATTCCTGCCCCTTCGTGGAAATTGGCAGGGGTGTACCTGGGCATCCGACCCGTTACCTCAAATCCCGGCAGGGGAGTTCAGGCCAGCTCGAGAAGAGCGGGGCACGTCCCTCCCCGGCCATCCTTCACTGTTAGGGGAACGGTCCCGGCCCCCTTTGGAAAGTGGCAGGGACGTGGTTGTTCTAACAGGAAACCTTTCCTTTACTAACCCAAAATCCTATTTCTCCTCATACTTCCACCGCTATTTACCCAGCTCCACAGCTCCTCTTTTCCCTAACCTCGGCGGCTAAGACTAAACTATTCCGGCCCCTTCTTGGAAATTGGCAGGGGTGTACCAGTTCATAGCCATCGTTAAGTCGTATCCTTCCAACCTCGGTGGCTAAGACTAAGCTATTCCTGCCCCTGTGTGGAAATTGGCAGGGGTGTACCAGTTCATAGCCGTCGTTAACTCGTATCCTTCTAACCCCGGGACGTGGGCCCAAAACTATTCCTGCCCCTTCTTGGAAATTGGCAGGGGTGTATCTGGGCATCCGACCCGTCACCTCAAATCCCGGCAGGGGAGTTCAGGCCAGCTCGAGAAGAGCGGGGCACGTCCCTCCCCGGCCATCCCTCACTGTTAGGGGAACGGTCCCGGCCCCCTTTGGAAAGTGGCAGGGACGCGGTTGTTCTAACAGGAAACCCTTCCTTTACTATTCCCCAAAATCCTATTTCCTCGTTCCGGCAGGGGAAACGGACGCTTGCCCCCTTAGGGAGGCGGCAGGGTCTAGATTCCCGGCTGAACGGCCTCCTCTCTCCCTCCTCCTCAGGGGCAGGGATATTGCTGTTTCGGCCCTTCCTTTCCTATCCCCAAAATCCTATTTCTTTGTTCCGGCAGGGGAAACGGATGCTTGCCCCCCTAGGGAGGCGGCAGGGTCTAGATTCCCGGCTGAATGGCCTCCTCTCTCCCTCCTCCTCAGGGGCAGGGATATTGCTGTTTCGGCCCTTCCTTTCCTATCCCCAAAATCCTATTTCCTCGTTCCGGCAGGGGAAACGGACGCTTGCCCCCCTAGGGAGGCGGCAGGGTCTAGATTCCCGGCTGAACGGCCTCCTCTCTCCCTCCTCCTCAGGGGCAGGGATATTGCTGTTTCGGCCCTTCCTTTCCTATCCCCAAAATCCTATTTCCTCATTCCGGCAGGGGAAACGGACGCTTGCCCCCCTAGGGAGCGGCAGGGTCTAGATTCCCGGCTGAACGGCCTCCTCTCCAGTCAAGACGCGACGATCTGGGCGAGTTAAGTGTCCGGGGAACCGTCTATTTCAACCACTGACAAGAGGACACGGACAGTCGGAATCACGTAATCGAAGCCAGGTCCCTGTACCTTATCCTGCCATCACGCCGACTGACGCTAGCCGGCCGGGAGCGACACCCGGGCTGTCACGGCAAAACGCAGCGCCAGTTTATCTGGTATAGACGAGGGAAATTCAATGTGGTCCCGGACGCCCTATCTCGTGCACCCCAAGGCGGGAGTGACGAAGTCAATGGGCCTATAATAGAGGATCTGGTAGCGATCGCTACGGAATTAAGCAAGGACGATAACTGGACAAAAAAGGTCAAGGAAGGCCTTACACAGTGTCCTGAAAAATATCCGGACTTTATGGTCCGGGAGGGATTACTCTATCGGCATGTGTGGCCGCGGCGATATGTACCCGGAGACATCGGGAATGACGGGTGGAAATTATGTATTCCACGGGACTGTAGAGCCGAGGTTTATAAACTGAACCACGATGCTCCAACAGCCGGCCACCAAGGAGTATATAAAACGTATGAGCGAATATCGAGACAGTACTATTGGCCTGGCATGTATCGAGATGTCGCCAAGTACGTGAGGAGGTGTGAGGCGTGTATGAAACACAAAGTAGAACAGAGAGTTCCGTATGGTCAGATGGCACGACAATGGAAGGTAATGAGGCCGTGGGAAACCGTGAGTACAGATTTGGTTGGCCCCCTACCTCGTTCTAAACGAGGGTGCAGGTACTTGGTTGTGTTCCAAGACCAATTTACTAAGTGGGTGGAAGCGCGCCCCTTAGCACAAGCCGACAGCATTTCTGTCCTGAAAGCTCTAAGAGAGCTCGTAATCACGCGGTTTGGAGTCCCAAGGATATTAATCTGTGACAATGGCACCCAATTCACAAGTAAACTGTTCAAATCCTTTTGTGAAGATAATGGGATGATTTTATTTTTCACCCCCCCTTACACTCCTAGTTGTAACCCCACAGAGAGGGTAAACCGAGTCTTGAAGACGATGATACAACTGTATGTTGGAGATACTCATACAGAATGGGATAAATATATCGCCGAGTTCTCTTTCGCGATGAATACAGCAGTTCATCAGGGGACGAAATTCACCCCCGCATTTTTAAATTTTGGGCGTGAGTTGAGAGCGCCGGGAGCGGCCGGTTGCGAAGGGGAGGACGACCCCCGAAGAGAGGCCGACGCTGAAAGCAAGCCGATGCAGCTCAAGCGGCTCAAAATATTAGAACAGCTACGAAAGGTAGTTGTTGATAATTTGAACGAGGCTTATAATAACACAAGAAGGTATTATAACCTAAGAAGGCGCCCGTTGACCGTCGTACCGGGTCAATTGGTATTCAGACGCGAGCACCATTTGTCGTCTGGCGTCAATAAATTTGCGGCCAAGTTAGCGCCTAAATTCTCAGGGCCCTATGAGGTCGACAGGATGCTAAGCCCCTCTGTCGTGCAGCTGAGAACGAGGGCAGGGAAATTTATAACGGTCCACGCGAAGGACGTGAAAGTACTTTCCCCCTCGCTGGAAGACGAGGAGAGAGGAGTAGAGGGCGACTGCCCTTTGTAATGTACTCAAGCCTAATCTTAACTGATTACCTTGAGTTGGCGCCCAGGGAAGTTCAGAGGTGTTAAAAAAATGATATAAAGACATGGTATGAGATGTCAGATAAACACGTCCGAACGAAGAAGAGTTATTTATGATAGAATAAATAATTCGAGACGTTGTATAGTGAATGACACAAAGTATTTGTTAGTTCCCTAACGTCGGTAGAAATTTAATTACGAGGTAGTAATTAATTTCGTAAGGCTAAATAAACTACTAGCGTTTATTAGCTGGAAAACATCCATAGATATGGATGATGAATTATTTATATTGGAATAAATGATTCGAAAACGCTGTAAAATAAATACGTGAGGTATTTATTATGATAAAAGCGTGGAGATGGATTAATTAGTAAAGATTAATCTAATTAGAGAGGCGAAGTAAGCTGTTACACTTATCAGCCGATAAGCACCCCTGTGAATGGGAATTGAATTATTTACGTTGGACAAATAATTCAAGTTGTGCTGTAACGAATACACAAAGTATTTGTTGAATGGAATAAGATTACGAGTTAGTAATTTATTCAAAAATAGCTACAGGAGCGACTACGGTTTGTTAGCTGAAAAGAAGTATCTGAGGCTACAAAAAATAAAGGGGTTTATTCAAAGTTAATGAATAAATCGGGATGTTGGATAACAGATGTATGAGCTGCTCGTTGTTATATCATCATCGAAGAGTGAATAAATTATGGGATAATAATAATAATTCGATTCGGATTCAAAGTTATGAAAAGTCGAAGCTTTCAATCAGAAGGGTTGTTTACTAAGAAGATACCATCGATGATAAGATAAGGAGGTAGAACCTTATTGAAAAGTTAATTTCGGAAACTTATCGCTTTACCTTCCAAACGGTAAACAACTCTTATCGAGTTGTTTTTCAATTTACTTGAACTACCAACGATTGATTTTAGCCCCAGTTATTATTTGTTCATTCTTGTTAAAGTGCGCTGTAAAATTATATTCATCACGCCATGCCTACCAAACGCTTGGGATTCCTTGACGCGTATTTGGGCCAGGTCGAGGCCCGATCCCGGACGGATCCTGGACGCTATGTGCCATTTATGAGCCTAAAAACTAGGCACCGGGCCGGCCGTCCGAGGGTACGAATAAGGCTGCCCGATGGACGCCATGTGTGGGTGAAGACCCACGATTGAGGGGTGTTGTCCCAAGGATAACACCACCTCGGGCAGTGGTGCAGGCCACGGCCCCTAGTATGTCCTACCCTACCCTATCCTATTATTCCTTCCTTGGGGCAGAGGTATTTATATTTCGGCCTTCACTTTCCTTCCCCCCCCCCTTTTATATTTATTCCATTCCTTGGGGCAGAGGTATTTATATTTCGGCCTTCACTTTCCTTTTCCCCCCCCCCCTTTTTATAATTCTTCTTCCTGGGGCAGGGGTTGATAGACTTCGGCTCATTCCTTTTCCTTCTTTTTCCTTTCATCTTAGGCAGGGGTCGAAAGACTTCGGCTTTTTCCTTTTCTTTCTTTTTCCTCCTCCCCCCCCCCCCCCACCACGGGTAGGACAAGTGTGTCACGAAGCAAGTTCGCGACGAGGAAAAGGGAGCTAATTGACGCTCGGTTATCTCTCTACAGCCAGTAACGGAGATAACAAATTTGACTGGTGGAGTGTACTGGGTGCGCATACCCTTCTCTCCACCTTCCCCCACTGGTTTCCCCCATTATTTTTTGGGGAAGACCATCTAGCCGGAGAGAAGTCGAGAGAGTAGTGTCTCAGGTGTCATAGCAGCCAGTTCCTAGAGTTGGAGCAGTTGGTGCTTGACCGAGGTCGTCTCGTGTAGAGGAACGCTATCTACTTAGACTACTACCCCGTAGGGGTGTTTAGTGAACGCGGTCGCGATTCACGGGCGTTGCTCACAGCGAGTACACGCGGTTCTCCACGAGCAGTGCGGAACGGTACGTAGTACAAAATTCTACCTTTACTCTTATCCTTATCCCAAATACCCCCTCACATACCCGTAGGGGCAGAGGCCTTCCTGCTTCTGCCTGTCACCTTTCCATACTATACCCTCATACCTCCACCGCTATTTACCCAGCTCCACAGCTCCTCTTCTCCCTAACCCCGGCGGCTAAGACTAAGCTATTCCGGCCCCTTTTTGGAAATTGGCAGGGGTGTACCTGTTCATAGCCATCGTTAAGTCATATCCTTCTTACCCCGGCCGGCGAGGACTAAGAAATCTCCCACCCGCGGCTACGTCGCGTGGGCTGTACCTGTCCGAACCGGTCGACAACCTATACACCTATTAACCCCGGGACGTGGGCCCAAAACTATTCCTGCCCCTTCGTGGAAATTGGCAGGGGTGTACCTGGGCATCCGACCCGTTACCTCAAATCCCGGCAGGGGAGTTCAGGCCAGCTCGAGAAGAGCGGGGCACGTCCCTCCCCGGCCATCCTTCACTGTTAGGGGAACGGTCCCGGCCCCCTTTGGAAAGTGGCAGGGACGCGGTTGTTCTAACAGGAAACCTTTCCTTTACTAACCCAAAATCCTATTTCTCCTCATACTTCCACCGCTATTTACCCAGCTCCACAGCTCCTCTTTTCCCTAACCTCGGCGGCTAAGACTAAACTATTCCGGCCCCTTCTTGGAAATTGGCAGGGGTGTACCAGTTCATAGCCGTCGTTAAGTCGTATCCTTCTATCCTCGGTGGCTAAGACTAAGCTATTCCTGCCCCTGTGTGGAATTGGCAGGGGTGTACCAGTTCATAGCCGTCGTTAACTCGTATCCTTCTAACCCCGGGACGTGGGCCCAAAACTATTCCTGCCCCTTCTTGGAAATTGGCAGGGGTGTATCTGGGCATCTGACCCGTCACCTCAAATCCCGGCAGGGGAGTTCAGGCCAGCTCGAGAAGAGCGGGGCACGTCCCTCCCCGGCCATCCTTCACTGTTAGGGGAACGGTCCCGGCCCCCTTTGGAAAGTGGCAGGGACGCGGTTGTTCTAACAGGAAACCCTTCCTTTACCATTCCCCAAAATCCTATTTCCTCGTTCCGGCAGGGGAAACGGACGCTTGCCCCCTTAGGGAGGCGGCAGGGTCTAGATTCCCGGCTGAACGGCCTCCTCTCTCCCTCCTCCTCAAGGGCAGGGATATTACTGTTTCGGCCCTTCCTTTCCTATCCCTAAAATCCTATTTCCTCGTTCCGGCAGGGGAAACGGACGCTTGCCCCCTTAGGGAGGCGGCAGGGTCTAGATTCCCGGCAAACGGCCTCCTCTCTCCCTCCTCCTCAGGGGCAGGGATATTACTGTTTCGGCCCTTCCTTTCCTATCCCTAAAATCCTATTTCCTCGTTCCGGCAGGGGAAACGGACGCTTGCCCCCTTAGGGAGGCGGCAGGGTCTAGATTCCCGGCTGAACGGCCTCCTATTTCCCTCCTCCTCAGGGGCAGGGATATTATTATTTCGGCCCTTCCTTTCCCGTCCCCAAAATCCTATTTCCTCGTTCCGGCAGGGGAAACGGATGCTTGCCCCCCCTAGGGAGCGGCAGGGTCTAGATTCCCGGCTGAACGGCCTCCTCTCCAGTTGAGACGCGTTGATCAGGGCGAATTAATTGTCCACGGAATCGTCTATTTCAACCACTGACAAAAGGACACGGACAGTCTAAATCACGTAATCGAAGTCAGGTCCCCGTACCTTACCCTGCCATCACGCCGACTGACGCTAGCCGGCCGGGAGCGACACCCGGGCTGTCACGGCAAAACGCAGGTACGCATTTTGCACATTCTCGTTGGTGCTTGGCCGAGGTCGTCTCGTATAGTCGAAAGCTATCTACTTAGACTACTACCCCGTAGGGGTGTTTAGTGAACGCGGTCGCGATTCACGGGCGTTGCTCACAGCGAGTACATGCGGTTCTCCACGAGCAGTGCGGAACGGTACGTAGTACAAAATTCTACCTTTACTCTTATCCTTATCCCAAATACCCCCTCACATACCCGTAGGGGCAGAGGCCTTCCTGCTTCTGCCTGTCACCTTTCCATACTATACCCTCATACCTCCACCACTATTTACCCAGCTCCACAGCTCCTCTTCTCCCTAACCCCGGCGGCTAAGACTAAGCTATTCCGGCCCCTTTTTGGAAATTGGCAGGGGTGTACCTGTTCATAGCCGTCGTTAAGTCGTATCCTTCTTACCCCGGCCGGCAAGGACTAAGAAATCTCCCACCCGCGGCTACGTCGCGTGGGCTGTACCTGTCCGAACCGGTCTACAACCTATACACCTATTAACCCCGGGACGTGGGCCCAAAACTATTCCTGCCCCTTCGTGGAAATTGGCAGGGGTGTACCTGGGCATCCGACCCGTTACCTCAAATCCCGGCAGGGGAGTTCAGGCCAGCTCGAGAAGAGCGGGGCACGTCCCTCCCCGGCCATCCTTCACTGTTAGGGGAACGGTCCCGGCCCCCTTTGGAAAGTGGCAGGGACGCGGTTGTTCTAACAGGAAACCTTTCTTTTACTAACCCAAAATCCTATTTCTCCTCATACTTCCACCGCTATTTACCCAGCTCCACAGCTCCTCTTTTCCCTAACCTCGGCGGCTAAGACTAAACTATTCCGGCCCCTTCTTGGAAATTGGCAGGGGTGTACCAGTTCATAGCCGTCGTTAAGTCGTATCCTTCTATCCTCGGTGGCTAAGACTAAGCTATTCCTGCCCCTGTGTGGAAATTGGCAGGGGTGTACCAGTTCATAGCCGTCGTTAACTCGTATCCTTCTAACCCCAGGACGTGGGCCCAAAACTATTCCTGCCCCTTCTTGGAAATTGGCAGGGGTGTATCTGGGCATCCGACCCGTCACCTCAAATCCCGGCAGGGGAGTTCAGGCCAGCTCGAGAAGAGCGGGGCACGTCCCTCCCCGGCCATCCTTCACTGTTAGGGGAACGGTCCCGGCCCCCTTTGGAAAGTGGCAGGGACGCGGTTGTTCTAACAGGAAACCCTTCCTTTACTATTCCCCAAAATCCTATTTCCTCGTTCCGGCAGGGGAAATGGACGCTTGCCCCCTTAGGGAGGCGGCAGGGTCTAGATTCCCGGCTGAACGGCCTCCTCTCTCCCTCCTCCTCAGGGGCAGGGATATTGCTGTTTCGGCCCTTCCCTTCCTATCCCCAAAATCCTATTTCTTTGTTCCGGCAGGGGAAACGGACGCTTGCCCCCCTAGGGAGGCGGCAGGGTCTAGATTCCTGGCTGAATGGCCTCCTCTCTCCCTCCTCCTCAGGGGCAGGGATATTGCTGTTTCGGCCCTTCCTTTCCTATCCCCAAAATCCTATTTCCTCGTTCCAGCAGGGGAAACGGACGCTTGCCCCCCTAGGGAGGCGGCAGGGTCTAGATTCCCGGCTGAACGGCCTCCTCTCTCCCTCCTCCTCAGGGGCAGGGATATTGCTGTCTCGGCCCTTCCTTTCCTATCCCCAAAATCCTCATTCCTGGCTGAATGGCCTCCTCTCTCCCTCCTCCTCAGGGGCAGGGATATTGCTGTTTCGGCCCTTCCTTTCCTATCCCCAAAATCCTATTTCCTCATTCCGGCAGGGGAAACGGACGCTTGCCCCCCTAGGGAGCGGCAGGGTCTAGATTCCCGGCTGAACGGCCTCCTCTCCAGTCAAGACGCGACGATCTGGGCTAGTTAAGTGTCCGGGGAACCGTCTATTTCAACCACTGACAAGAGGACACGGACAGTTGGAATCACGTAATCGAAGCCAGGTCCCCGTACCTTATCCTGCCATCACGCCGACTGACGCTAGCCGGCCGGGAGCGACACCCGGGCTGTCACGGCAAAACGCAGGTACGCTTTTTGCACATGATAAACTGGCGCCCAACGTGGGGCGCCAGTTTATCATGTGCAAAATGCGTACCTGCGTTTTGCCGTGACAGCCCGGGTGTCGCTCCCGGCCGGCTAGCGTCAGTCGGTGTGAAGTCAGGTCCCCGTACCTTACCCTGCCATCACGCCGACTGACGCTAGCCGGCCGGGAGCGACACCCGGGCTGTCACGGCAAAACGCAGGTACGCATTTTGCACATGATAAACTGCCGCTCCCTAGGGGGCAAGCGTCCGTTTCCCCTGCTGGAACGAGGAAATAGGATTTTGGGGACGGGAAAGGAAGGGCCGAAACAATAATATCCCTGCCCCTGAGGAGGAGGGAGAGAGGAGGCCGTTCGGCCGGGAATCTAGACCCTGCCGCCTCCCTAAGGGGGCAAGCGTCCGTTTCCCCTGCCGGAACGAGGAAATAGGATTTTGGGGAATAGTAAAGGAAGGGTTTCCTGTTAGAACAACCGCGTCCCTGCCACTTTCCAAAGGGGGCCGGGACCGTTCCCCTAACAGTGAAGGATGGCCGGGGAGGGACGTGCCCCGCTCTTCTCGAGCTGGCCTGAACTCCCCTGCCGGGATTTGAGGTGACGGGTCGGATGCCCAGATACACCCCTGCCAATTTCCAAGAAGGGGCAGGAATAGTTTTGGGCCCACGTCCCGGGGTTAGAAGGATACGAGTTAACGACGGCTATGAACTGGTACACCCCTGCCAATTTCCACACAGGGGCAGGAATAGCTTAGTCTTAGCCACCGAGGATAGAAGGATATGACTTAACGACGGCTATGAACTGGTACACCCCTGCCAATTTCCAAGAAGGGGCCGGAATAGTTTAGTCTTAGCCGCCGAGGTTAGGGAAAAGAGGAGCTGTGGAGCTGGGTAAATAGCAGTGGAAGTATGAGGAGAAATAGGATTTTGGGTTAGTAAAGGAAAGGTTTCCTGTTAGAACAACCGCGTCCCTGCCACTTTCCAAAGGGGGCCGGGACCGTTCCCCTAACAGTGAAGGATGGCCGGGGAGGGACGTGCCCCGCTCTTCTCGAGCTGGCCTGAACTCCCCTGCCGGGATTTGAGGTAACGGGTCGGATGCCCAGGTACACCCCTGCCAATTTCCACGAAGGGGCAGGAATAGTTTTGGGCCCACGTCCCGGGGTTAATAGGTGTATAGGTTGTCGACCGGTTCGGACAGGTACAGCCCACGCGACGTAGCCGCGGGTGGGAGATTTCTTAGTCCTTGCCGGCCGGGGTAAGAAGGATACGACTTAACGACGGCTATGAACAGGTACACCCCTGCCAATTTCCAAAAAGGGGCCGGAATAGCTTAGTCTTAGCCGCCGGGGTTAGGGAGAAGAGGAGCTGTGGAGCTGGGTAAATAGCGGTGGAGGTATGAGGGTATAGTATGGAAAGGTGACAGGCAGAAGCAGGAAGGCCTCTGCCCCTACGGGTATGTGAGGGGGTATTTGGGATAAGGATAAGAGTAAAGGTAGAATTTTGTACTACGTACCGTTCCGCACTGCTCGTGGAGAACCGCGTGTACTCGCTGTGAGCAACGCCCGTGAATCGCGACCGCGTTCACTAAACACCCCTACGGGGTAGTAGTCTAAGTAGATAGCTTTCGACTATATGAGACGACCTCGGCCAAGCACCAACTGCTCCAACTCTAGGAACTGGCTGCTATGACACCTGAGACTCTACTCCTCGACTTCTCGTCGACTAGACGGCCTTCCCCGAAAAATAATGGGGGAAGCCAGTGGGGGAAGGTGGAGAGAAGGGTATGCGCACCCAGTACACTCCACCGGTCAAATTTGTTATCTCCGTTACTGACTGTAGAGAGATAACCGAGCGTCAATTAGCCCCCTTTTCCGCGTCGCGAACTTGCTTCGTGACAAGATGCAAAATGAAAATTCAGCTGTACGACAAATTTGAAATACGTACATTGAGAGTAACCTGAAACAAACTCATACCTTATTTCAATTATGCCTGCATTTTGTATAAAAGAAGATAGCCTACAGTATAAGAATCTCTATAGAGAGAAAATACATTTTTTCATATGTAGTTCGTTATTCTAGTTTCTCTAATACATTTTTCTTACTATCTCCAGGCATTGGCTGGTCGTTTAGAAGAGATGCTGCTGGAAGATAAGACACACGTCGCTTCAGTTATTGCAATGCTATCGGACGAATCCAAGCAGAGAGAGCTCATTATGGAGGACGAAGAAGAAGATTACCTTGATGAATGTAATTTCACGATTTTCATCTTAAACTATCAGAAATTATTAAAAAACTGTAACCATATATCCTATCCATGTGTACATACTTCTTCTGAATGTTATTTTTTTTTCTCATTGACTTAGATTGCCCTCCCATTGTCTTACAAATTACGCTGATTTACACAATTGTAAATTAATAACTCTAAATTTCATGAGCATAGACAATTGCATTCCACCTTTCACTAGAGAAACTCTAATTCAGTTTCAAAAGTCATAACTGACGGCAATCATAATTTATTAGTATATTTTTGGTTGATTCTCTGGAACTCTATAATAAAATTGAATTGCAATTCCTTTTGTGAATTAGACGGTTAATTAGAGTACTGGTTTAGGTTTTGTGGCTTTACCTGTCACATTCCCAACATATACCTCCCTACCACCTACATTTACATATTGTAGATGTAACCTATATACCAATACCTATTTTTGAAGTAACAAAGAAGTGACAACTAAAGCACCAAAACCAGTGCTCTCAAAATCGTTGGAATTGGAAAAATCTAACTCTTGTCTGGTATGATTTCAATTTATTATTTTCAGAAGATTAAGTGATTATTGGAAAACATTCTTGACATCCAATAGCTTTAGAGAAATATGGTAGTGAAAGTTTGTATCTGTGATGATGATAAGGATTCTTGTATCTTAAACTCTTCTTTGACAAATCATGAGTACAAGAGTACAACAGAATGAAACATTTTTTCAAACCGTACTCCTGTTTTATTCATTGACACTTGTATTATTCATTTTTACATTCCCCAGCATTTTAATATTTTAGAATATAACAAATATCTAACTCAAATAATAAGTTATGTTATTCAACAGCTACGGTGAATCTATATGGATCAGAATGCCCAATAGCGCTACGTTTACTCGCCTGCATGCTGCTAATGGAAATCACATGTTTCCTACGTGAAACATACCAGACACTTCCGAAATCTTGCCGCACTTCGGCCCGTGACCGTCCTCCACCCTGGGAGCGTATTTACAGCCGAGACGCAAACCGTCGGTGGAGCATGGCTCTCTCGTCAATGGGTCATTCTCAGACATCAGCCCAAAGTCTCCAATCGATTACTGGGGATCGCGATCCAGGTGAGTTTCCCCATCACTATTCCTATCAAAATTATTATCTTCGTCAATGGATTACTCCGATACTGATTCATTGATCTTCCAAACTTTAAAATCTAGCAAGAGAATCTGATTAAAACTACAAAAACAGGTCTCGAATATAGAGATAGTGTTCCTGACTGTCATCCTGTTATTAGTATAGTTGAAATTCTCTTTCAATTTGAAATCATCTTTTCATAATATAAACATTGAGGCTTCTAAGCCTGACAGCTTTTACCTGGCAGTTTTAAATAAACCGCAGCTTTTACTACTCAGTAACCGGTATAATAGCTCTGATGAATACAGAAGAAAATGATAATCTGCAAACAGAAGCGAGGGTGTGTTGCAATACATTACTGTTGGTTCATTAAATTGACATCATTTTCAGTTGTAGGCCTATTTTCGGATTTTTTTATGACTGTGCTCCGCAGAAATAAACGCGGCGGCTGGTTAATGTCAGTGTCACAGATGTGGGGACTATCATGAATATTCATTCTCTGTGTAATGTGTAATCTGCAGTCTATTCGCGTCATGCAAATACAATTTCTATTTTCAAAAATGTTGTTCACTTGAACCCTCATCATGTTGCCCAGGTCTAGAATACATTATGGCTGTGCCCAGCAGCGATTTTGGCCATAATTTTTGTTGAAAGTTTCTTCTAATGACTGTTATTAGGGTATTAAAATATAATGTTAACGCCATGAGAAGAATGTTTTCTGAAATATGAGGGTTGAAAGTTGAAGTTTTTTGTTTTTTGGGGGCGAATATTTAGTGAAATATGGGGGGGGGCTCAAATTTGGAATTTCTGGTTTATGGGGGCAATTGATCTCCAGTACGTAATTTTGAACTTTTGGTGATTTTTTATAAATAATAGAATACCTTGTGGTATATTTTTAATTTCTATCAAAATTTTAGTTTTCAAGATGAATTTTTGAAAATCTTCTAAAATATCAAGTTGTGAAATTGAATTAAAAAATATGTCATTCTATTCCTCAAGGCGACTTTTAGTTGTAAAAAAGCTTAAAATAACATGTAATGGAGATCAGTTGCCCCCATAAACTAGAAATTCCAACTTTGATCCCCCATATTTCACAAAATGGTTCATGAAAGAATTTTTTTCATGGTAATTGATAACATTTCAATACCTTAATAAAATCCAATAAAAGAAATTTCGAAAAGAAAAAATGACGAATGCTGTGCACAGCCTCAATTATTATGAGCTCTTTGTAAACTTATCCACATGGCGAGATTGACTAAACTGGTATCTATTGTGTTTAATGAGCGATTCAGATTTTTTTCTCTGTTACAAAATGGTGCCTTTCAAAAATTTAATATTATGCATGAACTTATATTTTATTCTTGATTACTTATTGTTTCTACAGTTCTTTTTGAACAATATAATCTATATTTCAACAGAGTTGTTAGTTTTATATTATGCTAGTTGAACTTGGCAAGATATTCCATCTGACATAGCAGTAAGAAAATACCATTTTCTTATTATTCTCCATCAATTTCTCATTATGAAAAACCTCCACTTTTGTGTATGTATTGATTGACCAATTGCAAATATAAAAATGCATTTATGCCGGGTGACGTAGGAAGAATTTTTTTGAAGTACAAAAATAGATTGAACTGCTCATATAAAATTGAGGGTGAGCTGTAAAACATTTTTGTCTTTCACAAAAACAGCCTGCGAAACGTTATTTTCAATTTTGCTGTCTTTCACATTTAATATCATCAGATAGTATTCATATAAACACGTTTGATAATTATTGGTCATGCTTGATCAATGGATGAGAAGATCTTACTACTTGTTTGAAAGTTTGTAAAAAGTACACAACTTTGAAACTTGATTTTATTGGCTACCTTCAACAACCCCTTGGTTCTGTGAAATTTCATTCAATAGTCTTTAAACTGTATTATTTATATAATTTTTGTACAGTATAATCTGATTGTGTGGGCTTGGAACTATTGAGTGTTTCTGACGTATTACATTGTGTGTTATGACATGAAGACTTGATGAGCGTCAGGTCATTACAGATGACATCGTGTAGATTCCTCCAGCTGCCGTGTGACCGTGAACGCCTCAGAACAAACAGCGTTCTGTTGCCCCCCTCCACATCACCCCGACCGTCTATGTCGGGTCGGTAATTGTGCTTAACATAATGTCATCATTCGTGACTGGTTTCAAGTAGCATCTTGGCATTTTTATGATTATATATACATACATATTGACCCACCCTCACCTGTATTCATACCTCTGTTATATATTACATATTTGTCAATAATGCTATTAATATTTTCGATAAAATACACTGTCAAAAGTGCACAATATTGGTCTGTTGCATGTATTAGGTTGCCAGTATTCTAGCTGTGTAAAATATTTTGCAAAGCAATATTTTTAAAAGTAGCTAATGTAGAATGGAACATTTTTTTTAAATTAATTGACATAGCAATCAGGATTTAAATTGTACGTTTTTGTACTTATGTCGAACTACATCAATAGTCCAGGCATTTACGGGTTTGACCTCTAAATGAAAGCTAACTTCCTGAAATTTGGCAGAGACCTTCCATATTGCATTCTAAAAAAGGGTAAAAAGTCCACCACCTCATCGTCTGCCCTACTCAAGATGTTCAAGTTCAAAGGTCACAAAAATGAGTTTTTTGCAAATAATAACACTTGTTTCCCGTGCATCGTACATCACTAGAGCTCATTATATTATTGAAAGATAAATTATCTTTCTACAAGTTTGGTTATTTGCATGTTTATATATCGTATGAATAATGACCGTTCTCAAGATAGAGCGCGATCTATATTCTAATAGATCGCGATCGATCTATCTAAGGGGAAGCTAAGGTCACATGACCATGAAGCCAGAATTGAGTTTTTCAACTTCAGCGCTACTTTTCTAACAACCCAAAAACTATTGTCAAAATCTTATCTTGAAGTTACCCCCCTCAAAGTCTCAAAGTTTAAAATTGCTGATTTTCAAGATTTTTGAGAAACTGGCATGTTTTTGCGCGAAAATTAATTTTCCACTCTAGTATATTTTATTTCTATTTTCGCGCGTCAGTTTCTCCATTTTTGAAGAAAATTTGGCTCGGGTTGTTGGGAGCATTGTAGGAAAAAAATGGGCTTCTAATGACAACGGTAACAATGTTATGATCAAACACCTTGAAAACCAACCATTTTCAACTTTGAGGGCGGCTAGTCCCCGACCCCCCTCGACGATGAAGTTTTGGCAATAACGTTTTTGGGGTGCTGGAACTATAGTTGAAAACTCAATTAATTAAGCTGTAGTTGTACAGCAAACATGAACATTTTTGGCCTCCAAGTTTTTTAACTAAATGTAATATTTTTGCTCTTTTCCGGTCAACAGTGCTAAATTTATAATTTCTAGTTTGTATAATAATTTTTTTTAAAGTGAAATCGTTAGTGTAATGTAGGCTACCCTACGTGTTATATGGATTGAAGGTTATGTTATTCTTGTATTTGGTAATTTTGACTTTGTAGTCTGTTCAATAATATTATTTACTTGTATTAAATCAATACATGGCACCTCATGAAAAACCTACTGGTTTAGAAGGACCTTTGTTGTAATGATTCTGCAAATAAATTTTGATTTTTGATTTGATTAATTTTCTAATTGCTATTCTGGAATCTGGACTGCTGGCTTCATGGCCATGTGACCTTAGCATAATAGGATGTGCATCCCTTACACCACGCTATCGATCGCTCATACGAAAAAAATGCAAATAAACGTGTAGAGAATTTATTTATCTTTCTATTATATAATGGGTTCCTTAAATTATGTACAACGCACAGGAAAGAAGTTATTTGCAAAAAAAGTAGCGCACACGATGAGGTGGTTGACATTTTACCCCTTTTTTAGAATGCTACAAGGAAGACACTGCCAGGAAGTTGGCAATTATTCCGAGGTTTGGCCTTTTATGCGCCTTAATTGCCTGGACTTCAAACATTGCCGCCTACAACACATTGTTAAATAGACATGTTATATAGACACTTAATATAATTCTGATATATTTTTATGGCGAACAAACTCATTTTCACCTTTTCCAGCTTTGCTAGCTAAAATCGTAAATATTTTGACAATTTTTTGCTTTACAGGTTTATTTTCTATTGCTAAACTGCCGAATCACCAAATTATTGTCTTAATTTATGGATCCAACTAATAAAATCGCTATACAATATAACTATATTCCTTTCCAGCATTTTTTTTCGCACAGGGTCAACTTTAAAGCATCTCTGTACTGAAAAATACATAAATATTTTAAGAAACATTTTTACTTCATAGTTTACTATACATTCAGTTCAAGCTAGTTTTACCATTTAAATCGGTACAATTATTACTTACGTCATGACACTTAATCTTATAAATCGTATATAATAAATATGATTGATAGCGTAATTCTCTTTTTTCAATAGCGTACCGGTACCATGCACAATTCATGTTTTTTTTTCTTAGCGGAAACTATAGTTTTAAGATTCAAGACTACAAGAGTTTTTATTGTTCAATTTTCTGTACAAGAACCTTTATTGTAGGTAATTCAAAGTGAAAATTAGCAATACACTTGAAACATGATAATTTCAAAGAAGTTTGTTTTCCAAATCATTCTAATTGCAAAAGAATTTTGAAAGGTTGAATTTGTGTGTAATATTAGTGTTCCCAAGTGTCAATTGTTATGTGTAATGAACCCTTCCATCACATACATTATGAATGTAATCCATGTTGTCAATCCGATCTAATGTCCACCATTAGTGAGTACAATAATTATTATTGAGGCAAGAAGTTTCGCACATCATTGATTTCTAACGTGATGCATTATCATAACGTAATGCTATTATCTCTCTGCGCATGCATAAGAAAAAAATGAGCTTATTATGAGGTCAGAGAGCAAGAGCAGAAAGTTAATAGCTTCACGTTACACTGCGTTACGTTATGATATCGTAATGATTCCTTATTTGATGTTGGATTAACCCTCTAGAAGCCAAATTCCATGTAGAGCTATATAAGGTCCCAATTAATGTATTCAGTATTTACAGCACAGTTGTGTGTATTGCACCACACCACCAACTATCAGATTTCAAATGTTCTAGTGTTTGAATTTGAAACACAATTTCCTTTAATGTAATTTACAGGAAAAATTTATGTTTACTGAACTCGTTATAACTTGCATGATTTTCCTTCTCATATATTTGTGTTGTAAATAATTCCCTTTCTTAGTTCATCCAGTGAGTAAGTTCTTAATCGAGAAGTTCACGTTTGCTAGGAAGTTATTATTGGGAGAGGGGGGGCTGCTCTGCCTATGACTGAATAGTTGATTCTCATTATTCTATTAGGAGATAGCCTACCTTTTGTCAAATCTCCATCTCCTTTCAAAACCATCAAGTAAAATGCAATAAGTGGCAGGATTTATGTTGATTTCGTCTTTGGGATGAATATTTTATGCTTAGGGGAATTAGTAATTATTATTTTTGTCCCTAGTCAAAAATGAAATGAGTAACAGTAAGACGAATTATTGTTTGAATCATGAGGAACATTGGTAATTAAAACTATTTCTTGATGGGCATTTATCTGAATCATGTATTAATATTGTTGTGTGTCAGTAATATTTAACTTTATTTTTAGTTGAATAATTTAATACCAAATATGAGCTTATTAATAAAACTATTTATTTTTACATCAGAATAAATTTTAGAAAAACAAATCTTTCAATATATAAACACACCGATTCAAGTCAATTGAATACTTTTATCTAGTTTTTCTCAAAACTTTCAAAAATAGCCTTTGCTCTGCTTGCAAAATTTTGTACAAATGCTTAAATATGGGAATGAGATGCTTTGGTAGGTGATTTATAGAAATTTATTCTTTTCCAAACTGACTGCATGCTACTCATCTGTTTTGAGGAATTCAGCACGAATCTGAATATTGCCTAAACTATTTTAAAAGCTTACTTGGAGAAATACGGCTCCACTTAATCAGTATCTTCAAGTGAACTTTTTTCATTACCCGGGGTAGGGTATCAGATAAGTGCTGAACTGCGGTATCGGAAAATATGAAGTACAATGATTTCATGTACAATAAATGTTCTACAGTTTAAGCGAAAGTCTCATTTTTTCTAAATGTAACCGCAGTATTTATGTCAGAATTTTTTAATTTTAGGTTAGTACTACCGTACAGATTTAATGAAGGTTCAAAACTATTTTCTTCATTTTTTGATTAAGTATTGTTTAATCAACTGAATATTATTCCTTTTTTATTGGTGGATTCATGAAAAATTCACTCTTAGCTGATCAATTTACGTTAGGGTAGTGTTTTTGCTGGAAGTACATGAGAGGCTCTTTTGGACATTTATTCATTTTACTTCTGATACTCCATCCTCAAATTCAGCGAACAATCATCATCAATATCGGTTAAATTAATTCGATTTTGTGATTGTTAGAATTTACAACGGTTTAAATTGCTTATGAAAATTTATTTACCAAAGAACAATAATGGAATTTTAAAGTATGGTACCTGTTTAAAATGAGAATAGATTTTTTAACGAGTTTGATGAATTTTGACTTGACATATTATTCAAATCACAGTATTAGAAACAGCCATATTTGAACTACAGGTACTTTCAACTTTCAGATTAAAAGAGAAAAACAGTATTTAATTTCCTACAATCAATCATAAACAGTTTGTCTACTAATATGTGAGAAGCTGTCTCAATCTTATTCATGTTCATTTAAGTCATTATTTTACCTTTCAGTTGTACATATTTAATTGATGAACCCATTTTTAATATTTTATATTTACGTCTTGTTGACATGATAACTCGATGCATACAAAACAACTCGCATACACAAACAAGAACATCCAAAACAGAGCAGAGTATGTGATTTTGAATCATATTTCATAACACTGTAGCCTACATTCCAATTTATGAATAGAGCAAAAAATCTGTAGAAATGCACACTGCTTCGGAAAAATACCATTTCAATACAGCTACGGTTTGTTTTAATTGCTAAATTCGCTTTTAAATAAATGCTATCTTATTCGGCTTGATTTGCACAAATTTATCTCAATCGAATACCTCATTTTTCTGCTGAAACGATGAGGCATATTCTTATTGTATTTTTAACTTATATCAATTCAATTGCATCTACAGCACTTCTTCTTCCACTGTGCTTTTCAATAATTACTATAGATAAAATATCATAGATATTTGAAATTATGTAGCATAAATGCATTCATATTTTTACGACTACAAACTTTCAATGTACTGTCTTATCTTAGAAAATTCAGCATTGTCTCCAAGTTTGATGTGAATTTTTTGTATGGAAGCATTGTTATGTGTCGATCTTTGTAAGAAATATTTTTCGCATTGAAACTATGGAATTCCATTTACTTACATTTTGATATTTTTAATTGTACAGTAGCATCACTGAAAATGATTATTTTCCCCAATCCGTAGTTTTTTTCAACTACTAAATCGTTTTTATTTTTTACAAGAGTTCCTGATTTTTCTGACAGTTCAACTAGAATGTTTTCCTATTCATTATTCTAATACAGAATAAATATTTTGTAACTATTGACAATAATAATTGGGTAAATTTCTACATATTCGTAATCTAATTCATTGCATCTTCTGTATCTTTGGTTGTAATTGATGACAAGTAGTTTTATATTGTTGTAGCTGGAAGTGCATTCATTTCAGTTGAAAGTGCTTTCAAACCTATTACCCTCATTTGAGGTATAAGCAATGAAATAAATGTATTTCCTTGAATAATAGGCCTACATTATTGTGGAGTATTTTAGTTCAATCACAATAATTATTATTATCAAAAGACGTTTTCATCTTTACTTCAAAGAATTTGAATCATCAATTTGTACCCTAAAAACTACCCCCTACCCATTTGTTCATAAAAGTGGTTTTATTCTTATCGTAATGGCTGGCTATACATATGAATCGAGTTAATCTATGTAATTCAATTTTAGGTTTGCCATCTGAGAGGAAGATAAGTTTCGTCCTTCATGAGCCTGATAATGAATCGGAAGGAAGTAGTAATACCACAGTAACAATGCAGGTAAGTTATCAAAAATGATGATATTCATTGTTTTGAATAAATGGTCCTTGACTTGAACTGAGTTTTGAATCATAAGCTTCTATTTTCTATCACATCTCTGTTTTTTTGCTGAGGGAAAACAATGACAACTTATTTTACCTTCTATAAGACAAATTTGCTGCTTTATCTTGATTTATTCACTCATGTCAGAAATGCATGTTTTTTCCAACAAAGAACTTCATTAGCTAGTAATGGAGTATGTGTATGAAGTAGAGGAGAAATAGGATGAAAAAAATCCATTCTTGTTAGGAAATGAAGAAGCAAATTTTATACAAAGAAATATTTTTTAAGTCAGTAAACGAAACTCCTGGGTCATATTTGTAAGGATGACCGATTGGATTGGCCAGCAAGACTCTGTTCTCTGCTGTAAAATCACTTCCCGGTGGTTCGGAACCTACCTAAAACTGTAGGTCTAACTCATCAATCACAATCATCCAATTCATTACTCCTGCACAGACCTATGTGGGCTTCATCCTCCGAAAAAATCCCATCAATATATTAATTGTTTTCCCGTTTTCTATCTAATTAATTTTTGTTCGATTGTACTATTTAACAGGATATAGAAATATTTTTTGTTGATTTGGGATAAGAATAGAGGTAGCGATTTCGTAAATAAGTCATGCTTGTTAGAATTCTGTGGGCACAGATACCAGTCGGAGGAATTCCATAATGACAAACTTGTTTAATGATGCAGTAACATAATTCCTGATTTGCCACCTTATTATCAAATCATCTTATATTTGTATTTTTGTTTTTTTTATTTGACTGTACATTGAATGAATTATTTGTATATTTGCTTAATGATTTGAGTTTGTAATTGCTTGTTTTGCTTTGGAAATAAAATTAAAACTTTTCTTGCTGGTAACACCCAAAAAGAATAATCTCGGGAGTACCTAATTTCTCTTGTCTTAGAAGAATTACGTTTAGTTTGAATTGTACTTTATTTTTAGAAGAGAAATAGAACATTCATTTATTATTATAATAATAACTTATTATTTTCTATTTCAATTTTTATTGACTTTCTCCTAGATTCTTTTTTAATAGGTGTATAATTTTTCTTGTTTAGGGTGACGAAGGTGGGGGTGGCGCAGTGACAGCGATAGCCGCCGGCGGCGATGACAGCAAGAAAGGCGGACGAGGAGGCGGTCGGCCGGCTGCAGCTCAAGGGGTCGGAGGAGTGTGCGGGGGAGGGGGAGGCCGGCCTTTCCTGCTGCGGCGCGGCACCACTGCAGCTAATGCAACAGGTTCGTTCAAAAGACGCAGCTTGAAATTGCGCCGTGGCACAAAAGAGGGCCAGAAACTTGAGGGCACCGCTGAAACAGATTGTAAGTACGACGCCCACATGAAGACTTTGAAAATCAGAAAAATTTGTTTGGAGTCGAAAAGTAAGATACTGGGGTGAGAAATTCATTTTTTAAACTTTTTCTCATTCGATAAGTCATTTCTCATCTACAGTATTTCGCATCATCTCCACTATCATTCACAGCCTTTTGCCATTGCAAGAAAAAATGAACCAATCTTTCATACTCATGCACAAATTCAAATTCAATCTATTAAATTTAGTATAGATACTTAAAAGCTCAAGTTAAGAATTTAGGTGAATTCAAACAAATGGCATACTGAGGCATGTCCACTCTAAATTCAATGTAAAAATTCAGAAACAGTAATCTGTGATGTTTTCCATGACGGACTACTTAATCAACAATCTACTATTAAAACTTACACTGTATTTCACTTTTATATAATGTTTTACTCACATATATTGGAGATGTTTGAGGGATGCATTACACCTCTGGTTGAGGCTGACGAAGCTTCTTTTCAGAAGTGAAATGCATCCCTCAAGCATCTCCAATGTAAGTGAGTAAAACATTATATGAAAGTGAAATACAGTGTCAGTTTTAATATTAAACAATAATCATTTGAAAAAGTGTGAATTGTAAAATGTAAATGTGTAAAATTATTTTTAATATTAAAATGTATGGGAGCATTCATTTCTAGCATTTTAATAATTATATCTTGTTTGTGGAAACATTATTTTCATGAATAAGATTTTCTAATTTCAATAAATAGAGTTACTCCAACTTTTTCTATTCAAATTTCACGTAGCTTATTAAGGATGGGGAATACACCGTCTATGCTTTTTTGACACATTTGAACTCCAATAATTGATTGCATGATGGTTATCAATTATTGTAGATTTTGAAGCTATCAATTTACAATTTGGAATTTCAATAAGAACAATTTGTTTTATCTTTCGTATGAAATAAATATACTTTTCAGATGTGAATTTTGTTGTCCATGGCGTTTCACGTCATCACTTAACAATTACCTTCTATGTTTACTGAGTAGCTTAAATTAATTTCAGTTTGTGCTAGTCAGTAAACATAAAAGTCAAAGTACATTTTTCAATTGAACAACTCATGGAACTTATGAGGCGATCTGAAAGGCATGCTGTGGAAAGAAATCTACTTTCATTACAAACAACGATAAATATTATCAATATCTTTCATTTCATGTACCAGTTGCAGTAATAATTATAGTTTTTTTAATAACTCACTGAACTTATGAGGCGCTTTATTTCAAGCTTTGTTATAGAAATAAATTTAGTTTTATCACAAACGAAGAAAAATGTTAATCATCTCATTCACTTTATGCATCATTCTTCACACTAAATATTGTATTGCATCTTATTTAATCATTAATATTAATTAATAAGGAAACATACTTATAATGTACTGAAATATTCTCATGTTATTTTTATTACTGGTATTTTTCATTGTTTCAATAAGTCAAATTTTCTCCCCCAGTTAAACGCGTTGACTCCATACAGTCGAAGAGGAAAGTAAGTTCAATATCAGACAGGAGCGATACTTCGGAACAGGGCGGGCCTGGTGAGGTGAGCGGGGAAGAATCTCCAGGTATTCTAAGCGATGACCAACCTCCGGAAAGTCCCAGTGATAGCAATGATACAGATGATACATCCAGTCACCTACCATGGCTCAAGGTACATTATTGTTCTTATTGTTTATTTTTTATAGTCAATAGCATTAATTTGACAATCTCCAATGCGAAAAATTGCAAAAAATACTATAATCAATTAATCAATCCTCAACTCCTTTGTTATTATATACTGAATCTATTAATGGTATCAAACCATTACTAGATTGACAACAACATTTCTATATTAACTATCAAATTGAAATTATTGCACGTGTCTACAGAGTATTCAGTAAAGTATTGCTTCAGTAAAGTATACATGCCGGATATAAGCTCTTGTTACTGTGGTGGACATTTCTTCATTGGTTTAGTTTTACAATTCATTGTATTTGTTAAGTCCTATCTATCTTGCAGGTTATGTCAAATGCTTAATTTCCAGAAAATAACAAAATGTTAATATGTAAATATTTTTGTTTAAATAAGTGTAAGCAAATTGGTTTGAAATCAATTTATTCCAAATCAAAACTCTACTTATCATCGTTTGCTCTCACATCTTTCTAACTCATTGTAATTTTCTTCACAATGAATTCATGATTAATTCATATTAAATGAATGAGTGATTAGCCGCGAGTTGTACCAGGAATCTGATATGTTAGATAAGATGCGATTTGAGCGCCCGGACTGTACTTGGAAGGGTGACCGTTTTATTTCAGCCAGTAAAAATTACTGTTCTCTGCTTATAATCACTTCCCTGGTTTGAAACCCCCTAAAACTGTATGTTCAACTCTTCAGTCATTTTCATCCGAATCACCTGCACACGGAATTGTGGGTTAAATTGGATCTTGACCAATTCCTATTAAATGAAGTAAATACAGTAAAATAGTTTGAGGTGATCAAATTCATGCCTGGAGATGAATTAGGAAAATCAATATGCCTATTATCAGTTATAAATGTCGGTAATTTCCAATTGGTTATGAATTTTCTTTTGTACCAGGTTATGGTTCAAGTGATGAATTCTTTCAACTTCTACTGTTCTCATCAAACATTTTGTCATCCGTTCTGCTACAGACGTCATATGCGAGCTGCATCACGTCTTATCAAGGCCGTGCGAAAGGTAAATAATTATATATTTCGATATACAGAATGTTTGAGAAAGAACTCCCAAGTTTTAATATGTCATCGGATCTGTACGGGGACATTTATTATGACATTTTGACAGAGTATGTCTTTCCCCAATTGAAAGATATTGAGGTGGAAATAAAGCTTGTTTTTCCAACAAGATGGTGCCCCAGCTCATTACCATAATAATACTATGTAACAATGTACATGCTGATATGTTGGTGAAAACGTGGCGAGAAGTGGAATGTCGTCTTAACGTGTGCAGGGCAACAAATGGATCCTACGTTGAAGTCTACTAACATTTAAACAAAGCTTGAAGCTCTTACATGTCTTATCATTACATGTCTACATCATTGATGTAGGTTTTCATTGATTTGATCAATTCATTTATACTTAAAACTAGGTAGTTTTTTTCAAACAACCTGTATTTGGCACAGTACAATACATCCTCAATTTTAATTTTCATCATATCTTTCAGTTCCATTATTACAGGCTTACTCTATAAAAACTTACAGGAAATTTTTGATCTGTTATGAGTTTATAAATCAATAAGATAATTAAAGCAACAAACAATATCTTTAGTAAAGCACACATAAGGCTTAAATCTATTCACCAATTCAAGGCTCTCAACATTGGATTATCATTCTTCTACTGGATCATCTCTCTTCATTTCAGGTTTATGGAGAAGAATTCGGTCTGCCCTACTTTGAAGAAAGAGTTCAGCCTGAAGATTCAAAAAAAGACTCCAAATTTCGCGGCAGAAAGGTTTCTGAACAAGCAAGTACACAGGCTTCACCAGTGAAGAGGAAGGACAGTGTTTCCAAAAAAGATAGGTCAGTTGTTACAAATTATCTAATTATTATTCAATTTTGTGTAACAATCAACTTATTTGAATTGGGATGAGAAAAATCATAATATGTTGATGATTTGTCACCAAGATCACAAATCTATTGAACCATTGTCATGAAGAATCATAATCAATGCATTGTTTGATAACAATTAGTTCATTTCATTCACGATGTAGGCCGCCTCATGTTAAGAGCATTATGAGATGATCACGGATCTGTGGTTTTTTATAAGCGGTGGGCCGCTTAGCGCAGTTGGTTGGGGCATCACAACTTCAGCAGTGAAGCAGCAGCAGTTTAAGCGGTCGTGGGTTCGAACCCCGCTCCACCGTCAGGCATTTATGTGTAATCATTCACCTCATTACCCACGCACAAGTCTCGGACTCATGTGGGCATCATCAGTAATTAGAAAATATTGCTTTTTATTGTTATTGTACCGGTATTTCTATTGTGGCTGTAATATGCTGTGTAGAAATAAAGCAATTCAATTCAAAAACAAAATGGGTTGGAGATGATTACTTATGTGGGTATACTTATGTAGATGTCACTGTGTAGGTATTGATGAGACTTTCAATTACAATAAATGCTTTATGCAAACATTGCCCACTAGATAAACTTTAATTAAATTTTAAAATTTCAATAATATTAATCAGTTTTATTACAATGCTTGCAGAATTGACAATTCGCAAATTGGAGGTAAATTAGGACATAAAGACTCATCCAAAGATGTTACTGAAGCCGATACAGACAAAAGCCAGAATAGAAGCTCTTCAAAGCATTGGAAAAAAACTGGTGAAGACAAGAAAGACCCACCACCAATTTTAAAATACATCAAAACTCAAGTAAGCTATACTGGTTAAAAACGTTTTTGTTGTATTTGTAGTTACTGTGAAACTATGTGAAAAATGTAGTCTTGTTTTTTTTGTAGTTTGCTATGAAACAGGTTTTCAGCTCACAATCATTCATTATTTTTCACATCATCACAATAATATTCATTAGAAATATATCTTCTGTCTCTTGCCGTCCAGTTATCAATATCCACCCTCACGCTGTTTTTTCATTTTCTTCTCCAATTAGACCTATGCAATCATATTTCACATCCAAGAAATGCCTACTTTCGTTATTTATTAATCCATTCATCTTACTGAAAACTGAAAGGGGTAACTGAAAGGGGTCTACAGCCTTGTAGCCCAAAACTGTTACTTGTACAAATTGTCAACTTAGCAATAATATTCACTCAATTCTTTATAAAATTATATGCTTCACTCATGTTAGTCTCATATTCGTACCCTATCAAAATATAACCTAATATCATATTAGTCTGATATTCGTATCCTAAAAACTCATATAATTTTTCTAAATCTGTTCAAGTAATTTTGACATCATAGAAAACCTTTCCATTAATAAAAACTTGAAAAACACTTTCAAGTGGAAATTAACTCACTTTATGGCGTGACGGCCGTTTCACTCTGTTGTCAAGAGCATCGTCAGACGACTCACAGAACACTCATGCCATACGTCACGCCATAACGTGAGTTAATTTCCACTTAAAAGTGTTTTTTAAAGTTTTTATTATATATTAGTGGAAACAAGATGGATCTTCAACACCATACCTTTCCATTACTTTCCAATTGGATAATTTCTTGGAAAATTCTCAAATTCCTCTTTATAAAATATGTCCAGATGAGTTGCCGGATCGATAGTTCTCGTGTAGCCTATATTTCATTAGCGACGCAAATTCCCTATTGCGCTGGCACATTGATGACATAAAGTATTGATTTGGTATCCTTCAGCTCGAGCCAGGTCATAACTCATCCATTATTTGAAGCGAAATTTGGAATTTTATTTATTACTCCACTCATAAATCTTTCTTTTTTAATTTATTTTTATCAACTATGAAAATTGAATCATTTGTTGAGAATGTATTTTCAGGTGAGAGACTGTTTCCACGCTCCAATAGCGACACTGGTAAAAGGAGCGGTGGTATTGGGCGAGGATCAGTTTGTGGAGTCGCTAGCTGTGGCGTGGGAACTGCTGCTGGAGTACAACCAGGAGGTGGCGGCCGGCGCGGCTGCGCTCTTCATTGTCGGTGCAGTGAGGGCGCCCGCCCAGGCCACTGACATCATGCAACATGCCCTCCATCATCAGGAGCCCGCGCAGCGTATCAATGCTATTCTCAGGTCAATTTTCAACAAAAATAGAGAACTAACATAAAACTAAGTAAGATTAGATTAGATTACGTTAAAATTCGGGGAAGTGATAGCCGCAAGCCGTAGCAGGTATCTGTTCAATCAGATAGAGATAAGCTGCGTTCTCGTAGGTCCTGTTTGTAGCGGTGACCGATTAAATTGGACAGCAAAAAAGACACTGTTCTCTGCTGTAAAATCACTTCCTGGTGGTTCGGAACACATCTAAAACTGTAGGTCCAACTCATCAATCACTATCATCCAACTCATTACCCACGCACAGGTCTCAGACCTATGTGGGCTTCATCCTCAAAAAAAAAAAAAAAAAAAAAAAATAGTAAGCCGCTGCTATCGAGCTAGACTTACGCAACAAGAGACACTTTAATTAATTTGAACTAAATCAATTTATCAGCTTTCTATCAGGCTTTCATTTATCCATAAAAACATATATTACAAAAAAGATACACTACACTCTACTCAACATTTTGTCTCCAAAATACCTCAACAGTCAGCCAGCGAGTGAGGACAGGCGTCAACTAGCAACTTCCTGAGTTCCTTCACGATTTTTTCTTGACACTACTCCTTTAAAACGTTGAGTGAACAATTTAAAATCTTTGCACCATAATAAAATATAGTACCGGATAGTTCTAGTCTATCAATACTAACTTAACTAGGATACTACCAGAAATATATAACTAGTAGATAAATACTTGGATAATGTAGAATAATGTAAAGAACGCTGCCTTATTTATGAATATCTTTATATAACTTGATGTCTAGAAATCAAGATCAAATAAACAAAGTAATGATAAGATGGCAAAATAATGCCTAGAAATGGATAATTTTCACTGGAGATTTTAGATTGGATGAGACTTTGTGTTTTCATAAACACAATACGAAACAAACAATACAAACCACAATTACGAAAAATGTATTAGTTTTGGAAGTAGTAATTGGCTAAAAAACCTCAGTGCTAGATTTGCCTCAACCATGAACAAAAGAAGGATTGGTTAACCACTTGTAACCAACGAACTAGTGGGTGTGGGGTTTTGTGTATCCCAACACAAAACCAATCGGGCAAATCAGCCAAACTATATAGAATATCCTTTCATCGCCTATCTTCAAAATATTAATCCGTTTTTAATTTTCAGTTTTTTTCTCAATCTCATCAATCAACCTCTAATATGAAGAATTTTTTAATTTGTTGTGAACTTTTTATTGCAGATTCCAAGTATTATGGAAGCAAAGATACCAGGTATGGGCTCGAATGGAAGAGGGAGCTCAGGTGACTTTCAAAGTGCCACCGCCTGGCATTGAATTCACACTTCCCTCTCCAAAAATAGGAATTGAATCACTTCCGGTCGTTGACCCACCCTGGATGCCACAAGTGAAAACCAAAGTCGAAGAAGTCACCATCAGTCAGGAGAGTCATGTGAGTTTTGATTTCCAACTCAATACTGGTACATGTTATTGAACTCTTTTTTAAGCCATTCTGTAGTCCACCTATACTTAAACTTTCAACATATAACTGGGAATGATTACACATAGATGACTTTTCAAAAATTGGAGAACCCCTTTTTTGGGTAATTTTTTTAACTCAGAAAACCTCAGGCATGCCCCTATCTACAACAAGATTACTATCTATAAACAAATTCTGAAGCCCATATGAATGTATGGAATCAAACTTTGGGGGGTTGTGCCAGCAAGTGCAATGTGGATATAATTCAACGCTTCCAGAACAAAGGCTTGATGAACATCGTTAATGCTCCAAGATTCATCTGGAACACTGATATCCACAGAGACCTGGAGGTGGAGTTCTTTATAAACGAAATTGGGCGCTAAGCACCCAAACACACAGATAAGATCTAGCGGCATGAGAATGAAGAATTTATACATCTGCTCAACAACACTAATATGCTGCGCAGATTGAAGCTGACCAAACCCATCGAATTGTGTAGTATTGGGTTATTGTGATAATGCAGAGCACTGATAACAGTGTGAATGTGCTATACAGAGCACAGATAATTTCTTTCTGTGTTTAATATAATTATTGTATAGTTAGTATTTAGAAGTAGTAATCCTGGTGAGAACTACTAAACTTATCATTTGGACTGTATGTCAGTTCAAATGGAAAAAATTCTTAGGTTGCCAAAAAAATGAACGAATAATGTTCAACATTCCTTGTGAATTTCGTACAATAGATTAAAATGTAATAATACAATTTGTTTACTTTTATACAGAGATTTTATTCAGAAAAGTCGTGTCTCATACCAATTTTGTTATACCAAAGTATTTTTTGCCTTTTCAATAATCTGCATTATTTTGGAAATGTTATTACTGTTCTAAAACTCTACACATCGTTTTAAGGGAAACCAAAGATATTCCATGTTTAATTGAGGTTAACAACTATTCTATGTTGCAAATTTCAATGTACAGTAATACGGTACAAAAACTTTAGGAATGTCTGAGCATATGAATAACTCACTAGATCAATTTTGGCGTACTGTTATCTAAATGCTCTACAAATTCAATTAAGTTGTGGGGAATAATTTACAATGTTATTGGAATTCAACCGCTTATCTTGTTAGCATTTAGCCTAGGGTTAGAACTTTAACAATTCCTCCTGTACTGTTGAATCTGAAAACTCTGAAATATTTTATCTTCCACTGAAATTCTGTCTTTTTGTAGAGATCTTTGGTCACAGCCACAAAAACCCGTAAGAAACAGCAGACCGAACTGATCAAGTTGGCTCTTCAACAGCGTGAAGATAAGAAACGCACTGAGAGAGAAAATTTTCTTGTCACAACAATTCCAATCACTGTTCAAGCTGCTTATGAACCGAGTCTTCATCATGCTACAGCTGGAGACGACCATGAAGAAGGTAGTTTTTCCACTTGGAAATTTTGATCAGTCTAATCAACAATACACATTAATGATACTGCCAACCTAAACACTCTATGCATCTGCCTGCTCTTAGAGCAATATTCTATAAAACACTAATAACTTTCAAGAAGTGCGGTTAAAAAGTTTCAAATTTCCAGAAAATAATGCTAATCAAGTTCAAGTGATAATTGCACTTATCTATCATCGATCCATCTGTCTGTCTGTGATAACAAATATGAGATAGGCCTAATAAGAATTTCTGTAACAATTTGATAATTTGATGTATAGACTGTATTTGTATATATTTCAAACTCAATATGGAACTCTACTATAGGCCTACGTTATATAATAAATTAATAATTAGTTATTCCACTTTGAATAACCTCATTTACATACATTCTTATTACGCCTATCTCATATTTGTTATCGCAGGTCGCACATATTTTTATAGATATAGCCTATACAGATTGTTGGGTCGATGATAGATAAATGCTATATATATACTGTAGTTACGGGTTCTATCTCTAAAATACCGCTGGCAACACTTTAAATTAACACTCGCACTTTATCTACACAAATTATCCACTATATGGTACGCACTTATCAGTAATGTCTACGAAATAAACAGATAAATAATCAGAAACAGATAAATCGATAATGTTCAACTAATAAAGAATTTTCTATATCTCTGTACAAAAGTCAATCACTAACTGTTAAAAGGCCGATCAAATATTAAATAATAACTATTCAATAAACTACCTAATAATTCAAGACGAAACGTCTAAAAAAAAAACAATTAAATCTTATGTAGCACAAGTATGTCACCATATAAAAATAGCTAAGAGTAAGTGTTCACGTCTATAAAATGTAAAGGAAGTCTCACTAATACGGTCACAATACATTGCGATTGTCACTTTAACAACAAACTTTTGTACTATGAACAGAACTGTCACTTGTTATGTCAACGAAATTCAAACAATTAATGAAACTGATGTTTACCTGAGCGTTCATTTTAAATAAATTTTTAATGTTCCAGAAAGACTGAGAGGGTTCTATAATGTTCTATCAAATTCTAAAGTAAACAGATAAGGATTCTCCCATTTTCGAGTCCATCCATAAAGTTCTAAGTAAACATTCTAAGTTAATTAGATAAACCGCAAGGCGAGGGGAGTACAGGAGTAAGAGAAACAAAATACGCTGCTTATTGCAACCAGAAGACGATATTGACACAGCAGTAATTTCGCTGAAAACCACTGTTCCTTCTTTTTGCCTTGTCCATAACTACAGTATAAATACACAACTTGATTTCGGTCTTCTATTTCATGTTTTTGTCCATAATGGTTTTTCAACAGTTGCAGCCGGGGATGAGGAGCAAGTAGAACCTCCACAAAGGAATGCAGCACATCACATTCACTCCGCTCATTCTCTGTTTCCTTCTTGTCTTTGTTCAGCGGTCATACAGATAATAAATCTATTGGACGATGCTGCTGTGTCTCCTGATGGCTGTGCTGTGTATGAAGTGGCCTATAAGGTTAGTACGATGTCTGATTTTCATCATTTCGGAAGTAGTTATTGTCGTATAATACACGATTTAGAAGGTCAGAATGGATGCACACGACTACACAGTAGTGTGTATCAATGACGAAATCTCCATCAGAGAAAAGTATAAGAACGAACTTGAAAATTACCAAAGAATGAACTGAAAAATTACAAGAGAATTGTTTATTATAGGAAATACCAGTACAAGTGATTTTCGAGTGGTTCCATTGAATACTAGAAGAGTACTGGACGAGTCAGAAAATGTTTTATATTTGATAGAAATAAGAACAATTGAATTCATTTATTTTTACTATAAAATACAAATAATTCAATCTAATATAAAAACTTAGAACTGAATTAGAAACTTATTTCTAATTAAATTATGATTTTTACTCACTTATGCTGGAGATACTGAAGGGATATATTTCACTTCTAAAGAGAAACTTCATCAACCTCTCCTTAGAAGTGAAATGCATGCCCCCAGTATCTCCAGTATAAGTGAGTAAAAATCATATTTAAATAGAAATACAGTGTCAGTTTTAATATTAGATTGTTTATCAAGTATTTCGTCATAGAAAACATCACAAATAATACTTTCTGCTTATACTTATAATGAATTTAAACTACATAATTTAATGAGTAAATTTTATATAAGTAGGCTACAGTACCGGTATGACAAAATATTGTGAGATACTAACAGTTGAGCTTATGTCTGTGTTGTTGAATGATCTGGCGAATGAAATTAATCATATAATTGATTAAAAAAAATTACAGGATGAAGCAGCTTGGGCTCCTAGAATGGAGATCGTAACCTGAACTATATAATTTTCAAATCCTACTAAAAATAGAATGGCATTGCATACAGTTCCCGAAAATATTGTACTGTAATACATACATGATGTTAATCATATGAGGGAAGTGATAGCCAAGTGCCGCAGCAGGTATCTGTTCAATCAGAGGAGATAAGCTACGAACTCCTGGGCGCTCTTTGTAAGGGTGACCGATTGGATTGGCCAGCAAAAAAGATTGTTCTCTGCTGTAAAATCACTTCCCGGTAGTTCGGAACCCACCTAAAACTGTAGGTCCTACTCATCAATCACCATCATCCAATTCATTACCCACGCTCAGGTCAGATCTGTGTGGCTTCATCCTCCGAAAAAAGAGAAAAAAATATTGATTGGCCTTTTTACAATTCACTCATCAAAACAGTGGGTTTATTCTGCGTCAAATCGCACCCCATCCACTATTTCTAGTAAACACAGTATAAGTTTGAACAAATAGTTGATTAATAACTGTCATTTTGCTTCCAAGCCGATATAATAGTTATTTATGTATTAAGAGCGTGAAGCGCGACTTTATCGCTCGAGCCAAAACATTTACTGCGCGACGCACAGCGGAGCGCAGTAATTTTGCGAGAGCGATAAAGAAGCTTCACGCGCGAAATACATACAATATTTTTCCTACAACTGCAGTTCTGGATTCCAACACAATAAAAGTTTGTAGTTTGTAACATCACAGACCGTGCGCGGATTTGGTTAGCGTTCGACTTTTTTGAGGTTATGTGAATTTCACAGATTCCATGATCCACCAATGAGAAGACATCAAAATCAAAACAGAAGCGTAAAGAAAACAGCTGGCGAGCGTAAAGTACTTTACCGCTTGCGGAGCAGTAAAGAGGTATTTTACAATTAGTTTTCAGTACGTAAAGAACTACTTTACGAGCAGTTGTAGGAAAAAATATTTATCTTGATCTTCATTATCCATAGGATTTAAAATAGTATGTCTCAATAATAAGTAATTTTGGAACAAAAGACTTGAAACTTTATTTTTCTTTACAGGTGATATGGACTTGTCTTGTAGAAGACAGTGCGCTATTTTTGCGCTATGTACTTGAAAGACTAACAAGAGAGAAGCAAGACATTATGTTCAAGATACTAAGACACCTGATTAGATTTGTACCAAGACTTCCACAACAGGCAGCTTTCACACTCTACAACTACATCATCGGCTATGTCATGTTCTATGTGAGATCTCCTCAAGAAGGAAGTCAACAACTGATAGGATCTGCTTTGTCTATTCTCTGGATGGTATGTTCCTGAATTAAGATAGGTCTATATCTAATATCGTGATATAAGAAATAACATGAAGTGTGATAGATTAATTTCAAAAAATGATACAGCTGTTCACTTTCATTGGAATATGAGAGAGACAGTTCAAGGGACTCATCGATTTTTTCTCTAGTAATTAATTATTTTCCCTTCTAATTTTCAATGTTTCCTCCATCAAATCATCATGTGCTCAATCATTTATGTATTCTCATGTGAATTCTTGCATTCAAATTATGTTATAGCTTTCTTTGTAGTGGTGAAGGTGATATTGTGGAAGATATCCATAATGAATAATAAGATGAAGTTGTCACAACCAAATTTATAAAAAAATATAGAGATACTAATTTCGGATGTTACTCCATCATCAATGGATTAATAATGGAGTAACATCCGAAACTAGTATCTCTATAATTTTAATAAATGTGGTTGTGATAACCTCTTCTTATTTATTATTCATTATGTTATAGCTATTAAATAAGAGCAACAATAAAACAAGTATTTAGTGTCATTGACAACAGCATCAAAATAGTGAGTTAGCATCAAAAATCCACAAAAAATGTTCATCTTTCATTAAGTGCAGTCTTCATATTCACATTCCTTACTCAGTAGATGTGAGCAAGATATTTTTTATTATATAAAACAGTTCTAGAATATGTTAATTACAACATCTATGTTCATAATATAGACTCAGAGTTTGAAATAGGATTTGGAGCAACAATAAGACATATCAATTGTCCTTTTTAACACACTATTATTCATTCTACAATGATTAATTATTTATATTATAGGCCTATAATTTTTAGTGATGTGATTAAAAACACATTATCGAATTAATTATTATCAATTCGATAAGAATTCCAATTTTGCATTCCAATATCGTTATTATTGTTATGGGTTCTAACTTTAAAATAATGCTGGCAGCACTTTAAAATAAAACAAAGATCTTTATTTACACAATTAACTCAAGAGCAGACCTAATAAGTAATTAGTAATTATCACTCAAGAAATCAATCGTTTCCTCAACTTATGACTAACAAAGAATACTCCAATAATGTTATTAATCACTGTGCAAAACTATTTAGTAACTCAAATATTTCAATCAATAACTCAAGAATAAATGTCTAATAACCTGTTCAATAACTTAAATATAAACTAAGCACTTACTGACACTAGTCCAAAATAGTTTGGATATCTTGATAATTTTTTTTAAACATTCATATGCAAATTTGTAAATTTACATGAATAAAGAAATATAATCTAATCTAATCTCATCACAATTACTGTCACAGTGATCCGCAGACTAATCGCTGAATTGCACTGTATTGTTTATAGTCACAATCCACTTGTATGAAGAATGAATAGAACAATGATGTTAGTTTTTCGAGCATCGGTTTGTCACTAAATATCAGCAAGAGGCACTTTATTTATACAGAAGAATTTTTACTTGAACATTCCAGTGTCATCGTTTGATGATTCCTTTGTTCATACAGTACATTTGAGACCAAGGTAAAATACAGCTCTCTAGATACACATTCAATGCATGAGAAGGAACAAGAGCTAGGAGAAACAATGAGCGTCTCAACTGTTCACATAGCACAATGGCTGAGCCATTGGCTCGTGTGAATAAAGTTGAGTCTACTGAGTATTTCATATTTTTGGCTCTATTTTGGCGCTAGGAATGCTGTTATTTGATGTGGATAAAAGTTGATTCAATCACATTTGTTTATCACGCCTTCCTACAGGACTTCCGCCGACTTGATATATCAACAGTCATTTCCAGTCACTCAACTTACTCAGCGTGCTCAACTTTATTCACAGCACCCATTGTGTACACATAATTCAATGTAAATACATTCGCGATGTTGACATTAAATGTCAACTTTTGCAGGCGCTTGACATGCTCCTCATTTGAGTTCCGTAACCGTATAAACACATTGTTCTATGCTGTAAAATCAGTTCTAAGTGGTTCGGAACCCACCTAAAACTGTAGGTTCAGCTCATCAATCACCATCATCCAACTCATTATCCACGAACAGGTCCTAGACCTATTTGGGCTTCACCCTCCAGAAAAAAAAACATTTATCGAGCTTTGTTGCAGTTCTTACAATGTAAAAAAATATAATTTCTGAAGTCTAGGTACAATTTTTTAGAAATAATTCTCCATTATTTACAGGTTGTACATAGTGTCCATGGTATTATGTTTAAAGACTTGAAGCAAATATTGAGAAAAGAGCAATGTGATGCTTCTATCCTCCTCACTGCCAATGTCCCATCGACAAAGAAGATTATCGTTCATGGACCACAAGGTACGTTTATCGATGAAATTAATATTTTTCAAGAAATTGTGTAGGATCAGATTATGGTATGATTTTATAATAATAAATCATTTATTTCTTTGTGCGTGTTGTACATTCAGTTCCAATGTTGCAATTCTTTTTTGTTGTTTTTAATTTTGAATCACCTGTTTTTGTTATAGACCAGGATGATGGAGGAATTCCTTCGCAGTTTCCTGTTCAAGAGGATACTCAATTTCTCCAGATTTTAAGAGAAAGTTTAGATTTTTTCGCAATTGATGAATCACAGCATAAAGAATTTTTTCTGGTCGACCATAAAACACGTAAGAATGAATTATGATCTAATGAAATGACTTTTGGAATAAAAATAATATTTACATTGCATTCAATTACTTCCTGTATATTTGTCAATCAAAACATGCAAATGAAAAATTCCTCAAAAATTCGAAATTTTTCATTTAAGTTGGAAATTCGACATTATTTTAATAATTTGAACAAAGAAGAACTAATTTAAAGTGGGAATAAATACTCTCTTTTCTATGTGTGAAAATAATTTATTGTTTGTGTGAAAAAAGAACCACATCACCGAATTTCACGAATTTCGATATCTGTTTTTTGAACAGTTTCATTCAAAACTGGTCACATGAATATTTTATATAATGTGAGTTTCACATCAATATTATATTTTGTTGTTCACTGCAATCGGATATCAGAAGTCCAGTACAGCAACTTAATTCTCAATAATATTTGTGATTCGTTCTGCTATCCAGGCCTACTTATAAAATTATTTTTCCAATTTTTCAGACCAGATACATAATCCGAACTCATATGTGCGTGACTACTATTTTTTCAAACGATCTCAATATCCTCAACTGCAACTAGTTCACATGAAACCAGATGAAGCATTCAATGCTCTTCAGAGGCAAGAACTGATGCACAAGTTTGTAGAAATTGGAAAAGTACTTCTTACTTGGGCCATCTTGAAAAACGTTGATATGGTAAGTAAATTTATATTACACAGTATGAACATTCTAAAATAGTTTGCTTCAGTAGCTACTTTAGGCCTAGGCTTACATTAATTACTTACTTTATATATCCACACCTATTCACACAGATGGATTTTTACTATCTTTTTTGTACTTCCTTTAAATTGATCTCTTATCATTGCTACTCTTTTTCAAGAAATGGTACTCATGCCATTCTTACTCGTAAGTAGTATGCAAAATGTCGCTTGCATGTCTGCAATCATTTGCGCATGTAGCGTGCTACAGTACCTGCATAATTTTTCAAAAATGTGTACTGAAGATATGTTGGAAAATCGTTTGAGCCTTGTTCACTCGGGATGATGTCAAAGTGGGCTGATGACAAGCTGGGCGAACGTCAAAGTTATACGCCGTCACCGTGGGCTATATTCTAAAGTGTGCCAGGTTGGCGGTGCATGCAACGTCACCGTGGGCTGGAAAACTAGCCAAGCTTGTCGCCAGCTAACTTTGTCGCCAGCCCAGTTTGGCGCAGTCCCGTTCACTCGTACCATTTAATAGCAAATATTGTTTCTAATCAAGCACAACAGTCAAAATCACTTTCTGTTTTTTCTCAGGTTGTTCAAAGAGTTGTATTTCTACATGAAGAGCTCATGAAGTTGCCATCATTTCCAAGAAAAGCCCTTGAGGCAGATTTGGATCTCTATAAAGGTGGAGAAATGGGAAAGGTGATTCATTTCTTCATTTTATTTGTAAACATGTGAGGCTTGTGTTTTAAAGACGAGCATATGAATTATTTTATTGATTCAACTAGAATTCATAAATAATATTTTATTAAAATTCATAATTATTAATATTTATCCCCAGCCGTTATCCCTAACCTCATTGTAGGGTTAAGAATTATTAAGGATATTTCAATGAAGACTTCAGAATCAAGTAACACCAAGAAAAAGGTTGAGAGAATTTTAAATGAAATTCTGAAAGCTTAGAGAGAATAGACTTGATGAATAATAAGATGAAATTGTCACAAGTACATTTATTAAAAATATTGAGAAACTAGTTTCGGTTGTTATACCATTATCAATCTCAATCAAATTAATGTTTGAGATTGATAATGGTATAACAACCGAAACAAGTTTCTCAATATTTTTAATAAATGTGGTTGTGACAATTTCGTCTTATTATTCATTATGGATACCTTTCCACAATATCACCTTCGCCACTACAAAGAGAATAGACTTGAACATTCTCAGTTGAACATTCCATTTTTGGAATTAATTTTCCAACTAATGAACTCAACTTTATATCCAATACAAGCTTATCAGAATTTTCTCAATTTTTTCAATGTTTATGAATATTAATTCATGAAACAAGAATATAAATTTATATTTTTATGTTGGGAAGAATCGATAATTGTACTCTTATAAAGTAAATGAAGTAAAATCTTTAGCTGAACTTTAACAAGTAAATAAAGTAAAATTTCTAGCAATAGCCCGTTGTATCTTTGCTTGATTGTGATTTAAGTGGATAAATAATAAATAAATAAATAAATATTTCATAATTTTACAGGAGCTGCTTGGTTTAGACGTTCTGCACAAGTTTATGTGGGTGCGTCTGATAGCTCGTATGTTTGAAGCAATGGCCGGAAACTTTGCATACTCTGGTGACATTCACTTGTTTCTCAATGTACTGAATGGCGCTGTTATCCTGCACAGTGAAGATGCCTGTATTCTCCGTTATGTGATGGCCACTTACATAAATGCGGCCCATAATTTCAAGAACATTTTTTCGACTAATGGGTGAGCTGTTCATAGATGAATGTTTTCCTATAAATTCTCTAAATATATCTTACAATTGAATATTCCATTACCAGTACGAAGTTTCAGGAGCTTTTCCGTGATGTTTGATTACTGTCCACAAAAACTTGGCTTAAAATTTGCTCTCGTTGTCCATGGATTATTATGTTATTAAATTATGTTATTATATTTCCATAGTTTTAAAATTATTTTGTTTACAGATAAAATAACTTACAGAGTAGAATGTGCTCAAGGTTGTTACCTATAAATTAGAAAAAGCAAAAAAGTTTCAGCCAAGACTAAGTTTCCACTGATAGTAAAGTATTGGAGTTCTGAAAAAGAGTAAGTGCGTTCTAAACTCAATCCCTTGGGAATTACGAATAAAAATTGAATCGCTTCTCGACTACTTTTAAAACATTGAAGATTTTGAAATAAATGGAGAGTGAAGGTTAAGAGTTTGGTAACTGAACTATTCTATCTTTATCTCGTATATTAGAATTAGGTGATTCAATTCAACCTGTGTGAAATAGCTAGAGCTTTAATTTGATCTGTTTCCAGATATCTTTTGATAATTCCCACTCTGTTGCAACTCTACGCCAGTCATCAGACTAATAAACTTGTCACACGCACTGTGGAGTATGTTGTCAAACAATTGTATCTCATGAATAGAAAACCGTTCATTCTGCAGATGTTTGGCAGTGTGTCTGCCATTTTAGACATCGACGACACTGCACAATTGGGAGATGCGCACAAGGTAGACCTAGAGTTCGCCACACATTTTTATTCGTATCCCAAATAAATACCAGCATGTAAACTTTTTTAAATTTTCCTTTTTTAGGATAAAAACTAATAAGAACTAATTTTTTTTTTAAATTAGATTTTTTCAATTGTAGTGATTTCAGAATTTTTAATGTAGTGATGCAACCATTTCCACTAATTATCAAAACTGGAAGTAGAGAATAAATCTAAACAAATTGAAGAACTAGATCATGCTATAATGGGTTATTCAGTAAGGTATTCTAGTTATTCAGGTAAGGTATTCAGTAAGGTGCGCACTGACAATAAAAAAGCTGAGAAAAATGTTCTCTGAAGTTTTTTCATATACTTAAAGGTGCTCAATCAGAGAAATAATTGATAAAATACATTAAACACATCCTCCGCGGTACTTCATTCACCGTATTGATAATAACCCACCATAAATGAACACGAATTATATTTTTGTGATAACTTGAGAAGATGCCACACGTCAATCCTCAATCAGAAATAACTTTGAATACTTCGCCATTTGATGAAATGTTCCAACTTGAAAAATAATATTGCTGGAGAGATTCAATAAAAATATTATATTAGTTATGCTTAGAAAGGAAAGTGAGAAGGCTTTCACAGTTTGATTTAATAAAGTTGAATATTATTATAGCCTACTGAAAGGCAATAATAAAACTGTATTGTAGCAAGCATAGGTAACTGGAGTTTGAATACTCGAACATTTGCAATTATCAAGAAATCCTCGAACATTTGCAATTATCAAGAAATCCTCGAACATTTGCAATATGAAAGTAGTAGTTCTCAAATTCCACCTCTAATTATTATAATAATAATCCGGCGCTACAGCCCTCACTGAGCCTGGCCTCCATCACAACATGCCTCCATTCTTCTTTATACATTGATGCTTCTTCCCATCCTTGTACAACCATCTTCCTCAGATCATCAGTTTGCTCCAATTATATTTTACCCTTTTTAAAAGGTTGAATTTATTTTAAATTTATCATGAAATGATAAATTGTTGTTGCATGATTTATCATGAAATTTTAAATTTATTTAATTTTTTTAAATTATATAACATTTTTATAGCATTATTCAGTGACTTTCTACCATTTATGTGCGCAGGTTCCATCCAGTTGTTTGTTTCGATTGCTATTGAGTCTTGAAACACCTTCACCAGATCCACTCAACATTGGTGAACTTGTCAAAGAAGAGAAACCACTGCAGGCAATCGATTTCTGTTACCACGACGAGAGTGAAATGGTCGGAGTGCTCGATTGCATTTCGCTGTGTGTTATGGTTGTTGCTTATGCTGCCGACTCTGTTAGAGGTCATCAGATGCTGGTAAAATACTTCATTTATTTCTAAAATAATTTTCATTCATGATAAGAACTTTCTGTCCTCAATAATCTGCTTGAATGTGCATAAATTATTTTCAATCAATTTTCTCTGAATTATATTTTCAACTTATGTACTCCCTTTAGGAGCTATGAGCATTTCTATACAGTATATATAAAAAAAATTCCAGTTCAATAACTTCCCTCGTATGATAGCTAAATGCGCCAAATTGATCCCTGTATAATACCGAATTCCAATTAAAAATAAATTTATCTCACTCATAAATTGATACACTATTCAATTGAAAATTGTGCATGCACCATTTCTTTTCATATACATTATTTTTTGATATGCTGCATTAAACTTCTTGTCGATGAACTAAAAAAAAATATCTTAGTCCAATTTAATTTATTCCAGAATAAGCAAATCTCACACACAGATTTAATCGATATTAAAAAAACAAAAAAAACAAAAAAAATAGCCAACATAATATACAGTATACGCGTTACATAGTCGCACTGTTGTCATAGTTATAAATGAGCTAAAACAAAGGATGTCCTGACTTAATAAGATTTGAAAATGAAAATCTATGACTCACTCAGAAACATACATCTTAGTTATTTGGCTGCTCAACTGAAAATATCTCATAACAAGTAAAAAGAACATTTATCTTCTTAAATTTTTTATATTATGTATTTCTCCTCAGGTCGTTTTCTATTTCTTTCAAGCTTTTAAACACAAATTTTAGTTAATCAATTGATAAAATCGAGGGGGAAATGAAAATGGAAATTAATATTTGGAAATATGAAGTGAGGTACTGTATTTAGAATTTACATTGTCAATATTATAAAATAATTACCACAGTTCCAGTGGTTTTATGCACGTTATAGAAACGTTCATATACAAGAGCATGTTTCCATTTTCAGATAATCCTTGAAGCGATTGTACCATGCTACCTGCAACAAATACAATTACCAAGCTATAGAAAACAGTTGCAAGAAGGTCGATCTGAAAGGGATATTATTGCACAGTTAGCAGTAGCTATTAAAACGCTTGTTAACAATTGTGAAGCTCTTTCAAAGTGAGTAGATTACCAAACTCTCATATAATCCACTTTTTTTATTTTCAAGTAACCAAGGCTGTATTTATGCAAAAGATGTTTATATATGCACAAGATTATATTTGTTATATCTTTTACAACTTTGCTTCACACCATCAAAATAGGCGATTGAAACACGTTGTGGTGTTGCCAGATATGGGGCCATGGCAGCAGCTGATCGTAAAGAATAAACAACCTCAATGCACGAATTGGCAGCACTAATCATGCCATGTTTCCTATTCTACAAGTCTTATGCAAGCAGTCAGTTGCTTTTTGTAGCACCACAATTTCTTCTAACCGCCTAAATTAATGACATAGAGTAGAATTAAAACTGTAATATTGAATGAGAGTATTTATTCTTATTGATGGATAGAGTTGAACAAATTATTTTTGTTCTTTTACTTGTCAGTTTCATGCTCTAGGTAAATATTCTGTGTTATTTTTAAGTACAATCTTTATTCTCCTACTATTTTGAGCAGAGGCAACGTTTTTGTTAATTTCAATATTACACCCTAACATGAAAGGTTAGCTAAATTTTGTTATATTTTTTAATAAAAAGTCGATTATATTTTTGTACAGTTAATGAGATGAAGCAAGTGAAAACTAATCAGGGATCTAGAGTTATATTCATTGTCTTTGTAAGCTAGTAAAAATATGGTTATTCAGTATTCACCGATAAATAACCAATGTTTCACATTTTTCAGAAATTACAACGGTCCCCAAAAGTCAAGCCCCGAACATAAGGGCTCAAGCCAGAGGAACTACAGTCGTGAACCTTATTCGCCTGGATTGGACTATGAAGATGAATCTCATTCAAAGTTCCTGAGTGAGAGAAGTCGGACAAAAATACATTACGAAAGAGACATGGAAGATTCCGAGGTGAGAAATATTATGTTTGAATGTCCTGGGATTATAATTTGGTTGAATTTGTTTTTTCATTTATCAACAAAAAATAGGCCTAAATAAAAATAAAATTGTGATATTTCCTTTCTTTCTAGGTTTTAAGAAACGAATTCAGAAGACCCCGTGATATTCTACTGTCATTAGTTGCTGATTTTATGACTAAAACAACCGCCAGACTTATTGAGCTGAATAAGAAATTTCCACAAGACAGCAGGCAAATTGAATTACTTGATCTGAGAGCACATATTGTGAGTACCGTACATTCAACTATCTGTGTAGATCATTAACACTTTTATTCATGCTTTAATAATAACTAAAATTTATCATTCAAGTGGAGAAATCAGCACAATTCTGTAAACCCAGATAATCGAGAGCACAGCATTTCTCTACCAGAAGCCAATATTAGAACCGATTAAAATATATTTTAGCACAAAGTCATGATAAAGTACAGTACCGTAATGATCCTTCTGTAAATGGAAAGAATTTGTTGATTTCTAATGGAAGGTTGAAAAAGTATCTGTATAAAAAAGATTTATATTTTGATCTAGGACCTAGTCTAGGATTTATATGTGCTATGTAGAATTGCAAATAAATATTTCACATTGATAATAACGCTTCTGCACATTATTTGCATGAGAAAATTTATGCATTGTACTATATACTGCATATGTTTACGAATTCATTTTCAACAGTTGAGTACCGTAATTCAAGAGTATGCTTCAGTCCAGTCAGGAAGCAAAGTTTATATGAATGAGTACAAGTCAATAATGCAGTGTGAAAGTTATTGTTCACATTTCGATTTGTGTAGAAGCTGAAAATAAGTATGATTTTTTATAATCAATATTTTTAGATAACTCCAAAAGGTTAAAGGAAGTAATCCAATGCAATCTATTATTATTGTGGAATTAATATTCAAGTATAATTCGTTTGCAAAATGGGGGTGATAGTTTTTTTTTATTCGATCACCACTAGTTTATTGCAATAAATTTAGTGATACAAAGCCTACATGATTTGGAATAAGAGTTGACCTTGAACTAAAGTCACTTACATTGTAGGCCTAATAATTCCGCATCTGAAACAATGTTCTAAACACTTGCACTTACAACTAGGCGTCTGATTGGGGTATTTAAATTCATAGACATTCATCGACCAGTTCATAAACATTCAAACAAATTCATAGACGTTCATCAGACGTCCAGTTCCTGGTGAACCGGTAAGCGGTTTAGGCTCCCAGGACGCATACATTATTAAACATGATGATCTGATAGATTAAAATGACTAACTAAAAGCTTGCTGTTGGCTTACAAACTAATAATCCTCTAATCTTTTTTTTAGCCGGATGTTGCCCACGTAAGTCTTAACATTATTATGCGTGGGCAATGAGTTGAATGATACACAGGATGTCCAAGGCTCAACGAGAATCGAGCTCGTGACAGCAGGAGTAGTCGTCTCCTAGGAGTACAATCTATCTCGATATTTTATATTCTTTCGAGCATGAAATATTCCTGTCTAATTTCATTTGTTGCTTGTTTTTCTTACAGAGACTAGCAGACGTAGCACATAGCCTGCTGAAGGTGTCTGCTTATGATCCAGACACAATGTCATGCAAGGGACTTCAGCGCTACATGACTCAGCTACTACCCACCACTGATTGGTCAAACGAAGCTCTCAGGCCATCGCTCATCACCATTCTCAGGCGACTCGATAAAACATTCAGCAAGATTTATAAGAAGCCATCAATCAGGGTCAGTGCTTCATTGCATGAAATAATTATTTTCAAATTTCTTTAATGCTGTAATTTTTTTAAATAAATATCTTTTTAACATCAAGCAGTTGAATAAAATTTGTATCATCTTTCTAAACAAATTGAGCTTGATCACAATCATTCGTTAAAAAGCTGTCCATATGAAACGCCAACTGATGATTAAGAGCCTTATTCCCATTCTCGATTTGAGCTTAGTTCAACTTAAACGCATTTTCAAGTTGTACAAAGTTTAAACTCAATATCAATACAATTTTACTAGCCGTTTAGGTTTAAATGCAATGCATGTTAAACTCGGTTTAAATAGTTTTGTTGGCAATAGTGCCAGGTCATATGATCAGATGTGAAAATAATAATATAAGGTTTGTATTATATCTAATATTTGGCATAGACATATACTTATTTTATACTTATGCCCACTCTTTTTCTGTTGCATTTCTCCATTCACTTCTATCAATATGTATGAATTCCATTTTGATCTAAGTAGGTACTTCCTTAGATTTATGTACTCAAAATTAGATCCAGCCTTAATTTCTAAGTTGGCTACTTCTATTCAGATCTAGTCCTATTTACTTTTTTTATTAATCTAACAAGATTACTCCCATTTAGATGTATATATCATGAATGATGAAAATTACATAGATTATACACATGCCACTTCACCCTTTGGGCTACATTTTTACCAAACCTCTCTTAGTGCTCACTTTTTTTACCAAAAAAAGATAATTTCGACAAAAACTGAGCTGAAGGCAGAAATGGGAGGTTTGTAATGTCATATAATTATTTGAAGAACTATCGGCATTATTATCTGAGAATATATTATATGCTATGATCCCGTTCATAAGACATGTAATTATTTAATACATTAACTATATAAGACATTTAACTATTCACACTTTTTGTTTGAGCACAAAGAATTAATCCTACTCACATTCTGTTTTAGATCAAGAGCACATTGAGTTTAAGCTCACAGTATCTCACAACTCAGAAACATACTAGAATTTTTTATGCTCAAAAGTCACTAGAACAACGGATTTTTCGCGTACGGTACTAATAGAAAAAACATTTTTATTTTCTAATAAAACTTCCATAAAACTACGTGTATTGGTAGAATTTTCTATTTAAAATTTGTTTGAATCAATGTTTTGCTTTTGAACAGAGACATACTGACTGGGATGCGGCTAGCGGATTAATCAGAGGTGTCTATGAAACATTATCAAGATATCCGTACATTGTTCATATGCAACACTTGAAGACGCTTGTCAACACTTGCCAGGTAAGATGTGAATATTATATTTGTAAGTAGATTTTCTTAAACGATACTTCAATGAATAACTTTTGTAAATATTATATTGCAGTTCTTTATATGTAACCAATTTTCCGATTAGGCACGCTAACAGAATATAGAATTAACCAATGCAGCGGAGTATCCAAGGACCGACGAATTTATATAAAATAATAATATTATTATCAGTTGTGCTGATAAGCGTATTCACCAATTTAACTGCTTTAAAGTTTAAACATCATGCTTCCCAACTCACAAAAAAGGTTCTTGAAAAATAACTTTGATTCTTCTTTTTTGTTGTTCAACAAATCTCATAATATATATTATGCCTCAATATTTTCTCTCCGTTTTTCCCAATTCGTTGATTTAAAATAATTTAAGAAAAAGATTTCAGCACAATCAAAATGAAAACTTCAACGTTTAAACTGTAAAAATGAAGTGGATAATTTATTGTGCTAATAAGCATCAGCCTTCGTAACATTCTTCAAATGTTTTGGTATTCGAAATGACCAGCTTCCCAATGTTTTGATTTTAACTATCCAAAACTAACCTAGATCCTATAGTGGAAATCTGTTTCACATCATAATTATTTTTATATTCGATTCTCAAACTCGAAAATCAATAGCAATCTCACTTTATAAGGAATCTATATACCAAGTTTCAAGATTATAGAATCTAGCCTACCTTTCAAGCAGTAGAACGTAGACGGACAACACGATTTCAATAAGGCCCTTTCGGGTTCTTAATAATTTAAGGAAAGCTTTTCTAGAAGAAGTTAGGGCAGATGGCGTGAGGCTAGATTATCGAACAGATGACCTGCTCGGAGCGAAGGAGCGACAAAAATGGAGCGATTGTAATTTGCGTATCACCTACCACCGCTGCGTTTTGCAACAAAACGGCTACGTATCTTGTGAGCCGACCCAATTAAAAATGAGAATTATCTTAAAAGAACCATTCTTTATAATGTATTTGAGAATGCCAGTAATGTATCAATTGAAGTAATAGAGCCTATAACAGTAGTAATAATAGGATATATTCAATTTATTTATAATTCTATATAAATATTTTTTCCAGTCTCTTGTAATTGGTGAATCAAGTTCATCAGTGATTGGCGGCGAAAGTTTGTCTTCAGCTACTAATGCACTTATGAGCCAAGTGCCACCACCACCTTTTCCCTCCACTGTTGTTCGGCTTATAGCTCTTCAAATTTTGGCAGTTGGAGTAAGTAGTCTTTAATTTTCAATTTTCCATTTTAGTGGTCATGTAAAAATAAAAATTTCACAAATAGTGACACAAATTTTTGCATGACATAGCGTATGATGTCTGATGAATTATATAGATATGACTGATCTGTTGTAATATTTATCTCTCAGTTTATCCTAGCTTTGTTACAGCTATAAGGTTATTTGGACCTAGAGTAAATATCATTTAATAATATATATTGTAAACATTTATATTGTAACTATGGTAATGAGAGTAACACTAGTGAAGATTTTTGGCTTATAAATGTCAAAATTCCAAATTATATCATCTTTTTTCGGACTGTGATAGAGTTTGTTTGAAATAAAAAATAATATTCTTTATCTGCAAAAGACTTGTGAATTATTGTGCTTCAAGGTGAAATTTCAAGTGGAACAGCGACCTAACCTAAGATTTGGATCCTATACTTTAAAATTTTGTGAAAAGCAGTTTTGGACAATAGCCTGTTGTATTCACATTTTTATTGTATGCTAGTTAAATGAATAAATAAATATTCCATAGGTCGTGTTTTATAATATGTTGATTGTTTATCATTCGTTCATCCAGATAAGAGTAAAGTTGAATAATAAATTATTGTTCTGTATTTAGTTGATAGATTCACTTGGCAAGACTTTTTTCTTCCTTATAATACAACTATTTATTCTTCCTACAATAATAAAACAGCATGATATTTGTTTCTATGTTGATAGATATTAATCCTTCAACTTCTAAATGTTTTATTTCAACCACTTTACCATGATTTTCTTATAATAACAATGTTATAATATTATTTATTCTAGGAGTCTTATACTTTGGAGCATGTCTGTGGCGGATCTTCAGTTCTTCCGACTCAAGAAAAGACTGAAAGCTTACTCATGAATTTATTAATGCCTCTTTGTCTGAGAGTTGGAAGTGGTCGAAAAGGTATCAATGATTTCCATCCATCTTAATATTTTTCTTATTATCGTATTAATATTCATTTTTTATTTTATTGACAAACCGAACTTCAAATCGTTTTACTGGTTGGGTTGCACACTACAACCACAATAAGTCATACGGAAGGAATAACAAATTATGAAATATTGATTGAGGGTACGTTGGCCGGTTGGTCATTCAATTTATTTTTAATTACTTTTATTTTACGAACAAATAATGAAGACACTAAAATCATGGACTTTGGAGGTCTCTAAGGATGAGCAGAAATACTCTGTGAATTTTACAACTTCTCACATGGGGAAAAATAACTAAAAATAAAAATATAGTCAACTACTATACCATGAAACTCTTTGATTTTAGTTCAGCTGATATTGTTACTATTTTAATCCCTCATTTATAATAACTTGATATTGATAGGCCTTTTTACCATGCAAGAATATGTAACTTATGTAAACTTTTTTTATAAATTGGATCATGTTCTCACAGATATCCACTGCATGCGTGAGGCTGATGTGCGGTTCACTTTGAGCGTGGTTCTTCATGCGATGTATCCTCCCACAAGTAAAGCAGCACAAAGTTTAAAGATTGGGTCTGAACTAAGAACTGGGTCGTTTTCTGGAGCACGTGATGCTAAAGCGAATGTTGTTATTCCAAAGTCTCTGTATCAGGTCGCATTCCTAGGTATGATTTTCAATCCTTCAATTCTTGATAATATTATCAACAATAGAATAATTTAACTTAGTAATTTAGATTAGAATAAAAAAGCTTATTAGTTTCATACTAGGTGTTAGACAAAGATTTTATAGATAACGGAAATATTTTTTACAATTTTAGAATACTGTATCTAGTAAGGGTCTACTTTCCCAATAAATAGGCTTCTGTTTTTAAGCTTGAAAACATTTCATTCTATTTCCTGAGTATCTAATAAATCCATAGTAGACTTGTCCCTATCTGAATCCTTCAACTGTTTTACAGTTAACTGTGGTCTTGGACGTTATTAATGCAATCATCGTTGACTCTTAAATTTTCAGATGTTAAATGATAATAAATAATAAACTGTTTCTTTTCTACTTATAATGATTATTTTAGTGCCTATTAAAAATCAATGGCAAACTGAGAAATGTCTGCCATCTAACCTATTGGTATACCTGCCATCTATTGGTAGTGATGGTAGACGTTATTGATAATATAGCTTATTTAAATTGCAAAGTGGCTTTTATAAATTCCCAAATTTTATTTTAAAACATTGTCATGTTAATAATTTTTTTTTTTTTTTTTTTTTGAGGATGAAGCCCACATAGGTCTGAGACCTGTGCGTGGGTAATGGTTGGATGATGGTGATTGATGAGTTGGACCTAAAGTTTAAGGTGGGTTCCGAACCACCGGGAAGTGATTTTACAGCAGAGAACAGTGTCTTTTTTGCTGGCCAATCTAATTCAATAATCATTATAATGTTCCAGCTCTCAAGGTGATGCTGATTTGTTTTGAAGATGAACTTGTCTCTGATTGGCCACGGATTGGTAGAACTGTTAGAGAACTATCAAAAGTAGCAGAAGCCCGTCCCATGTTTTGGAATTTCATCGACTTTATCGTATCGCAGCGATGTCCTCTATTTGTTATTCTTCAGTCTTTTATCAGGCAAAAGGTGAGTCTGACAGGTTATTTTTGTAACAAATAAGAGAGAAATCAGATAAAAGCAAGCAGCAAAGGTAAACGTTGATAGTGTTATTCACTTCTGGACAGCCCACTGCCACAAAATATTTCCCGAAAAGTTTTTGTTGTTTGCTTCAGTGACTTACAGAGCATGACTTACTCCTGGACCATTTTCATCGTATAAAAATTATTTTTGTTGTCCTGTGTGTGGAGCTGAGAACATGAATCTGTTGAATGAGTGTGAGGCGAACGATTGCCTCACAAATAATGAAACAGATCCACTTAGAGTCAGCAGATTGTAGGGGGCTGAAAGCCGAATAATGTTGAATCAGAAGGCTTGAATGTTGAAAAATCCAAGATATTTCAGGAATAACTACTTTACACTAAATACTGCCACCAAAAATTAGTAGGCCCTACCATATTTTGGATTTCACGTGCATGGCAGAATATATAGTCACTATTCTAATTTTCAGCAATCTTTTTATCAGTACAATGAAAAATTGGTAAGTGTAACTCATAATATATTATTATCATTATTATTATTATTATTATTATTATTATTATTATTATTAAAATGTTGAAACTATTTGGTGATTTCTATCCAGGAATAATTTTTAATGTTTCCAACATTACGTTGAAAATTTTGTCTAGAAAAATAGTTTTGCTAGTAATTGCTGATTTTAATAATTGACTCGATTTTTTCAGCTGAGCCAACCAGCACTTACTGACCAGGAAAGACATTATCACTTTGTTTTGAGAGAAAAATTGACTGGTCTGAGTCCTTCCATTCCAAAATGTAGAGGTGCCTTGTTGACAGAACTGATGCATCAAATGAAAACATTAAAAGCAGAATTGGAATTCCGTAGTGGTGAGTTTTCAAACCTTATCTCATAATATATAAGGTAAATTCAAGATTTCAATAGAATATTTTTGTCTATATGCATAGATGCAAATTAATCCTTGATTATAGAACAATCATTCCACTGCACTTTTAACCTTCTAGATCTAACTCGCAATTATTTTCTACTCACAAGTCTGAATCATGACAATAATCCACAGAAAATACTATCAGCTATTTAAGTTATACAAATCATATAACTGTGAACATTAGTTTCTTGTCAAAGCTTGTATGCTAAAATATTCTAGCAAAAATGTTTCGCGCACGTGAAGACATGATACTGCATTTTGAATAGCCTGACCTTATTATAGAATCTTGGAATCACGATGTTTCAAGCATTTTTAAGAGCATTTAGGATTAAATTTGTGCGAATGTTGAAATTATATGGATGGTCATAAAGATTTGTGGTACAAAATTTTAGGTTTTCCAATATACTGTATGCTATATAATAATGTACTGAACTTAGTCCTTGAAAATATGAACTATTCTGTTGAACAACATAATTATTAAAATGTTTAGCACATTAGCCTAATCAATACATTTGTGGACGATGACAGAGAATTTGATATGAAGAAAACATTTGAAAGAATCTTGTCATTTTGAATTCGATTTTTGATATTTTTTTTAATATTTCACTTTCACAATAGACTACAATATTTTCCAATGAACTGATCAAGCACTTTTGTTTTTCATCAATTATTTATAATCATTCTCTTCAGTTGTGGTTAAAACAATTTGATGAACAAATTTATATCTTCAAGATTGTAACTAGGTTCCAAAGTTTGATGTAGACTAAAATTCATTGGATTTCAACATCAAATGCTGACAAATGCTATAAAAACAACATTAGTTGACACAGCTTTTTGGCTAGTAGACTACCGGTACGGTAAAATTATGGACAAAAATGTTCCAGTTCCGTGTGATGCTGTACTACAAAGCCGATCAACACAGTCATCTGCTAGCCAGACTAGAGAACCAAGTTTGAAGAGCAGTATTCCCTCATTTCGCAAACGACGTTCTGTCTAACCGTGGTTTGTCTCAATCACACTTGCATCAGCATGTATTTGGACCTAGCATTCACTAACATCTAGCAGAGAACTATATGTTATCCACAATTGAATGCTGTAATCAGCGAACTGTTTTTTACTTTTGTAGTGGAGCATTGCCCTTCTGAGGAGACAAACCCTCTTTCCACTAGTGTTATTGTGGTAAATCAGATGTTTGGAACGGTTTGATAACCCAAATTTTTGCAAGCACTCGCATCCAAAAATGAACCTTGCAATATTTTTGTGAAGTTTACCATGATTGCTTCCACCTCTAAAATCTCTGGACCTAATGAACGCCAACATTTGTCACCTTATATTATTTTTTCCAATCATCAAATTCTCATCTACCCCATACTTTATTTTGTAAAATTGGTTGTGCTGAGCCAAGGAACGCGCTTGGCACTGGTGGAGTCAGAACAGCTGACTCCTTTCCTGAACCCTACAGTCCAACTCAGCCTGGGTACTGAGGAGAGCCGTGGTCTGGGGAAGCGGCCTCTGGTCCTGCGGACTCGCTCACGACCCTCCTTGAGGTGCTCAAGGAGACCCGGCGGGATCCTACACCAACCGGTCTCACCGTTGCCGACGACGCCAACCAAGGCCGCAGTACGATGCCCTACCTGGGCAATCAGGAGGCTGATTCTGCCTCCCTGGACAGCACTCCTAGCGCCAGCTGGTAGCTGCGATACCTCCAATCCACGGCAAACGAGCCTTCGCCTCAAGCGGCAAATACTTGGCTACTAGCCATTCTAGCCCTTTTTCAAGGCTCCTCAACAAAACTCAACCTGGCCCTTTTTCAGGGCCGCTAAGAGTATTTTCATGACCGTGTGTGTACCTTGTGCCCCGGTCCTCTGAACACTCTTGTCTTGTTTTCCTCTCCATGCTCTATGCAACCCAACGGCACTGCTTTTCAGAGCCACTTCAGTTACTATGTAACTATGACGCCCAGCTCTACCGACTAGCCGGTCTCTCCATCAATATGAGCTGGTTCTTAACAACCTGCCATCAACCTACGATTAATGAGATTTTTACTAAAAAAAAAGGAATCTCAATAACTCCTTGTCGACTAATTTTACCACTATCCAAAGTGTGAAAATTGAATATAGAATACCTGAAAATAAATAAGTTATTCTGTAATTAGCGTAAAAATTAATAAAAACTTTTCTTATTTTTGTTGTCAATTTTGCTATGAAAATTTGTTGAGGTTAAGGACGGACGAGGCTTCCAGATTTGCTTCTTTCTATACAAACTGCGCAATAAATCAATAAATTGCTCTGCAGCTTTACTCTATTATTCTTCTTATCAACGATGGGGTTCTAAAAATTTAGAGGAGTTTCTTCAAAGCAGCTTAGTCTTTACTTTCAAAGTTTTTACCCATGTGTGACATCTGATTTTATTTTCTCTAACTTGTAAATGAATGTCCAGAGGAGTGGTTTGTTTTCCTTGTACAAATTCCTCAATGTTTTTCGTTCTTCTCTTGACTGTAGCCCAAATATTATTCCTTTTTGCTTGGTGTGTTGGAATCTTAGATCTTCAAACTGTTGCAAAATTTAATAAAAAAAAACGAGACAAAAATCCTGATCAAGTGCAAATCTTGCTATCTCCATGCAGATTTTTTCATTGATTTTTTAAGAGAAATTTCTTTTTTCCATAGCAAGTGCATGTTCCCCCTTCCACACGAAACCTTATTCGCCATTTGTAATGAATTGATCCAATTATTCCATGGGTCTGTTGCAGAGCAATTTACAAATTAGATGTTCATTCTATAAGTACGGTACTAATGCTAAAGGTATGCTTGTAAATTGAATTATGCACAAGCTCTAAATATAAATTTTGATGTAAACATGCCATGACCTTCACTAGAACATGAAGAGAAAAGTAGGCTAGAGAAGCCCACCCAATTAGGTAGTATGTTCCCAAATTGTTGGAATTCCTCATCATTAATAAATACTTCATAGAGACCTTTTTTGCTATTTTTTTACCGGGAGACTTATTGAACTCGGTGTGGAGAAACACCGTACACCTTGAGATATATTGATCAGGCGGTAGGTTATATTGTAAAAAAGGATTATATTAAGTGAAATCGTCAAATTATCAATGATATTGTTATAATAGAGTAAGGGTATCATTTTAAATGAGATTAATATATTTTTAATTATTCATCTTTCAATATTGAATATATTTAGTTTCAACATTATAAGTTTGTCCCAAATAATTTGCAGTTGCAGGCTCATATAATTTTCAATCAGTGAATACTGAGCTGATATACATTTTTATTTTCCTTCCTTCATGCCAAACTATAAAAATCAATGAACTTGTCCGAAAAGCTCTAGCTATGATGAATATTTCATAATTATTAACCTCATGAAATCTTGAGATTTTCATTTTTGTTTTAATAGACATATAAGGATAGTATATTTTTATTGTTTTAACATCGTATGGAGAAACACTGTTGCTTTTCTCTTGGTAGTAAAAAGGTTACTTTTAATCGGTTACACTTCTCTTTAAACTTCAACAATCGATTGCTAAGCATGTTCTGATCGAATATCCTCTCTCCCTAAGATGTCATATTTTTTCAATATTGTTACTTATGGCCAAAAGCTAATACATGGTCCAAGTTCTAATGTTCAAGAATAAATAGGCCATTGACAACGCACAATTGTAAATATAAATACCATTTCTTCATTTTTATCCTGTGTTTGATTGCTGCTTTTCACTGACACTCTGCATGTTCTATTTATTCAAGTAGGCTATCTCTAAAATATAATAAAGGGCTAGTTAGAAAAGCTGGAATTGAGATTCTGCATCCTTTTACTGAGTATTTCTTTTTCACTCAGCATTATAATTTCCCACCAATTATAAAACTATTCAAATTAGTTCTTACTCAACATTACAGTCATATGTTAGCACAGCCAAGGTGCATCTCAATAGTAGACACATGGATGAATTTCAATTCTCCAAGCTCTTTATGAAAAAATAAGGGAATTTACAAGCAAAATTTTTTGTTTGTTTTCATTTGTGAGATGTACAATAACTTTATACTACCCGTGATGAAATCATGATTGATCTGTCAATTCGTGTGGTGTTTCCCATTTAATGTAATCAATACAGAATGATATTATGCGAACTGGGTTTTCCAATGTAAATCAACAGCATGTTTCAGGTAATCTTTATTCATGGTGTTGGTTGGAATACTATACAGTATTAGACCTAATTGTCTATTGTGTTATCAAATCTTGAATAGATATTTCACCTCTTATTCTTGAATTAAAAAGAAAACTACATTGAAATTGAAATTTGCTGTACATTTATCATTTAAATCCTCCCAAAATTACGTAGGATAAACTAAATTTTTGGATGCACGATGACAGCTTGGAAAATAGTAATGCTGGTGTTTGTGATAAAGCTCTTCAGAACCTTAATTCATTACAAATTACCAATTTAAGTGAATAGAAACAAACCACTCAAAAATACAGTGTCAGTTTTAATATTATATATAGTCTTACACTGAAACTCATAACAGGAAAAACTCCGAATTGACTCGAAATAAAATATTTATACAGGGTGTCCCACGAGTAACCCAACAAACTTCTAAGGTGGTTTCCTCCCATCGAAATAATGAAGAAAGTTTTTATAAACATATGTCCGGTTCAATAATTCTTCATTGGAATTAACTGGTTCTAAGTATACAAGTTGCTTCGAATGACCCCACAGGTAATAATCCAATGGATTTAAATCGGGGGACTTAAGAGGCCAGTTAGCTGGTCCACCTCGACCAATCCATATGCCTGGAAAACTTATCTGCAAGAGCTCACTGTGTTGATTTAATAAAATATTAATTTTTTAAACTTTGTGTTTGTTTATTATTGGCCTATTTTACATCATTCTCTTCAGAATTAAACTCACTACAAGTTTTGTTTATAAAAATTCCGTGTTTATTACCCATTTAACGAAGTTAATGTATATTAAATCTAAGCGAAGCTTGTTTTTCGAGACCGAATTTTGTGTATTTTATGTGATATCTCAGATATGGATATGGGATATTCAATAAATGTAACACCTAACTTAACGCCATAAAAAATAAGTTTGGCTTTATTTCCCAGAAAATCGGGCGAATTCTTTCGCTAGCCGTAACTCGCTAACAAAGCATTTCAGGACATATGTTTATATGAACTTTTTGATGGGAGGAAACCACCTTAGTAGTTTGTCAGGTTACTCGTGAGACACTCTGTATATATATAGGCAATTAACAACAATTTATTGTAATCTGTTGTTCATTTCATTTTTTTTTCTAGAAAATAAATCATAAGAATAAATTGATTAGGTGGATAGAATAGTATTGTTCTAAATGGAGTACAGAGTATTATTAATAGTATTGTTGTATTATTGACTGATGCAGAACAGCTACAGTATCATATGATTACTATCGTTATGATTTGTTTACAGATGAACAAAGCAGTTCTAAAAAGCCGTCGAACGACCCAGAACCTCCACCCATGCATCCAAGGCACCATCGTCCGTCACTAATAGACCTACTCACTGGTGGCACCAATTTACAAAGCGCACTACAATCTGCAGCTGCACAACATAGAGGTTGGAAATTTATACAATTAGCTAGAGAATCTTGTAGGTGCTCAATTAAAAGCTTTAAGCCTGATTAGTTGAGTAAAAAGCTTAATAGGACTATTGTGTCATTTCAAAAAGGAGAATGTCTTGTTGAAAAATATTGAATGTAGTGATTTAAGACGTCATTTTGATTCCTTTAGAACTTTGATGATTATTTGTCCTAGAAAATAGAATATTAGCGGAAATAAGAAATACCATTTCTCTTCAATACTGTGATTGTAGAGTATAATCCGTGTATTTCCTCTTCACGTTAATTATTAACACTTCAATGAATTCTTGAACTTTTCAAGAGTACTCTCTGGCATTTTCTTTCAACTTGGAAAACTCTATCGATCAATAATTGATAATGGAAATAAGATGAGATTTGGTAGGTAGCTTTTGCGTACAGTTACACTAATAATATTGCAATCTGGAAATTTATTTTTTGTGTTATTCATTTCTGCGTGCATAATAGTATCTCATATTATTTATGGATTATTGTTTAAGAAGAGTTCTAAAACTATTAGATGCACTCAAATTATCAATTACAATTTTTAATATGTTCTATAAATTGAAATTCTATTATTTAGATCAACATTAGTGTGTTTTGATGTCATATTCAATTTTAGTAACTTTCATCTTGTAAATTCATTCAATTTATCCTAATTTTGCATGTATAACGAAGATAATAGTCCATTTGTTATGGTAGTATCACAAAATTCATAATGTATAAAAATTGTTGTACATAGTAAGAATTCAACAAGAAAAATTATTTATTCTATTGATGACAACTATTTAATACTATTTTATACACATATAGCCTCCTTTATGACAACACATTTCAGTCCCACCAGTGCGTACATACTCCCTACAATTTAACTTGATTTCAAGTTGAGAATCGATATTATTGAATTTAGGGTGCTTGAACAGTGGAGTATCCAAAACTCAATGATACTCACCATTGCAAAATAAAACATATGTATGACAGATTGGAACCGCGTGAATACGTCACAGGATGTTTTTGGTTTTGCAATGGTGATTACCCTAGAGTGCTCAACTGCAGAAGCACATTGAAATGCTATTTTCAAATGTTTTTCTGTGTGAATCCAGCATACCATTCCCTATTATGTTTTTCATTTTGCGATAGTGATAATTCTCGATGCTCCACAATGCAAACATCATAAATACTATTTTAAATTATTTTAAAAATCATTTTTATAATGAATTATTCTTCAATAATCTCTATAATCGTTTTTGTTAGTAGATCATATATTATTTGTTTATTAGTCACATATTGGTAAATGAAAAATTATATTTTCCAAGTTCAAATGCTTTATTTTTTAATGGTCATTTCTGTGTCTAGACTAGTCCCCGATGTATGTTGAATAATTTTGATTTGTTTGCAATCAACAATGAATTTTCTACGTTTGAGGACAACCACACGTGGAAGATGTGTCCAGGCAACATTCAGTGATTGGCTGTGCTTTCTTTTCTGTTGCGTAGAATCAGTATCTAGCTCTCCGGGGCCAGTAACATGCAGCGCTGCAGGAAGCTGTAGTCAGGATTCCTCTCAACACAGTATTGCGTCTAACGGACAGGGAAAAGTAACATGTAATTCAAGTTTTACAACAATATGTGTTCAATGTTTTAGTTGTCTGCAGGGTGGCCACCCAATCTAAATTCAATATTTTGTTGGAAAAAGAATCACCTGAAGCACAAAACCCGTAAATGGTATTAGAAGGCAATTTAGTTGCTAAACCCTTTCAATATGATTGAAATTCACAAGCAATGTTCCATTAAGGCAGTGCTAAGGGTTTAATCATATTTTTTTCAAAGTTTATTGTATTGGATGCTCTTAGGGTATTGAAAAATCTTATCTATTTTGGCGAGAAATCATTTATTCTTCATTTGTTTTATGAAATATGGAGGCACAAATTAAAAATTTCTCGGTTTTTTGGGCAATTTATTTCCTCTACGAGTTTCTAGAACATTTTATAATGTTCATACGTTAAACACATCTTTGGGAATAAAATTTCATATTTTTATTTCATTTTTTTTAAACATTATTGAAAGTCTTGAAAATGTTTGTGTTTTTCAAGCATTTATTTTGAAAATAAATTTTTATTGCATTAAGCATTTATTTTCAATTTTAGAAATAAAAATATGTTGCTCTATTCCCTTGGGTGTGTGTTACAGTTATAATATTATAAAATGGTCAAGATCACTCGTAGGGGAAATGATTTGCCCCCAAAAATTGAGCCCCCATTTTTTACAAAATAGTTGATGGAAAAATGATTTCTTACGGCAATAGATAACATTTAAATAATAGCATCCAATACAAGCTTTGGAAAGAATGATGACCATAACCCTAGCACATAGCCTCAACGTTCACAGTATATATCTGCGTTTGCCTCTTTTTTTTTGGTCGCTAATTACCCAAGCACAACACTGTGAGGTATATTGCATTTTTCACATGTAGTGTTCCAAAAACAACAATTTCAACCTGATCAAAAAGTTCTTGATTTTTCCGTCTTTTCTCTTCCATGTAGTTCACGGTTAGGTGTAGCTTCACAATTCAGTCAACCATTCTTGCTTCCAAGAAATCTTGAAAATCTGGCGTAGTTATAAATGAATCCCTTCTATTTTCTCCACAACAAGTATCATCACTCCAATTTCAGCATCTTAATCTTATGTAAACTGTCCATAGTAAAATTGTATTCTGGCAATAAATTAGCTGTGCATGCTGGTATGTACCTGCAACTTTTGTGGGGAATGTAGATAACCTATAAAGTTTTCCTCGCTTGTGTAGTAGCTCTCCAATGGAACACCTTACAGGAGAGGTCTGGAGAAAGCAAAAACCAGCTTATAGGCTGTATCCATCATGCATATTTTCCTTTTTTAGAACTTATTGTGCATTTGTGTAACTTAGTTTATTGCATATAGCAAACATATTCATTGCCAAATTTTTACTCTTACATTTATAAAATATTATGTAGCTTACTTGTTGACTGAATGGCTTCTTATTCTATTAATATTTTTCAAATGCATAATGTTGAAGCATTCAAATTTTGTATGTTGATGGTTGAGTGAGAAGATTCATTTTGTTATTTTTAGAGTGAAGGTTTTCATCAAATCTTAAATTTTTAGTCTGAGTTAACCTCTATGTTTTTGGACAATGTAAATACTCAAAATTTGTGAACGGAGCAGTTTTGGACTTCAGTCTGTTGCACCTTCACACTCGCTGTAAATTTGTCACAATAAATAAATAATTATAATAAATAAATGTTTAAATTTTTATTCTCAATCACTCAGCGAAATAACTTCCTGCTGTGATTTTTAAATACTGTGATTTTATTGAGCATCATACTATCTTGTTCTATCATAATAACTCAATTTCATTATCATCATTACCTATAAATTCTTCAACAGATACTGTGTTGGATACAGTAATTAAGCCTATAGATTCGTTAATTCGAATGTTTTAGCTATTGAGAGAATTCCAAATTTTGGCATACAAAAATTTATGTTTTGAATGTGGCCACCTTGCATTTAGAAACCTGTCCTTAGAAAAATTTGCCAGTCTGTCTGCCTGATTGTTTTTAGGTAAAACTTCTATTAGAATTATCCACCTTAGTTGAAAAATTAGGTTTACAGGTCATTTATGCTGTATGTTATCCTTATGTTGATCTGTGAAAATTTCTTTTCTGTTTCACCTCATTTGATTTTGAATTAGTTGTACAGAACAACTTCAAATAACCGCTATATTATCCATCATAGTTTTGGAACTATTAGAATATCCCTTTTGAAGAAAACTTGGTGTAGTTCTACGAGTATTCTAACTCCATTATTAGAAAATGCAGTTAGAATAATTTTTTCTCACTTATTTTCCCCGGTATCACAACAAGCAATAACTCCTAATTAAATCTATATTAACACAGATTTATTCAACTCAGTAAGTCAATCTTCAATCGTTGACCACTTGATTAGTAGCCTTCTGGATTGATGAATACGCCTCACATTCCTTCTTTCTCCACCTAGTTGCTGCGTAGTTCCCGTAAATCTTCTTACACCCACTTGAGCTTGGTTCACTTTGTAATCTGCCATTCTAATGATCGGATGATAATTATACTTTATGGTATTTTCTATGTGATGTAAACAATGAATAGGCAATTCTTCTATTTCCATCTGACTTAGATTATCCATCTTCTACTTTCACCTTATCCCACGTCAAGTGGGGTTGGTGAGGAGTGAATCCCATTTGGAATTGGCATTGGTGGTGTTTATGGTCGAATGCCTTTCCTAACTCCAACCTTAGCCAACAAGTTTAATTTCAATATATGGACCACTCAGATTATCCATATTTCATGAAATAAACATAAACTATACGACACCTAAAATATACACCTATATATTAGTGGAAACAAGATGGATCTTCAACATCATATAACGACACTCTCTTAGTTCTTGTTGAACTCAGATTTGTAAAACTAATTATATTAATGGAAGAAGCCTACAACAAAATTAAGAATTATAAAAAATGCTGAAATGTTTCTTAAAAGATAATGAGCAGTATCTCAATGTACTTCTTATAATAACATCTGGAAATATGACTGTCATCATTTAATTTTTAAAATTTCAGCAAGTCTTTAAATTCTTCTTCTGATACTCGATCTTATCCTTATTATTAACACGATATTAATTTCTTGGCTTCCAAAAAATGGTAGTTTAACCTCTAATATTACAGTAGTATTATAAGTTAATACTCATTTATTTACAATCAATCAATAAAAAGGAAATAACAAATTGTGGGGGTTCCATGGCTTATGCCACTGTGTTTTATTGAAGACAAATGATATTAGAATTGAGAGCATTAATAATTATTGTAGACTATATGTGACTTTTTTGTTCATTGAGTTCAAATACTGCTACAGAAAACTTACATATTAAACTACAGAAATTTGTCTTTGTATCTATAATTTTACTCAGTTGTCACTAACTAGAAATAAAAATCAATCACAGAATTTGCGTGATCCTAATCGAATTGAATTGTTGAGTTTAACTGTACTCATTTACTCAATACATTGTGTCACCCTGGAATCATTGGCAATGTATTGTGTCACCCTACTTATATTATGTTTTTTGTTCTTAAAATAATTTATCTAATATTATCCATTGGATCTTATTATTTAGGTTGATAAAATAATAGATCTGTGTCCCTAAATGACTTGCTAATTTCGTAGCCTCCTTTTCATCAAAATAAGAAACGTTTGGATGTATATTGATCATGAGAATAATAAATAGGGTACCTGAACCATATAATCGAATTTATTTTGTTTTTATGTTTTAGCTGAACATCTCAGTCCAACTGATGACAGTACAGGTGAACATGGATCAAAGCCAAATAAGCCCAGATTACAGCGTTCAAAAGCTCAGAGCCGTAAGACATTCCGTCTTCGCAAGAGTAGAATTGAGGTGAATAACTCGAATTGCATGCTTATTATCAGTAATTAACTAAATAAATTATATGAATTACACTCGCAGTTAATTACTCAATTGAGGTAATTTTTAAAATGAAATTTAACAAAATCAGTTACAATTTTTTCCAGTGTTTATTTTTGTCAATTTCAGACTCTACCACCTAGTTTATATTTCACCTGGTTTTTATTCTTTCATCAATTATTTTTTTATTATTTGAGTTAGCACCAGTCCTAGTCAGAAGCTAATAAGCTATGTTGTAGATCAGCATTCCTGATATACTATTGAGCATTTACTATTTGAAATGAAATGAAATAAATTTTATTCATCCACAACAATTTACAATAAACAGAAAAACAGTCTCTTATCACAATGAAAAAGATCTATATACCAGATAGATAACACATAAAACTCTGCTATATAAAAAAAACACGCTACATAATACATAAAAAAAACACACTAAAAATCGTAATAAGGACAAGATTCTTTTCCTTAGATGAATAAAAGAAAAACATCCCGAGGCCTAGCCTGTGTGGGATGGTATGCAAATTCTTACTTAAAGTAGAGAACTAGATATAGATGGTGCGACCGACCGGTCATTTATTAATACATAATTATAGGGTTGCTAGACATACAAGGAATCAAATTAGACTTCAAACATTTAAGAAGGTATACAATAATGTTATTAATGCATAATAATAGGATTACTAGACAACGTCCAAATCGGATTGGACTTCAAACAATTAATAAGGTAAATGAATGAATATAGGGTATTTGCAATAAGGTATTGAATGAATTAATAATATACAATGAATAAGGTTCACATAATACATTGATCCTCTACGTGAAAAAGCCATAATGAAGTAGAAGTTTTTCAACTTTGGTGAAGCTTCTCTATCAGTTTCTTTTTTTAAATCAAATTAGGGATGCAAAAAAAGTATTTACATCGTCTAGCTCGATAAGGTACTCCTTCACTGTTTTGAGGAAAATATATTTCTTAGAAATAGATCTAATATAAACCGGTAATAAATTATAAAATTTTGGAGCCAAAAAAGTATAAAACTTTTTAAACAACGTTAAATTTGGTTTTGGAATATTCACATACAATCTATTTCTTAAAACATAATGTAGTCCAGGTCTTTCACACCTTCGTTCTGTACTGGCTCTGTCGAAAAAAATCTTCAATACCTTATAAATATATAAATTTTGGAATGGCAGTATTCTCATTACTCTAAACAATGGACGAGTGTGTTCTAAATATCCTGCATTACAAGAAATACGGATAAAGGACTTTTGTAGTATAACTATTGGTTTTACTGTTGTATAATATGCTCCTCCCCAAATGGATAATCCATACTGGAGTTTGGAGTCGACAAAAGCAAAATACAACACCCTCATTACATCAGGGGGGCATATAGATTTGAGCATATAAAATATTCTTGTTCATTTCATCATCTTTTTTTTAATATAAGTTACGTAACATGTGGCTTCCAAGTAAGATTACTGTCCAACATTAGTCCTAAATATTTTGTTTCTTCAACTTGCTCAATCGTAGGGCAATCACAGTTAGTGGTTATACATGAGATTTCGTGATATTTCAAAGGGGAGCTGAATGAATATCTCTTTCTTGCATTGAAAATAACATATTTCGACTTTGGACTCATTATCATCCAATTTATTGTGAACCATCCTTTTAGTAAACTGATATCTGATTGCATTTTATTATTTAATTCATCTAGAGATTTGGCTTTATAAAATAAGGCCGTGTCATCGGCAAACGATGATAATTCTCCCTCGAACTTTCCATTGCATAAATTATTTATGTATATCAAAAATAGAGGCCCAGAAAGGACTGAACCTTGTGGAATACCATGTGACACAATTGTAGAATTACTCAATTCTGTTCCTACTCTTGTCCGTTGTGAACGGTTGGACAGGTAAGAAGCAAACCACTGGAGAGCTACACCTCTAATTCCTGCACTATTCAATCTATGCAGCAGTATCACATGATCAACTGTGTCGAATGCTTTCATTACATCAATAAAAAGCCCTGCACAAATAAACCCTTCATTCAAGCCATTGTAAATTTTATCTAAAAAGTATAATAAGGCATCTTCAGTATTCATCTTACTTCTAAACCCATATTGTTTATTACTATAGAATGAATTTTTATTGAGAAAATCAACTAAACGACTTTTCATTATTTTTTCGTAAATTTTGGAAAATATCGAGGGTAATGCAATTGGCCTATAATTAGAGGGGTCGAGTTTATCCAATTTTGTACAGGGGTATTATTATAGCTTGTTTCAAGTCCTGTGGAAATTCTCCTGATGCCATGCTAAAATTTATCAAATACACTAGTATATCCAGAATTTTTTCAGATATATATTTAATGAGGACTGGAGTTATATTGTCAAAGCCTGGCGATTTTCTGTTGCTGAGAGAATTTATTACGGTTGACAATTCAACTCTATTGGTTGGAAATAAGAAAATAGAGTTCAGATTGCAGTTATCATCGAACTTATTATTGGTAGTATCATCATTTCGCAGGATAGAATCTCCCTCTCTATGAATTTTACTTCTAAGATCTTTAGCAATTTCAGAAAAAAGTCATTAAATATGTTGGCTACTTTATCTTCAGCTGATTCTGTCAAATTATCCTTATTCTTAAGACTGATCTTACTATTGCCATTTTTTGATGTTTTTCCAATTATATTCTTCACTACATCCCATTGCTTTCTCGGATTACTATCAGTACTTGCGAACTTATTTCTATAATAAATTTCCTTACACATCTGTATTTCATAGGTTAAAGACGTTTTTACGCGATTATAGGTTTGTTTCAAACCTTCATCATTTGGGTATTTTTTGCATTCTTTATATAGGGCATTTTTTTCTACGACTTTTTTAAGCAAATCATTGTGCATCCATGGTTTCAGTTTTTTTGTTTTATTAATATTATTATTGTAATGGGTTTGTTGGGAATAATTCCCTATCAACAACTTAAGCATACTGAAAAAAATTCTGAAAGCTAACGATGCCGACGGTGCTGTGTATACCGGGGACCAATCGCATTTATCCAGAGCGGAATTCAATGCACGGTAATCTATTTTTGTTGCGTGATTGACTATTTTTTCAAACACTGGATGCCCACATTTTACATGAGAAATTACCATGCAGTGGTCGGTTATTTGAGAATCGCACACCTTATTATCATAAGTCATACTAGTTGAATTAACGCTACATCTAAACAATGCATGATCTATAATTGATGCTGAGTCTTGAGTAATTCTAGTGGGCTCATTAATAGTACATTCTAAACCGTGACTTGCTATCAGAATTTTATAATTGTCAGCAACACTATCATTCCTCAAAAGATTTATGTTCATATCGCTCATTTGTTCATATTTTCCTCAGTACTTTGTTTTGAAAACGTTCGTACTGCTACTGAAAGGTCATTCTATTCTAATTTTAATAAGTAGAGACATTACCAAACTTACATAATACTTAGGTTTGATTACGTTGAAATTTACACTTTTTTATACTAAACATATAAGCACACTAACTTCACTTCATTAGTTCATGTGGTTTTATTCTGTTGAGCCTGTGGACCAGATCACAAACGTCAAGGAGCTGTATTGCCTCAATGTTGTCTTGTTAGTGGAGTCTCTTCATGCTTAGCCACAAACCTCTCTATCGCTGTAGTGACTGTCTCCACTTGAAGATCACGGAGAAGATCAGCATTCCTGATGTGCCATTGAGCATTTACTATTTTCATCAGTACTTTGTTTTGAAAACGTTGATTTATTTGTACATTAGATGGTTTGATACAGCCCCAAAGTTGAATACCATACGTCCATACAGGCTGTTTGTACAGTAGTTTGTTTCAGAAGCTGTTTGTACAGAAGAATTTTATTGTTTATTTACAGCTTGGATCCTCTTATCAGCAACCAATACATTTTTTCTGTGTTTGATTCCTAGTTATTCCCTTTTCTTCTCGACATCTTGACATGTGTTTTCCATTTGAGCTTGACATCCAGCGTCATACCCAAATATTTGGCAGTATTTGCATGAGGAATAACTTTTCATTAATGAAAACTGGAATATATTGTATTTTCTTGCTAGTGAAATTCACATGCACCGACGTTCTATCATTGAGTTTAATGAGCCAATGATTTGTCCATGAGTTCACTTCAATATCTGCTCTTTGTAGGGTTTCTGTAGACTCATCAGCTTTTTCTGCTACTGAAAGAATTGCAGTGTCATCTGCAAATGTAGCTACGGTTACCCCTTCTGGCTTTGGAATGTCACATGTATATAGTAGGTATAAAATAGGTCCTAGTACACTTCCTTGAGGTACCCAGCTTTAATTTGCCTTATGTGGAGTATTCATCATCTATCTTAACTCTTTAAAATATATTTTCTTCAAGTAAGACTTCAGTGACTATATTCTGATGGTAGAAACTGATCTAACACAAGCCTTCATGCCAAACTTTGTCAAAGGCTTGAGCTACATCTAAGGATAAAGTAGAACAAACTTTTTTCTTCCAAACTTCTTTCTATTACATCTGTAAGTCTGTGCACTTGATTAATTGTTGATTGTTTGCTGCGAAATCCAAACTGAGTTAAAGGTATAAGCTGTTGATCTTGCAGAATTAGTTTCAGTCTTTCTAATAGTATTCTTACAAAAAGTTTTGATAGTATTGGCACAAGAGATATTGGTCTATAGGATGTTACTTTATTCAGAGGTTTTCCTGAGTTTGGAATCATTATAACTTCAGCTACTTTCCATAGGCTTGGCACATATTTCAAGAGGAAGGCTGCATTGAATAAATTACACAATTTTTCAATTGCTTTTCTAGGAAGATATAATATTTCTCCTGTAATAAGGTCTTATCCTGGTCATTTCTCTTTCATCAATTGATATCAACATTCTCAGTTTCTTTTTTGCTGACGATGCCTACATGAGTCTTAGACTTGTGCGTGGGTAATGAGATGAATGATGACACCGAATATGCAAAGCTAAACTCCGTGACCGCAGCAGTAAGAGTCTTGTCAGAGATAACACCTCAACCAATCATACCATTTTTTCGGAGGATGGCTCTGAGACCTGTGCACGGGTAATGTGTTGGATGATGATTATGATGATGATGTTGATGATAATTAATGACTTGAGCCTACAGTTTTAGGTTCCACTGAACCACCGGGAAGTGATTATACAGCAGAGAATAGTCTTTTGCTGGCCAAACCAAATGGTCATCCGTACAGGAAGTACCAAAGCGCTAGTTACTTATCTGAATGAACAGACACCTGCAACGGCTTGTGGCAATCACTTGCCAACTGCATTGGATTGCAATTAGCCATCATAAATGATACCTATCGACTTCCCAATTCAGCTATTGCAATCACTTGTTTTACAGTCTCACGGCCATCACACTGGCTTCGGCGTCGCCAAGGATTCAGACAAAGACAAAGACGAAAGCAAATCAGCTAGCAGCACGCCGATGGTGCAGAGTCCAACCGTGGTGACGCCGCCAAACACTGTGATGACTGTCACCGCCACCAGTGCACCGATTCCGACACCACAGCCACCAGCCGGCCACCAGGCCAGAGCTGCCGCAGCCGTCGCTGTCAATAACCGGATGCCGCCTCAGCTGCGAACGGACACCTCCTGGGAGGAGGACAGCGCCCTCTCGCAAACCTCAAGCACATCTGGGTACTGCCACTCAGACACCAAGTATAGCATTTAATCTCTCTACTGTTTCTTTCTCTATCACTCTCCTATCTTTTTCTATTATTATCCTGTATCTTCTTTCTATACTGTACAGCTTACACATGCTTTTCAGCTTTCAGACTGTTTCAAAACTCATATTTTTAATAAATATAATTATTAATTTTTTATTGTAAATTCAACGACTTGCAGTCAATTTTAATTGTGAATAAATAATATTTCTACTCACTTTTGGCCAAAAGTTTTCGAGTCATGGAGACTAATCTTCAAGTCGTCCTAGATCACCGTGTCGTTTTTTTTTTTTTGTTAGAAGAATTGTGATTTTTGTATAATGTGATCAAAAAGTTTGTGTGATTTAAAATGTAATTGTTCATTGAGGATGTTTTGTTTATTGTGTGTGGTGTTTGTAAATATCAAATTGTTCCAAGGTGTTGAGTTCATTTCCTTTAGATTTAAAATGTAGAATGTGTAGGTTGGTTGGGATGTAATTAAAAGTGTGTCCAGTTTCAATGATATGGTTTGCAAAAGTCGATTAGGTTTTTGTATTAAAGGCTTGTAAATGTTCTTTGTAACGTTTGAATGCGCGGCCAGTTTGTCCTATGTAAAATTTATTACTATCAGAGCAGTTCAGTTTGTAGATCCCTGGGAGATCGTATTTGTTTTTGTTCAGTGTGGATTTTGGTGCAAGTGCATTTTTCATTTTTTTATAAAAAATGCATCACAATGACATGCATTTATCCACAATCAAACAGACTAGCAAAAATCTTCAAAAAAGCCGGCCATACTATAGCATTTAGAACACTCTCACCCAAAATCACACTGAACACAAACAAATACGATCTCCTAGGGATCTACAAACTGAACTGCTCTGATTGTAACAAATTTCACACAGGAAAAACAGGCCGCGCATTACAACAACGTTACAAAGAATATTTACAAGCCTTAAATACAAAAACCGAATCGACTTTTGCAAACCATATCATTGTAACTGGACTCACTTTTATGACATCACTACCAACCGACACATTCACATATAAAATCTAAAGGACATGAACTCAACACCTTGGAACAATTTGAAATTAACAAACATACCACACACAATAAACAAAACATCCTAAATGAACAATTACTTTTTAAATCACACAAACTTTTTGATCACATTATACAAAAACCACAACTCTTCTAACAAAAAAAACCGACACGTCGATCTAGGACGCCTTGAAGATTAGTCTGCTTGACTCAAAAACGTTTGGCCAAAAGTGAGAAGAAATATTATTTATTCACAATAAAATTAATATTAACAACGCAGATCGTTATGGAACAAGAAATGAAAGAAAATGTAATTACTCGGTTATTAATTTTATAAAGCTTTTATCAACAAATATATTTTTGTTTCTTTTTTCACCTTACATCCACGTCAAGTAGGGTAGGTGTGGAGTGAGTCTCATGTGGAATTGGCGTTGGTTTTTATGCCCTTCCTGACACCAAACCTTAGCCAACAAGCTGTAGGGGTCTTATCTAATACCAATCATGATGGGTACATCATTGGTGGCACAACATATTTATTTACAGTTCATTTTTTCGGACTTTTTAATGGCTATAATAGTAATGAATCTTTCATCCTGTATCCCTTATAGATTATCCTTTGTCCCGAAAAGGTTTTCACACCCATTTTTTTTTAATAAAGATTTCATATTTCAGATCCTTTATCATTCTTCAAAGGATATTATTCATTTAAATCGATTTGCTCGCTTTATAAAATTCCTTTTTGAAAGTTCACTGTTGACGTTGTGACTAATGTAGTAAACGATTCCTTCCTTTGTATGGTCTTTGTCTTTACATTTCAAATACCTTTGTCCTTATTGATCTTATCGATGTTTAATTTTTAACCTAGTCACCTACTGAATATCATTCTCCTTCCAACTCATTTCTTCTACAACCTCACCATATTTTCTTCCTCTTTATATCCTCTCTCCATATTATTTCCTGTTTCCCTTATTCCATTTCCATTGTTTTATCTTTACACATACATTCCTTCTGTGTGTTGCTGGTAGGGCATCATATTTTCATATAGAAGTACATTTTCAGTTTGAATTCAATTTTGTTCTATTACGATTGTTTATTTCAAGCTAAAATAGTGAGTACCCATTTTTATTGTACCAAAAAGAATAATTCAAACAAACTTTTGATTTGTAATTGAGTAGGTAATTATTTAAATATTAACAGCGAATTCTTTCGGTTCGTGGTTGTTTGTTGATTTAATTATAACCGTAAAATAAAGCTTCAAATATGTGGAATCAAGAATTGATACAGCTTAATAAACACGCTAACAAAGCTCAACTCTTCTTTATGACTTCTTCGGTAATAACACATCTTTTTCAGTACCTTGATATTTTTGTAATGGATGACTTTTGCTTGAAAACTGAATATTTTTCTAGAATCTTTTATCTCAGTCGAAGTCTATTTTTCAATCTTCATTGCAATCTGATTCTATTCTGAATCTGATCTTACTATAATTTCATTGCAACCGACTTCCTTTTTCAGGATTTTGAAACTTTTCCCTAAAATTAATTAATACCTGCCTTTAGTAAGAAAATACACCTATCATTTTGAGATTATTTTTCCTTGCTATCATCCTAAACTAAGTTTCTGGGTTGGCACTGTGATAGGACTGAAAGTGAGAGTTGTTCAAAACCATCCTAATAATGAATGTTGAGAATGATAACCGGTCAATAGGGAAAGCCAGCAACTTGATTGCATATTAACATACAGCGTTTGAATTATGTATTTTGAATTAAGGATTATTCGTTCTGCAATCACTGCTGTATTGTAATGAATCACACCGTAGTTATGAGTATTCCTAAATTGGTTTGGTAGAGCAACAAATTTGATGATAATAAGGTATTGCATAATTCTACACTTGTGATGGATAAGATTTTTCAAAACATCATGATTTCACAAGAGATCTTTGTAATTTATTCTTTCAAGAAAATTAGTATGGGAAAAATAACAGCTTTGTATATTCTCCAACTTGGTGATAAATTCATTAGAAAAATTGCTTGACATCGCAGTAGTGTAAGAATAAAGGATATTTCAAATCTTCCATTGCCTTTTCTTTTTTTTCTCCGTTAGTAAGAAATATTCTTAATTGAGAAGGCCTAAGGCAAAAGAAATAACAGTAAGAATATCATTAAAAACCCTTTAGAATATAGGTGATTATTATGAATAAGGGCTGAATTTCCATTATTAAATATATAATTTATTATGGAGTTCGATCTGCTGAATCATTTCAAATTAGGCTATCTACTGTATCGAAATGGGATAATGATTAGGCCTACCCAATGTGATTGATCTACCAGTCAGTATTTGAATGAGAATTCAATTGATAAGCTCAAGTTTCGTCAAAATACAGTCTTATTTAACGGCACTATACAACTAACTAGATGTAACTAGTATTAAAGATTAATAATTCAATTTATTCAATTCAATTTATTTCAAAAAACCAAAACACAAAAGAATGCAAATCATGACAATGACAGTACAATTATGCAACGCAAAAAAAAGAAGAAGCTATTTAGAGTACTTATCATAAATATACAATATTTAATTATTGTTGGAACGTTGCTATAAGTGAAAAAAAGATTTGTATGAAAAGGGACTTTTCCTCAACATAGAAAACACTTCGCTTAACTAAATTTAGGAAAAGCTTTCATCCTGTTCCCGCCATAAAAGGGCGATCAAGTTCTCAATGTGAACACCAATGAATCACAGACAATGCGATGTGTTTAGACTATATTTATGCAACAGCAAAGAAAAGGCTATTTTATGTAACATAAAATAAAATTCAAGGAATAAAATCCATACCACGAATAAACTCAAAAAATAGATTTTATTTTCCTATTAACTTTTCAAGTGAATTAAACGACTTGCAGTCAATTATAGTGTAGTCAAAATGGACTGCAAGTCGTTTAATTCACTTGAAAAGTTAATATTAACAACGCAGTTCGTCATGGAACAAAAAGTCCAGGAATTTATTTTCCTATCTTTATTCAGATCAATATAACTAGGTACTTTAATGAAATTTCTGTTTCTATATTTTACATAGCCTACAGCATTTTCCTCAATTCTGAGGGTGGTTGTTGAAGATGTCCCCATATTATACTCATTTGCACAAATCCTTGTCAATGAAGTCGATCATTAGAGAAAGTTATCTTGAAAGAAAGAATATGTGGTGAGGTTAATTTGTAGTTAATCAAGTGTCATTCAAGTATTTGAGGAAGAAACAAAAAAAATACATAAAGCTAGGCAGTTCTATATGGTTTTCAGATTGTCTGGAATGCAAAACATTCTTCATTATTTTCAATGCAACTGAGATCAATCCATAAATAATACTAGTCATCTATATTCACAAAGTAACTCATTTATCAATTCACATGGTTATTCAGTACAGTTTTCAATGTCTGCAGTAGCACAGGTTATCAGCTTTATAGATTTGAAAAGTATATTCAAAATAAGGAACATTATTAAAGATAATGGGTGGTATGAATAAAGTTGAATAATATGTTGAGTGACTGGTGTCGACGTTTTTTTTTTTAGATTACGCCTTGGAGACTCCAGTTATGGAGTATAAGAAAAGTCAGGCTATCTTATACACTAGTTACCATAATTATTACTAAATTATTTAATTCAGGTGAGGCTTAAATTTGATTTGAAAGGAACTCTTGTACACTATAAAAAGCTTTATAGACAAAATATTTTTTCAGTTGTTTTTTAAATATTTCTATATTTTCACTACTATTTAAAAACTGCGATCTGGTAAGTCGACGGCAGTCTGATAGGAAGGCGTGAGAAACAGCTGTGATTGACTAAATTTTTAATCACATCGAATGTCAAGTATCCCAAGCGACGAATCAAAAGTCTGAAATACTCAGCTGACTCAAATTTATTTACACCATTGTCCATCAGCATGATCAGCTGATTAATGTTCCTTCCTGTCAAACCAGAAGATTATGCTCGAAGCCTGTCCAGCCACCGGTTGCACAAACGTCCTATTGAAATTTATTTTGGAATTGAAATTTATTTTCGTCGTAAAACCGTTACAATAAAAAAAAACATCATAAATATGAAGAAATAGTTCGTCCTATCATAATGATGGTTCATTATCAGTTTCACTTGATGGTTCAATCAGTATAAAAGTGAGCCATTATTTGGTATAAAATCGTACTCTATTATGATTCAAACAAGGAACAACAACAAAGATGGTGGCTTGATCAATAAATTATGATTTAAATCAGCTGAGAATTTAAAATTTAAAGATCAGAAGCATTTGTACTGCACATGAACAAATACAAATCACAAATAGAATGCCAAATGTTAGCACCAGTAGATGCTCAGTGTTCAGACTGAATTGTAATATTTCCATACAAAATTACACAATAAAAATTTGTAATCCAGTGAGGTTATAAGTCGCATTATGCAACCGATGTTGCATATTATGCAACCTTTTGTGGATGATCTGACTTGTCTTATCCTCCTTAACTGGAGGATTTTGTAGACGTAATCTACAAAAAAATGATGGTACCACTTTTATACATTTTATACTAGGTATGTGTTCCACCATACAATATATAGATCACACGAATGGTTGCATGTATATAGCTATAATCATAAGCTTTCACATAGCAGCTTGGAATAAAAGTGGAACGGATAATGAACCATCATTATGATCGGACGTTTGTGCAACCGGGGGTAGATCTGGCGTTTCTTCATTTACACATGATTAAAGTCGTCTAACCTCAACGTCACCAACCTCAAAAAATATGATCAAAATTAAGAATCACATCCCTAATACAAACATGCTTCTTCAAGCTTGTCCATTTATTAGTAAATAAATGGATACACCGGAGTTTCCCAGGACCAATTATTATTATTATTAGTTGTGCTGATAGGCATATGCACCATCAGTGGCGTAGCCAGGGGGGGGGCCATGGGGCCCGGGCCCCCCCCCCCCCCCCGAAATTTCAGAAATAAAAAATTCTCAAATAACTAATAGATAAGGACTTATTAAAGCCGAAGGGTTCTATCTGTTTTGTTGTATTATAACGAACAGATTACAGAAACCCTGTTTGTGTAATGGAATATAGCTACAGTTATAGTCAGATTAATGCATTTTTCAAATTTTTCTTCAATATTTACTCATATAGAAACTTGTTAGGTGCTCAAATGGATAATTTTGATTTAAAATGAGCTACGAAATCGAATAAAACATGTTAGAAAACTGTGACTACCATAATTATTTATTTATTACATTAAATAAAATGCAATTTTCAAGTTTGAAGTGGATTAACTTTGTTAATCTATATAAATAAAATTAGAGTTTTGTCTGTACATTTTTCAGAATTATATATTTTTTGGTTATTTTTACGTTTTATACATCAAATAAGCCGAAAATCGTCTTATCTCACTTTCTGTCTGTCTGTCTGTCTGTCTGTCACGGCCCCAAAGGCATTTTACGCGGCCTTCTCCTCAAAAACGAGAGCATCGATCGGGATTTTAGTTATTGAACAGTATTGAACACTTTATTGACAATGTCTTTAGCTATAAAAAACTAAATTAACTTTTTTTTTAACAGAGTAATAAACGTTTAAAAACCAAGTGTTTTGCAATTTTGGATACATTTTACGCGGCCTTCTCATGAAAAACGAGAGCATCGATCGGGATTTTAGTTATTGAACAGTATTGAAAACATTATTGACAATGTCTTTAGCTATAAAAAACGAAATTAACTTTTTTTTAACAGAATAATAAACGTTTAAAAACCAAGTATTGTGCGATTGTGGATACATTTCTTCCAAGTTTTATTACCACATAAGAATAAGAACAAATCACGTAATTTATCATGATATATCAATCAGCTGTTCTCAAATATAAATGGTGGGCCCTTCACGGCGTTATTTACGCTGTCTGCAGACTTGTGTAGTCGGAGCATTGCAGTCTTTTAGGAAACATATGTCTGGTGAATCAAAGCTCATCTTATGTTTTATCAATTATTTCTTTGTTAAAAAAAAAAAATTCTAATTTAAATTTATCAAAACAAAAATTAACATTTTAGGAAGGTGCGGTTTGTGCTAGGCTCTTGGGAATTCGCCAGGTAGCACTATTATTACCACATAAGAACAAATCACGTAATTTATCATGATATATTAATCAGCTGTTCTCAAAAAATATTCTCTCTGATACCTGTCACTGAATTGCTGACGTTCTAAGTTGTTTACTAAGGGCCCGTTCACACGATACAGTTTTTGTGCGGTACAGTAAATTTGCTGTATCAGTTATTTTGCAGTGCTTTCGTTTGCATGTACATTTCATATTGTATGTTCACACAATACTGTTTCGACTGGATCCAGTAAAAAAGCTGTTCTAGCCGATTTTTACATTCGGTTTTGTCTTCGAAAACTGTATCACTAAAATCAGCTGTACCGCAAAATAACTATCCTTATCCGGTGGCACATGTATTGTACCGGTAATGGATATGTTCAAACGATACGCTTATTACGCTGGAAGCAGTCTTCAGATCGTCAGCATTGATCTTCTTCATTGATATTCTTCAGCATTGATCTTCTTATTAGTGAATTCCAGTGTCCAGAAGTGCAAAATATTAATTGTGAAAATTTAATTTCTCTAATATATGAGAGAACCGCCTTGTGGGACAAGACTTAAGATTAATATAAAAATAAAGAGAGACAAATGTGTGGAATATTGAAACCAGAATTTGCGTACTTTGATCAAAATTTACTGACTATACTTACTTTGCGTACTTTTATTACTAGTGCAGGCCAAGACCCGTCCTGGGTTGTAGGGCCACTGAAGAAGAAGAAGAAGGAAGCGCAATGGAAGAAGGAGGAGAGCACAGCAATAAGCAGTAAAGCCAGACCGTGTGAACATCACAGTACAGTTGACGCCGTACAGTAAAAAAACCGTACCGCAAAAAAACTGTATCGTCTAAGCTGCTAACAACTTCATGATCGTTGCTATCAAAAAAGCCGAAACATATTTAGTCCTATTTCTAAACATAATCCGTACGAAGGACGGGCAAAATAGCTAGTTATTGATAAATCATCTTTTTGAATAAACTCATCTTGTAGAAAATTTAGTTTTGAATTTAAAATTCAGTATAACCCACTAGCCTGAACGCACCCAAAGTTCATAAAATCAGGATTTTATAAATGAAAACACACAAATAAATGCAAGTTCTATGCAGGCGTGTAAAATCAGTGTGCTATGATTAAAAAAAATTCCGATTTCATGAACTTTGTGTTGGGTGCGTTTTAGGCAAATGACATAAATTTTTGAAACTTATAATGATAATTAGTATTAATTTTGAGATTCAGTACCTAAGTTAAGTATGATTAGTTCCAATTCAAGGGTTTTGACTCAAAATAGTCACAGATATCGGTATATCAAAATTTATCATTTCAAACCTGATCACCTAGGTTCTTGGGTAGTAATTTTTCAAAAATTTATTTTGAACTTTAGAGCCTAACAAGTTGTCTAGATTTGCTTTTCACACCACTAAATTTTTAAAAAAATCCGGACCCTCCTATACCCCAGACCCCCCTTGGTGAGCCCCCCCCCCCCCCCCGAAATTTGATCCTGGCTAAGCAACTGCCCACACCCCCCTTGCTGAGCCCCCCCCCCCCCCAAATCTAATCCTGGCTACGCCACTGTGCACCATTCAACCAAAGTGAATACTAACCTCTATACTAACCTGGCCATTCAACTGCTTCGGTTTCTATCACCATCATTTATATGCTTCCCAATTCACAAAAAGATGCTCAGTGGCAGTTCTTGAAAAAGAATTTTGTTTCTTCTTCTTCTTCTTCTTCTTCTTGTTCAACATACTCATAATATGTTCTCTTTTTTTTCAATTCGATGATTTAAAATAATTTAAGAACATATTACAACACAATCGAAAATGAAAACGTTAACGCTTGTAAAAAATAAAGTTGATTATCAGCCTTAGTAATTTCCAATGTTTTGATTTTCATTAACCTAAACTTAGGCCGGGTTCAAACGAGCTACAATAGCTATAAAATATTTACTTTTTATGCTATAAAATAGATCGACATTTATGGATCACTTGGTTTAATGGCAACTTATGCGGTTCAAACAAATATTCTACAAAAATGTTATTATTCATGCTAGAAAAAATCTCAAGTTCCTACGTATTTACGACAGTGAGCAAAGTACGCTAGGATTTTGAAAAATTAGAAAAGCCAAAATTTTATGTCTTTTTTGTTGCTGAGTTAAAAACGGTAATTACCTTGGCTACAAGCGCGCGATTCTAGTAGAATTAGAATCGGCTACAGGCCGGCTATATCACAGCAAAGTGTAGCTCGTGGGAACTGCACAATCTGATCCTGTGCTCTCGATAATTGTTCTGTCTACAATCGCGCGATTGTAGCTCGTGTGAACCCGGCCTAACCTAGAGCCTACAATGGAAAACTGTTTTATATCACAGAATTATTTTATATCAGACCCCCAAAATCTATAGCGATCTCACTTGGACTATAAGCTGTATACCAAATTTCAAGAGTCTAGAATTTTTCTTTCAATCGCTAAGACACACAGAATTATGGACAATGGCACGATTTCAATAAGGCCCTGTCGGGTCCTTGATAAATTCATTTGAAGGAGTTAATTGTAGATGGAATCGATGTGGTCCAGGTATCATAAATGATTACTATCTGTTGCAGATACCGCGAGAATTGCAGCCTGCTTATGATGGCTCTTGAAAGTCCTCCAGACATTCATCACATGTGCTCGACCAGTAGCAGCACCGTAGTTCCCCCGGGTAGCAGTGCATCCAGTTCCCCCGATCCACATCACTCTGTCCTCATGGTCTACGACGCACAAGACGAAGACACCCTCATTTAGACCAATATTTGTTGTTATCCATTATACTAGTCAATAGAAAGTTATATGTTTTTACCGTGTTTGTTATATTCTAATCAGATGTTTAAAAAGATGTCAATTTAAAAGTATTGTTATTCCATTGCAAGCATAATAAATAGAATGTTTGTCTCTCCTTAATGACGTTTTTCTGATTGCTTTACATCAGGATGTTATGTATAAGGGTGATTGCAGAATAGGGCATCCAATACTCGACTATATTACAATCAAAAATTGAAAATGAATAATAAGACGAAGTTGTCACAATCACATTTATTAAAAATAGTGAGATACTAGTTTCGTTTTTTAATAAATGTGGTTGTGACAACTTCGTCTTATTATTCATTATGGATATCTTCCACAATATTTCCTTGCAAAACAAAACACAAAAATTGAAATGCAAACTGTGGAAGTGTTTATGACAGATTGGAATAGCGTGAATGCCACCAGTCCACATAAAGTGTTTGATTTTTCGATGGTGATTGTCATCGAGTATTGGATGCTCTGATACGCAATCAGTCAAGCAGCCTAAGGTCCTTTCACAATGTCACAACTTTACTGCATTTTTTTGTCACACAAAAAATGAATAATTGATCTTTGTCAGTTGATCTCCCAATAATGCCATAAAGATTAGGAATTCAAGTTAGCTCTAAAGACTGAATGCAGCTGCAATTTGAAGGTTATTGGTTGTCAAAATCCGTCGTTGAAATACATGGTCAATTATAAATAACAAATAATATAAATGCAAGATTAATAAGTAGTGTACAACGCAATTGAAGTTATATTGCATTTCACTAGTTCCTATTTGTTCAAATTTTATTAATACTGCATGGTATTAATTGATTAAATTAACTTTCAATGCTTAGGTTAATGGTATCGGGGAGTCGTCTAAAGCCGCGTCTCCACCATCCGAACATGTCTGCCGAACATTGTTGGCGAATACAAAAAACGGGCAAACATTAAACATGGGTCACCGATCATGTTCGTGAGTTCAATTGAAATGTTCGGTCTGTGAGCGAACAGTGACGACCAACAACAGGTTCCCGCCACTATTACCACCACACCGATCATAATGTTCGAGAAGGCGTGCACACCAAACCAACTCCAAAAAATGATCGGCGACATCAGCTGATTCCAGCGAACACTGATCGCCGAGCATGTTCGGTTGGTGGAGACGCGGCTTCAAAATATGTTAATCTGTCCAAGAAATTAATTCATAAGTGAGTCAAAAATTTGCAAGAATGTGAAAGGTACTTCACTGTAATTTTGTCAATTTTTCCAATTTTCATTTTCTTTGACTCAGACTTCGAAACTCTATTTCCTTCAATTGATATTGATCTCAAAGTTTTGATTTCCTGTAAATAAAAATTTGTAAAATTGGCAATATTATAACTTTTTGGTTGTAGGAGCCAACTGAATCAACTATTATTGAGAAAAAATGTTTACCATGACTAACTCAATATTTGCAATGAAAATTCAAAAGCCAACAATGTTCATAAGGCCTTATTTCAATGAGGATTGGTCCTATTCTGAGATGAAATTTCACACTGTTAAACCCATTTAGTATAGTTGAGCATAGCTTTTACAGGATTTATAATATTTCTATTTGAAATGTATTACACAGCCAGGAATAAATCTGTTAAAAATGCTGAATAGTGTGCAGTGTGCCAAGGGTGATGAGAAGTTACTTATATGATGTACTTCTCATAATATGAAAGTTATATGTTTTTATATAATAGTTATAAAATAATAGTTTTATATAATAGTTTACATAATAGTTTTTATATAATAGTTAAAAGTTATAACTTCTATATAATATGAAGTACTTCTCATGATGAGAAATTACTTATATTTTTCAGCCACACCGGTTTGGAAAATAGTGCAACTTTTTGTCCAAACAAATTATTATAAATTAATTTTGTATCGCTTTGAATGTTGGCCGTATTCATTGTGTCAGCGTTTATTAGTTCAGGCCTATCAGTTGTCCTAGGAATGGATAAGCTTTCAAGGTTGTCATAAAAGATCAACAATAATAAAATGAAAGACTTATAAACAAAATATTTAATAACAAATTCTGTCTTTATAAAACAGATCCACTGCAAAAAATAAATTTACATTCTTTTTAAGTTAAACATTGCAAATGACCGAATAGAACAATGTAAATTTTCAGCCTAAAACGATCACTGTTCGTTATATAATGTTTGTAATAATCATTAATCAGTATTAGGCAATTACTAGCGAGCTTTGTCCAAGAACAATGATTTTTCATCAGCAGATTATCAATATTGATAGATCAAACACAAGTTTTCATAGAAAATTAGACTATATTGCTTTTGATTAACTACAACTACCCTTATAACAAATTTCTTCATACAAATTCTCTCATTTTCAACTTATCTTTAACTGAACATATACATTTATACATATATTATTATTTACAACTAAACAGTAGATTCAGTAATAGAATACTGCATTTATTGACTAGATAACAAGGGGAAGTCACACAATCAGTTTATATTTGTTTCACAACACTATGGCCAGTCCTTCTAAACAAATTTCAGCATTCATTATGTTAAAATGAATGCGGTGAATGTAACTAGTTAGTTGAAAAGCATTATTGTCTGTGACATTACTGCCATTTCAAAGCAGATTCTTTGCATAATTATTGTTCCTAATGAATATGTTAATAAAATAATAGGCTGGTTAGAAATTTTCTACGAGTAGAGCATTCGATTGTAGAGTTGGAGAAAAGACTGAATATTTGAGATGCTAAATCCTGTACTTAACTAATATGTTTTGTAGCGTTTTCAATCTCGGTTAATAATTGCAAAATTAGTTTATCTGTATTCCAATTTAATCCAAAGTACCGAGCTTCTCTATGATATAGGTATAGTAAGTGTAATTATTAATATGTTGAATGACTCATGATGTTAGGCTACACAGTGTCACATTGAAAGTAATATGCAAGTTCAGATTGCTTCTAATTTTGAAACGTTTTTACTAACTTATTTGCTTTTTTACTATTTCACTTTTTTTGGAGTTTAGCTTTGAACCAGATAGTCATTATTAAATAGTGGGATATTAATATAGCAATATTTTAGAAAATGGTTATCAATAATAAAAGTCAATAAGCGATAAAGCCTCTTCTCAGAAGAAGAATAAATCAGTGAAGACAAAAACAAATGAAAAATTGTCTGACGGCCGGTTGCAAAACGCTAATCAAAAATAATTTATACAAAACTGATATCATTAATTAATGCAAAACAATTTTAAATTTGAAAGAGATTGTTGGATTGTTGATTGAAATCTACAGAGAATGAATATTGCGTGTATTGTATATGTATTAAAATTCATTTCAAAAATCATTTCTGTAATCCATGTAACAGATTATTGAAATGTTTTTTGAAATATTGATTGCAGTGATGACGATGAACTGAGAACATTCTAATTCAAGCCGAATTAATGTGTGACTCAGAAAGGTAGAGGTATTATAAACAGTGGAATACTATGTTCTCGTTTTGCATTGCAAAAACTCACCTTTTCAATTCAGAAAAAAAGCAAAGTAATAAGGGGGCAATGATATGTACGCTAAAAAACAACAACAAAGTTCAGCGTAAATTTGGTAAACAGCATTATTTACTCGCAAAAGCTAATTTGTTCCAAAACTTTGCATTTTATAAGATCACGTCTTGAAGACTCCGGTTATGGAGTATAAGTCAAGTCAGATCAGCAATATATACAATATTGAAATTCTTATTTACTAGTTACCACAATTGCAATTGAAATTAGTTGAGGTGAAGCTCAATTTTGATCTGAAAGTAACTAGGTACTGAACACTATAAAAAACTTTATCAACTAAATATTTTCTTAATTGGTTTTCATTTTGAATTTATTAATACTTCGATAATTCTATTACACTTCAGGAACTGCAGTAGCTTGTTATAGATTTCCCAACCAATATAACAAGATTTTTATTCGAATAAACTATCAGTTTTGATTTGTAGAGTTACTAAGATAGCATACCCAATATGCGGCATTAAAAGGCCATTGTAAGCTGTAAAAACTTTTTGCATCTAGCAAGCTGTCGCAGGACAAATACCCCAGATGATAGTTAACAGCATATTTTTTCAATGTTAGGAGCCCAGGTCAATCGCCTATCCATCAAAACTTCTAGAAATGCAATGTTTTCTTCCTGGTCAAGTTGATTATTGTTTAGACACATCTATAGCCCTATCTTCATTTGAATTATGTATGTTTTGGAATTGAAGATATTGGAATTTTTTACCATTTATTGTTAATTTCATCGGATTTAAAAATTGATAATGCACTGCACACCTATGTTTCTAAATTATCTAGAACGGAATTGCTGAAAATTAGAGATGTATCGTCTGCAAATAAGAAGGCTATTTCTAAAATTGTACTAATTACATTTAAAATAGTAATGGGACTATAGTTTTCCACTCTTTCTCAATCACCACTTTTGAAAATTGACAAGATCTTTCCCTCTTTTTAATTATCTGGAGAAACACCTTGTTCTAATGAATGATTGACTAGATGGTAAAATCGCAATACATTGTAAGCGGATAGAACAGAGTGTAGGAAAGAACGGTCTCATGTCATTCAACCTAAAAAAAACTAACAAAAATTATGAATGTCCAAATTTCAAAATTCTACTGGAAGGTGAAGAAATATTAATGCACAGATTTATGAGGATCACTTTTAATTAATCATTTTAAAATGAGTCTGGTGACTTCAATGGCTACTGAATGTGAATGATGGAATGAAATGAGTTATTCTTAATCTTGAACGCATGCCATGTCAAAACTATTCCACAAAGCTTAGATATCTTGACAAGTAGCAGCGGGTGGCTCTGGTAGTAAACAGTTTAAGCATAAGGAGAATTTGGATTAAAAATGATGAAGTACTATATAATTTCTGTTTTAAAAATGTTTCTATGTAGAATCACTTATAACAACCAGGTTTATTGCTTGTTTTGACCGATATTATTAATTCCATGCGTATGACACCAAAAGCTAGGAAAAAATGTCCGACACATTTTTTCAAGGGTATAAATTAATATCTATTGAAATGTATATTAAACAAGCTGCATATTAACTTCAGATTGCAATACACCTCATTTATCAAAGATTATGGTTGATGTTAATTTATAAAAGATAAAGGCTGATGAAGCTTCTCTTTAGAAGTGAAATGCATCCTTCCAGTATCTCCCGTATAAGTGAGTAAACATCATAATTTAAATAGAAATTGAGTGCCATTTTTTATATTAGAAAGATTAATATCTTTCATTTGCTGCTAAATCAGAAAAGTAATTAATATTATAAAATTATTATATATATATAACATTTTTTTCTTATTTATCTGTTCTCTGATAACATTTCTGAAGTGTTATGCAACAATGACCAAGAAATCTGGGTTGAAAGACAATTTAAATGTTAAAAAATGGTTAATGTCGTAGTAACATTTTGGACTCATAATCCGTTAGTCTTGCCTGGGTTGGATCTGGAACTTTTATTTTTACCAGCAGGCTATATACTTCATTATCATTACCTACGTAAACAATGAGCTATAAAAATTAATGAAATGAGAAAATAATGAAAAATATAGTCGCAATATAAATTTAATTTAAAAAAATATATTGATAGTACATTATTATCTAATAGAATCAAAAGTAGATGATCTATGATCATCTATTGAAAAATTACTTTCAAGATCAAGTTTTTTTTTTAAATGTTAAAATGCTTTATGGTCTTAACTTACCATAAAAATTCAAACTTTACTTTTTTAATAAATTTTTCAAATAAATTAAGTAGCTTGAAGCTTTCAAATTTTTGGCAATACATTACTGTTTTTGGTCGCTAGCTCAAAATATTTATTATTTTTCCTCGGTAAGACATCACAGAATCTATTTTATTCAATTCAATCATATCAGCCTTTCTTTTGTTCTTTGTGACTTGAGTCATGATTCTAATAGAACTCCACTGTCTTTGACTGCCTTTAAAAGCTCTTATTTCAATTTGAGACATGCGTCTTATATTATTTCAAGTTACAAATGATGTGATACTCTTCAAAAACTTTGTAATATCATAAACTTTTGGACTTTAACAAGTTGAGTATATCATTTAATAGTATTTGTTGTTCCTGAACTTGTTCTCTGAGAGCTTTTAATTCTTCGGTTAGGGATTTATTACCTTTTGATAGAGCATAACGGTGCATAGTTGCAGCTGACATAGAGCCTCCATGACAGTTTTTAGTGCAATCTCTAGCGATGTTATGCGCTGCAGCAAGTATATGACGAGGCAAGCGCTTTTCTCTTGGATTTAATGGTTTTACGTGTAGCACCACTCTGTATACAGCCGGAGCTATTAATGCTGACCATTTTAGCATATTGACTACTTTTTTAGGGAGATATCCTTGGAAAAGAGCTAATTCTAGAAACGATATCAGTTCTGTTTGTCTGACTAATTTGGACAGTCCAGCTGTTTTATGTAGACCCTGTATATCATGTACAGCAATACCTACAACTAAATTCATGAGAACTACAGCCACAAGTAAGACAAAGAGAGCGTATATTATGTGAGCACTCACCGACAGTGGGGAAGCCTTTTGATTGCTTCCTTTTTGCATTAACATATCTATATCTAATTCACCAGTCATCATCACTAATACTTTTATCATTCCAACTAATGGGTTTCTAAACACCTCTGAGGTAGGAAAGACAACACAAAAACTTATTGTAAAACCAATTAGAAGGCATAAATAAGCGATGAGTAATTTTAGAAACTCTTGTTGCACTTTTGTAAACATGGCCACATAAGTTCCAAACACTGGAAGTTGGCCCACCATCAGCATCAAATTAGCCCATCCAAACAATATAGCAAATGCACTTATGTGATTTTGCCATGTATATGTTTCACCAGTTAATTTGAAAGATATCACAAACACACTAATCAAAGTAAACCATTCAAAAACGTTACCTAGATGTAAAAAATAATATTTCAATGTTGAGTATCCCGCTATTGACATGAGTTTTCTTGTTATTTCACAGATGCTAAAAATCACTAGTATGTACCATATCACTTCCATTGATTCAGGATTCTCAGTTAGTACAGACCCAAATACAGAATTATTTCTACATAGTTCTAAATCGGTGATTGTACGGTTGGCTGCCGAATTATAGCAGTAATGAGCCAGTGCAGTCAAAATATACACTGTTAACAGAATCACAAATATGGCTGTGAGAAAAAGTCGACAAAAATAAAAACGTCTGATTTTTAGCCACTTGATATAGAGAAACGCACCACATAACGGATGCTCCAACATACTTTTTTGTCCTTCATCTATTAATGTTTTCAACAAACCTACTTCACCACCAGACGAATGCTGCAACAAGTATCGAAAATCTAATTTCAGTTCCACTTCTCTGTTAGATGCTTCTGGATCGTGTAATGAGATAGAAGAGTCCAATTTTTTACAAATAGTTTCCAAACAAGCTGGTGTTTTTCTTGCTACAATACTTAATGCGGTGACACCACCTTTTGTTCTGGAGCTTACATCTGCTCCATACATTATAAGGATGTCGACACACTGAACAAGTTCATTGAGAGCAGCTATGTGCAGAGCTGTATACCCATATCTGTCTTTCACGTTTACATCAGCACCCCACCTTAAAAGAGATTCAACAGAGTTGAAAGCTAGTAGAGCTTTTCCTACAGCTGAATGAAGTGGTGTACGGTTTTCATAGTCTTTTTCATTAATGTTAGATCCAGCTTTCAATAGTGCCTCTATACACTCAACACTTTGTGAACGAGCAGCCAAATGCAAGGGTGTTTGACCTTTCTTGTTTTTCTTGTTGTAGTCGGCATTCTTGGAGAGTAGCATTTGTATGCAGTCCAGATAACCACCCTCAGCCGCATAATGTAGAGCAGTCATTCCTTTTTCTCTTGAAGCAATGTTGACATCCAGTTTACTGTAATTGAGAAGCATTTTCATACACAATGACATACGTCTGTCAGCGGCAATGTGTAGAGGAGCACTCCCACACAGGTCTAGAGAATTGACCTCTGCACCTTCATCAAGAAGAATTTGTAAACACTCATGAGCATTTGCTCTCACAGCATAATGCATCACAGTTTCACGGATAATTGCACCATTAGAAATTAAAAGACGTACAGTTTCTGGTGAGTTTCCCCAAACAGCACAGTGGAGTGGTGTGTGGGCATCAGGCATGTGATTTACGTTACACCCTCTATTTATTAACCAACGCACACATTTTAGACAACCACTAAATGAGCTTAGATGTATGGCACTCAGCCCTTCAGTAATTAACGTGTAATTTAGATCAATACCATAACGGTTGAGAACTTCAAGCATTTCATGCTTTTTCATAAAAGTGCACCAAAGGAAAGTAAAATTTCTTTCAAGGGATGAACAGTTGGCAATGTTGGATTCAATGCTTTCAGGAGTGACCTTTCCACTTTCAATATCTAGAAGAAGTTTGACATCACCTGAAGAAATCTTCATTTGGTCGAGAATGCTTTGACGAATTGAATCTTTGCAGATTTTCACACTGAGTTCATCCGGTATGCTGTTGTCGTCGAGGCTCTCGAAGAATCCAACGTCGTCCTCTGCGGGAGGAGAGTCTCCCAAGTTGAGGCGTCCGTTGAGGATGTTGGCGGCCATGCCGTTGTGCGGCTGCTTGATCCGGAAGCTTCTCCAGCGACCTATGAGACTGGGATTCGCCGATTTCGACTTGTAGGAGCGGTCATCGATGTTCATGCTGACCGCGCGGTCCAGCTGAGGACGGTGCGTGGACCGGAGGGTCGCACCCGACACTGACATGATAGCAAACAACACGTGCTGTCGTCAGAAAATTCCACGCGACCGAAGCAATAACATACCGCACTGTTTAACAGACCGCTTGCAGTCTGCGACTGGCAAAACTAACCAAAGACGAAAAACAAAAACTCAACTCAGCCGCAACAAGCCAGGCTCCAAGGTCGCCACTACTAAACTGCTTCCTCTATGCATAGAGAACTCTTCGCTTGTGCTACACGGAACAGAATTAATCAGAGATATCCATTGAATATCTCTATCACAGCGTATCAAGCAGCGTTCATCCGTATCACTCTGGTTTTCCTCTCGTTTTCTCTCAACTAGAAATCGCAATCTACTATTCCTCTTCCAGCATGCAGCATCAAGTTCAACGAACGTCCGACATCCTCCTGATGCTATCTTTCTCCTTTTACCTTTCTCTCTTTTTCATTCTCTTTTTTTATCCACTTCTCGATTACCGAGAGAAAGTTTACGGGCTTCCCCGAGTATGTAAGACGTGAAAGAAAAAATTAAGTGATAGTATACTTTTTATTTAGTCAGGTGCCGCTCTGCTTTCAGAGATTTTGACTGCGCTTAGTAATGACGTACTTTTTCTATGTTACCGTATACTTCTATTCACTCATTATCACGCGGTGACAATACATTGCGTTGCTCTGAGATATTGTAATAAAAAAGAAGGCTTGATTATACGACCACAACTGTATGAAATTTATAAAATATATATGACCAATTTTTAAGAGAGTTAGGTCTACCAGTTTTCAGTTTCAACTAAAAAGAATATTATAAACTTAAAAAACACTTTTAAATGGAAATTGACTCACGTTATGGCGTGACGGCCGTTTCGCTCTGTTGTCTAGAGCATCATCAGACGACCCACAGTACACTCTGTGATCTGATGATGCTCTAGACAACAGAGCGAAACGGCCGTCACGCCATAACGTGAGTCAATTTCCATTTAAAAGTGTTTTTTAAGTTTATAATACATATTAGTGGAAACAAGATGGATCTTCAACATCATAAAAAGAATAATTTAATAGACTTCTGAAGCTTTTGAAAAATACTTGATATCTCATGAAAATACATGATAGATAATATATTTATGACCATCGAAGGTCGATGACCATCGACTGGTTGTTAGCGGGATTTTAAATTAGAGCTGTCTGCGTTGAGCATTGCTAGGAAGGACCATTATAGTTTGTATTGTCAAATTGCACAGATGGTCAACTTAAAGGGAGTGAAGCTGGTCTTCTCTGTAAGGGTCGGTAGTGTACGCTATAGGTTTCCTGAAAATTGATTGACGATCTTTCTTAAGCAATATACGAGGCGCGTTCATAAAGTAAGGGCCGTTTGCCTATATTTAAATATTGGCGCTTCGAAGCAAAGTTTTACTACTGCAGCACCATCTACTGACACATTGCGAAGCTACAGCGTGATTTGTTTTGATTCTGAAGTCGTATTGTTGTCAATAAATGCAAAGAACAATGGCCGCGAAAATCGTTGATCCCGCCAACTGTGAAGTGCGTTCTGTGATTCGACAAAGACAAATTTTGGTTGATTTCATGGAACGTGGGACAACAATTACAGCTGACGTGTACTGCGAAACGCTCAAAAAATTGAGACGTGCGATCCAAAACAAACGCCGCGGGAAACTGTCATCTGGCATAATTCTCCTCCACGATAACGCGCGTCCTCACACTGCTGCCAAAACCATGGAGAAAATTCAAGGTTTTCGTTGGGAACTTTTTGACCACTCACCGTACAGTCCCGACCTTGCACCTAGCGACTAATTCCTCTTCTTGCATTTTAAACAGTGGCTCGGTGGACAACGCTTTGAAACCGAAGAGGGACTCAAAAACGCCGTTGTCAACTGGTTCCACTCTCAGGCGGCAAGCTTCTATGCACAGGGGTTAAAGAAGCTGGTGCAGCGGTACGAAAAATGCTTACAAGTGAACGGCGATTATGTAGAGAAGTAAAGAAAGATTATACCTAACTAAATATGACAATAAAATTTGTTTCTTATGAGTACATTTTTTTCTGTGACCAAACGGCCCTTACTTTATGAACGCGCCTCGTATAAACTTAAAAGGAGCTGACAGGCTTACGTTTTCCGGTACAAACTTCCTTACTTACAGTTTTGAAATTAATAAAAGCCAATTGCCATTCAAAAAGAAAGAAAATAATAAAATATTTAATTTATATTGAATACAGTAAGGTTCACAAAATAGTATTCTGAATAAATATAACAACTCTCAATAGTTATTTCAACAATTAACTCCCGAATTAATTATAAGAAGGCATTGCGATTATGATGTTAAAAAGCATACTTTTAAGCGATTCTAAAGTTTTCACTCAATTGTATCAGTGTTGTTGAGAAAATAAGTTTTAGGGAACTTGGAGCTTGGGTTTCGATACAAGGCTACTTGGTAAATAGTGGAAAGCTCTCGTTGTACAATCAAAATCATTCAAATGCCAACTCGTTTACTGATTACTGTTCATGTATAGTATGCAAAGTTTTCCATGTTTGGAATCGTACTGCAAACTACCAAAACCGGTTGGAGAATACAATAAAGAAATGTCATCTTGCACACTGCACACTATTACTGCTTTCAACTGGTCGTGCAAAGAAATCAAATTAGCTATCAAAAAGCATCCACAACTTCACGTGCCAGTTTCATCTCATATAGCCTATTGATGATTAACTTAGGCTATACTCTTGTAGAATACAAGGTACCAACGACCAGAAGTTGTTTCCAACTATTTATTTATTTAGTACAATAAAGCATTGTAGCTTACAGGCCTATGCCCAAAAAAGCTTCATTAACACAATTTACATAAAATCATTTAACTGTATAATCATTAACGTTAAAGATACATTTTCAAGACATAAAATAGAAAAGTACTGTAAAGTCATGCAAAGAATGTAGAGGAAAATAAAAAGAGAGGAAAAATATCAAGAGATATGAGTACCGACATAGTTCTTAAACAACATAGGACAAGTGTACCAAAGACAACATACGACCAACTTGGGACGTTTTTCTGTTCTTATACTATCAGCCATCAATGGAAAATCAGACTTAAATTATTTTGGCCTGAAACAAGTTTGAAACTTTCAAGTTGTCTCGTCTTCATCAAAAGTTGGCAATTTCCAAGGTAGTATCTTTTAATGTTGGCCTAAAGCAGTTAATTTAAATAACTGGTTCATAGTCCATCCAAAGCAGTATCAGACGTAGGCCTACTTAAGGAAGTCTCACTATCTTTAATATTTTTAGTTTTCTCTCCACTCTTTCAAGCAATCTCAAAAATGTCTACACTCGAAAGTCCTCGAAAGTCTACTCTTTAAAAGTGGATAAGCCTTCAACAAATATGACGTGAATTTCAGATATATCCGAAACAGAAAAGTAACTATCAGTAGGCTATAAATAAAGTTGAAGCAAACACCTAGCAATTTTACAGAGTTTGAAAAATAAGGCGAATAAACTATATCATTAAAAAATAAAATTTGATCATTAACAAAATACACTTGTGATTAAGATTACATAAAAAATTATTTTTTACCATCACTGGATTTCATTTGTGATATTTCTTTAATTGATTTAAAGTATGGAGAATTGTAAGTTAGTAGACGTAGGCCTATCATCAAAGATGATACAATGGTGTGATTTGGCCAGCAAAAAAGACACTGTTCTCTGCTGTAAAATCACTTCCCGGTGGTTCAGAACCCACCTAAAACTGTAGGTCCAACTCATCAATCACCATCATCCAACTCATAGTCCACGCACAGATCTCAGACCTATGCGGGCTTCATCCTCCAAAAAAAAACATAAATTTTTTCGGAGGATGAAGCCCACATAGGTCTGAGACCTGTGCGTGGGTAATAAATTGGATGATGGTGATTGATGAGTTGGAACTACAGTTTTAGGTGAGTTCCGAACCATCGCGAAATAATTTTACAGTCTTTTTTGCTGGCCAGTCCAATCGGTCACCATTCAGATGATGCGTGAAAATTTTTTTAATTTCAAAATAATTATTAAAGGAGCATAATTTATTGTAGCAGGCCATCCGACCGGCTGATAATATTATATTCGTGTAAACTATTATCACGCCAGAGTATAAATTTAATAAACTAGGAGCGTTAAGAACTAATCAGGTATAAACTGTAACTCTCTTTAGAAATAGTGACAAACAAAGCATGACCTTGTCCTTGCTCCTTCGTATCATAATTTGAATATAATCATTTGAAAGTAATATAATTAAATTATCAACAATACTAAGCATGTATAGCCTACGGTCCTAGTGTTAAAAGGGGATAGTGTACCACCTACCTACCAATTTTATTTATTTTTTTATTTTATTTATTAATTTTTTTTTAGGCTTAAAATTATTGTATGATAATGTTAAATATATGTATATTTTTTGTTTGTGTCAAAACCAAGAATAATTACATTTAATCAATCGCCACTAATGATAAAAAGTATGTATTTTACGCAAAATAAACTAATCAAAAAGTGAATTGAAATGAACTTCCAATCATTTTTTAGAATAATGACAAATTTGTCATCCAAACAATGAGATTAGTAGTTAGAGAAAATCTCCTGATTTCACATTATCATATTACTTAAAACACTATATAGGAAGAAAAATCAAGAATCATATCTCAACTTCCGTTTCTCTAAATTGATTGTTTGTAGCGATGATTCATCATTTTAAAACTAACGGAATTTAACTGGATACAGTCAGTGTCAGCTGTGGCACATTCACACGTAACGGACAGATTACTTTGCCAGCGGAAATTCGGGACAATGAAAAACTGTTGGAATGCACAACACGATACGTAATCTGCCGTCGTTGGATGTTAGCATTCACTAAACAGGCAACGGTGCCGCGTAATTATAGAGCAATTTCAACCTGTAACTTCCCAGTTTGGAGCAGATTAACTCTGAGCTTCGAGATGACTTCGGGGCATCAGGGCATCGTGTTTGGCCCTGATCGGCCAAGGTTGAAAATCCGTTGAAGGTCAAGATTGGGACTAGAAACAATAAATTTCTAAGTTTTTTTTCCAGCCAGGGAAAAGCTAGCAACAGAAAAAATAAAACGGCTAGATATAAAACTATCAAGTTTCATACCAAAATAATTTTTTTTAATGATGAAATTGAGTTTCATTGAAAAAGAAATTCAAATTGAATAATTTATTTAATATTAGAAAAAACAAGCTGCTAGATTGGAATTAATTTGGAAGAGTAGGAAAGTAAATTAGTTGGAAGAGTAAGTAAGTAAATTAGAAATTAGTTGGAAGAGTAAGTAAGTAAATAAGAAATTAGTTGGAAGAGTAAGGAAATAAATTAGTTGGAAGAGTAAGTAAATTAGAAATTAGTTGGAAGAGTAAGTAAATTAGAAATTAGTTGGAAGAGTAAGTAAGTAAATTAAAAATTAGTTGGAAGAGTAAGTAAGTAAATTAGTTGGAAGAGTAAGTAAGTAAATTAGTTGGAAAAGTAAGTAAGTAAATTAGTTGGAAGAGTAAGGAAGTAAATTAGTTGGAAGAATAAGTAAGTACATTAGAAATTAGTTGGAAGAGTACGCCTAAGTAAGGGTGCTTGGACAGTGGAGCACGTATTTCATTTTGCGATGGTGATTATTTTAGAGTATTGAATACTCCAATATGCAAGCACTCGTAGATATCCTTCTATAAAAATTGGCTTGTTAATGAATTTCAACGGCTATTGCACTGTTAACAAAAATTGGCTTGCTGACTGATGAACAGTGATAGTTATAGTCATCAACAATTTCTTCAAATTATCTCGATTTTAAATACTGCATTGTCGATATGGACGCCGGGAAAAACAGTTTCCATGCGATGGTTACCGTTCCTAGAAAATGAGTGCAGTAAGTTTCACTGTGAACAAGTGGGTGGTTGCCCCACCAATTATGTGACGGGTGAGGCTGTTTGCCTCAACTTTTTTTGTAATGATGTTACGTAACTACTACGGAACTGATGCTTTCACCAGATTTTTTTTTTAAATTAAAATAACACAAATTTTTAATTTTAAATGAAACTATGAATTTCAAATAAAGCAATAATATAATGTAGCTTACTTAAAATTTGTTGAATTTATAACAGATGAAAGAATTTCAGTTTTGTATTTAAAACGATTATAGATGCATTTTAAATAATATAAAATATTGAAATGAGAACAAACAATAAAAACACAATTGAATAGTTTAAAATTAGACTATAACATAATACAGCGCTTGAATAGTTTATTGTTCAGTTTTGTTCTGTTTATTTATTTTCCTGACCTTAGAAAAAACAACGTTCTGAATGAATAATAATTTGAAAAATACACTAGATTTTTAAAATGAAAATGCTTAAGGCTTAACACTATCCTTTCAATTAGTTATTATTTTTATTTATGAAAATTGTAATGAATTGACAATGCATAATAATTTTCATATTAAATGGGGGTTTGTCACTGTATTGCGACAACTGTCAAAATACCAATTTCAATTATCTATTTCCAATCCCAGCGACAGAACCCTATAACGCCAGCAATCTTCTCAGAGGTTTGAACTGAATTCACAAGTTTTAAAGGAGAAATTGGAATTTTGTGGTTCATTGGCAATTAATTTAGTTAATCCACTAGTCTTACAACTAAAAAACGAGTTTTCGTGACCATTTTGTAAATTTTGGTAAAAATATCCCATTAATTAAAAAATTAGGTAACTCGATTCGCGTTCAGACTGGAATTATTCGTTCACTTCATTACTCACGCACAAGACTCAGAATTATGTGAGCATCATAAAAATTGATGGTAGTAGATCTTGTAGCACGTTTCAGCTAATTTTACATTTGTTTTTTGGAGAATGAAGCCCACATAGGTCTGAGACCTGTGCGTGGGTAATGAGTTGGATGATGGTAATTGATGAATTGAACCTACAGTTTTAGGTGGGATCCGAACCACCGGAATGTAAAACCACCGAAACATTGATTCAATTGAATTCACAGCACTTTTTTTGTAGATTACGTCTTGGAGACTCCAGTTAAGGAGTATAAGACAATGCTCCTATAAGACAATGCAACCTATATCTATATGATGGCCTTACAGATTTCTGAATGAATGATGGGGATAGCTTTAATCTTCGGCCCTTTTTATTTCTGCAGCAAAGCGTTTCCGGACCTATATTCATGTGAGTTTTTCTATCTTAATGAAAAGATGCTTATGCAGTCTGGTAGAATCATCTTGAACTCTTGAAACATGAGTAAAAAGACCCTTTTTGTTTCCCCATAGCTAATACCCTTTAAAAAGTCAAGTAATGAATCCCCCCCCGCCCCCACTGTATCGGGCAATAATCTTGTAAAAGGAGGTCAGCAAAATCCTAATTTTACCCACTCCCAAACCAAAATTTTACCTGGTGGGGTGGGTAAGCCCTCCCCAAACCAAAAGTCTGGGTGTGCCCCTGCTGCCCTGTAATTAGTACCGATGCCGGAATAAAATCCAATAAAATGTAACACAATATTGGTTGCCATTATAGTTATTAATATGACGAATAGAATTATCAAAATATTCCCAGGACTCTTCAGTTTGTTAATAATCCCAACTTTATTCATAAATTTTATTTTTTATTTAAGCGGACTTTCAGCTTAGTATGTACGAGATACATTTATGTATAGAACCTATATAGACTATACTTCCGTAAATTAGTTATAATTTCACCTTCAATTATTGTTCAACAGCAGAGATTATTCCAAGCTTATAATCGGGACACAATGGGGAAAATATAATACAGCGGACTTTATTTCTTTACTTCAATCGGACATTATATTTCGTATACATGAGAAACATATGCACCAGTCTTCCACAAATTAGTTATAATTTCACCTTCAATAATTGTTCAAAGGCGTAGATTATGCCAAGGTTATCATCGGAACACGATGGGAAAATATGAATAATTGTGTGAAACAATCAGATCCTCCACCATACCATTTCGCATTGTGTTCATTGATAGAACCAGAAGGAAGTTTTCGAAAATTAGTAATTGGCAGGGAACTTCTCGCTGACTGACGTTAGCACTATTCGTGTACTTCAGAGGCTAGAAAAACGGAAACAACAATTTTTTCAGGTTAATCTACAGCCTTGAATCTGAACCAAAACAATTGATTCATGTTGAGCAATATATTTGAGACTATCAAGAAGTGGAGATTGGCTGAACACAGTGAACACGCTCCCAATTAACTACAAATTACGCTTTAATTTCTGTCAGTAAAAGATTTTTTGTTTCTATTCTTAAACTTGCGAATATTCATGAATCAATAACAATATACAAACTGTGAAAAAAAGAAATGCACTTGAATTCCATTAAAAAGTGGACGTGGAGGATAATATTTAATTTACAGCAGTTGAAAAGCTACTCTCTACTCTTTTCTATCATACAGTTTTCCACTTCATTGATCCACTTTTTGATCAACGAAAAAATACGGTAATGATAATTTACAAGACGGATAATAAGATTATTGCACCCTTGAGTGTCTGCTAAGTTCAAATTCAATAACAACGACAAACAAAATTTTATTGTAATGAACGCGATACCTGATGAGTCTTGGGTATGGTAGCAGAGATCCTCAGTTTTTCATCCCAGATGAATGTATAAGCACGCAATACATTTATATTGCCCACACGCATTTTTAGTGACGGATCATTTAGAATTTGAAGAATCAATCATTTTATTACCAAATACACATATATATTATTAGACTGTTTTCATTTTTAATTTCAAATAAAGCATTTTTAATGAAGGATATCATTTAGAATTTGAAGAATCAATCATTTTATCACGAAGTCCCATTTACAATAAAATTTATCGTCTTCCTAAAATTAATACCTAATAAATAAGAAACAAACTTTTCTTTGATATAAATAAAAATTACCAACAAATGCTGTGATGCTATTAGAGGCAAAGCGTGATTCTACAGTAGAAAAATCATTAAATTGAGAGTGGTGAAAATTAGGCTGATTAGAAAGGAAAGAGAAGAGAAACTGTTAAAGGCCCACTACGGCTGAAGGATGGAATCTTGATCTTTTACTAGATGCAAATCAATTAGCTCTTCATTCAGATAATGTAGTCATCGAATTTCCCCACACCCATTAGCATTCAAAGCACGTTCAAGTAAAGAGCCCAAAGCGCACCCGATTATTCAATATGTCCCTCTTTGAATGCGTAATATTTTTGGTGTGAATAATTTGAAGTGCAACTAGCCTACTAGTAATAATACTAATTACTTTTGCATTACTACTCTTATTAACTGATAGTTCTGTGAACAGTAGACCTCAAGAATAAGGGTGCTTGCACAGAGGAGCATTATTCTATGTAGGTCTACTCAATGATAATTATCATCGCAAAATTAAACACAGTCATCAGACCTAACCCCTGATTCAATTCGCGTAGTCTATTTAATGTATTTTTCACAAAAGATCACTTTGTATCACATCAACAATGCTGTGTTTTCTATTTGCGAGACAGCTGATAGCTATTTGATTCAGATGTCTGCTGAATGAGTTTATAAGACAATATTAATTCAATTTGTATATAATTTACTTAGTAATCACTTATTATAATTAATTGAAATTAGATTCTCTCAAATAATTTTTTGACAACAACATTATTATGAATGATAACTTTATTCATATATAAGGCTCAATCCGAGGGCTATCTATGAATCTGATTCCAATTTGCATTATGATGGAGAAGCTCGTTATCAAAATCATACGTTCCTATAGAAGAAGGTCTAAGAGCCTTACTTTTTTCCTTTTAAATATCCAAATCATACGTTCCTATAGAAGAAGGCCTAAGAGCCTTACTTTTTCCTTTTTAAATATCCAAGCAAATTCGAAAATCCGTACACATACATCGCTGGGCATTCCATGGTAAGATCCATGCAAAATTGAATTGAATTTGGTCCACGCGTTTAGCCGTAAATGCGTTTCAGACAGACAAATGCAAAACGGTCGCCTTGAAACAGAGACCTCTCTTCGTTCGGTCAGTGTAAAAAATCGAATATCAAATGTGGGCCTGATTGAAAGAAAACATAAATGTAAGTGAAATTGAAAACAAGAATGAAAGTCGAAAAGATTAGTGCTTTTCAGGTAGATAAGCTTACTATAGTGGTAATATTATTAAAATAGTTACAACAAATGTAATACAACAATAGGCTACACCACAACAGCATTGACTCTGTTTGAACTTGGGTATAGTGGTAGAGCTGAGAGCATAATAAAGCCATAGTTGATCAGAAATTGAACCTGAGATAAACTATTTGCTGAGCAGGGTTTCAGATTAGGCCTACGTTGAGTTTCGCCAGTTATTTTAAAATACTGTAGCACAATTCCTTCATCCACTCTTCATATAAAATCTCGAATGCTAAGAAATATTGCAAATCATGGCAAAATATCGATTTCAATATCGGTATAATAATATAGGAATGATCTTTCAGCAGCCAAAAGAGAGTGTTTGTTTTTGCAAGGCGCCGACAGAGCCAAAACAAATTGAGTCACTGTCTGTGACTAGGCCTAACTGAAAGACGACTGCAATAACACTGATGATGTATGGTGAAGATTTCATTTGTTGGAGAAAGCATTCCTTATGCACGCACATTAATTGCATAGAATTTATGTGACATACATGAATACATGATAATACCAGTCCTCTCGGTGTTAGTTAACCATTGTAGGTTATCATGATTGTGAATTGGTCTATTTTTTCGATATAACGTTTTGAAGACTTTAGACATGGATTAGCCTGAAACACAAGTAAACTATCAATTAGCCTATGATAGTCTTGTTTGACTAAATTCTGTTTCTGTATAGAGCCTATTTGTCAATCTGCTAAATTGTCAGTTACTTCAAACTAACTTGTGAGATACGTGACGATAATGCCAAGTTTTTAATGAGTGCTGCTGTGCAGATGCAGAAGGCTCACTATAGTCTAGTGGTTAAGGCGCCTGACCGGCAATTGGGAGGTCTTTGGTTCGATTCCCGGTGGTGACTGATATTCAAAACCCGGTTGTTCATGGACCGCTTTGATAACTCATTATTTACGTATCGTTCACTAAACCCCATAGTCATCCAATTTTTAATTAATTACCTCTCATACCAATTTTACACTTGGAGAGTGGCTTTATTATAAATTATTTTTTAAATAAGGCGGTCCGTGGTTCGATTCCCGGTAGTGACCGCTTTGATAACTCATTAATTACGTATCATTCACTTGACCCCATAGAGTCATTTGATTTTCAATTAATTACCTCGCATACCAATTTTACACTTGGAGAGTGGCTTTATTGTAATTATTTTTTGAAGAAGGCTCCCGACCGGTAATTCGGAGGTCTGTGGTTCGATTCCCCGTGAAGACTGATATTTTTGTACAGTAGCATTCATCGATTTTCATCAGATTTTCAATGCTGTTGTCAATATCCGCCATTGCGGAAGTCTTCAGCATAAATTAATAGCACTTGAAGGAATTCGAAATTAATAAATTCTGTAATTTCAAGTGATGAGTATGAGAATAATATTTGATCCTCTATTAATAAAATATCTGAAACGATAGTCAATAAAAATATACAGTTCTCAATAGCAGTACTAGAAATAATGATCTTTGAGTCTAGCAGCAGAATATAAGTTTATCATATTTTGCGTTTGATTCAAAATGTACAAAATTTAACTCGCCTTGAAATGGAAATTTGGGGAAGATCTATCAACAGTAGACTGGCTATTTACGAGTATATTTTTATTTTGGTGTTTTGATTTTTATGAGTTGCATTCCAACTATTTTATGGTTGTTATTTAATTATAGTTAATTAACAATGATCAAGATTGTAAATATGTACGATTGATTTGTATAATTAACCTCAGTATTTATGCAGAAAAATACTGCAAAATAGCAAAAACCGGCTTTAGACCCAATACTGCTTCTATTACTAAATTTCAAAAAAGGCCAAATATTTATAGATTAAATCGAGATGGCTTATTTTTTATTCTTTGTGGATGATGTCAGATAAATTATTGTATATCAATGAATGAGTAAGTAAGTATAATCATTAAATAGTAGCCTAAGTAATAAAAGTCTAATATCTATTTGATACATTTACATAAAACGGCGAAGTTTGGGAAAAACTCGCCCACTCTTAGCTTTAAAGAGAGAGTGCAAGACGAAGTTTTGACAGAGAAAGATCAACCGAATGAGTGACAAATATTCGAAGAGAATGTGAGTGAGACCTGATAAAGACGGTCAGAGGAAGCGAAAAGCAATTCAGACATAAATAGACAGGAAGACAGTGAGGAAAAGAGAGAGTAAAATTTATTGAGAGCGAGCTAGAAGAAAGGTGTTGGCTCTGAATTAAAAAATGGACTTGCAATGAAGTCGGGAAGTCCGCGCCAGCTTGGCTGGAATTTTCCTGCCTTTGTTTGGCTGCTTGCCTGCCATTCAATGGCCTTGAATTCAATCGTCTGAGAACTACATAATCTGCAGGTAATAATTACACAACGTAATCAATCTTACAATCTGCTCACATGGGAGGAGATTAGGAGGCCCAATGTTAACTAGGTAACAACTGGTGTTATTGCTGGGTATGAAGCAGAGAATTAGTACTATTCTATTCTCTCTGAGAATATTATTCTATTCTTTCTGATATGAAGTAATGTGTTATTATTTTGACATGGTATCAACCATGCGTCTCTCCACAATTTTAGGACAGTATGCTTGGGATTATTCAGGTTGCATGCTCAGTGGAGCATCAATACTTGATGATAGTCAAGATCGCAAATGAAGCACACGCTGTGTAAGACAGGTTGAACCAGCATGAGTACCACCACTTTCCAGTATGTATTCGATTCTGCTAAGGTGATTATCATCGAGTATTGAATGCTACACTATGAAAGTACCCTTGGCCAATAGTTAAATAGTTGGCGGGCCGCTTAGCGCAGTTGATTGGGGCATCGTAACTTCAGCTTGCTGTCGTTTCAGTGGTCGTGGGTTCGAATCCCGCTCCTCCGTCTGGCATCTATGCATATCATTCACCTCATTACCCACGCATAAGTCTCGAACTCATGTGGGCATCATCAACGATAAAAAAAAGAACATGTAATAAAAACATGGAATTGAATCATAATATTCCTACTTATAATATTCCTACTTCGCCTGACATAACAATTTTTGCTTCTAATTTCTGATAATTATAAATATTCAACTGTCACTTAGTTGAAAGTTGACAATTTTCGCTGAATAACCTACAAACTATATCACTTTAAAATGTACAAGTATTTTAAATGCATTTCAAAACAAATTTATTTCTGGATTTCTTGTTCCATGACGAACTGCGTTGTTAATATTAGTAGAATAAGTAGATTTTAAGAATAAGTATAATTTACTTACTATGTATAGGAGTCGTTGAATTCACTTGAAAAGTTAACAAATTTGTTTATCATATATAATTCAGCATAATAATATATTATGCATATATGCACTTAGAATCTTTTCAGAACATCGTGGGGGAATTAGAAGAATTAGCCAGTTTAGAACTTGAGTGGTCCTTGTGGCCGTAAAACATATTAATAATAATAATAATAATAATAATAATAATAATAATAATAATGATAATAATAATAATATGCACTTAATGTGAATATAATAGACATTTATCTATTAATTTATTCTACTTCATATAGAATAATGAATTTACTCTATGAATTAGGGAGCTCCACTTGAAAAATAAAGCTTGATTAGATTACGGTTAGTTTATCAAGAGAATTTTAACAAGTTTGATAATAAAATAAATGTTATTTTATTCAGAATGCTTGGAATAATCAATCTTTTAAAAACATTTAAAAAAAACACACAAGCAGTAGGATTAGAGACCGATCAAACAAGGGCTCGCTATTATAAAGTTGTATTATAGTGGACTCTCCACTGCAATGAATTTCAAATCATATAAGTTGATGCAATATTTTCATGCTGACTGCCTAGTATAACAAGTTCGAATTAATTCGATGATGAACCTGAAGGCCTGTTTACAATAAGAAGAATGAATCATTCTGCCAACAAGAGAAACTGAAATTATTCTGACAGGGAATCCCAGTGATAAATCCAATCAAACATTCAATCGGTTGTACAATTATCTACGACGAAGATTACCGTGGGTAATTTACTTTCAAGCTATCATTTTAATGAAGAAACATCCCTAATTCTAGATAATAATCAAATATACTGATCTAATCTGAATCATTCTATCAGATCTCATTTATAGAGAACCGGCTCAATATAGGTTTCTCTCCTTTTAATGAAAAATTGCTTGTCTGTTTTCTTTAGGCCTACTTAGGCCCTAATCACCTGCCAAAAAAAAAGGTGACTGCTCTACTAGCAAGTTACGTGTTTCAGATTTTTCTCACAATTTAAAAACAAAATCTTCAAAAAAGAAACAGAATTTATTAATTTCGAATTCCTTTATTCGCTATTAATTAATACTGGAGACTTTTAGATTGGCGGATGTTGACAACAGCATTGAATAGCTGATAGAAATCGATGAATGCTACTGTACAAAAATATCAGTCTTCACGGGGAATCGAACCACGGACCTCCGAATTACCGGTCGGGAGCCTTCTTCAAAAAATAATTACAATAAAGCCACTCTCCAAGTGTAAAATTGGTATGCGAGGTAATTAATTGAAAATCAAATGACTCTATGGGGTCAAGTAAATGATACGTAATTAATGAGTTATCAAAGCGGTCCATGAACAACCGGGTTTTGAAAATCAATAAATTAAATTTAAATACTAATAGCTTAAGTATAATCAGGATGGATGTGTTCTGATTGCATTGAGATTTAATTATTACCTAGAATTGAAGAGTGGGAATATGAATGAAAAATATCAGGTACATGATGAAAAAATGCAATTAAAATATCAATTTATCAATTTATATTTCACATGGAAAGCAACATAGTTTTTATCCACCCATCTCGCTTCTAAGATTATTGTGGTAATGCGTTCATATTGGACGCACGCTTGCGCCACTAAACTGGTGGTGCACGCGTGCTCGTAAAATCAAATACTGAAGCAGAACGTATAAAGCAAGTTGTAGCTGGTCGGTGGTGGTCAAATTGCTCCCCACCAGCAAGTGCACATTTGCGCAATCTTGCATACTGAATCTGGGAAATAAAATATTTGAATTTACATGCAAGCGTGCACGTCTGATAGTTGGTTTCTGGACATTTCCTGTTGCAGTGCTCTGCTGATGCAGAAGTTGAACGTGACTCATTATTATTATTTTATTTCGTCATGTGAAACTGAGTTATTTTCATGAGCACAGCTCTTACAGTGGTGTATGACATGTCAATATAAGTTTAATCCTAATCCATATCCTCAAAAAAAAAAAAAATAATAACATGCTGCCAAACTCTTCCCATTGTAAAATATGAATACAGTATAACCGAAGAAAATAGACATTCTTCATGATTTTTTGCTACAAAACATAATTTTTTGATACACATCAAAAGAAGACGCAAAAAGCGTTTCGTTTTAGAACTTCATTTTAAATTTGATAAGTTTTCCAGACCATCAGAGCATTTCAGTACTGTAATGATAATGCAGTGTTAGTAATGGGCTGATTAAGTACGGTACATACACTGTCATTTAAGAATTTGGAACTACATCAAAACAAATATTTGTAGCTTTCACAAATAAGCTAACATTACTCATTCATGTAGATTAATAAACAAATAGGACCAAACTTCAGCCCTACTAATTTTCAGACAGCCAGAGATGTATTCCACAGTGAACATCTGTACAATATCTGAAGGAATGAAGCAATGCAATCTTGAATAGCACAGTTTAGGAAACATAAATGTTTGTTCAACCCGACAAAATGCAATTGCTCAACTCATTTGCAAAACAGCGATAGAGTGAACTGTTCTATTCTCGGATATTTTTGTGTTCCACACAAAAGACGATGAAAGATTTGCTGGAAGCAATAGATTTGGACTTGATCAGTCAATCTTTCATTGTTGTGAATAAGCCTACTCAATGTAAAATATGTAACATTCTTCCCAAACATGTATAATGTAAGAAAAAAGCGAGAAATCATAGTCAACTTTATTCTATCTTATCAATAATTATTATATATTGTTTTAGTTCAAGTTTTCCAATTATTGCAGTTTAGTTTATTTACTATTAATTGGAGGTAAAATCGAGGGTAAGCGGTTTCAGAAGAGCAACACATAACATTGAAAAATAATTGGGAAAAAAATTATTTTAGATTTCTTTTATTTTGCTTGAGGTATTTAAAAAAATAGTGTTATGGAACACGAATGAAGAAAATGTCTTTCAAAAGCGCCTGCAAGTCAACAGAATCGTCCTGAATTTATTTACATTGGATTTTTAAATTGTTGTGTGTACACAACGGCTCGGCCATTGTGCTCTGCTATGTGAATAGTTGAGACGCTTATTGTTTCTCTCGTTCTCTCTCACTCTCTCAACTGGTTAAGTGTCAAGAATGGACGAATCTTTGTCCAAACTTCGCCATTTCATGTAATTGCATCACTCAGATTGTCATTACCATAGTTAATATCGTACAAATGAGATCATTGTATATAATATCATGCACTATAAAAAAAAAAAAAAAACATTATCTGAGTTCACTATAGTATCTATGTGATGTTGATAATCTTGTTTATAACCATTCATATGCATAATTTGTAAATTTACATGAATAAAGAAAGATAATCTAATCTAATCTCTCTCGTTTCTTCTCTTGTATTGTCACATCACTCTTGTTCACTCTCATGCATTGAATGAAAATCTAAAAAGCTCTATTTCATTCTACCTGTTCTCAAATGTATAGTATAAACAAAGGAGCCATCAAACGATGGTACTGGAATGTTCTAGAAAAAATGTTTTTTATAAATACAGGGCCTTTTGCTGATAGTGATAAACCGGCGCTAGAAAAACTAACATCATTCTCTCCATCCTTCATACACGTGTATTGTGAAAGTTCAGTGCATTTTGGTGATTCGTCTGAGGATCACTGTGACAGAAATTGTAATAAGATTATTAATAATAACCAAACTTCTTTTGGACTAGTAAGGGCTTAGTTCATTGTTATGAATGCAAGGAAGAACAGACAGAAATTTTCAGCGTAATTACTGCTATGTCAATATTGTCTTCCAGTTGATGATAGATGAGCATGTTTTATTACTCTTCTCCTGTTCTCTCCTCGCCTTGCGATCTATCTGGAGAGTTCTGATCAGTTCTTATCTGTTTAAATAGAATAGTCTCGAAAAATGGGAATGTCCTTATCTGTTTACTTTAGAATTTTATAGAAGGATATCAAATTTTCTCATTCTTTCTAGAGTGATAAAATATAAAAAAGCAGAAGCTCTTGTAAACATGCATCAGTTGTGATTCGATCGTTAATGTGATCAAGTTACAGTGACAGTTCCCGCTCATACAAACCGGATTAATAGTGAGCGCGAATACAAACTGTGTTGTATGAGCGTTTAATGTATTAAGTGATAAAGTTTATTGTGAAAGATTATTATCCAAGCTTATTTAACCGTTTATACAGAATACAGTGACCCGTAAGTGCTTGTAGTGTTTCAACTGTTATGTTTTAGACGCTTCTTCTTGAATTGTTTAACAGTTCATTGAACAGTTATTATTTAATATTTTATCGGCCTTTCAACAGTTAGTGATTGATTTATTTTGTGAGATATAACTGATTAGTACGAGATGTTAGAAATTTGTGTTAATAAAGTGGAAGTGTTAATTTGAAGTGCTGCCAGCATTATTTTAGAGATAGAACCGTAACATTATTATTGAGTTATTAAACAGTTTATTAGACATTTATTATTGAGTTATTGTTTGGCCTCTTTGAAAGTAATTAATTATTCTTCGACAGTAATTAATCTTGTTGAAACATTCTTTGTTAGTAGAAAGTTATTGGACTGTTTGTTTCTTTTATTGATTTCTTGTGTGATAATTACTTCTTAGTGTTTTCTGTTAGTTAATTGCGTAAATAAAGTTTTGTGTTACTATCAAGTTTTGCCAGCATTATTTTAGTGTTGGAAACCGTAACAATATGAAATTGGCAGATTATGTGAATGCAACATTTCTGAATACAATTAAGAGTAGTTGGGGCATTTAACATCAATTGTGTTGCTTTCCAAACGTTTCTGTTGAATAATGTCTTGGACGCAGGGAGTAGCTCAGAGGTGGGCTAAATAGTGCACACACTCACCAGTGCAGTCAGACAATGTGTAAAGGTGCAAGTAGACTGTTAAGCTAAGAGCTTCTGAATTTCTTTTGGTGGGCTTAGCATACTGATAAAAATTTGTTAGCTCATGAGGAAGGCGTAGTACGCTCTTTGAACCAAAATATAATGATGTCTGACGTCAGTAGAAATTGGCTATGGTACTATACATACATAGGAACGTTTGAGATTATATTCTTTGGTAATTCAATTTCAAATTGAACGCCAAACTCCCAAGAAGCTAAAGATAACAAGTTAATTTTACCATCAGAAATATTTTTATCATCACTATAAACGTGCGTGCTTCGAGAATGTCGGCCCAGAAGAATTACCGAGCAAACCAGGAAGAAAAAGCTGATCATTTCCATTATTGAAGACTAATATCTAGAGAATCTAGCCGAGCGGATCATTTATTTATGAAGCACTGTACAAAATTGAAGAATCGATCTAATAAACAATAAAATACTAAGCATTCCAATGATTCAGATTTTCCAAAAAAAACTATCAACTAAAATCAACTTGGAATTGTATGATGAAAACAGTTTTGGGCTGGTTATTCATGTTCTATTGTATTAGTTTATTCTAAATAAATGAACAAATTTCAAAATATAATTTGATAAAATATCATCCTGTGGTAGCATTAAAAGAAGTGGTAGGCATATATTCTAGGCGTTCTATATCGCTCTATTAGAAACGTCGTTTCAGCCGATATATTCCGACTGTACATAAAAAACGGTCTACTGGGTTTAAAAGCCCTCAATTTTTGGATTTATAATTGAAAACAGATGTGAAGCATCAAGCTAGCGGTTTTTATCCAAACAGAAGTAACAAATGCGCCACATTCAGGATGCTGAAAGCTTTTCGTGAATTCTTTGTGGAAATGCTAATGTTTTGAATCGGGCGTGTGCCTCATTTCAATAGTCAGACGGATAAAAGGAACCAATTCGTTGCAACTATTTACTCCAGGATTTAAAGAAAAAGTTTACAGACCTTCCATAAATTACCGTCCTTTCACTTTACTAAACTCACTTCTTCGTCTTGTCTATATATAACGACGATATTGGAATTGCTTGAATGCGTATCTCCTAGAAACAGGCCATCAAATTATGAAGAAATATTTGAACTTGCTTTTATTTGGTACGGAAATAGTTGTTTCTCTGGTGACATCAATCCTTCACATTATTACAATATTATGGAGTCGTAATTCTTTTTATAATAAACAAAAAACGGAGTAGACATATTCTTTGACTACAAAAACAACACATAAATAATATTCTATAAAGACGTATTGGGGAGTTATGGATATAACAAGTCATAAATTTTCTGTGGAAGCATAGGGACATTATGACAGATATGAAGAATTATTCATCTCAGCTTACATTCACAGCTTTTGCCTGAACTTCAAGTGAGAAAAATAAAGGCTATCTTACCATGAATTAACACTATTGAAAAAATACTTTTTTGCTACTTTTACGAAATAAGAAAAACATTCTCCCAAATCGTAGAAAAAATAACGAATTTTTCAATAGACTTCTTATTGTCAAAATTCCTACCAAAACTTGGTCGATTTAAAGTGAAAATTTCAGACCTAGTCGGGAAATAACCACAAAATCAGATTGCAGATGTTTTATAGGCTTGTTTGCAGGAGCGCTACCTACTAGAATAGGCAGTGTGGTAGTTTTCGTGCAGTGTGGTACTTGGTTTTTAAATGGTGTAATAATTTTGAACCTTTAACCTAATATTTGTCCTTTATATTAGTGATAACTTTGTAGATCAACCCAGTTCCAACCTACTAGGAGGAAAGTTACAATGGAACGTGTAATACTTGAATAAAGTTTGATGTTTTGAGGAGTCATCCAAAGGATGAGAAAAGTTGTATTTGCAATAATAAAATCATTCCTTGATTATAGATGGTGAAATATGATAATGTAATCATAGGAAAATTTAAATACAAATTGAAAAGAATGTAAGAAAAGTTCTATAAAGGTCGATACTGGTTTTCGGTAATAAACGCTGAGAAACTGTATTCGTAAGGTTACAGAGATCATCAAGAATATAATTATGAAATAATGTAATGAACACACACAATGGAAGGTTTCTGAAACAGCTTTCTGTTCATAATTCTAAACTGTTCATACTTACCAAAACAGCATTTCAACATTTTTCAAGTGGACCAAGAACATTAGCGAAAACGTTTTGGTGGAAAACCATTAGCAAATTACCTCCAACATGATTAGTTGGTTTTCATAGCAAAATAAATATAATTTATCATTAATGTCTGGAAATCCGTACCAGTTAGCTGAAAATATCGAAATGGAATAATATATTTCTATTGAAATTTAATACGGTGTGAATTAAAAATTAAGTTGAAATAGAGAGCACCTCTTTTTTCTTCCTTTCTTCGGAGGATGAAGCCCACATAGGTCTGAGACCTGTGCATGGGTAATGAATTGGATGATGGTGATTAATGAGTTGGACCTAAAGTTTTAAGTGGGTTCCGAACCACCGGGAAGTGATTTTACAGCAGAGAACAGTCTTTTTTTGCTGGCCAATCCAATCGGTCACCCTCACAAAGAGTGAATAGAAAACAATTGATTAGACATAAATCCACTTCTCCTGCGCTCTTGTAAATCACCATATATTATACATATGCTGCCCTCCTAAGCAAGAATGCAGTCTCTACTGAAGTGCCCAAACTGAGAAAAATGAGTTCAAAGATTGAATTGTGTTTAAGGCTGAACTATAAGTTTTACCTGATATTGTAAATGTACATAGCTATAGTCTACATAAAAGAGTATTTTTAATAGAAAAAACAATAAAATATTATGTTTGGACATTAAAAAAAGCATATACTGCGTTTTTACTAGGCAATAGCATCTCTTTCTATCACAAGTTAGATTAGCAAAAATGCAGTACTGCGTTTTTCCTTAGTACAAACCACCAACTTTATATTTCAATACCATAGTAAAAATGCAGTACTGCGTTTTTGCTGAGTAAAAACCACTAACATTTATATTCCAATACCTTAGTGAAAATGCAGTACACAGAACTAATATTTTTGTTTGAAATAAATGTCACGCAAAGATTTGAAAGTGGCAAAGTAGTATTATTTATTTAAAAAACGTGAACAGTGACTTGCCTAATAATAAAAAACTTACTTATAAACTGTACTAATAATAAAAAAGTGAACAGTGACTTGCCTAATAATAAAAAACTAGTAATGTCATTCATTCTATCTTCTATAAAACGTCGAGTGCAATTATCTATTTAGCATATGACTACTCATCAATAAATCATATTTCACACAATGAATATCAGATAGAGTCCATGATTAAGGAAGACATAAGTTTTAAATGAATTGTATATTGGGCCTATGTACAATTTTAATAAGATTGCAATTATACTTGATCTTTTATAAAAATCAAGGACTATCCTTACAGTATACCTCCTCTCTTTTTGTAACTTAGTAAATATGGTATGTGACTGACAAGAATTTACAATACTCTTGTATTGCAATGTTGTAATAGTATAATATTACATTGAAAGATCTATAAAAAGTTAATCTAATGGAAAAGAAGAAGAAGCTTGCCTAGTAACTTGGAATAAATAACGAATACAAAATATCAGTTGAAAAATGAGACTCAATGAGTGAAGACCTAAAAAGAAAAGTATTTTCATAATTATTATTGTAAATGTATGAATAAAAATATTAATGATCCTGAGATTAAGAGTAAAGTATTTAGTAACATTACAAAGTGTTTGTCATAATGTATTGCTTTGTTCTATGTCACTTATGTTGTGTGAAATAAAAATAAAAACCCTAATGAAATGATGAACTCATTATTACTACCTAGAAAATATTTTTACATTATGCATTCTGAAAGAACAATAATGAATGACATACTTTTAAACATTGATAAAAAGATTATATTGGTACCACTATTTAGTAGACATTCATTTGTAGCCAAAATTGTCTTCTATTTGCAGGCATCAAATCACTAAGTTGTTTAATTATATTGTCTCTTTTTTCTTTTGGAAAACTACATGGTCTCTCCAAGTGGTTTGGCATTTTAATGCCTCCCTTTTTACAAGCAGATTTCTTCAGAAAATCAAATTCATAGAAATCCTCCTGGTTATGTGAAGTTTTGTATTTTAATGTGAAGGAGCCTCGGACTACCTTGATGCATGCCATATTCCTTAGATAATGTCTTGTTCCATTTTTCAACTTCAATTGTGAAGAGTGGTCTTGCCAAGAGAAGAAGTCGGCTGCCTGCATGTTCTTCACTTCAACATTTGCTTTACATGTTGCAACTGCTTCTTTGAAGTCATCAAAATCATATGTTCTATTTCTCTTCTTCAATGCAGATTCAACGCAGTGATGAAAGCTGTCTGCTGCCATGAAAGTATGTCCAGGAATAAAATAACAGTGTTATTTCATTTGCATTTATCTGGTCACTATTCACCAAGAAAACTAAGAATGAAAGTAGACACCAACTTTTATTCTGTCCCGCACAATAGTCTAGCCATAAAATAACGTTCTCTGCATCTCTCTGTCGAATTAAAAATGCATAAAAAATGCTCGCAATGTCTTCCTTTTTACGCCCACTTATTACCTCATGCCATACAGTTGCAAATGTTTTATGCTTGGACTTTTCACCAACAGGTACAAATCTCTCATTATAGGCAATGAGACGCTTTGCAAATAATACGGCTTTGAAAGATTCCATTCTGGGTAACATATCACTTTTTGTAGGTCTGCAGTGTAACACACAGTATTGTCATGGTCTTTGTACAACCTAACATGTTCTTTATATAACTCCCTGGCTGTTTTAACAGCATCTAGATGCATCTTCCATTCAGAACACTTAATGCATTCACTTTGTAAATTATTTTTTTCATTAAGATGTTCAATTTCAAAACTTTCACATATTTCACACTCTTCATTGCCCAAAACAGCAAATGAAATATTCTTTTTTTTAACTTCCTTTCGATAAACTTCATATGAAACTTTATTGTCTGGAAATTGTTCCATGAAATCTTTGTACATTAATGTGATATTGACATCGCTGGGAAGATACCATGTAGGCCTATGTGGTGCATGTTCTCGACGGTAATGTGAGATCACTGGGTTAAATGATTCAATATGTTCACAAACTGCATTTTTTGAAATAAAATTGGCTGATGTAGCTTTACCTCGCATATCAGGTATGGGTTGCAAAGAAGTAGCAGGTGTTCTATCTAAAACTTCAAAAACAAATCTGTCATTTTTCTTTTCATAACCTAATGTAGTTAGGAAGAATGATTTGCAAACCTGTGTGTTCTTTCCTCCACTGTTCTTAAAAAAGTACTTATATGTGTTTTTCTTTGATTCGATTTCTTCAGGATTACCCCTACTGGTTCTTCTTTTAACAGAAAGTCTTTCACACATAGTGAGCAACATCACTTTGATGTCTTTCACACATCCGTTCAATACCGTATAGGTTAGGTCCCAGAATTGAGAATTAATTTTCACTCTTTCTCCTTCTGAAATATTTTTTGTACATTGTAGTCGACATGATTCATGATATCCTTCAATAACTTGGTGTTTATTTTTCAATTCACTGCTCTTTTCCACTTTTCTCTGAGAAACACTTTTCACAATTTTCCTTCGTTTTTGAGGAATGCCCTGTTTTGTAAAGTGGGTTGAACTTGAGGAAGGAGCTTCCTGAGATGCATCTAATTCATCAATTAATATATCTTTAGTAGAAAAATCCTCAGTAGCATTGATTGTTTTTGCTGCATTCAATATAGGTATATCAAGTTGAATATTGCACAGTTCCTCTGCATTTACAACTTAATGAAGGCAACTACAATCATCAATGCTGATGACTTCAACTTCCACCATATCAATACAAGATGAATTGATAGCACTACACATTGTTCAGTAATTAAGCATTGTCCATCCAAATCCATGATAGCAGATGTTGGTTGATTGACTTGTGGACTGGATGTATGTTATTCAAACTCATTTTTAGAATCGTTATTGATATCTTCAACTCCTTCAACACCAGTGTCCATATTAATAAAATATGAATTATTGATAATAGCACTATATTGTTTAGTATTCAAGCATTGCACATCCAAATTCATGTTGACTGTGGGTTCATTGACTTGTGTGCTTGATGTATGTTGTTGTTTAACCTCATCTTTAGAATTGTTATTGCTATCTTCAACTTCTTCAACACCAGTGTCCATTTTTATAGAAGATGAAGTAATAATAGCACTATATTGTTCAGTATAATTTGAATATTGTACATCTGAATTTGTGTTAGCAGAAGCTGCGGGCTGATCAACTTCATTTTCCCTTTTCACAAGATTCATCATTAATTCAACACGTTTACTGATGTTCATATTACAACTATTAGAACTGTTCACATTCATTTTCAGTATGCACACCTTGCACAATTATATTACTCACTAATATTTTCACAAAAGTACACTTTAAGAGAAAGAAACTCAACCACAAACTTTTCATCAGAGAATGTTTTTTCATAGGTTAATTTGTTTACACTTACTGTCAATTACTGCAAATATCGTATGGTCGCGTCTGATATACTTAGCAACCACGCAGTAAGTGATGTCGCTAAGCAAGAACGCAGTATCTGAGCTGTAGATACTGCATTTTTACTAAGCATTTTGAAAATACTGCGTTTTTGCTAAGGAAAAAAAGAAATATCATGCACATACCGTACTGTGTTTTTGATGCCATTATTTCATAGAATAACATAGATACTGTGTTCTTGTTTAGTGTAATAGATAGAGCTCGTTGAGCTGAGAATTTTGATATGTATAACTCATTTTGTGAAAATTTTGTAGATACTGCGTTTTTGCTTAGTAGGGCAGTAGGTAATACATATATATTCGCAAAAAGAAATTTGAAAATTGAATCACTGAAACATAAACTAGGCCCTGGCGCAAATAAACAACAGTTTTCATTAGGTGTTCACCATGCTCATTTTTGTGAAGCACAGAAATAAGTAGTACCTAAGTCTTAAATATAAGCGAAAAAGAATGAAACTGTATTGAATTGTAACACACTCTCGCTTGTTTGCAGATCATTTATTTCTGTGCTTTACAATAAGTAACGCAGTGGCTGCGCAACGTTCTATTTGCGCCAGGCATTCAACAGTAAAATAACAATCATAATCTTACCTGAATCATCATTTTCTTCAAACAAGATGTCAACTAATCTTTCCTCAAGTTTCAATCAATACCTTTCTGCTAAGCAACTACTGGCACACTTATTGTAAAAGCAATGGATACAAACAAAACTATTTTATTAAGTCCTTATGTAGAGGTACATGAATTTTGAATAAACTATCGCTTTTTCCATGTGTATTTCCTTCTAGCTTTCATTTGGCCAAACTTCTTACGTTCTCTCCTTCGAATATCTGGAGTGAGTAATCCAGCTGAAATACAAAATAATTGTTTACAAATTAAATAGAGATGACAATGCTATTCAATTTAAAACTAAAGTTTAACATCAACTGTACTTTACTACTAGTAGCCTAATGGTTTAACGATTTGGGATCTGCAGAATGGATGTATCCAGAATGCCCAAAATAATTCACAAAGAAAAACTCCACTCGAGGACGAAAACTACTGGCACTTATTGTAAAAGCAATGAATACAAATTAACATCTAATTAAATTAATTGGTTACAAATTAAATAGAGATGACAATACTATTCAATTTAAAACTAAAGTTTAACATCAACTGTACTTTACTACTAGTAGCCTAATTCAACTAATTACTATGTGATGTCACAGAAATGGTTTAATGGTTTGGGATCTGCAAAATGGATGGACCCAGAAAGCCCAAAATAATTCACAAAGAAAAACTCCACTCGAGGACGAAAAAGGTAGGCCTAGGATAAGATGGGAAGATGAAGTAAGGGACGATCTCCTAAAAATAGTATATAGAAGGATAGTTGAGAATAGAGATGCTTGGAGGGCTCTAATGGAGGAGGGCAAAGTTATATTGGGCTGCAGTCATATAAATAGAGCAATACACGTTATTATTGTACAATACATTAGTAAACGTATTATACGTATTTGTGAACGTACTTCGAACTCGAGGGATACTTGAAAAGCCTCAAGATTGAATGCTTTTCAAGTATATCTTCAGGAAACGCTCATAAATAGGGGTCTAGATCAACCACAACTCATTGTACTTCATGATTGGAGTGAACGAGAGGAATGTAATTCATGAGAAATTGCATGCAACAAATTTCTGCCTAGTATAGGTAATAGATGTTACCAGCTTGAAATAGTTATTTGTGTAACTAGAGTGCAAAATGGGGGTTTTCTGCACCAAGAGAAACAATACTTTGCGTTCGAATTAAACATTAAATTTTTCCTACAGTAACGTATAAAGTAATTCAAACAGAACAAAATAGAGCATACATAACCTGGCAATTCCTCACATAACCTATCTTCGAATCAAATCGAGTTCAACAACTACAGCTGACTATTTCGTAGCTGAAGCAGAGTAGCCAACCTATTTTTGAATGCAGAATAGGGAACCTGCGTATTATATGCTCACTATTTTGTGTTGTTAGGCTGCAAATCTGGAGTGCGGAAAAGTAATTTCGTGCACTGGAATTTACTTTCCCGCACTGGTGCAGGAATAACTTGCTACAATTTTGCGTGCTACAATTAGTGCAAAAATAGGCACTTTTTCGGGTCACTGTAGGAAAAATATTTTGGAGCTTGGAAATTTTAATTATTTTCTGATTTTACTCACCGATCCTCATTTTTTCAGCCATATCGTCATCAACAAATTGTCGTAAACCCAACGCTATTCCCAATCGTACAGCGCCTGCTTGACTAGAAGGGCCACCGCTTGCTACAGAGGCTTCAATATCCACTTCATTAAGAAGTCCACTGAATTGCAGGGGGAAAAGTATCTATAATTGAAAAGATTATAACCTTACAATGAAAGACACCAATTAGGTAATGTATAATTTTTAAGGGTAAAGTATCTACAACTACAACTGAGAGCATTATACCTTTGAAAAACACTTGGTATGTAGGATAATAGTTTTCTATTTTTTTTCAGCTTTTCCATGTATGTGGGTAACCATTGCTTGGGAAGGTTTTCAACTCCACAACCTGTATCGAGCTTTCTCGGCATGTTTTTGTATTTTCATTTTTTATTGTTTGGATTATTATATGTGTGAGTACAATTGATAAAATAAACGTGCAATTGCTGGGTGAAGATTCTTACATAGGATAAGCAGTGAATTTCAAGTTTACCAACATGTATTGTTGAGAAATTGGAAATTGTTATGAAATTTAATGTTATCTTTCGTATGTAATTTCAACTTTTTTTATTGCTGATGATGCCTTCATGAGTCCGAGACTTGTACGTGGTTAATGAGGTGAATGATAACACATAGATGCCAGACAGAGGAGTGGGATTCGAACCCACCACCGCTGAAACGACAGCAAGCTGAAGTAACTATTATATAATTCCACTAAATATATTCACCGTTCTATGTACATGCAAATTATAATGTATTTCAGTGATGAGCGTTGGTCAACAAACTAGTTGAATTGACTGTTTATTGGTTATTAATGATTCAATTGTTTTGTCTCCTCAACTAAACCAGTTGATGCTTCAACTACATTTCTATATCAACGGTCAACGGGCTCAACGCACTCTTTTCCAACACAAGTGGAAAGGAAGTCTTTGTTAAATTCAAGTGTAAATAGCAAACTAGTTGATCAACGTTCAAAATAAAAATAAATCACATACAGTAGAGAAATAGGAGAAGGAGTAACTGTGCGAGTGAGAAATGCAATAACACTGCACTGCTGTATCAAGACAATTTTTGTATCCGGTTACAAAAAACCAACGCCATATGCAATCTAAATCGCGTAAAAAAAGAGATAGAGAAATTATGATTTTAGATTTAAATTCAGCGCCCTCAAATTAATAAAATGCTTCGCAGATACTCAAAAATAATCAAAACTGAGCAAGTTTATTATTATTTCTATGAAGTAGATGTATTTCAACTTTTTATTCAATAAAAACAACTTCCTTTATTTTAATTATTTTTGCATACTAGCAAATAATTTTATTAATTTGAGGGCGCTGAATTCAAATCTGAAATCAGAATTTCTCTATCTCTATTTTTACGCGATTTAGATTGCATATGGCGTTCATTTTTTGTAACCAGATACAAAAATTCAGCACATAGTCTGAACACTCTTTTTTATCTTGATGCGTTCTGTAGACGTGATATCATTATTTGATTTAGGGCAGTAATGCTTCATTTGCACATTGCTCATAATGAAAACGTTTTCGGGAGACAGTAGACACATACACAGCTCGTTATTCTTTGATAAAAACGCATATTCTTTGTTAAATTAAACATTCAACTGGTTGACACTTTCAACTAGTAAACGTTTATTCAAAACTAGTTGAATTTAGTTGATGAGAAAACCGTCAACGAACCAAGACTAATGTATTTTTATTTAGTATTGTTTGAATATTCATGTATGCTAGTTTTAATTGGCAAATAAATATGCAATTACTGGGGCACAAATTGCTCAGGGATATTAATGAACAATCATTTTAATACGTATTGTTCAGAATTGGGGACAAGTATGTGAGTGAAAGATTGGATCAGTCGAGAATGAATCAGAAAAGAGAAATTGTAGTGGAAGAGTGAGAAAATTGCATGAGAAAGAGAACAGGCTAAGAATGGAAATGAGTGGACAAGTAGGATTAAAGAAGGAATTATCAAACAGGTAGAAAATGTGAAAAGGATAATATAGAATAAATATGAGAGGACAAGAGAGAAGTACATGTATACATGTATACCTGTGGTGGCTGGTTTTTGAATAAGGGGTAAGTAGTGAGAGAGAAAAACCCGATTTTGACGCAGTCACTAGTTGCCTGAGTTTTCAGCCCGGTTCAGGTGACAGTGAAGTCTGAGACACTTTTGAAAAATTACAAATTTTAGAATGATCTTCATACCATGAATTCCAAAACAAAATTTGATATAATTTGCTAAGTTGTGTCTAAGTTTTCTCAATAAAGCTGGCATGTGTAAGATCTTGATTGAAATATAATAGAACTATACTTGAAAAAATATATATGGTAAACATACCAATTATTGGCCCCCTTTCATTTTTAACCCTAATAATCCGTTGCCAGCATTATTTTAAGGATAGAACCTATCACATAATTTTTTGTGATTAGTGTCTGTTTTGCTTATAAGTGGATTGTATTTATGTTTGTTTATATACTGTACTCTTTTATCTTTTGGAATGGAAAAGTGTTGTGATCTGAAAACATTGTAATCTTATGGTGTAGAATGAAAAACATTTGAATTTGAATTAAATGTGAATATAAAATGCATTACCATTATAAGAGTTGAAACGACACATGTCAATAAAAAACTTAAATTTCAAAGAAACGTCACCTGTTCTCTACTTTGCATTCTTTCAAAATACAGAAGATCTTTGCCATTGATGAGTATCTTCCCTGTGCCATTTTTGTAAACAGTTACTGTTGCTTTAGCGGACTTCCTTTTCAAGCCTGGAAAGTAAGGAATAGAAATAGAATTTTTTTATTTGCATAATATACTATTACACAATGCATCGCCAACGTCACAAGATCCTTATAAACAATAATGCAGAACATAAAAAACAATATCACAAAAACCACAAGTGTGCTTATACATATCAATGTTGAAAACTTCCAATACACTATAATAAACACTCATCCTTTAATATCAATTTGATTTTAATTTTACTTTGTTTTTTTTTTTAATTTAATGTTGGGAGATTTTTTAATGGTAGCAAGCAGTAATAATTATATAATTTCTTGAAGGTAAACAAACCTTTTTGATATCTACCGCTGAGTAGAAACCCCATTCTTAGATCATTCCTATGTTTTGCGTTATAATTATTGTTATAATGATGCACATCACTATTAATTTTAAACTGAACTTTATTAAGACATTCATGAATCAGCAATAGATAGGTAGACAATAAGACTAACTTTCTAAACAAAGGCTTGAAATGAGCTCTTGGAGGAGCATTCAGAATAATCCTTACTGCCTTTATTCTTTGTAGTTTCACTAGATCTTGAGCTGTTATCCCATATTGCCACCCGTAAGGGTCTCCCCACCACGAAAAGCCATACGAATTTACTTTACTTTACCCCATAGAGAGAATATCTAGCATAAGAGATATCAAGATAAAATTAGTATTGAACACAGTAGACTATTATAATTGTAATACACATTTCATTGATTACAAAACTTGAAGACTTAACAGAAATTACTTATTGCTCTGAGTTTGTCATTACGTGTTATTTTTGCGCCTCCTGGGTGAATTTTTGAAAGTAATACTAGGACTTATTTATAGTCTTTAACAAACCTGAACACAAACTTTTCAGACCATGTGGTCGTGAATCAATTACATTTTCAAAAATCGTTATTTTTTCAATAAATGTAGTTGTGATAATTTCGTCTTATTATTCATTTGGATACCTTCCACAATATCACCTTCACCACTACAAAGAAGATATTAAAAATTGATAGTTTTGGTTGTATCTTAGGGAGTATTATTTATTTATTTATTCATTAATTCAACTAACATACAGTCAATGTGAATACAACAGGCTATTTACCAAAACTGCTTTTCACAAATTTTTAAAGTAAGATCAAAATCTTAGGTTAGATCGCTGTTTCATTTGAAATTTCACCTTGCAAGCACAATAATTATTCACAATCACAAGTCTTTTGCAGATAAAGGATATTAGTTTTTTCATTTCAAACAAAGCACTATCACAGAACTTATTCTGAAATCCTTCACCAGCACGCTTCTAGGTGATCAATAATACATATATGAGAAACATCATTTGAAGATGCACTATATCATGGCCGACTCTATTGAAGGCCGGAATGCTGAAAATCGGCAACAGGGCATTGAAGGCCGACAATTTGAACATACGGTTCAAAACAAAAATTTCAAATGTATGCATATGATTTAAGCTAACCAAAAAGTGGTTTATGGATGTTACCAGGAGATTGTTGGTTTTTCAAAATGCCGTTGAAGTGCTGTATTCCTTTATGCAAAAGTAATTATCATAAAACTGAAGATGAAACGTGCCGGTACGTTACGGTTTTCAAGTACCCCACTAACGAACAATTACCGTACGTGAAAAGTGGGTGAAAAATATTTCGCGTGATAACTGGGTGCCTACCAAATACTCTGCAGTTTGTATAAAACATTTTCCTGAATGTTTAATTTCACGAACTAAAAAGTTCCAAGATTCCAGAGGTGATTGGAAGGAGTTTCCAAGAAAAAGTCCTGTTTTTAAACCAGACGAAGCTGTCTCTCAAATCTCTTCCCATTTACTATCGTACCGCAGTGTTGCAGAGGTTAAGGAAAGAAGAGATCCAGAAGAACGCAGAAAGCAGTCTGAAGAGGCTTATGAAAGAAAAGTGGATGAATGGTTAGGCAGTGGCAGTGTTAAAGATTTCAGTGAATTAGCGGATAAAGCGATAATAAATTGCAACACCTTGATTGGATATTTGACTAAGGTGAAAACTATATAATTTTTTATAAATTAATGCAATTTCCGTAATATTCCTAAGATCTCAGCCAGTGTAAGAGTGCCTTCAGTTCATGACAGATTTGTGATTAAACTTTCCGATGGTTAAACCTCCTCTGTTAAGATATGTAATAAGGGTATCTCCTGATACTCTCCTGAGTATTTTCCTGAGGTGCTCAACTACCTAGTAAAATTCCATTCTACAGCTTGAGTAGGTAAGTATTATTGAATACCTAAAAATTCAATATCTTTTGACTAAATAAAATAATGCATTTTCAAGTCCTTTTTCATTATTAATAATTCATATTTTATTATCATCATAATTATTATTAGAAAGAATTATCTACAGATTATTAGAGAATTTTATTTCATTTCACTATGTATGAATGTTTAATAAATAGTTATTGCTTATTAATAAATCATTACTGTATCTATCTGTCTTGACTATGTACATTTTGACAATAATTGTCTTATGATAATTGTTCTTAGCCAAATAAAATATTCTATTCTATTGAAAATATTGTTGTTTTTTTACAATTTTTATGAAAATTATATAAATTAGAATTTTGCAGTAACTTACTTTACATTTATTGGTGGGATAGTGATTCAGTGCGTACCAATGTAATAAGTATGTATTATATTTATTTATATAATTAAGGTACGGATTACATGAGTATTATATTATTAAAGAAAGGTGTCAAGTATTAATTATTTCTATACGCTAATGAATAATAAAATGAATGCGAAGACTGAAGAGATCGTTTCAAATCAAAACGATGATAAAAATATCGGCCTTCGGTAATCAGCTGATGCGGCGTTGCCATATTGTATATTCCGTCTTTTAACTAGAGTCGGCCATGACTATATCCAAAATTGAAGTCAGTCACTGTGAAATAAAATGTGAATACAAAATATCGAAAAAGTTAAGCAGACTTTCAAGAAGATCTCAGCCCCAAAGGAAAACATGGCGAACAGAGATGTTACAGGAGATTCTCAAAAAAAGAAGGTGAAATATAATTAGCAAGGAGTTATACAAAGAACAAAAACCAAATACGGAATAAAAGTAAATGTGTATGACTTTTATTGGTGGGGATACCCGTACGAATAGTTCCAACTCGCCGCTTGAGCCATGTTATTGGAAACATGGTGAACCTACAATTTTAGGTGGGTTCCGAACTACTGGGAAGTTATTTTACAGCAGAAAAGTCTTTTTTTGCTGGCCAATCCAATCGGTCACCCTTACAGAGAGGGCCCAGGAGAGCGTTGCTTATCTGATTGAACAGATTCCTGCAACGGCTCACGGCTTTCACATCCCACAATACAGACTGAGAATGATCAATTAATCTGTAAAGTGGTTTTAAATCTACAGTATATATATTTGAATTATGGAATAAAAATATATTTTCTTTGAGTATTACTTGCACTAGAAAAGTAGTTACCAGTTAGAAATTACGAAAGTCAACATACCATCAACTTTAACAAATGCTCGACCTTGATCGTCATACTGAACCTGAAAAAGCATACATATTGAATGTTACAAAATTAATTAAAATATTTCTAAACGAACTGATCTAAATACTATACTATACCTGTGAAAGTGCCTCTCCACTTTCAAATCAGTAGATCAGCATTAAATTTTCTTAAACAAAATTATTATTGATGATTAATGAGATTTCTGAACGAAATTTCCACATTTCTTGATTTAACTTTTGGGTTTCAATCGGAGAACAGCAGACAGATCAAATTAATAAAATATTGGTGAAATAAATGCTGTGAGTTGAGCTAAATAGAGCATCATTTAGAGTGCGATGTTTCACTTTCCAAATGATCAGATTTGCATAATATTATCACTGTGTATCAAAAAATATTTTTTATTTTTTCAAATTTTGAGCATTTTATTTACAATAAATTTGTAATTGAAATGCGCTTGAACCTTTTCAAATGACAGGTGTAGTATAGTATATCACTGTATTTCAAACTCGAGAAATCATCGATATATCTCTAAAATTGAAAACATTTTTCTTATAATGAATTTAGCAAATAACAGGGATCTATGAAAGACTCACCTCTCCAGCGCTCACGAATGTCGACGATGATGATGTCATGAAAGGTATTCTATATTTGAGGATTTCATCTTTTATAGTGTATGAATACGGATGCAGGATCACTCGATCCAAAAGTTCAATAAGATTTGCGTACTGTAAAATAATACATTCTACTTACAAAGAGTATTGCTTTACAAAATACTTTCAAATTTTCTGTGCATCAAATTAAAGAGATTTAGGTATATGTAACATTATAAAATGCGAACAATAGAAAAATTAAGGTAGTCAAGCAGAAATATCCATGGAAACAATTTTGAAATGAGACTGAAGTGAGAATTTCGTAATTTGTTCAATTTTTCTTTGATTAGTAGAAGTATTCTAACTTAAATATTTAAAAATCTTTTAAAAACAGATAGGGACCATTCAAAATCATTTGAAAACATTCAGTCTGGGTATAAATAATATTTTCATTTTTTGATGAACATATTCCCTTGAAACGCAGAATATGAGGTTCTTCCATCTCCAGAAGTCTAAAAAAATTCTAAGATTCTATACAAGCAGAGTTATAGTTTTCAAAAAAATTCAAAAGCAATTTTAAACTTGCAAGATAAGAAACAGAGATACTTTATATTATTGCCGACTCTTTGTTTCTTGTTTCTTCTGTATCACACAAGTATTGTTTATAGTGGCCTACCTATCTTATTCGTTTTTTTAGAAGTTTATTTGCTGTTGAATGCTTTAATACAAAAACTTGAAGAATTATTGTACGTTACCATTTTATCAGATATTTGCTCGACCAACTGCACTTCAATTTTCTCCTTGTCAATCCAAGCCGAACCAGTCAATTCACTGTAAAATAAATCAAAACATTTGTTTGAGAAATATGAAACATGATTTGTCTCATTGTGTAAGGCATACTCAAAATCTTAAAATTTCTATTGCAATGATAATTGAAGATGAAACGTTTAAAATAGTAATAACTTGAAGCAAATGCACGTAATAATAAAAAAATGAACAATCAAGAAACTCACATTTTGATATTCGGATCAGGCTGAATATTCTTACTAATCATTGTGTCTTCATATTTGTTCAGCTTCTGCAGATATTCAGTTAGGTCCTGCAAGAAAAGAACAATATAGTCTATATAGACTTTTGGTGGACAAAAAAAAGCTGGAACGTTAGGTTACCATTGTACGTTCTGGGGGGTATGATGATAAGGGAGGGGGAGGAGTTTAACTTTTAGTTAGACATGTGTTTATTGAATGAACAAAAATGATTTGGGGTTGAAGTTTTTTCTGTTCATTAAGGATATTTTTCTTATTAGTATTTAAATATTTGTATATTTCATATTGCTCTAATGTGTCTAGTTCTGGTTATTTGTTTTGATTTCGAGGTCGCTGTAGTTTTCGATGATTTCTATCCGCTTTTATAGTTATTAAAGTTGATTTTTATTTAGTTATTATTTAAATTGATTCATTTTTTACATTATTTTTTTTGCTAACAAAGCAACTCGTTGATAGGCCATAATCAAGCAACGTTTCCAGAAGCCTAGAGATTTAATGAACTGGCGTAGCGAGCTCTTAGTTTTGACACGAGGCTCGCGTCTTTGTCCGTTGGTTATGTGGGTATTATGCTCAATAAAAACTTTCGTACGCTTTGACCAATCAACTTCAGATTTTGAACACTATTGGATATTCCTCCAACTTTATACAAATCGAGTTCGTAAACCAATACAATTTGTCTACTCCTTCATTTTTTTTCTGAGGAGGAAGAAAAAGAATAAGTTTATTACTATAAGAAAGGTTATGCTTGTAGAAAGGAGTTTCATCATATGAAATTTGCGTTAAGATTTCAAAATATTATTTCGAGTTATCAGTTGTAAGTAAATGAATGTTCAGTGATAATGGATCAAAGTGGTAATTCTCAAAGTGAGAATAATATTATGTTTACAGAGACCGACATGCAAATGTAACCATAAAAACATTATAATACATTATTCAGAAGTTAAAATTTTTTCAATTACAGTAGGCTATTGGGCTGAAAATCCTGTTGCTCTTTCCAATATGTTAATGAATTAATAATTGATTAAAAATGATACTCTCATAAGTTTGAGACTTTTGCATGGATGATAAGGTGAGTGATAACACAACGATTCTAGAAGAGGGAATCCAACCTACGGCCGCTGGAGCGAGAATGGTGTAGAATAGCGGTCGGGTCCGATTTCTTCAAATGACTGGTTTAATACAATTTTTCATGTTATTCTGAGTATAAATCAGTCAAAAATATTCCCAATCACCTGCAGCCAATTAATAAATTGAGTTCAAAATACCTTGCATAATGATGTTAACTACTGTTTTTTTGTTTTTAATTACATATTATATATTGGTGAGCCAAAGAATAGAGATCGATATTTTAATAGTCAATGATTACAGGCAAAAATGAAACAGGTGATATTTATGCAGTACTAGCTGGCCCGACGCGCGTTGCTGCGTTCTCATAAAAAAATTCTCGATTTTATTATTTGCCACCTCCCACTGAAGTTACATTTCTAATTTCAACCTTCTAGGACTCTTTGGGAAGAAGTTAGTCCTAGGACTCTTCCAGCTGATCAGAGAGGCTTCCTTCGTTGTTTTCTTATACAGTAAGACCTTACTCACATTCAAACATCTTAAATTCAAACCTCCTATATACGACTATTAGGGAAAGTAAAGTAAATTCGTATGGCTTTTCGTGGTGGGGAGACCCTTACGGGTAGTTCCACCTCGCCGCTTTTTTAACGACTGCTTTTTTTTATATGCAACCGGGACCGACGGCTTAACGTGTCCTCCGAAACACGGGAGTGGCTCGAGAAAAATATCTTGTACTCAACTGGGATCGAACCCAGGACCTTTGGCTTATCAGACCAGCGATAAGCCAACTATTAGGGAAGAAGCTAGGTTTTTTATTTTATTATTAGACTACGTTTCAAATTTCTAGATGCATTGGTTAACAGATGTCATCAACGCGGCATAATTAATTACATTTCATCATACCCAGTCATATGTTTCCTACATACTGCAAGGCTCCGGCTGTACGGTAGCCTACATGCAAAGTGCAAAGTCTTTGCGTTCCAGACAGCGTAAATAACGCCGCTAAAGGGCCTGCCATATGATTAAAAACTATTGACTCCTATCAGCTGTTCCTTTAAGCTGTTTGGCCGGCAATTTCAGTGAGTTAGGTCTGTGAAATGGATTAATTAATAATAATTATTAGCCTCCCTATTAAAATTTATGGTCAGAAACCATCCCCAACATTCACACAACATATTCCCAAAGTTCCATGCCGATCTGTCAAGTAGTTTTGATGTCTATAGGGAACATACATACATACATACATACATACAGACAGACATTCATTTATATATATATAGATAGACTAGCTATTGTGCCCGTCCTTCGTACGGATTATGTTTAGAAATAAGACTAAATATGTTTCGGCTTTTTTGATAGCAACGATCATGAAGTTGTTAGCAGCTTAGGCGTCCAGACGATACAGTTTTTTTGCGGTACTGTTTTTTTACTGTACGGCGTCAACTGTACTGTGATGTTCACACGGTCCGGCTTTGCTGCTTATTGCTGTGCTCTCCTCCTTCTTCCATTGCGCTTCCTTCTTCTTCTTCTTCAGTGGCCCTACAACCCAGGACGGGTCTTGGCCTGCACTAGTAATTGTCGCCAACGGTCCCTATCCAGCGATCGTCTGTTTCTTTACTAAATTCCTTGAGGGCCGTCCGTTCCTATCATTTTGTGCTTCCATAACAAATGTTTTTTTTATGGAGTGTTAGCACCACATCCAACCCCAACCTAGAGGACCAGGGAATTTTTTCAGGTTTCCTTCCTTAGCCTTTAACAAACCAATGCTGAACTACAAGGCAGCAGTCAATTTTCTATTGGGGTTTTCTTCCCCTAGCCTTTGGATTTCCATTGACCTCCATCTGCAAGGCAGCAGTTTCTATGCTGGTTTTGGTCCTCCCCGGGTATTTCATTTCCCCGGTACCACCTATATCTAGGAGGCATCCCCCCAATCCGCCACCTGGGGAGGCGCCCGATAGGAGACCAGCAACTCCCACCATTGCGCTTCCAGTTCAGTTTTATTTATTCCAGTCCAGGATTTTTTTTATTTGTGTAAGATTTTTTTAAATACGTTTCTTACTGAAGGTTTCTCTTAAATTTTGATCAAAGTACGCAAATTCTGGTTTCAATATTCTACACATTTTTCTCTCATTATTTTTATATTAATCTTAAGTCTTGTCCCACAAGGCGGGTCTCTCATATATTAGAGAAATTAAATTTTCACAATTAAAATCTTCCACTTCTGGACACTGGAATTCACTAATAAGAAGATCAATGCTGAAGAATATCAATGAAGAAGATCAATGCTGACGATCTGAAGACTGCTTCCAGCGTAATAAGCGTATCGTTTGAACATATCCATTACCGGTACAATACATGTGCCACCGGATACGGATAGTTATTTTGCGGTACAGCTGATTTTAGTGATACAGTTTTCGAAGACAAAACCGAATGTAGAAATCGGCTAGAACAGCTTTTTTACTGGATCCAGTCGAAACAGTATTGTGTGAACATACAATATGAAATGTACATGCAAACGAAAGCACTGCAAAATAACTGATACAGCAAATTTACTGTACCGCACAAAAACTGTAACGTGTGAACGGGCCCTTAGTAAACAACTTAGAACGTCAGCAATTCAGTGACAGGTATCAGAGAGAATATTTTTTGAGAACAGCTGATTAATATATCATGATAAATTACGTGATTTGTTCTTATGTGGTAATAATAGTGCTACCTGGCGAATTCCCAAGAGCCTAGCACAAACCGCACCTTCCTAAAATGTTAATTTTTGTTTTGATAAATTTAAATTAGAAAATTTTGTTTTTTTTTCAACAAAGAAATAATTGATAAAACATAAGATGAGCTTTAATTCACCTGACATATGTTTCCTAAAAGACTGCAATGCTCCGACTACACAAGTCTGCAGACAGCGTAAAAAACGCCCACCATTTATATTTGAGAACAGCTGATTGATATATCATGATAAATTACGTGATTTGTTCTTATTCTTATGTGGTAATAAAACTTGGAAGAAATGTATCCAAAATCGCACAATACTTGGTTTTTAAACGTTTATTATTCTGTTGAAAAAAAAAGTTAATTTAGTTTTTTATAGCTAAAGACATTGTCAATAATGTTCAATAACTAAAACTGTTCAATAACTAAAATCCCGATCGATGCTCTCGTTTTTGAGGAGAAGGCCGCGTAAAATGTATCCAAAATCGCACAGTACTTGGTTTTTAAACATTTATTACTCTGTTAAAAAAAAAGTTTATTTAGTTTTTTATAGCTAAAGACATTGTCAATAATGTTTTCAATACTGTTCAATAACTAAAATCCCGATCGATGCTCTCGTTTTTTAAGAGAAGGCCGCGAAAAATAACTTTGCGGCCGTGACAGACAGACAGACAGACAGAAAGTGAGATAAGACTATTTTCGGCTTATTTAATGTATAAAACGTAAAAATAACCAAAAAATATACAATTCTGATAAATGTACAGACAAAACTCTAATTTTATTTATATAGATTACATGATGCTCAACTAACCTAACCTCCCTGGGTGGATAACACGGCTATCATATGAGGGAGACTTTTTTAACAATTCCCTTTAATTGTAACACGTATTTTTATTATTCCATTTTTCTAGTTGAAATCTCAAATTGAACAAATGAAATCGACATTGAACGGTGACTATCGACGTATCGACCTTTAGACAGATGTGCACATACACAGACCAACAAACAAAGCATAGATAATGCAGCAATGATAAAATGACTATAAATTATGCGGATGAAATTAATTTAGTTGAATTTGAATTCATTCATATGGATCACAAATTATTAGGTTGAGAATATGATAATTTTATTGTTAAGTAAAACATGAATTGAAAAAAATGTATTATGAAAGTGAAGTTAGTGAAATACTAACACAGTTTGCTAATTTCGAATTGCTCAAAGTGCTAACAATTATACTGAAGACTTCCGCAATGGCGGATATTGACAACAGCATTGAACAGCTGATGAAAATCGATGAACGCTACCACACAAAAAAACAGGTCGAATCAAGAACCTCCTCCGGTTTGGAAGTCGGTTAAAAATATTAAATCACCGCCAGGAATCGAACCACGACTTTCGTTTGACTATTACTTCTATGTTTGACACTTGTATGCTTGGTTATTAAATTTAAAATAACTTCAAATCTATTAGTGTACTTGTAAATATTGTAGATTACTCACATGGAGCAGTTGATAGTAGTTTGGTTTTCCCGTGTAAAATAATGAATGGAAAGGACGCCCAAAATCATCAAACTCAGCGTCTTTTTTTGGTGGAAATACTTCTTCAGGCGGCTTCATAAAAGGTCTGGCAGCCGGAACGAAGAGACCAGAAGGAAACAGATACTGAATCGCTTCCTGGAATTAAGATTATAATCAGTTTCACTATTGACAACAGGAATTAGCAAGGAAATAGCAATTCGCGAAATAGGGATAGCACGGACAATAGGAATAGGGATACAGAAGAACTTTGGAAATCCAAACCTCAGCAATCTGAAATTCTGGGTAACCCAAAAATGGATTTTGCAATAACCTAAAAAATTTCACAATTACAAAACACATAAATAAAAATACAATAACTAACTTAATACCAGTACAATAAATAAAAAAGGAAGCCGTAACTTAATTAGGGAGTATTTTAAAGGAGTCAACTAGTAATAGTCATAGTTACAATCAAGGCCAGTCACCACCAATTTTTGCCTTCCTTCTGGTGCACCGCTGTACTGTGCAAAACTCTGCGGCTGCCTAACTAACCTATCCTCACCCTTTGACAGACCACCCATGATATCCATATCCAACTTAATTTAAAACAAAGTTTTTTAGGGGTTTTCCAGCTTAATCCGAATTTTTCAAAATACGAACATGGTGCGATTTGGACCCAATTATTTTGAATTAGCGGGTTCCACTATACTTCGTTACTGTCACAAGAACGTTGACAAAATAATGATCTCTTGTAGATTAAAACACTAAAATTAAAATTCCCGGTGGTTCGGAACCCACCTAAAACTGTAGGTCCAACTCATCAATCACCATCATCCAACTCATTACCCACGCACAGGTCTCAGACCTATGTGGGCTTCATCCTCAGAAAAAAAAAAAATATTCTACTCACATCGATATCTTCCTGAGTCAATGTGCTGTGATCAATACCCATCATATTAGCCAAATGTCTTTTACCAGTGGCAAACTCTTCTCGCTTTTCTGCCATGAAAGCATCTGAAAAAATCATAAGCTACTATTATCAACTAGAAAAAGCCAGGCTTTGCTTTGAAGTTGGGGAAGTAATGGATGCTAATTATAATCTTTCTACTTACCGTAATTAAAATCTCCCTCATTATCATCATTGAGTACTTTCCCTTGATTGCAAATTATCAATTATAACTGGGTAAGACAAATTTATTTGAATTAAATTCCTTGTATACTAAACACAACAGTGTTTTTATTTTTAAAGACAAATTGGGTTGAAATAATTTAATTTCCTATAATAATATTTTACTCATATTCTGTGTTATAAACCTGAATTCTGTTTATAGGACAAAATTATTGTTTCTAGATTTATCAGATTAATATAAATAAATGAATTATTCTTGAAGTAAAATTACAGCTATTCATGATTTTTTTTCTCTTACCACTTATAACATTATTATTATTTTTCACCTCCATACAATATATTGATTTATTCCTCCATTTAAAAAAACAATTGATTATTTTATTATTATTGTTGTTTATTAGAAAAATAAATGAATAGCTATATTTTCTAGATTTAGAAAATCTATTAATTATTTGCCCGAATTATCAGAATTTTGCTGTAATAGATGAATAAGTCAATTGAGAAAAATTATTATTTGTGAAAAAATGCGCTAAATTTCAAATAAAAGTTTTTTTGACTCCAATTTTATCAAGTTGAGTGCATTTTAATTGAACTTCCATGTTATAATTTTTTATTAAAATTGAAAGAGAAAAATAATTTCTATAAAATCCCAGTTTATGCATAAGTTAGTCGAATTCAAAATATTTATTATTGGTGAAAAAGGTCTATTTAAATTAAATTATAAATTTAAATCATTTTTTTTAAACTTTATTCGTTTTTTAAATAAATTTTATCAATTTGAGTGAACTTTAATTTTCAATTTTAAATCAAGTAATTAAAATTCATTCGTTTTATTTATTCAAGTGAATTTTACTTCAAAAATAATTTATTTATTTATATTAATCTGATAAATTTAGAAACAATAGTTTTGTCTTTTAAACACAATGCAGGACAGATTATGAGTAAAATATTATAGGAAATTAAATTATTTCAAACGTATTTTCCTTTAAAAATAAAATGTATTCCTTAGAATTAGGATTTGCGAACAAAAAAATGTCACCTATCACAGATTCGAACTCAGGGCGACGGTGTGATAGCACAGCATTCAACCAATAAGGCTACATCTGATTTGAGAAATGTGTTGCAATTTGAAGCATTTCAACAATAGCGGTTCATCACTGCTAGTGCAAGTGAAATGGGGATTTTACTTTTAGCATAATGGTTTGTGCGAAGCTTCGTGTTTGGACTGAAAGTGAATTTACTCAAGTCCAAGTAATAACATTCAACTGTGAAGATGATGAAAGAGTATTAAAGATCAAGGAAGGGTGGATAGAGAAGGTTAATATACTAGGGTCAGAAAATTAGGAGAGATTGACAATGGGGTGGGCTTACCGGAAGGGTAGCATTGGTTGAATTGAATAACTGCCTTTATTTAAACCTGGGAAGGCGAAGTTAAGGCGCAGTCGGACCTCTCCACCACGTAACACTTCCATACAATTCTAATTCATAAATACATATCTTAGAAATAAAATATAATTAAAACAAATCTTTCTATAAGATGGAAAACAAAACATGTGTTATCTCTTGAAAAAAGAGAAAAAATACTCAAATTCTAAAAAAAAAATTATGAGAAAAAAAGAAGGGTTGGTAGCAAAAATGAATTATTCCAGATGAGAATTCTACCAGTTTTATTTTATGGCTGTCATATCTGGCCAATCAATAAGATAGTAATAAGAAAATTCAAAACTAAAGCCTGAGGGAAGAAATAGAGTAACAAGAAGAGACAGAAAAACAAAATCATGGATTAAAAATGAAACAAATTGAAAAATTGAAGATATTGGCAAAATAATAGTAGGGGAAAATGGAATTGGGCCGGCCATATAGTCATGACAAGCGATTTAAAGTGGGATACTCGAATGGGATCTATAGACATTGGAAAGGAATACAGGAAGACCAACATATGGGACGAAGAATTTAGAAAAGTGTGCGGTGGAGGAACATGGCAGAGTGGAAAGGAAGAGGAAAGAATAAAAACTTTGTTAAGAAAGAGTAGAATGAATATCAGCGATAAGATCATGGTTTTATTATAATGAATTGAACCGCAAATGATGAATGATACTCACTAGTATCACTTGTATTAAAAAAAAGGATATATCAGCAGCTGCTAAATGGAAATTAATTTTTTAAATTACTAAATATATTTTGCAGTAAAAATGTTTTTTATGCAATAAAGGTTCATTCATTTATTTAGCCAAAGAGCTTCATGCGAAGTCACACAAAAATTATCAAGTGACTGCAAAGGAAGTCATGATTATTTTGCAAATGAATGAAAATGGTATTATCAATCGGTCACATATACAGTGAATTAAATTGCAATGGTAGAAAGTAATGAAATGCATGTTGTTTCCACTTTAATGAACCAATACTTCGTAATACGTAATATAATTATATAAAAATTATTTTAAAACAAAAGAAGAAACCGACTTCAGTGAAATGATAAAATACTCACGTACTAAAAAGTTTAAAATAAAGTATTTACTTTAAACTGAGAAAATGATAAATTTCATACAAGTAATCTTTTGAAGTCGGCGCCAAATATTTTATGAAGTTGATAAGAAATTCTATCTAATATCAAAACTAACACTGTATTTTTTTGGAGGATGAAGCCCACATAGGTCTGAGACCTTTGCGTCATTGCGTGGGTAATGAATTGGATGATGGAGATTGATGAGTTGGACCTACAGTTTTAGGTGGGTTCCGAACTACCAGGAAGTGATTGATAAGAAATTCTATCTAATATCAAAACTAACACTGTATTTAAATTAAATATGTGATTTACACTCACTTTTACTGAAATACAGTGTCAGTTTTGATATTAGATTGTTCAATTATTTCGTCATGGAAAACATCACAGAGTATTTCTGTTATATTTTAGAAGTTTATGGGAAATTTGGCGCCGACTTCAAAAGATTACTTGTATGAAATTTATAATTTTCTCAGTTTAAAGTAAATACTTTATTTTAAACTTTTTAGTACGTGAGTATTTTATCATTTCACTGAAGTCGGTTTCTTCTTTTGTTTTAAAATAAGTTTTATTTTCAGCTTTTTAGTTGAATTTTCAAACTTTGAAAACATGAGAAATTTCTTAAAGCCTACATTATGAAATATTTATCAAATTAGCAAGCCAATAATTAATTTATAACATCCAAACTTAAGTAACTAAAAATTCACTTATAAGAAAAGATAAACTAAGGAAAATTCTACAACGTTTTATTTAATGTGGAATAATGTATTTAGGAAAATATTAATAGCGAAAGGCTTCTTAAAAGTGAAATGGCTTTTGATTCATTTTGATGTGGTCCCTTTCAGAATATACCTACACTGAAATAGTAGGCCTATATTACGTTACAAGTGTCGAAAATTGTGTTTACTGAAAATATGATAAGTTAACGCAGAAGATGAAGTTGAGTGCGGTATTATCATACGAGTATGGTAAACATCTTCCCGGACGAGTTATACGATATTTTTCGTGATATTAGTCATATATAGTTGTTTAATATAAAAAACAAAAACTTTGAGCTAGTGCAAAAGGATCATTAAACATAACCTCAAAACAGCCTATTGTACGCACATGTATATAATGGCGAATAAATATTCTTAATTCATCACAGCAGCGAAACTAAAAATACTTCTGAGATCAGCTGTTTTTCCAAATTCTCCAACTTATGATTGAAACTAAATAACCTCATTCCTATGACTCAATAACATCAACTAATTTATTTACAATTTTCATATGAACATATGGACAGAAATATTATATTCTTCTTATTCTCGATTCAAATTAAGTTCACGTGATTGGTCAAAACGGGACATTACAGGCTTGTTTCACACTGAACCAGCTTTGGGTAACCGATGTCGTTTACCCGGCATAATTGTATTGCATCATATGATTTCGAAAACCGTCTAGATGTAAAGCGCTCCATATGATACAATGATCAGCCTGGTAAGCGACACCGGTTATCCGATTGGCGGTTATGTGTGGAACTATCCTATTCAAACTTGATTGAAATGAAGACATCGAAGAATGCTCCTTTTTGCTTAATATTGGGCTAAGTATTGGGCCGATCCTTGCGAAACTTGGATGGGACCACCGCTGAGCGATGCTCTTTAAAAAACAATTATCGAAATCGGTTCAATATTGTTCGAATGATTGATGTACAAACATAAAAAAAAAACAGGTCGAATATAGTAACCTTGTTCTTTTTGGAAGTCGGTTAAAAAACATCAAGAATGGCTTTTCAAGTAAAGCTTTTGTACTCTGTTTAAAAAATGTGTGATGTAAAACCATTTGATGAATATATAAGATATTATGTGTAATCTTATTACCTAGTGCACCAAAGTAGTACCCTCGCAGCTCTCTCAAGCAAAATATAAGGGCAGCAATAGCAACATAGAAGAAGTCTTAGGAGGTTACCCTGAGACACCCTTGCCAATAACCAAAAATTAAACATTGGATCAACTATCTGCACACTTTCAGGCATTTTTACAAATATTTCCGTTTTTTCTATGCTTTAAATAGTATAATTTACATAATATAAGGCTTACCTACCAATTATCAGTTAAGGATAAGTTCAACTTCAGGTTCCAATATTTATATTTTAGGTATGTCTAAAACCAGGGCCGCCCCGAGGTTAATAGGCGCCCGGGGCGAGATTTTGATATGCGCCCCCCCCCCCACTATAGCGCGGTAAGGTACAAAATAGCACCCAACTATTTAAAAAAGTAAACCAGAGTATTGGGCTAGCACGTCACGTTCTAGGAAAGCAAAACATGAACCAGAAAGTAGGCCGCCATTAGAGTCTATCTATACCATTGTAAGTCAAGTCAAAATTTACCAAAAAATTGCTGTAAAACTATCTTTGTATTAATTTTTTAGAGCTTTAATTTTGTATTGTAATAGTTAGTAAGATTATTGAGTCTACATATTGTAGTTATTGAGCAATTGTATTTTTCAAGCAAATTTGTACGACCTTTCGCACATCTGCGCTAGAATGTTCCTTCTTTTGACAGTTCGTTTTCACTCTGTGATACCTTAGGTTAGGTTTTCATATTTATGTGTTGAACAAGTCTTTTGAGCTTCTCAGTTGCTTTTAGATGTTTCACTCTTATTTTTCTCGGTAAAAAACCGATTATATTGTGACTCACAATAATGTCGGGGCGGTAATCCTAAAGCAGGAAACCCACTATCCCGGCACCGGCGGCGCCCGGCGATAACCGGCGACGGCCGGCAATTTACAACAATAACCCACTAGCCCGGCATAGCTCCGGCAGAAACTGGAGCTGACAGAAGAAATGCAGCAGTTGCAATGGAGAGTTCGTCAGATGAGGAGTTATTTGTGATAGTCGCGGTGTGTGCTGAAGAAGAAAAGAGACAGAAACTGAGAAAGCAATTAATAAAAATAATAATTAATTAAAAACAAAATTGAATTAAAAATAAAAATTAAAAATAAAATTGAAATAAATTAAAAATAAAAATAAAAATTTATTTTTATAATTAAAAATTGAAATAAAAATTAGTTAAAAATAAAAATAAATTAAATTAAAATAAAAAAAAATAATTAAAAATAAAATTTATTTAATTAATTATTGATTAATAAAATTAATGTCATGTTACTATTTCAATTTAATTTGAACCAATAACAAAAATAATCCATGACATCGAAATTCTGTCACTGGATCGCCTTTTGTGACTTCATGTCACCTGTCATGCCTGCTATCTCGTCCAGAACTCAATAACTTTTATTACGGTACATCACAAAATCATGTTTTAATTTGTTATTGGTTCAGGTAAGTATTGATTAGTAAGATTTGAGATCAATGTGACTTATTTATCGGCAGTATTTTCAAAACAGCTATTTAATAATTTAATCGTCACTATTTTACTTACTAATCAATACTTAACTGAACCAATAACAAATCAAACATGATTTTGTGATGTGATAAAATTTATTGAGTTCTGGATGAGATAACTGGCGATTAAAAGGTGACATGAAGTCACAAAAGGCGATCCAGCAAAAGAAGTTCGATCTCATGGAAAATTTTTGTTATTGGCTCAAATTAAATTGAAAAAGTAACATGAAATTATTTTTATTAATTAATAATTAATTTTATTTATTTTTAACTAATTTTTATTTTATTTTTATTTCATTTTTTTTAATTTTTATTATATTTTTATTTTATTTTATTTCATTTAAATTTTATTCTATTTTTATTTTTATTTCATTTTTATTTTATTTTTATTTATTTTTTATTTTATTTTTATCTTATTTTTATTCTATTCTATTTCTATTTTATTTTTATTTTATCTTTATCTTATTTTTAATTTAATTTTATTTTTATTTAATTTAATTTATTTTATTTTTAATTAATTTTTATGTTTATTAACTGCTTCCTTCGTTTCTGACTCTTTTCTTCTTCAACACACACTGCGACATACTGCGACACATAAAGAACTCATTGTACTGTTCACGCAGAACATTTGCGATACTGGCATCGACTAGAGAAATGCCGGACAGGCTGCCCGGCAAGAATGCCCCCAAGAGCTTCTGTCGCCGCCGGCCGCCGCCGGTGACGGACAGATATAGTGGGTTGCTGTTCAATGAAAACAACGCAAAGCAATGTTGCCGGTAAGCATCGATCGCCGCCGGTGCCGGGCCAATGGGTTTCCTGCTTTATACGACCGCGGCGCCCCCCTAGCCGCGGCGCCCGGGGCGACCGCCCCGGTCGCCCTGCCCTTTGGGCGGCCCTGTCTAAAACATAAGGTTATTAAAAGTGAATTTCAATGTTTTCTTAACTACTCATAACCAATTGTAACGAAGAAAACCTTGAGAAATTTATATAAATACATATTTCTTTCGACTCATGTCTATAATGATAGATCTTCACATCGGCCACCCAATGGTAATGCCTCAAAAAAGAATCCTTGGAAAACGACAAAATTTCACACACATCGAACCACAGCCTACAAATTTCTCATCAATTTTCAATATTGATATGTTTTTAGAAAGATAAAAAAATAAATAGTCTCCTGTTAATCAGATGTTGATAACTTGAAGCAGACGTTTATTTTTTAGGTCAGAAGAGTAGGGTAGGAGCCAATAATTGGGCAGGTTTACCTCAATGTGAATTTCAAGGGAGTCAAAGTTGACCCAACTTTTCTTTATAATTTACTGCAGATTTACTTACTGTATTTCTGTGCCCGTTCCAGATATGCTTTCATGGCCTTACTTGTCTTTTGGACTTTCAAACCACAATCATCACTCAATACGTCATTGTTTTCTTCCTTGGTGTGATCTTTTTGTCCACTTGAATGAAATAGATTTTTTAGGGGATAAATCGTCGTTGATCGTTGACATGCCTGAAAACCAGATGACTCAAGATTAATAGGCAAATTGGAGCTAAATCAACAATATAAATATTATGAATTGACTAATGATCTGAATAAAATAAGTTGAGAGTTAAGCCCGCCGCCAGTCAAAAAGTGTAGTCACCAAATGGGGTAGAATTTTGATGTTAACAAATCTGTAATTTAATCAGTAATCTTCAAGTAAAAATACATTTGCATCCCTGACACGAAAAAATAATAGAGTTGAAGGTTTAAGAAAAAATTTAATTTTTCCACAAAATTGAAAATTCACGAAAAAGTAGATTTTTCTTGAAAAATCTCCGACTCATAGGATGCATTGAAATGAAGGTTATTAATATCAACATATAGGGGGGAATAAGTACGTTCTATAAGTATTTTAATATTTTTCATCCAACTAACATGTTTACAAATAAGTAAGAACGTCCATCAATGTCGAGACAATTAGGTCAGGAAACATAACATTTTCAGCATTCTATTAACTTTTTTGTTTTAAAAGATAGGTTAGTGATATCAGCGAGACAGTTGTTCAGAAATGATTTAATGTATTTTTCCAATTGTCAAAATTGTCGGTCTCCATGGTCTAGTGGTTAAGGCGCTCAACCGGCAATTGAGAGGTCCGTGGTTCGATTCCCGGTGGTGACTGATATTTTTGTACAGTAGCATTCATCGATTCCCATCAGCTTTTCAATGCTGTTGTCAATATCCGCCATTGCGGAAGTCTTCAGTATAAAGTAATAGCAATTAAAGGAATTCGAAATTAATAAATTCTGTTTATGTATATTTGTCAGTTTATTCAATTGTCAGTCACTTCAAACTAACTTGTGAGATACGAGCCGATATGGCCAAGTTGAAAATGAATACTCCTGTGCAGAAAGGTCTCCATGGTCTAGTGGTTAAGGCGCTCAACCGGCAATTGAGAGGTCCGTGGTTCGATTCCCGGTGGTGACTGATATTTTTGTACAGTAGTATTCATCGATTCCCATCAGCTTTTCAATGCTGTTGTCAATATCCGCCATTGCGGAAGTCTTCAGTATAAAGTAATAGCAATTAAAGGAATTCGAAATTAATAAATTCTGTTTATGTAACTTATATTTGTCAGTTTATTCAATTGTCAGTCACTTCAAACTAACTTGTAATAATAATATCGTGTGACCTGGCTGGCTCAGGTCTGGTGTCAGAGTTAACAGGTCGCACCTGAATAAGTTCAGGGCCTCTGACGTGACTTAACGACTGTTTTTTAGGCAGCCGGGACCGACAGCTTAACGTGTCCTCCGAAATACGGGAGTGGCCCGAGGTAAAAACTTTCGGTCAGAACTGGGATCGAACCCGGGACCTTTGGACCATATTTGGATTTTTTCAACTGAACCACTTTCTCGCTGACATCACACAATTATATCTCAAAACAAAAATTTTCTACCTTGCTGAAAATTCTATGTTCGCTGGTCCAATTACTCTACTTATTCTATTCTACTGAGTTTAGTAGAGATTGGTAATTCTCAAAGCAAATTGTCTCCATATTGACGAATATTTTTTTATTTTGGAAAAATATCAACTTGGATAAAAAATTGTGAAGAACCAATAGAACTTACACATTCTTACCTTTATTTTCATATGAATTCTGCCCATTTTAGAGCATCTTGTGGCCAGAGTAATATCCGGAAAAAATTCAATTTTTCGCGATTTTTCAATGCTACCGGTCTTGGAAAAGTTAAAATTTCTCTTAAAGTTTCAACTCTGTCATTTCTTGTCAAGGCTAAAAATGTAGAAGATACAATTTTACCGGTACCGTACAGATTAAATTACAGATGTTGATATCGAAATTTTACCCCATTGGCAACGGCGAGGGCTCAACTCTCTACTTATTCTACTCTAATGAGTTTAGTAGAGATTGGTAATTCTGAAGCAAATTTTTTTTTTTTTTTTTTTTTTTTTGAGGATGAAGCCCACATGGGTCTGAGACCTGTGCGTGGGTAATGAGTTGGATGATGGTGATTGATGAGTTGGACCTACAGTTTTAGGTGGGTTCCGAACCACCGGGAAGTGATTTTCAGCAGAGAACATTGTCTTTTTTGCTGGCCAATCTAATCGGTCACCGTTACAAACAGGACCTACGAGAACGCAGCTTATCTATCTGATTGAACAGATACCTGCTACGGCTCGCGGCTATCACTTCCCATATGGGTCACTTGCGATTTTCGATACAATGTTTCAAGTAGGCCATTCGAAACCGTCAAGCAAGTTGTTAATCTCTAAATGCAAGGCATTTTGAACTCAATTTGTTATTAACTTTTTAAGTGAATTCAACGACTTCGAGTAAGCTCGAAAACGTTCGGCTTGCAGAGTAAGTTAAACACTACTTATTCTTAATAAAAATTTGACTGCAAGTCGTTGAATTCACTTAAAAAGTTAATATTAACAACGCAGTTCGTCATGGAACAAGAAATCCAGGAATTCAATGTATTAGTTTACTACAGGTGAGGGAAAATTTCATTTGACTGGTTTATATTCAGAGTAACATGAAAAATCATTATAAAGCCAGAAATTTGAATAAATCTGGCCGCTATTCTTCAGTTAGAAGTTCAAAATAACAATGGTATCTCTCAGGTAAATTTCAGGTGGGCTACTCAGATTAAAAAGAATATCATTATTTAAATCTGCGAACAACTGGTGTCAATTGTATTATAGAAATCATACTCACACATTTTTCTTGGAGATACGTCCAGCGTAATAGGTTTATTGATAAAGTACTTTTCAGTCGAAAGTTCTGCAATAACATTCTATGAGCTAAGTAATCAGTGGAGTATGATAAATATCAGAGTATTACATTAAAATACTATATTATAATCTTTTAAAAATACTATCACTAGAAAATGATTACCGTAGATTCCAACCTCACTTTCCCACACATCTAACCGTTGCCTTCGAGGAATATTCTAGGGATGGGTATCGATTAATCGGAATAATCGATGTTTTGATGAAATAGTCGATTAATTTTTTAATCGATGTTTGAGAGCTTCGATTAATCACAGCACCGTTTATTTCATAACGATTAATTGATTAGTGGCATTTCTCTTAATACTACAGGATTTAGGGACATAAATATGTGAATAATTATTGTTTTAAACATATTTAAGATTTATTTATGATGGAGCTTTTGCCTTCCTTCTCAAGGATTTTACCTAAATATAGGAAAAAGATGTCAATACCATTTGTTTACAAATGCATTCTGCATTTGGCATGCTGAGCTTGGTTGGTCTGTAATGTTTCTACTCGCTACTCGCTTAGCGAGTACTATCCAACTATCCAAAAAACTATCCAAATGAAGGCCGTGCCAAGAAACAAAAAAGTACCACAACTGATGGGTCGATTACATTGGGATAATTACTAGCTGAGCGAGTAGAAACGTAACAGACCGACCGTGCTACAGCAGCTCGGCATACCAAGCCGAATAATAGAAAAAATGTAACTTCCAGAATTACCCCCATACCCATACTACAAAATTTCAAAGACAATAAATAATATTGCAACAAAAAATTAAATTCCTGGATTGTTTGTTCCATGACGATCTGCGTTGTTAATATTAACTTTTCATGAGCTAATATTAACTATTAGACCAATTGTAAACTACCAAGAAGCACCTGCCTATAAACTAGCAAAACACATAGATCAAACACTGAAAAAACTAATTAATATCAAACTAATTAATATTAATAACAAATATTTGACTGCATGTCGTTAAATTTCACATGAAAAGTTAAAAAAAATAAAATATGAAGTTTGCCAACAATTATTCAATGAAATTTCATCAAAACTGTTCACAGAAAATGCAATATGTCTCATCTGAAGTGTTATGACAGCCTGCGCAAGTAAATGTCGGCTTTGGCCACAATAATATTGTATTTTGGTGTTTACTACACTGCCAGCTAGTTGCAAATCCAAAGTAGACAGGCTCTCAACTTTGGATTTCAGATCACAAATGAGCTCAATTCATGAGTATCCTCACATCTACGGTTACTAATTTTCAAAATTGCTTTTTCAACGTCCTCTACTTGAACAATACAGAAGTTGAAGGTAGTAGATGTTTTTTGAAGTACCGGTATGGAAATGCCGAAACTTTAATAAGAATTTCATTGGCCTTCTCTACAAAAAAAATTATTGATCTTTTTAACATCAAGTTTAGCACAAAGCTTCTCATTTTTATTATTGAGATTGCTCTCTTTCCTGGCAATATTCCACAAAACTGGACTTATTACTAGAATTAATTATCAGGTTATATCATTAGCCTTAATCCTAGCCTCCTTAACCAATGTATATAACTCTTTTTTACAACTTTTATACAGAGATTTTACCGCATTTGATCCATTACTTCTATAGAAATCGTATATAGAATAGATCACTCTATTTTAATTCTTCTTACCACCTCATTTGAAACCCTCTTTGTCATTAATGTCTTTTGCTTATATTTCTCACATGAATGTAAGGAAATACCTGATTAGTCAACTGATGCAGTTTACCTAAAAGATTAAACTCACTTTTTCATTGATATTATCAATTTATTTGGTGATCAATTCACAACCATGAATGTTTATACTATTTCTCATTGATTTTTTATAATTTTCAATTTATTGTGTATGTGTACCTATCATTTTTATCATCTGCGTTGACATTCTTACATTTGAATTTAATATATTCTCTGGACATATTACTGTCCGTTACAGTAGGTTTGTAAGATGAATGTATAGCAATTATTTTTCCTTTTTCAGATGGCAGAAAATGATAATATATAGTTATGAAACTGATAATAGATCGAGAGTGGAAAAAATATTGAAATAGAAATAAATACATCAAATGAGAAAATATATTTAACCACATACAATGAGAAAGTCATATTGAAGTATGTTTTCATTAATTTTATACGAGGCTGGAAGCTATTTAATTAGAATGAAATTAGTTATCAATTAACAATATTATAAATACTTCGATTTCTTGTTCCATAACGATCTGCGTAGTTAATATTAACTTTTTGTTGTAAATTTAACGACCTGCAGTCAGTTTTTATATTGTGAATATATAATAAATGTACTCATATTCCGCCGAACATTTTTGAGGTATTGAATCTCATCTTCAAGTTATCCTAGATCGGCGATGTTGGTTTGTTGGTTAGAAGAATTGTGGTTTTTGTATAATGTGGTCAAAAAGTTTGTGTGATTTAAAATTCAATAAATTGTTCATTGATAATGTTTTATTTATTGTGTGTGGAGTGTTTGTAAATTTCAAATTGTTCCAAAAGATGTTGAGTTCGTGTCCTTTAGATTTTATATGTAGAATGTGTAGGTTGGTAGTGATGTCAGTAAAAGTGTGCCCAGTTTAAATGATATGGTCTGCAAAAGTCAATTCGGTTTAGTTTAAGTTTTACTAGACAGTGGAGATTATTTGAACGAGAGATAAATAACTAACGAAAGAGACAAGATTCGATTATCATGGCTCGGTTAGTTTAAGTTTTACTAGACAGTGGAGATTATTTGAACAAGAGATAGATAACCAACGAAAGAGACAAGATTCGATTATCTTGGCTCCATCAGATCCATAGACACAAAATTTTGAAATTTTCTTGACCTCAAGGGAGACGTATCATGGACCGAAAAATCAGTTCTATGAACCGAAATAATTGGAATACGAATAATAGCTCTTGCAAATGATGTGCGATGGGCGTCTCAACAGAGTAGCTCAAGTATACGCTTGTGAAAATTCCTAAAAATATTTTTTTTGCCCGCATACTGGAAAATTTTCAGTGCGGTATCAAAGTACAGGGAATCCCATTCTAGATCAGAGAATAACATCGGTCTTCAATAATAAAACTTTTTCTTGAGGTAGCATAATGAAAAAAATATTTTAAAATCACAATAAACCTATACGTTACATGAAAAGGATGATTTGATCATCCCAAAGGACTCAACTCTATTCATTAAACCTCAACCCGACATTACACAGGAAGACAATTTCTTTGGTATTCGTTATTATCTGATTAGGGGAAAAAATTACAATGATGATGTGTTTGGAAAAACCATATAGCCTACTCATATAGTACAGTACCCCAACCATATGCTAAATAAAATGAAAAGTGAACGAATAAAACAAATGTTGTCTATTCCACTATTAAGGTTTTTTGTTATTTAAAAAACCATAATAAAATTTTAATAATACGCTCTTCACTTTGCTATATCAGTATTTTTTCTGAGAAAGACAACAAATTGATGCAAATTTGACAAAAAACTGACCAGAGGCTACAGACACTCAGTGTATTATTATTTGACTGTATTTTCAAGCATATCATCCATCCAAAGTGCAAAATGGATCTTAAAAATGCATTGTAAGCTTGAAAAGTATTTCTGGGGGAATGAAGCAATCCAATTTCATTGATATAATTTTCCTTAGAGTGCACTTGCAATCAATTGGAGATGTTAACTGAAAGGAGTGCATGGTATTGATTCTAAAATGGTTTGTCTGAAAATTTGAATACAGTAGGCCTATATCTAAGCGTAAAGTTTTATGCGCTCTCTATGAAATTAATCTCCACATCTTTAAGAAAGACTTGAAGATAAAAAAAAAACAGGGAACAATTTGCTTTATACCGTATGTAATGATGATGTCTACTGTCAGTTAACGACAGTGAGAAGTGTACCCGCATGGTTAGTACAGGTTTCAATCTAATATTAAAACTGACACTGTATTTCACTTTTATAAAATATAATGTTTTACTCACATATATTGGAGATGCTTGACGGATGCATTTCACTTCTGAAAAGAAGCTTCGTCAGCCTGGTAAGTATTTCGTAATGGAAAACATCATAGATTATAGGTTTCATTTGACTGCTGTGTGACAATAAAAATAGGTTTGACTATCGAAAGCATTTTTTATTTGATTGTTTGATAACTCATAAGCTTGTAATAAAGACCATTTGACAACAATTCAAATATTTTCGAATCTAAAATACTTCAAAGATAAAAATTCAAAATGATAAAATTGACTAGCTATCAAATGAAGATTGCCATATTTTTATTGAGTTGTGAATTGAAGAAGGTGAGATTCAGGTTTGAAAGTTTATTAGTCTAAAAATAAACCTTACTATAAGAGAGAGTCCAGGCGTAAAGGGCCGTGTATAACATTGAAGCTGGATAAAAATTGTGAATTTAATTTATTTTGGAGGCCTTCGGGTGGTTACATAAGTGAATAATATTATAAATAATCCCAATTATGTGCGTACTGTTTTTTATAATTTTCACACCTTTTTCAATCATTCAGCCTTAAATGAGAGTTGTATTGTTGAACTGATATCATTTTATGATCTAGCATGGAATTCCCTGTAATTTGATAGCACACCGGGTTTTTTTAAATTTCCATTGTAAAGTAACGCATAATTAATTTATTTGCCATGAATTTTCACAAAAGGAGGAGAGAACCATTGTTAGCTATCAAAAGAAAAATGATGAGGTCAGTGAGAATTCATGACAAGTAAAATTGTACTGAAAAAACGAGTGGCTCGGGGCAGTCGGTGTCGAGTAAAAGAGCTGGCTAAATCTACGGCAGATGACCCGCCCCACTCTTCCCTGCTGAGCGAGTGGCCGTTTGTAAGTAAAATAAATTCTTTTGATAATTCCTGATAAGCTCATTAGCATTTACCATTTTCTTCTACTATAACATTAAAATAAATATTTAGATTCTTTTCTGAACTCAATCTGAAGTCATTTTAATAGTAGCACCTTTCCTCATGAGATTAGAGTAGTACCGGAATCACCTCTCGTATGCCAAAAGCGTTACTCTATTAGAAAAATTAACAAGTATTTTACTTACTTATCCTTTTCATTTTTTAAATATTTCAATGTATAATGAAGGCACACCCGTCTTACTTTTGCTATACTAACTATTTTATTACATGGTGTTGGGCGCCGTTCTCAAGAGAAATTTTTTTTTAACTTCAACATTTTGTTGAAATTATTTATTTCTAAACCTAGTAATTTACCTCTAAAAAGAGGTAATAATGTTTTGTATAGCTATATTTTTAGTGATTTTGAAATGAGCTTATCAATATTAGATTTACCAATAGATTTACAAGAAAAAACATTAGACAAAACGCAATTGATCGATCTTTGTGAGAAATTGGAAATCCATATTCCTCAATCAGTTAATGTTGAATACCTGAGATTTGCAGTAAATCTGGCAAAAAAGTTAGTATTTATGCAAATCAAGATTCAGGTGCTCGGGAAGTTTTGAGTCAATTGCTTAAAACAGGAAAATTATTGTCAAATGAGGAACTAAGGAAGCCTATTGGCTCGAACTGATATTTTGAAAAAATAAACTGGAAGATGCACCAAGATTTTTAAGATGAAAAAATAAATTTTATGGATTGTGCATTCACTGAAGAATGGCGTTTGATGCGTTATTGAACTTTTCTATTGTAGTATTCATTGTATCTATTGATCTAGGTCAGAGCCTGTTTGTGTTGCTTCTCTTAAATTTCCAATGTTCACTCGCTCACTCTAATTTATTATCTTTAAACATATCTTTAATCTTTTCATACCTTTTATCTTTTCCTGTTCCCATTGAACAGTAATTTTTCCTCATATTATTGTAATAATTTTTTCTTCTTCCTTCATAGCATTCTTAATTATTATTATGTATTCAGAAACTTATTTATAATAAAACAGGCCTAAAACAGAAAAAATTGTAATATATGACTTTGTAAATGATTCTGTTGTACTAAATTTTGTTGTTGCAATAGGCTTTAGCTCAGCGACAATTGCCAATAAACAATCCATCTATCTATATTTACTGACTGCAAAACGCCGAATCACACACAGTTAATCAGGCAGGAGTTATAAAAAACTATCTTTTTAAATAATCTGTAGAAACGTATTTTGTTCAAGAAATTACCTGAATTGCAGAAATTTTACTTTTAGAAGCTAAACTACTCCCACCAAGGAAAGTACAGTGAAATTTTTGATGCAGCACAATCATAATAAATATATATTAAAATATACACAGTTAGAAACTAGCACTATGTAGACTTAATATTTGTTGAACCTCGAGTACGGTAAGTTGAGAATTGGAACAAAACTGCAAATTATAGCATATAAGATTTGGCATACAGGAAATCAATCGATCAATCATTGGATGCAGGAGCAGTTCCAGCTGGGGTATTTGGAGGGGTTAATAATGGGATGTTGCAGACCTTTTTTGTGAGATTGCCTTCTTCCTACCCCTTCTGTAGAAAATTCCCCCCCCCCCCTATGACTGCCCTTGATTGGGTACAATAATTTCATAGTGATATTCTGTACAATTTTAGTCTTCTAGGCTTTCATTTCCCCCCATTTTAGTTGGTTTGAGACAGGAAAGCTTCCAACCAATACCGTAAACCTATTTTAGGAGAGATTAGTTCCTCATGTACTATCTCCTATGATTACTGTAACTACACATAATTAATTGAAAAAGGTAATAAAATCACTGCAACTTAGCTAGTCATGTGATAAATGAATATTACTTTTTTAACTTAAACATTAAGGCACTCAAAACATTTAAATATGTGCACTTTTCTCAGAAATTCTTCACTGCAGCACCTTGAAGATATTTTGATGGCAATACTCTTTTTTCTCGTCTATGATTATTAAATTAAGCTATAACATTTTTATGAAAGATCACAATAGCCTCAATTGCATGGAATGATGACGGGTCTTGTTTGAATTATGCTTACGTAGTTCTACCGACTGTACTAAATGCCTTACAACATTTTTCTATCCTCATCAAATTATTATCTTCCTTCATTTTTATATTTGAAAACGTAGCATTGGATAGGTTCTTTGTTTAATACGAATTCTCAATAATATTCTCTTTGTGAAAATGTACTATTTTGAGTCTATTTGATTTCTCTAAAGCGTTTGACACTGTTTATCATAAGGTTTTACTCAATAAATTGGCTCTTCCAGTTTTCACACTTATGCAGATGACCTACAAATTTACTCCAGTTGTCCTAAATCAAAAATCAATGAAACGGTTGACAAGATGAACAAAGATATCGAACTTATTTTAAATGGACTAAGAAATGGTCTAAAACTCAATCCGGTAAAAACGCAACCTATAATCATTGGTTATTCACGCTTGATTGGCAGTATTGATTTGAACCTTATTCATAAAATCACCGTCGATGGCAATGTAATACCATACTATTTTTAAAATAAGTTAAAAATTCAGTTAAAAACTTAGGTATAATCATGAACCAAACACTTGACTGGTCAGGACAAGTTATTAAAACAAGTTGTAAAAAGGTTTTTTTAGCTATGCATTCTTTAAATAGAATGCAGGATATCCTTCCTCAAAGTATCATTTTATTACTTGTTAAATCTCTTATTTTTCCACATTTCATGTACTGTAATTCTGTAATGAATGACATGACCATCACTCTAAATGATCGACTGCAACGCAGTCAGAACTATTGTCTTCGATTTGTTTACTCTCTCCAACGTCATGAAAGAATCACTCAATCCCATGTACTAAGCTCAACACTCAAACTACCTGATCAGAGATTATTCAGAATAGTCAATCTTGTCAAAGATATTCTTAAATTTGGTAAACTAAACTATTTCTAAAATAATTTCAAATTCGTGTCTGAAGGCAGGAGGAATGATGCTTTGCACACCAGAACAGGTGACAATACTCTTAGGATACCAAATCATCGTACAATCATTTGTTGTAAGTGCCTGTCGTTCTTGGAATGCATTAGGTGCATTGAAAGTCGAGCGGGCTTTATCTCATTGTTAAGGAGGTACGGTACCTTATAGAGAAAATGACTGCGTCCGTCCAACCCTAGAGTAACTGCATGACAATAAAATCTAGAAATATCAATCTCAAAATTATCCATTAACTTTGTAAATAATATGCCTCTGTTGTAGTCTATAGCATACTGGAAACATTATTCAACATTCACCTCAATACATTAAGAAAATCTGTACAAAATCATTATCTCTACCATCCCATATTCCCTCATCTTCATAATCATTCTATATATTTTTTATTTGTATTTTAATCATCTTTTGTCAATCTTTTTCTCAAACCTCACTTTTTAGTCTCATTTTTAGTATTATACTGTACACTTTATGGTACATTCTCATTATCTTAATTAGCAATTCATAATGTAATATCACTCTACAATCTGAAGTCAATTAAATTAACTCAATATTTTGCTGAATTTAAAAATAACAAAAACCAAATGTTCTTAAGGTTAAGTGCTCGAATGGACGAATTTTTGTCCAAACTTCGCCTTTTCGTAAATGCATCACTTAGAATTTCATTCCATTAGCTCTACCCATTAGGTCACTTTTAATATTTCCAACTAAATGTAATCAACCAGGTCTACTTTCTATGTGATGTTAAAATATTGTATGTAAGTTCACATTTGAAAAAAGTTGTAAATTTACCACGAATAAAGTAATCTAATCTAATCCTCTTTTCTTCCATATTTTCTTTTCGACTATATTCATTCTTTTTCTTTCTTTAAGTTCACTGTTCAGATAATTTCAAACCACTCCAACTCCAATATCTTTTTACTGAAATTACTGTCTAAACTTCGCCACGTCAACAAATAAAAAAGTCATCCTATTCTATTTATGACCCACACATCTGAGATGGAGTTCTCCGGTTTTAAAGCATGTTAAAATTTTTTGAAGTACAGTATGTTATCAAGATTCAATGCTAGTGAGAGTGAGATACAATGAAAGCAAAAACAATATATATGGATTAAAGTCTGGCAACATTAATTTTCAATTAGTTTTGAAAAAGGCACTTTCCTCTACATTGAGAATCACTATTGTTGCTGAAATTCAAAACGGGACAATCTCAATACCAAATTGTTTTCTTCTGATAGTTTATTCCCTTCCAGAATGATTAAAAAAAAAAATATAGAATGCTGTCCAATAACAGAATGCTGTTACGCACGCACGTAATCAGTTCAGGGATATATCGCTCGTGTTTACAATTGAAACAAGATAATTTTCCGTTATTTATTAATTTTATAGGCCAATTTACATAGTTTATTATAAATTATTTACAATGATGATAATTATTTATTAATTTCTATAATAACAATATCATTGGAAAATTCGTTCAAATTAAATAATATTCTCATGTTCACCTATTAAATTACTATATGAATTTTCAATAAATATTTCAGATATCAACACATCAGTTATGATAAATAATTTTATAAATCAAATACAATCAATATCAAATATATCATAACCAATTCATGGAATAACACTTAATCATTTTTCAATGATGGAAATTATAAAACTTTATATTTTGTACAATAAATGTAATAGAACACAATATTCACTTACAAGTACAGCCAACATTATATTTAGATTAAAGTTTATTCCGCAACAAGGCAATATTGATTCAATTGGAGCAGTTTTTCAAGAAAATTCACACAGAATAATTGTTGATGGGCGGTTAGCCAAATATTGATTAGTAAGAAAAGTCTTAAATTTCAGATTCATTAAAAAATTGTGATTCGCTGCTGGGAAACGCAACAGGTTTCAAACGATGAACTTATCCATAGTACAAACCTGATATTATTTACAAGTTCTCAGGTGAAAACGAAAATTATAAAACTGTACAATAACTGATGAGTACTGTGACATGAAGCAATCTATTAAAGCAAATAGAATAATTGAAAAAGATAATACAAATTTTTGCATTTTTAATTAAAAAAGGAGTAGTAGTATTAGTAGTAGAAGAAGAAGAAGAAGAGAGAAGAAGAAATGGAGAAGATAAGAGCTTTAACGGTTGGATGTTTAAAAAAAGCTCTGGACTGGACGATACTTCCTATTTAATTAATTTGCATGTTCACATTATTGACTTTTGGGAGGGAAGAGTGGGAGGATAGAACGTGTTAACATAATAATTGGAACAGAGGAAATTGGCCAGTCTAGAGATTATGAAGAGCAGATTCAATCAGCTCGTTACGATGTAGTAGAATGATTAACGTTGTTATTATTATAATAATTATTAATTCCATCTTCATCATCAGTGTTATCGAAGGTGAAAACGTTTGATAATGCTTACCGTATTATTCATAGTTTCAATGATCATACAACAATACAAGATGAAGCCAGTTTAATTGGAGGAATATAAATGTTTAAGGAAATCTAAAATCTTCATATGCTGTGAAACACCATTTGAAGAGGTTATATCTCGTTTATGTAAATGTATGAATAATTATTCTCGGCTATTATGATAATAACTGTGAATGTAATAGAAATTTTATACAATCGAAAATGCATACAAATTTTTCAACAGGTTTTTTACTAAAGTAATTAGGTTATAATTAATTATATGACTGATACCATAATTCAGCACTGTCCTTTCAAAGGTACTCGCAAACAAATTATAATAGTTGTTAAAAGAGAATGTACAATAATAATATTTTTAATAATAAATTCATCAAAGTCTAAGTTAATTAAATATTACAGGAACAATTTTTAAGTGGTCCGTTTTTACTATATACAATAGACGATACTGGCTATAAATAAAACAATGAACGTTAATAAGAATTAGATATTCAAATTTTAAGGCAATCATTGATTAATATGATGTGATTTAAAACTTTTCAAGTACACAAGATGAAATGTTCAATATTCTTAAATTTACACTTACCTAGATACACTAAGCACTTACCAATAACAATCAGTAACATTTATTTTTTCACTTTAATAAATGAACGAAGAACAATTTGAATTGAACTTAAGAGATTTACAGCATGAAATATCACATGATATTAATTTACAAAAGTTTTCTATTTTTCATACTACAAACTGAGTTTACCACTGAGTTTATTTCATCAAGATACTTAATTTTTGTAATGTGGATTTCTAGATGTAAAAGACAATTATTACATTTATGCCTCGGTTTAGCCAATATTGAAGCTAAGATTCACATGCTAGCATCATGTTTAAATTGTTAGAGAAATACCTATCATGAGTACAGTCATTGTTATGATTAAAAATGATATACATTTTTGAAATGACTCGAAAAAAGCAGCACTAGAGGAAAATAAATTTAAACAATAAAAATAGAATTGTGGTACCAGTCGTCAGATGAAACTACAATAATAACAATAATGGAAATTTCAATATTTTATTAAAAATTATATTGAAAATAATTGAAATTAAATTCCGAATGCTAAAATAATAGTGTTTAATTAGTTTTATGTAATAAATTGGTTCCATTGTTCATGTTTCCATACTGGGAAAAATTTAATATGTTTGTATTTTAAAGAAATTAGTAGTACTGAGAATGTGTTTTTTCTAAATGAAGAAAGAGGTTACGTCATTGCAGAGATGCACACAATAAGATAGTTGTTTTCAGTCGATTATTGAATGAAATAAGATTAAAAATGATTTTATTATTTTACTATGGATATAATAATTTATTTATCAAATCAGTAGTGCAAATGCTAATCATTTGCATCTTATTAATTTATTGTGAAGCATGGGAGAAGCACGCCCCAGTCAAATAGACAGACGTGTACTGTATCGGCATTCATAATTCATTAATTTATTAGCAACAATGTCATAAACGATCTGTATTCAAATAGATTAACGTAATAATTCAATTAGTAATAGATCTTTGTACATCGGATTAAATTCTATAGAATATATAACCGTATTTTATTAAAAAATATTCTGAACACAATATTAATCGCAAATATGAATTTGTCTATATTTTCAACAAAATATTACTGCCAATTTTATGTAGATGATAATGAGAGATAATAGACAATGAGATTGCATCAATCTCAAGTAAGTCACTAAAGCTAGAGGTATTCATTTACTACAATGATGACTAGGTTTCCAAATAAATGATTAATGATTCTGTTCAGAAAGGGAATTGTAAGAACGGTATATTCGGTGTCAATTTTTTCTAGGATCCAAATATGATTTATACAAAACGTCTATCAACTAATAATTATACAATATTTACGAACGCTCTGATTAAAAACAAAAGATCAACTCACAAACAGTAATAAGGCATCTTTGTTACGAGTTTATATAATAATAAAATATCGTTAACATCAGGAGAAAAGAGTCAATACTCGCCACACATACTGCAGCGAGGGCTATATTACAGACGATTATCATACAAGGATCATCAGCGAATGGGAGCTTATTTTCAATGATACATATGCACATGTTTACTAACGATAAGCTAAGAAAAATCAGCGATAATGTACCCTTTAAATTCAGACTCTTGTTATCGAGAAAACAATGTGATGAAGATATGATATAGCGATCTAGAAAAAGGGTACATGATACAGCGGGTTTTTATTTTTTGAAAAAAAGTGGAACAACCTGTTTACATCATACATACAAAACATGTCATTTGGTACATGCACACTCGGAACATTTACACGCTTCAACATGCAAAATATCACATCCATACAACTTGCCGAACTGCATCACTCTGCTATACAGTCAACTACATGTTTGTTTGTATGCATGTATATATATATTCATGTATATGTATATAAATATACATATAGACACATATATATACACCGGGGCAAGTCTCTCTCACTCACAACGTTTTGCTTATTCTGAGCACCATTAAAATGTCCACATTACACTTCCTCGTGGGTAATGCCATTTTCAGTATTATCACAGAAAATGAAAAAAATCAAACGAACCACTGTATAAAGCACTTAAGGGGCGTTAGAAATTTATGAAATACGTATCGATGAAACGACCGACGACTGTTCGTGGCAAATAATTGTCCTTGTTCTTATTCTAATTTTTATTTCAACAGCTAGCAGCAACTCTATCCCGCACTATCATCACACAAGACACAAATCTATTTTATGGCATCGTTTGTCTCTTAGCTAATAGCCAATTACTCATTTCTTAATTGCACTCTCATCAACAATTCATTTTCAATCAAATATTATAATTTTTGGTGGAAAATCAACAAGAGTTACACTAAGTAATCGATGCGCACAATTAAAGCTTGAAGAAGATTCAAGCAATGATGTGGAAATAATTTTGATAATTTTTGGCAATACAGAAATTGACTGATGAGACATTATTCAAAGTGGACTGGTGAGTTCTATAATGAATTGTTTGCAACATACATTTATCTAAAAGATATTCTCACATTCCCTTCTAACATCATTGGATCTTTTCTCATAATTTTACTCAATGTAGATAAAAAATTCAATAGATTTGTTACAACAAATAAATGCATATACAACTTATTATTTGTTGATCCGTGATGAACTGCGAATAGAATTCTAGATATTTTCAAATAGGCGACATGCAATACTATTTGAAATAAATAAGAAATTTGAATTTTTTACCTGAGCCAGAAAATGTTTTCGGGCAGGATGCCCATCCTCAGTGCCTCAGGATGTTTAGTGTTTTCTAGTGAGGCACTGAGGATGGGCATCTTGCCCGAAAACATTTTCTGGCTCAGGTAAAAAATTCAAATTTCTTATTTATTTTAAATAGTATTGCATGTCGCCTATTTGAAAATATCTAGAATTCTATTCGCAGTTCATCACGGATCAACAAATAATAAGTTGTATATGCATTTATTTGTTGTAACAAATCTATTGAATTTTTTATCTAAATTGAGTAAAATTATGAGAAAAGATCCAATGATGTTAGAAGGGTTTTAATTTGAATAAATTGAATTACTTTCGAATTAATTGGGGAAATAACTAGTCAATCCTAAATAAAATTTACAATTTTCAAATATGATAATTTTAATAAAATAAGTTTTGCTGATTGAATTGGAGAATATGTTATTCAGAAATTGATACTATGAGTAACATAATATTATTTTGTAGATGTATTTTGTTGTGAAAATACTTTTACTTCCTTGAGAAGTTGAGAAGCCAACTCCTCATAATAATTTGTTACCGGTACGTATTACAAATTTTAGTATTTCATTTTATATTATTCTCGTATTAATAGAGTAATGCATGGCATGACAAGGACTGAAATGTGTAGTTGATCTCAAATAAAATGATATTTTCTTTCAGATACATGTGATTTAGAAACAATATTTTCCCCCAGAAATTAATAGATTGCTAAATTTAATTTAAATGTAAATATGATTGTTTTCAATTCCACTACATTAGCCATAGTTTTAATTTTCTAATTCATATTAGCGTCACTGTAATTGTTAGCGAAATACCTTGGGTGATAATAATAATAATAATAATAAAAATATCTTGGATAGATATCAACTACAAATATTGAAACCTTAGCAACAGGCGAAATGCAGTGGAATTGAAAAAATGCAGGTATCATTAAGATACCACCGTATTTAGCGGAAGCTTAGTACTTTACTTTTAAGTACTCAACTATTTAATTAAAAGTATTAACATTTGGGATGAAATTTAATCGTATGAAGTGATATTAAACATATGAGTTATTAGTCCCAGATATTTGATCACTAGTTTGTTATCAACCGACTTCCAAACAGGAGGAGGTTCTCAATTTGTTCTGTTTTTTGTAAATCCAGTTTCAGTTTATGTCAGTACAGTAATCTCAGAGTTTTCTTTGTTTAAAATAAAGCCTTGATTCATCTAAGAAGGTTTATTCATTATTTAAATTTATTTACTAATTTCAATCGTGCATTGAATATTCGTTGGATTTTTAATAGACACCACCCCACCAATTTCAACTATTCGATAAACGAGTACTAATTATAAGAAAATATTGTGAAATATAAGAATTACTCATTTTCGATATCCCTAATTTACAGTCTCTAATTATCATCAGAAATAGAGATATAGAAAATTGATAATCCATTCTTCAACCAATAACTATTTGCACGAATAATTAGGCTCAATATTTGATTCAAAATAAAATAGTTGATGAGATTCACCAATATTGTGGAATTGCTTAAAATAATTGAAATCTCACAAAGTATTTCTGAAATCCCAGTACATTTTCTGAGTGATTACCACAGTTTTATAATATTTCAAATTAACGTGTTTGTGAAGAATGAAGACCATAATAATTATAATAATATGTATTATATTTACGTCATCTGTTAATATGTATTGTCTATTGGACAAGAGAAGGTATTGGTATTATCAAGTTCTAGTCATTATTGTCATGACAGTGGTTTCCATTCGATATGCTTTCACTTCTGGTACTTTAACTAGTTTTGTACTCCAACTATTTTAAAAAGATTCACTTGAGCCGAACGCGCGTTTTCGACCGCTGCTGTGAATCCTTTAAAATTCCTTCGGTACCATGAAAAACTAGTTGAAGTAAAATATTAAAATATGTAAGGACTGCGTTGGAAATTATTTCGTGTTGTTCGCATGTGTTTGTGAATAATGATGAAAACGATTAATTGTCACCACAAACATTTTTAATGGTTTTACAAAGTCCCGAGATAGCAAGATCGCAATTCTACACATATACACACATGTGTCTAATTTGGTGGGCGCTTGCTTATAAAAAATGTATCCCAGCAACGTTTTTTAGCAATAATGAACGAAAATGCGCCGACCTGTGCAGAGCACACTTTTTCTGTACTAATTCACTGGAAACCTTGCTAGGAAAGCAACCCATGTGAGCTAGAGGCCACCAGCATATTCTGCAATCTAGAATTGCAGTGTTACTACCTGGAGGCTAACTTCGCAAAAATTACATACAGCAGAATAAACCACGATTAAATTAGGGCGCTTTCACATTCGTACGAATTTACTGCAACTTTAGAACATAACTGATGATTTGATTGTTCTGTCAGATTCGTCGATTCAGATCAATGCGGATCACGAATATAAGTTAGTTCTAAAGGGTAATTGTGACGCCACAGTTACCCTTCAGAACTTGGACTACTTACATTCATGTTTGCATAGTTTAAAATGGTGATATTGGGAAATCTGACAAAACAATCATCTGTGTAACATCGAGCAAGTTGACAAGCTACTCACCGAGGAATTTATGATCTGATTATAAATTGGACCAGCACAGTAATTGTGTTCACAGTACGATTACACTGAGTGAGTTTACATTCAAATTGTAACTTCGCCGGCAAGTAGCTTGTAAAATTGTTTAATGTAATCGACGCTTTACGAAATTCGTTGCATTAAATCGTAAATGTGGAAGTGCCCTTGGATGTCTTCACTGTGGATATCAAAAAAGGGTACACGAGAAAATAATTTAGATAATGATTGCAAAAAGGACCTCTGTCCACAAATTAAAAATCTTAATTTTCAAAAAAAAATTTTTAATGAAGTTTTAGGCATTGGGTAAGATATTGAGGGTCATTTTAAAATAAAAAACTAAATAAAAAAGGGTAATATGGCTTGTGGAAAGTATTTTTTAGTTTTCTCAAATCTAGGAGAAATGAACAGGTCATTTTTGCAATAATTCAATCATTTTTTGAATTGAATTAATTGGATTATGAAATCAGTACGATGATAAAGAATTTGTGGCATTTCAGCAACACTTTGTTCGAGTCTCAGTTACAAGACAAACAAAATAGAAATAGATTTTGATGGCAGTAGTTTAGTGCTAGAGAGGAGTAAGAGACAAACGATCCAATAGCCGGGCATCATCACAGAGTGTTATGTCCCGATCAGCTGCTGCTACCTGGTAGCAAGGGCTAGCACCAGTCGTCGTCGTCTGAGTCGCTGTGTCGCTGGTGGGGATGTGGTGGCTGGTGAGGGGGGAGTGGCTGGCGGGCCTGGGCCCCCTGGCCGTGCGGCTTGTAGCCGTTGGGGACGGGCGAAGGCAGTAGTCGGCCGCCGCGACCAATAGCGACCGCTTGCTCGAAACTGAGCGGCACTGGAGCGTAGTGAGCGGCACCGAGCGGCGCCGCACAATGCGTTGGTGACGGATTCAGTTTCGGAAAATTAATGGAGGCGGGGCGGAGTTGGAGGGTGGAGGGCTTAGAAGGGGTGGGGGGCAGACGACGGCCCTGGCCCCGGCGAGCCACCAGCACTGGGTAGCTGTGCTGGTGCGATCGCTGTGCTCGCGGCGACGGCGAACGCGAACGCTGTTCGAGACTGGTCGTGCCGTACGGACCGCCGCCAATGCCCACTCGTGTCATGTGCATCCGGCCACCCGGACTCGGAGACCGCGCCGGACTTGTCGACGCCGACCACGAACCTACAACACCACATCACACACCATCAACATCCAACTAAAACTAAATAAAATCGCAATACAAACATAAAAATAGGATACCTAATTAAAAAAGAAGGAACAGACTTCAACTCATTCGTTTTCTTCACCTTCATCTTTGTTTGGACTGTGATAGTGTTTGTTTGAAATGAAGAAAAATTAATATTCTTTATCTACTAAAAAATTGTGAATTATTGTGCTTCAAGGTGAAATTTCAAGTGAAACAGCGACCTAACCTAAGATTTTGATCCTACTTTAAAATTTTGCGAAAAGCAGTTTTGTTTTATTCACATTGATTGTATGCTAGTTAAATGAATAAATTAACAAATTAATAAATGCTTATGCTAGCTTTTACTAAATTCTTCTTCCAATCATGGATTGCACAATTTATTCACAGGGTAAGAAAAGCAGTATTTTATGTAAAAAGTATAATTAACAAAACAAAAAACGCTATTTTCGGAATATTTTATTTCATGTATTCAAATACATTCTAATGCATTTCTAGTGAACAAATAAATTTGTTGATTTGTATCTTATATTCTACTGTTTTATATTTTGGAATATTCTTGTGAGATTGTGTATGTTGGAATGAAATAAATTGAATTGAATTGAAAAAAAAAAAAAATTGTTCCTCCTTGTGAACTGTTAACGATATTTTGTGCAACTCCCATCAACAGACAAAGATGGTGGTATCTGATGAGTTTATGTATCTGTGTATCAATGATGTATTTCTCATTCTATGTAAAATTCGTTTAAATTGTCAAGTGTTTTTATTTCATGTAAGATTGACTGAATGGATGATAAATTAAAACACTGATTACTACATGAGGCTCAAGTGAACACTTATCACAATAAAAATCAGTTATTTTACAAGCCTCGGATGATGCCCACATTAGTATGAGACTTGTGCGTGGGTAATGAGGTGAATGATGCCAGAAAATATCCTAGACTGAACAAGATTCGATCTCGTGACCACAGGAGTAGCGACCAGCCAGAGTCTTATCAGAAATAAGCGCTCTAACTGATTGCGCCAACCGGGCTGCCATTGACAACTAACAAAACCATGACAATATTTTGTACAATTCAGCGGCTGTTCAAAAACCAATCTTGAAGGAATAAAATCTCATTGTACAGATTATGGAGAGTTCGAATAAAAGAAGTAGAATAGGAATATTCAATACAATAAATGTTTCCATTCTAAGCACTAGAAGCTGATGCAATCAAAATAACAAAAATGAAAATTTTTGATTTTCCTCGTGAGTGATGGAATGTTGTCAATTTTGCAAACTTCAATGGAACAAAATATCCAAATAGTTAGTATTAACTTATAATGAAGCCAAGAGCATTGAAATCTTGGTTTCAACAAATTGAATTAATATTCATCACATAATAGAAGAGAATAGCATCTTTCAGGATAATATTGAATTCATTGCCCTTAATAGTGAGTTGAAATTGAATCTAAATGGAGAAGTAAGTATTAAATGAGATGAAATTTATTCCTATCTTGACTTAACGAAGAATCTAGACTCAAAAGACTAGAAACCGTTTTAACTACTACTATAAATACTAAATACTGAGTTTGATTGAATTTACATAGAAATATATTCTAAGAGATAATAACAGTATTCAGTATAATAAAGATAGGCTACATAAATATTTCAAACACATAGAAAACATTGAAAAATATGCATTTTTCAATTCTGTACGATTAATAATTGTAACACAACATTGAATTAGAGGCGTGTTGCTACATAGAGAACTTAACAGGTAATCATGCCATAAATTAATTAAATAAATTATTCTGATTGACCGATCGAAGAGAGAGATCTCAGTTTCAAGTCCATCGTTTTTCATTTGTCTGTTTGTAACGCATTTACGGCTAAACGCATGGACCAAATTTAATGGATCTTCCTTTACGGAAGGTCCAGCGATTTGTGTAAGCTTTTTTCCCCCCAAAAAATGACCCTCATCTTTTTGAGGTGACCCAATTTATCCAAGATGATTGGAGTGTCTGATTTGGGAGCGAATCAGCGAATGGTTATAGATCAAAATTAATTCGATTTAAGAGAGAATGTGAGAGACGGGGCTCAAAATCTTGAAAATTTTTAATATTGAGATTTTTTCAATTTTTTGTTTGTTTTGGTAGGGCTTTTTGAACTTAGTGGAATTGTACATACTAACCTTTTGATAAATTGAGAATTTTTGGGTGAGGGTGGGAAAAGTGGAAAAAAAGTGTTTTGCGGGTAATTTCTGATTTTTTCGATTAAAAGTGGAAGATCAATAAGAAGGTTGACACTGAACTATACTCTTTGAATATTTGTTGGGAGAGGACGAGAAAATTGAAAAAATCAAATATCGAGATAATTATAGGGAAATTCTTTTTCTTAACATAAATAGGCCTACTCAGGAGACTTTCATTAAAAAAAACTGCAAAAATTATCCACTTTGAAGCTAGGAGCAGAAATCTGAATTTTTCTGGTAAATGTGGAGGTTAAAAAATTTTAAACTTTTTGTAAATGGTTCATTTTTTCTTTTTATGATTGAAGGTTAATATTATTAAGAGCTGCCAAAAATGCATAATTACCCTTTATAGGGGGTAATTTTATGAGGGGTCAAATCACGAATAAAAGATTAAGCAATGAAAATTGAGTAGAAAATACTCCAACTTTTTTCGAAAATATAATCTTCTTTTGAGTGAGTAGTGTTGGGCGAGGTGTACTGCTCACAGAACTACTAGTTTAAGGAGGAGTAAAGAATGAAATAGGATGTCTCTTTTTGGATATTACACGGAATAGAGCTTAGTTATCTCGTCTTGATTCCATTATCAAAACTAGAATCAACAGTCATAGCAATACACTATTTGTATTCTCAGTACGATCTATTGTACTTCTACGAATTAGGAATAAAACGGATTAGGTATAAGATTAAGGTATAAAACGGATGTGATTTTTTAAGTAAATACTAAGCTGCTGAAAATACATAGTAACATTCTATTAGGTATAAGGGGCGATTTCTAGCACTGTGTGCAAAATGTTGAACTTTTCAAATATTGTTTTTTACAGTTTTTATCATTAATGATAGGGAAATTAAGTCAAAATTGCTCTTGAAATGTTTTCGAAAATATAATCCCTTTTTGAGTGGGGAGTGTATGGAGAGTGAGTTCTACTGTTCTCAGAACTAAAAGTAAAATTCACTTGAACAAAGAACAGATTCAATTGAAATTAAAAAGAAGTTGATTCTCATAAACACCAAAAACACTGAAAACTGTCTGACCACATGCAACAAACTGAAATGTCTATATTAATACAGATAATTGGTAGAATCACACTGATAAAGTGGAAAGATATAAAAATAGAGTTTGAAACAAAACTTGTTCAGTCTGTGAAAACCAGGGCTACCTGCAGTCAATGGTTAAAGATAATCATGATTTGTAAGTAAACCACAACATTTTTGGTATGAATGAAGATAGCATGCTATTACAAGCATGGCATGATGTGAGTATTGTTGATATAAGTCAAAATTAATTCGATTCAATAAATAAATTTACATTCAATTAATGAGCACAACACAGATATGGTATAAACCTGAAATTAAGTTTCCATACCATCGTCATCTGGGTATTCTGGGAAGGGAAAGTAAAAATTATCAATGTATTTTTATAAAGATAGTTCAAAAGTGTGGCAATGAATAAGAAACTTCTTATTCTGAATAGGCATATGCCAGAAGAACATTAAATCTTGAATTTTTTAATTTCAAATTACGTTTAATCTTATTTTATTTTGTTAGAAAAATAAGACTGTCTTCTTTTCCAATCTCATACAATATGAAAAGCATAAGTGTGTTGCAAGACTTGTTTTAATAGCGTTTTCTATGGACTCGAATTACTTATTTTCCAAGCTAAAGGCATTGAAATTTAGAGAAAAAATAGAAATACAATATAAAAATGAGGTAATAATAATTAGTAATAGAGATAAAATAACAGAAGGCAAACCAATAACTGGAATATTTCTGCATAAAGGTCGACGAAACTTTGTTCTTGCAATATGAATCCATGCACAATGACAAAAAAATGTTGGAAATTCCGAAAATGTTATTAATAATTGCTAAATATGGGACAAGTAAGTTGATAATCATCAATAACTCATAGCCGTATTACGGCCTCTAACCTTTACCAGACGATTCTTTCCACCCTATTCTATTCTTTCTACCATCAGGCTATTTTTGCCAATGTTATCAACTATAAAGCCAGGCGACCTCATTCAATTGTACAACTGTTGCAGAATTCACTGCCAAAAGTTTGTATAGGAGCAGTTGCCGAACTAAACGATTTCATGTCAGCCCACTTCCACATGATTCTTGAGTCTTTTGTAACTAAACACGACTGGAAAATTCATGTCAATGAATGTCTGGCCTGATGGTTGCCCAAAGAAATCGTACACCGAAGAAATCGCCCAAAGGAAGGAGGTAGAGTTGATGAGCGTAAATGCAGGTAGTGGAGAACATTTTACTGAATTGGCGATTAAGCGTAAAATACTTGATCATTATTTGATTGTGATATCAATGGCTACCCTTTACGAATTTCCATCCACATGAATTTCCAGAGGGTGTTGTGATCTCCATTTTTTTATCACATTACGATTTCGTGTTGAGCGAGAAATAGTCTACGAAACTAATAAGAGAAACCTTTGTTTCCAGTTTAAAAAAAAAAAAACGTATTCAAGTAATAATTGGTTTATTATTAAAAAAATCATGATTCCCCCCCCCCCCTACACCCGCCACTGCCTTGACATGATAAAGTGCAATTGCTTTTAGATTATTTCATCAATCAGCGGTTGCAGAAAACTGAGAGTCCTGAACCCTTGTGATCATGCCACCAAAGAAGGTATCACACAACAAACGCTGTGGAAGGTTGGTATACCAAATTTTGATTAATACCGCTATCAGAATCAAATTTCTTTGCCTGTCTAAAAGTTTAGAAGGGATGGCCAACCCTTGTCAACTGTAAGACTTGGACTCTTTACGCTTTCTTCGCCTTAATCACTTTTTACGATTACTTCGGTGTACGATTTTCTCGCTTATAATTATTGAACAGATTTTATTAATTAGTTAGACAGCTCAATAATATACTGCAATCCTGTCATAAATCCTACAATAAAAAAGGTCATTAACAATGGATTCAAGAAAATCCGAAAACTTTTCCAGTCCAGGTGGTACAATCATTATTTTCTTATATAGGTGATGTCTGAAAGTCGTTAATATAAGTGTAAAAAGTTCATTTGAAATCGCAGTTTCGTGAGAGATCAAGAAACGCATAAAAATTATTTCTACTTTCTTAAATCAACTATTGAATGGGGTTCTACTGAATTTATCTTTTTCAACTGTTATAGTTATCGTATTTATCTAGGACAGGTTGCTCTGCGTCTTGCTCTTCATGAGACTGAATACTGAAAATAAAAATTAAATTCATTAAATTGTATAAATTTTATTACTAAGATGAGTTTCTAATTCACACAAATGCTTACCTCCTACATGTGGATGCCTATGCCTCGTATGCTCGTGCTTTACTATTTCAACTACATTCGAAACGGTGTCGCTGAAACCGATTTCGTGGTGATGATGATGGTGATGAGGATGATGACTATGATGATACGCGTGCGGATGGTACGGTGTGTGATGCTGATGTCTTCGCGGCGAAGGACTCCTTGCCATATCTGGAGGCGATCGCTTTTGTCTGCCACAAAATATTCAAAATCAGTAATGAAAATTTAGATAAAAAATAATTTCTATGTAAAAAATAAAGAACGGGTTTCATAAACCTGACGAGACCATAAAAAAACAATCGTAGAAAAAAAAGCTATCTCTTTAAAAGACACTTATTGCTATTAAATTAGAATATTTTCCACCCAGGTAGAAATACTAGTGAGCCAGTTACTAGTTACAGAACCAGTTACCAGCTACTAGAACTAGTAACACTCGGACCCGTACAGAGTAAACCCTGAACTGCCAAGTGAATACAGACCAAAATTATTACAATTAATTAAAAATTTAAAAACAAATTGATTAAACTTGAACAATGGCTCTCGGTATAATGCAATGCAATATTAAGTAAAACGCCAACACCAATTGGAAATACGCATGGTTGTTTTCTACAATCATTAAAACATAACGTAACTTTCCGTAACGAATTCAATTATTACATTAATAATACATTTTTGTAGAGCAGTACCCTAAACTAACAAACTATATACTGTCCAAAGAATCATTTACAATTGTTTAGCCTACATATAAGTTTAATCAATGTGACAATAAAATAATAGCCTACATGAACTTATGATTCAGGCTATCCTGATAGATTGATGTCAATAAAATTTATATAATAAGCGCAGTCTCTGTACTAATCTAAATATAACTAGCTATTATGAATTCTATTTTTTATTTATTGACGTCAGTCCCACTTTCAGCGCTACGCCTAGGCTATCTATATTATAGGCTACTGCAATATTAGCTATAAATTTTATTACATTGTTATTCTGAAAAGTCAAATGTATATTTTGTCATCAAAGACTTTTTATTATTTATTGATCAATTTTTGTGTGAAACAATGGACAAAAATCATCTTTATTTCGGTTCCTAACACTTGTTAATTCTATTTGACGAAATAAAATAATGCTGATAAATTCCTTACTCTAGATTAATCCAAAAATGAGAAACGGTCTGCAAGTATCTAACGCAAGACCTTAGGTTACCTTTTCGTTACCTTACGTTAACCTAACGTAACGGGTCCATCAAGAGGTGTAATTGAGTGGAAAATTTTCTAAAAAAAAATTTCAGTAAAAAACAGTATTTTAACGTGGGCCCGTTAGATTGACAAGACCCTAAAGAACAATTTGAAAAAAATTCAAATCTACAGTAACAATAGTTTTAAGGATTTGTTTGGCCAAATAAAAACTACTGTAGACTAGAATGATTTAAAGAGAGTTAGTGACAGCTTTCTGGGCACGGTGATCGTGATGTTCAGTTTCAAGCACTCGAGACTGCGCTTGAAAGGGTGACCGGCAAAAAGTAACACAATATTATCTGCTTTATTACCACTTACCTGATGGCTCAAAGCCCATCTAAAACTTTAAGTCCACCATTCATCATTATGATCAAACTCGTTACCCACGTACAGGTCTTAGACATATGTGGGCTCCACCCTCAAAAAAAAACAATAGTTTTTTTCGGAGGATGAAGCCCACATAGGACTGAGACCTGTGCGTGGGTAATGAATTGGATGATGTGATTGATGAGTTGGACCTACAGTTTTACGTGGGTTCCGAACCACCAGGAAGTGATTTTACAGCAGAGAACAGTCTTTTTTGCTGGCCAATTCAACGGTCACTTTCACAAAGAGCGCCCAGGAGTTTCGTAGCTTATCTCTGATTGAACCTGCTACGGCACTCGGCAACTCGGATAGCTATCTCTTCCCTTGTGGTTTATGGTTTTGTTCAACTTGTCTCGTTTAGCAAACTGGAAACTATTATTAATTACAATAAAACGTGCCTGATTGACAGTAAGATTAATTAGTTACTTCGCATGTTTGGAGAAAAACTGAATTGTAGCACTACAATAATTGTCCAGACGCTACTTCAGCATTGCTTTGTTCTCATCAAAGGTATACGAATGCTATCATTTGGATGCAAGTATCAATCAAAGTGTCTAATTTCAGTCAATTACAGACTTCCAACGCAGAGTTCGATCTAAGAAAGGGTTTCAGTGTGTAAACCAATAAAATTCGTCCAAGAAGGTAAGTATATGCTACTCAGCATTTTAGTTTTAGTTCAATTGAGATTGAAAATGATGTGACAGTCGAAATTATAGTATCTCACTTGTTAGGGATTAAAGTGGTTGAGACAACAGTATTATCCACAGTATCATATATGGACTTCTACCACAACACCCATATCGTCAGTACTGAGAAAATTGAAGTTTTATTGAGTTTTACCTTATACTGGGCGATCTCGAACGATTGTGATAATTACGATACGTCGGATGAAGATGTTGGTCCTGCATCGAGTCTACAGACGGTCTACGAGACGATGATATCACTATTTCTTGCAGGTCCAAACCTCCCTATTTCAAAAAAAATAATTTATTAAAAAAAATCATTTCACAAATTCATTTAAACATTTTCCTCCCACTGTTCATTTCTCCAAAAGAAACGATGTTAGAGTAAGTATTAGCACAGAAAAGATACTAAAGTAGTATCAATTCTGTAGCATTAGTGTGAAGAAATGCTCAGAATGTTCTGTTGTGTTCTAGTGTAACAATGTCATTTGGTTATAACACTCAAAGCAAAATAAACGTAGCTTAAACATTTAGAAATTTGTCCAATACACATTAAAAATATGGAATTAAATAAAAGTACCACGACGAGCATGTCAATTTGAAATTGATGAGAATAAATAAGCTATTTCATGGCATCCTGAGTGCCTTTGGAAAGATAAAATTATTCTAAGTAAAATGAATAAATTGGTAATATGGTTTTAGCCTCTGAATAGTTCATAGGTAAATAGGTTTCTGTTATAGTAACGGATACTGTTGAATTTAACATAATAAAGCCATGTTGGTTTTTAATTAAATTTATAAAAATAATTAATTGGTAATATGGTTTTAGCCTCTGAATAGTTCATAGGTAAATAGGTTTCTGTTATAGTAACGGATACTGTTGAATTTAACATAATAAAGCCATGTTGGTTTTTAATTAAATTTATAAAAATAATTATGTCATCAATTATGTTCTATCCCCAGGTAAACCCTGCTGTAACAGTTCAATAAAATATTCACAGTGCTTTGAGGGATTTATTTATAGGCTGAATTACATTTCCTATTTTTGTTTTTAACTTGAATAATCGAATTGGCTTTGTAATAGTCATTCGAGATAATAATAGTTGAGGTGAATACCAAAAATATCTAAGCTCTGGAATGCAAGTCACTAGAAATTCGTGTGACAAGCAGATATGAAAATACTTCACACTGAATGTTTCCATTTTGTAGCAGTTGAAGAAACAACAATAATTGGATAGGTACTGATTATTATTCCATTCTCAAGCTAAAAGAACTGGATCGAATGTGATATTTCTATCCAGTCATGGACAGAGTAATACTGTCAAAGAACTTTATTTTTCTGGAATAAGCTTTGAAACTGCCTTTTGTTTTAGGGAAAATAAAAGTTTCAAAATAGGTAAAGTACCATGATTTAATAAAATAGAATATTTAAAAAAATGGAAAATTGGATTGATGCTCATTTGTTTAACGAACATCCTAATTTCTTCTTGCATAGTTTAAAGTCCTCACTTCTTCAATAAGAGCGTCTTCAGTAAAATTTATTTCAGTACCTTTCCTTATTACTCACTGAAGATAGATTGTAGCTGTACAAAGTACAAAAGGATACAATTTGTTGGTAGGCAAATAATCTTTAGCTATCCCACCAATATAATTAAGTAAAATACCTGAGGATAGAACAGTTGGGAAAGTTAGGCCTACCATGATTTGGAATTATGCTTTTAATGTCGTATCTGCTCTGCGGTACATCCAAAAAGTGGATATTCGAAAAGATATCGAAAGAAATAGCAGGTTATAGCTACACGGAGAGCTGATGTAAGTTTATTTTTTCTAGTTTCTCTGAACAAAATCTTTATAACATAAAATGAATATTTGCGGTAGAAATCGAATATTTCTACAGAATTATCATTATGAGAATATATGATCTACTTTCTCCAAAACTAATAAGTTACATCATTTAAAATTTTGAAAAATATCAATTGAAAATGTTTTGTAAGGCTATTAAAATTCATATAGAGAAGAGGAGTAGATAATATAAGTAAAATAGTTATTTCGAGAATTGAATAAAAGTTTAAAGATATTATCTGAAGAAGAAATACTAAGTTCGTCAATGCACAAAGATACAACTGAGATTTCTGTGATTTGCAGCATTGCAAGCAAATCTATTCCAAAAATTATGTCATTTTTTTCTATTTCAATGTGAAGAGCATTCGAAATCAACCTACAAAGTTGAAGGCCATTTCAATTTAGAAGAAAATTTGCAGTGAAAAAGAATACTAAAAATGTCTGAACAATTTTGAGCGAAATTAAAATAAATATTAAACTATCAAGATGCTTGTGATCATGCTCATGCACTCTATCAAACTAGAATTATTGAAAAGTTTGCAATTAAATATTGACAAAATACTAACGGAAGTGAAGTAATAAAGAGAAAAAACACGGAATTCTAAAATTGAACTAAAATGCCACATCTAACTGTGCAGTCGATAAATATATCTATTTCTCAATCTAATTGGTGGCAAATTTTTGTGTTTTTACACTTCTAGATACACACAGATGTTGGAGGACTTTCCAGGCCTCCACCTAAGCCCATCGTTCAGAAACTATCAATGAAAAGTAAAATTAATATCAGGCATTTGATTAAGAAAGAATCATGATACATTTTTTTATAATCTGTATTATTTTAATAAGTACACCATACTTGGAAATTACCTAGTTTTGAATTTACCTCATTCATCTAAAATCAAATTTGATAGAAAATGTAATATTTTTCGCAATTTTTTATACATTGCATTAAAAAATTGGTACATAAAAAATGTGACCAACATTCTCCAAGTAAGTATATTAGTAGAAAATGAAGACTGCTAATGATTGTTATTATTATTATCCGTATCTTAGCTCATGTTTGTCGGAAACCATTGCTAAGTACTTGCATTACAGAAAATTGTTCAAGTGTTCGAATATCAAGAAACGTTATGTTAGTTTTAAGAAAATGTTTAGTACCTTATTTTATTTTGAATTGGGTTTTAAGAATAAACTATATTTTCAAACACAACTTGTATGTTAACACTACTGAACATCTAGAAGATCACAAACAAAGAATAACCACAACTCACAGAGTATTCGACTAAAGCACTAGTCTAGTGTTGGAGGCTATGAATGTATTTTTCAGTCAGTTCTGAAGGAAACTGAGATAGCACAATATTCAGCCAAGTATATTGAACAACTGCAATAATTACATTAGGCAATCGAAGATACTTGGCAAACCCGAAAGAGCATTGACTGAATAAAGAGATTAAAATGCTGTTTTGAAAAAGATTGTTCGGGAATGATCAGGAGGTTATACCTCTTGGATTGAAAATAATTCATAATATCAACTTCACTTGATAGGTAAGATTCAAAACATTGTCTCATAAGTTTTTTCAAAAACAATCATCAGCAAATCTGTTTGATTTTGTTGTCTGTTTTAAACAATAAAAATTGATTATTGAAAACGCTGAATAAGATGATAAATTATTCAATAATTATGTATTCGAATTTATTCCTACATCACCGTTATCATGGCGATTGTCCCGAAGGCCTTTCCAAACAGCGATAAAATATTGTAAAGATTAATATCTCAGAGCAGATCAACAATTTTTAGTTATGTAAATTATTTCTATTTGACACAACTAAGAAAATGTCGATAGAATAGTGTTTATTCTCCTAGCTGTTGATACGGATTCAGTTTGAAAACAGAAAATAAGAAGCTGAAGAAAAAAGGTCTTAAATATACAGAATACGTTCAGCATTCAAGGTAATCTGAATTACCGTAATATTTTTTTCCGGCTTGATGAAATCTAACCAGAACACAGAGTTGCAAGGTAGGGTACTAACCAGTCTATTCAAAACAATTATGTTTCCAAGTATGGTGTTCGATGATGATTTCGGAAACCATTAAAATATCATTATTCCTCTCATTTCATACTCTAATAACAATATAAACGAGCTATTCATTTCGTATGGATCGTGAATATATAAATCTCTTATCATAATATAAAAAGTATCACATATTTCCATAAAAGATGCGAGTCATTCATAGTTATTACAAAATATTATTGATTGAATACATTCCAAAAAGGGCATCATAAATTCAAAATTCTCATAGTTGACAGAGTTTTATAGCAATTTCCTTTCTTACTAGAGCTTTAAAGTTTTGAACATTTTGATATTTCATGAAAAGCATTCATGTAATTTACTGATTTTTTTATTTGTCTCTCAAAAAAAGTACTGCAAAGACAAAAGTTGGAATGGAAATTGTGATTTTCAAAAAAAAACAACAAAAAAAAAAAAAAACAGTTGTAATGATGAAGAATATATGAAAAATATGCATCATTGATTTTTCTATTTCAATCAAAAATATGATATTTGTAATAACTTATGAAAAACTCACAGACTCAACACTATTCTATATTGCACTTCTCTCTATAGACTGCTCTAACACTGACTTATGAAAGAAAGGAACAGCTACAATATTCATCTAATTCTCGTCACTAATAGAATAGAAAATGAGGAATTTCATCTAAATTTCAAACATCGAATCTAATTTTTCCTGACAATTTTGGAAAATATTACTAATTTGAAGTTTAGCAATGAAAATTGTTTATGAAAAAAATTATAAAACTAATGGGCAGGCCTATGGGTTGACGGAAGTGGTATTAATTGTAAACTAAAATGAGTGGCCTAACAATTCAGCTATGAAAACTATACCAGTGATAACTGGATCCAAAGTATATCAATTCATGAATTATAAAAATCTTAATCTTCTAGAATCCTGTTTCAGTTTCCTATTATAAAAATCAACAGCAAATCTACTGCTCTAATAATGGCGAAAATGAATAAGAATAAATTTAGAAATTTCTAAATAGGCGTATGCTAGAAAATTATTTTCACTTCTATCAACTAATCAGATTCATTTCAGAATTTAGAATATAAATTTCTACAAAATTCGTATTATAGTAAATTATTGAATAAGTTTCGCAATAAATATATTTGAATTGAAATAGAGAAAATATATCCAGGAGACTGAATGAGTTTTCAGAACTTACTTTTCAAGCTGCTCAATGCGTGAATCGCTAGTAACATTGGAATATATTACGTACATTACGTGAGTAATGCTATCTAATTAATTTCTCTCTACTTGATAGATCGGGAAAAGCCTAAAAGCCTATATCTGCAGCTTTACTGTAAGCTAGATGAGCAGTATCAAAAGAAATAGAATAGAATAGAATGTCTTTTTTATTTGTTGACGTGGCGAAGTTTGGACAATAATGTCCACTCTACCACTTAACCATGAAATTAGTAGAAATGAGAAACTTAGGAAGCCTATCAAACTTTTTATGAAATAAACGACTTATTTTGACAGGGTAATCAGATGTGTCATCATTAAAAAAAACTGTAAATTTATTTGGTATAATAAATTCAGCTTCAAACTAGAATAATTGGAGTTTTTGTATGGACATTTTTATTCAATAATACTGAGTAAGTTATCAACAGGAAATTTTTTATATATAACCACTTTGAAAATAAAATATTCTTCATATCTGTGATTGAATTAATCGAAATTAATTATAGAATATTTTAAACTAAAATTTGGTAAAAAACCATAGACGATTGAAAAAACCAAACGAGAATGACCAAACTAGATGATTGAAATAAGCTATTATTTTTGGAAGTGGTCAAATTTTCCTAGTCAAACAAATGTTGAACAAAGAATTGGCACTATTGAAAATAGAAAACAAAAATGAGAGAATAGAAGAATATTTAGCGAAACTTCAATTTTCGTTTATGTGGTTTTGTAGTAATAGTTATAACTGACTGCATGAGCTAATTTTTTATTGTTACTCAGTTATAAATATAATGCTCAATTCTTCAAATCAAATAATCGATTTTATCATCAATAGCAGCAAATGAAATAGAACATCAACAACAAGCAAAACAACTTCCTAATATTCGAAGTTATAGATGCGACTAGAAGGTTTGTTTCTGCGTTATTGAAAGCCTAATTTTATGATTTTTCAATTAGAATATTCATATTAAAAAGTAAATATAATTTACCCTAATCTAGAGAATGCCTACTTTTGCGACAACATAGTTACTTTGAACATCACGATAAGAAATAGGCTCAGGATTAGTGTCAACTGGTATCATTACATTTTGTACGACAGAATAAAAGATATTGCAATGGAATCGAGCACTCAATCAAATTGAAAGAAAAAATATCTATTGGAAATAACATCATTCAACATTTTCAATACGATAGACTTCAAACATATGAAAGAAATTCTACCATAATAACTATTTGTTAAATCAACCGATGTCACAATGAGAATAAGTGCACCTATTCTTGACTTATGTCTTTAAAATTGACAAAATATATTTCCTATATGAGTATATCTTTAAATTAATTGCAAAATGTTATATAGTAATGTTTTAAGTTGAAAAGATGTGTATTTTTGTATATGTTTATTGTATTTAAAAAAAATAAATTAGAAAATTACGGTACTGTTTTCTACAGAAATTAAACTAAATAAATGACAGTGACATTCAAAGATTTAATTTTTTTAATGAAACAATGAAAACAGAGAAGTTGAACTAAGAAAATTCCACGTGGACTTTTAAGAAAATTTGTCTAAATTATATAGAAAACAGAAATTCTATTTCAAGCAGCTAAAGCAGAATAGACTCATCAAATCTAAAAATTTCAGATTTGAAACTGGCCGCAATACAGAAGATTTCATTAGTAATTTTCAAAGATTTTTTGATAAATTTTTAAGCTTCCAATTCAGAAAGCTTGGTAGGATTTGATTTTTTTCCAGTTTTTTGGACTAATTCACGTTTTCTATAAGATTGATTGTTCATGTGATTCCGTTGTAACATCTCTATCGAACAAAACATGTGGACCAGTTGATCACGTACCTTCTAGTCTAAGTTTACTTGTAATAGTATTCTATTTTTTATTATCATCAAGTTACATGCAATCAAGAAAGGGTCTATCCAGCATCTGTATCCTACTCTAATTTCACCAATCGAATATTTTCTTATCTATAGTTTACATTTTTACGATGAGAGCGACACACTTTTGTACTTCTATTGAATTTTCCTAGTACTAAAGATACACTCTTAGACAACACAATATCTTAACGAGTTAAACGTCACCAACTGCCAAATCCTTCACCTTTTTCCCTCTGAAACAAAAGAAATAAAAGAATAATTGTAGTTAATTACAATAGACACAGGCTTATTTGGTGACTTAGGAAAATTTTGATGTAGAGGGAACAATGTAGAAGTTTAAAATTCAGGAACTGAAATAATTTTCTTTTTCGATGGGTTCTAGAATACTCTATGCGCTGAGAGGATGCAGGATGAAATTAAATTATATCTAACTTTTATTTTGTGAACTTCATCGTTCCACTAGGGAAAATCCTATGATAAGTACTTGAGAAATAAAACATATTTTAAAACAAAAAAAGAAACCGACTTCAGTGAAATGATAAAATACTCACGTACTAAAAAGTTTATGATAAATTATTTACTTTAAACTGAGAAAATTTTAAATTTCATACAAGTAATCTTTTGAAGTCGGCGCCAAATATTTTATGAAGTTGATAAGAAATTCTATCTAATATCAAAACTAACACTGTATTTTTTTGGAGGATGACGCCCACATAGGTCTGAGACCTTTGCGTGGGTAATGAATTGGATGATGGAGATTGATGAGTTGGACCTACAGTTTTAGATGGGTTCCGAACCACCAGGAAGTGATTGATCAGAAATTCGATCTAACATCAAAACTAACACTGTATTTCAATTAAATGTGATTCACACTCACTTTTACTGTAATACAGTGTCAGTTTTGATATTAGATTGTTTAATTATTTCGTCATGGAAAACATCACAGAGTAATTCTGTTATATTTTAGAAGGTTATGGGAAATTTGGCGCCGACTTCAAAAGATTACTTGTATGAAATTTAAAATTTTCTCAGTTTAAAGTAAATAATTTATTTTAAACTTTTTAGTACGTGAGTATTTTATCATTTCACTGAAGTCGGTTTCTTTTTTTGTTTTAAAATATGTTTTATTTTAAGCTTTTTAGTTGAATTTTCAAACTTTGAAAACATGATAAATTTCTTAAAGCCTACATTATGAAATATTTATCGAATTAGCAAGCCAATAATTAATTTATAACATCGAAAGTTAAGTAACTAAAAATCCACTTATAAGAAAAGATAAACTAAGGAAAATTCTACAACGTTTTATTTAATGTGGAATATTGTATTTAGGAAAATTATAATAGCGAAAGGCTTCTTAAAAGTGAAATGGCTTTTGATTCATTTTGATGTGGTCCCTATCAGAATATACCTACACTGAAATAGTAGGCCTATATTACGTTACAAGTGTGGAAAATATTGTGCTTACTGAAAATATGATAAGTAAACGCAGGAGATGAAGTTGAGTGTGGTATTGTCATACTCGTATGGTAAACATCTTCCCGGACGAGTTATGTACGATATTTTTTGTGATATTAGTCATATATATTTTTTTAATATAAAGAACATAGACTTTGAGCTAGTACAAAAGGATCATTAAACATAACCTCAAAATAGCCTATTGTAGGCACATGTACGACAATGGCGAATAAATATTCTTAATCAATCACAGCAGGGAAACTAAAAATACTTCTGAGATCAGCTGTTTTTCAAAATTCTCCAACTTATGATTGAAACTAAATAACCTTATTCCTGTGACTCAATTACATCAACTAAATTATTTACAATTTTCATATGAACATATGGACAGAAATATTATATTCTTCTTATTCTCGATTCAAATTAAGTTCACGTGATTGGTCAAAACGTGACATTAAAGACTTCTTTCACACTGAACCAGCTTTGGGTAACCGATGTCGTTTACCCGGCATAATTGTATTGCATCATGTGATTTCGAAAACCTTCTAGATGTAAAGCGCTCCATATGATACAATGATCGGCCTGGTAAACGACACCGGTTATCCGATTGGCGGTTATGTGTGGAACTATCCTATTCAAACTTGATTGAAATGAAGACATCGAAGAATGCTTCTTTTTGTTTAATATTGGGCTAAGTATTGGGCCGATCCTTGCGAAACTTGGATGGGACCACCGCTGAGCGATGCTCTTTCATTTAAAAAAAATTCATCGAAATCGGTTCAATATTGTTCAAATAATTGATGTACAAACATGAAAAAAAAACAAAAAAAAAAAAACAGGTCGAATATAGTAACCTTGTTGTTTTTGGAAGTCGGTTAAAAAACACTTTATATTCATGAAAAACAGAAGTTTTTTTTTAAGAATTTATGAATTTTCAGGATCAAAAACATAGAGTTTCAGGATTATGGAAACAGTAAATTCATTTTTTCATCAATTGCATTGTTTTATTTTATGAAATATTTTAATGCAAGAGTTAAAAGTGGAGCTATGTAAGACAAATTTGAAAAGATGAATAAAGTGGTTGAAGATTCTGAGCTATTTAAAAATAATTAATACAAAAGTAGGTAAAATTATGAAAAGGAATAGTTTAAAGAAGGTAACTGAAAATGTTAAGAAGTTTTATGATTTATAAAATGGGCTGAATTATTGAGCTTTATAACTTATTTAACACATTTGTTGGTTTGGAAACATATAAATGTCGAATGTACAGTGAACTATGGCGTTGAAAGTAAAATTCATATATTCTTGACAATTGTAAAGCAGGTTATTCATTTTTAGTTGAGCACTAAGCGTTTCCTTTGAAATTTTCAGAAACATGTTAGAAGATTTGAAGGAAATACTTGCATGCATATCATACTTGATCAAATGCACGTTACAACGATAAAAAAGTTCTTTCATTTCTCCGGCAAACATGTCGTAATTGATAGGCATTCAGATTTAGATAGCTTTGTTTGAGTTAAAGTACAATTTATATGACTACTGATTATAACCTTACAATGAATGACATCACCTAAATTCAAGGAAGATAGATAAAAAATACATCCAAGACGATACGTTTTCACTGTTACTCTTCCACAGTTTTGTAAGTTTGATTACTGGCATTAATTAATAAGAATGTTTGCTTAATAAATTAATTGTAATGTCCAGGTGGTGCATTTACACAAAAGGGCGGAATAGCCCTCTTCAACTCAACCTACTATTGAACTCGACTAGAATTAGTTTAAGCAGAATAAAAGAATAAATTTTAGTAAGATATTTCACAGAATATTAATTAGCAAAGTTGTGATGTTGTCTATTAAAGAGATAGAAAGCAGCAATACAATTTTTTTTGCGCATGATGCCCACATGAGTCCGGAGACTTGTGCGTGGGTAATGAGGTGAATGGGCAAATGATGAGAAACATCCATGGCTGAATGAGATTCGAACCCAAGGCTGTAGGAAACGATGCCAGCCAGAGCCCCTTATCTTATCACAGACAAGCACTCCAACCAAGTGCTCTACCAGAGCCAATACAATACAATAAAAGTGAACAAATTGATAGTTAAAATTAATTATCAAACGTTATATGATCCAGAGAAAAAACGTTAAGTAATTGGAAGGAAAATGAGAGTAGAATAAAATGAAATTTAACGTTTAAACTAAACAAGAAGCTAAACCAAGAAAAATTAAAAAAATAAGAATGAATAATTTAACTATAAAGCTTACAATCAATTAAAACTTAATTAAGAATTAGAATTACAGAATTATGGGTGTTCTAAATTATATAAGAAATTTATAAGTATAATTATGTCAAGGAAAAAATTAATAGTACAGGTAAGATGAAAATAATAGAAATAGAATCTATTCATTTCGAATTCCTTCAAGTTCTATTGTCAGTTTGTTAAATTGTCAGTTACTTCAAACTAACTCATAATAAAATTTAAAAAAGGAATAAAGAGCTAGTTTTAAAGGATAACACTAAGAAATATTAATCACGGGCATGGGAGATAATCAGAATTAAAAGACAAAATGCATGTTATCTGAAAAATGCACAATACTTTCCCGAATGAGGATAGATTATCATTTTTGCACTATTATTAAGATTATAACTTGAAATAAACAATGTTCACAGCTTATGGAACTGCATAATTATCTATGAGTGAGTATAATATATTGAATTGTCAATTACTTCAAACTAACTCATAATAGAAATAAAAAAAAAAAAGGAATAAAGAGATAGTTTTAATGGATAACACTAAGAAATATTACAGTTAAAATGGTTTGAATGGAGAAAATATGAATTACTAACCAATAATAATAATAATAATAATAATAATAAAAAATAATAATCGTATTACTCCATTACAATAGCATTACGCTAGTCAAGGATTTATATTATTTTACTCAATAAGTTCAAGAAAATAATTCCTAGCCTATGTGTAGGCTTATTATTTATCACATTTACGTTTTATTACTGTGGTTTCCTATTGTTTTATTTTCATAACTTCAGCCCAACTTCATGTTAATCATGATAAAATACTGGATTACAGTTAAAATGCAAATTATAACACAATCAGTATTATAAGAAATGCATGAGATAACAAAACATGTATGGTTATATAAAATACCAAGCAAGAAAAGATAAATTTGGTCGTTCATCTAGCAGTCATTACATAAACAATATCTTAATGATGATCACTAAACCATCAAATTAGGTGGCTGGAACAAGTTGCGGTGTTGCCAGTAGCAGATCATCGAGAATCACCAATCACAACGGACAAATTGGCATATTAGCTGTGCCGTGTTGCCTAGTCTACAAGTCTTAGGTTAACAGTCAGTTGGTTTGTGATCGAAGTCAGTTATTTTTTCATCAACACAATTTAGTCCAGCTACCTGATTTGATGGCGTGAAGCATAGTTGAAGTTGAAGACCAGGTAACAATCATAATATCAGCTATTGAATCATTATTGAAACATATGTATAGAAATAGAATAAGAAAAAATAATGTATAATTTTATAAGAATATAAAATCTATATTAATGTAAAAAATATGATACAAAATAAAAATGCTGTAATATAAAATATAAAAAATAGTTTTATAAAAATATGAAATCAATATTACTTTTCAAAAATTAAAATAATCAAGAACACTAAGTTAAAAATAAGTTATTTTTTTGATTATTCTCCTTTCTACCTTCCTCCGATATCATTCCATTCTTTCATGACAGTTAAATTAAAAATTCTAGTTTTAGTTTAATTTCTTTTAGTTTTATATAACTTCTTTGGAGTGTGAATTGTATTTTGTAAAGGAGGCAAAAAGGGTTTCTACCTGTTGTCTCCAGCAATAAACTATTTATTTATTTATAAAAACATAAAAACCACATAAAATGAGTAGCCTACTACCAAATGATGAAAACAATAAATTATTGGTACATCAAAAACAAAAATTAAAAATTAGTTACAAAATGATTAACAACAAAAAATATTGGTAAAATGAGATGAAAAAACAAAATAACCAAAGATGAATATGATGAGAGTGGTGATGAGAATATTGGTTGTCTTGCCTGTTTCGTGCAGTGTTTCTTCTAGAGAGCAGACAGCTGGCTTCATCGTCAGGCTCATTGGTGCGGCCGTTGCTGGCCCAGGTTCCGGCCGCCACATCCAAGAGGCAGTTAAAAAATGAGGATCGCTGGTGGGAAACAAACGTGCTAAAGTAGCTCCAAGTCCCCCCCAACATTTCCAACAATCAACATTCACCTTAACAGCTCTCTGCATTTCAAATTGAACTTTAAAATTTACTCAAGTTGAGAAAATAGTTCTGTACATAAATTTTGAAACGAAATAAATCAAACTTGATAAATATATTCGAGCGATTCAGACTCACAATAAAAAGCACATATTTTTATAAGGTATCAACACACTATTTTACACTAAATGTGCTCTGTACTGTGATCAAGAACTTGATATTTTCATTTCCATTTTCCTATCAAGACAATTTCCATCATTACCAATCAGAACGAGTATACCATTATTCAAATATTAAGATTTTAGTATTAAATGCAGATTCAACAAACTGTTTTTCAATTTTCCAAAACTAAAAGTTATTGCAAATAATTATACAATAGAAGTGATTGAAATCAACGTCTTATGCTATTTTATTTTCGAAATACATGTACATTCAACAAACTGACAAGCATTCAAGTCGAATAAGCATGTTTGAGCTTGAATACAATAACAGCAAAAAATATTTTTCACAGTATAACTCTAAATCTAAGTACACACATTAAACATACATACATTTTGGTTGATCAAAAATAAAAAACCAACAACACAGATACAGCAATATTGTATAGCGGTATGAAAATATACAAGGGAAGTTAAAACCAAACAATACCGTTTTTTCTTTGCCTAGTACACAGGTTCATACAGTAAGTGGTACAATCTTCAATTGTTGATATTTATGCTATAAATGAATGATTAACATGTTACAATATTTACAAGCATGCATAATACTGAAAGTGCAACACGTGCATGGAAATGATACAGAGCTATATACATGCAAAATATTTTAAACAATTTACACTAATGAGGAAAAATTACAATTGGCACCAAACACATATGGAGTATATTACGTTCATTGTTTTATGATTTTGGTTTTAAGCATAGTGCAATTTATATTGAGTGATAAACAGTAAAAATTGAGGCATTTCAGAACCGACATTGAGTTGATGCAACGCTATTGTATTTTCTAGAGGATATCATTGCATAAAACGTCATGTGGAAAAGGATTTGTGTGTTGAGATTAGAAACTGTATGTAGCTTTTTTAAACGAATTGATGTACTTGACTGATACGATTAAGGTTACAAATACAATGTTAATCTAGAGAGTTACCCAAATAATAATGATTGAGGGCAGAAAAGTATCAAAAGTTCTTCTGATTAGTAAAATTCAGAAATAATAATTATTGTAATTATAAATGAACTATGGAACAAACATTATCACAGCATTCAAACTCTGAAAATTCAAGTGGGAATGATTAATGAGAATTGTAACAATGCTACCAAATTTCAAAAACTCTTTATTTCCAATAAAATTTAGGCTACAGAATTTCTAATTCAAATGTCGAATGTGAAACCATCAATGGGAAAATTCTTAGCTTTTATACAGTTTCATTGCCAATTATTGAGTGCTTGATGGTTTTCTACAAAGGAATTCCTATTGAGAAGTTGATTTTTCCAAACCTTTGTCCTTAAAATTGCATCCGTCCATTAATTGCAAGAGAAATTCTTTTGATAAATTCTACTCAAAGGAATATGTGACAAAACAGTAAATACGTTTTTAATGAAATGACAAAAAAATAAAATATTTGAAATATGATGCATATCTAAGGTACATTATATTCGATGTGAAGTAGTTTGGAATTTCTAGTAGGCCTACATGTTTATCATGTCTTAGGGTCTTTTAGATAAGTCTTATTATAATGTGAATAAAGCTTTTCATACTAAAATGTAGTTTGAATTCCTCGAGTGGAATCACTTAGTTTTATAATTGTTAGGTATTGATAATGGTGAGACTTGATCATTACAATAGCAGAGAAATAATGGAGTATATTCATTGAAAAAAATTCAAGACAATAGAATCTGAATGCATTTTTTCAATAGTTGCACGTGATTCAAAGAGCTGAATTTCAACTCAAGATCCATGGAGAACAAGAATAGAAATTTTGAAAAACATCAGGAATGTGCAAGAAATTACTGTACATGCCCTTCATAAGGTACATTTTGATAGAAATTTAATAGACAAAATGACTAGAATTCATCGGTTATTGGGATCTCCACATAACTATGAACTATGAAGGAGTATGGAATCGGATAAAGTGCCCAACATCATTCATGAGAATGTATCATACTTGAAATAATTAACCTATTACAAGAAATTGTAACAATAAACTTCTCCAGGACTTTATAAAATAAGCACTAATGATTTCACAATGAACTAGTATAATTACACATAACTAGCATATCATGGAGTGATATCCAAACTACATTATTTCAAACTGTAATATTAATGTAGCAATGGAATATACGGTAATGAATAATAGCGTTAATAAAGAATAAATATGTGGTGTTAGTAGATTCAAAATGTAGTGTTTACATTATAGTTTGTGATTTGTAGAACTCATTGAGACAATTGAAATTCAAATCCTTAATACACTCCCTAAGTAAAGCTCAATAGTGCATTGAAGCGACATGCATATCAAAGTTTTCAAATGAATATCGTCTAGAATGTTGGTGATCTAGAAGAAATCCGTGTCATCCAATACTTGAAGGTAGATTTAATAATTGACAAGTGTCTAAAAGATCTAGCAGATTAAATTAAATACGAGTGCAAATCGGCAACTGTTAATTAGTAAATCTGATAAAAAATAATAATGAAAAATACAGTACAATTTTTATTATCGATAATTTTTTCTAAGAGAAGGTAACAGGGGAGAAAAATGAGTTTAAACATGTTCAGTAAAGTAGAAATATAGAAAAATCGAGAAAGATCAACTAGAGCAATGCAGTCAGCTTATGAGGCATTCATTCTGCGATATTCAGCGTCAATCAATCAATATCAGTATGAATAATTTTCAGTATTTGTAAACCTTGAAATCAATTATAAGTGAAGTAGGATTTTTATAAGTGAAGGAAGAATGATCAATTGAAGGATAGCAATGCTTTTAGAAGGTGGCTCAAACAAAATAGAAATATTTTGATTTGAAAATTGAAGTTTGTTGTTATTCCAGATTCATCGCGATGTCAAGCCCAAATTTATATTTATCTAGATTCAAACGGCAGGCATTTTGTATTGCTATTCTTGTAAAAAAATCATTATCAATCTATAATGTTTTATGAATCCTGCAATTAATTGAAACTAAATTACTATGGAGCTTGATTAAATCTATGAATCTAAGCTCCTGTGGTATTTTATAATTTACACCATTCTTCAGCAACTACTTTTAAAAATTATACTGCTCTTTACTTTCTGTCGCGCTTATTTGAGATACAGGAAATTCATGAAAACTTCCTTCAAAATTTGAGAGAAAAAAACTAGTTTTGGGCGTGAACAACTCAAAAGCTTTATACAGGCCTACAAAGAGAATTATCATTTTCTGTGGTTTTAGAATCTTTTGCATAAGAATAATACCAGTAAAAAAAGATATTATACAGAAATAGGAATTGAACATTCAATAGTTCTGGTTAATTTCTATAATTTATCAACACTTATAAATCGAGATGATAATGGTAAATGGGTACAGTAAAACTGTCATCTTGTTTCATCACCATACATGAATTTGACTGATTACTCCCATGATCTATTTAATTGAGATTGTCTAACGACATCAAGGTATTTTATCCCCTTTCATGCTGCAATTTATTTATGCCTAGTCAGTCTATTTACTCCATCAGTTGACAAGGATTTTGCCTTTGAATATCGTCGCATCTTCAAAAACTTCTCAACAATCCAATAAAATAACATGGATTTCTCCATTCTTTTTAGATGCATTTTAAAATATCAGATGATACACCCAGTAATGTACAAAGAAAAATTAGTTTCTTTCTAATATGAACTTGCATTAAAATTTTTTTGGTCGTCATCCATTAAGACAAACTTCAAATATTCTAAAGATCTCAACATGAAAACGTGGATTTAATAGTAATTTGGAGTATTTAGATGATTTTCAATAATTATATTTTTCTATAGAAAAGCTGAGTGATTATAGAGTGCTTAAAGTGCAGAAATTTTTCAGGTGTTTAATTAGCTAATAGTATAGCGTGGGTGACTACTTACAGCAACCCTCAAACAAGAGATATTATTAGAAGCGTGAGGGATCAACTAGTTTTAGGTTTACTTATCAAATGTGAATAATTTGCAAATTAAATTAAAATTGTGTCACTATGACGTTATAGGCCACCAAATAAATTAATAAAATATTCACACTGATATTGTGTTTGGAAATTCAATTAGAAAAAAATTCTTTCTCATACTAAAAAAAGCATGTTCATAGAATGTTGTATGTTCGACTACAAGAAATAGTACTTTGTACGAGAAAGAATGAAATCTAGAAAAGAATACTACCGCCTCATTAGCATTGGAAGGACTATGACCACCAAATCCCTGAAATCAAAGACATTTTATTATTGTCTCTGCTCTTCTTTCAAGCCAGAGACCATGCATCCACTCTGTCCCATCACAACCCCTACGGTACTGTTTTCGTACTGAAAATGAAGTCGAATGATTTGTTGATCACAATAATCAAAATTATATTCGATAATGAGAATTTGAAATTAAAAATTAAAGTGCTTTGGAATAATTTAAAACTGGATTATGGCTTGAAAATCACCCCAGTTATAGTATATTTGAAATAATATCAGTTTAAGAGCATTGATTTCGAAAACTTGAAACAAGATTCCAACAATTTTTCGACATTGGAGAGTTTGGGAAAACCAAGTTAACGATAACGCTGATGTTAACCTGACCATTCTATGCATCAGCTTGCTCTAAAACCAAGATTATAGAGCAGGCAGATGCTTAGAATGTTTAGGCTAGCATTAGCGTTATTGTAATGTAAAGTCTCTATCGAGGAGTTATCTTTAACTAGGAAACCATGTGAGGATTGATATTTAGATATTTCTCAATTTTTTCCCATCAGAGAAAACAACAAATGGATTTTATTTATGATTATAAGTATTAGTACCTACCACCTTGAATAATATAGTAACAATCTTCTCCGATGGAAATAGTTCAAAGATGAATAAAAAGCTTCAAATGAAGTATTTGAGTGGATTCAATGAATAAGTCATATCTTTTTTAGTCACGAAAAGTGGTCATAGTTGATACACTTTGCTATTATAAGCAATAATTGAATTATTGGTAATAAAAGCACTCAAATTAGAGAAATACGTATTGTTAATAATATAAGGCTTTGGGATTGAGCTGCATCGATATTTTGTGATCAGTATTGAAGCTTAATAAACCTTATACTATAAAATATTAAATAATTACATTATTGTCCCTCAAAATGAAAGGAGAAAATTAAAGCCTGATAATATTATTATTGTAGCCTAACTGAGTTGAATTAATTGCCAAATAGTTTTATGATTACTAAAATAGCTACATTCAGTTTTCATCTAGAAATTAATCAGCTTCAAAAAACTGATAAATAATTGACACGCTTTAAAACCTAGAATGAGCATGATAAATGTTTTGCTTATAAATTTACATAATAATACTTTCAGCGCTGTGATTATAATTGACTCTGAAACGAATAACAGTGTTACACACATACACATAAAAAGAATAAGAAATGATGCTGAGGGTGGCATGTTGTGATGGGAAATCACATACACAAAGATCACAGTAACCTAATTATAACTGCATTACATCACAAATTTGTAAAAGTGAAACGTATTCTAGTAAAAGTGATATAATTCTGAAAAAATCTTTATAGGCCATTGCATCGAGCAGCCATAATATTGTCTCTAATTCATATTTAATTGTACATCTATATAGGCTAGATATTAAATATCTAGATATAAAATAATGTTTTCTACATGGCTCCGACTACACAGTGCGCGTGCAAACCTTAGCATTTCTTCCAGTATAGCCTAAATACAATAGGATATCATATTTATGGTATATACTACTAATTATATTGACTGTAAAGTCAGTCTAAGTCACAGTAGTCAACACTTAATTTGAATACCAAATGGCCAGTTGACCGAATTATCCAATCAGAAGCGAGACGTCCAATGTCTATTTAAAGTCACTGTAAGTTAGACGCTGTTGAAGCATGTAGCGGTTGCTGTTGAACAGCACGAATGAAGTATTCCGGTCGGAAAGTTCAAGAAATTCAAAGATCAGAAGGACATTTAACGAGAATTTAAAATGAATTAATTGAGGAGATTCTGAGATCCATAGGAGCTCTCAACAATCAGTGGCAGTTTCATATAAATTAATTATTTTCACAGTGACATGTTAGATAGCGAGGAATCCGAGAATTTTCAGTTGAGATCGACCATAATATTTAGATTTAAAACCAATACCTTGAGGTTTGGGTTTCAGGTTTAAACCACAATTTCAATTTACTCTCATCTTTACACCTTGTAAGAAATTATTCAACGTTTTGCTGCAAGTAGTTGCGAGAAGAGTTCATGGAAATGCAAAGTTTTTACTCATTTAAAATTTGCTAGACAATTTCAATTCACGAAATTTGTGATGTTACACAGTTTATTCTAAAGCTAAGCAACTACACATTTTGAGACGCCTAGTAAACAATAGACAGGAAGACAAATGATCATTTTGTTCAATTACGAACACAAAATAGCACTTTTTATAGCCGAGATCCTTAAGTAGAATCCCAACTAAGAAATCCTAAATCACCTACCTTTTAGCTAATAATATATTACAGACTAGTTTGAGTTACTGAGGATTTCTATTCCATTGTAATATACTGTATCTATTGATAGTTTTAATATGACTTATAAAAGAAATATTATCTTGATCGAACAATTTAGTTAGGCAAGCTTGAAATACGCTAAATAAGTACAAAAGGTAAATACACTTGCTATATTGAATGAAATATTGGAATGAATTGTTTTCCGAAGCGCAGTATAGCCATTAAGCTTTTACTGTTAGGTGGGCTTTAAATCCACTTTGAAAGAATTAAGCATATAAACAAAGTTTACTAACTTTCCAAAGAATTGTGAAAATGGAAAAAATATACTACTCAATTTAATGAAGCTGTAATTGAGTTGTCAGCTGTTGCTTTAAAATCAGTAAAAAAAATTGTCAATGTATTTGGAATGGACTAGAAAATTTGAAAGAAATGTATGACAATCGCATGTCTTCGTAATGAGCTACTTTAAGCAATACTGTAATACCCTTCAGCAATTTATAATAATATGAATAATTTATTGAAAAATACCAGATTGATTGTTGGAATAAGTAGCTGTTATGTTTAAAAAGAAGAATTCATTAAAATACCATGTGAAAATTGAAAAACCTGTTCTGCATTTTTGTACACAGCTCAACTGAATACATCACAAAATTCAGTTGACAATAGTTAAAATTAAGACATTTTATTCCAACAAGAGTTTAGAAAATTATAAACACCATTAAATTCACACATTCTTTTAGAGGTCGATCAGCTTGAGAATTGCTGAATCTTCTAAAGTTTTCAAAGCGTTCACTCATTCCTCCCGAATAAGATTCATAATAAAATTGAGTTGGATACACTTTAATGGAATAGAAAATCCATAATTTTCTAATCTGTGTAGTAAGAAGAAAAACATACTATACATCAGATAGGTCTTGCTTAAATTTCTGGATTGAATGCAGGAATAAGATCGAATTTAAGGTATTGAGCTAAGCGAAATTTATGATTTAGAAAAAACATTTCAAATTAAAACGTTCATTGTAGTGTACTGTAAGTGTCAGAGAATTGAAACAAAATCCATCTGTTTCAAACAAGGGATAAACAACAGTGAAACAATTACATAAGACGGGTCATGTATACAAACCAGTTACTATGTTACACATAAATGTTAGTATATGTTGTTAATCTAAATGTATGGTAACACAACACATGCAGAGTATGTGCTAACATTCAGGTAAAACTCAACATGAAATAGCAATATGTATTCTATTGAAAACAGAATATAGACTTTGAAATGTGGCAAAGGTGAGTATACAGAAACTGTGTCAAAATGTGAAATGTGTCGGGTATAAATGCAGATCACTGGAAAATTGAAACTTGTGTCATTACTTTCATATCCTTTAAAACCACTCTTTTATCATTAGTAATGAGACAGAGAAAATACTCATTAAAATTGTAGAGGACAAACCACGGAAAAGTTTCAACAAGAAAAGTATGATTGTAGCTTCATATAACATATTTTATTTACAAAAGGTCGATGTGCTGTGACGCTATGAGAAAAATCGTTCTAACGAAATTTATAATTTATAATTTTTAATTTATATAATTTTTTAATTTATAATAGAAATTTAAAGTTTATTTTTTTTCTGCGAAATTTATATCGTTCTAACGAAATTTATAATTCCCGAAGCTTGTACGGTACTTGAGAAATAACGTTTTGAAGTTCATAAAAATGTGAAAATTTTTGTTAATAATAAATAATTAAACAAGGATGAGTTTTTCAATTCCAAATTTCAAAAACCTAGGATTGCCGTACCTCTCATTCTAATACAAAAATTCAAATTTAACTAGATCATTGAAATATTATTTAGGCATGAACTAATAATAGATTATAATTCACACTTATATCTGTCTCTTTCTCAATTGAACAAAGCAATTTCGAGCAGTTAAATTGGAATTAAACGAATTTTTAAAGCAAAATTAGTTTGTGCTTAGTGTCTCACCACAACAGTTGATACCTATTGTACATATTAACACTAGTTTGCAAAAAATAGAGGCATGAAGTAATGACACAAGTAATGTTATTCATATAGCGAAAAACATGTGCTAGAAGATATCAACTATTCAGTTGGAAGTTATTGTAACAATTGCATTTTCCTATCTAACTATGTATTAGCTAACTGATTCCTTTATCTAAGAATGTACAAAATCTAGTTCATACAAAAATTTCCATTAGTTTTATGTGAAAACTGAAAATTACAACATTGTCTCATAAAATAGCAAAGATTTTGTTCTACACTACCGCAATTTATACCCTTGTGATACCGTATCATGAAAAAAATCAACACATAGACACATTTTGTTCAAAAATTAATAGCTCAACGAAGCAGCAGCATAGTTCAGGCATGTGAAAGTGACATTGGACAGAGTGAAGAAGTAGTTTTATTCCAAAAAATGTTGATCTAAACACATTACATGTGATGAATATTGTGTGAAATAAATATGCTCATGAGAATGTGGAAATTTTCTTCATTGCATGATATCTGAGAATATATTCAAGATTGATAACATGATTTTTTATATAGTAAGAAAAGTCGACAATTTTATATTATTCAATCATGTAAGAATTTGCTATTTCGATGATTAATTTTTAATAGTTTGTACAGTCTGGCACAACAACCACACTTTAAATTTCCTAGAAACAATGACGTTTTTTTTTACTGGATAGAGTTTAGTTCTATAAATTCTTAGAACCCAGTATAGGCTATATAAATTAATCGTTATGTAACTAGAGTTTCTCGTGTTAATGTTTAGTCGTCCTAAAAGACCGTAAGAAACAAAAACAAGGCAAATGCAAATCAGAATGGGAGGTATCCTTTCAAGAGCTGGCAGGAGTCAAGCTTGCCTGCCGATCACTGAGCGCCCAATTCAACACAAGAGAGATTCAACACAACTTTGTAACAGATTACAGGCTTAATTAGAGGACTTTTGAAAAATGATTTTAGGCGAAACACAAAGTTTTTGAAAAGCTTTCATTTGATATAAGAAACATTTCAATACAATTACCGGTTCTTTCTCAATTTGTGTAAAACAATCGTTGATTTCTTATAATTGATCTCAATAATTGTTTTAAACAAATTGAAAAAGAACTGGTAATTTTATTGAAATGTTTCTTACATGAAAGCTTGTGAAAACTACGTTCTTTGACTGAGATATATTTTTAAGTTTCCTCTTAAATAAAAATATGATTTAAAATAATATAAAATAAAAACAATAATATTATTTTTGAATAATCCTCTTTGATGCATTTTTTTCAAAAATCGATGCACAAAGAAAAAAGTTTATCGAACTAGTGATTTTATCTGAAGTAATTTTTTTGTTTAATAATTTTTCTTCTGTTTATTTAACATTTATTTATTTCTTTTACTTTTTTCTGTACAGTTTTAACATAAACACAAATTTGAAGCTTGTAACCAGTTAAAAAAGTTTTTTCTCCGTTGTCAAATTCGGCACTCAGCGATCGGCTGCAGGCTTAACTCCTGCACTCTCAACTATTTTTACTTCTTCTAAAGTACCGAAGAAATCAAATGAAAGAAACATTTGAGAGAAAAGTTTCTAAAAGTTCAACAAACTCTGAGTTTCAACACAGTAATGAACATGGAGTAATTATAAATGACTGAAATCAGTTACAAGAAAAATAACTGTGTAATGTGTCAGTATTCAGATTTTAAATATTATTATTGAAATAAATATTAAGATCGACGGCAGTATCGGAAGATGCACGACAACAGTGCCAAACGGTGATCAAACCGTTGATTGACTCCACAATGAAGTAAAATGGATTCAAATTCTAGAAAAATTAATAGTTTTGATTGAAATGATAAAGAAGAAACTTACAAAAATCTCGGAAAAGACAATAATTGTTTGATTTTTTAATATTCAAAGAATGATTAATTTTCCCAAACTATTGGATGTGAGAATGTTTCTCAGGAGTCACAATAATTCTGAGTAGCATTGTAGAATGTCATAATTTTATTATTGAATTATTTTTCAGCTCCTTATTAGAAAAAATTCAATTGCATACTATCATAATGTAAGAAAAATTGGTTTTGTAACGAATCGTGGTATGGTGATGTTGAAAAATAATGATATGCCAATGATTGAAGTGAACAATGATGTTCTGCAAAGCAGACATCCACTCATTGTGTAACTCTGATGAAACATCTGTACAAAAATAAATAAACTTTTAAGAGAACGTTGGAAGTAAGCTTGACTGACCTGCTGACCAGCTGATTCTAATTGACCAAACCTCGTTGATCTCCAACTTTCCAAGATAAGAAGGCCACCATAAATTTTACCAACAGTCAATTTATTCTTCCCCAAATCTGAGAACACATAGAGAGCTTTTCATTATTACTATCATTTCAAAACGAAAAAACCATAATAAATAGCAAGATTATAAAAAAGAATACTACAATAACAATTTGTAAATATAGAAGATTTTTAGCAAATCGTTCCTATATCTTTATTGGTCGCTATTCATGGTCTGGATAATTAAAGCAGAAAAATAGCTTATGATAAAAATGAAGCGTTCTGATGAGGTAACGGTTGCAATAATGTTCCATTATCTAAGTACACGTTACAACAGAGCCTCATTATATAGTATTGAAGTACAAATTACAAAATTTCCCAAATAATTAATAACTCCAATATTGATTAAGAACATTCCCATTTAAAGGCGAAAGGCTAAAAAAAAGTACGCAGTAATCACAATGAGCCATGGATGTTATTGGCTGAGCCGGCACAGTCAATGAAACTCAGAAAATAATTTATTACAGCTATTTATTCATGGCACGTGACGACTGACGAACGCTCCGCCAGGGCCTCCTAATTATGAAGGAAATCATGATTGAAATTTTGATGTTTTGCCAAACACCAGACAGCTTATTTTACAAAGATAAGTACAAAACTCATATATTAGTACACTATTTATAGTGAGCACTATAATCTTAGATAATGGAAAATTTTGTTTGAATGTTCTATTATGTATTGTTGACAATAAATAAATTGAATCGAATTGAATCAGAGGTGTCAGCTAGCGCTGTTGGGAGTTTGAAACTTTTTGCGACGTCAACTGTATGATTGGGGTGAATCCAAGGGTGGGGGCGTTTTAGGGATGTTTCTCCCCTCCCCCCCCCACCGAAATTTTCAAATGACACTGAAATGAAGCTTCTGGATTTGCACTACCGCAATCATACGCACCCGCCTTACTTCGTGATCACTACCAAAAACCTAATATAACGAACAGGTCCACATCGCAAATATGCCATCCTATTGAAAACATGAAAGTCCTACAATTTTTAATTTGAAGAAGTTTGAAATCAGCAGGAAAGTGATGATAAATGAGAAAGTCGATAGTCAGAGCTACCTCGATCACCCAGCAAAACGCAGGCTTGAGCGCGCGTGACTGAACATCTTGATTGCATGGAAACCTAACCTACAGACTAAATGAAACATGTCTTTGCAATGTTTATTGATTTCTTGGAACTGGGAGACTGGTGAATAGTTCCTTTACCTTCATTCCTTGGTATAAGAAGATCCAGCATCTTCTTCGATTGAAGAGGCCATATGCTTCTTATAGTTTCCCGCAATTCTTCATCCGCCTGGTCCATTTCCTCCGCTGGGCGGAAATAAGGAAAAATTACAATGAAAATAATAATTATTGTAATCAATTTCGATACCCTACTCAGATATATCTATACTTTACGCCATCAAATTAGGCGGCTTGAAAAAAGTCGGTGTTGCGAATAGCAAAAAGTGGTAGAGTGGACATTACTGTCCAAACCTCGCCACGTCAACAAATAAAAAAGTCATTCTATTCTATTCTCTGAATAGTTCAGAGTGTGGAGTGATTTTCTAATTTTTTTTTTATTGCTGATGATGCCCACATGAGTCCGAGACTTGTGCGTCGGTAATGAGGTGAATGAAACACATAGATGTCAGACGGAGGAGCGGGATTCGAACCCACGACCGCTGAAACCAACCAGTTGTGACGCCTCAACCAACTGCGCTGAGCGGCTCGCCACTTGGGAACAGTATACTTTTGGAAACAGTTAAACAAATTATAGTACAGTTCAACGTGTACTTTTGGGAACAGTTTAACAAATTATAGATTTTCAGAAATGTACTAGTTTTTCAATGTTAGCACATGCAAATGATGTGAGGGTGTCATTCAACATTTCATTTGAACTGGCTATCAGTTCCACCACTTGGAAAGAACTTTTAGGTATTAAATACCAGAGACAAACGTTTTCGACTTCTGCGGTTCAAGCAAAAGTAGCCTATTCAATGTTGCTTCATATACTGTAAATTGAATATCTTAAAGAAACTAAATTGCTCTTTGAATAGAAATTACTCTTCTGAGTAGTATCGGACGCGCTTCAGGGCCCATCTTCAGCGAACAGAGAATAAAAGCTCATACTACAATACTTTGAGTATGTATTTTTAACGAAGAGAGAATACAAAATCATACTACATTTTTTGAGCATGTATTCTCTGTTCACTAAGGATGGGGCTCAGGTCCTGAAACACGTCCGATACTATTCAGAAGTGTAAGATCTGTTAAAAAAGCAAGTTTATTTCATGAACATCGATATTAACCAACCGTACAAGTAGAATGAAAACTACAGAAGAAATTGAATAAAAAATATAATACTGCGATTTACCTGTTCTCATTTTAATACTAAGGTTCTCTCTAATTAAAGCAAATAACGTCGTTGTGAAATTCACTTTGCCATCGTCATCCACTGGCATATTCATCCTTATCAGCTTCTTATACGCCAGCCTGTTAGGGCACTTATTACCAAACCCCAAAGGGGGATCTATATTTTTTAACATATCATACATTTCGGTATAATGAATTTTACCCCTGCAAACAAATATCGAGTATTAGAGACTGATGTATCAATAACTCAGCACAATAAAAGTGATTCATTGCAATGATCTGAGATAACAAAACAGAAAGAACGTGATGAAGCGCACTGTTCTATATTATGGATTCCTTAAATTTATTCCACAGAATATAAAATGTGAAAATATACAAAATATTCTTCTTTCAAGTTCAATCTACATGATTCTATAATGTCTTGCTCCATTCTTCTGAGGGTGCTTGCAAAGTGAATCACAGTGAATACTTGATGATAATCAACATGGCAAAATTGAATACATGCTGTGAAATGGTGTTATTCACGTTGCTCCTATCTATCATACACCTTTCCACAGTAGCATGTGTTTGATATTGCGATGTTGAATCCCATTTGAATAAATCAGCACAGCCAATAACGAAAGCAAGTTAATGATAATGTTATTACCATGCTTGAGAATTTCAAGTTTATTTATGTTACAAGATGTTACAACATTGAGTGGTCCACTGAGCAAGCACCCCTTACTCACGGTTGATTTATAAATTGACTAATGTTTTTGAAAGAACAACCTATTCATTTTCAAGCCTCTTTATAGTTGATAGAAATTTATAAATTAGCACAAATCAGCACAGCCAATAACGAAAGCAAGTTGATGATAATGTTATTACTATGCTTGAGAGAATTTCAAATTTATTGATGTTACAAGATATTTTGGAAATACCATATTCAGTTAACACAGATCTATACAAAGATCAAATTAATTTTTTCCTGTTATGAAAAAATTCATTTATAAAAAATATGCTCCTACTTGGATAGTAACGAATAAAATTCTGTGCGAAATACGAGTTGCTCAAAATTTTCAGTATGAAAAAAAAATTGAAATAGAATGTCACTATAATAAAACTCCAGAATACTTACGTAGCGTTTGGATCATATTCAGCCCATATTCTAACAAATTCATCTAAATGATGGGCTCCTAATATCGATGAGTCCCTTGTCAAATAATCAAAATTATCCATAATGACGGCGACGAATAAATTCAACATCTGAAACAAAGATTTTTTTTTCAAATATACTAGAACAAATTTTTGTTTCTATAAATAGTGTTGAGAAATTAAAGCAGAAAAAAATCAATAGTTGTTTTATAATAGGTTTTGATCAAAGATTCTTCTAGAATATCATAAATGTTACATAACTATCATGCATAAAAATGAAGATATTAGTAATAAGACATATCAACAAAAGTTTGGGAAATGTATAGTCTATGAATAGCAGATTAGCAACCTTGGTAATCTCGTTCAAATTCATGTGAGAATTTGTGTTTTCCCATTACAAATTGAACTAATGAAACAATGATAAGAATCATGATAGAAAAGCAAGTTAAGCTCAAACATTATTCATTCATTCCCTATTTACTGAAGATTTAACAAATAATTGCTTTGAGAGTAATCGTATAATCCCACATAATTGTTTTAACGAATAAGTGATCAATTGAAATAAATAAAATATCTTCCAATTTGTAGTTTCTCAGTAAATTTGTAGTTTCTCTTTATTATTCGCCACTCTCCTAATTTCTTAGCTCTCAGGTACATAACAATTTATTACTTGCTACACTACATCTTTGTATGCTCCTGAGTTCCTATATTAATTCTTGATTTCTTCTTTAGCTTTGGGCATTTTTCACAAAGAATTGCCTTAATTTCCAAAATTATTCCTCATCAATCAATTTTCTTTATTCAGACATGTAAAAATCTACATGAATGTGTCAGTTGAATGTAAACATTTTACAACTGAATGTTAACATTATTATATTTGTAAAATTACAATCCTGCAAAAGCCCTATCCTATATCATACAAAAGATATGATATTCTATTTATAACACATGACAATATATGATATTCTATATCATACTAGTATTTCATCTTGAAATACTAGTACCCTATACGAATTATATCTTACGTAAATTGATACCTCTGTTGAATACCTTTTTCAATTCATTTGAATTCAACACTATTATCCATTATGCCACTTTGTAGGTATCCCATAAATTTAATACCAATATAAGTTGAATTTTCATTTATTATAAAATTACTTTGTTCCAAGTGTTATAATCATGGACATACTATACTAAACAATGGAACATCTATTTTCCAATACACTGCTACAGAAGTAAAAAAATAAAAAGTATAATCTTGGCAAGGATGATACTAACCAGAAACGAACAGAAGAATATAAAAGATACAAAATAAGCATAGGCAAGGTTCGAGCCACATTCATCCTTTTCTTTTTTCGCTTCAGCTGCACAAGGCCTGTTCTTTATGCAATCCAACATAATTGACGGCCAATTCTCTCCCGTTGCGCACCTACATTTATGAGAGGAAACATAGAAGAATATGTATTAGTTCACGTTCAAATATTCGCACATAAAACTATTCCATACTTCTGTACTAGTAACTTAGGCTGGTTTTCATTTCATTAGAATTCAATCTATCCGATATACTTTCACTGACTCACAGAAGAACTTGAGGGTTGAAAAATGCAGTTTATTATTATTCAATGATGAGCTCAAGCTTTCTGTATTACACATGAATATTAGTAACCATTGGACACGTGCTCGCTGCAACACAGCAAGAGCTTGAAAAGATGCAATTTAATGACTTCAAGACTGAAAAATTATGCCAAAATATTGCTAAATCTGATACTATATTAATATTTAGGAATAAATAATTACTATTGAAATTTTCTTTGTTCTCGAATATAACATAAAAATACTCAATACATTGAGAAAACTTCGTTCTCTAGGCTCTTGGAATGTTTTTGATTTTGATTCAAAAATATTTTGTTCCTAGTAACATCAAGTAATGTAATAGCCATTGCGATAGTTTGCTAGTTTTGAAAGATAGTAGAAGTTTTATTAATTCCGTGGAATCAATGTTGATATCGTATAACCTTTCCATTATAATTGATAATTGAAATTAATTGACAAGCTGCAATTTCCGCCAAATAAACTACAAAGAGTTACATGTAAATGTAGTAACAGCAACTCTCATAGTTAAGCTGAAGGCATTAAAACGTTCAAATGAAACTCGAAATTAATTATAATATAAATATTGTGATGGAATTGACAACTATTAATTTTAATTCAATGCTGAATTCTCTATAAAGGTTATGTGACCTTTGGTAATAAACAGGTCCCATTTAAGCATCAGCAAAAAATTTGCTCTATTTTTCTTAGATTTTCCATGTGGGTAGAAATGATTTATTACAGTAGTTCCAAATACTGCAGTTAGGTATCAAATTTTGTAAATAATTTGTTCAGAATACCAAATAACGAACGATTCATTATTTCTACGAAGAAAGTAGATCTATAGAGCCAACATCATATATTTTTTCGACATTTATTTATTTACCACACAATTTTTCTTATCGCTATAAAATATAGATACATAAATATACATTTATACAGTCAAATTTTAGAACAGATGTCAAAATGCAAATACAGATTCATGTCCATGCAATGTACAAAGTAAGTTAAATAGTCAAAAAAGAAGGATCGGTTGAGCTGGTTATTATTAACTACATTACTCTGTGTCTGTGCAAATTACAGCTACTTATTTAAATTTAATCTTTGAAATATATTGAAAGAGTGTAACTGAGGATTTGCATACGCCTTGTACGTTCTTGTTAAAACCCAATATGTTTTTGACTGTGATTTGTATGTCTCCTTGTAAAAAAAACAACATACCAGTGACGAAAAAGGAAGGCTACACATGAGAAAGATTTTTGCAGACATTTTACATTTCGTGAATAGTTTTGACTGCCAAGGTTCAATCAACAAGCCTTCTATTTCATTCAAATCATTCTATTTCCTCCTATTTCATTCGAAATCACATTGAATAAGCACTTATTAGAATCGAAGACGATTAGAAATTGTTGATATTCCAACAAAAATAAAACTAAAAAGTAGAACCAACGAAAATTGTGATTAAATTGTGTTATTCAAATTGACCATAATTTTAAAACTGGATATGAGCTCGAGAAGAACCGTATTTGAAAAGTTTAAGGTACCGTACCGGTAGTTTTGAAGTCAATAAAAAAAATTAGAAAGTGATATCGAATTCATTCAAAACTATTTTGTGGAAAATTGGAATAACAGTTAACATACAGTAGTAAGTTACACCATGTAGCCTATTTATTGTGAAACTTGGATTGGCAGAGTACTTTCATGATAACTGGACGTCATCTTTTAGCATAACGTATTTGGAAATGATGTTCTTCTAGGCTGGATTGCTCGATCTATCATCAAACTCTTATTAGAAAATACTCTATCATCAAACTCTTATTAGAATACTAAATTTTTATAGAAAAGTGATCCTCAAATCAATGCACTTATCCAGCATTTGTAATGATCTCTCTGATTTGGTAGCTTGTTGTAACTTAATTTCATTATTAGAAGAATCAAATTTCATTGATACTCTTAAATTTTGTCAAATGTTGAAACGTTCGGGATCTTTATGCAGACGATATAATTATATATCTTGATGTTTTGTGCCAAAATTGGATTCTAGAACAAAAACTATCGCCTATCATTCAAAGAAAGCACGAATTGAAAATTCATGTGTAGCCTATCGTCACTACATTCAATTTATAGAATTTTTTTTGTGTGAATATGAGAACAGCAGATCCTTTTATAGTTGAATGCTCAATATTAATTCATATGCAATGATTAATCATCCACTGCATACCGGTAGCCTACTAAATAAAGGCTACTTTCTATTGATGTTTGAATCTTTGCAAGAGATTTTGATTAATATAACAATATAGATATCAGATTAGTGTAACATGGATTATAATAGTTAGGTAATAGGCTATTATTATCATTATTTATTCATCTAGGTCAAATCGTCAAATACAACAGCTCCCCACAATCGCACAATCGAGTTGAGTATCAAACTGTCAACATCGATACTGAAGCGATATCGATATCGATATGTAATGTCGACTCCGACTAGCTCGAGCTTGGTAGCTAGACCTAGAATTGAATAACAAAAATATCGATCTATAACCTAACAAAACATTCGTTGTAGAAAGACAGCAATTTCGTGATTTGAATCGCCGATTTGTTTGTTTATATTGTGTTTCAACGTGTGATTTCATTTACCGGCACCATAATAATTTGAATTAGTGGAAATGTGAAAATAATGGAAACGAATTGATTGATAGATTATTGAACTGTAGATTATCATATTCAGTTGTTGTTTACTAGTTGTTCTTACGGTATGGAAATTTTCTTTTCTTCTTTTTTTAGGATAGGACCTTTAAAAGAAATAGAAATTCATTAAGAAACAAACCTTAGTAGGACAAATGAAATGGGACTTGCCTAGTGTGAGAACAAATAAACCTTCCAATTTAAGTCAATTGAAACGCTATTTGCTTTATCTTGATCGCTTTCAAAACAAGCAAGTGAATTATTACACGAAACAAATAAAAGTTCAGTGACTAATATTCTAGTTCGGTGTGCATTAATAGATTCGTAGTTTGCATTGAATCATAGGGTACACATACGAAATTTTTGGTAAGCAAAGCTAACGTACTGTATGGTAGCCTAAGTCTCTCCAAAGAATTTCAACTGAGACATTATAATAGTCATGTCTTGATTTTTAACGAAAATATTTTCGATACTGATTAATTGGTGACTAATAAATACCTGATATACATCCTATTTAAAAATTTATTGTTAAATTTGAGTAAGTAAATATTCAAGAATGGCTAATATGGATTATGGAGCGAGCATTTTGAGGATCGTTGTTGCTCAGATGTGTGAAACTGTGGGATGGAATTCAATACAAACTACTCCTTTACAACTTCTCACAGATGTGTTACAGAGATACATTACAGAAGTGGCAGAAAACGCTCATAGATATGCAGAACAGTTTGGTCACACACAACCCACACTCCATGATTTGGGATTGGCTTTTCAAGATATGAAGATTAATACTGTTGATTTGCAGGAATACATCGAATATGTATCTACAATACCTCTACAAAGAGAAGTACCCAAATATCCTATCAACAAAGAATCTCATCTCAATTTGCTTAAACCAGGAAGCCGAGAAGTTGTTACTCGTCCTGTGCATATTCATGAGCACCTTCCTGCAATGCATCCAGAAATGGAGAATGAGGATTATGTACTGAAATCTAGCAACCTGACAGTGGACACAAGCACTACAGAGGTTGGATCACCATCAAATCATTTCAAAAGGCCTGGAGATCCAGTATCTTCAATTTCTCCCCAGTTGAAGCAAGCCAGGGTATCAAATGAAGAAGAAGGGCGTCCTCTGCGTGAAATATCTAGTGTAATGATGACCACATCAGGTTTCCTATCACCAGCTCGTGAAGGCAAACTTCCTGAAGCTCACACTCCTACACTCCCAAGTAAACTAGCAACACATACTGCAAGCAGTTCAAGCTCATCCTCTTATCCTACTGTTCCACCTGAGGTGAAAGGTGATAAGACAAAGAAAAAATCAACAAAACATTTAAAAAAGACTGATAAAGTAATCAAATCAAGAGACACTTCAAGTACACTTGATGTAGATGATTCAAAAGTGAAAAAGTTGGTAGGTATGAAAGAGCTTTCAAAACTCAAAGCACTGATATCTTTCAAATTATTGCATTCCAATCCAAATAGTTCCTTGAAAAAACTACCTAAGATTCCCAAAATTAAACGTTCAAAGGTTAGTAGAAGCAAGCATAAAAAAATTAAAGTTCCAGCCAAGAGTCAGCATTTGGATTCTATTAAAAACACACCCGTGGTTCTGTTAGAAAAAATGGAAAATGAGATTGATGTTTGTGGAAACATAGAAGAAAGTGATGCTTTAGTAGTAGATGATACTGAAATTAAACTATCTTCTGAGCCAGATAAACAAAAGTTGAATATTTTCAAAAAAATTTCAAAAGTTAAAGATGATAAATTGGAAATTTTTGATGATGCAGTGGTAAAAGAGGAGCCAGTGAGTGATGAGTTTCCTGAAAAAATATCTACTAAATTAGAGGTAATTGAGCCTACAGAAGAGAGCAACATTGAGAAATCTGAATTTCTACCATCTCCTATTGAGCAGCCTTCAGCCACACTACCTGCTTCTTCCACCACTATTTACTCTGAAAGCACATTTGATTTGCCACCAGGTCCTCCTCGTACCCCTGAAGTGATCATCCCTACTAAAAAGAACAAGTCAAAGAAACATAAGAAAAATAGAACAAAAGTGAAGAAAGATAAATATGTTAAGGACCAAGATACTGTCAGTCCAAAACTTGAAAGCAAATCACCTGAGCAAGAAATAATTGAGAAGCCAAAAACTCCTGAAATTGAACCATTAAAGGATATTAAATTCCTTCCAACTCCTTCACCAGTATTTTCATTCTTTGAAAACTTCCCATCAGGTCCTGGTCTTATACCACCTCAAATATCTAACCTATTTACTCCCAAGCTCAACCTTGACAAACATAGTGCTCTAATACCTCAGCCTGCAATCCCTACTCCTAAACCAGCATCAGTAGTTCATGATCCTGAACCAATAGAAAATGAACTTTCTCAATCACTGTCACCTTCCCCTCTACCAACACAACCTACAAGCACAATCAATAAAGAACAAATTCCTACTACACCTGAAGTTCCTAAGACAGTTGACCAGCCAAAATCCAAAATTGAAGACAAAACTCCATTATTCAAAGTGAAACTGAAAGATGATAAAAAAAAGAAGGAGCACAGAATTGACAAGAAAGATAAAATTAAAAAGAAGAAACATAAAAAAGATAAAATGAAGAACAAGGAAGATAAAGATATTGTCAAGAAGAAAGACAAAAGCCGGGAGAAGAAGGAAAAAAAACGAGAAGAACGGAAGCATGGGAAAGAGAAAGAACAGTCAGTTGCAGTAGAATCAACAAGTGAAGACATAAAACCATCTTCTAGTGGGAATGTGCCAAAGATAACATTGAAGCTAACAGCAGAACCTCCAAAAGCAACATCTAGTGAACAATCACATCGGAAAATTGTTATCAAACCAGTGAAGAAGCCTGAGGAACAGGACTCAGAAGAGAAGAAAGATACATTTTTTGAGTTGGCTAAGACTCCACAAGCAGCAACACAGCTAGAAAAACCAAAATCTAGTAAGAAAAGTATGTTGTCCACTTCAGATGCTCCTCCTCAATCATCTTCTATCTTAATTGATGACTCTTCAACTTCGACATCCAATCCATCTTCATCCAAGCCCAAAAAGCCTCCTACTAGCCGTAGCTTCACTCCCAGAACAAAAGAACCAAAGAAACAATCAAAAGAAGTCGATCAGTCCAAGGAGCCTCAGCCATACTACTTTGATGACAAAGGTAACCAGGTGTGGATATGTCCTGCTTGCCATGGTCCAGATGATGGAAGTCCTATGATTGGATGTGACAGCTGTGATGCCTGGTACCATTGGGTGTGCGTTGGCCTTCAAATTCCACCCGAATCAAGTGATTGGTTCTGCAGATGTTGTATTGTTAAAAAAGATACAGTAGCCAGTGACAGGAAGAAGAAAATTCGCAAAAAACTGTTGAGCAAAACTTGAATGTTTTCATTTTTTGTCACTGTTAAATACTCATAGAAAGTACTAAGTAGACAGAGCTAGCTGGTAGTACAAACATAGATTGTTCCATTCCTAGATTTTTCCAATTTATAATCTAGAAATTCAGTTTTTCAAATTATTTTAGTAATAATTTTGGTATAGCTAGTTTTAGTTGTGGATATAATCTCAAAATCAGTAGACACTGGAAAAATTAAAAATTTCAAAATACAATGCTACAAAAAGCTGGTTTAATGAGGAAATGAAATATGCAATTTTCATAATTGACTTGGGTGATTGATTGTAGAATAGCTCATTTTAAATTGAAATTACAAATGATGGAATACATTCAATTTGACTTTTTAACTAATAGCAATAACTAAAGAGGTATTAAAAAATAATTTTCGGTCTGAAAGACTTATTTTGGGAAGTCAAAGAGAACCTTTACTGAGATAGTTATTTTCCCCAAACTAATCAATGTCAGTAGATGCTTAATGAATTTTCATAACACAATAAAATCATGGTGATTTTTTTTATATTTTCTCTTCAAAACGATTCTGTTGCTTTCTAACTATATTGTTCACTAGTTGAAGTTTCTCACCAATAGTTATTGTTTATCAAATAGAAAAGCTTCTATCATTTCAAAATAAATACTCCAAAAAGGATCTGCTGCGTAATCATTCATCTACAATATATGCAATACATCTTCATATGTTTGAAATTGAGTGATGTTGTAACTGTATAAAAAAATGCAAACAATTCACACCAATTACAAATACAAGATAATAAGAATGCAATAGTATTAGTGGTTCAGCAGTTGTACCAAATACATGGAAATCCTTCTATACACAAGTATAAGTCAATGCATTCAATATTATACAACATCAACTTTGCAACATAGGTTTTATCAACAAAATTTGTAATCAAGTACATTACATGTAATAGGAAGACTTTCTTAGATACTCAACTACATATTTATTAGTTGCATAAAATAATTAACAAACCTGGGACCAGCAGTACGATTTATATTTACATGAGACTTGAATTTTATGAATGATAATGAATGAAATATTATTTATTTTGAATGGGAATTAATGTTAACCGCCACTTTTCTGGACATAGTGTGACCTGACAATATTGAAATATGGAAGTATTATTTCAAGTTTTACTATAATTTATAAATATCTGTTACAGTATTAAAAAAATTTGGATATTGAACTCTGATAGTAGGTAACATGGAAAGCCTGCTAAAGTTGTGGTCACCAAATTAGGAGGGTGAGTAGAAATGCGGTATCGCTATCTAGGCAGCTCACTATGCTATAAACCAGTTCAAATCTACATCAACAGCAATGACAACAAATTTATGCCAATTTGTTCTTGGAAAAAGTAGATGCTGCATTGATTTTTGCCAGCTGTTTAAATAGCAGTACCATTCACCAATAGAATTTGGTGGCTGCTATTTCAACTGGAATGTTCTATTTCAAAAGAAACATTAATGATTATTTGTTTTTATAAATATGCAGTTTCAAAGAAATAGAACGTTATTATAATTAATAGATTTTGAAAATATTACAAAGGCAACCATTCTTGAAAAAATCATGGATCAATTCAATTAAAATAATGTATACTGTTTCATCATTAATCAAAAGTTTGATAGGGCTTGTTAAAAGTTGAAAATTCTGAAAGTCAGTTCCCTATTTATATCTAATATTGACTAATGTGTTATATGGTCTTGATACATGAAAAATTATGTTATACGGTCATTAATTCATTTAAAAAATGAGTGAATTCTTGTATACAGATTGAATCATGATATGCTCTGTGTCATGAAGTGTATTTGATGATATTAAGTTAGATGCCCGACATTCTTAGAAATATTATTGCCTTTGATGAACAGAATTTCAGACGTTGAGAATCAATGACGATTTTGAAACTGTATGAGAAGCAACTAGGTCAAATTTAAGAGTTGAAGAAAAACAAGGAGCATGCTTCAAGTAGACCTATGTATATGTATAAGCTATGAGTTGGATTATTCTCACGTAATACTGTATTTGGAGGTAGCCTATAACTACTGTAAGTTTAAAATATGCATTCACTACAATTAGATTAATTGAATTGGATTTTCTAAGCGTGAAAAAAGAAAGGTTATTATAAATTTAGAATTTTATGAGTAAATTGGATAATAAAGATAGATATTGTATAATTTAGTATTGATTACAATAATTGATTCATCATTTTATTAATGTTATATCTTCTGAGCGATTTTGCATAATGATCTCAATAATTATTATAATTTCAATATTAATATATCTACATTCTGTCAATATTTAGATAGAACAATAATAATTGATTGAACAAATGTTTAAAGTTGCTTAAAATGGAGAACGGTGGTTATTATTTAATAAGAGTAGCAAAAATATCATTAATATGATTTTTATTTTTGTATCAATGTTGAAAAACTTATTGTCAGAAATAAATTTCAATTTTAGTAATTTAATTATATAAATGATTATGTCAGATAAACTTAAATTTCAGTAATTCGATTTAATAATTATTTGTATTTTTCTATTTTAATTACAAAACTGATGTCAGAAATAAATTTGAATTCAGTAGTTGATTTTTGTAGTTATTATTTAAAATATATTTCTTTTTAATGATGTTTTGGGATTAGTTTTTCTATTAGATAATAATTTATTTGGCTCAAAAATGGATTATTTAGTACCGATAATATGACAAATAAATAGGATCTTGTTGGGGGAAAATCTAAGACTTCTTGAATACCTACTATATTTAGCATGGATAAAAAATAAAATATTCTAGCAAACCTCTAATTTCTAAAATCAAAACCTATGAAGAGCTCAAATTGGTTTCTAATAAAGAGAATACAAATATGTTATTCAATAATTAAACTAAAGTTATTTAGGAGGATAGTACATTTTTTTTAAAATTACAAAGCATTAGATAAATATTTTCAAAATTCCTTCTGATGTTGTAAATTATGCCAAAGACCTCCACTACTGCATAATTTACAGCATTTAAAGGAATTCAGAGATTATTTATTTCAAGAGATTAACTGAAGTAGTAAATGTATTTGAAGAAATAGTACTTGAATGCAATGTTCAGCTACATCTTTCCAAATATAATTGAAATATTGTGAAAGAATTCCTTAAAATCACATATTTGTAGGTATTCAGTTTCCAGCATAGATAATACTATAGTTGTAGCATGTTTTATTGTTTTCATCATGTTGTGGAACTTTATATTGAAAACTTATGTTGTGAATCTCATGTCTCAAAATAACTTCAAGTGCATAAACATGATTTTGTGGATTCATTCGTCGTGCATTCTGCTATTTTGCACTAGTACTTGAAGGTTTCAATGGAATGGACAATATTCTTTAGTTTTCACTGAAGAGAAATTGATATTCAAGTTATTTGGGAAATATGTTTCTAATGATACAGTTAAAGACTGATAATTGTTGTGATTGAGAGATTAAGAAGGAGGAATTTGTAGAGATGAAACAGTAAATGGAAAATCACAGAAAATATTTGCAGTATGTGACTTACCTGAAAAGAAGCATCAATCCCTGAACAAAACTTTGAAAGTTGTTGTGGCGAGTAATGGCAGTGTCAGGATCGAGCGCAATGTTACCAAAGACCTGTGGCAAGGTCACTCAAGGTCAGGATAATAAGTTCAGGCAGGGACAAGCATTTGTTACACCGAAATATAGAATTACTTCTAGCACATCAAATTCAGACACCACCAACACTACAACTTATAATAGATGTTGAATACCATGTTCGTTATTGATCAAATTGTGTCAACTACACACTCAAAGATTCCATCCAAACTAGAACACTTATCTATCCACTAGACTAGAAATACATCACAAATCCATGGTTAGGGTAGGTGAATTCTAACAGCTATTAATATAACTTTTATACCTTCATCAATAAAATTACAAGAGTAGTACTATATAGACAAATCTAAGGTCAACTTGTAATTTTCTCTGATTTAGGCAGATTTCAACACAAAAACTTCCAACTCTCTTTCATGTAATATGTATAGGATATAGGACTCAAATAAGATTGAATACGATTTTAGTAACAGAATCTGCTTTAAAGAACTCCACCTTTTGTGTCACTGAAACTCAAAATAATGTTTCACGAGGACAAAATTGTGGGCGTGTACATATTGCCTAATATTATGCAATATTTATTTTTAAAAGAGTTTCAAGAAATGGATCATTTTCACATTAAATTTTTTGGTGTTCTAAAGCCTAGCCAAACGCAAATTCTATGGTACCGGTAACCGAAGTTGAACAGAGTAAGACATTAATCCACTCAAGGTTTCACATATTTAATTTTTTATTCGTATTTAGAAACTGGAGACCTGTAGATCTTGCATGTGGATTCAGTGCGACTACTGATTGAATATAAAATTTTTATTTAATTACAAAATAAAAATTTATGATAATTATTGAATTTGATAGTTAATGCAATTATGAATCATGTAGATTCGATACAGTTGGAGGTCTAGATGATACTCTAAAGAAAGAATTCTCATTCAATTTATTTAGATTAAAAAAATTCAGCGTATCTCATGGAATATACGACGTTCATATCCACAAATTAAGTTGCTTGTTCGCGGAAAATATACGGTATGGTTATTACTGAAATTTCAATTAACACGATTGTTCATGTGTAAGACAGAATATGGCTCTTATTAGAGAATATTGCACATGTTATCATTAATAAGTTTTGCGGGAACGCTATAAACTTTCTGCGCAATTTTTCCACATTCCACCGATACCATAATGGTACCAAACGCAAATTCTTTAGGTTCAAACGCCATGAACCGTAGAAACGCAGATGAGTGAAATTTAACTTAAATTTTTAATAAAATTTAATTTTTGAGTGCAGATTTTAAGATATGGCAATGGTATGAACAACTACGGTACCTATTGGGTACTATTCATGGGATTCGACCTAAGGGACAACTCATGCATGAAAATAGGTTGCGTTCAAATTGTATTAGATAGGCCTAAATCATTAGAACGAATGTTGGAATGTCTAAGTAGAAATCTGCCATTATCAGCTATAGCCTAATGTGGGTTGGGTGCAATTATAACACAATACTCAAGTGCACAGACATAACTTGACAACAATTATTTCAATACAAGTACCCATGCAATAATGAGTCCATAGTAATAAGCACAATGTTTCAACCAAAACTTTTGGGATGAAATATAGGCGTTCAGCAGTATGAAATTTAAAATTTCCATGGATAAGATTCACAACTACATTAATAAGTTTCTATTTGAAATTTATTTTTTGGATTAATGACGATCTGAAGAATAAAAAATGTCTATCTTTGATAATAGTGTTTAATCTAGTTCAGTTTACTTTCCGAAAAAGTAAATTTGAAAAATGTTTTGACGGTTAAAAAAGTTCAATTTTCTTTTAATTACAGAAAAAATTGTGTCTCCTTCAATATTCGGTAGTCAATCAAGAGCTAGTATTGGAAATATTAGAAAAATATTGTTTCTGGTATTACTAGATGTTAAAATTCACCATTTAGAAGATTTTAAGGGTTGAGTTGGGATAAGATTGAAACAAAATTATAAAGTAGTTACCACGGACTATCTAGAACAACACCGTTTCGTTTCTTCTAGCTAGCCTGTACAACATTCTATGGATACTAAGATTTACATTTATTATATACTGTACAACTGGATTCCTACGACTAATCTATATACGAGTATAACCAACCATAAGAGGCAACAATCAAGCAATCAACTAAACAGGGATGTCAAGAACTTTCACGTGGACACCGCTTATAATCTCCATCAAACCCGCATGTCATCCAAATTTCTACCATGCTGTCAATTTAGGGAGTAGTCTACAAATGATCATTTGAAATGCATGAAACCTAATCAAACAATTCCAATAACGATTTTTTTTAAATTTTAAACTGATACAATCCGATCATTTACTTTTATTTGAATATGAAGAGAAATTATTTGAAAAAAAGAAAATATTAGAATTTGTCGCTTTACAGGGTTTGCTAAATATTCGATTTTACATCCAATTGATTGTAATAAATATACAATTTTATTATTAATTTTCATTCTAGTAAGTTCTTCATTTGTTGTACGGTATTTGCTTCTTATATTTTCATAGAATAAGAATTATCATAGCATTTATTAAAGTGTCTAAACGAATATTCAATAAACACTTATTAGATTTTAAAAAGACTTATGTTTCTATTTTCGATACTTCTACAACTATTGACATGAGAAGAACATAAGACATTCTTGGAATTCTCTATTTGTTCAAAAATAAATAGGGTATTGATCAATTTATATTTGCCGAATCTTTAGTAACACGAATTTAATGGAAGTATTCTATTGTACAAAATTGGCTATGTAGCCTTTTATTTATCAGGGTTTTGTTGTCTAATAATACAATAACAGTTCGTAGAGAACATGTTGTAATTAATTTGATGAATTTCCGAAATTATAATACATTGGTAGTAAAATTCTCTAGGATGCAGAAAATTGAAAGATTTTTACAGTTTAAACAATGGAAGTGATAGCCGCGAGCTATAGCAGGTATCTGTTCAATCAGATAGATAAGCTGCGTTCTCGTAGGTCCTGTTTGTAACGGTGACCGATTAGATTGGCCAGCAAAAAAGACACTGTTCGCTGTAAAATCACTTCCCGGTGGTTCGGAACCCACCTAAAATTGTAGGTCCAACTCATCAATCACAATCATCCAACTCATCACCCACGCACAGGTCTCAGAACTATGTGGGCTTCATCCTCAAAAAAAAAAAAAAAAATAAGGAAAATAAGTTATGCAACATTTGTTACTTTTGGATAGTGTACGGATTTGATGGAGACCAATTGAATTCCGTTCCCACTCACCGAAAGAGCAGCAACAAAGCACCGAAGAAGGTTTGAAAGTTGTTGTGTCGATTCACAGTCTGTTCAGGTATAAACTTCATGTTGCCAAAAACCTTAACAGATACACCCCCATGCATGTAACCAATATTGGGTCCTAACTAGGATATTATCTAATCAAATAATGAACGTCAAGGAGAAAAGTACACTTATCTACTACAAAGTAATAATCAAACTAGCTCCAGAATATAAATGTGCTATGTAGGTTGAATGAGAGTAATAGAAAAAAGTCTAAATTCGAGGGTATTCCAAATATTACTCCACACTGAACAGCTAGATGAAAGAGAAAAATTCTAGGAGCATCCTATCTATATAAAATAAAATTCTAAATTGAAGGGGGATTCTAAGTATTACTTCACACTGAACTGCTAAAAGAGAAAAATTCTAGGAAAAACCTATCTATGTAAAACACTAATAAGAGAGCCTAGATCGAGATGATAGTATGATTTTTTATTTATTTATTCAGATCATGACAGAAATCAAAGATTTGTAGAAAATGATCAAATATGTACTGTACAACGAGAACTATTGTACAAATAACAAATGAAAACTATTCATAAATGATGATTTTTAGGATGAGCAATTATGCAATGATTTGTGGTATGGCTTTTGAGAGACTGAAGAAGCGATTAATTATTTTCTATAAAATGTAAGTAGATTGAAAGAGAAATATTTTTGAGAGTAAAAATCATTTTACAGCGTAGTAAGTATACCTAGGGTTCAGTATTTTAAATCCTATTCTATTTTTCACGAAAACTAAAATGTAGTATGTCGATTTTCATATTATATTATACAAAATCTAAACATTTAAAAGACTCAAATATGAATAACGATGAAGAAGTTATAGATTGCATTCAAATGACTTTTCTCGTTATATCATAAAAAATTATTTACGAGGGATCTTTATTGTCTTTCGACAATTTTGAATGAAATAGGAATAAAGTTATGAATGGAAGAAGTGAAAAGGAGATTACGAGATGGAAAAATTAATGACGTATGAAAATTGGCCCTTACTAAAACTGCACTAGGAAACATCTAGTAATCTATGTAATAAATTGGAAGTTTATCTATAAATCTATGTGAGTATAATAATTTAACTAAGACTAAACAATGAAAACATCATACAGTACCAATGTGAAACATGAAACATACAAGGGAACATTTCAAAAGACGGTAAAATATAGTAGCCTATATTGGAATACACAAACGGCAAACTCAATTCATAAAAACAAAAAATATATTATTTTGAGTGAAGAGTCAACCATCTACTCATGGATTATAACATGGAAAATTCAATTGAATTCTCACAACTATGTTCATTAATTACTCAACACAACATTTGATGGATCGAGAAACAACTGCAGTATAGTAAATATAAAGCAATAATAGTATTTCACATCATATGTATATTAATATTTTTCTAGGAACTAAATCAGGTCTGACGCTTTCACTCTCGAATGTGTATTATATAAGTCCTGACACAAATTATAAAAGTTCAGTTAGTAAACACAAGATTAGATACATGAATAATATGATTACAGCATTGTCGAAGTATCAGAACGCTGTCACAAGGACATAAAATTTGTCATAAGAACAAGATGGCATCCAGAAAGTTACCATCTGACTTTTGTCACGAATGAATACTTATAACATTTTATGTCTTTCAAGTAAGGTAGTGTAATTTTATATGAATAGAGGGTGAAAAATGAAATAGTATCATAAGATTTCTAGAATGAAGATGTTTTTCATTAGAGTAGTAAATTGATGAACAAATATGATATTCCAATAATATCGTCATTTCTAATGGATTCTGCATAGTGTTATAATACAGTGCAGTATTACAAAGCATAGGACGCATCCACGCAAGAGTAAGGCTCTTATTATACAGAGCCACTTCAGTCGTGGTCACGAGCCACAAATAAGGCTAAATTAAATCAACCGTCTGACCGAGCTCAACAATGTCAAAGTACATGAAGGCATTTACATGCTTAGAACCATCTTCTGATTTTTTAATCAAATTTACCCGGCTGGTGCGATTTATCCTTAATTGTGGCTCGCAACCGCAACTGAAGTGGCTCTGTGTAATAAGGGCATAAGTTTCATTTTTATTGGTTTTATAATACTATGGCCAAGTATCACATCTCCAAGAACACAATCGATTAGTTGCATCAATTGAAAACACTCTAATATAGGGCGCAAATACTTTACTAGCATGTACAGCAAGTATAGTATTTGCGCCCGCGAGTTTTTGCAACTGACAAAACTAATCGATTGCAGAGGGTTTGGGGTCTCACACCATCAAAAATAATAAATAACTATTCCTATCATACTTCTTCCACAAAAAAGAAGTAGATCACACTGTTTTCAAGGTAGGCGAATAGTTCTTCAGTATTTCCTCTTACAAGATTTTCAATTTGATTGTACACCTTGTCTGAGGCATTTTACTGTAAAGAACGAACATATACAGCAATGAGATAACGAAAGCAATGAGTGTCTGCAATGAACTCAAGAACCAGTGTATGAAATACATATTTAAACATAAAACATGAATTCCCTAGAATTTGTGCTGATTTTCTTCAAGAAATACTCGAAATTCCGGGTGTAAATGGATGGACAAACAGGATCGCGGATAATTTGCGCATAAGCCTTTGAAAATTGAAACTAACGACTGAATAATCGAACCCGGTGATATAGGCCTAGGGCTGTTGTTAGTTAATGTAGTCAGTACACCACGGTAAAAATCCTGGTTCCTTGATAAATGGCTGCTCTTAATATTATGACATTATGTGCCACCATATGGAATGTTTCCATTTTTCATGGATGGCATAAATAAGATTTAGATAGCCAAGACTGAATACGGATGTTGAAATTACATACCGGTTAGGATGATAGTTTAGAAGTATAAACAGAGATTTATATGTATAAACACATAAATGTGATACGGTTATTTTAGAAATGTGCTGTCTTGGCCACTATTCTTAACTTTGAATGAAGAAAAATCTGTGCAGAAAATACACGATCACATTCCTATTCAAAACTTATTCTTCAAACTTGCTATATTAGAATTATTCTAGTTGAATATTTATAGGCAACCTAGTTCATAGTCCAGAAGTTTCATTATGTTTTCATTGACATTTGTAATGTTCATGTTCTTTCCTTATCCAAGTGAAATACAATAGAAAACGACGATTCGACTCGACAACAATGATTTGAGTGCGATTGAGAATTTACGATCACTTACCTGCATTCCAATAATTGCATAAATGAAGAACAGCATGGCAATGAGCAAACAAACGTATGGCAAGGCCTGTAAAATTAAGATAGAAATGATAAAACATTCAGTAATTCTACAATGAACATACTATCTTAATTTGGAGTAAAAAAGTTTATTTTGTACCAAAAGAGTGCTTATGACTCTGAGTAACCATAATAAGCTATTTAAAAGTATTTTCAGATCAACAGTTGTATAAAACTGTAGGTCCAACTCATCAATCACCATCATCCAACTCATTACCCACGCACAGGTCTCAGACCTATGTGGGCTTCATCCTAAAAAAAAAAAATTTGTTTCAAACCCTATTCAAACCAGTGATTCCACCAAGCTTTATGAAGCCATTCATCCCTCACTCCTTGAAATATAACGAAAGAATGTTATAGAATAAAAATTTACTTCTGCCACACAGCATAGTGTACTGTTACAATTTCTATAATATAATTTTGACATAGATATAAATAATAAACCTTAGTAGTTCTTATGTAATTACAATGAATGGAATAGGCCTAGTGTATAGGCATAGACGTTTCTTGGCTAGCCGAAAGTGAAGGGGTTGTCACAAATGGGGGGGGGGGGGGGTTTCTGGAATACAACCCATTGTTAACCCTCCACCGGAAATTTTTTGATAAACTAATACTCTAGTATTATTTCAAAGTGATTCTAGACTCACGCATGGAAAAGCTTGAATCCATTCATTTTCACACATTATGGGTCAGCCACATAGAGGCCTGGACGCTTTGGTGCTTGAGTCTTGAGACATTGGCAATGGACCTTTTTAAAAATACGTACCGGCTTGGTTGTGATGGACAAACGCTGTAGTGTAACACAGGGTATAAAGGAGAGGCTCTGTGACAGGTTTGACGAAAAATACGATTTTTTTTATAAAAAGGGACTCCACAAGAATTTTTTAAAGGAATAACTAATGTAGAACTGCATTCTAAGACATAAATTCATCTCATCTAGCCTGCATACCGTATCAAAGTTGATTGCTATAATTTTCGAGTCATCTTCAACTGTGGGCTAAAGCCCCACTTACGTACTCACTACTTGTTGTAAGTAAACTCTATAGTATTCCATAGAGTTTTAATAGCAATTATTGAGTAAGGAATGACAATACTTTTCGTATCTTTGATGTTTTACATTACAAAGGACAGTAAACTTATTGAAAAATATATGGAAATCGATCTTGATGAATCAGTCCTGATGAAGCGTATCATTAATTGTCTGCTGTGAAAAATTGTTTTCTTCAATTTGAATTGATAGAAAAATGAACTATAGGGTAATTCAAAAAGAGCGCCGGTGTTTAATGTATCAAATTAAGAGATTTATTTTAATGAAAAACCAAAATTAAATATATCAACATCTAACCTTCCGATTTTATGTATGCAAAATTATGTCATGCATGTGTCTGGCAAGCAACAACTCTGTCCTCTCCATGTTTCCTCTTCCATTTCGCCGATAACCCGACAAATTTCCCCCTTCAAGTCATTGATGTATCGTGGTTTATTGGCATACATGATCGTGCAGTAATGGCAGTCATAACGTGCAGTTATAGTGAATTTCATGGAGAGTGTTGTTGCGTGCCAGTACAGTAGAGGACACATGCTTGACATCATTTTGCATACATGAAATCGGAAAGTTGGATAAACATGTTGATATATTTAATTTTAGTTTTCCATTAAAATAAATCTCTTAATTTGATACATTAAACACCGGCGCTCTTTTTGAATTACACTATAGTTCATTTTTCTATCAATTCAAATTAAAGGAATCAATTTTTCACAGCAGACAGTTAATGATACGCTTCATCAGGACTGATTCATCAAGATCGATTTCCATATATTTTTCAATAAGTGTACTGTCTTTTGTAATGTAAAACATCAAAGATACGAAAAGTATTGTCATTCCTTACTCAATAATTGCTATTAAAACTCTATGGAATACTATAATAGTGAGTACGTAAGTGGGGCTTTAGCCCACAATTGAAGATGACTCGAACATTATAAGCAATCAACTTTGATACAGTATGCAGGCTAGAAGAGTTGAATTTATGTCTTGAATATCTTAAATATCTTGAATGTCTTAAAATGATCGATCATGAAAATCTCATGAATCATTCATTGAGAATAGTAGGCTATGTATTTAACTGATGGCTAAGGTACTGAGCAGCAATCAAAGTACCACCTTGTAGCGTATCCAAGGACTAGACGAATAAAATAATAATAATTATCATTATTATTATTATCATCATCATCAATTGTGCTGATAGGCATATGCACCATTCAATCAAGGTCATACTAACCTTTCTACTGGACTTGCCATTCAACTGCTTCCATTTCTATAAACATCATATGCTTCCCAATTCACAAAAATACACATTGACAATTCTTGTAAAAGAGTTTTCTTGTTACACAGATCTCATAATATACCACACATCAACATTTTCTCTCTGTTTTGTTTCAATTAGACGATTTAAAATAATTTAAGATAAGATTTCTACTAAAAATTAAAACGTCAACGCTGTAAACAAATAACGTTGATAGTTAGGCCAAGCATCAGCCTTAGTAATTTCCAAATGTAAACAATAGCTGCCAATATTTTGATTTTTACTAGCCTAAACTAACCTACAGCCTATAGTGGTAATATGCTTTGCATCATAATTATTTTCATATTAGACCCCCATCTCCAAAATCAATAGCGATCTCACTTGGACTATAAGGGAGCTACATACAAAGTTTTTTAAGTCTAGAATTTTCTTTCAAGCACTAAGGCACAGACGGACTGACGGACAACGGCACGATTTCAATAAGGCCATGTCAGGACCTTAATAAATAAGTAGATAAAATGCATTGAATGCATAAAAAGCACATGATGTTTTTAGATTCTCAAATAAAAAAAAAAAAACATTTATAAAGTACTTTTTTAAATTAAATTTACTGGTATTTCCATTAATAATGCTTTGAAAAAAACTAAATCCTAGAACACGCATCCTATCATGTTTTTTCATCCTCTAACATTAGAGAGGTATCTACGCTCTCAAAGAGCAAAAACTGAGACCTAGAAATTTCAATTTCAAACACAATGGGCTATTAAATAATCTAACACACTGGATCAATTAATAATTATTTAGTTTAATTTACCTTGAATGACTGCACAAACGTCCATAACAGAATTCTGATCGTGTATCCTTGCCTCAACAATTTTATCAATCTTGCTGCACGGAACAGTCTCAGAAATCCAACATTGAATGAGTTGTCCTAGAACACAATATTAGCAACAGCTTAAACAGGTAATATTTTCAATGAAAATATTCTTCTCCAATAAATTTTAAAACTAAGAAACCCAATTAAAACCGATCGAATCTACATAAGAATAATTCTTGCTCTTACTCTAAAATAAAGCACTAATTTCAGAAGAAATTACAGTATTACTGAATTTACAGATTTGATTTATTATTCAAGATCTTGGAAATTAAATACCTATTTGATAAAAAAATACTGAGAATAAAAACGTACAGGTTTTAAAAAGAGGAAAGTAAGCCGGTCGAATAATTTATAATTTTTTCAAATACGGCACTGTACAACTATAGGCTACAGGCGTTCTATTCTATATTGTAGGATGTTAAAACAATAATTTATTATTAACCTAATAATTAATTTGAGAGATTGGACTGCAAGCATTAGATGAGAATCGGATTGAGACACTGCTTCGGCACACAGGCTACAAACGCAAGCACTCAAAATTTTTTATACAACGCAAATAGCCTACTGGATAATCAATGGCATAGAATAAGGATAAGTTCTTGAGACACAAGGAAAATAACTTGATGGTTCGTCTATGATAATAGTCAACAGCTTACAGGTATACTTTTAGCCTTCGTACATGTTAGCTTTTAGAAAAAATACGACTATGAAACTATTCAATTGCAGAATCTCACCTCACAATCTTAGCCTTATTTTCTGTTACTCATATTCAAAATGATTAATTCAGTATAATTTAAATGATTTTGTTTGAACATGAATAACTTATTATACGTACTTCAAACTAAGTACGAGTACATAATCAAGAGGCTTACAGAGCATACTTTTCCATTACACATGTTAAAAATATTCTTGAAATATAAAAATATAATATTGTACTTGGAAGTAGTGAAATTTTAATTTTGTATGGATTATGACTGCAACATAACCGGTTGATTTATTATTTTAAAAAAATATCGGTGAAACCGATTATGTTTAAAAAGAAGCAGAAAAAATTCTGAAAAAATCGAAGTGGTTTTCAACATGTTGGATAAATTCAAAGAAATGATGCACTGATTCTTCAAATTACTAACGGTGAAGTCAAAAATAAGACTCCAATGTGATATAATCCTTCCCAACCCAATAATTCAATAATAGAAATGAGAGCGTAACTAGTCCACCGATACATATGAATGTATTGTGAGAATAAATGCTTGTAGTAACCAATGGATACATTCTTGGATTTCTTGTTCCATAACGATCTGCGTTGTTAATATTAACATTTTATTGTAAATTCAATGACTTGCAGTCAATTTTTAATTGTGAATGAATAATAATTGTACTCACACTTGGCCGAACGTTTTCGAGTTATGGAAACTCATCTTCAAATTGTAAATCATACACAAACTTTTTGACCACATTATACAAAAACCACAATTCTTCTAACCAACAAACCAACATCGCCGATCTAGGATGCCTCGATGATGAGTTTCCATAACTCGAAAACGTTCAGCCAAGTACCGTATAAGTACAATTACTATTTATTCACAATTAAAAATTGTCGGCAAGTCGTTAAATTTACAATAAAAAGTTAATACGAATGAATACTAGAAACATTTAATAGATATACGTGTGTTGATCTGTGATTGTCATTTCTTCAAATGCGGGTTGTCTAAAAGCTTCCTACTTAATCCAAGCCCTGAGTTATGTATTATTATGGATTGAAAAGAAGTGCTCACATTACTTTCTTGACTTTGTAAATGAAAAACTTGTAAAGGACGAAAAATAAGAAGCGAACGAGATTCCTTGATTTTTGAGTAATAATAATAATTATCAATAAATTTTACAAAGTCCTTTTGGGGGAAGATTAAATTATTCATTTCAGGATCGATGATTCTTCAACTCTAAATAAATATTGATTTTGGTTATCATTCAATCATAGCGAATACTATAAATTGAATCTATGTATGTACTAGATTATGCATTTATCAAACAGTGCCCTCTTTGAAAATCTAAATCTATATAAAAAACGAAAACTCTTACAGTAGAAGCAGGCTAGAAAATAGTTACCACTATTGAAAATGATGTATTATATTAATAGTATATGTAAAATTTGTACAGCAAATTATGCTTATTTCATTTAAGATGTTCTAAATTGTCAATTCATCAAGCAGGGAATCAACTTTCAGGCGATGGGGAGACCAGTTTTTTGAATTGATACAGTTGATGCTCAAGAAGAGGAAATGAAAATGGAGAAATTATTAATTATTACTATTTACACACTACAAACTACTATCGGAAAAAATATTTTTACGTGGCAAATTGTTTCAATTATAGTAGTATTTATTTATATGTGAAACAACGGATTTAAGAAATTGTTTAAAAATTATAAATACGGTATTCTTAAGATACGGTACAAATGTAGTTAAAATCATTTTTTTCAAATTGATTATTATGGCTTAATTTTATGGTTTTTCCTATAATACAAAATCTCTAAAGCCACAAAGAATAAAAATAAATAGAGTATTCAAACTTATCAAGTCAGTTAAGGTCCAGGATGCCATAAACAGTTTACTTTCAATAGTGCCATTGGCCAGGGGTTAAGAAACCCATTACTAAGATTAATCAAACTATTGCCAGCATGCACATAATAAATATGCATGTACTGTATAAAATACAATACGAACATTGGAAATAAAATAATCTCCAATTACAGTGTTATAAAACGGAGTCTATTTTAGTTCTAGTTTAGAATTTAGGAATTGAAAAACTATTACAAAATGAAAATAAACATGAAAGCACGGACGAATAAACTTTTAATCTAATTCTAAGTAGTTTAGACGATTTTAAATCACCATTTTCCCTCGAGCGAGTTTGAGTTACAAAACTAACAGTAAAATTTCTACAAAAACCTCAACATATAATACAAAAAGTGAAAGTTAAGTAAAAAGTGACACAGAAATTAAAATAACCACATTTGAAGATTAAAAATAGATATTTATACATTGGGGCAACGGTAGGAGCTCAACAATTAAAAGAAAATATATTATTCAATTTACTCTCAACTAAATAAAATTTTATTTTAATCTGTGATAATAATTAATTACAAATAATCGTTTCTACAAATAGACGTTAAAAATAGATTTCAACCTTCATTGGATAGCTTTAAATGTGTGAGATTATTATAAGCAGATACGAGAAAAACGCATTTCAGTTCAAATCTAATCAGACGTCCAGATGTCTTTTATAATATCGTATTTTAAGCTATCAGTTATGAAAATTGAGGATCAAGGTGATTGATTGTAAAAAATAATTTATTTGTAAAAAGATTCCAAAAGTCAGTGCAAGAATACTTCCGAATCGAGGAAATAATAAAATATCTGTTTTGATCATGCACGATGCAATAAAAAAAAACTAAAAAAAAACAACAACTGAGGAAATAATTCTTTTAGCCTGACTATTGAATATCAATACATGTACTTGGGAATTTCCCAAGTCATTTACTTACCATAGCATAGTTCTTTCATCTTTGGATAACACGCCACATATTACAGAACGTGTATTTTGTATAAATAGAGAAATTAGAATATTTGCAAGAATGAATATGAGCTTTTTAAATAAACAAATCAATAGCTATTAAAATAGAATGAAATCCAGAAATCGAATGTGAGATACGTGAATAGAGCCTGACATACTTTGAATGCAGCTTGATATATATAGTTTATATAACATGACATGTCATATATAGTGTATTAAGTGGATGCTAATGTTAGTACAGTAGAGTGAATTAAGAAAAGCAAAAAAACAATTTGAAGATAATTCTGTTTCCACTCAGATCGATATCAAGAGGTGTTAGACGATCCTTATGGGAATTGGTCTATCACAGAAATCTTCTTATAAATGACTTTCATACTTATTGAAATTAAAATGCCTTATTCAAATATCAAGCAATTAAAAAAAAAAAACAATCTTTTCCATGCACATTAACTTTCATTATTCAATAAATGCGCAAAAATTATTAAGGGGGTTAAACAAAAAGAATATTTTTAGAATAAGTTGGACGATATTATTCATATTATTGAAAGATCAATATTCGTCTAGGAAATCAAGATAAGACTGCTGAAATTGCGAGAGTTCTCACTTCTGATGGAATAGTTCATTTGATAGGCTAATCAGGTGCCCAAATAATTTGAATGCAATCAATTTAGAACAGCATGCTGAATAAATTACAATGTCTAGATTGAAAATGAATGATATTATTCAACGAGAATAATTGTGGAACTGGAATTATCGGCTGCACGTTGAAGTCAAAAAAAAATACTTTTTGTTAAACAATGAAATCTAAAGCAACTCTAAAACACAACATTTAGCATTTGCAACACCATGGCATCTTTATCACATACTACATAAATCAAAATACAGTACCTACTCTAAATGAGAAAATGATGCAATGCAGAATGGATTGTTGGATGGATTAGCTAATGGTGGAACCATCAATGAATGTTATTTTTCTAATGGTGATACCATTGCAGGTGGGTGAGAAGATCCACATCGCTGTTTCAAAATCGAAAATTTCTGTGTATTTCGTACCACTAACTTCAACTACCCTTCAGTTTTATCAGATAACAGTTTAAATTATTAAAACTTAATGTGATACGGCATAGTTTTTATAGGATAGAGTGAAAAAGAGGATAAATTAACATAAAAGTAACATTCACGGGTTTCATTGGAAACTCTGTATATAAAACTTCTGATAATTTTCTATTTATTTTGATTTCTAAAATGTTGAAACTAAGAATTTGCCTGGAATTTGATTTACGATTTTTTATGATTTCACCTTTACTTGGAATGATTTTATCTTTGAAACCTGATCTATGAATTGTAATAGTTGATTAATTTAAAAAAGAGAACTACTGTAGCTAGAACCAATGATTCTTTTGAATAGCTAGGTATTAATTTCTGTATTGACAGTAAATTGAAAACCGTGGCAAATAACTTTCTACGATAGTAAAAATAGTTTCCTATCAGTAATTAATATGGAAATACTCAGCAACCAATCTAAAACTTCAAAAGAAGCTACTTGGAATTGGAAGTTACACATAATTATTGAACTAATTCACTGAGGCCGTTTGAGCTCTCAAATTTTCCACATCGTGCACTAACATGTAGGTTTTACAGATGTGTACTAAATTTAGGCCTCTAATTAAAAAAACCTGCTACCTTTGCACCCAAAAAATAACTCAAGCTCCATCTAATTTGACTGTAGTGAGTAATTTATGGTCGTTACTAGAGGTTTGATGCAGGAAAAACTTAGCAGGCCGGCTAATTTTTCACGCAATGTTTATGGGGTCTTAGATGATCTAAAACTGACAACTTGAATTAAAAATTAAAAAATGAGAGCAAATAAAATTCATTCTCAAAACTACTTACCTTGAAAGGGGAATGTTACATGGACAATATGTTTTTAAATGGTTGAAATACTATTAGTACGCAAAAGTGAATGGTTGAAACGCTTTTCAAAGTGATGCCATGAATTAGAATAAATGAATGAGACTAAAAAAACTAATGAACCATGATTTATATGAATATGATTAACAAAATATTAATCTTTTGAAAAAAATGTAATGCACAAATGATAGGAAAATACATGCAAAGCATGATAGTTCTCTATGAAGCATGGATATGATTGATAATTTTAAAATTATTCAGTTTTTAAAAATCAAATTGATATTGTAACCGATATTTCTTTTGGTTTTCAGAATATAATGTTGGACATCGTGCCAAAAGTGGATTGATTTATTAATGTTTTCCATGTTGGCGGCGCCTTACTTATTCAATTCGATTAAAAATGACGATCTAATTTTTTAATTGGTGGAAAGCTTTTATGTTGCCTTCTGAAGGTCATCTATAGAACTAACTAGTAGGTTGAAAACTAATTTATTGAACTGGCAATTCTAGAGGATTTCTATGGAATTGAGGGTGAAGTAAGCTAGAGAAATGAAAACATCTGATTAATATGGAGAAAAACATGACAGATACTATAAGACTACGAATTCAGGGTCATATAGAACTGAATTCAATTATTGAGAAAATGCGGCCAAAATGCTGAGTTTCTATGCAGTTGGCACGACAAAAGCGCTGAGCTAATTGTTCGGTTTTCTGGTCAAATGAAGCAATTCTATTGAAATTTGTTTGAAGAGCAACGCCGGTAAGCTGTATTGACCTCTCACCTCGATTCTCCTCTCGACTGGACGTCCGGGTACATTTGGTCCTTGCGAGTTGAGTCTTTCCTAAAAAATAACCCAACTAAACTTGACACAGCTTGAAAGCAGCTGAAGCACTATCTGTGCTAGAAAAATTCAAATACCTTTGCCTACACCCCCAAAAATCCTTCATCTCAGCTCCAACCCGGAGCTTATTTGAAATGTGTTATCTGCTTGACTGATTCAAGCGCTGGTGCGATATTTACAATGCAATTTATAATTTTCAAAATAATATTGTATTTAAAAATAATCTACAATCAAATTTTACAATGTGCATATAGGCTATGAAAAATATTGCCTTTCAACTTGATATTGCAGCTGTGCAAAAAATTATATACCATGAATTGCACTGTTCCGCCAGCCAAATTACTGTTTATGTACTTTTAATCAGCCAATTACTGTCTTTCATGCAATATAGCAAGCATTATATACGTAAATTATTTTGCTTTTAACTGTGATTAATAATTAATATTAGCCTACTTATATTATAGCCTAATGTAAAGAATAATTAGTTATTATTTATTGATGAAGAAATGTGTGAATAGTGAGCATGAATGTGTATGAGAAGTTTCTAATGAACAAAATTAGTATGATTATAATAAAAATATGAACGAGGAGAAAAAAATTGGACGCTTCAAAATTTTTTTACATCCTTCGGTGGAAAGAAACGCTGCTGAGATGATGTATGATAAATGAAACATTCAGCACAAAATTATATACAGAAAAAATTTACCACAGACATCATTTTGGTATTTTCATTCCTTGTGTGCGACGATTATAATACGTTCAACCACGAGTTTTTTGTTGCATACTGTACTTGTGAAAATGAACTAAAAGTAATAATAGTGTGCTAGAAAAATATTTATGCTCCAGTAAACCAGTAAGGGATTGATGAATATTACCCATACCTGATGCGTTTCAACTATTTACAGTGTGATTTATACACGACAGAGAAGAATCTAAATGTTTACATCAAGCGGCCATATTACGAAATATTTATTAAAAATGTGAGAGCGTTCCGATACAAAATTTGAGTATTCAAGGTATTGAAACGCAAATATTGTGAAATAACTAAAAAAATATATAGTTATGAAAAAGAAAATTATCATATGCCGAGACCAAAATTTAGCTGGCACAAAGCTCGAGCGAGGCCATGATAGTTTATTGACTGAGCATATCAACGAGCCAGCCTAGTTTATTACTTTATGTTAAGCGCACGAGTAATGTACATAAATCTACTACGGATAAGCTTCAATGATTATTTAAGTTTCATGAAACTTAAGTTTGAAGTGCAGCGGTCAACCAGAGACTAGGACTAACCTCCTCGTTTTGGCCGCACTTACGAGAGGTGCTCGCTTTCTTCTTCCCACCACCTCCCATTATCATTCTCTTCACCTAATTATATATTTTGTCCATTTTAAAATCAATACAGAAAATAGTAAAAGTAGTACTAGTAGTATTAATATATACACTTGCACTTACAAAACATTACGTAATCAAGTTTAGTTTTACATAGTGGTGATCTGTGCTGTAAAAAACAATGAACAGAACCGTATTCGAATAATTGATCTACTTGAAAAGTCGTTTTCATAGCGAGATTTTATCAAATATGGAGAGAAAAATGACTTAATAACCTCTGTAAATTACTCAGTTACAAGAGAACAACACTTACAAAGGTGATTACGGAATTTTTTCTTCCGCACTGGATAAAACGTCTAAGATCCGACTCAAGAGGCCTGATAACAGTGTTTCAGCTTCAAACAGATTAATCTATTATTTTCTAGTTTCTTTATGCATGTATAATGTATAATTAATTCATGTTTCCCAATGGGATTTGAATTTAAGGATTATGATACTATAAGAGCAGAGAAATGCAACAATTTAGTAGAAAATATTACATTTAGGAAGTTAATTGAACTAATTATAAGGGAAGTGATAGCCGCGAGCCGTGCGAGCTCTCTGATCAGTCAGATAAGATATGCTACGAACTCCTGGGCCCTCTTTGTAAGGGTGGCTGATTGATTGACCAGCAAAAAGACTATTCTCTGCTGTAAAATCACGTCATGGTAGTTCGGAACCCACCTAAAACTGTAGGTCCAACTCATCAATCACATCATCCGACTCATTACCCACGCACAGGTCTCAGACCTATATGGGCTTAATCCTCAGAGAAAAAATCAACTCAGTAGCAAATATCTTGAGCTATCGTATATAAAAACATAAATTTTCAGTTTTTTCACATTATTGATTTTTCAAATGAAGGAAAAGTTTATTTTCTAAGATTCAGAAAAAAAAAACAGATTGAACCTTTTTCTTTATAGTTTACTAAGCGCAATTAAATAGAATATTCAATGAAATAAAATCACCTATAAATTCTCATGAATGTCATATTAACACTGTGTTACTTACTGTTCTAATATTATTTATGGTTTAATATTGTTTTACTAAAACAATTTTATCCCAGTTTTAAAGCTTATCAGAATTAAATAAAATAAAATGGTAGGAGCTATTGAAGCTTGATAGAATGCATACAATAATTTTCAATTTGAAAAATCAAATATTTGATTCTTTATTAACGCAGCTCATACATATAACTAACTTGGATATAGTGTATAGTTCTTTTTGAACACAGAAGTCTGTCTGGGTGCTGCACCTGCCTACTAATATGTTTGTACCGAGAAAGAGTCCTGGCTAGGTCTGACACATCTTCGGGGCACATTCATTTGTCTTCAATCATGCATAAGTGACACGCTCATGGTGGATTAATCCATCTTATTATTCGAATTTAATTCTAGAATATATAAATAGTAAAAAGAATACCGTACTAAGAGAAATATATTTGAATCAAGATAATCAATACCAAAGCATAGAAATTATAATGCATGTATGATTGAAAAATTTATTAAAATGGATCGAATATTAAAATATTAATATTGAATATTAATCTATGCAAAAATATAATGAACATATATACTTGTATAAACTTTTGCCGCAAAACATTGTAATCAGGCCTACAAATAGATTCAATTTTGTAACAGTTCTTTTCTTTGAAAATAAATGGAATACAAAAATGAATTGTTAATCATTTTACAGCTGTGCAGGAACCTTTTCGAATTTAAATGAATGAGTCAGTCAAAATTACGTGCCAATTAATCGATATGATTAATCTTTTGATACATTTTATAAGTTTGTTGAATAATTTATCAAAATTAACGTGGAAATATTATTCATGCAAAACCAGCAAGCATTTTGATCCATCAATTTGAACGGACAACTTCTAATTTTGAGGACACTACTTTTCAATCAAATTTTCATATTATTATTATTATTATTTGAATTTATAGTTTGAGGGAAATGCTATTGATAAGGGCAGAGAAGGCAATTTAGTAGGAAATAAAATAAATTCATTCACCTTATAAAATTATCATTTGTTTTACAGTAAGTTTTTGTGATTTCTGGGAATGATGTAAAGAAATAAACCAATATTCTATATTGGTATTGATTAGCTCTCTACATAATTATTACGTTTAAAGGTTCTCCGTTTCTAAAACAAACTGTGTTTCCAAAACACACCTTATTGGAAACATGATTATCAGATTTCAAGTGAAATGCTGTGAATTTTATGCCTGAAATAAATGGATGTGAGTAGGTTGAGCTCAGTTTTTAGATAATAAAGGACAAGAATAGTCTATAAGTGTGTTAGAAAATGGACAATATAAATTTATCGAATAGTTTAAAGGAAATGATAAATTATATGCACAATATTGAAATTGTACAACCACATAACAAATAAACATATTGAATATTATACTGTCTAAAAATGACAAAAGAAATAAAACCAATATTAATCAGTGTTTTGACAAATAAAATTTCAAATAAATTAGAAAACAATGTTGAGCCTTTTATTTATATCTATTACACTGAGCGATTTTAATTTTTGGGCTGAAGCACTGTGCTCTTTTTCAATAAGTGAAGTATAATATTTTTAATTAGAAAAGTTTAGAATAAGTACAGTAAAAACAAGTTGAGGGCATATTTATGAAAAGAAAGTGGGGGTGGAGAAAAATGAATTTTAAAACTGACCAGTTGCCATTAAAGAGAAAGGATTGCAATACATTTTCAGTGAATAGATCGGAAAATAGATGACATTTTTATACATTTAGGTAGCGAAATTCAACAATCAATGCATTTCAGTTGTTATTTTTATATTTTATCACATAACTGTATCATTTGTTCTTTTTCTATTAAGATTTTTTCAAAAATCAGAGATTTAACGTAAAACATGTGAAAGGGACCCGATTAACGGCTTTTATTCAAATACACGATGCAATGAGAATAAGATTTCAAACTTCTAAAGATAATATTCCATTTTATCTATTAAACTTTTCTTTGATACCTGTTTTGTATTAATTGATACCTGTTTGCATTATTTTATAGTTAGCATGTTTTTTTAATGATATTACATAGTTTACTTAGTGGAAATTAATGAAAAGGTTCAAGTAACCTTAGTTCTCAACTCAAATTTATTAATTAAATTTATAAAAAACCAATGTTGAATGAAAGTTCTTAAAACAATTTCCTAGCTAGATTTCACTACCGATTTCAGGTACCTGTTCTGTACATACCAAAATAGATTTGAACAATACAATACTATCATCAATATACTATAATCAAGAAGAGACTTGGACAATTTGTCTCAAGTATCCATAAATAAAGACCGGTTCAAGCGTAAATACTTTCATATAGTTATTTAACTCTTTCTAGGATCGTGTTCAATAGTCTAGATGACCTTAATGCTATACGGCACTAAGAATTTCCGTTAAGACCGAGAGATGCCTAATTAATGTACAGTGAACAAAATTTATTATGTACACTATAAAAAATAACATTATTTTCTTTTTTACAACCGCTGAGAATACTTCAAGGAACATTACAATACCTATACATGAGACCAATAGCTCAACTAAACATATAAGTTATAAATAGTTGATAGAAAATTAACCAAATATTTAGTTTCTACAAATTATGTAAGTATGACTATGAATTCTGTACGAACAATACTAGAGACTAGTTCGTCTTCTATATTTCATGAATAATATTTTACTACTCATATTTATTACATAAATAACTTACCAAAGGCATTGACAACCTCTTATTTACACACCTTTAAAATATTGAGAAGTTATTGAGACGAAATCATTCATGGAGGTGAATTTAAAATGTTTAAATGATGCTCAGAAGTTTTATTCTCAGTCTTAGTATCATTCTGTTACAAATAGTGAACAAAAATCAGGGGATTAAAATAAATATATAAAACCTTATTTCCAAAAAAAAACTCTGGTAAGATCTGCCAGTATTCAAAGTCTGGAAGTATACAACACGTTTTAATTAATTGATGCTCTTTATATTCAATGTAATTTACACAAAAATATTAAATCTAGAAATATTGAATAATGGAAATGAATATCGCCATGACATGGCAATGCAGAACGGATTTCGGTTGATTTCATGTATATTGCTTGTGTTTAAAACAAAGCCTGACAAAAAAATTCCAATGGATAATAAGACATGAACTATACATGATTTTGCATACACTTACAAAGCATGCACTTTCAAGTGTCTATACGTAACAACCAATCAATAAGATTCAATTGGAGTTTTTTGAAAGTGAAGAAAATCAACTCACCACTAATTCCAGGACTAACGCATCCACTATACTTCCAATAACAGTGATGAAATCAAAAACATTCCATGGGTCTTTAAAAAAATTCTGTAAAATACAACAAATATGTTAGATTACTAGGATATTACAATCGAAAATTGATATTTCTCATAAATTGGAAACATTTGTAAGGTTTCTAAATTGGTTAACCAGAATAAAGATTAATTTTTCCAGGAAAAATTGTACTAGATATCTGCAATAGAAGAGTGAAATATAGTATAATAAATAAAGTATTTCAATAGTTTTGAAGTTAGTTTTTCTGGATCTGAAAGTTTCTTGAAAAAGTTTTGGATCAAGTCAAAGTAAAGATATTTAATGGAGAATCGAGTTCTGAAGAATTCTGATTGTTTTTTGTCCCTTTGTATAAACCACAGCAATGGAAACTGACAAGGATTTTAAAAAGCACTACTAGTACATTATTTTTTCAACCATCATCTTGAAAACTTTTTTGTCCAAGAACAATCATGAGCTCACTGAATTCAGGAAGTGAATAAATTTCATATCATGTTTTATTAAACAAGAGAAGATGGGTATCAGCTTATAATAGTCAAGAAAAACATATTTTTGCATTCTCATCAACAATAAAACACAATTTAATTGCTACCAATAAGAAAATATTTGTAGTTGGAGGAACTTGGCACGGATGATTTTTTAAAATACTTTAAAATAAATGTTTCGCCTATTTCATCTTTAATAAACGGTACCTCATTGTGTTCACTTACAAGTTTTGAAATTTCATTATTTTACAATCAAACGCAATTTAATATTTCAATACCAAATGGTTCTCCACGCATTCGTCGGAAAAAAACGGGAGGAATGAGTTCATGATCAAACGTCCTTAGCGTTTGGTCATGATATAATACTGTCATGGAATGCATAAAATCTCCAACTCCTACTTTTGAAAATAAAGGGTCCCACACTCAATTGTCAATTTTTAATTTTTGTTTGCCCCTACGATACCCTAGTCCTCTACGATGAAGGTCTACAAATAATACAATTTTCGAAATGCAACTCAAATATTCAACTTTTGTTTACATAGGAGTGATCTACTTTTCTCTTAATGTAACATGGAATTGCCTACCTGAATAACATAATATTAGATCCACTATAAACTATATTCAATTTAAACTTCGTTGAAACAGAATTTTCTACAAAAAAATATATTCTTTTTATCGCTCCGTATTATCATATTATTGTGATTACTATCTAGTGCAATTATAAAATTTTCGGCAATATGAATAATGTGACAGTTGAAAGAGCTATCAATAACTAATTAACAAACTCCGATTAAGTGTTCTGAATAATTCAGTAAAAAAGCGACTAAATGAATTTACAACTAGTAATTTGTAAGAATACACTCTATCTAATTGTGCTTTGAAGCAATTGAACTTACCTCCCAATGTAATTTAGAGCATCGCCTCAAGAAGCATTGTGAACTATATATTCTAATAAAAACTCACTAATGATACTTGAGCATTAAAAAAAATCAACTGCGAATGATTAAATAACAATAATAGAATTACTTTATGATCATGCTTCTCTAGAACCAATATGACTATTGCAATGGCAGAACTGCTTGTTAACTCGCATTTCAAATATTACGAACAATACACTATATAATATTCCTGTATGCTTGACTAATAAATTATTAATTAATAACCATTACAAAAGCAAACAAAAAATTTCAATTTGGATTGAAAATTAGCCCCTTATTATTAAAAAAATTAGAAATATTGAGTTTGAATAAATTCAATTCAAAAAATAAATTCGATGTGCATGAATTCAATGAAGCTGTTTCAATGTTGTCTAAGTGCATAGCTCAATACAATCTACAGGGTTCAAACCATAAAAAGTAGTACTGGTTTTCTGCAGCGCGGGCGGGGCTGTGTAGTTGGCTGGCTGGGTGACGTGGTATGGACATTTAGCAGCAAATTAACACCAACCGCAGTCGCCTGTTAGGTTTGGTTGAGTAATGAAGTCGGTTATTGTGAAGAGTCATCGTCGATGAGTTGAAATCTTGAGCAGCAATATTCATTAAACTCTTGTGTTCAACTCAGAAAATCTTCAACCAAGATCCTGCATATGGCTTAACAGGCTGAGGGAGATACTGCAGTGAGCTGCAGTAGTGGTTTTAGATGGTGCAAACTGTGGAGTGGAATGCTTGTCAAGGATAACAATTTTACCAGACGACCGTCGACGGCAAGGTCCGAATGGCCAAAATGAGAGGACTGGTGAACAATGATAGATGCTTGAGCATTTTAGTGATTTGCAACGATTTTAATATTGCTCACACAAGCATTCAATGCATCGTTCACGATGATTGAGCTTCATGCTAAGTATGCATCAAGAACTTCGAATGACAAACAAATGAAAATGCGTGCATCTTTTACCTGAAGTTTGGGTATTTTCGCTCAGATGAGAACTTTTTGGACATTGGTGTGAAGAACTTTTTATATCCTCGCAAATGAAAAATTAGATGAATGGACTTCAGATACTTGATTTAAGATTCATTTCGAGCATCGACGACAATTTAGAACACGTTTCACACTAACTGCCTTCATTACTAAACCAAAGCCCACAGGCGACTGTGGTTCCCATTCCACCATGTTGCTTAGCCAGCTAACCACTCCTTCACAGCCCCGCTCGCACTACAGAAAATCAGTCTTACTTTTTATGGTATAAACCCTGTATTTCTAATCCATTATAAGTTAAGAGCTATGGGTACGAATACCTTCATTGAAAATCAATTTGAAACTATTCATTTTTACGAGGACTCTTCATTACTGGGAAACGTAATATTTTCTTTTCAAATTTGTCTTTCAGAATCATTGAGTAATAATATACTATGAGTGATGCTATTGAGTATCTATGAGTTATGTTGTTTTAACCTATAATAAAATTGTAGCTTCTTGAGTGTCTACAGAGCCCTGATATTATTAATAATTCATGTTGTTGGGACCTAAATTAAAAAATAGTATGACAATCAGTTGATAAAGTTGGCATTCTTATTTGTAAAAGTATAATTGCTTTGACAAAAAGAAGCTTACTTTTTGTAAGGCTTTTTTCTTTTAATGAACTCTTTAATGAAAAATCTTATTTCAGTTACCAGGGGTCAAAAATTATAGAGAAGGAAGGTGGCTTTCCATATTTAGACGAATCGCATCACTTTACAAAGCAAGATTTTTATAAAACGAGGACTATTAATCTTATTATCGCCGCCGGTCAAATGAGAAAAATTGCTTGTTACACCTTACTGACTTTAATACAAGAGCAAAAGAAAGAGCTAATTGTGGGAAATAAGCAGAATTTTCTGTATTAATAATTGATCCAAAATATATGAACAAATTATATATCCTATGTTGACCAATAAGAAATGAGAATAATTGTATATCATCTTCAGGATCGACAGAAATATACAAGTCAGCTATTATTTTGAATACATCACACTTTATACACGGATTTGAAGATAAAGTTTGAAACAAGAATTGAAACAAAGAAGTCAAGTTGAGGGACAATTTTTTTTTCAATTTAATAAATTGAACCAATTAAATCTGTACTATTTATGCAGACTCCAGCTAGCTTGCATTCAGGACAAACAAAATGACGTGATTACTCGTAGTTTATTAGGTAAGACTGGCATATAGCTTAGCTGGTAAACGATAGTAGGAGAATTAAATATTTGATTGAATAGACCCTAATTAATTTTATTACGGTACTTGGAGACATTGATAAAACAACTGGCAAGAAATAGTGTCTCGGTTTCACAGATGGTGTGTAACTCGAGAGACAACATGGGTTTCTTACTCAAATTTTTTTGAAAATGTAGTTTGTAAAGGGTAGGTAGCAATGGCTAATTACTGTTCTGAAATCAATATTGATAAATTATGAATTAACATAGAACTGATTATTAAAATTGCATAGTCGTCATAATTTCTCATATTTCTGTGTCCATGCTCGTGAATTTCTAACCAATTTCTTGAAGAAAAAACAAAAAAAAAACAGCATGCTCGAATATTATTATAAAACATCTCCCATAACAGCAAATAATTGCAATACTTATCATAAAGGTCATTTTCATCACCTTAAATCCAAATGCGATGATTTTTAATATACACTCGATAAGGAATAGTATGGTGAAGACCAAGTTCATTATCTGTAGGATATCTTCTAGCAGGGGTGGAGCATCACGGTACTGCCAAAACATATATCATACAAAACTAATCAAGTAAATACTAAAAGAATAATTCAAATATATTACAATAAATATACAGTATATATTGCCCATCTCATCTGTGATATAAGAACGTTCTATATTTACAAAAAAAAACGACAAATGTTTTTCAAAAAAATATAGAGAATGTAAAACTATTTTAAGATGTAGTTACTAAAACTATATACACATCGAAAAACCGATGGTTGTATAAGTAAAAGAGAAAAATCAACATTTAAATTTACTAATTAATTTTTTAATTATTGAAAAATTCAATAGAAAATAAGTCTTATAGAAAAAATACAGTTATTGTTTTCTGCATGATTATTTAACATGTTTTAGCATATCAATGAATACCGGTAGAATAAAACTGATACACAATACATTTATAGTTTTTACACTTATGTACAGTAAATTTAAAACTACCAAGTTAAAATGCATAAGGTACTTCAATTGAAAAATCGATTAAAAAAAATATGAAGATTTCTGATTACAAAATCTTTTGCATACGGTACTTCAATTGAAAAATCAATTTAAAAAAAATGAAGATTTCTGATTACAAAATTTTATGCAAGCATGAGATGGGCAATGATAATTTTATTAAAATACAAGAACAATTCTAAAAACTACACTATAATGTATTCACAATAACAAAGATAATTATTACAACTGAGTAGTCAAACATATTTCCCGAAACTTCACGGCAACAAACAGCACCCAAAAGTCCCATATTATAATCTATATTAAATTACACTGTAAAAGATGTATTAATTAGTACATACACAATAAATCAAAGCAATGGTCATAACAATTCAATAACCATAATTGTAAAGCATATATTATGTACAGCGATTTCTCATAAATCCAGATACATTTCATAAGTACGCTAAATTTTTGCAAATAATAAGAGAAAAAACAAGAACGATTCATTGAAAGACGTTGTTTTTTCGACTTTAGATTAAAAAAATGGGAAAGATGCATCTCTACAACATTATTTCGCAACATTTAGTACAGAGATGACAGAAAAATGAGAATAGTAACCTACGGTTGATGCGTAGACACATTGCCCAATCGATATGATTATATTTTAGTCTGTATATTATATGCGATTTATTTATTGATAATAATCATGGGACGCTTTCTTGAAAAACATTCATTTGTAAGAGGAACAAGGACTAATGTATTTGCCAATTTCTTCTCCGATGGTAGATGCTGAAAAAATAATTATTCTGCTTTTCAAAAATGAATTGAAGGATGAAATGAGTTGATGGTTTCAACTTTTTTCTCTCTTCAATATGAAATGTATCTGAGTTAAAGGAGACTCAAAAAGGAAATTATACATGAGGAAACAGGAGGGATTAAACAGCGACTAAGACATGCTTTAATTAAAATACAAGCTACAGCATTCGACTTCAAAATCATGCAAAAATATCATTTCTACGTGAATTGTGCATGTAAAGAACTTTCTCTTGGAATGGAATCAAATGATGTTAATGGATTTCACGTGTTTCCTAGACATACATGTACGTTTCACAAGAAATTGATTATTGTCATCTAAGAATTAAATTACTATACCGTACTTAACAAGGGGCAATAATTGTAAATTACATCATTTACAAGGCTAGAGATTATTACTGTGAGAAAAATCACTTACCTTCTATAATTGGTGGGACTGGGATGATTTTACCGATGTCGAAAATATTTTTACACAGGGGGATTCTACTGACAGAATACTAAAAAAAAGTATTTCATCATTTTAAAAAGTTACAGGAATAACAAATTTTATTTACATCTTTTTTACTATTGCTGTACACAAATTATGCTCACCCCAATAGCATCTTAAAATAATAAATAACACTTTAGTTCATTTTATTAAGAAATGTTCAAGCATCTAGTCTTTGAAATTTGTATACTCTAATGAAGCTTTACAATTTTCTATTTCACACTTCAACACTTAATTAATATTAATATATATTTAAATGGCCAGGTAGGAGCCCCCATTCAGAGAACTTATTTTCTCAATACTTTTATTTTAGTGTTAGAACCTCTGCTGTGATCATAATTTGTTATTTTATTTATTTATATATTTTGGAAATTTTGTTTGCCTTTCTACTTATAGAAAGAAGCAGGCAAATAATAGTCGAATATACTGAATTTCATTCAAAAAACTTTCAATTCTTTCAAGAACAGATAATATTTAATCAGACTGCATTCAACTAAGGATCTGAAACTATTTTTCACTTTATTCAAACCCACTTCACGCAATAGTATTAAGAACAGTTCCACTTATTTTAGATGACTTGTTACATCAGATTTTCACATTATTTTTCAACAATAGAGAAATTCTTATTTATTATTGTTATTAAAGCATTTAAATAAGTTTACAAATATTTTTTGTAATGGTCTATAGGTCAAATTTAAAAAAAATCTTTTATCAATCTGATTCGACATGGATATTATTGGCAATTATCAAATTAGCATACAATTATGATTTATGGATTTAGTTCGCACTTTCAAGAGAGCGAACACTCTTGAAAGTTGAAATATTAATTTTAGTGAATAATTTATCAGCTTTATGTCTTCACAAAGCATTTTAACTCAATTAAAACAAACGTTTTACACTTTCTTTAAAACTCCTACAATAAATAGGGCTAATGAGAATCAGAATTTGGTGGAATATTTTTGCTATTGATGGGGTGTGCACAATTTGTATTCAATCAGTGGGTGCTTACCCGAATTCCAAAAGCGATTATCTTCAGACACGTTTCAACGGTAAACATACTTGTGAAGGCCACATTCATGTACTTGAGTGTTTCCCTATACACAGGGCTCTGCTTGTGAAACTATAAAAAAGTCACAATTTGAATACACAAAAATTCGAATTAAGATGACACATATCCAGGAAGACTTCTTATACAAACATAAAATTATCTGAAAAATTTAGGAGCAATTCAACGGGATTTTATGGGCCAAAAACAGTCGAACAGTGGCACTAAAGTATTAGCAGTGAACATAGAGAGGAAATAAAATTGATACATGCAAAATGATGATTCTATTCCGGTAATACAGTGTTATTATATCGGACTGATATCTTTAACGGAACGTTATTCATTATCTGGAATGAATTATTATTCCATAATGAATAATGCTGATGTTCTCTCAGCCACTTTAATTAATAACACACGAAAAACATCAGTTTCAACAGACCCCAAGAGTTTTATATAGAGATTTAAAATTATGTGACAGTCGAAACTATAGTATCTCATGTGTTTGAAACAACATTAGTATTATTCGTTGAGCATAACTACAACAATATCACTATCACCAATATATCACTAGGAAGGTTATTGTTACATTGCAAATATCGGACCGGCAACATAAAACAAAACAATAAATCAAATGAATCAAAATTACCCAACGCTTTGAGTTGATTTATCTCTATTTCATTCCTAGTAGTAAAGTTGAAACAGATGGAATTTTCATTGAACTGGACCAGTTTTGATATTGAATTCAATTACTGGAAAATACTTGAAAAGCAAATTCAATTTTCTATATTTTTGTTATTCTAGAAACTTTTAAAACATCGAACGTCATAGAATGTATAAGACATTGGACTGTATAAATCAGTTTTGAATGAATATGAATAATTAGTACAAAAAAGCATGTATGAAATATCCAGGACATGCGCGAGTGCATGCAATTTAATTAAGACACAGAAAAATGAATTCCACGTGCATTAGGGAAAAATAATAAGTATGAGATTAAATGTAAATAATAATAATAATAATAATAATAATAATAATAATAAGAGTGAATGTAAAGGATTGGATTGGGTATGGAAATCATAAAAGTAGCATGCACCTATAAGTGAGTAGGAAGTAACAGTAAAATGATTTAGAGGTGAAGAATAATTGCCAATTAGTAGCTGTAATTAATTTTCAGTATGACAACCAAATGTTATTTCCAAGTATAAATTGCTTCACTGACAACATTCAACCTCAAATAGTCGTGAGAATCATAGTGAATTCTATTTTGTTGGTTCAGTATATTTATGCACATTAAGCGAACTCTATGGTTTCCATCAAAAATAATATTGGTTACACACTGGAAAAGTTTTAGTTATTCGAAATCTCCTGAACAAAATAAAAGACAATTTTGGGTGAGCTGAATAAAGCGACTGAATCATGCACATTTAACTTTCAGCTGCATGCAAAGAAGTAGGATTTCCCAAAATATCAAAATTGGTAGAAAGGAAAAAGGATTAACAATCAGTCAACATGTAAAGCATATAACTGCTCATATAGAAATTAATATGTCAAAAATTAGCTATGATGGATAAGAAGTTCTTAGAAAGCCTCATAAAGAAAAAGCTGAAGCAGCTTGTGAACATAAAGTCTCAATACGAGAGTGAAAATTCAAAATATTATTCTGTGTGTAGTGTATTCATGCAATACATGCAGAACAAGATTATTTTCTATAATAATTTGATATAGCGATCAATTTTCCAATATTATATAGCTGTAAAACAGAATTATTGATTTGATTTCATTATTGTCATGTTTGATAATGTAACACAAGTTTGGTTACGCTATGTTAAAGATTTTGGAAAACCTTTCACTCTGACGAATTTAAAAAATAATAGTATAATTATGAAGATACGAGTCTTGGAATGGGATTTAGGATATTTTCACTGTTTAGTGTTTGATTGATTTAAATGCTAAATTTAGTCTGAAATAGTTGTAGTCCATGTAAACTAAATAAATAGTAAGCGTATGGCTTTTAATGGTGGGGAGACCCTTACGGGTAGTTCCACCTCGCCGTTTGTGCCATGTTACGGGGAACATGGTGGACCTACTATTTTAGGTGGGTTCCGAACCACCGGGTGAGTGATAATAAAGCTTGTAACATCAAGTCATTGAAGCACGGTCACACATCACTTGAACACCACGCTCACCGCATGACCAATCACCACCCATGAGTGATAATAAAGCTTGTAACATCAAGTCATTGAAGCACGGTCACACACCACTTGAACACCACGCTCACCGCATGACCAATCACCACCCATGTAAACTTATACAAGCAGATAGAATAGATAGAAAAATACATTAAGAGGGGAAGACTCACATATTAGTGTCAGAATTACTAGTTTCAGAGAAGGAATTTGTTTTATTTTCTTCTTCAAAAGTAAATTATAAGGGATGATATGATTGTTATAATAAGCGTATGGATTTTGATGGTGAGGAGACGCTTACGGGTAGTTCCGCCTCACCGTTTAGCCATGATTTTTGGGTACATGGTGATCCGTTTAAACAGATGATATTAATTATTAACCCACAAATGTATTAATGAATACAAGAAACAGGGCAAGCCAATCGAAAAAGACTTATTGAGGGGGCAAAGCAAATATATATACAAAGTAGTGAATTAATACACTCACAATAGTAAGAACACAATGCCTTCATTTATATTTACATTACAAATCAATATTCAAATGAATAATTCAGATTCCTCATTACAAGCTTGATAAATTAGCTTGAGGAGAAAATAGCACAGTAATACTGATAGAACATTAGTTAAAAAAGCAATTGAAACAGTAATATTGAAAAAGGACTCTCAGCTTAGTCACCCTTCCAAAGGCAAATACGTTAATTGAATTGAAAGAAAAGCTCAAGATAACAATGAACACTCAACAAACATAACAAAACACAGAAAATGTCAACAGTGGCAAGTGGACTGTAGTATTAGTTGGACATTTTTCTTCAATTAAATAGCTGCAAAGAAAAAGCGATTATTTATTACAAAACAGAATGATTCATTATTCTCAACATTATTGAAATCTGCAAACCTATCTTGATAGCAGATAATATTCAAAATATTTTCTTGATTAAGTGATCAGAAAAGGTTCATTTGTATATTATTTTTCAATTTGATAGAAAATATTATAGAAACTATACCAGTAGACTTTTGCCACATTCGACAGGAGAAATAGCCTGACAGTTCAGATTACTCAACGAAAGCGCTTCATCATAATAGATGTATCTGTTTGAAAAAGTTTCAAACATAAGTTTTTTGATGAGAGCTTCCATAATCAGGCTTCTCAAGCTTAGATAGAATTTTTTGGTTAATAAAAAAATGCACAAAAATATTACGGGTGACTTGACCGGCTAAGGGATTCACAGGCCACCTACGATAGCTTTAAACGTTTCAACAATCGACAGGTTTGATGTCTCCTCCAAAACACGATAATGCACAGCTTGCAACAACTGTAAGGCCAATTCTTCAGCAGTTTGTGGTGACGGTATGGTGGAAACTTCCCGGAATAGTGGGCATGAGAAATATTGATGGAAGCGGAATCAAGAGCATCAGAAAACATATTTGAAGAATATTGTCAACGTAATCAAATTCTGTAAGTTGAAACAGTAGTTAAGAGATTGTTCTCAATGATTGATCTCAATGCAGGAAAATGAAACATCTCTAATATATTGAATGTTCTTTCATCAATATAATGTAGTCAGCGTAATCAAATTCTGTAAGTTGAAACAGTAGATAAAGATTGTACTCAATGATTGATCTCAATCCAGGAAAATGAAACATCTCTAATATATTAAATGTTCTTTCATCAATATAATGTTGACAGCGTAATCAAATTCTGTAAGTTGAAACAGTAGATAAAGATTGTACTCAATGATTGATCTCAATGCAGGAAAATGAAACACCTGCAGTCTCTAATACATTGAATGTTCTTTCATCAATATAATGTATCAGACCTAATGTTCTATGTACAACAAATTTTGAAATTCTATTGAAATGTGAATTTTACGTTTAGTAATGACTCACCTTCATCATTAAAAGGAGGGTATTGAACACAATGAGCATCATAATGAAGTATTCGAACGGCGTGGACACAACAAGGCGCCAAATTTTGTACTTGAAACCGTTTCGTTTATTTGGCATATATCGTTCGAGAGGCCTTGCCTGAATGGTGAAATCAATGCACGATTTCTGAAAAAAAATTGAATGCACTTTTAATGATTTTTTCTATAGTATTTATACAGAAGCCAATATGTTACAAAATTGTTGAAATAATGCTGTTTTATGGATTAGAGCTAATATTAAACAAAAATTGTTTGTGAATGCCTTTAGCAAAGAATAAGAAATGTTTTAAACCTGAAAAAATATATTGAATCAGTAGTTATCTAAGTAAATCAAGCAAAATAATGTTTGTTTAATATTTTATATTTTGTTAAAAAAACAATAATAAATGGATGGCTTTTATTAATGGGGAGACCGTTACCCATCCCACCGCTTCAGCCATGTCATGGGTGACATGGTAGACCTACCTTGGTGGGTTCCGTACCACCAGGTAAGTGATAAGAATATAAAGACAATACACAGACAAAGCTGTCAGATGCAAACATAATTGCTGCAAAACATTATGTTCCAGTGAGTCAATAAATATTTTTCTTTGAATTTTTATAAATTTCAAATATTTATTTAATATTATTTTTCAATGATATTTATATTATATTGTTGACAACAAATATAAAATGTAGAGGAAGAAATGCATGGCTGTAAAAAAGACTAACTTGATTTTTGTCGATTTCACCATCCTGGAGTTCGGCTTCTCCTTGTTCTTGAAACGTAATAATAATCAACGCAACGAAGATGTTTACAAAGAAGAATGGAAAAACTACAAAATACACTATGTAAAAGATGGACATTTCGATTCGGAAGTTCCGTATTGGACCTTTGTTTTCGTAAGTAGCGGACATTGAATGCTGCAATACTCTGAAATCACAGAAAATATACATTACTATATGTTAAATGTACAGGTTCAAAAGTTGGTCAGTACATTAACAAATACAAACATGGAGAGATCAAGTAGCCTGAATTTGGAAAAAATGATTAGATGTGACCAAAATTTCCACTGGTTTTATGGAGACCATAGAATAGTGCATTTGATCCATCTCTAGCCTTCTATAATATACAGGATTTCACTTAACGAGAACTATTCCACATCTAAATAGCACTGCTGTATACTACACCTTGAGATACTTGTGAAGAATATTTATTGAATTTCAAGTTCTGTATGCCTAACTCATTGAAAAATAAGACATTGATCTACCGTACAGTTTGCATTTTTCAGGACACCATTAATAAAATAAACCCTTATCGAGTTCTTGATGAGTTTCTAGTAGCAGCCCAATTCTTGCCAGATAACCAGTTTGTCACAGTGGAATTACGACGGTGTGACGTTTTATTCTTGTTATATAAATATAATGTGATCTATTCATTGTTACCTGACTTGACTTTTTCATTTAACCTCTGAGGACAAATGTCTCACACATTCATTTATTTTTGGCAGAATAAACAGTTTATACAGTATTTATACAGTTTGGCACAATAAACCAGGAAAAGTATTAAGTTTATAAAAAATACAGAACAATTATGCTATTTATGCATTTGTATCCGAAATAGTACAATTTATTGATAAGAATAGATAAAAGAAAAACATGATACAATTGAAATAAGAGTTAGTCCCAAATATCATCTTATCGTATCAGAGTTTAATAAATATAGGTACATTAAATTAAGTTCTTCAGAGAAAAGAACAGCATAAACAATCCTGTTTATTTTGTTCACCTGTCAATTCTATAGTAATTTTAAATTAATGGAGTAGATGCAATATGATAATTTGAACTATTTTATTCTATTGCACTAATTTAATAATTTATGATAAAATGCTCCTTATAATGAATCACCGAAGTTTTTACATAATTTTCCAATAGCATGTGATTGGTTTATAGGAATAGGATAGACACCTAGGGATAGAATACTCACTGAGGCCAGCCCTCCCCAGTTTGCACAGCAAACAGAGTAAGCATTGCAGCTGCTACATTGTTGTAGTGGAAACTTTGCAATTTCCACTCTCTTCTTTCAGCCCTAGGTAAAATACTTCCTTCCTCGAACACAAAAAATTCACCCCTGCGAAATTGAAAAAAATATTGAATTAGATCGGATCAGCAGGCCTATAATTTCACAAATAAAATAAGCAAGGAAGTGTGATTTAAAAAAAAATCATACAGATATTCAGTACCTAGATATATTAATATTTTATATTATCATGAACTTCGTTATCCATAACATTACAGCGAGTATCACTGGGAAACTGTGTTAACAATGAATGAAAAAAATTATGTTTAGTACGGTGCATAGAATAGAAATGTAAAGAATTTATGCAAAATATTTATTTATGACAAAAATAATTCTATTCATTATTCTTCTATGAAGTCATGCTTTCTTAGCAGAGTCAAATTTTTTGGACTGGGAAAAGCGAAATCTGATTGAAAATTGCATACTGTCATTGCCAATAGATGTAGTAGTAAGCATCCTGCTCTGAAAGACCTGGCTTGCATTGCCAGAAAAACATTTCGGTTTCAAAACTATTAAATATCTTTAACATTTTTGTGAATAGCAATAATAAAAAACTGATTCTAAGTTGTTTAAGATCACAGAAGCATTGCCAAAAGTACCCATCCAGGAAAATCTATCAAATAGTAAGCTACAATAACTCAAATTCTTTCATAGAACTACGCTTTTATTATTTATTTATCGAATGGTTTTAAAACTGCAATCTACAGTGACCTTTATTATAAAAAAAAATGTTACGTTGATAACTCATTTTCTCTTCGTCAATAGAATGAAAGTACTATGTTTCTTAAACCAACAGACAATTATAAATATTCTCATGAAGAGTATTTTGTATTTAATTTTTATAATTCTTCTAGTTTAAATAAACATTTTGGTATTTCACATGTTGCGCACATTGAACCTAAGACTGAGACTAGAAAATTCGACTGGAGTGTACTGTGGGTCGTCTGACGATGCTCTTGACAACAGAGTGAAACGGCCGTCACGCCATAACGTGAGTCATAATTTCCACTTAAAAGTGTTTTTTAAGTTTTTACATACAGTAAGCTCTGAATGCAATAATTCAAGTACTTTACTGAATGCAACAATAAAAATACCGATACAATAGGTCTTATTACTTTTAATACAGGGCTTACTGCCTTCAATAAAGGTCTCGTTGCCTTTTTCTGAATGAATAAGATATTATTTAGAGGTGTACCCCAGAGACAAAAAAATACAGTACCGTAGATCCAGTATGCTCAATGCAGTCCAAGTACTGAACTGAACACAGCAATAACAATATTGATACAATACAAATTACAAGTTTTCAGCCCGCTATGAACCACAAAGAAAATAATTGACAGATGAATGAATGCTACTCACTTGCACTCATCCTCAGAAAACTTGCTCTCATCAGTACAATAGAAGAATCTCCCATTGAAGAGTTGGACGGCGATAACAGCGAAAATGAAATGAAAAAGAATGTACACGATGAGAATGTTGATGACGTTTTTTAGTGAATTTACAACGCAGTCGAAGACAGCCTTCAGTTTGGGAACGCGTTTGATTGTCTTCAGTGGTCGGAGGACGCGCAGCACTCTCAGCGATTTTATAGTGGACAAGTTCTGACCCGCGGAACTCCCACTGAAAACACGCAATCACATTTTCATCAGCAGATTTAATCATTGTTCAACTGTTTGTTATTAAATTCAAATGAATACATGTAAACAGTAGAATTCCAGATTTTTGGTATAACAGGATCTCTGGGTCTGTATCATCGGCATACAATCTATGGTAAGCACTAATTTAAGCCGATGTTTGGATTAACTTTCCATCAGCTGATTGGATTCCATCGATGATTGGATTAACTTTCGATTTCCATCAGCTATTCAGTGCTATTGACAATATCCGCCGTTGCAGAAGTCTTTAGTATAATTGATAGCACTTTGAGAATTCGAAATTAATAAATTATGTTGACTTTATTCATGTGAAATAACAATTTTCCATAACAAAATATATTAAATTACAGTATTAGCATCACTGGATGATAAATAATATAGCATATATATAAAAATGGAAATTAGAGTGATTGATGGTTCCCAGTGACCTGATTACAGTCAGAACTGTAAGTGTGGTTGTCAAAAGAAAGTTTGTGTTTAAAAAGCATTTTTTAAAGGAATACTCCATTTTCTAATATATTAAACCATTCCTCTTATTAATCATGATCATTTATGTACACTGATTACAAATACTGTGGAAAAAGGGTTGTCTATTTCTAAGCTATGATATGTCTTCATAAATTTTGTATTGTTTCCACAGTGGTAAAATAATTGAAAATTTAAATTTTATTAGAATTCAAATTTAGCTATAAATTTGATTAATTATTTTATCATATTTCTAATACATTGTTCAGTTAGATAATGATTCCTATGCACTTTATTAGGGAAGGTGGTGATCTTAACGCTACGCTTTGTCTTCAATTTTCAAGCCAGGTACACACTACACTATATCAAAATGTGAACCCAATTCGAAGAAGAAGCGACAAAACGCCTTGTCAAGAGCCCCTATTAATTTTACTACTTCTTCTTACTCAAAAATTGATAGTTAAGTTGATCTAAGTATTTTTTTTTCTTTGTAACTTCTTGGTTTCTCTCCAAATAATTGATTGTTTTATAATTATTATTATTTTCTATCATGTATAATTTTTTTCCTGTGTATTTTTTTTTGCTTGTTTGTATTTGCGGAAATAAAGATTATATCATTATTATTATTATTACTCATCTCATTCAGATAACTATCTCTCTTTGAACATGTGTCGCATTATCTAAAAAAGGTTTTTCATGGACCTCAACCTCTCTTACCCTCAGACATGGCCTCAATTATTTATTTTGCTTTCCTGTCAACTGTCATTCTAATAACAGCTACCTCTCATTCTCTCTGGAGATAAACTGTTTATAACACGATGAAAACTTCAATCTTAATCTTGTTAAAGCTGAACCTTGATAAACCTGATATAGACTAATGCAGGCATTGCACGAGATGAATGATCTGTTTTGACTTCAGAGATTGTTGGGGCATGTCACATCAACCAAAAGGAATTGTATAAATGAAAAACGTTCACTCTGTTTGCGCTATGCTCCAAATTCATCCATTTCTGATGTTCAATGAGTGAAAAGCTCAATTGGAGTTATTAAAGAGGTTGTCTCATTCTCTCATTAATAAATTGTATTTATTTGTCTTTTGTTGACCAGTTATCAAATTAAAAAAATATCTGATGAACATCTACTTTCACTCTTATATGAAGATCAAAAGCATTACTTTAGAGCTATTATCACTGTCAAGTTACATAATTACATAACTATCTATCCTGAGTTAATATAATGAATAATTGATTTAATTGATAGTGTGATAAATGAGAAACAATACTCAATCGGAGATTACCTCAAATCAAAAGCCAATGAGACTCCTGCACATATTACGACCACAGCATCCATGATGTTCCAGAATTCCCTCAAATAGGATCCGGGATGCAGAATTATTCCCATATCAAGAACCTAAAACACATCTTACTTGTCAATTTAAGACCCAGAAAATGATTCATCATTAAACAAGTAATTAAACTTTCCATAAATAGCTCTTAAACGAAACTATAATGTATTTAAATAATAAATGTATGTCTAATAATACTGTATAATACAAATACCCAAAGCTAAAACGCCACACCGTTGACAAAAATACATTTTATTTAGTGATAAATTATATTCATGAATGAAACTTTCGCTAACAAATTCACATTTTGCCGTTACTGCTCATAATAATTATTATGAAATTGTTTAGAGCTCAGAAATTGCTAATGCATTTTATAAATAAAATATTCATAAAATTTTTACAAGTAATTAAATGTTTTATTTTGCTTTGGCATTTCCCAAGTTCAAAATCTAAGAACGGTGAGAATGATCAATAGCTTAGGAAAGTTATTTCCCAAATTTGTTCCCCACAAAACATAAATGTGATTCAATAGAAGTTTAAATCGCATAATATTATTTCATTCAGTATACAAGAAATACTGTATGAAAGGAATGAGGCTAGCAAAAAATGAATAACATTTTTGAGAAAATTTAACAGAAAAAATAGTCTTTATACTGTAACTCATCTGAGAGAGAAAGACTTGAATAATCCAGGTAAATATGACATTGATTTAAAAAGTATTATGACTAAGTATAAAACTGCTGTTATTTATTATGGAGTCCACTTTTCCCACATTTTACTACATGCTATTGTACTTACCTTAATGATATGAATGTTTATGATAATAAATGTTGTTGAATAATTCATGTGTTATTGTTGGCTTGCTTGTACTGTGTACGGTTATTTGTCTTTGAGTAGTATCTGCTATGAACATGATCTTGATGATGGTTATTAGAGATAAAATGTTTAGTCAATTATTATATTTCAATTTGAGGTAAATTCTATGAAAGCTACCATGTAATAGTGATTCGTGACATGAAAATCAGTAGTAGTAGTGATTGTATGTGTGATTTTGAGCATAAGTAGTTTTGTTAATGATCATAATCAACTGCAAATACTGAATTCTGTTGTTCGAATATTAATTGTAGCCGAAGTTATAAGTGATTAATGAGCACGAAATGAAAGTATTTATGTCAGCATGTATGATCTTTTAAATCATTGCTAACCAAGTATTCAATAAATCGAAAAGACAATATAAACAAGAAGCAGAATATTTTGTTTCTTTCAAACGCATCTTCTCAGTTTGAGTAAGCCCTATATGAGCTGCTAAAAGAAACAAATATTTAGTATGATACATTTAGCACGCAATGAAATCAGTATTAGTGATTATTGATTGAAATAATTATGTTACATATAATTTACTCAATGTATATAATTTTTTTTTAATTCACGCATGTAGCACATCCATTATCCAAAATCAGGGGTGAATCCAGAAACGTTTTTGGAGATATCAGATAAGAGAATATTTTGGAGGATCCTACCTAAAAAATAAAATACAAGAATACAGCTTTTTTAGTGTTAGTTAAGAGTTTCAGGGATACGAATAGCGGTCTACATCCTCCTATGCCCCCTGGATTCGCGCCTGTGCCAAATGGCAGATCTATGATACAGTCGAATGATATTAGGTCAAGTAAGAATCATTAACAGATAGCTCCATGACAAATGAATATTCTGAATAATGAATAACACGTATAACTCATGGAATTGGAAGAATAAACAGTGGAAGATTGAGATTAAGATATAAATACCTAACAGTTTTCAATAGAATGAATTGTCAGATTTCAAAAAGCTCAACAATATTACTATAGTAGGATTAGTTAAGATTATTGACTTCCAAATTTAAAGCTTGCAATGAAAGTAAATTATTATTCTTCTTGAAATTACTTTTATTTTCATCTAGATACACAAGATTATTGACTTCTTCATGATTTAGGACATGATTCAAATTCACTTTATGACTTAATAATGGAAACTGGCTTGTTAACAATGTTCGTTGCTATAAATAGAAATATTATTTTCTTCTTACTCTTATTTTATAATTGTCATACGATAATATTCATCTCTGATCAGCGATGGATGGTGAACTATAATGGTTTTGAATTTGTATAGATCAGCTGATCGGCCAAAACGGGACATTACAAGCTATAGCAAAAACGCGGAAAAGCCAGGAAAAACTAAAAATTAAACATAACTATGCACTCAAATTAATTTGAATAAAAGTGATCTGATTAAAATAAAAAAATTAAAATAAAGCAGACCACTGGAGCATTTCTTGATTTCCATTAAGAGCTCTCTAGCTGAACAGTATTGATCTAGTAGATATGGGTGTTAAACGTGAAGGGCATCATGCGCCTTATTTGATCAGAAAATACAATATTTTTCCTCAGTAGAATCCACAATTATATTAACTTATACTTGTAATTATTATGAGCCCTACGAGTCCTAAATAAAATGAATGCTCAATTCAAATGAGAGCTGAAGAAAATAAAAAAGGTATTTTGGGGAGTCTGATATCATTCGACGTCAAATCTATTAATTGTAGGAACCAATCTTTGAAAACAATTGTTATTGTGTTTTGAAGCATAGATTATTCTAAAACATTTACTTTACAACTTCAGCTGAGCAATTGCATGTCAATCAATAGAGTTCAGAACTTGCGTAAATCGTTATTGAATTGCTGAATTCACAAGATAGCATTTGTAATTTCGAAATTGATTAACTTGTGTCATCTGTGAAATATGATACCATCAAGTTGTGATTTGAATGATTGTGATGGATGAACCATGAATGAACACTTTATAGACAAAGCACATGGAACATACAAGACAAACAAAACACCTTCTAAATGCTAATAATCTAAATTTAGCTACGTTGGCACACACAAGTGAATTTCACACTGGTTCTCACATCACGAACGACATTCACCTTGCTGAATAAATCCGATGGTAATTACACTCAACTATTCCACTTGGGACTCACTAATACTAATAAACAATGATTTAAAAAAATTAAAATAACATATAAATTGCTTTAAAAAATAATCAAACAAAATAATTAAATTGCAGATTGATATTGAAACGTGATATAATCATTGGGGATTTGAATGGGAAGCTTCCATTTCTTCAACTTTGTTCAATTGTCAAAGAATTCATTTGATAATGCATTTTAATACAATTGAATGCATTTAGTAAAAGTTAATTTCTCTCTAGGTACAATATCTATTTGCTACCAGCTTGTAGCGTCTTGTGCTAGCAACTTATAAGTCTTGTTTTGCTTCAGAAATATAGATTCTCCTCAATGGTCTACTAAAAACGCGGGTTCTAGAGTTTGATAACGAGTAAAATGGAGAGTCTAAGTTGAGATAAGAGAAAACATATCTGCCAAGAAAAATGAAAAAGCATTCAGTAGCTTAGACTGAAGATTCAATTTTCTCATATATGGAAATGGGAAGATCTGAGTTGTTTTTGGTATTCAAATTTAAACAAACACAATCCTAGCCAGTTTGGTAGAACTTTAGCTAAGCCCTGATATATATTTGATGAGCCTCAGAGCTAAAGACTTATCACACTAATTCTATGCTGTATCTAACATCCATCTAATCTAACAACATCAAACACACATTGCTATCCTATTTAGCAATTTATTATTGTAATCACTCCAGTTTTACATGCAAAAGAGCACACACATTTTCGAAGAACACAGACAGTGCATTTCAAGGGAAAGCATATTACTACAGCTCAAACACACATTGAAAGGGGGGGGGGGGGGTCCACAGAAATGGTGAGTTAGTAGAAACCACAAGAAAGTAAGGAAATTGAAAGTATATTCACACATACTCATAGTACATTGTAACTTGTACGCACAAACACAGAGAAAATTTGAAGTGAAAGTTTTATAAGGTGTTACTGGATTTTATAAGTGGATATTGAATAAGATGAAGGCTTATTGATATTCTAGAACGTAAGCGAGGAAATTGAAAGGAATGGAAAAAGTTTCAAGATCTTTTATTAAATCCAGTATTCACAGAGATAAATACTGAATGAGAGATAGTGTAACAGCGATAAGTATTGCTGAGAAGTGTTACCAACTTGTATAGAAAAATGTAAACTAGATATCAATATGAATTCTCAATTTTCACATTAGTATTACTCGAGAATAATTGCTTTATTGTATTAGTTTTATGAATTATGATGAAAGTTTTCAATCAGATAGAATAAAAAACTTTACAGATTATGAAATTGATTGGGAAGCATGTATGAATCGATTGCAGTGGAAGTATAATGATCTTAACCAGTGGCGTTTTGATGTTTTTATACAGATGTAGACACGTTTCAGTCGAAGAAGGTATTCTTCGATGTCAGATAGTATTCTGATGATGGTATTAGATTCAGGGGGACCCGTATTACTAAGTTGAAACTAAAATAACAGCGAGCTAACTTCCGTTGTCACTTATCAAATCACAGAGCCAGTGAGCATGTGTCACACGATTTTTTGTATTATAATTTCCTGTCTCATATCAGTACTTGATTAATACTCAGTGATAATAATATAATATAATAATTTTATTATTATTATTATTTTTATTAATACTTTTTATTTACAGTGACATGAATTAGAGGTCTAATCAGTTATACAGTAGAAGATTAAAGCCTTACTTTGGTACTTTTTAGACGCTAAAATGATTATTTAATCGGAGATATTCATTACTTAACTAGCAAAAAATGTATATGTTTGCCAATAATAATCATGGTCGGTTTCATGTGAATTGAAAAATAATGAGTTAATATAAATAGTGCTCATTTAAAAAAAAGGGTCTGTGTACTGTAAGTAAAGAAAGAAAACAAGATTAACAAATTATAAAAACTATAGTGTTAATGAAATTATTAGATTGAGGGTTTCTGAGTCTAGTGGAATATTTTAGAAGGAATCCAATGACTGAAGCTTCACCTCGACATGTGGGAGAGTCTTTTAAATCTAAAAGAAACAGCAAATTTCACCAACAAAGATGACTTGTGATGTTCCAATTGATTTAGACTGTTGAACATGAGGAGGCATAGCAACCGACATCAAACTCGAGTTCGCTAATACAGAAAGGTATTGATAGCGACAGCGTTACCAGGTGACTTACAATGGATAAGTTACTCAAGCAGGTAGATTAGTTGTTTCTAGCGGATAGTATTAGTCGCCAGCCAATAGGCGATGAGCAGAAGAGCTTTCAACATCAACACCAACAGCACAACATCCATATTAATGCAGATTAATGCAATCGTTTACCTTGAGTAACAACTCTATTGTAAAGACACACGTGAAGGCATAATCTAAATAGTTGAGGTAATCATTCCAATCAGATTTTTCAACTACAGGATCTTCGGCAGCAAGAGCGATACTACTCATACAAATAACTAGCATGATGAAGAAGTCGAAGTACTTCATGTTAACTACCCAATGAGCGGCTCTTCGAAGCCTGTGAACAATAACAATTCACTTTTAAATTACACACACACATAGTGGAATATCTTAGAAGGAATCTGGTCACTGAAGCTTCACCTCCTTTGAGAACTTTTAAATTTAAAACAGGAAACACAGATAAATAACATAAATGAATCACTGAAAACTCAACAACTGAAAATGTGCAACCCTTTTTGTGATTAAAGCGTGGATTATTGAGACCAAGCCGTGGTCAAAGTCTCAAACTCAACTCCTAATTTGAAGTTTGCAGATGAATAACAACAAACTAAAGCACTCATAAACAGCATCAACCATTGAAGTCATCACTTCAAATAATTAATTACATACTTAATAAAGACTAATAATCAAGGCTAATAATAATTCAAGGTATAATAAGTCGAGAGAACTTGAAGGTTCTTGTAATACCTCACTTTTTACTCCATTCGGTACTGTAATTATTACTATTTTTCTGATGTTTCTGCAGTATAGAAGTGAAAAAAGTAGTATGAATAAAGTCTATATTAGGCCATAATTATTGTATATAATTCTTTTTCATTGCACTCAATAAAATCTACATAATGACATAACATTTTCTTCAATTTATTATCTTTGTATTCTTCTAATTCAAAGGAGCAGAATAAAAAAGTGCAGACTGATTGAGATCTATGAAATTCTCATTTTTCTGTTTTCTTATTCATTCTTATTTCATATTTATAATTTCATCCGAATGTTTATGACTGATTAAACAATCATTAATTTCATTGTCCAATGAAATATTGTCATAATATCCTTACTATTTATCCAGTTATCTCCTCTATGATACGGTCTAGTAATTCAGTAAATCAAGTTCAAATATAGTTTAGAGTGATTGGAATAGAGTATTTTTTTTTTTTAGCAAATTTACCCAATTTTATTATTTGGTGATCTTTGAGATTGACTCTCAGCATGAGGACCGATTGATAAGGCAGACACTTTCTGAAAGATTCAAGTGATTTGTCACATGGAAATTTAAAAAAATTGCGTTCTTGAGTAATAGTCAGAGACCAGCGAACACTTTTACCTCTCATTTTTGTTTTATAAGTAATAAAGGAAATTATACTGACGAGTTAGTGGGTGAAAGGATGAACATGGAAGAATAGGGCAGCATTGGCTTTGGTCCTTCTGCTTCTTCATCATCAGCCTTTTTTTCATCATCGTCTTTCGAGTTACTTTTTCCTTTTCTGTAACAAAAATGCAAAAATGTGAACTTCTTGTGGAGAAAAAATTACGAGAGCCTGAATCTTGTGGATGTCGAAGACTTACAAAGCTAAAATAGTCACTAATGTCGATGATTATGTTTGCTTATTATCTTTTAAATTCAATTATTTTTATTTTCTTTGTAATAATTTTATTACTTACAATTTACTAGTTGGAGAAGGAGGGCAGATCTCCACTTGCGGTCCGCTTCCGTCGCCTGCCGCTTGTAGCGCCTCCATCTCTTTCTCCAACTCCATCTGTTGTTTCTGTAAATTTCAAGAACAAATTATTAAAAATTCAAGAAATTTATCTGAAATAATTCATCACTGAACGCGTTGCTGATTGACGCTTCTTTGAATAGAAAAAAGTGCATGCTTTCATTGGCGGGGAGACTCTTATAGGTAGTTCCACCTCGACGCTTGATTCATGTTATTGGAAACATGGTAGACCTACAATTTTAGGTGGGTTCCGAACCAGCGGGAAGTAATTTTACAGCGGAGAAAAGTCTTTTTTGCTGGCCAATCTAATCGGTTACTCTTAGGCCATGTGCATAGTGAAGCGTCCGAGAGCAAAGAGCCTAGAGCAAAGCCTCGATTCAAACACATGCTATAGTAATGCAGTTGTACATAGTGGAGCAGTGCGTCAAGGTCATGTGAGGAGGTCTTGAAAGAGCAGAGCTGCGAATTAAAACAAGTTTGATTTCTCTGCTTTGCTCGCTTATCAATGCCAGCCGGTCCTGCCATTTTTCTGCGTTCCGTACCGCATTAAGCAGCATAAGTTCGCTTTTAAAAACTTTTTAGAATCGGGTTTCATCGGTTTGTGGGACCAGAAGAATAGGAATCACCACAATCGCTTCATTCTGGACAAAATATGGGATTCATTGGCCGCAGAATTGAACACAAGTAATAACAAGCAACAATATTATATACGGAGGTTAAAATTGTTGAGTCAGTACTTTTATTTTTGGCGTTTTTATTGATTAATTCTATAAAATATTTCTGTTCGTTATAAATGATTTAACCTGTATAGCCTATTAGAAACGATAAATTACCTAATTTCTTGGATTTCTTGTTCCATAACGATCTGCGTTGTTAATATTAACTTTTTATTGTAGATTCATCACACGACTTGTAGTCAATTTTAATTGTGAATAAATAATAAATGTACTCACATTTGGCCGAACGTTTTCGTATTGAATCTAATTTTCAAGACCTTGATTATACAGAGTGTTTCGGAACTCTCTACCAATACTTCTAGGCTGTGTTTCTGGACCACTAACAAAAGTAAATATCGTAATAAATTTTTTCTAAAATCCCCAGTTACTCACACAGCCGCCATTTTTTTTTTTCACTCATTATTTTCTTATTCGAACACCTCTGAATGTATAATTGTGAAATTTTGCAAACAGCTTTATAACAATTAAAACAATCTTAAAAAAATTAATCAAAATTTTCCGACATCAAAAAACAATATGGCGGCCATTTGAAGTCTTTGAACAGAATTAAATTAATAATGGCTAATGATATCAAACTTTGGTTAGAATAACGTTTTTTAGATATTTTTATTGCAAATCCAACGATACCTTATTTTCCAAGATTGGCCAACAATTAACAGAGATATACTACTTCTTAGGGTGTGCGGTGGTTGAGAACGGGTTGCAGTTTTCGCTTCCAGCCACTGCACACCCTAAAAAGTAGCATATCTCTGTTAATTGTTGGCCAATCTTGGAAAATAAGGTATCGTTGGATTTGCAATAAAAATATCTAAAAAAAGTTATTCTAGCCAAAGTTCGATATCACTAGCCATTATTAATTTAATCCTGTTCAGACTTCAAATGGCCGCCATTTTGTTTTTTGATGTGGGAAAATTTTGATTAATTTTTTAAAGATTGTTTTAATTGTTATAAAGCTGTTAGCAAAATTTCAAAATTATAAATTCAGAGGTGTTCGAATAAAAAAATAATGAGTGAAAAAAACAAAATGGCGGCTGTGTGAGTAACTGGGGATTATACAAAATTATTATTACGATATTTACTTTTGTTAGTGGCCCAGAAACACAGCCTAGAAGTATTGGTAGAGAGTTCCGAAACACTCTGTATATTCACAATTTAAAACTGAGTGAAAGTCGTTAAATTTACAACAAAAAGTTAAGATAAATTAATATTAAGTTTTTATTGTAGTCTAAATCTAACGGCTTTCAGTCAATTTTAATTGTGAATAAATAATATTTGTACCCACTAGTTTATTGATTTTATTATTCACAAATTTATTATTTATTCGTTGATTTATTATTATTTTATTATTATTATTATTATTAGTCAATTTATTATTTATTCACAATTAAAATTGACTGCAAGTTGTAAAATTACAATAAAAAGTTAATATTAACAACGCAGATCGTTATGGAACAAGAAATCCAAGATAAATTAATAAAACAAAATATTATCAATGCCCATAAATGTATCAGGAACACAAACCATCTGTGCTATTGATAAATTAATTTATTAACTGTCTGTATCGTTAATAAATTTGTCATTAGAAATATTGTGTTTATTCATTTATTAGATAAATATAACTATTGTAATGCAGAGGATATTCTCAATAATCAATAAAATATTAGGCTTTTCATTAATACATTTCACGATACATTTCGGCACGTAGTTGAGAACGAACTGGAAAGTGGGGAGATGAACGGCTCGCTGTTTCAACTCCTCACTATGAACACAGTAGTTCTTTGCTCTTTTATCGTGGACTCTAGGCTCTTTTACGCTTTGCTCTCAGCTCCACTATACTCGTAGCCTTACAAAGGGGGCTCAGGAGAGCGTTGATTATTTAATCTGATTGAACAGATACCTGCTACGGCTCACGGCTATCACTTACCTTTTGAATAGAGATAATGATTATGATCAAATTATAATTATACCAAGGAAGAATAAAAAAAATATTGAAATTTTGAAAAATTAAGATATATTGATTCAAAGTACAATTGACTCCGGTTTTTACGCTGCCGGGTCCAACGCGAACCCGGATACAGTGCAATTTTGATACAGAGCAAGATACAATAGCGTGTTTCCGGTTAGAGCGATACTTGGATTTCAGAGCTCATGTCTTGTTCCTTTAACCGCGTTTTGAGTAAGAACGGTTGAAAAGCTCTATTGGTTGCTGTTTCTTTAAATAAAAATATTGATCACAATTATATCACCGTGGGAGCATCAAAAACAGCTCAAAGAATTAAAGTTTAATATTCCGATTGAAAAAAAGTGAATGCTCTTCATTTGAGTCCAAACTATGCGGTTACTATGCTGGCATTTGTGAACAACATAAGTGCCCTGGTAGGAATTGCTTCGCCAACTTTAGTGGCTATCAAAACTCTCAACAGCGCTTGCTGAATGAAGAATTCCATTTTTGGAAGTATTAATTATTATGAATCATACATATTTAGTTTATAAAAGTTTAGAAAAGACGTACCATTGATTTACTGTAAGTAGAAATGAAGTGTGAAAAAGTAATCAACCAATAATTAAAAAGTCTAGGGTGCATATTTTATGCAAATTGAATTGATAATGAGGAAGCTCATAATCACAATTCACCCAATGAATTCACATTCATTTCACAATTCACATTACCCAAACTATGAATTTATCTTTGTAGAATGACTGAAATCAGTCTCTTAAGTTGTAAATTCGGTAGCTTTCCAAAAATTCGAATTTTTTAGAGTGCCAATTGGAAGTTTAATTGGTTGAGTTAAATAAAGTGCTGTATTAGATAGGAGCATCATTAATAAGCAAATTTTATAAATGTAGTTCAATATTTAAAATGAATATTTTCAAATTCAACAAACAGGATTTTATATTTCAATAATGTAATAAACCTTTTTTGGGCTTCTGTCACGTAATAAGAGTTAACTGGTGAAGTTGGACAAAGCAAACAATATGAAAACAATAAAAATATTGTTCAGTGTTTAAAATTAATATTTTTGAAACTCAATGAGTTAAATAGGCCAAGGAATATTTATTTATATTTCAATGTTAAAATAAACCTTGAACTAAATGAACCTTGAAATAAACATGAACTTCTGTCAAGCACCAATCACGCCTACTGGACACCAGTCTTCAACTTTATCGCGTTGGAATTGAAATAAGCATTGCAAGAGCAGACAAAGTCGCTTGATAACCATATCTCCAGTGTCTCTCATCGCTCTAGCAATTACTATAAACATTAAAGCATACATTAATGATGAAAATTACGTAAACGAACCTCTTTATCTTCTTCTTCTTGTTCTTCTTCAGCGGCAGTGAGCTCCTGAGCATTGGCCAGATTATCTACCGCGATGGCCAAAAAGACGTTCAGTAGAGTGTAGTTGCCGAAGAGCACAAGAACTATGAAGTAAAGAGCGTAAATTTTGTTGTCTTCTTGCGACTTGATCCCATCGTACATAACCTCGTTCCAGTCCTCCCCAGTCAAAATCTGCGAAATACAAGTCGAGTTTAAGAGGATGTTGGAAGCACATCAAAAATATTGATATGAACTTATGATTTTCAAATGAAAATTTAATGATAGATCGACTAAAGTCTGTTATAGAAAACATAACATAAGATTCAAAATTTCAAGTAAATATTCAGGAACAAACTTAGTAATCTTTACGGGAGGGAAAATACCAACTTAAAACCCAACTAGACCCTAATTGCGTGCAGACATGAATAATGAAAAAAGTTCTTCATCTTCATCAAGTGGAACACAGTTATTTTTATTTATAATAAAATTATTTTGTAGTAGATGCACTCCTTTTATCACTACTAAGAAACCCCGTAAGAAACACATTCTACAGATTTATCAAATAAATTTACACCTAAAAACCCCGTTAATGATTTCAGATATCCTGTGAATTGAACGAAAAAACTTATTAAAAATTAAATTAATGTCAAATATTATTTTAAGAAGAATTTACTTAAACTATTTGCTCTGAGCTGATGCTTTTGACCGTATAGTGTCTATATTTTGCTTCACTTCAAGAAAAATTGAAAGATTCAATTCAACTTTTCCTACTATATATGCCAAATATTTCATGAACATCTTTTTCCAAGTATTAATTCTGAACTGCTGTTTTTCAGTCAATGATCTTGCTTTAATGAGAGAGTGGGAGCTCTTCGACTGCCAAAGGCAATCGTGATGTTCAAACACAGGCGCTTGGAAGGGTGACCGGAAGAAATAACATGATGTTATCTTCTTTATTGCCACTTGCCTGGTGGTTCAGAGCTCACCCCAAACTATAATTCTAGCTTAACATCCACTCATCACACAATCCTCAAACTCTTGTTGACATTCATTGATGAACGAATATCTATGCTTGTTGACATTCATCGATGAATGAATATTTATCCTCATTTATTTCCTGTTGACATTTTAAATCACTACAAATATGTGAATTTTATGGTGACCTCTATGTGTTTTGAAGCAAACTATGATGCACAGAGAAAACAAAAGAATCATGTATGCTTTGAAAAGTAACGAGATCATACTTACTTGGAAGACTGTGAGCAGCGCTATGGGGAAGGTGTTGAAATTTGTTGGGGGCGTTCCTTCTTCGAAATTGAACTGACCCCCAAATAGCTGCATTCCGAGCAGCGCAAAAATTAGAATAAAAAGGAAGAGAAGAAATAGAAGAGAGATGATCGATCGCATCGAATTCAACAGCGATATCACAAGATTACGAAGCGAAGACCAATATCTGTGAAACATTTCAGAGACAAATTAGTTGTCATTTTCATCAAATAAATCCATTGGAACATTTTTCTAATGCGTAGGAAACTGCTCAAAATCTGAACTTTGAAGAGAGAAGTCTATTTTCATGAAAAATTAGTTAAGGCTGTTTATATGGAGTAATTGAACTACATTGATTTCTCTAAGATGCAATTTAGTAACATATTTTATTAGGCTTACTCAGTTTCAGTTGAAATATTTCTCAAATATTTTCTCTCTAATTTTCTACAGTTGATTCATGTCTTATTAGGAATAAGCCATTTCTTATGATGGATACTCAAGGAAGTAATTTTGAAAAATGGTGGCAATTTGTAAAACATTATGAAGTTTTCTTATACTTTAATGCTTTTTGTCAAGAATTATTTGATAACATTTCTCATCTATATGATATCATTACTTATGATATATACTTGAGCAATTGCTATTTTAAAATATTGTAATTTTTACCAAATTGTGAAATTCTTATACATTTTCATGTTTTCTGTTGAGAATTACAGTATATTTTTTTGTATAGCAATTGAATAACTGGAGTAAGTAGATGAAAATGTGCGCGGTTCGAACTTTATCACGATTAATTATTAATGATATGAGGTATATTGACTAAATTAGTCAAACAAGAAAAATTGTAAAGATATTATATCACATTACAAAATTGACAAAAACCAGGACTGTTGAAGAGCAGTTTCCTTCCATTAACATTGGAATAAAATATTTAACAACTCATCACAGTATAAGTTAATGAATTTGAACATTAATGAATAAGAATGATATTGTCCAAACCACTTCAATTATTAGAACACAAGAGACTATAGTTTCAACTGTTAAATCATTTTCAATCGCAATAGACTGAGTTTATTGAGTCTTTGATTATTCATCTCAGTTTATTGAGATTGAAAATGATTGAAGTCAAAACTATAGTCTCTTGTGTTTTAATAATAGAAGTAGTTTGTACAACATCAGTCTTATTCATTACAGATAACTTCTGCAATGTCACACTCACCAAGAAAATTTGAACATTCTCCAAGATTTTCAAGTTCCTTATTTTCCTTACAGTTGATCAATTCAGTATAAGATTCAACAATACATTCAAGTAGGCAAGGAAAGTAACAATTAAGTTGTACAAAAAACAATATTATCTATTTTGTGTGATCAAAATTCACAAATAACATGTTTCCCTTGAAATCTGAAGTTTGAATAATTAGCTAGGTTTGTATTCGTAATTCCAGCCTTTTCCATATTATAAATAGCTTCTCAAAATAACATCGCCCAAAATAGGGGTTTCAAACAATACATCGAACTCTTCAAAGAAAGATTAAAAAACAAATTATAAATTATGAAATCAGTAAAAATAAATGCAGTTATATTAATTGGAACGTAGAAAATTACTATTGTACAAACTGATTAATTTAGACATTCCAATGTAAAAGTCAGTCTTTGATAAGTTTGTTTACTCAATTTTTGGAGGTTGTTCAAATTCTTACAATTTTTTTCAAAAGTACAATACATTTAACAATCATGTATTGTTATGTATCGGGTAATATTTTATGAAGTACATTATACTCAGTAACATAGTATAATAATTCCATATAAAAAACTAGACATAAACTACAAAATTTAACTTATCAGTCAAATAGTTGACAAAATGTCAAATGTTTAACAAGATTTCATTGGTGGAAATAATCCTGAATATAACAATCATTAACAATAATTGGAATGAAACAATAAAAATTGGAATGAGAATTCCACATTTATTACCAATTATTGTTGAATCAATATGGATGGTAATAAATTCGGAATTCTCATTCCAATTTTTATTGTTTCATTCCAATTATTGTTAATGATTGTTATATTCAGGATTATTTCAACAATTATTGTTGAATCAATATGGATGGTAATAAATTTGGAATTCTCATTCCAATTTTTTCAATTTACTTATATTGACAAAATTAACAAATAGAAATGTGAAAATACGATGAATGCTATTATCCAATAAAATTATCCTACCGCCAGGATTCGAACGTGAGACCCTCTCTTTCGCAGAGAATGCTGTTAACAACTCAGCTACGGTGAATCCTCTGAATCATTGCATTCAAATGAATTAGCATTGAATGCTATAATTCACAGGATCCACCGTAAGAGCATTCTCCGCGAAAGAGAAAGTCCTAGGTTCGGATCCCAGTGGTGACAAGATTTTTTGAATAATAGTATTCATCGAATTTCTATTTGTTACTGTTGTCAACATTGGTAGATCGAAAGTCTTCAGAGCAATTAAAATGATAGATAGAATAAAAATTATAATTAGAAATTTTTCTACCATATAAGAATAAGAATTGTGGTATAAAAATCTGTTACAATTTGTACCTACAAGTAATACATACAGAGTGACTGAAAAGTAACTAGGCATTATAAAAAAGAATGTTTCAATCATTGATATAGGTGATTGAGTAAGGGCTTGATTTGCTTAAAGTAACCTGTATACAGAGTGCATAAGAATCGTCACAGAAAGTTAATGAGCAGGTTATCTAAGTCCTAAAGATATGGAATGACTAGGACTGCTAAAATAGTAATTTTCCTAGAGTTACCCAACAAAGAATCTATTAATACACTCATTATAGTACGCAAAACTGCTGATTCCTGCACTATTTTATTTTGCCGCACTCATTTTACTTTGTCGCACTCCAGGTGTACCAACACCAAGATGAATTAGTATAATTTCATTGTGAATTATTTGAATCATTATTCAACTATCTCAATATTATTATATTCTTAATAGATTTTATCAATTTTGAAAGGTTTTTAACACCTACGACCCAATTTGCAGTTCTATGTTCAGGTACAATAAACATAACCTATAAAATGTAACTTAATGGGAGTTTGTGAAATTTAATTCTCAATGAACGGACGGTTAAGTATCTCTTACGCCGGTTAGCCTAATCGGCGTTATCGCCTGTGATATTGCTTTGTGCAGGTAAGTTTTCTCCATTAAGTTTAATCTCCATAGAATGATGTCATTCTATGGGGATTAAATTTAATTGGCTTTTGTGCAGCCGGCCCTTAAATTCTAATAATCATAAAACGTCTAACTACTTCACTTTCTAAGAAATCCATATTCTGGTTTGAAGTTTTAAGAATTTATGTTTTTTTATTCAAATTGTATATCCTTTCAAATTATTATTTCATTGTTATGAATGCAATAATTCTTCACTTCAACTTAAAATAAATTGATCATCTTACATCATGAAACACTGCATTAAATCCAATAGTGTAGACTGTTTTATCGAAATCAAATGAGAAATATTCTCTGAGTCTTCTACTACACTAATGTTTTTTTATCATAAAACTATCAATTCCCAAAAAATACAGTGCATTCATTAAGTCACGCATATCCAAATAAACGAGTCTGTAAATAGTAGTTTTTTTATATTAGTTTAGTGGCTACCGCAAGGTAGCACCACTGGTAATATAAACAAAATATGTAAAGCTCATTATTGTGAGTACAGGTTACAACAGGTCTGCAGTATTGTTTAGATTATGATAAGGTAAACATGTCGTTTTCCCAAGAGCAACGACTGTTCTTGAACAGTATTTAATGCCTCCAGATTTTTTCATGAGGGGTTATATTAAAGAAAAGGTCTATAAAGATAGGCCTCATACACTGAATGAACTGAAAATGAACATTACAACAGAGATTAACAATATTAGTGTAGGCATACTCCACAAAGTTTTAACAAACGTGCTAAAATGAATTAGTGTGTGTATTAATGAACAAGGCAGCCATTTTGAACATATGTCATAAAGACATAAAATGTTGGAAATAAGTTTATATATTATTATATAAGTATAAATGTTTATAAAAGTTATAACAATAATAAATGAATAATTCCAAATAAAATATGTTACTTCACAACCTTTTTTATTTGTGCGACTCAATGAACACTCTGTATTTTGATAAATTAATAATTTTACGAATAGCAAATCACTATAATATACTGTAATTTAAGTGAATTTTCTTTTTAGAAAAAAAGTTCCAAGTTCCAGGTCTAAACTCAAAGTATCTTATCAAAATTAATTGAAGAATATAAAAAATAATAATTAGTTTGATAATTAAACACGATTCTATGGATTACTAAATGAACTCATATACGCAGCTATATTGAACATTTTTGAGTGGACAATGAGTTCAAAACTATAAATTTTCAATTAAAAGCTTATACATGTTTCAAAAATCACAATTTAATTTGATAGGAGCTGAGATGATACGTGAATGTATTTATCATAAGGTTTGAATTGCAATATGCAGTAGTCATTTTTTTCAAATCATGGAAAAATGAAAGAGTTATTCATGTATTTCATGTTATCTATTATTTGAAACAATCATTGCCATAATTTTTTTAAACTGTAACACTTCAAACAAGCGGTTAATTTCTAAAACATGAATGGATTGTTTCTAAAAGCTCCCTTTCTAATCGGTCTCTTTATTTCAATTTATGATTTTGCATACTGGATTGCGGATCAACGTGCTATACACGTGCTAGGTCTATCCCATACCTTTCAAATATCAATCTCTGAAATGATCAAGCAGTGAAACCGCGCCTTGCAGGCATAGACCCAACCAGAACCATTGAATCATTGTTCATAATTCACGTATAAAAAGAATGTCTGAAACTTTTTAAGCCAGATATCAATTATATTTATCTGCATAACTTATTCCTTGTTGTAAGAGAACGATAAGATGTTTATCTACATAAATTGAACCTTATGATTATGTGAATGTTAATTAAGTAGAGTGAATCTAACGCTGCCAGTAAGTTGATATATATATATATATATATATATATATATATATAAGACCAACCAGGACAGTCAAGTCATTGATAAACTTTATGACAATTCAAAATAAAATAAAAATGAAATTTATCATTTATGTATTTTCAATTATACCCACTATAACTATATTCATTATAATTAAAATACAGTAGAGCCCCTCTCGTCCGCCCTCAAACAGTCTGACGATCTGAGTGACTTGACCACGCCAAACTTGACTACTTGACTTTTTATACAAACAGCTTTCTTGCATTTTATTGCAATACAATATTATTATATTACTAAAGACGATAATACAAGCAATTTAAAAAATTAAGATACTGCAAATCTCACTGCAGATGTATTGTGCAATAAATGAAAACTTTTTTCTCATGATCCGACCTTTCTTGCATTATGATCATACTACTAGTACCGAGGATGGCGGATAAGATGGTTTCTACTGTATTTTCTTTTGAAAGACTTGTTGAATGTAACAGTTTTTATGGTAGAAAAACACACTTGAGCACTTTGACTAGAGACAATGGTAGCCTAAACGCTGATGAGAAGATCCTCACAGTCTAGCTAGATGGCAGTTGTCTTCTTTGTTGTTGTCTTCTTCTTCATCCTCGTTGCCTTCTTCCAACTCGCTTCTTCCACAACGTCACTTATCACTTAACACTTAACTACTGACCTAACAAATAACTAGAGCTATTAAGAAACTCTGCCAATTCACTGCACTTACTTTGTAACTTTGAATATCCTTAGGAGGCGCAGAGCTCTTAGCACTGAAAGCCCGAAAGACCCTGATTTCAACTCGGACCATATTACTTCAAATATTGATCCACTGATGACTACACAGTCAAAACGATTAAATGCGGATTCAAAATAAATTCTAGGTCCCAACGCATACATTTTAAGAAACATTTCCATCATGAACAGACCGAGGAAAAAATATTCGGCCCAATCTGCGAAAAAAACAGAAGTATGTTAGTACAAGATGATACAAAGAATAATACTGATACATTATTCAAAACACTGCAATTCAAATGAAACTAAGATTTTATTCGATGAATTTAACAATTTAAACATTTCTCAATTTCAAATCACATACCCTCTTCAACATCATCACAAATACCTAAAAACACCTCCACCACGCCTACTTCCTCTACCACACCTACTTCTCCCACCTCATCCACTTCTCCCACTACCTCCCTACCACTACCATAAACCTTACATACTAGAAAGCCAGTCAGTCTGAAACCAAGCGCCGAGGAAGAACTACATAGTTCGAAACGCGTCCGCCGCGACTCAAAAAAGGTCAGTTCTGCTTAGCAAGTTTCTGCACATAAATAATTTCAACATAATAGTAAAACTAATCACAATAATTCTTACTTTAATTCTGTCCACAAGCAGGAGTAGGATGACATAATCCGTGAGACTAATCTTATGTAGGACAAGGTCTCAAATAGATGCAATTGTGTTTAATTTAGATTCGGGTTAATACATTTTTTTGAAATTCAGAGAAAAATCACTTTTACATCATGTTTCAGATATATTTATTTGGATTGCCAAATAACAAAAAGAGCACTATATTGAAAAGCACTCGTCAAGCATTAGTGTTGGAATTGAAGAAATGAGTTTACTATTTAGCTTTACAGGAAGCGCAACAGAATACAATATTAATCATTCACAACACAATCATTTCATAAAAAAAACGTTTTCCGTTTCAAGTCTAGATTGATAAAACGCCAACATGCCACAGGCATGAGAAATGATACATTTTATCCAATTATAAGCATGACATTTTAAAGTCACTCAAACTTTTTATTTAAATGCGAATACACAACAGACAATATATATTATGAAGTGTCCAAAAATTATACATACTTAACTACAATCCCACTCAAAGGAAGTGGGTTTAGATGACAGTTTGACTTAGCAAGAGCCCCTGGCACATGAGCGTCAATGCTCTTCCACTTTCTAGAGAGGAGAAAACGTGCATTCCAATATGATTCTCCTGATAAATGGTTGAATAGACTCATATCAAATCGTGCATTATCTAATTTTGTAGATTTCAGAAAAAATCCTTTTTAGATCTTGCTAAAAATATATTTATTTGAATTGCCAGATTACAGACAGAACATTATATTGGAGAATACTTGTCAACCATCAAAGTTTAACTGAAACTCTTATCAGCTATTTTTTCCTCGAGGGAATATCGAGTGCAATTAAAGCATTACGAATGATATCCAGTGATTCAAGTCACAGCTACTTACATAAAAATTTAGTCAGCCAATCGGGCTGGTTATAATGTTCAACTGCTACGCAGACAGTATTGAAGAAGACGAGGACTATTACGAACCAATAGAACCACTGCTTCTTCACTGTGTGCCGGATCCAAAACCTGAAATTAAAAAAAGTAGAATAATTATGGGTATAATAAATCTTATAGACATTTGCATAGGAATTTAATACAAATACATAATAATAGGCCTAGTCTAGAAACGAAATTAATGAACACTAGTAAGGGTAGAAGTATGAGAGATTTGGGACTTATTTCATGACAAAATATAGGCTACTACACGTACTTTCAAAACATTTTGCAGAAGCAATCGATGGGAATGAGCACTACATTTCTAAATATTAATCTTATAATTTCAAAACATTTTGTAGTAGCAATCTAAGGGAATGAGCACTACATGTTTAATTATTAATCTGTTAGGTTATTTAGCTGTCTGATAGGTCTTAAGCAGAAATAAATTTTCATGTTTTATAGTAGGGGTTTGAAGGATTTTTGTAGTGAAGTAATGCACTGATCATTACAACACAAACATACTAACTTTTTGTTGTAAATTCAACGACTTGCTGGCAGTTTTAGATTGTGAATATAATTATAGTAAATGTACTCGCACTTGGCCGAACGTTTTCGAGTTGTTGAAACTCATCTTTAAGACATCCTAGATAGCGATGTTGGTTTGTTTGTTAGAAGAATTGTGGTTTTTCTTCTAACCAACAAACCAACATCGCTATCAAGGATGATATGAGTTTCAACAACTCGAAAATGTTCGGCCAAGTGTTAGTACATTTATTATATATTCACAATTTAAAACTGACTGCAAGTAGTTAAATTAACAACAAAAAGTTGATATTAACAACGCAGATCGTTATGGAACAAGAAATCCAACAAATATACTAATTATTGTATTTTGGATAGAAAAATGAACAACTATTCATTAAAAATTACGCAGGATAAAAGTAGAGAATAAAGTTGAGTTAATAGAGACATATTGATATAATATATAGAGTTAATAGAGACATATTGATATAATATATAGAGTTAATAAATATGAGAATATAGTTGAGGCTGAGTTAATAGTTCTAAAATACTTCAATAGTTGATTGGCCACGCAAAATAATTTGAAAGATCTACCTTGTAAGCTCTGCATTGCAATTAACTATTTAAACTTTTAACTAAAGAAAATGAATGAAAGTATAATTTATCCTTACCTTAATTTATAAGGTAATAATTTATTCTTACCTTAACCTCTTCTCAGCTCTCCAAAACTGAACACATGCTCCTTTATTTTTCACTTTGGTTTTCAAGTAATCGGAGTGTCCAAATCCTGCAAAAAAGATAGGAATTAGAAGAGTTAAAAAATGACCGATAGCGCTGTTAATGATTGAGAAAAGTACGAATAACCCGGAAAATACAAATAACTGGAAAATGGGTCATTGAAATCGCTTTTCTATTTTCGATAGGTTGTAGAAGATAGCAGAATTCTACTTGTTTGGACATGCTAGCAATCCTAATAAGTGAACAGGAAGTAGATATTATTGTAGGCAGTAAGTGTATTATTGCACAAATGAAGTAGATTATTGTTTAATAACAAAAGAGGCTGGCTGACCAATCAGATATCAGGGTCCACTTCAGTTAGAAGCATCACTTTCTGAATGAAACTCCTTTTAAAGCCAACGGCCAAGATAAAAATAAAATAAAATTGAAACTGCTTTCTATAGTTATTATTCTCTTTTTAGTATGGGAGCACAATGATTATTATATATGATTATATAAGCAACTTATCATATTAAAAGTAATGATGCATTAATACTCATGCATTAAGATACTTTTTGCTGAAGAACTTGAATAGTCCATAATTTGCTTGCTGTTTCTTTAAGAATGAATAAAGCAATGCAATTCAATTTTTGTACCGTATTCATTAATATTAATAGTGGATTCCTAAGAAACATGATAATTATATTTACTTTGTTGGGAATAAATTATCAGGAAACAAGATTTATTGCTTATTAAAAACAGATTTTTCACTAAAAATTTACAAATGATTTTTAGTAAAGCTAAATGTACTTTTTGGTTATTGAAAAAATAAAACAACTTATGAAAATAAAAGTTACTATATTACTATTCCACAGCATGAATAGTTTTTAATATAATATTTCTCAATACAGATAGCAACAGAATGAATAAGATAGATGCAGAATGCAAGGTAAATGGAGATTAAGTAAATGAAGAGAAATAGATTGAGCAAGATAAAATAATAAGGAATGAGATAATAAAATGAAATACGATTATTCCTCATGTCAAGTGAACGTAACATTCGTTCTGATCAGTGCCAATATCTCAATAAAAACATTCATGTGGACACATGGTTATACTGAACAGTATAATATAATCACTTACATAAATGTATTGAACCAATGTGTTCCATTCTTCCATAAACATTATTAACAACTGTTTATGGAATTGCTAGAATATGAATAGCCCAAGAATATTTGAAGCTAGGAAACTGTTGATTTTTGAACAGTTTGAAGCTGACTTGAACTGTTCAGTATTATATAATCTTTCTATAATACAATTACTGGGGATGAGAAGTAACTGAGAAACTTTTTTCGACATTTTGTTGAAAGAAATAAATAAAGAGTCTGCTTTGTTATGTAGGCATTCAATTGATTATTTGGAAAAAAGTCTTACATAGAACGAAGACCTGTACACGTACATGAATAATGGAGTGAATAGATTATAAATAAATAGATTTGACAAAGGTTAACGCCGAAAGTTAAAAATGTTGAAAAATATTCGAACATTTAATATTTTCAATGTTATTTTAACACTTCATCTTTCCCCATGTAGTTAAATTCCTATATTGAATATCGTCATATATTTTGACTACCGTACCTGAATAACGTACTGGAGTAATAGAAACGTCAATAAATTACCTCACCTTTAAAGCCTTATTACATAGCCAGTCCAGTTACGGGCGCCCGCCACAATTAAGGCTAGATTACATCAGCCGAGCAATAATTGACCAAGCTCAACAATGTCAAAGTACACGAAGGCATTAGGCATACACATGTTTAGAGCCATCAGCTGTTTATTAACTGATTTTTTTTAATCATATTTATCCGTCTGGTGCATTTTAGCCAAAATTGTGACACGTCCGCGACTGGAGTGGTATAATAAGGCTCTTTGTATAATAACAATAATAAGATTTGACTAGAATGTGTCTATTGCGATTAAATTTGAATTTGCTTATTTCTTCGTATAAAACATGTACAATAAGCATACAGGGAAACAAAATATTAGTAACTAGGATATAAATATTTTTAGAAGCAACAAAGCCCAAATGTGAACACCTGTGTGGAAAACGTATTAATTTTTAATTTGAGACGACACTTATAGAGAGGAGCTCAGACGGCCTTGTAGATACAGAAAAACTAAGTATAGATTGTGAATGAACAATCTCCAAGTAGATGAAACCATTGTTAGACTGATAACTACATTCTAGAAAGCATTCTAGAACTTATACCAAACATTGCTAAACAGTTTATTCTCTTTTGAAGGCATATTCTTCTCATTTGTCTAGATTGTTGGATCTGGCTGAATGTGATGTTGAAACGTTTTTTAAATAGTTAGTCATGAATAACTTGGTGATAAAATGGTAAATACTGAGAAGAATAAGCAAGAGACTAGAATTTATAATGAGTTGAAAGCTTCCCATTGAAAACATAATAGCATAAGCAACAACAAGACTTACTAGAATTTATTCTAGACTAAGGAGCTATTAAAGCTAAGCATGACTTACTACGTAGCTTGGTTACAACAAAAAACAGTTAAGGAGACATGAAATAATAATGTGAAGAGCGAAAGTAAACTAAAACTAAGTAGATCCTAGGTAGGTATTCTAGTATTCTCCAATGAAATACCGTAATAATTACGGTAATTACAATTATTGAGAATACCGTACAATTATTTTTGAAATACGTTTACAACCAAGTTTGCTACTATCATTAAACAATGATGGCTCTTTTATGAATTGTAGTAATAAGAGATGATAATTTAGAATATACCTGAGTAGTCAATTGATTAGAAAATTCATTTCAGTCCTCTTAAATGAGTTTAAAAGTTTCGAACTTTTTAATGAGTTTTAAACTTTAAGTTTACTTGTTTATTGAACAAAAGTTTCACTAGTTTGCAATGTTTATATTATGATAAAAAAATTACCAACTACAACACAAAAAAGGGTCAGGACTCACCATATGTTAGCTATAAAACTGATTGATGATTAATTGCTTTTTTAAAAAAGGACCAATAAAATTTGCTTCCATGCTAGAATTCTATAACTTTACAAATTTGCATGGAATATATGAAAGTTGCATTTACACTGGAAATTCAATGTTGTGCAAAGTTATTACATACAGCGCACTTATTATTTACTGTCAAGTACTGGATTGAATTTGTTACAAATTTATAGTTGTTGATTATAAGTTGATCTTTGAACAAAATACAAGAAAAAAATGTTAAAAATATAATCTTTGTAAAACAGTGCTTGCAAAGCCAAACCAATAAATTGTGAACTACTTAAATATCACCAGGAAAGTTGCGAATTTTTTTGTGTGATAATAAATGATGCAGCTTTTTATATGAATAAGTGATTGGCTTTCTATGAGTGAAAAAATTGAAATTAAATTTCAAGTGAGAATAATAAAAATGGGAGTACAGAGTTGATAATTATTGTGAGAATAAGCATGACAAATGTTGCTGAAGAATAGAAAATTGCAGCATAGCATTTAATAGCGAGAGAACTTGGAAATTCATTAAGAAGCTTGAAACGTATGAAATTTACTTACATCAACAGGATAAATGCAGCATAATAGAAATATGCACATCATCATTTATGTCAACAAAAAACAGATAATGTAACATAGGTATCCAACTTTGGAAAGTGAATATAATTTGAGAATGAATAGATGGATATACTTTTTTCAACTATATAATTTAGGAAACGTGTTGTGAATCTGTTTCGGAGATGATTATGAGTCACTAAGAAAAATAATAAATATATGGATTTCTCTGTAAATTATGATTTAGATTGATGATAATGTCAGTATTTATTTATGTATAGGCTATACACACATCCGTCTATAGTTTCTAATAACATAAACTATAGAAGATAAATATTGTTTTGAATCAAACTGAATAATAATTACTAATACATAATTCTGTACACAGTCTACAACATTGAGAACTCCTATGAATAATCACAATGAACGATACAATTGCATGTAGAGTAATACTTCTAATTTTCAAGTTCATGCAGAAACTATACATTCAAAAATATAGAGGAAGACACCTACAATAATTATAATAGACATTGATAAATAAGGAGTTCTGAGTATTCAACATGAGAGACATAAAATGGCATTTCTAGTCAAACGATTTAAATATTTTATCCCAAACTAAACATTTTATTTCAAATTTTAGTAAATATGAAGCAATAGTTTACAAGTTTTTAGCAAGCTCTATCTGAAGGAAAAAAGGGTGGATTTTATAAAGTGTGCATAGATTCACTAGCACATAGAATAAATAATAAATGAGAAAGTATGGAAATGAGTGAGATGGAATTGAAGAAAAGAAGAGGAATGATACATTATTTTATCAAAATATTACACTTAGTAAAAATGTTTGTACATATTTATAAGAGTTGGAGAGAAGTGAGGATCAGAATTAAGGTAAGAAATGTTAATTTATTGATTTACAAGGAGCATTCCAGTTATAATTTCTAGATTTACCAAGAGAACTACTTATATGTGAAGCATTATAGCCCAGTTGAATACAGCAAGAATAAAGCTAGTTACAGCTATTATTCCTCATCTCATCACCAACAAAAATTAGGATACTCCAGATAAAAAAAAATGCTGATCTTGCCGAAATACTGGTTTATAACCAGATTATTTATAAAATTGCTGATTCCAGAAATGATTTTTCGAAAATATTGTATGGATTCTTCATGTGCGTTTTAAAATATTCAAAAGGTTCAGAACGATGTGTCTAAAACGTTTTATCCTTGAAAATAATAATCTATAAACTTCATTTCTATGATTGCAGTTGAAAATAGAATATTGTTGTTGGTGAATGGAATAATGTAAATAAATAATGATAAAAGCAATCAAAAACGTACTGCTGAATGAAAATATTCAGCTGAGGGAAATGCGATTAATAAATTCCGAAGGAATGGCATTTGATACTTGAATCGCACTACAATGGGAAAATGAAACCGCTATACAAAAGCGGAAACTAATTGAAACTCTGAGAAAAAATAGAGTAATTTTGTATAATTTCATTGAGCAATTATACTAACAATGACTCACGTAATATTATAGTGTCAAAAGCTTGAATTAATTAGAGATTAGACGATTTTTGCTCAGAAGAGCCAAGAGTATTTCAAGAAAAACTAGAAATTTATCTTAAATGTTTATAATTAGATACTGTATTATAAAGTGTGATAAGCCAAAAGCTAGAGCATCTAAGATGATGGTACAGTTAATTAAAAAGTTGTGTTATTTACAGAAATAGCCACACTGCTAGGTGAGATTTTCAAACAAAAATTTTATAATTATTGCACAATATAAAAACATTAGCTAGAGCTGGAAGCATATACCATCAAATATTTGTTTTATTAAGCGAGATTAGAAGCCACTGTTTTGTTAGAACAATTACTTATGTTGTAATTAGAAAGCGTAAACTTCACAATAAATTATTACGAAGTTAATAACGTTAGAGTGAAGTACCAATAAGAAGTTGAAAATATTTGATACTGGGGAGCGTATTTGAATTTTCGATAATATTGATTACATAATTTCCTATTACTGTTTGTTCAAAATTTTGAAGCAAAAGAGAAATCAATTTATTTGAATGGAAGTTGCAGAATTTTGATCATTATTTCTTGGGAAAGAACTTTAGCGAAATGAGTCGTGAATGAATCAAACTACAAGTGACATCAGAATGATGGCCGTAAAAATCGAAAATAGAAAATAAATGATACGGTAATGAAAGAACATTCAACATTAGTTGATGAACAGATTTATAAGAAATTTGTGAATAATTTTCAGAGCTAAACTAAAATGGGCAATATTTTTGAATTGTTAATGATTTTTTGTCTGTTTAACAGTCTGGCTTCAAAATTAGCACAAGGAAAGAACTTTACAGGCTGAATTAAACAAATGAGTTGCTTGATTTCACTAGAGAAATTGTGAAATTTCTCAAGTGAAATTTTGATTTTGAAATTTTTCTGGTGAAATTTTGATTTTGATCAAAATTTCTTTTAGTAGAGAAATTGTGGACGAATAAGGAAGAATCAATAATGAAAAACTGTTGTGAAAGTGGATGCAACATGAAATTCTAGAGAACCTTCAAAGAAGATTTTGTAAAAATTCAACTCAATCAACCAATAAATCGAATACTACCATAACTCATGAGCTCAATAATATAAAATGTTCGAGATTTGCAACAGTGAATGATTGAATTAATAAGTATATTGTTCTCTCAATTTGAGCCTTGACGACGCTGCAAAATACTCTGCAATATTGTAGATTTAATAACAATAATATGATAGAATGTTCAATAGAATATTTGAAAATATTGATGTAATGAGTTGAAAACATGAAGCAGACTCTACAACACTTTGAACAGCAATCCGGGTCAAATTTACATGATTTGATATTACATAATATTTATTGAAGAAAAATAATCAATGCCATGCTTTATCATTTTACACATGACAATAATTATTATGAAATTGGGTTCAAAGTTACTATGTATATATATATTACAAAACCCATTTCTTCACAAGATTATGTATCAAATGTTATTCGTCTTCTAGCTACAGCTAAATTTACGAGTTCAGGAAAAAATCTACATCATTATCACCAAAGCTGTTCATCAAAATCATACCTTTTTTGTCTTTCTTTACAGGCACTGAAACAGAAGGTGTAGAAATACAAAGAGATGTTTGATATAAAAGAGATTATGATGAGAGATGACTGTGCGTGGACCTGTAGTGGAAAGGTTGAAGAACAATAATAACAGAAAAAACTAGTTTCTAAGAATATTGAAGTGTGGAAAATATTTTTCATGAATCTACTAATTTAACCAGAAAACCAAAGTGCACACTAAACACATAAATGAAGGATAAATAATTGAACAAATAATGTTCAAAATACTAAATGGCAAGACTTAATTTTGAAATCAAGTCATGTCATTGCTGAATATCTACCTAAATTTTCAAAGTGTGTCGAAAACTGTAAGAACTAGTCATTATGTCACACAAAAAATTTAAATATCTGCTCTAGAACGGAAAAAACTTGAAAAACTATACATATCAACAATCTGAAAACACAATCAATTTATGTTTGTGAGTTTCTAATAACTGTGAAACTATACATGATTTGGGATAATGTTCAAAATTTTGTTTATCAACAGTATTGAATCTGGAAAAGTTCTATTTACATAAGAATTCTATGAAGCTATTTAAAAAAATGTTTTTCAAGTTTGAAGAAATATATAAGTTAAAGAATGTAAAAAATTATGATAGATAATTGAATGAGACTGAAAAATATAATGTATTTTACAAATGTATAGCTACACATATTTATAATGTTGAACACTAGTAGGATTCTTCTAAATTCCAGATTGTATGAATATCAGTATTGTATGTAATGATATCAGTACTTGAGATTTGGATGTGCGATGTAGTTGTGTCAAAGTAGATAGTATAATAAATACTTTACTTTCTACACTTTAGGGTCAATATAGCTAAATTGATGGAAAAATCACAAATACTGTAACTTTTTACTAACTTGACAACTATTGAACCTGATAAATCAAGAATAATAATTATTATCAATTTATAAACCTTCATTACTTTTCACTATACTTATTTGCTCAAAAGCAATTACAAAGTTGAAACATGAGAATGATATTTATTGCATGAAGCTTAGCATTAAGTTAATTTTTAATAATTTTATACTGAATAATTTCAACTTAAAATGAAAACTTTAAAAAAGTTTGCATGGAAGCTTGAGAAATGTATAAACCTCACTGGAATTCTGTTTTGTACATGAATATCATCATATGTGCATAAGTACATCCTTTACTTTTTGTTACAACATTATTATTTACACTAAAATGGATAGAATTCAACATATACGATTTGAAATAAAGAACTTTTTCAGAAACCATTGATAGACTATGAACGACTTTAGGAGATTTGACAGAAAAAACAGTGCATGTTGACAAATGAATTTGAAAATACAAACAAACTGTCTGGAACTATACTATTATTTTTTCTATTTTCTGATAGCTAAGTCGAAATGCACCTGGACCTGACTGATAACGTTGAGAATAGGTTTTTACTTACCGTCTTCTCCCATTTCTTCGCCCTCTTCTTCTTCAGTATCAGTGCTTTTACTTTTCCCCAAATTTTTTAACTTCTTCTTTTTAGCTGCCGCTCTTCGCCTTGCTAATAACCAAAATACAAGGAAGATTAATCAAGGATTAGTAATTGCTTTCAATGCTATTTTAACCTTATCATTTATTGTATTAATGCAATTATTTTGCATTAAAAATATTATATGAATCAGAAAAGTTGATTATAATTAGCATTACACAATTTAATGGACAAAATTAAATTTACTCCACAAAATGAATTTGAAAACTCAACTAGCCTATATATTTCTCATAATGGGAGATTTTCCTTCAAAAAAGTATAAAAGCACAAGTAGAAAATGGAATGACATTACTAAGCAGCAATGTCAAAAATAGAAAGAATGCTTTGTAGCAAATGCAAATTCATATTTAATGTATTATTAAATATACAAAATATTAAATATTAATATTAAATTAATATTAATATTTAAATATTATTAAATATTAATGTATAATACCATATTTCAAAGACCAGAATGTAATGTTCCATGACATTATAAAAAAGAAGCACAAGTAAAATATGAAATGACATTGCTTTATAGCAATTCCAGAAAGAATGCAATGCAGCATTGAACAGACAAAAAGTTGATACCATATTTCATGTAATGATTTTTTATGTCATATCATATACTGTTCAGGTAGTGATTTTTTCTCTCTCCAGCCTACTTGTGACAGTAAGTTATAGCGGGCATAGAAAATGTGTTGGTAACAGTCACAGAATTAGGGTTTTAGTTGAACTTCTCAAATAATTTAAATAGCTAACTCTACTTTGAAACCGTGTAACCACAAGGAAAACAAGCATTTAAATGGATGGCTGTTACATTTTACCTTCTATTATATGCAGCTTCTCTTCTTCCGTTGTTCTCTCTTCTGCTAATATCACTTCCTCTGCAAAAAATGACGAAATGATGTAAAAATTAAATAGATATCACAATTAATTTCTACTGATAAGAAATAATTGTCATGTCTTTTCAAAAAGTGATTGAAAAATATTGTAAAGGGCATTCTCTCATCTATTGGAAATGCATCATTTTATTGTGACAATATTATTAATCCTATACATTTTTGACATCTAACCAGTATCAATCATTACTGGGTTGTTTGTTAATTAATTTATTATTAATGCTGAAAATGTTTGAAACCATGTTATAAAAATGATTTATTATTAATATTGTCAAGATACAAAATAATGTATATTTCGTTTTAAATAGATTTATTTTTATCTACTCTCTGAGAAATTATCAAACACACAGATCAGATATAATTAAAGGGAGAACAATGAGGAAACTACTGAGATTTGAAGATGCTTTTCAGCTCGATTAAAAATAATAACTTTTCCAGAGTAGATTTGGAAAGTGCGCAATTTTTTACCTTGGAAAATGTATGAGATTTTATTTGACATATTTATTAATTTCACATGATAGGTCCAAAGATTGGCAGCCACCATTGGCAAATCATTAATTAAATTAAGAATAATACTGTTTTTGAATTATTACATAACAATAATTAATCAAGAATTATAGAGAGTGGATTTATTCTAGGTGATAAGCGATAATGACTTATTATTAGTAAATACAATCAATAGTTGAATATCATATCGTAAAAAAGAATGATAAAAAACTTTTTCTCTTTGGAAAATCCACTATATGTAATTACACCAAACATAATTGTGTTTTACCTGCTTTACAAATCCATTCAACATAACCATTCAGCTCTCTCTCCAGCTGTTGCTGTCTGCGTAGCTTTAGAAAAGTCTGTCTATTCTCCACTTTTTCTCTCTCCTTTGCAAATTCACTACATCAAGAAAAAACTACTTTTCAAAAGAACAACAAACTAGATCACACAAATTGATTTACTTTTCTCAACAAAATATGCACAATATCAATAAACAAAACTAGCATTAGTCTACAATGAAAACGCTTATTGGAAATGACCTTCTCAACTTTTGAAACAAATCAAACTAAACTACTGAAAGGCTAGCAATATACATGATATTTATATTACAATTACCAGTTCGAGATTACATTGCAAAGAGATTGCTTGAACTGTCTGTAATATGATGGGTATAAAAAGGGTATTAACAAGAATGTTTTACAGGTAAGCTTGGTAAGAGGAAAAAATGCAAAATTATGTCCAAGATCTTGAACCTTGAGACCCATAATTAAAAAACCTGTGATTGACGAATCCGAAATATTTATCATATTAGTAATGATCCCACTACAGTAATTAAATCCTGGACAAATCAATAACATTTGAGCTGACTGAAAAAACAAGAGCTAAAGAGAACAATTATTTTGAATAATTATTTTCAAGTTATTTTTAACTATAAATTGAATACCAAAGCTTTTGTTAGCTGCAAGGAGTAGTACAATCTAACTCAACTAAATGAAAATACTACAAACGGTTTTAGAAGGTAATGGGTAGGAATAATATCATTCTATCATTGAAAATACAAGGTTTTACAAGTAGTCTGTGTTAGTCACAGACAGTATGAATTTCTCGGAATACCTGCTTGGGATATCCAAGTTAAGTAAGAGTTAAAAGTCTTATTGAAGTGCTTTTTTGTCCTCCGCTTATGAAACGCAGCTCTACGCTCAACGCGAGCTCTTTCATTAGAAAATTCACTGGAAATAATTATAAAACAAACAAGCAATAAAAATTGAGAAAAATTAAAAAAAAGGTGGAAAATCAAAACAAAAAAACTTTAATTAAAAATGATAGATGTATGATAATACAACGTATATTAATTTGAGAATAAAACACACAATAACAATAAAAAAACAGTTGAAGAATTTGGAAAATAATTGTTTGAATTGACATTTTAAGAGATGGATTATTTGAATTTGCATTATCACACAGAAATATCAAGATTAGTTTAGAAGTTTATTTATTCATTTTAATTATTATATTTCTTACTAAAACTCCTTGCAAATTGTAATCAGTCATTGCAAACAGTCATCCCAACATAAGTTTTGTAACTTGTTCGTTGAGAATGAACTAAACCATAAATAAACTATGGCCTAAACTGAACGAGTGGCCAGAAGCACAATACCATCTACTTCTGGTGTTGATCGGGGAGGGGGATTTTTTGAGAATAAAATGTTTCATTATGTAGATATTTCAGATTCTAAACTTAAGAATTCGTCCATTAATGTAGTTTGACATTAAAAAAATGTTTAAATAGAGCAATTCCTTTTTACACAGTGCAAAACATTAATTACAACATAAACGAAAGGAATGGATATATTGTCCATGGTAGGACAATTATTTCAGTGGGCTGAAAAATTGTAGCGTTGAAAAAATAGTGTGAAAATAAGAAAGTATACTAAATAAGGGAAAATTATACAAGGAAAACTGTGTAATATGAATAAAATTATTCCTATAGAAATAATAATCAACGAGTTATGATAGTGATATACTCACCCACTAAGAACACCAAGAACTAAGTTGAGCATGAAGAACGAACCCAGAACAATTAGTGGAATAAAATAAAGCCAATTAAACGTACTACCTATCGCATCATTCATCTGAAAAATGGAGAGAAACAATTAATTAATAAATTACTTTGAATGAATAAGATACAATAAAATCAAGAATAATTAAATTATGTTATCCTTTGAAAAACAGTGTTTACAACAACAAATTTAAAAGTTACCAAATTACAAACCAAATATGGAACAATAAACAGGGTACCGTACTTCAAATATCTAGGAGAAGTTATCTCGGAAAAATATTCACAACAAGAAAGAATACAGAAATTTCGTAAAGGCCTAGGGATGGTGCAATATATCTATAATAAAAAATGTTTATCTCTTCATACAAATGTTACACATTACAATACAGTGATTAAACCAGCAATTTTATTTGCCAGCAAGACCCTGTCCCTGAACAAGAAAATGGATATGGAAAATCTAAAGAAGGAAGAAAGAGAAATAGTTAGGAAAATCCTTGGACCAAGGCGTACCGAAAACGGATGTAGATTACAGAGAACGTCTAAAGTTGAAGAATATTATAATATAGACAGATTTGTGGAAAAGACGCCTTAAATTTTATGGTCACATCATGAGGCTTCCAGACAATAGACTAACAAGAAGAATTGTAAACTAGGTAGCATCAATTGTCAATGGAGAATGGATACGAAATGTTAAAAAAGACCTAGTTCTGGCCAAAATAACCAACACAGAAAATTACAATAGAAAAGACTTCAGAGTAAAACTTTATAAATGGGAAGTTATACCAGATACAAAACCTCCAAGAGTTGGAACAAAATGGAGTGAAGAGAGAAAAGCTGTATTCGCACAAAAAATGAAAAGCTGGTGGGCAAACAAGAAGAACAAGTCCAAAAAATGAACCATCTTTACTCATCGTCTTCCACGTTGACAGTTTTACGTATAATAATAATAATAATAATAAATTATGTATCAAGTACTAACTCATTTTTAAATTATTTACAAGCAATTTGAAATGCCACTTTATACTCAATATTCGAAATAGAATAAGATACCGTATTAATAAAGATAATAATTGAAATTTAAACAATGATGCATATAATGAAATAGCAAAAAATAGTTATTTTCCTACAGTGACCCGAAAAAGCGCCTATATTTGCTCTAACTGTAGCACGCAAAATAGCCTATTCCTGCACCAATGTGGGAAAGTAAATTCCAGTGAGCGAAAGCACTTTTCTGCACTCCAGATTGGCAACCTAACAACACAAAATAGTGAGCATGTAATACGCAGGTTCCCTATTCTGCATTCAAAAATAGGTTGACTAGTCGCTTCAGCAACGAAAAAGCAAGCTCACAGTCAACTGTAGTTGTCGAAATTGTTTTGATTCAAAGATAGGTTATGTGAGTCCTGTTTTGTTCTGTTTAAATTACTTTATACATTACTGTGGGAAAGATTTAATGTGTAATTCAAGCGCAAAGTATTGTTTCTGCACTCGAGAAACTTTTTTCACTCGCCTTCGGCTCGTGAAAAAAACTGTTTTTCTCGGTGCAGAAATGTCCCACTCTTTGCTCTAGCTGCACAAATAGCTCTTATGTATTAAGAGCATAAAGCGCAGCTTTATTGCTCGAGCCAAAACAGTTACTGCACGACGCATAGCAAAAATTTTAAGTTATTTTGCAAGAGCAATAAAGAAGCTTTACACGCGAATTACATACAACATTTTTCCTACAACTGTAGTTCTGGATTCCAGCACAATAAAAGATTGTATTTTGTAATTTGTAACATCACAGATTTTAGCATGCGCGCAATCACTGTGATGTCTCCTTATTGGTGCATCACAAGATCAGTGATCCAGTGTAAAAGGACCCATTAAAAAATTTAGTTGTATAATCAGCTGGCAAGCGTGAAAATCAAAACAGAAGCGTAAAGTACAACAGCTGGCGAGCGTAAAACGTTTTACCGCTCGCTGAGCAGTAAAGAGGTATCTGACTATCAGTTTTTAGTACGTAAAGAACTACTTTACAATCAGTTGTAGGTAAAATCAAATTTTAGGATGTATATTGGATATTTCGTACTTTAAGAGTCACGTCTTCAATTATTAATAAGGAGCCAACTTTTTCTAACCAAGAGACTGCCTTTGAACTGAAGTTGTTGAAAGAAATTCAAATCCAAAACAATAAAAAAATGTCCACTACTGAGGTTACGTAGAGCTTTGTCATAGCGTCTCTCTATTTTGTTCGCTCGTGATTCTTGATCAATCTTAACCACTCTATACTTCCGCTTACTCAACAGATTTGACATGCAGATATGCTGAACTTATCATAGTGTAAGTTTTGCTAAAATTATTTCGAACCATGTAGATAATTTTCCTTATAACATGAATGTTTGATTGTAATATGGTTACAGCACGGATCAGTAGGTGATCACCAACTCATAACTGATAATAAGCAAGAAGAATATCAAAAAGAAACTTGCCCTCTTGGCAGTGCTTCCAATACATACAGCTGCAAAACGCCAAACAGCGTCTTACATCTTTTCATAATAATAATTGATATTACTTTATTATACTTCATTGAGAAAATATTACGATATTACCAATAACTAGTAATGACTATCTTTTTCTATCAATTGAATATTTTCGAAGAAATAGGTATAAGATATATGAAATTCTTACTATATTTTCAAAAATAGTTTTAAGTTTAAATTAACTCAACAGCTCACAAACAGACCAGCAGGTCCATGTGAATATAACATAATTTTATAATTAAGTCCAATAATTTTGTTTGTATTTGCACGTTACATTGTATTTCTTGAATTATCTAATCTACATTGCATTTATCATTCTTGAAATAAAATTATTTTTTTCGGATGATGCCCATCTGAGTCATGAGACTTGAGGCGCATTATGACATAAAATATGCAGGGCTGATCAAGATTCTAACTTGAGACCGCAGAAATAGCAGCCAGTCAGAGTCTTATCTAATCAGAGACAATCACTCGAACCCACAGCGCCACCGTGGCTGCGAAATGAAATGAAATAAAAAGAAAGTTTTTAATGAGAGTGGTACTATAATGGACATAACTTTTTTATAGGAACATTGAGTGTGGTAAAGTAGCGTACTCACCCAATACAAAACAGCAGTCCATCCTTCCATAGTGATACATTGAAAAACAGTCAACATAGCATAACCTATATTATCAAATGAAGTAATTCCGTTGTTTGGACCAATCCACGAATCTCTGCATACCGAGACAGTGTCATTACAAATGTAACTACCTGCAACACAAACATATAATAATTTAGTGTGTAGATAATTATTGAAAATTAAAAAAAAAAAACATGTGGAAGGAACATTTATTTTACTACCTTATTTGATACCGTTGTACAACTTATAATACTCGTATTACATAGGTTTACTGTTTTTACTATTACGAGTTTAGTCTTGTTATCGTTAAAGAAAGTTATGGATGGAATTAGTTAACCTCTTCTGCAACATAATTTAATAAATAATATGATAATCTATCTGAAGACACAACTTCACATCAGATTAAAATAATAAACAATATAATTTCCAGAAACTTATGCATGGGTTAAGTATTGGGTTAGTCATTAAAAATGAATTATTGAAAAATTCAAAAGCTACCGCACCGACCAGAGTCAATTTTTCACCTTACGACCTCCACCTCAAAAAATCAGAAGTACTGTAATATTGTAGTCTTACCGTTCTCTTTGCATTTCCCTGTAGACTCCTATTCACAATGTGAATATACCCGTAACAGTAAAGGCTGTTCTTCTACTTCCTATAACTCGATTAGTGATGAGCCTGACACTGCCTGCTTTCAAAATATATGAGGAACAATGTAAAAAAATTAAAAATTGGAAAAAGAGAATGAAAATGTATGCTCCAAATGAAAGAACAAGACATAAAATCGCTATCAGTTTATTCTAATTTTACGAAGAAACCCCATTATGAATGAGATTGGGTCAACAAAATTTGGAACACAACTGAATACTTCACGTAATTGAAAATTAAAAAAATCTGTATAAGGCGGAGTTACGACTATAAAGCCTTTTCTACTACTAATAATAATTGATGAAAAGTAATATCTTCCGTGGGCGGGGGGTGATAAAAGATACAGTTAAACATAGCAATGTGATTATATTTAATGTGGGGAACAAATTTTCAACAGTTTTTTACAGATGCCCGCATGAGTTTGATATTTGTGCGTGGGTGATGGGGTGAATGATGATACCAAATGCCAGGCTGAAACGGGAATCGAAACCACGACCACTGGAGTAGCAGTCAATCAGAGTAAGCGTTCTAATCAACTACACCACTGCAGCTAGCCAAAAATCCTGGCTGAAGAGACCATCGCCTGATTGCTAATGTGATTTATTACGCTATTACAATTAGATAAGAAAGAGTATTGCAAAAGCAAGTATTCTATTTTATGAATAAACAGAATTAAAATTTTTATTATTTGTCACTGAAGTCGATACTGCATGTAATAACTATGCTTAAGCATGTTTAAGCCCCCAAAGGACCTAAGGTCTTTATCAAAATGTTGATATTTCCGTCCGCGTTGTCGGACACCGTAGCTTATCCAAACTCAACTGGATTGATGTTTGCTTGTTCCAGCATCATTATTTAATGTAGAGAACTATATTATGTTTCAAATAGTAAAGTTTAAATATTAAGTTGGAATAATTATTTAGTTAATTTTTGAATTATTAGTTGAAATGGTTATACATAACTAAAGTTTGTTTTTATTGTGTCAACTTTTTGAAATCTGGAATGTTTAATGAATTTTTCTAACACACTTCTGTGCAAAAACTCACCTGCCGGTTGATTTGTCTTATTATCCGAGTAACAAGGCGTTGCTGCTTCCCCCTCAAACATGATTTTATTCAGATCTTCTAAGCTGTAACACGTCTGATGTAACGCCCCTGAGTAGAATTCCAGCCCAATTATAGCAAATATCACAATAGCAAATAACACTAACAATCCAATCTGCAACAATGGGGCCATAGCTTTGATGATGGATTTGAGCACAACTTGCAGACCTGAAAAGGAATAAGTAAACAATCAGAAGCAGAATGGAAAATATGTAGATATTGACAAAAAAATATCAAAATGAAAAACTTATAGAATTTTGAAGAGAGGAATGCTACTTCAAATATTATTACAATACATTTACGCTGCTTGCATTTACGATTCAAAGTTGTGTCTGTTTACCAGTGCTAGCGACTACTAGGTGACTGTGAAGTCCACTATGAATAAATTTATTCAAATAACAAAATTTGTGAAAATGCACACAAAGTTAAAGTTATTCCTCTCTTCGCCAGTTCAAGGCGTTTAAAATAAATAGGCTGGCTTAATAAATTACTTATTCCAGAAGGGGAAAGTAAGATAGAAGTGATTAATGACTGAATAAGAAAATATACTTTCTAAATACTAAATATTGAGTCTATTTCTAACATTAACCAGTACTGCTGTTACCAAAAATGAGGAAACAAATCTTCTTGAAAAAAGAGAATAAAGATAAAAACATTTTGACAGTTTTATTTTTTATTTTATAACATAACTAAAGATTCCACCTAAATTCAGTGTCCAGCACCTCGTATAGTCTTCGAGGACTAACAAGACTAGTAATTTCTAGTATCAACTAAATATCGACCTATAGCATTGTCTCTCCTCATAAGAGAATGAAAACTGTAATAAATAACAATAATTGTTGCTTGTATCGATTGAACGACCCAATGTCATAATAGACATGCAAAATGGAGAAAAGTGTAATTTTGAAAATGTTGAAATATCTATTCTAATCAGTCAAGCATGTTGAAATGGATGAATCATGCAGAAACATTTGACAAAGACAATGTAAAATTGAGCGAATAATTTCTGTAGTGGTAGACACATATTATTTTCTTGATACCTCATACGTTGATTCTCAAATGTTTTCAGTATTTTGTTGATAACTTTCAACTTTGTACATTTTGAAAATGAATGTTACAATCATTAAATTATATTGAGGGGGATGTAACTTGAAGGAACGTAAATTGTTCTCTTAATATTTAGTTCATAGCCTTAATACTGTAATAATATTGTTTTGAGCATTGAATTATGCTTAGAGAATGTGATAGAAATCACTTGAACCATTCAAATACATGTAGAAAATTGGTTGGCAAGTTTGAAAGTTTGAGGCCTGAAATAATATTGTTTTGAGCAATTAAGTATGCAGTAGATATTCCAAAGAGTATGCTATTGATACTGTGGAATTGGTAAATGCTGCTTCTACATGTCATTCGCCATTAGAGAAGATATTAAATTAGGTTACAAATTTTACAATACAATTATTTATGGTTGTTAGTATTTTCCCGCATCAATCCGCAAAAAATCGTCTACGGCCTTTTCATATTGATCGCTTACATTATGACACAAACTTACTTGGAATGCCAGAAACCAGTTTGAGGGGCCTTAGAACCCGAATAGCTCTCAAAGTGCGGAGATCCATATTCTCTTCCTCGTTTGCCTGAGAGCTTGAGCTCAATGTTGACAGTACAGTCATTATCCTGTGAAACAAGACTCTTTCACTACTCACTCGCTATCTCTACAAACTACAAATGAATACTACCAACTATAACAAATGCCAGCTCAAAGGAGAATAAAACATTAAATATTTGGAAAGTTCTAGAAATTTTCAAAGTTGATAAAATCAATTCGAAGAATAGGGTTCACAGAGAAGGGAGTGCTTCTGAACAAAAACACAGACTAGCATTTAAAAGGATTTTAAGATTTTCATTACAAATCTTACTTTGTTATAAACAAAAAGGACAATGCTATAAACAAATATAAATTTAAAAAATTACTAGTAAATAACGCATGTATTGAAAGAGAGAAAAATTATAAACTGGTTATGATAACACTAAGAAGTCTTCAAAGTTTATATCTACATTGTGATTGCTCTTATATTCACTTATATATTATATATTCACTTATCTAAAGGTGTTTTGATAGAGAGCTCGGTCTTAAAATTTTCGGGTATGGCTATCAGAAGCGACAGATTACAAGTTCGTGAAATCAGAAATGAGCATTTTTTAAACGATGACAATATAAAAGAATCTTTCAAAAATAATTGGCAATCTGATGGTAAAATTCACTACTCATCAACAAGGGAGTCTGGGAGATGTGAACAACCTACAATATGAAAGTAGCCTGCATTTTTAGAATATTTATTTGGAAATATTTTTTGGAGTGTATCGGTTATTCTCATGCATTATTGCTTCTCATTGAAATTTCAGTTCACTACCTGGAAAAAACTTATAAACTTACGTTCACATGAGAAAAAAATAAACCATCTCTTATTAAAAAAAAGAGAATGACCTCTTAGGGATATTGTTCAGAGTAAAGTAATTAGTATGAAGATTGACAAACAGGCTAAAACCTATTGCATTAAGTAATCTATTTCCTGCCAAATTTTGATAAAATATAAAAAAAACATTAACCTTTAAAGGGATAAAGGTAATAATAAATTTAATCGTAAGTAGATAGAAAATTTTAAACTTAAGCTTGGCTTACCGGAGTGTATTGTCTCAAACGTTCAAAGAGGGCCTCCTAATAACCTGATCACTGATACTCGAAAATGTCCATATTTACTAAACATCACTGAATGTGATATCACATACCATCATACAGGAAAACATAGTAAGGAAAAAAGGAGAAGTTAAATCTCAAGTAAAAAATGTATTTAAAAATAAATAATATGAAGTTAACTTTATCTGACATAATCTGCCTCAATATTCGCAAATATTAAATGTTGTCCTGTGAGCTGACATGTACTAAGTACACAAACAATCCAACAAACAAGCAGAGTAAATTAACTAAATCTAACTGATATTTCCTACATGTGAGGCAAGCAATACCTTCAAATGTTGATTATTATAAATACGTTTAGGTGATATTTATCGACTTCAACTTTAGTTGTTAAATTTCTGTTTACTCAGATTACATAAGTAATCAGAAGCTTATTTACAGTGAATGTGTCAGTAGAACTACTTTTGATTTATTAAGGATACGTGAATATTATCATGGAGGGAACAAATTTACAGGCTTACAGGAACCACTTCTGTTGAATAAGTTATGTATTATTTAAAATCAAGGGTCTGTAACTTATAAATCCAAGGACTGTACTGCCAAACTTATACGATAGATTATGAGATATTACATTTGCTGTTACATAATAATATGCAGGTATTTGAAGAAAGGTAATGAATATTTGGTTGTTGGATTCTTATTAGATTTAAATCGCTATTTGCTTTTAACCGCTCCTCACCAGAAAAAGTTCAACTACAGAAAAGTAAAAATAGACATAACATTTTGAAATTATAAACAATCAATAGAAGATTTTACTTAATAGAATTCATTACTTGATGTAAAATGATAATGTTAAAAATCCTGCATAATATTCATGACAAAATCAGTGTCATAAATCTTTATTACTATATTTTTTCGAAAGATATGATGAAGAAAAGGGTCCTATCATGAAATATTGTTAATTATTGAAAATATAAGAATTTTTTATTCAAGATCATGGGAGAGAACCAAGCACTAAAGCTAGAAGTTACTATCAGAACTTTCAAACTGATGTTAGAAATTACTGGAATTTTTTATTCCAGATCATGGGAGAGAACCAAGCACTAAAGCTAGAAGTTACTATCAGACCTTTCAAACTGATGTAAGAAATTACTGGAATATTTTAATTGCTACAATCTTAGCCATAGTCATTAAATATTAATTTCATGTAATTGTAGATCAGGCTATTCTTGAATAATTCACTTGATCTAATAAATTGTATTATTAAAAAATCACATAGAATAATAGCGGAAAACATATATAGTTGTTACTAACACATTCAATACTCCCAACGAGTGCTTTTCAAATTATTGTTTTAAGGGTTTGTGAGTCTAAAAGGACATTAAAAGCAAGTTTCATTATTTACTGTACTGTTTTGGTACCAAAAACTAGGCATTATATGCATCAAAGAACAGCTCCCTGTTTAATAATAAAATCAATATGACACAAAATGCTTCTTGACTGAGAGATTGAATTCCATCGAAATGATGGTCTTGATTCAGTTAATGTTCAATAGAAAATATTCATATGAACAAATTTAACATGAATTATTAAGTAACATCACATAGTAAGCTGAATGTAGAAACACTAACAAATTTTAGTAACATGATATTAGATACACTATGAGTAAACAACGCGTCAATGCTGTAAATCACGAATAGTCGTAATTTGCAGATAATTTTAATAAGAATGAGGGTACAACTTTAAACAAAATTATTGATCAGGCACTATAAAATAATAATTAAATTATTGATAAAGCACAGGATAAGAAAAGAATGGAATTTTAAATTTTTTGTTTAAAAAATACCGGAAAAAACCGGTATAATATTTGAAGAGCTGTTCTCAGACAGATGCTGGACAAAATTAGTTGATACCACACACACTGCTTTACTAAGCTTGATTACGAGATCACCTAAAGCGTCTGTTCTAAAATTACTATCAAATGAGTTCATTCAAATTCAAATAGCCAATTTCATTCAATAAAATAGAGGGTTAGCTCTACTGTAACAAATTATTTACAGCATGTAACTGTGTAGGCACTTGGAGTGCTTTAATAAGTACACTCGAACTATTCTTCTGAATTGCGTTATCAAAAATTCATGAATTAGCTCCCGGTTTTTCCATGTTCCTTAGTTAAAACAGGTGTTGCTTGTCATGAGAATAGAATGTAATGAGTAAAATGTAGATGACGACATAGAAGATGAAAAGCACGAGACTTATAAAATAACTAATCTATATTAAAACTTGATCACATAAACACACACGAACAGTTCTGTAGAAAATAATCTGAAAATCAAACAATTTCAGCACAGCACTCAGTTGTAGAAGATAGAAATGTTGAAATATTATTGAATCCCCTTGAACACTATTATGAAACAATTGATAAACAATAACTGATAAATTTATTATTAATTCAATGATTTAAGAGAAAACTAGTACAACTAGAAGCAAAAAGAGAAATGAACAAAGGATATAAGTTATAAACGTTCACAATAATTGCGTTTAGTTTCCACTAAACGCAAGAAGAACATTTTTCTCGACACCCACATATTAAAAAAATGGCTTACTTCATCAAGGTAACAAATAGAATCAATCAACCCAGGAGTTTGATTGATTGAGAAGGGCATTTGAACACCTCTTAAATGCAATTGAACGACCTAGATCTAGAGTACTCTTGTACTATGTATTCAACGGCGATCTAAAGGTATAATTTATTATTAACTTTTCATGTATAATTTATTGATGTAATGTTGTCGCCCACAATCTATATTATTCTTATACCTAAGGAAGCAGTTTAAAGCCATCTATCTACATTAGTAATGATAATATATAACTAAGCGGAGGTTGAAGCAATAAATTTTCCTATCTAAACTAATACTGACTAAATTCTAATTGTAGAACAAGGTTCTTATAAAATCCGTTAGACAATTTTGATCAAATATTCTGATTTTGTCTTTATAAGTAGCTTAAAAGACTATAGAAAAAATTAATTTAATAATTCTTATGCGAAAATTTTAACATAATATCGAGTGAAATATCTGACAACTGCACACGGTGTTTTTTAAAGGAGTTTTTGAGCAATGATTCTCTGTAGAGCAGAAAAACTGAAAGGGAATAGTACACAGAAACCTGAAACTGAAGTTGCTATTTCTCAGTACCTAGAAATGTAACGATACCTTGTTAAATTTATAGGAGAAAATGCCACATCGTTGCCGATAGCGCATCATGGAACTGATTGCTGACAAGAAATAATCTGATCCTCGAAGGATTTCCTACTGTTATAAGACCGAGAAACATGAGCTGGATCATAATTAATTTTAATGAACAGGAAAAATGAACTTTCGACAGCGAGATTTCCTGGATGCTACAGAGTTTCACGAGAAATAGGGGTTGATCTGTTCTCGGAGAATAATTCCAAATACATTCGCCCTCCCCTTGGCAAAGTACGACAGGAAAAGAATCAATTTTCTAATGGGAAGCTATAGTTTCTACGAAAAACGTAGCTGATCGCTGATCTGATACTGAAAATTTAAAACCATTGAGTACATTCGAATTTACTACATTTTTTAGAATAATGGATTTAGCCTACTACCTGATAAATAATTCCAAATGGAAATAAAAATATATCATTAAAATTTAGAAATATATAGGAGGAAATAAATTTTATAATTGGAAGAAAATAAGAGCTCCATAAATTTGAATAGAATTTTTTTCTATTTAGTCTTCAAACGGCTTTAGGACTTGAAACATGAGATTTTATTTGTTTTATTGTGTGTTGATTACCTAATATTGAGACATTTGAGTCGAGTGAGCAAATTCGCAAACCCATGAAAGAATCCAAGACTTGCATTTAAACCGTCAAATAAATTATTTTCTCTAAAATTGGAAGAACAATAGGTACACATGTAACCTTGCAACGCGAACACAGTGTTTAGCAGGCCGTTGATTATTCATCAAAAAGATAACTAGTCCAACGAAACTGAATATGCTCATTCGTGTTACAAGTTCAAGTATTTCAACATGTGGATGACAAATTACTTTGAGTATCAATCATATTATCAATATTGTATTTTTACTATCAACAGAAACAATTCTAATGTTCGAGAGTCTTCTAGAGTCAGATTTCTGGTTTACTGACAAAATGTTAAATTCTTGGATTTCTTGTTCCATAACGATCTGCGTTGTTAATATTAATATATATTATGTATATTCACAATATAAAACTGACTGCAAGTCGTCAAACTTACAAAAAAAGTTAGCATGTTAAAAGTTGATATGCTCATTAAAGTTTTCTATTTTTATTAAAGTAGGTATGCGTCGTTTCCTTGTAGAAATAGCGTTAAGATGACGGACTAAACACGTCCAGTTTTTTTTTAGATCCCTTCAACCCACGGTTCAGATGACTTTGCTCTAATAAATATTGGACTGTAGTAAAACTGAACGTGCAAATTTAATCTGTATCCTAGTGAATCAACTCAGGCTCTTAAGGGGTTTACTTGTTCATTTGAATACTATCTAACTAATGTATTAAAAGCATTGTGAGACTAAACAATATAGCAATATTGAACACACATATCAATTAAAATGTATATAACAATAGTTTACGGTAATACAAATCTGTCTATTCTAATGTATGTTAACTCTATTCTAAACTCGTTCTAGTCTAAGTTTAATAATGTGATCTCCATACAGCCAAAACAACCAAAACTGTCCAGGTAAAAAACTTCATCTAGTATTTAATCTATGAGGCAATAGTTAATAATTCTGACTAGATCTTCATCCTGAAAACTAACAGGTAATAGAGGAAAGAAGTAGTGTGATTCCATTCTACATTAACAGAACGTTAACGGCGCTTGTCGCTCTTACTTGGGATTCTTGAAACCAGTTTCAAAGGCCTCAACACACGGAATGAGCGCAACATACGCAGGTCGACGTCCACATTGGATTCTGCGAATATTGTCATTGACCTAAAACATCCAGCAAGTTGCAGCAGCTCTCACACACACGCACAACAACGCACATTCATCCCCCAGACACCGTCCTCCATTCACTCCACTTACCAATCACTTCTTAAATTAATAAATAAATGATAAAATTGATAAGGGTGATTAAGCTCTCCAAGCGATAGTACAGAAATTAACCGCATTATTCAAATAGATAATATAATGGATAAAATAGTAAACTGCAATTGTTGAAAGATGTAACCATTTACTATATTGCTGAATGTTCAAGCTATAGAAGTACCGGTAGCATAAAAAGAAAATTCATTAAAATTCGTGTTGTTAAAATCGACCAATAACTGAATACATAAGAGTCTATTGATAACATAAGAAGAATGTTGAGTTGAACGCTCACCAAGCTTACAAAGTTTCAATAAGCTTATCTTACACACTCATGAGTATGAGTACAGTGTATTGTAAGCTTTTTAAATAAGTGTGAAAAGAATGATTGAGTAAATAAACTATAAGAAAATATAGAGAAATTGCAGATCTCACTACATTGAACGCTCACTAAGCTTACCCTTCACTAAGCTTTTCTTACGCACTTATGAGTATGAGTACAGTGTATTTTAAGCCTTTTAAATAAGTGTAAAAAGAATGATTGAGCAAAACTATAAGAGAATATAGAAAAATTGTAGATCTCACTACATTGAACTGAGATTTTCTTCGTAGACAGTTTATCGATGTTTAATAAACAATAAACAGGGATATACAATAGGTCACAAATGAAACTAATTGTTGCAATTCTACTGAACTTTTCAGTGGAATTAAATTGCTCTACTAAATGGAATATGAAGAAGTCATAAATTATTCTGAATTGATACTTCCTCTGCTAATACTAAGTTACCAATTCTCAATTAGAATATACGGTAGCATAGTGTAATGAACGGTAAGGCATTTCATGCCTCATTGTTAAGACGCAGACAGTAAGAAAGGATTGTTGGAACATGATAATATTAGAACGAATCAACATAAAGTTGTTATTATTTCCAATTGTTCATAAATATACTATTTGTATAAGAACATTAGCGATTATAATAGCAATACGTTAAATTAAACATTAGCATTAATTAACAATAGTTCTCTAACAATTATATTATAACGTAGAGGTGCAAAACTTCGAAATTAACTGATTCACAGAACCTTCTACACTTGTATTATTTTTCTTGAAATGATCCGTGGTCTCAAACAATTCCAAAATATAAAACTGAGATGAGTTGATATTGATTAGAAGTAGAGCTCTACTAAAGTTATAAGCTCCCAATCTAGAAGCTTTGAAGTGGATGTGATGAATTTAAACAGTTGCTGGCATTTTGATTCTATTAAAAAATAAGCAGTACCGTATAACATAATCTTTGAATCAGTTCATTCATTAAGAACATGAATATTGTCACGGTATAAACAAGCAGTATAGCCCTTCAATAGGGTTGGAAAAATTGGGCGATTAACTTAGATATAACAATTCATGCCATATTTAACAAAAATAAGACCTCAAGATATGAGGAAAAATGAACCCAGAGTTCATTGGATTGAAAATGTTAAAATTACTTCTTGAACTAAAAATGAAAAATTAGTGTAGAGACTTGAATCAGTATAGAAAATATTGCAGTAGAAATAAATTAATAAACACACGACTCATCCACATCCATATTGTAGAAGCGAGCCTAACATCACTTTGTGAAACGTTTGAATTCGATAAATTAAACATCTTAAAAATGAATGTCATATCAATTATGAATGACATCATATTAGAATAATGAATAGAGCCACACTCACCCTGTTACTACTACAACGAAATCCATGATGTTCCAAACGTTACGGAGATATGAGCCGCTATGAAGTACGAAACCTAACGCTAAGATCTTCAGTAAAGCTTCTACACAGAAAATGCCAAGAAACACGCTTTCCGTTTTTTCCTGAAAACAAAATACAGTATAAATTAGATTTATTGGTATTTATAAATGAGCAAAAACCACTTATTAAGAGGTGTTGATTGACACCATAAAAATAAAATATTTCTGAAACACAGAATTTAAGTCATTAAAATTTGGCAATGTCTCAAGCTGATGATAGTGCAATTATTAAGAAACTAAACAATAGTAATCGAAAGTACATCATAGTTTAAGGTATTATTCAATTGTGTAACATATGTATAGCTTAATTTCATACCTAAATCTTATAAAATATGTGTGCGTGGGTGTGTAGTTCTCTCTTTCAGATGTATTAGTTAATCATCAAATATGCCTCAACTTACCACAAATAGTAATAAGTACGACTTTTAATATACAAGCAAAAGGAGCCCAAAGGATGAGATACAATGTTTTAATAATTATAACCGATATTTGGAATAAAGATAAAGAATTATACACTCCTGCACATAAATTCTTTCATGTTCAATTCTTTACAACCCAGAGATTCGTTTTTCTATTTAGTGAGCAGTAGTTTAGAGCACCGTTCAAGATAGGAACTGACATTTTTACCAGAAAATGATACAAACACGGAACTTAAAAACTTACTTGAAAATCTGTATCTTGAAAGATGAATTTTGAAATAAGGTTATGATTTCACTTTCTCTGGTTTAATCAATACAAAAATTTCATTTAAAAAAAAAAACACTATAAGACTATAAGAGGAAATCATATTTTATTACTTTTTAGAAAAGTAAATTTGTGTTTTTGTAATGAATACAGAATTCTCCATCAACCCTTCATATGCCCTTAAAATCTTTAATATGACATATCTTTAATAAAAATCATAAAATCTTTAATATGTTCATATATTGACAAATTATCAATTCAAATCAATCAGTAGAGGAGATGAATTCTTCCAACATCTTTGATTTTAGGAAGTGTTGTACGTTAAATTAGCGTTGAGCAGTGCTTGTGTTTTTCACCGATTCAGGCTAATAAAATAATTGTTGAACAAAACAAATAAAATATTTTTTTTTTAAATATATATACTTGAACTTTTAAACTTTAAGTTGAAAGAAAGTACCTAGACAAATAACTAGAACTCAATATAGAACTGAACATTGCAAGGAATTGATTTTGAAGAGAGTAGAAATAATTTTTTAATTCTATTTATCTTCTATAAAACTGAAGAAGCTTCTTTTCAGAAGTGGAATGCATCCCTTTAGCATCTCCAATATAAGTGAGTAAAACAATATATAAAAGTGAAATACAGTGTCTGTTTTAATATTAGATTGTTCTAACTTATAAAGAATTAAATTTTTAATTAGGCCTAGTTACTAAATAACATGGTCAATAAAACTACAGAAAGCGACTAGAATCGCAGAGCTTGGAGACTCAGGACAAGACAGGGAAGTTGCTAGGAAAAAGAACATGAAGAATAATCTTAATGAAGCTTGAATTTTCCACAAAAAAAGAAGATTGAATAGACAGATAAGTAGGTACGCATGACAGGTAGCAATAATTGATATCTCCTAATTAAAAACATGCCGCAGTATCGTGATTGAATCTAACAGAAACTACCAAAGCAGTTTTATATGCGACGTGAGATAATATGGTGTTCTAAGTATTCAGTAATACAGGAACACACACACTGCTTGTAACCAAGTCAACGGTCTTATACATACAAATATACCATACAATATAGAATTGTGAATCAACAATCTTAAACGATAGATGAATTTTAGAACTGAGGACAATTGAATTGTTTAACAATCAATTTAAAATAATTCACTAGATACGGTAGTGATTATAATAATAGTAACGTACAAAGTGATTATAATAATAGTAACGTACAAAGTGATTATAATAATAGTACGGTAACGTACAAAGTGATTATTGTAATGACGAGTATTAGTGACAAATAAGAGTTTGCTGAGGCGAAGTGTTGTAATGCTTAATGCTACACGACTCTGCAAGCTGTAGTGTACACAGGTTGTGTAAACAAACCCCCGCCTGCATGGTTCTCTCTTTGTCCCCTCGCTCTTGCTCAATCTATTAGAAAACACTATTTTATTCTCACTTGTTCTGAATTGTACTCTATAGACAAAGGAGACATCCCACTGGAATGTTCTGTTAAGAATGTTTTTGTATAAATCTCTTGCTGATAGTTAGTTAGTGGTAAACCAGCACTCGAAAAATTAACAACAGGATGACTAGCAAAGTAAGCTACAAAAATTCCCTGACTTTTCCTGACCTTCAATAAAATTTTCCCTGACCAATATGGGATACTAGCCGGCAGGCTTGCTTTGCTCCCCTTAACCGTCTAGCCAGGGGGCAGAGTCCCCCCTGGACCCTGGGGGGTGGTTTCGTACAAAATCGTGAATCGAACCAGCACTTTTGTTTGTTGATCATCTGTTGTTATGAATAAGGGCACAGTTATTCAATTCACAACTCCATATTTCTTATATCTAATTTTTTTAATTTTCACTTTTAACCGTATTTTTGGAATTTTTCAAAATTCTTTCTTAGCATGCATCAAGAGCCCCAATGGGGCATAAGTAGCATAGCGAAAATCCTTTCATGGGGGGGGGGGGGGTTATCGAAGATTTGGGGGCCCCGGACCCCGGGAGAATTTTGATAAATAGTCCCTCTACAATCGTATTCCAAGAGATTCTAGACCCATGTCTAGAAAGGCTTAAATGCAACCATTTTAGTCCACATTATGGGGAAATTTTTGAATTTTCGATGTTAAGAGCTTGATTTGAGACTTAAAAACAGTAATTTTATACAAGTATTTATTAAAATGAAGTTTATAAATTGGGTAAAGTGAAAGCTTAAATTCAATAAATCATTGCTTTTATGAATCGTTTGCCTAAGAGCTTGAACCCAATTTTCGTACATTGTTAGTTCATTAACTAGTTGTGAACAAATTTTAACGTATAAAATCCAAAAAATACTAATTTTATAAAGCCAATTTAACAATTTATAGTGGTTTCAAGTTATTATTCCATTCAGGGCCAACCTGTGACATTTTAGTGGCCCAGGGCAGAGTTGTGGCTGGAGGCTCCCTTACACTTTCACCCTAAACATCAATTTTCAATAATTGAAAATTATTAAATAGTTTAATTATTCATGACTCGATTTCCCAACTAGCATTGAATATGTATTACAGCTATGCCCAGTTGCCTACTATACATACCCAAAAGAATCTGTATAACGAATTTGAATTGTTTTTTTATTTAAAGATAAATTCAAGTTTAGGCTAATTGAAAACCATTCCTTGAAAAAGTTGTGGAAGCTAGGGAAAAGGGCAATGAGTGGCACCAGAGAGAGCAATAAACGTTTCTTCAATTTTTGTGTAATCTCTTGAATTCGCATCGAACTAATACTGGAATATGTAAAAAGTGTAAAAATTATTATTACTTTGAAAGCAGCTTGATTCAACTTGCAAAGAGACAATGAATTACTACCTCATCCAATTCCAAACTTCTTTAACTTTTAGTAATTTTGCATTTACATAATATAGAGTGACGGAACCCCAAAACATTGAGGATTCTGAGGGTTCTCCACCCAAGAAACAAATTGGTTTCCAGGTCTTGAAAGTGCAATTCTAAGCTTTTTTGTGGTTATCAACTCTTCCCTCATATTATTTGTTGATTGATACATGGTCTGACAAATTTCACGATCTCAATACACTCTATGGGGTATCAGATCTGAACAGTAACAGAAATGAGCATTTGATGCCCGTCTGCAAAAAAATACCTTCTCTCCTTTCAAGTCTTCTGTGCCAACTTCATTCAAGTGGTCTGGGGTAGCTTCAAACCCATGTTTGGGGGCTCCGAAAATACTGGGACCCACCAGCATCAAAGCCGAGGCAATTAGGGGACCCTTGTTTATAAACGTTGAAATTTGAAATATTCTAGATGCTACCTACTTGAATCTCTACTTCACATGACTATACTGTCAATAAAAACGCGGCGCCAGGGGCCTCTAGGGTCTGTTAGGCTTCTAAAGGGCCTCTAGAGGTCTAAACTGGAGAAAAAAGGGGCCCTAGTTGGGCAATTTGGGGCCCCTTATTTAGTTTTTGTATTGTCACTTGCTTACTTTTGTAAAATAAAGTGGCCCCTTGACGTTGAGGTCCAAGAAAACTTGCCTTGTTCGCCTCATACCCTCTGTAACCTCAATAAATTTATTATTTCTAGTTAATTAAAGTATTTAAAATATTAAAATTATTATAGTATTTTTTCTAGCTGTAACAGTTCACGTATGAAAACGTTTTTACCTCCAGTAACCGATATTATCGTATTCCTAATGATGCCTCCCTACTCGTTTTTGGGACCTCTTTTACAGGCTCAAGGGGGGCGGGTTTTAACCCGAAACCCCCCCTTTTACAGGCTCAAGGGGGGCGGGTTTTAACCCGAAACCCCCCCCCCCCCCCACCCCTTCGCTACGCCAATGGGCATGTGTACTAAATTTCAACTTAATTGGCCATGTGGTTTTCGAGAAACGCTGATGAATGAGTCAGTAAATCAGGGGTATTTGGCTTTTATAATAGATGAAAAACAAAAAGACCTTAGTGAATAATCAAAACAATTTTATGTTTGTTAGCCTACCTAGCTTATTTGTCTGGTTGTCCATCTAAAAACGCATTTCAAGTTCGAAATGTTCGAACATTTCATGTGAGGGTTTCTATAAATAGTTGAACGAGCTTAGCGAGTTCTTAGTTTTGACTTATGACTCAAGGCTCGCGGCTTTAGAAAGGGAGACTCATTTGGGAAGCTTATCGCAGGGAAAGGTGTTAACGAAAAACGGCTGTTTTGAAGGTACTGATTTAGATAAAATTCACAAGGCATTCTATCACTTGAAGTTCAAGTTCATCGTTGCTCTGATAAACAGATTTATTTTCCACAAAAAAGACCTAACGTACTCATGCACAATTCAAAACTAGCTAAGCTCGTTCAATTGTTAGGACGTTTTCCTGATATTTTTTCATATTCCCTGACTTTTCCAGAATTAAAAAATTCCCTGACTTTTCCCGGTCGCTAGTCACCCTGTAACAACGTTGTTCTCTTCATTCTTTATATCAGAGTATTGTGACTGAACAGTACAGTGCATTTTGACGATTAGTCTGAGGATAACTGTCACAATTATTGTGATACGATTATTAGTGATAGCCAAAATTCTTTTGGATTCTTTGTGTCAGTAAGTGCTTAGATTATATTATTGAATTATTGATTGGCCTATTTGACAGTTATTTATTATTCTTGGGCACCAATTAATCTTGTCATTGAAATATCCTTTGCTAGTTGAAAGTTATTGAACTGTTTCTTTTATTTACCGTATCTCTTGCATGATAATTACTAATTAGTGGCTGCTCAAGACTGCGCTTGGATGGGTGACCGTGCTTCAATGACTTGATGTTACAAGCTTTATTATCACTTACCCGGTGGTTCGGAACCCACCTAAAATAGTAGGTCCACCATGTTCCCCGTAACATGGCACAAACGGCGAGGTGGAACTACCCGTAAGGGTCTCCCCACCATTAAAAGCCATACGCTTATTATTATTTAGTGGCTGCTGTTTAGTTACCGGTAGGCTAATTGTGTAAATAAAGCTTGGTGTGTTACTTTTAAGTGTTGCTAGCAGTATTTTTGGGATCAAAACCCATAACATGATATGTACAAATAGCAATTTTTTACTGCTTTCATACAAGTGCAGCCTTTTCAAGTTCTTTCAAGACTACAATTTTATCAATCGGACAAAATTAGTACCAGCTCCAATCAATAGATATCAGCAGCTGCAGTGATGTAATCAGTTAGAGCGTTATTCCTGATAACTCTGACTGCTACTTTAGCGGGAAAGGGTTTTATTTCCGTTCAAACTGACATACTTTGTGTCATCATTTACCTCGTTACACACGCACAAGTCTAAAACGTATGTGAGCATTTGAAAAAAATAGTGAACGGCATGAGAAAAATCTCATGAGGAGTTAAATACATAAAATAGTTCTATTTAGAGCTATCGTTTTAAATGTCTACTGATATCTGGGTTCTCACTAATAAGGGGTACTCGGAGTTCACCTGGAACTTAGCCCATCATTTCACAATGATTTTATTTAATTAGATGAGTCAGGCTATTTACCAATAACATCCATTTTCGTGCTATTTTACAAGCAATTTAAAAGCGTCTTTTAGCCGTCACGGGTGCTTGCACATTGGAGTATTCAATGATCCATCCATAATAGCCTAATTACCATCACAAAATTAAACATAATTATGTTGTGGAATGTTGATCGTATTCACGCGGCAAGCTTAGTTAGTATTCACATGTCGCATGAGTGGAATTTGGAACGATCAACTTCAGCACAGATAGTATAATTACGCAATAGAGAAAACTAGAATTTTCAAAAGCTTCAGAGATAAATGTTGAAAAATCAACCAAATACACGAAATAAAACGATCATGAAATTCCAAAATAACCTTTCAACGCCTTAGTTATTTCTCATTGATGAAGGGGAAGTTGAAAAATTCGGACCTCGAACAGAAATGAAAAACCAAAGTATGTTACTGTTCAGTACCCATTTTCGTTAAACACCATCATGTGCTTATTACAGTAAAGAGATACCATTATAAACTTCTTATGACACAACAACTAAACTAAAAACAGTCAGGATCAGGAATCCAGCGACTTTGAAAATAAAAATCAATAGCATTGCTTACCGTTACTGACAGAAAGTATTATAACCAAGAAATCTGAAAATAGATTTCTTAGGCATGGTGGGTAACTTAACTTATAAGAACAGGAAATCTTGAACTTATCTATAACATAATAATAATAATTGAAAATAACTGAAAACACAGAATAATGAACAGTCAAGTGGGACATGTTTACAAAATCGAGAAAAATCAAATGTTTTAGGTTATGACAAAACCCCATGCTTTTTGTCTTTTTGAAGTGTCAGTTTTGAACAAAGCAGTGTTGCCAATGTTCCATTCTTCGATTATCGTACGCGACATCCAAAACAATTATTGTATTCAGGGCGAGATTATCCTACGATCCAAATAAACAAAAAATATAGATATTTTTCGATATATTAATATTCTGTTATATTTTGGCAGAAATTCCATTAATATAATACTACTAGATGAGTAGCTCCGGAATCCGTTGTGAAGTGACCGCGCTAGGGTCGTCCACTTCTTAATCGTCAACATTGTGAAAATTTGTATAGCGGTAATGGAAAACCCCGTAGTATTTATCAGTGCTAAAATGACTTATGTGAAGTTTTATTTTTCAGATAGTGATTATGAATGTAATAATCAGTGCAAGCCTGGTGGAAGTATTTCTTTACAATATACTTTATTATCTTGAGATAGAAACTGCAAAACTTCAATAAATAACAACCAAACTTCAATAAATAACAAAGAAGTGGATTAATTTTATCCTTTTATTCTCTACTAGCTATTGTACCCATCCTTCATCCGGATTATGTTTAGAAGTAAGACATACATATCATTTAACAAGACATTTATAATAAAATTACAATTAAATGATATCAATATGCTAGTGAATATTAACATATTTCCAGATGAGCATTTCCAACTTAGAATGTAAACAATTCAGTGAAAGTTATCAGAGAGGATATTTGAGAACAGCTGATTAATTTATCATGATAAATAACCTAATTTGTTCTTATGTGGTAATAAAACTTAGAAGAAATCTATCCAAAATTGCACAATACTTTGTTTTTAAACGTTTAAAAAAAAGTTGATTCAGTTTTTTTATAGCTAAAGACATTGTCAAAAAAGTTTTCAATCCTGTTAAGTTAAATAACTTAAATCCTGATCGATGCTCTTGTTTTTCAGGAGAAGGCTGTGTAAAATGCCTTTGGGGCCGTGACAGACAGACAAACAGACAGACAGAAATTGAGATAGACTTGTTTTGTCTTCAATGAATAAAACATAAAAATAACCAAAAAATATATAATTTGGATAAATGTACAGACAAAACTCTAATTTTATTTATATAGATGTGTAAGCATATAGCTTTACAAGATTGTTTTTAGTTTCATTACTTTTATTGTTTCTTTTTTATTAAAAATAATGTAATACCTTATTCATCTCTTCAATCTTGTTCTTATAAGCATTAATGTTACTCATGATATACAATACAGTAATATGATTAACAACCTCTTTTACCTATTTTTAAATACCTCATGCGATTTTGCTTGATTTGCTTCATTAATGTACTGCAATGGCAGGGGTGAGCATTCTTGGGCTTTTCAATATGAATTTATAAAGTAGCATACCTACTTACTGTATTTCGAAGCATATGGTATCTGAAAATATAATATAGGCTAATTTATTTATTCATACAGTACATAATATTTCCTTGGTGTTGCAGTTCCATATTAATTTTTCACTTGATATTTAAACATTATGGTAATGATATTTAAACATTCTTCACTCGTGAATTTAACACTTACGTATTCGTGTATAACAATTTTGCATTGTTGTAATATGATACCTCAGCTGGAGGCCTACTGTATAAAGTTTATGATGCTTTAGTATGCCTGGTTCATGAGATTGTCTTTTATTGTAATTTTATTCAAAATGTGGGATAGCTGTACTTTTGTGTTATTGAAAATATCTCATAATCCCGAATTTTCTCAAGGAATAAACATCTCATTATCAAATTCAGAGAATCACAGACCACAAATAATATTTTTCTGGAATTTTTTACTTCATCAAAGATTGAGGAAATTAGCTTATGTAAAGTTGGACGCCATCTTGGAAATATTTTGGGAAGCGAGAGTTTTTTGAGGTTTCAGAGTTCAGATTCAGATTCAGTGCCTCAAAGTACATAAATTACACTTAGAACAAAAAAAAAAAAACTGTATGCTTCTCCTGCAATCACACACTTATAATGGGTAGGGTATGGTACTGCTTATGCAGAGGTCTGAATTTGAAGCTGGCTTGAGCCAGAAACAGTTTGGAATGTCAAATTATTGCAACTATGTGTGAAACAAAGTAATGAGCTATTTAAGAAAAGGAATAATTGGAATCCATCAAGGGAGTTGCGAGAAATCTCTGAATGAAAATTGATTTTTTCCCATAAGAGCCTGTGTTAGCTTGGCTCTTTTGCCCAATTTGGCCTTTTCCCGCCTAAAAAAAGTGGCTTCCCTATTTCATAGCCTTGAAGGTTTGAATTTATATGGTGGGTGTGGGGTCAGACATTTTTTATCATATATCATATATTTCACATGATCCTATGGAAAAATATTATTATTTCTATAAGAGATTTTTTCTATACTTACTTTGAGAGAGTATTTTAATTTCCTGTTTCCTCCAACAATTGGTGAAAAAACTCTAACAAAGTGATGAGTTTTCAAATGCAATTTGAGCTTGTAATGCTATTTTTAAACAAATTTTTTGAGAACAATGTTTTCATCTATTTATCTTTTTAGTTTTTGCAGAGCTGGTAGCTGATCATATTTTCACGGAAGGGATGGCCATTTTTATTTTTGGAAACAGCCACTGGTTGCATTTATGGCTCTGCACACAGTCTGCACAGTCTGATTGGTCTATGCACGGGCATCACCACCGAGGGTGACAGGGGTGACAAGTCACCTCCAATATTTGTAGAGGTCATTTATGTCACACACCCCCCCCCCCCCCCCCCCCAATAATTGAGATCAACGTTCATGTCCCCTCATAAAATGTTGAAGAATAGATATTAGTTAACAAACAAACTAACCAGCTAAACAGTAAGTTACAGAGATTAACTTTTATTTTTTACTGAATCAAATCTATGTGATTTCTTCGTTAACTGTCAATATTGAGCTTACTACACTTTCCATTTTTTTAATGGCGAATGGCGGTAATAGGCCACATGATGCACTGAACCCAGATGAAAAAAGTGATACTTAGAAAAATGCACTTGGTACTGACTTATACTCTCTATTCTTCTACTCTATCAAATTTGCTTGAGGAAAAATGTTACTTATTTGTTTCCTGATATCAATGGAGATTAATGAATAATAAGACGAAATTGTCACAACCACATTTATTAAAACTTCGAGAAACTAGTTTCGGTTGTTACACCATTATCAATCTCAATCAAACTATGGAGAGATAATGGTGTAACAACCGAAACTAGTTTCTCGAAGTTTTAATAAATGCGGTTGTGACAATTTCGTCTTATTATTCATTATTGATACCTTCCACAATATCACCTTCGCCATTACTAAGAAAGTCAATGGAGATTATTTGAAATTTAGATGATGAAGCTTTTATGCACTGGAAAACCTTAACAAAAACTTACTTAAATGTTATCTATTTTGGCCTTCTTAGTGGCTTAAGGGGGGGGGAGACAGAGGTAGATCACCTTAGAGACAGTTTTTTTAAAACTCTAACAAGACTTATTGAGGGCTCCTTAGATAGAATTTATAGAAGATGAAATTTATTCAGCAGAATTTTTCAAGTTATAAATCCATTTTCAACTTGAATTAAAAAGGAAAATTCCAGATTGACAAAAATGAGAATCTGTAGAGGACAAATGAACAGAAAAATGTCTTTTAGGCTATTCATCCATTTTCGAACACCATTTCAGAATAAATCTATTCCTGCTGAATTTCGTGCTCAAGATACAAAGTATCCACCTGAAGGAAGTGTTGTTATTTTTAATATAGACCTCTTCATTATCTAAATACCGTGTTGTATATGTATAGCTTCTTCAACACTATCTAGTTGCCTAAAAGCCGCTCAAGGTCATCGGATACACTTTTCTGACCATATCCACTTTCTTATACCTCCATGGTATGATACCAAGAGGCAACATTTAGTATTTAGATGACTTTTTTTTAGAAAAAATAAGGCCTGTTGGTTATTAGAAACAAAAGAGCATTAAGGCTGTTTAAAATCCAGATATTTGCCTAAATATTTCCACTTTCTATTGTTATTTATCTATTTTGAAGGCAGAGTTTTATACCATTTTCAAAAAAATCTAAGAAAAGTAGCATACATCATTCCATTTAAGACATTAATCTCTTTTAAAATGAGTAGTTGGACTGATGTAATAATTGTTGGTAATGAATAAAATAATATAATGTACTGTAATAGGCATGTTTTGTATTTATTATTCAAACATTGTAAAATGTGAATGAATGAGGATCAATGCCAATATGCCAATGCGGATGCATAAAGTTGAAAAAGTTGTGCAAGTTGATTATTTATTAAATTACGAATCAGGCAGCTTGGGAGAAAATCTTTCTACAATATTCGAAAAGATTCCATTAATGTCTAATCAAACAACTAGAACATTCTACTAATTACCAAGTAAACACCATAAAAGTGTCAAAAGCAGAGTAATTAATGGCTTAAAAGTAAACAACAGTAGCAGATAACACCGAGAACCATTGTCTCTTCTTTCTTTCTATTCTTTCCAATTTCACATTCGCTAAAGAATGATAACTTAGGCCCATATTTATGAACATGACTTACGTTGATCTAAGCACCAGTTATATAAGACCGAGTTGTCAAGGCTCTATTACATTGAACGTGGTCACAAGCTAACCTAAAATTGTGTTGTATCATCAGGCACTAATAAACATAAAATAACATACATGAAAAGATAAAGATACTGTACTACATGTAAATTTACAGTTACTGTTAAGTAATTATAACCTCACTAATATATTTTAAGTTATAATTTTCTGTTTTTCAAATTTGAAAATTATATCATTTGCAGCAGTGTAGTACATGCTACCTGCCAGCAGACCAACGAACCTCACCCATTCTTTTTTAGAAAGAGAATCCTATCCTAGTGCCAAAAAAATGTAAGGTTAGAACTATAAAATAAGTAGAAATAATTTCAAAAAGTCAAATATACAGTGAATTACATTGCAGTGGTGCAAAAATTGAATATGATGATTTTATTTTATTATTATGAGCTGATGCTATACTAAAAAATGAAATCAAAATATGATGCAACACAACAATCTAAAAACGGCTTCAAGACAGCTCTGTACCTAGCTTGGCTAAAAACGGATTTGAGACTCCAATTATAAGCACGTTTTGGCTTTCAAGTTAAGAAGAGGTTTAAGAAAGGTTCATGAATACGAACTTTCTTCTAAGCTTTACTTATACTAGGTGAGTTTACTAGCTGAAAAGTGAGGTTATAAGCCAACCCAGTTGTCCCTGCAATATTTATGTAGTGTAAAATCTTATATTAGTGTAAATTAGAGTTGTTTAATGTAAATTTTTAATGTTAAATTATTTATCAGGAGTCAGATCTTTGTTGTGGGAGCTGGATTGGCTTTTAGGGTTACAGCTGCTCACTGGCTTGAACCTGTTAGTGTATGTAAGCCTTATTGCCACTAAGTCTGACTTGACCGATCTGACTTAAGTCGATCTTCGATAAGTAACGTTCATAAATACGGGCCTTAGTCTCAACCAGATGAATAAGAGGGCCTGAATGTTGTCTTGAAATATTATTCCAATACGATATGATGGAGAAGCTCATTTTATATTTTCCTATAGTAAAAGGCCTGTGTGCCTTTCCTTTTTTTCTCCTTTTAACTTATATAGCCTATACTTTAAATGCAAGCAAATTTTGAAAATCGTAACATATATTGCTGGGCATTTCTTTTGCAAAAATTCATAGATTTTTGTCCACGCGTTTAGCTGGAAATGTTTTAGCCTAATAGACAAATACAAAACGGTTGGCTTGAACCAGAGACCTCTTCCTTCAGTCAACAACAAACATTATAATGCTTTCTGATTCACAATAAATGCACATCTGAAGATCTTAAAAGAGAGTTTTGTTCCTTCTTCTTGTCGTTCAACTGATCTCATTTATCATGCCCTAGTATTTTCTACTCCTCTAGAGTATATTTTGGCAGGATGAAATAAGTTATCTAAAAAAATTGAGTGAATAAAAGATCAATTCAACACTCTCATCTCAGAATTTATTAAGTTTGTAAAACTTAAGGTTTTAAAAATAGATATATAAGATTAGATTATTTTGTTCAGAGAAAATTCGTATTTTATTTTTGATCATATTTATTCCAGTATTATATTAGTATTTGTTTATCCATGACATATGAATTAATAGGTGAATAAATACATAGATTTTTTAAGTTTATTCCAATATGATATTTTTGTAGCGAACTGAATATTCACCATCATCGTCATTTATTTATACAGACAAAAAAATGATTGATTCATGGAAACCTTCAAATTAATTTGGGATAGGGTCACTTAAGCCTAGAGTCTAGCTCTAGAGCAAACTCAAAATACGTTTTTGAAAAAACATTTGGCTATTGATGACCTACTGTAAAGCCACTGAGGACAGACAAGCTCTATTCACTGAAGTGTATAAATATTTTTTTTTAATATTTAATTTCAGACGATGAATAAAATCTTCCTATTGCTCAAAGGATCATTAAGAGTGAAGGTATGATGAATAGATACGTATATTGTCACTCTAAAAGGTGTAGAGGAAATCTTTCTATCGCTTTACTGTCTGAAGGATGTAGGTTTGGTGAGGATATTTTTTTTTTTTGTAGATTACGTCTTGGAGACTCCAGTTAAGGAGTATAAGACAAGTCAGATCAACAATATTATACACTAGATACCATAATTACTTCAATTAGTTGAGGTGAGGCTTGATTTTGATGTGAAAGGAGCTCTTGTACACTATAAAAAGCTTTATCAACTAAATATTTCTTCAATTGTTTTTTAAATATTTCTATATTTTCAAGACTCTTCAAAAACTGCGGTAGCTTGTTGTAGAATTTCCTACCAATATAACTAGGTTTTTGTTTGAATAAGCTACTATTGTGACTCACCAAGTGATAATCTCCTCGGCTTCTTGTATTATAATCATGTACATCAAGATTTTGGTTAATATCATTCGTTTTTACATATAAAGTAGCTTCATACACATATAAGCAGGGTACAGTTAGGAGACCAAGTCTCTTGAACAACGGCCTACATGAATCTAATCTATTTACTCTTTCTATACACCTAACCGCTTTCTTTTGGATCTTAAACACCCTATCAAGATTTTGTTTTGATGAATTACCCCATACTAAGATAGCATACCTAATATGTGACAGTAAGAGCCCATGGTAAGCTGTAAAAAGTAACTTTTTGTCATTCAATCTAGCGAGCTGTCACAGGACAAATACCCCAGATGAAATTTTACTACATATTTTCTCAATGTATGGAGTCCAGGTCAATCGTCTATCCAACATAACTCCTAGAAATGCAATTTTTTCTTTCTGGTCTAATTGATTATCGTTTACAAACACGTTTATAGCCCTATCTTCATTTAAATTATGTTTGTTTTTGAATTGAAGGTATTGGCATTTTTTACTATTTATAGTTAATTTCAACTGATTTAAAAATTGGACAATGGACTGCACACCTATATGGGCACTTATTTCTAAATTATCTAGAATGGAATTGCTGAAAATGAGTGATGTATCATCAGCAAATAAGAGGGCTCTACCACTAATTAATTCTTTAGGTAAACGGTTGACATATAACAAAAAAAGCAATGGACCTAGTATTGACCCTGAGGCACTCCAGCTTGCACCTCTAATTTATTAGATTTATTCTTTACTATACTATTACCGACTACTGTAGTTAGTTCTACACATTGTTTTCTCCCAATAAGATATGATTCAAACCATTTCAGTTCAACCCCATTTACACCTACATTTTGCAGTATTTCCAATAAAGTTCTATGATTAACACAATCAAATGCCTTTGACAGATCTAAGAAGATTGCAGTAGCTTTATCACCTGAATCTATTATATCTATTAGTTTTTCAACTAGAGAAACTATGGCTGTCTTTGTTGATCTCCCTTTCTGAAAGCCATGCTGTTCATCACAGATAAAGTTAGCTTCTTGAAGGTGCAGAAGTAACCTATTTAGAACTACTCTTTCAAAAATTTTACTTATTACATTTAAAATACTAATGGGCCTATAGTTTTCTACCTTTTCTCTATCACCACTTTTGAAGATTGGCAAGATCTTCCCCTCTTTTAAGTTATCTGGAAAAACACCTTGTTCTAATGAATGATTGATCAGATGAATCAAAGGGTCTAACAATTGATCTTTACATTCTTTCAGAATTTTACTGGATACCCCATCCATTCCTACAGTTTTTTTATTATTTAAACTATCAATGATATTTGACAACTCGTCTTGGCATACTGGGTGGAATTTTAATTCGTTCTGAATCCCCTCAGTATTCCTCATGTTTGCATCACTAATACCTGTATTAAGAGATTTTTGAAGATCCTTAGCAACCAGTTGATAATATCTGTTAAAGAAATTACAAATGTCTACACTATCATCAATGTATTTGTTATTTTCGTTAATTATTCTGGGGACACTAGTATAAGCATCTACATGAGCTACTTGCCTATTTTTGTTTATTACATCCCACACTGCTGTGTTAAAGTACACACTATTATTCAAAATTTCAGCTGTTTTCTTACATTTCGCTCTTTTCACTTCTCTTGTATAATTTTTCTTTAGAGCTTTGTAATTATCTTCACTTAACATATTTCTAGATAGTTTGAATTCATCATATGCATCTTCAACCCTATTTATTTCTGCAAGGATATCATCAGTTATCCACTCTTCAATCTTGTCTAATTTGTTCTTTACAGGGACTTTTTTAACTGGACAACTCATAGTAATATGAAACCTTAAAATATTAATGAAACTATCATATTTGTCATTTAAACTATTGCTATTGTAAACCCTACTCCAGTTTTCTTGTAGCAGATTCTGCTTCAAACATATAGCCTCATAGGTACAGAAAGACCATATTATATCATAGATACAGATACCGTATCATACAATGGTAACACTTACTAACTGACTATTGAGGAAGAAATGCAGGTACTGCAGTTCTGTCATGCTACAATAAAGTAATTTGCAAACCATTGAAGTCATGAAAATCATTTGCAATTCTATTATCCAGTTCAAGAGACATAGCTCTTGAAGACCAGCCCAATAACTTCATGGTGAAATGATTAAAATAACATTTCATCTCGACTTGAATTTATTCAACTCAAAGGAGTTCGCATATATTTATTAATATAAACTTAAAAAACACTCTTAAATGGAAATTAACTCACGTTATGGCGTGACGGCCGTTTCGCTCTGTTGTCAAGAGCATCGTCAGACGACCCACAGTGTACACTGATTTAAGGCATGAGTTTGAGAGTCATGTATGTTGGAATGGTGAAGGGGTGGGGGGATGAGTAGGCGGGAGGTTTGAAATTGGGATTATTTTGTCAAAGAGGGTATGTGAGAAGAAGTTAAGTTGATCATTTAAAATATAGTCAGACAATTTTGTGGATTATTGTATGTAAAGATTACTTCACATACAATAAGAAATTCTATTCACAACCTCATGGCTTTCCTATGGCCGGGTTCCCCAATTTCTTGCATCCTAGCTGAAATCTTTGACCACAATATAGAACAGAAACATATCCTACATAATAAAGCTACATAATAGCTATATTATTGTAATTGAAATATTGTTAAGCTACCGCTATATAGGTTGAATATTATAGATACTACGGAATGCTATTTTTAATATTCAGATACATTCGTTGAACTCACCAGTTTCCTTGCTAGCAGTGTCTTATCCCTTCCCGGCATGTGTTCCTCCAGCGCCAAGACTACGCAGTTCGCTATGATGGTCAGCAGAACTGCATACTCAAACGGAGTAAGCAACAGTTAAGGAATAATAATGAATAAATGCCAATAAATCATATTATTCAAAACCCAACAAAGAGAAATCTTTTTTTCTTTTTTCTCAAATATTGAGATTTGCTTAAACTATCAACACATATCTTATTAGGAAATTATAAAAATGTGCAAAATCAGCATTGTTCTTTGAAAAATCTGATTCCAACAAGTGATTAATTGGAACAATAAAAATTATTGAATATTTCATCTATTGTAATTTATTGATTCCTAATAATTGCTGTTAACGATTTCTGGTGAATAAAAAAGAAACGTACAGTAGAACCTCGTTTATACGGATTAGCTCGGACCGGAAGCAATCCGGATGATCGAAAATCCGGATAATACGGAGAGTATTTAAGAAATTAACAAAATTGTAATAAAAAGTAAAATTAAACTCACCCATTATTGTATTGATCTTCACAACCGCTAAATAGTAAACAAATTTTAAAACACACAAACTATTTACATTATCTTTACTGTACAGTATTTACATTTATACCCTAAACTTATGGCAATATTATTTTTTTTTCGTCCAGCAGTTTATCCGGATGAACGGGGTCCGGATAACCGAGGTTCTACTGGTTTAAAATAATCTTGGACTCATTTTGAATTACTGAACTGGATAAACTATCAAACAGGCAACATTTTGAGATAATTTGTACTTGAACAGTATTGAAGTTAGTATTGCTTGATTCAAGTTAAGTTATTTTGTTGCTGGGGTCATTAAGGCTTTTACAGACAGACCAAAAAATTTCTTATGAAAAACAAAAGTACAATTAAAGTATACATCACCTCATAACAGGATATTAATTAATCAATTTCTAATTTGAAACCAGGTTTGATAATTCTTTTATTGGTCAGGCTGTTGATTCCAAGTAAATTAATGTTCTCAAGTTTATTGGCGATTTGTAATGAATTTGTTTGAACATTCTCTTGAATTAATTGTTGAACATGAGCGTTCTATTTCAAAAAATAGAATTACGTATTTTATCACATTATTAGTTGGATGAATTTATTTCCCTAATCTTTTATCATGATCATGACCTATACCCATAATAAATTGTTCAAAAAAATAGTGTTCACGCATTTTTTTCACAGTCTCTTTTCTAACAAAAACTAAGCATCTGTGCTATGAAAATTTGCATAAATAAATAATAAATTTTCAAAAATAATAATTCATAACCCAATTTTAAAATCTTTCAGTATAATAATTTTTTATACATTTCACATTACTACATAAGATAGTATGAAGCCTTCATGTTTGTCATGCGTAAGATGAGGACACAAAACGTTGTAGACACAACTGGAATAGAGCCTGGGGCACACTATGTAGTACTCAGTTACACTAGCCACTAAAATAGGGTGATTAGCTTAACTCATAAACAATTAATCTAAAAATTTATCACTTTATTGCTTAGAAAAACATTTATTCATTGATGCCGAATTAATTATGTATTTCCAGAAAAAACTTTTGAGAAGTATAGCCTACATAATATGAATTGTACATTTTTATTTCAAAATAGATAGTACCGTAGCCTAAGTATATATAGAAATATTATAATAATTGAATTGATATTAGGCTATTAATAGTCAATGACGTTTGCTCTATTCAAGAAGTATAATTCTAGTAGAATTTAATCCATTCTACCTTCTAGCAATGGAATACTTTGAAAAGCCATTGAGTTTTCTTGAACTTCAAGTCAACGAGGTGTTTGAAAACCACTTCAACAAATTCACTGAGCAGTTTATGTCGAGCTTATCAGTAGTTGGAAGGGAAGTTTATGCATTTGCAAAGCTCCTTCAAACATGGATAAAGTTTTTTTCCGTCGAAATAGTCAGCGACAGTAGTGAATGGAGACTAAAATAGCTTGCCGAAGACTACAAGGTTACGAAGCAAAGCAATTGGGGTTAACGGCCAGTCGTATTCAATTGAGCTACGGGAGGACGGGGTACGGCGAGGAGGATTAGGGGTGAGAAGGGGGTTATTGTCACCCCCTTTCCAGACTGGGGAGGTTTCAGCTATGAGTAGTTTAGATTGGTGAATAGAATACATGGAGCTGATAAATTGTATTTTCCCTAGTTGCATGCCGAAAATCAATAACGTAAATAATTATTGCTATCAACAACACAAATCTCTCCATGCTATACAAAGTCTCTATTATCAAGCATTCAATGAATTAAATGATAAAATATCATTTGGGTTACTATTATCAGTGATATTTCTTGTGAGGGGAGTGAGGCTAGTTTGAAGAGGAAGAATAGGCTCTGGTAGGCGCAGTAGGTTGGAGCTTCTCTGTGATTAAACAAGACTCTGGCTGGCTTTGTTTCCTGTAGCCTTGGGTTCGAATCTTATTCAGCCATGGACGTTTCTCATCATTTACCTATTCACCTCATTATCCACGCACAAGTCTCCGGTCTCATGTGGGCATCATCCGCAATAAAAAAGGTACATTGGAAGTTTGAATCTAGATCCATTAATATGGGTGTGTTTTTTCACAGCCTACTCAAGAAACTTTGTACAGAGTGATAAATATTGTATTGTCAGTACTGAGGAAGTGAATTGGTAACAGATATGTACCTAGTTATATTAATAAAATGATGATAAATTATGAATAATTAATAATACGGATGTTGCCATAACCATTTTTGAAATATCAACACACGACGAGAAGTGTTTTAATTAATCTAGTAGCTGTGACAACATCATTATTTAACACAAAATCAATAAAATATATATAAAAAATCAAATAAATAATTGGAGAATTTTTAATGGAGTAATATTTGAATGATGAGAATGTGATTGATTTTTATTGTTGAAGATGGACATGTGAACTCAAATGCATCCACTTATTCAGCTTATAACGATTGATTTATTTATTTGATGTTTTACTATTGGATTGCTATTATTCGGTAGGAAGTTTAAGGATTTTATAAAATATAATGAATAATAATTCAAATATAGCTATAGCTAAAGAAAAATAGCTATAAAAATATAATTAAAGAAAAAACAGAGTACAATTATTTGTTTGAATAATAGAGAAATGACTGATTTGATTCATGAGTTTTTATTGTTGCATGAGGACATTTACTTTGTTTATGTTTTCAGCTAAAATAGATTGCATTTGTTTAGTGGAGGGTTCATAGATTAAGAGAATAAAAAAACATAAAAAAACCGTCTACAATGAAATGGTTATCAAAAATTAAATACTCAGAACTCAAGTACTAAAAAAATTTAAATAAAGTCTTCAATTCAAACTGAGGAAACTTTAAATCCAATACGAGTAACCTTTTGAAGTCGGCGCCAAATTTTTCATAAACTCCTGAAATATATATCATAGTTTTTTATAGACTTGAAATATTTGAACATAGAATATTGCGTTTGGACATTTATTACATAAGGCTTCTTAAAATTGTTACATTTTTCAAGAATCGGGTAAGTGTGAAGCGCTCCATAAGATACAATGCTCGGCCAGGTAGTCGACATTATCCGACTGCCGGGTACGTGTGGAACTAGCCTTTTTGCTCTTTTGCTTTTTTTGCTTATATTTGGTCACGTATTGCGCCGATCGCTACGAAACGTGGATGGGACGATCGCTGAATGGTGCGCTTTCATTAAAAAAATTCATCGAAATCGAGTCAATAGTGCTCGATGTTGATGTACAAACAAAACAAATAAGAGGCCAAATTGAGAACTTCCTCCTGGATGGAAATCGGTTAATCAACTAAATTATCTACAATGTTCATAATAAATTCTGAACAGAAATATTAAACAGAACAACATGATTGATTATAATAGAGAAGTGCATTGATTACCGGAATTGAGAGCTGGATTGATTATAGGTGTATTTGGATGTTACAAATAAACATTTTTGGCTCACATCTATTTATACTTCTAGCATTCACTGCTAATAGAGGTTACTGATATTCAGTAGAAAATTGTGGAATGAAGATAATATTAACTCTTATGATTCACACAAAATAACATACTTTAAAGAAAATTACTCTGAGTAAAAAGAGCAAGATTTCGACTAAAAAGACATTGAAGAGACACATTGAGTAGAGTACACATATCAGGGCTACTAGTATTACAAAACAATATAAAATACAAAGACAAGTCAGATCAACAATATTATACACTAGATACCATAATTACTTCAATTAGTTGAGGTGAGGCTTAATTTTGATGTGAAAGGAACTCTTGTACACTATAAAAAGCTTTATCAACTAAATATTTTTTCAATTGTTTTTTAGATATTTATATTTTTTCAAGACTCTTTAAAAACTGCGGTAGCTTGTTGTAGAATTTCCTACCAATATAACTAGGTTTTTGTTTGAATAAGCTACTATTGTGACTGACCAAGTGATAATCTCCTCAGCTTCTTGTATTATAATCATGTATGTCAAGATTTTGGTTAATATCATTCGTTTTTACATATAAAGTAGCTTCATACACATATAAGTAGGGTACAGTTAGGAGACCAAGTCTCTTGAACAATGGCCTACATGAATCTAATCTATTTACTCTTTCTATACACCTAACCGCTTTCTTTTGGATCTTAAACACCCTATCAAGATTTTGTTTTGATGAATTACCCCATACTAAGATAGCATGCCTAATATGTGACAGTAAGAGCCCATGGTAAGCTGTAAAAAGTAGTTTTTTTTTCATTCAATCTAGCGATCTGTTGCAGGACAAATACCCCAGATGAAATTTTACAACATATTTTCTCAATGTATGTAGCCCAGGTCAATCGTCTATCCAACAAAACTCCTAGAAATGCAATTTTTCTTCCTGGTCTAATTGATTATCGTTTACAAACACGTTTATAGCCTTATCTTCATTTAAATTATGTTTGTTTTTGTATTGAAGGTATTGGAATTTTTTACTATTTGTAGTTAATCGACTGATTTCAAAATTGGACAATGGACTGCACACCTATATGGGCACTTATTTCTAAATTATCTAGAATGGAATTGCTGAAAATGAGTGATGTATCGTCTGCAAATAAGAGGGCTCTACCACTAATTAATTCTTTAGGTAAACGGTTGACATATAACAAAAAAAGCAATAGACCTAGTATTGACCCCTGAGGCACTCCAGCTTGCACCTCTAATTTATTAGATTTATTCTTTACTAAACTATTACCAAGATACCAACTACTGTAGTTAGTTCTATACATTGTTTTCTCCCAATAAGATATGATTCAAAAACCATTTCAGTTCAACCCCAATTATGCCTACATTTTGCAGTATTTCCAATGAAGTTTTAAGATTTACAAAATCAAATGCCTTTGACAGATCTAAGAAGATTTCAGTAGCTTTAAAATCTGAATTTATTATATCCATTAGCTTTTCAACTAGAGAAACTATGACTGTCTTTGTTGATCTCCCTTTCTGGAAGCCATGCTGTTCATCACAGATAAAGTTACCTTCTTGACAGTGCAGAAGTAACCTATTTAGAACTACTCTTTCAAAAATTTTACCTATACCTCACTTGTCTCTTTTGTGAGATGAATGCGAAATTTCCCTACTGTATATTTTTTCCTGTAGCCCACTCCATCCTTCATCGTATTTTAAAGTAATGCCAATGTTTAAAAATAATGAATAAATAAGTAATAAGATATCTGGAACATAACTTGCTGAAAATAACTGGTGATTGATGAGTTAGACCTACAGCTTTAGATGGAGTTTGAACCACCGTGAACTGATTCACAGCAGAGAACAGTCTTTTTTGGTAACCAATTCACTCGGTCACCCTTACAAAGATGGCCCAGAACTTCGTAGCTTGTCTGATTGAACAGATACCTGCTACGACTCATGGCTATCACTTCCCTAATGTTTATTCAACCATGTATATGTATTTTAGATATATTTCTTCTGTTCAAACTAGTGAATTATTCTGTTTATTCAAAACTGCAACTAGTTATACTGCAGATAGACTTCATCTTCAAAGAAAGCATTAGAGCCTAATGAGACTTCATCTTCAAAGAAAGCATTATAGTCTAATGAAATTTTCATGTGAATGAGAGGCTAAATTCTGAAAATTCAAGAAGTCATTAAATTTTTGTCTGTATTATATAACCTGGACTGTTAGCTAGACTTGGAATTGTTATCCAAACTTTATTGCAGTCAAGAGTTGCAGATCCTTTTAGGAGTTGAAGATCATTAAAATAAAAAATATTTGAGTTTCCATTGATTTACCGAATGCCTGACGTTATACTACTTCCACAGACAGGATAAATAAACAAAGGGCTTCAGTATCTCTTATTCCGGTTTCAAGACAAAAAGCTGTTATTTCACAGAATGACAGAAAAGTCATTTTCTTTTGTTTGAGGTTCGCTGATACTCTCATCCTATTTCCTGATATCCTGAGGCTGATTACCCAACCATTGAAAGACAGACTAGATGAATAATTAGAACATTGTAAGAATGTCTGCATTATTCTAACATGACATAATAGGAATACAATTTGTGATGTTTTCCATGACGAAATACTTAATGAACAATCTAAGTGGAATAAAATTCTTTAGGTGTCATGCTCCCACTAACAAACTTTGTCATAACACGTCCGGTGAAAGGGTCTAAGGAAGATCAATGCATGATTTTGAAATAATAAAGAATCACTATTAAAAAATCAAACATTTCATAAAACCCACAGATTTTAACTGCATAAACTGTAGAAAAACATCCTGTTTTGGTGAAAACAATGTTTATTGAATAACAACAAAGCAGCAGAGGTACAGAAGTGTGAAAGGTTTTACAAGGTTGGACAGAATCCACAATGATGAGGAATAAACTAGACATCTCATCATTGACTGCACAGTTGGAGTACAACAGGATAGTAGGGCAAAATGGGTTCAGTCTGTTTTGTATCAAAACTTTGATATAGTTCAAGGTCAGTTTTGAATCAAATTTCTTATTATACAAAACTCAGATTTCAGTTCAAGTATCAAAACTCAACTAGTATTGTATCAAAACTTTGATACAGTTCAAAGCAAGTTTTGTATCAAAACTTTGATACAGTTCAAGGCCGGGTTCTGATAGGTTAAGATACATCTGCTTGAACTTACCTACGTTAGAATAGGTTTGGTAGGAGGGGTTGGGTTAGTTTAAAAAACTTAGCTAGTTTGATACAAAACTAAGAAGGATAAATCACAAAATACATGAATGCAAGATATTACATGTTGATAATGTAATACTATAAAAGCATAAATTATTGGATTTCTTATGTCTGGTCACCCGATAAGTTCATTACAATGACGTGCTTATAAATTTTATTATAAAATATTTTTACATTAGGATGTATTGTTTATTCTTTCCTGGACATCTACTTGACAATACAAAATCGAATAGTTCGAATTCTCTGTGTATGATTTTCCAACTTTGGTAAATCTGCAACGTAGGTGAGAGGTGAGATACTTTTTTTTTTTTTTTTTTGAGGATGAAGCCTAGGATTTCTCTATTTGAAAGTTTGTTGACAGTGTATAACTAATATTTTTTTTCGGAGGATGAAGCCCACATAGGTTTGTGACCTGTGCGTGGGTAATGAGTTGGACCTACAGTCTGTGGTGGGTTCCGAACCGCCGGGAAGTGATTTTCAGCAGAGAACAGTGTCTTTTTTGCTGGCCAATCTAATCGGTCACCGTTACAAACAGGACCTACGAGAACGCAGCTCATCTATCTGATTGAACAGATACCTGCTACGGCTCGCGGCTATCACTTCCCTAACTTTGTAAGTGACCTTGAACTGCTTCACATACTGCTTTCAGCCCTTCTATAACTTCGGCCAAACAGGCTTTGATCGCCGTTTAAATGTGTGTTAGTTTGAGGTGTTGATTGAGCGATGGGCACGCTGGTGTTGAACAAATATTTCCCATAATGAATTAGAGAGAGTGAGTAACGGTACGACATGTGTCTGTTGGAACCATGATGAGTGGAGGGTGCTGCTGAAGTTTAGGATGAAGATAGGGGTTAGAATTCATCACAACACATTTCTCATCGCATTTTCGCATTCCTTTGCACGCATGTGCTTGATATAAGAGCGTGAGTATGGATGAGTGAGTTCCCGATTCTTATACGAATCCTGAGTGTGAGTTAGTCTCGTTTAGTGGATGAGGCGCCTGGTTTCAAGGGTTGGGGATGAGATTGACTGGTAGGAGGTTGGGTACAAGTTGGTAAGATGGGGGCACAACTACCCACGCTGTATAACTGACGTCACAGGCTGGGCGGTGACCTGGAGTGCTTCACGACGCGCACACACAATCGCTCACTCACGCAACTGCTCACTCACACACACACTCACATCCCAGTCTGTTGTTGCACACAGTGTGCATAGGGATCTTTTATTATCTTTTGCAATATTCGTTCTCACCTCACTTCTCTTGCCGCAGAGCATGACCCAAATTCTGTTCTGCAAGATTCGTATACATGATGGTAGTAGCTTTGATATGTCTGCAATCACTAAACAGAGAGCTTCTTAGTATCAAACACCCATTAGCGCCTGCTGGAGCTTATTGTTAAAAATCTAAAAAGTTGAGAGCCTGTCTACTTTGGATTTGGTTAAATTTAGTACTCACTGGCAGAATAGCCAACACCAAAATACAATATTATTTTGGCCAAAGCCGACATTTAACCGCTCAGGCTGCCAACATAACACTTCAGATAAGATATATTGTATTTTCTGGGAACTGTTTTGATGAAATTTTATTGAATTGTTGGTTAACTTCATATTTTAATTTTATGTTGTAATCTTATTTATTGTCTTTGAAATTCCATAGGATGGGGGTAATTCTGGAAGTTTAATTTTTATATAATTCGGCTGGGTATGCTGAGCTGCTTTAGCATGGTTGGTCTGTAACGTTCCTACTCGCTACTCGCTTAGCGAGCAACTATTCCAATGTAATTGACCCTTAAGCAGTAGAAATAAATTCCTTGCATCGTCCTTTGCATTCGCTATCATTACCACTTTTAACAACCATCCACGAATCGAATATCAGTGTCCTTGTAAGATTTTCTTTTCCCTCGAGTACAAGAAATGTTAGAAAATGTCCACACTGAATCAAACTCTGAGCTAGCGAAATCTAATCCTTTTGAGCACGGCCGATGCTGTAAGCTCCTATTACAATTAAGGGGAATATAAGGGATTTCACCCTAAAAATTATGAATCCTGTTTTCAAGGAGGAGGAATATGAAATGAATTCCATTTATAGACTGCTCACTTTGCTCGTCTTGACCGTTGTCAGGGAACATTTTTGTGGTAGTACACGCCCCCCCCCCCCCCCCCCCCCAAGAGAATGATCACATATGATCACAGCATTCAAGACCTAGATTTTCAAAAAATGAGCGCTATGCTGTGTGTGATGTCACTCGGGCACGAAATTTAAAAAAAATCAGCATCAGAAAATATGCCTTAATTATTTTAAATACCTGGCACAGGCTATCACCACAAATCATTTCTTAATTTGAGATTCCTGTATTCAATTTGAAGCTAAATTAGAACTTTAAACAGTGCATAATAATTATTGGTTATAAATTGACATATACAACCAGGCTTTAATCTAATCACTGAATTGATCATGATCGAATAAATAGAACTATGATATTAAAGTCAAGATTATTACATAATTCTTGTAGTATAGTTCATAAAAAAATTATACTCACTTGGAATTCGATCCACAAATTTTACTTGATGTGAAATGTAAACATGTTCACTTTGTAGGTTAGTCCAGACATGAGTTTGATATTTGACACAATTCACATTTAATTGAATATTGAACTGATATTTTTCCACGTCACTATTATTGTTAAGATGCAATTTGAGACACATTTCGAGCACTTTATTGCCTATGTTAAATCCCATTCAAGCCTTCCACTTGGTGAGCTCACTGTGTTACTGCACCTTTCCTTTCAGTATCGATGTTTTTTGAATATCGATACTTTGGTTATTATTTTCGGCTTGGATATTATCTTTTTATTATACATAACGTTTGTAATACATTGTAGTATTTGTTAGCCTTGTTTCTCTTAATTTCGGTTTAATTCTTTTATCTATTTGTTCCTGTCATTTTGGTAGCACTGCATTCGTGCCAAGCCTCTCCGCCAATGTCCTGAATTTCTCTTTCGGCTTTCAAATGTTAATCTAGGAACAACGTTTTTTTGTCAAGATTCCACCAATCCCCTTTAAATATGGCTTGGTGTATTTCATTTCAGTCTTTAACTATTCCCTTACATAGTTATTAATAATGCTACATACTTTACTTCATATTCTTCAAATTGATCACTACAAAGTTACAGTTTCTACATAAAATCAACTTCTTCATCAATCACTCCTGTGGGGTTATGATTGTTTGGTATGAACTTTTAATAACTTATTCTTTGCTTCTTCTATTCGAACATTGATAGTTCACAATCCAAGTGCAACAAGTTTTTTATTGAAATGATTTAATTGACTTTAAATATCAATTATTGAAACTATCTCAAATTTTTATTCCCACTTCCGTTTTGATGCCATCTTGCTGAATGAGTGATAGTGAAATTTTTTTCTATGACCTCTTCATTTAATTTCATTGTAAATCATCGAACTTTGTGATATGCTCAATGCATTTCAAATTATTGTGCATTTAAGGTAACAATTTGAACTTTTATTTTAATTTATTCAACTTTGGTTGATTACGCCCTTCAATGTGTTACTATTGGCATAATTTCAAATTATTGCAATAATTCTGAACTCTTTTAAATTCTGGTGCATCAGCCTAGCAAGTGATTTTATTCAAATTTATGAGAACATTCGAACTATTTAAATGATTTCCATCAATGGCACCTGCAACGCCCTCTTTGAGAATTGGTCATCTGTAGTCCTGTCCATGCTTCTTCATCTACATATTTGGAAGGATTGAAATATCATTGATTCTCATTCGTCCTAGCAATTTGGTACAATTGCTTTATGCTGCTTGCTGTATTCTGGTAGTACCCTCCCAGTTGCTCTTCCATATCTGACCTCCTGGATGGACCAAGACTTTGAGACAATATGTTATGTTATCAATTTTATTTCAATCTTTATTATTTCTTGTGAAACTGATATTTAATTAATTTCATATTTGATGTAGTTCAATTATTTATGTAAGCCTATGACGCTGCCAAGCCCTGGCTATTTTCAAGAATTATTTCATTATCAATTTTTCATAAAAGCTGTCACAAATGTGCCCAGGCTTTAGTCTCATATAAGCTGCCACAATTGTGCCCTGGCTTTAGAATTATTATTTTGTGTATTTTATTCGGATTTTGATCTGTTTTGCATTCATGCTGTAGCCATACATTGGCCTTACTTACTCAGATGGAGTTCTGTTTTGCATTTGTGCATTGTTGTCATAGTTTGACATTATTCTTGTAATTTTGCATTTGTGTCATAGCCATACATCGGCCTTACTTACTCAGATGGAGTTCTGTTTTGCATTCGTCCATTGTTGTCATAGTTTGAAATTATATTTGTAATTTTGCATTCATTGCCATTGTCATACTTTGGCATTATATCTTGTAAGCTATTTTATTCAGACATAATTCAATTTTTTTGCATTTATTGCCATTGTCATATTTTGACATTACATTTTGTAGTATTTTATTCAGACCTAGATCTGTATTTTTGCATTTATTGCCATTGCCATATTTTGGTATTACGTCTTATAGATTATGATCTATTACATTTTGCAATTATTGCTGTTGCCATACATTGGCTGAATTTATTATATTCAATTTTATTGATATATTTTTCTTTTAATTTGTTGCCATTATAATTCATTAATAAATGAATCTTAATCATTATCAGTTATTGTTTCAGGTTAATCAATTTATGCTTTGTAAGTTTGATTATAATTGCAAATCCAAAATTGTAGTAATTTTTCAATTCAATTTATAGCAATCTTTATTTGCTCTTCATTCATTCATGAAGGTCCATTCATAAATTTATGTTTCCTAATATTGGTCATATTAATTTGATTACTAATCTAATTATTTGATTTATTATAAAAATTATTGCCATTTTCCACTCATATCCTTTTTATAATATTCGCCTTTGGCATATTTCTAAATTGAATTCAATATATTTTTTAATAAATTTGAATTCTTTACTATTGATTTCATTACCTTTTCATTTTTTATTATTTCCGGTGGTCCTCCTTTTATTCGAAATATATACAGTTGACACCCACTATTACCAAGAACTTCTAGAACCAGCAATAACCTCTACAGTCCATTTGCTCCCTTTTTCAGTAGTCAATTGTATCAGCCTGGTTGAATATGTCATTTTATGACCAATTATTATTATGCACCGTTTATAATTCTAATTTAGCTTCAAATTTAAGTACAGGTATCTCAAATTAAGAAAGGATTTGATGTGATAGCCTGAGCCAGGTTTTTAAAGTAATTAAGGCATATTTTTATTGTTAAGATGCAATTTGAAACACAATTTGAGCACTTTAATATTATAAATATGAAACTTTGAGGCTCAAATGCCAATATGGTTTTTATAATCTCTAAACTGGCGAAATTTATAAATCCGAAATATTTTTTAATTAATTTTAAATAATGTAAAAATGTGAAAGATTCTGTGATAGCCTATTAATGAGTTTTATTTCATAAATACGTCATTTTAATTCCAAATTTCATACATCATATAGGCCACAAGACAAAGGTTACTCAAACGGGAAGTTTCCGTTTTTTCATGACTTGCCACCTGGATCTGGAGCCGAGAGGATCTGCATGCAAACTGATTTATAAAGTCGCGGTCCATTAGGGAAGTGATAGCCGTGAGCCGTAGCTGGTATCTGTTCAATCAGATAACGAAAAGCTGCGTTCTTCTGGGCTCTCTTTGTAAGGGTGACCGATTAGATTGGCCAGCAAGAAAGACACTGTTCTCTGCTATAAAAATTCACTTCCCGAGTGTTCTGAACTAAAACTGTAGGTCCAACTCATCAATCGCCATCATCTAACTCATTACCACGCACAGGGGTAGGTCTCAGACCTATAAGTGGGCTTCATCCTAAAAAAGTAAAAAAAATTCCTATTTTTCTCAAATGTATGCTCTTGTTGAAATTTACGTTGAACGCTTTATTTTAAAACTTTGTAAAAATGAACAAACATTGAAATATCTATTCTAAAAAGAGGGTGACAATCCACTGAGGAGATCCAGTACTGTTAGTTATCTTGAAATTATTTCGTATGTCCATACTCTCGTGATTGAGTGCGCCGAAATAATATTAGAGGATAAATTAACCACAATTTAACATCGATTGTAAAATCTCAAATTCTAAAGGGTTATTCCAACACAGGACCTGACCATATCCTCCACATGGGGATCTTGAATATTTTGAACTTTAAAAAATCTAACAGGAAAAACGTTATTTAAAAAAAATGTTATTATCTGAAAGAGAATAACAAATCGCCAGTCTCTGTAGAAAAATTAGCCATTGCTATAATTTTTTTCTAATACACCTGCACAGATCTACTAATTACTTGTGTTTCTATTTGGGTCACCTTGCTCGAAAAATACACTTGTGTAGTTTTAAGCAGGTCAAAACGACAGGGATTGGCTAATATCGTCCTGGACTTCTGCAGATTGCAGTAACACGGCACTTCAAATATTGGGGAGCTTCAGGGCATCTTTGTCAACCCTTTTTGTGGATTTGGAGGAACCAAGCTGACGCATGCGCTCGGCCACAAAAGGATCTAATTTCCGGAGCAATTAGATGTTAATTTTTCTTTTCAGAAAATCTTATAACATCTCATCCTCCTTCACAAAAGGAGGCTGCGCCCCTGCCTTGCTTCGTTCGCCTGCCACGGAAAGGGAAAAAATTCTACTTTTTCAGTCACATAGCTCTTGATAACGCTAATGAAAACGACAATTTCAAACATATTTTTGGGAAAATCAAAAAAAAAAAACATTCTTACAAATCGTCCAAGGCCAAAACTGAACATGTAGGCTATACAAAACTTCAACATTTCCGACAAGTAAAAAACTCCACGAAATAATCTAAAGTTTGAAATTGGACTCTTTATCCTTTTGCTTGATAGGATATCATTTTGAATATTGTGCACACATTATTTGTCTACCCATATTCTTGATGCTAACGAGTAGTCCAACAATAGAAAATTGTATTCTTTTGACAATAGTCTCAAAAGACAAAATTGATTTAAAAAAAAATGCTTGTAATATGTTTCAACTTCTACAACAACTGAAGAAATAAGTATGCATTTTATATAAGTGGATTATTTTGCAGTGGATGATTCTCACATAAACCTGAGATTTGTACTTGGGTATTTGGACGGAATAAAAATTAAAAAATAATTTCAATTGGGAATGTAATTCCAACACATTAATTAATTGAAAATAGCATTGTTTGTAACGCAGCATATGAACTTTATACTTTCTATGTAGATTTGCATGTTTAGAAGAAATGTTGAAAACTAATTAACCTAGATATTTATTATTCATGAGAGGCTCGTTTTACAAAATAAACAGTAATATTCCTAAAGAATCCTCATTCCTTCACCTACAATGCACCCATAATTCTACTATAGATTTTTATAATATAAAAGGATATCGACCATTGATTCTACTATTCTACAATTATTATTGACTATTATGTTATTTGGCCTTAGTTCTTCAAAGAATCTGTTGCTATTTCATCGTTATCTTTTATGAATTTATGAAAATATATTAATTAAAAAATATGTGCGATTAAATGATGAGAATCTGTAACCATATCAAATGGTTTATTTATTTATGGACCATGGATAAATATTTTGAAAGATATCTTAGTTTGAAAATATATTGTAATAGTCTGTAGTTTTCCTGTCTGAAGAATTTTTTCTCATTGCCAGTATTAATTATTATGTCGCATTGCCTTTTCTTGCTGTTGTTTTTGAATTGATTTTTTACTGAACTTTTGCAAATTGTATTACAAGCTTTCTCGTTTTTTTATCAAATTATTTTGAATTTATTCATAGATTACTAGTGTTCTATACTGATGTACATTATGTTTCATTTAAACAACTCGTGTCTACGCACAGGTTTTACCTATGTAAGCACATTCCTATACAATATATATGTATAATATTCAACTTATGAATAAACCAGAATGTAATAGTGTTTTCTGATGTATGTAAAATGTTTGTTTTTTATAGGGAATAAATATTATTTGAATCACGATATTGTAGCTTGTAACGGCAACAACTTGAACATCACATCAATATTAATAAGTTATTATCAAAATCAAATAAATATTAACTTTATCTCTCCTTCAACATTATATTTCGCTGTCCATTCAACATCGATATTTAATTGAATTGATAACAAATTGAATACTTCTAAGCCCTTTCATACAACAGATTGCATTGGGTTGATATGATGTGAATTGTTAATTAGTTTTGTTTAAGCCAGCATTACCGGTTGCTAAGTAATATTACGACAAAGATAGTATGCGCAACGTACAGGCTGCATTTAGAAAGTCATTAACAAGATAGGTGGAACCGCGGTGCAGCAGCAGGAAGTCAGATGGAACGCGCTCATTTCCAAACAAATCCACACACAGCCAGATCATGGGGTTGATATTGCGGAGTTGAAACCAGCTGAGGAAATGCTTGCCAAGATTATTTTTGTTCCAAACCATCCGCCATAATAGGCATTGCGGACCGTTATAAATCTAAATACGCTACACAGAGAAATTTAATAGTTTTTCAAACAGCTATCTACTTTGGAGATCATCACATGGATGGAATAAGCGTGTACTGCTCCCTTCGTCAAACCCCGGCTGCTATGAGCCAATAGAAGAGCTTGGTGCATAATATTGTCTGCTAAGGGAATACTGCGTCTTGAATTTGTGCCAAATATAATGATGATTTTACTGTATGCAGCTCTTACATAGTATAGGGTCAATAATATCATTGGACAATGTGTTGTATATTGCGATGTATTGTTATCGATGGAATGAAATTGTATTGTTATCATTTGAAATATTGGAAGTTCACTTGAATCTCCTCAAGTCATTTTAATGTTTTTAAAAGTTTAATGTATCTTGAAATGATTTAATAATGTTAATTTCGTCGAAATGCATAAATAACATAAAGTAACATTAAGTATATCGTTTTCTTGCATCAGAATATGATATAATGATTTTTGGTTTTTATTGATATTGATAAAAATATGGGTGCAAACATTTTTTACTTGTCATAGCTACAAATTATTCTAATGAACTCAGAAGCTGATGGATTTTTGTGATGGTTCAATGATGTTAATTGTGTTAAAATTTGTGAATAACATACAGCAAATCATATTATAAGTTGTTTTCTTAGGCTAAGTCGATCAAAAATATTAAATAACAAAAGCGATAAAGCACATCAGTGATTCAGAGGCTGATAAGAATCGGATTTGGTAAATCTCTATTGGTATAACTATTACGCTATCAGTCATTGGGAACAAATCACACATGATTCCCTCATTGTGTAAGTCGTAATTTGTTTATTAGAGTTGAAATTACACTTTGAAAAGGTTAAAGGAAAAGAGAAAATATTACTATAGCTGTTGAGCCATGAGCAAGTCGCATATTGAGTGAGTGTTGCAGGAGTTAAATCACGGAAGAATGACCTTGACCGATTGCATAAGCTCCAGGGAGGTGAGAAGGTTTCCGCATCATCTGTTCTTGAACTATATTAGTTCCAGTTGTTTGGATTTCCTGATCATCACCGTTTTGCATCCTCTGTAGCGTATATTGATTATTGATAGGCGTAAAACGTGAAGAATATGCCTTGACATTGAATTTGATAGATTTTTATAAAACTGTCTCATCAAAAGCGTTGGTAGTAGATAAATTTATTGAGATTTGTCTGGGTGGTACGAGGATATGTAACAACCTTTTAATTTAACCTCCGTTAAATGATTTGAGCCTAATGAAATCGAGCCAAACACGAGATTTTTCGAAAAATAGCTAAGCTTAGCCCTAGTATACAGTTTTGGCAACGGTTTCAATCGAACTGTTACGTTTTCATGCGCTATCTAAATGCCAATTCTTCACGCAATTTTCAAATTTATCAAAAGTGATGATTGAAGTAATCCCTCACGCATACTAAATTAGGCGAATGTGTAGAATTATAATATATAATTATATGAGTTGAGAATATTACAGAGGAAAAGTGAAATTCGAACAAAATTAATTGTCTATTTTATGAGAATAAATAATTTAGTTTAAGCTAAAAAAAAAATTTCTATTAATATTTTGAAGGTTAGAGTTGTTCAATAAAAAATAAGAAACACAGTATGATGTAGAAAATAGGAGTGTCAAGTGAGTATTAAAGTGTATCCCAGAGTGATAAGTGTCAATGAGTGAAGAGCGATACGATATTGATTGGTTGTCTAAGTGACTTGATTTTTTATGGTGCAATGGACAATAGACAGAACAATGGATTACAAAGAAAATATTAATGGGCTATATACAGTTATCTAGATTATGAAAAGGAATCTATTGTTATTAATTGTTGAATTTTATTGTAATATAATGTCTTAATAAAATATCCCTCAAATAGCTTACAGCTAGAGGGATACTATTGCATTATGAAATGTTCAAATAAAAATATATACAATATATTAAAATCTCTTTAAAAGATGAAACTGATATCTATGGAAGATTCTACTATGTGATAAGGTTCATAATAGTATTATCTATTGTTTTTTACAATATTATAATAGTAAAACAAGAAATATTTCCTATGTTTAAATGAATTAGTACAGTTCTGTAGCAGTAAAGGATATGGCCATTCGATGATGAAACGCGTGTACCGACGCACAGGGTTCTCCTCGCTCAACAGGAAGAGCGAGGAGGGGCCCTTGGCGTGGGGGTCGTGCACCCCAGGCCCATGGCCGTGTCCCATGCCTCCTCCTGCGCCAGCCGGCGACCAGTCACGACCAGCTCGCTGTTGAGCCGCCGCCTCCTGAGCTGCCGCTAGCCTGCAACACGCACAACACATATACGTATATTAGCGCACATTCAGTTGAACAAACACAGATTATCCAGACAAAAAATCGTACTAAAAAAGGTGTTCGTTATTGAGAGGTAAAAATTGAAATCTCTGGGGACACTATAAAAGTTACTAGGATTTCTCTATTTGAAAGTTTGTTGACAGTGTATAACTAATATTTTTTTTCGGAGGATGAAGCCCACATAGGTTTGAGACCTGTGCGTGGGTAATGAGTTGGATGATGGTGATTGATGAGTTGGACCTACAGTCTGTGGTGGGTTCCGAACCGCCGGGAAGTGATTTTACAGCAGAGAACGTGTCTTTTTTGCTGGCCAATCTAATCGGTCACCGTTACAAACAGGACCAACAAGAACGCAGCTTATCTCTATCTGATTGAACAGATACCTGCTACGGCTCGCGGCTATCACTTCCCTCATCAATCAATAACACTCAGAAATTTAATTTTCTGCACTGTGCAGCACTAATGAAGAAAACAATTTTATTCCAAAATATTTCAGAAAAGTAAAAATAAAAGAAAAAGTTAGAGGGTTTCAAAGACTCTAAAATTTGCCTTTTTATTCGCTCCATGGCAATTGTCGGTATTGTAGGACATCAGAACTGTAGGCTATAGTCTAGTAGCTTTGAACATTTAAGGTGACCAGGTGCGAGAAGCAAATACTTTTTAAGAATATTTGGTAGAATGTAAAAAAAGGAGAAGTTCAAGGGGATTTGAAGATTTTAGCAATAATAACAGCTGTCTGCAAGTGCAGTGGCTCCTTATATTTGTGTATATTGTACCATATACTGGATTGGTTTATCCTGTTCGACAGGCCCACAGGCCCTCAAAGGTCTATAGCCACATGTCCAATGACATGCTCTTCAGTGAAGACAGATGCATTATATAATTCCTCACTGCCGGCACTATTGTACACTCAATGATTTCCGGGCGAGACCGGCCGATTCCTTTCTACAATCAAATACCAAATTGAATAAAATTTCAGATATATGAACTTTCTAAAATCTTATTTTATTCTTCTTGAGATCCTGTTTCTGAAACAATTCAATTTTTATTTTCAAAAATGGCGACAAAAATTCATGTGAATTTGGTTCCTTTTCCAGTTGGCACATTCCCAGCATAGGGACTGGATCTCTTGATTTTTTCTGTTGCTAATTTTAATGATAGAAAAATCAAGTTGTTTAAAACTCAGGAGCTAAAGAAGAATAATAAAAATTAAAAAAAAAAATCTTTTGCGTTTGATAGGGGAAAGAAAATGGTGTGTCATCATCAGTGCCCATCAGTGCGGCTGAAAATCATCATTGGCAACTAATTTCTCAAAAAACACTGAAGTAAGCTGATGGCGCCATCTGTGATTCCGTCTGACAAATGTAAACAGCTTCAGTGTTTTGCTATTTCTTTACATTTCGTATCAGCTTCCAGTTCCTTTTTATCGCTGAACGTTAAGTCCAGGTACATCAAGGAACAGTGTGACACGGATATGTGTGTATCGACCTGAAGACTTTTGTATTTCACCCTAAATTTGAACCTTCTTTTTTCACCTTTGTCATTTCTAATGAATAACTAATTAAATAAAAACAATATTTTGTAGAAGATACAACATATTGTTCAATTATGACTTCATTTTTGTGGAAGAATTACCCTCTTCCCAGAGGAGAGAGCTGAAAAATTGAGCAGTAATCTTTTCTTTCTGATTAAGCAGTGATTTTTTCTTGCCGATAAACTCTCATGACCGAGAGTTGTGCAGGGGCAATGGGGTGAATGATGGCACAAAGATTTTATGAATGGTGTATAGAAAATTTCAGGTGAGATTCGAACCACCGGAAAAGTTTTAATATAGCAGATATCGTCATATCATAGCAGTTGTTCTTCCATTCAAGCGCAGACCCGAGCACTTGTGACTACATTACAACCTTACTAGAGGTTCATTCATTCTAAATTATTTATTACAAATTAATAATTCAAAATATTGTTTTCAATTCAGGGCTTAATTTCGTATAATTTTCTCTAACTTCACCTGATCTGGAGAATGAAGCTGAAATTTGAAAATACATTTTTCAGTTTTTTTGAAAACTCAAGTGAGCTACTACAGATACATTAATACAACAATATTCGATTTTAAACATATATTTGAAGATAACATATTTTGAGGTTATGTTGTCCCGGGTCAAAGTTAGCACGCCGGCTGTGAGATGGCTGGAGAGAGCGCGGGAGAGTGTTACTTGCATCGGTACGCGAAGTGTATCGACCGCATGACGTCACGCTGAACATGGCCGATGTTTAGCTGGTCGTGTGACGTCACAGCACACGAATTCTAACCTAAATCCGAGAGCGGGTGGCTGCTCTCGCTCTATTTTCTGATAACCGCCCGATAACACACAACGTGTCGCACAAATACCGCTACTGAAGCCTCTACTAGCCGGTGAAACCTTTTATCAACAACTAACTTGAAATCAGTCAAGCAGGCAGGTCTACAAGTGAATTTCTTCAAGTACAGTTTGATGAATATGATCGAAAAAGGTGATAAGGCCGCCATAACTTATCACCCTTGCCTTCATTCATTGAATAAAGTGATGTATACGTTTGAAGAAATACGGTATTTGAAAATGACACTCATCAAATAATAACAAATGACAATCCTTATTGAACTAAGAACAATAACATTACATAAAGCTGCAATAATGTAGTCAGTCAGTTAGGGCGCTTTTCTATGACTGACTGCTACTCCTGCTGTCACTGGTTCGATGCCCGTTCAGCCTGGGTCATTTTATCCACGCACAAGTCCTTAGACTGTCATCATTGGTATACTATTGGAGTTTGAAAGATATGTCTTAATAATAATCGAATTAAATTGGCATTTAAATTATTATTATATCATAACCACCCAATTTCAGTAATACACCAGCAAAAATGATTGAACCTATAGAAGGTGCTTCCACATGGGCCCCAGGCAATCTAAAATGAAAAAGATATATAGGTAACTTTAGTATAAAAGAAAAAAAACATGAAAATTTAATGAAGAATAACAAATACCAAAATAAAAATATCCCAATAAATTTTCAAAACTCAAAATCAGTGAAAATAAAGGTAAAGATCTAAATAAAGTATTAAAAATATATAATCTAGAAAAAACACATTAATCAATTTCTCAAATGTGATTCATGGAATATTTTTAATAGAATGTTTTTTTAAACACATTGCTGGAGCAATAGATGTTGATTAGGTCAAAAAAAATTTAATACCAAAGACACATTCATTTTTCTTTGATATTGAGATGCTTATACAATTTTTGTTATTAATATACTTTCTTTGCCAAGTTACATAGAGTGGTATCAATCAGTGGTTAGTGTGTTGGTGTCTTGTGTTGGTGGATGCATCCTGTTACAAAAAGGTGAGACCTGAAGTTTCTGAGTTAAAGCATAGGTTGACCCCACAACATCGCTTGTTCTATCTTGCAATAACGTTTAAAATATTTAGTTATGCCAAGCGAGTAGTCAAGCCCCTTATCTTTCCTTATTTAAATTTTGATTTTAAGATAAAAGTTAGAGGTGGAGTTGTCAAATTGTTATGTTTGAATGTAGTTATAATTCTATTTTGAGTGAAAATTGCTATTTTCTATTAAACTGAGCTGCGCAGACCATTACAAGACACATGTAGACATCTTCAGGGAGGGAAGATCTGCCACAATTACATCACGTATTTTAAAAACACACATGGCAAGAGTTTGAGTTGTTATAACTTGTTTGCCAAAAGGTAACGATCCAATATTTCTTCAAAAAAATACTCTACTAGTTTTTTGCATTATTGGAACATTGGAATAAGCAAAACCTGTTTGGCTGTTAGCTCAAGTCTAGTTGAAATAAAGGATTTACGGTCTCATCTCCACCTGAAGAAGAAATCTCTCATATTTCTTCATTCAGCTGTTTTTTCACCTCCATAAAAACTGCAGCTTATAGCTTTATGGTTCACAGAAGTAATGTAGACTGTACAATCTGAAATCTGCCTAATAAAAAACTCTTACATATTTTTCATTCAACTTGACAAATTTTAAATGATACCATTAAGGCCGTTCGGTGGAACTTCCAAGTATTATGTTCAAATTATTGAAAACTCTCCACAAATGTTAACTTGAAATATCTGATTACCTATTCAGGTTCGTGACTCAGAATAGGACAGGTGCCAATGTATAGGACTGTTCATACTTTGATAATAAAATCTTTTGGTTAATTTAACGAATTGCAGTCAACTTTTAATTAAGAATAAGTAGTAATATTTCACTCACTCTCCAGGCCAAACGTTTTCGAGTTATGGAAACTCATCTTCAAGGCCACTTTTGCAAGGCTACTTTGATAAGTTTGTGAATGGGAAAAACTTCAGAAGTAAACTTCAAGATGGAACTTTTTTTATTTTTCAATAAAAGTTTCGTATATTATAGCAACCTGATCGTAATGAGTTGATAATAAGAGTATGATTTTTATTGGTGGGGAGATCCTTGAGGGTAGTTCCATCTCGCCGTTTGTGCCATGTTCCAATTAAATAAAAAATATAATCACGAAATCGTTATGTTATAGTGCTACTTAATTAATACTGAACATGTCTTCAATGATTCTGCTATAAATGAACCCCTCGTGTTGGGGGATAAAACATGTATAGGCTATAGTTCACAGAAGTAATAAAGACTGTACAGTCTCAACTCTGCCTAATTAAAAAATCTTACATATTAATTTTTCATTCAACTTGACAAAATTCTAATGACCGTTAAAAATTTAAAGACCGTTGGGTGAAACTTCCAAGTATTTTCAATTAGCTGATACATTTTCTTATATTTTTGGATTTGGCATTGAATATGGTGCACCTACAATTTCAGATGGGTTCTGAGCCACCGGGTGAGTGATAATAAACCTCACAGTGAGCTAGGATAAATGCCAGACCTAGCCGAAAACCGTACAAGGAACAAAAGAGTTAGGTCTTCCAATAGGGGAGGGCTCTCCAATCTACTCAACAAGATGCCTTGGCGCTTACTCTATATTTTATTCTCTGTTCTCCTGTGTTTTTTATCAAGATAATGCAGTTTCAACTTATAGGGATTTTGTGAAAAATAAGAATACTATTGCAATTATACGATTAGATTACTAAATAAAACTGTTGGCCCCTCGCATTCTTGCACACTACACTCACTGTAGTGTCAGACGAAAATCTCATCAGTTTTACTGTTTTCTTAAGTGAGGATTGCTCAATTGATCTAATTTAGATTAAGGGCCGTATTTATGAACGTTACTTAAACCCACACTTAGCTTGAATGAAAGAGTTACTTACATAAGTGTTTCTTATACTGAAAGTGTCACTTGAGAAAAATCCGTATTTATAAACGTTACTTAACTTTCGTCAGCTGTTTCTTACTGAAGAGCGATTCCGAAAGTGTCACTTGAAATGACGTCACCAACAATTAAGACGTCACGCGCAGCAGCCAATAGGAACGCGTTATTAGCATTTCGTTCAATGTAAACAACAAATTCAAAACAGATTCCGGGTTATCTCTTTTGTGATTGTTATCGGCAATGGGCTAAATTATTGAAAAACGCAGACTCTTCTCATCGAAAGAGAAGAAATTTCTCAAACAATTGGTCCTGCAATATTTCGACGTTATTGTAAGCAAAAGGACAGATGGATCTAATAACAAAAAAAGAATGAAATATGGACGCGAATTGAACAACAGTTTTGGCGATCATAGCCAGGTAAGCTTTGTTATTCTTACATATTTCTACGGCTACATTAATTCATAATTATTAATTCGAAAGGTTTACTAGTATGTTATTATCAAGAAGCGATATCATAAAACCATTGATAGCGATACAGTCGCATTGTCAAATGTGGGTATATCCAAACAAAACAGGATTAAGCGTTAGGTTAGTTTTAAGGCTGTAACTAAAAACTTTCTCAGATGCGGCTCTGCATTGCGTATTTCAATGATGATAATGAATGTGAAACATACATTCAACTTAGACAATGACCTATACGAATTGAGCACATAAATCTACAGCAGCAGAACAGAATAACAGGATCATTTGAATTTGTCTTTCATTTTTCGTATATTTTTTAAATAGGTGACTGACTAGAAATGAATGTTACAAAAGTTGAAGATTATACAAATTGCAAGAATCCATTATTGGAATAATTCCCAGTTGAAACCAATTCAGTAGGTACCATTCTAGTTTGATGTTCTAAATAAGTTCTTCAGTTTTTCTATATAATTACCGTATAATTGAGAAATTTCCATTAGAATAAATTTTATTGAACTGATTAGTTACAATACTTATGACTTAGAAAGCTAATTAGCCTGATTGCTAGTAAACTAGGAGATAGGAAGTGTTGAAATTGTTATACATATATAATAAACATCTAATATTTCTGAATACCTTGAAAATTGATTCGAATTCAAATGCTCATTCAAACACTACTGTCCTAATTTGATGCCGTGTTTAAACGTTGCCAATAGCTGAAGCAAGTCCACTGGTGCCAGTCAACTGTCCTGTCCAGTTCATTCAGATGAGAACTTGAAACAATTCTAGTTCTACTTGACATTAATTCTAAAATGTAGTATGATTGCAAAAAAAATAAATACTCTTCCATACATTCATACATTACTATTACATACAATATTTCAATTTTTTATTATGAAATTATTTAAATCAAGTCTCAATATAGTATGTGCATAGTGTCAACAGACTTTATTTTATTAATCATGGGATATCCAAAACTTAAAAAAGTTCACACACCGTTTTCCAGAAATTATGTATATTTTATGATTATTTTAAAAAATGTTTGAATTACAGTAACAATAATTTACATTTATTATTGATACCTTTCATTATTTGATTTCAGAAGAGGTATAGCAGTCAACACAGTGCACAAAAAAAAGAAAGCAAACCGATATTTTTAGAGATGAGTTGGAGATGGAACAGTCAGAAAAAGCTTTCCTTGTTTAAATTGCCCACAAAGAGAGAAAATGGGAGCTTGAATTACAAATTATACAAAAACAATTGAAGTCATTTTTTATAAATAATTCCGTATTCCTTATTAATAAATTTATTTTATTTTAAAATTTATTTCAATAAATTATTTTTGCCCTTATGTGTTCTCAGTGTTCTATATAATGTGATAGCTATTGTTAAACTATAAACTGTACCGGTCCGTTGAGTGAGGATTCAAGTAAGCTATCTCCCTCACTTGACTAAGTATGGTTTTCGCGTAAGAATTGAAAGTGACACTTTGCTCGAAAGTGTCACTTTCGATCAAGTGTGATTCATAAATACGGATTTCACTCAAGTGTGGCTTTTCAAGTGTCACTTTCGGAAAGTAACCCTCAAGTAACGTTCATAAATACGGCCCTTAGACTTCTAAGATTAGCTTTAAGAGAATCTTACTACAAATGACCATCAATGAGCTACATACAACAATAAAAGATCAGTAAAAAATGAGACTGAATGATGATTTGTAATGCAATTATGTATTTGACCAAGCATGGTGATAATCACTGAGCACTGACTAATAGTCGCCATTGAAACAATTCAGTCGTGTTCCTCTGTGATGTTGCTAGGGCAAGTGATAATCGAATTGGTTGCTATGTGTAGATGTAAACATGATCAATTGATCACAATATCATTCCGAAAAATTATCTTTCTAAATTCTTGTGAACAAAGTCTTCTAAATCAGGTAAGGAATATTCTAATTGAATTGCAGTCTGGAATACAGTAGTAAACTCATAGAAGAGAAATGGAAATAAGCTTTTTTGAGCAGTATCACTTTTTTAGTAAAAAAGACAGCAAGAGACCGACATACGGCAAGGAGCTCATTCATTTTTTTGTGTAAGAGACAACAAGAAAATCAGATGTTGCGCTGTATCTCGGTTGTTCATAATCTTATTTTGGGGTACACACTGGTGTTTTAGACAGCATCATGTCTTTACACAGCTGTTGTTTCTATTACACATGTTATTGAATGGTTACTCACACACATCTAGAGACATACGAGTCCAATCACGAGATTAGTCAATCATTAGTCCAATCACGAGAGGTTTGACGCGGATAAAAAATAGCAATCTAGGGAATTATTCACGCAATAATGATGGAGTCTCATGTGAATATATACATATATATTTAAAAGTGAAATTTTCTATGAAACTGAAAAACTACTACATGAAGATTTGGACCAAAGTTGAATTTTATGATTGAAGCAGTTTTGGGCTTGAAGCATGTTATTTCTTCACATTGTATTGTTTATTTAGTACAGACTAGCTATTGTGCTCGTCCTTCGTACGGATTATGTTTAGAAATATGACTACATATGTTGCGGCTTTTTTGATAGCAACGATCATGAAGTTGTTAGCAGCTTATTAAACAACTTAGAACGTAAACAATTCAGTGACAGTTATCAGAGAGAATATTTGAGAGCAGCTGATTGATATAGCATGATAAATTACGTGATTTGTTTTTATGTGGTAATAAAGCTTAGAAGAAATGTATCCAAAATCGCACGATACTTGGTTTTTAAACGTTTATTATTCTGTTAAAAAAAGTTAATTTAGTTTTTTATAGCTAAAGACATTGTCAAAAAGGTTTTCAATACTGATAAATAACTTTAATCCCGATCGATGCTCTCGTTCTTCAGGAGAAGGCCGCGTAAAATGTATCCAAAATCGCACAATACTTTGTTTTCAAACGTTTATTATTCTGTTAAAAAAAAGTTAATGTAGTTTTTTTATAGCTAGAGACATTGTCAAAAAAGTTTTCAATACTGATAAACAACTTTAATCCCGATCGATGCTCTCGTTTTTAGGAGCAGGCCGCGTAAAATGCCTTCGGGGCCGTGAAAGACAGACAGAAATTGAGATAAGACTTGTTTCGGCTTCTTTAATGTATAAAACGTAAAAATAACCAAAAAATATATTTTTATGATAAATGTACAGACAAAACTCTAATTTTAATTATATAGAGATGACTGATTAAAAAAGCGTTTAATTTTATCAATCATTCACAGTAGTCAAGTAGTAGCAATTGTTTGTTGTTCACCATAGCAACAAGATAATTTCGGCTAAGATTTTTTAAGATTTCTAAAAGATTTCTCGGCTAAAACGTTTTTTATAAAAATTTAATATTATAAACTTTTTTAACTGTTTTTAGTGTTTCGTTTCAAGTGAACTTTTAAATTAATAGTGGTTAAGTGAGAAGATTAATTTTGTTATTTTTCGAGTGAAGATATTTAGCAAATCTTAAATTTTTAGTCTGTTTTAACCTCAATGTTTAGGACAATTTCAATTCAATTCAATTTTTTTCAATTCAATTCAATTTTTATTTTCATTCCAACATACACAATCTCACAAGAATATTCCAAAATACAAAACAGTAGAATATAAGATACAAATCAACAAATTTATTTGTTCACTAGAAATACATTAGAATGTATTTGAATACATGAAATAAATATTCCGAAAATTGCGTTTTTTGTTTTGCTAATTATATTTCCTACATGAAATACAATGTAACATTTATTCAAAATTTGTGAATGGAGCAGTATTTGATTTGAGTCTGTTGTGCCTTCACATTCGTTGTAAATTTGTCACAATAAATAAATAAATAAGTAGTATTTTAATGTGGGTCAAGAAGCATTCACTTGAAGACATAAAACATTCCATTCACGTATTGCGGTTTGTGAGAGGTAATTGGGATGTATGAAAGCAATGTTCAATTTGGACAAACTCTTCGAATATTTGAAAGAAAAAGTCTTAAAGAAAAGTGAGAGTCTTGGTTGCTTGTGGTCTTTTGTCCTATTATAAGGCTTCTCGGTTCGAATGGGGTTGCAGCCTGAAGTTCTGGTTCTGAACCCAATACACACTTTCATATTTGAAATGAGTCATTTTTTAAATAATACAGTACAATGCGACTGTCCACTGTTGAAAATAAGCTCAACAGAATCCTCATTGAATCTTTAGATACGAGAAGTAAGAAGTTCAATGCAACTTTAGACTGAATTCGCACGCATTCTCCTAATGCGTAGCTAGTTACCATCTGAATTGCATTATGAAAAATAAATAAACCCTTTATTCCCAATAACCTTCCGAAAAAGTGAGAAATCAAAATAAAAAAAGTTGAACGTCGGGAAAATAGTTAGGTTATCAAAATTACCTCTGTACTGAGACTTTTCTTCGAGGTTATGTCGGAAATTGTACTTTCTGAGTGGGTATGAATTCAGAAAGAAAGTTAAAACTAGTTTAAGAGCGCGCTAGAAATGCAGGTGCAGTCAGGTTAATGAGGCTTGCAAAGCCTGATAGCCCAGGAAAATTAGCTCCAAAAAATGGAGTGACGGACAAAAATTGTTATAAAGCTGTATTAATCTACTCTAGAAACCCTAGAAAAGATTCTCTCAAGTTTGCGAAAAATCTGGCTTGTGCATAACTTTTGGGGGTCCAAAACCCCCCAAAATTTGGACTCTTTTTAAGTATAACACTCCCGCAGGTGACCCTGCCGCAATACTTTCCCAAAAAATGTTTCATCATAAGGACAGTCTAATTTGAAAACCCTATACGATATCTTCGATAATCCTTTTCAGCATGATATAAACTGTATAAATCCCATTAAAGCTGAAAACCTTTTTCCAGGGCAAAAATTTGTGAAACTCCATTCAACCCCCAAAATTTGAAATCTTGTAGGGCACTGCTTTCAGCCCTCCAACCACTTCAAGAAAACTTAAAAATCTTAATTTAACAAATAAATAATGTTTTTCAAGTGAAAAGCTTGAACCTAGATCCAAGCATACAAAGCCGCCTGATAGGGCATAAAGCGCTTTACATCAGTTCGTTGTTTTTTTTCATATAAATGCAAAAATGATCGAAATTAAGACATTTTCTGAAAGAAAATTTGATGTTCCAGTACCCTTATATCTATAAATTTTCCATTTTTGAGTGAGCGTTTTCAAGATAAATGACTCCAAACTTGAACATGGTCCATTTTTCAGAGAGGTGGGCAAAAACCGATGATTTTTTAAGATCAATGGTAAGTGAACTACCTAATTGATATTACATTATTGTACAATAATCAACGCAGAATTTTGTGTTCTTCAATTTTGTATAGAACAAAGTTTTAAACGCAGTAACTTAAATAAATTTCGAGTGATGTGCCAAAAACTGAAAAAAGTCCAAATTTCCACGGGGTTTTGGGCCTTCGAAAGTTATGCACAAGCCAGATTTTTTCGCAAAATTGGAGGAATCTTTTCTGGGGTGCCTAGAGTGAATTGAAAAGAAATCCAGCTTTGCACCAATTTTTGTCCTCCAAAATTGTAATTCGCCTAGGCTATAGGACAATGGACAATGGCATTTCTCAGACCATGTTAGACAGGCGATTAAATCAGTCCTTCAACATATCACAACAATAAAATAGTTGATATCGTTATTAATCTGTGTAGCAGTAGTGCTTTCGTAGAATCACAATTTTTTTTACCTCAATAATCATTTGTTATGATACGCGCCTATTGTTTCTGTTGTAGATAAATTGAGAAGCATAATAATAACTATGACCGATAAAAGTTTATCCAAGTTCCATGGAAGGAACTACAACACTTCATCGATGGCATTATCTTTCGACAGTACACGTGAGTGGAAAATAATGAAAATCTTAATAAACAAATGCATAATATAATACCAAAAATTGACAATTTCTATCAAATAATTTAAAGGGAATGTGGAATGGAAAGTTTTGAAAACGAGAGAGATTCATCTACAGTATGTTAGAACATGAAATAGGGGAACCATATAGTTGGGCTTTTGTATGTTACAAGCTACTAGTTTTGGAAAGAAGAATACATTTTTCAATAGTCGCGTATCCGATCTTCTTATTCCTACTTATTTTTCAGCGAAGAAATCATTCAGAGTATTTCTAACTCAAACGAGTGGAACCATCATTTAAATATTAATCAATATTTAACAAATATTTTTTAAATTATATTTTGTATTTTTAATTAGGTATATTTTTAATTAATTAATGTTTAACAATTATAATTTTTTTATAATAGTAATTAATATTTAAAGAATTCCTTTTCAAAATACAACTTTGGAGAGCAGACAATGACACTAATCTTTCTTGCTCTTCATAATGAATGTTTTTATAATATTCTCATAGGACGCTCTTTTAGAAGCGTAGCAAGGTAGCTTTGCGCGCCCCTAAGTTTCAGGTTCGCACAAGTAATGTGAGCTCATGGCGTTGGAAACTGTTTGATTGGTGGGTGAGGTGAAGCGGGATTTTTCTACTGGCTATTCATTTACTCATTTACTTACCATGTAATCAGCTAAATGCAAATAATTGCAATTATAGCTGGTCTTGTCAGTGTTTTCCCTCTTCCTGCAGCCAGAATACGGCTGCACACCCAAATAATTTGAGCCATTTGTAATTTGAGTTATAATTCAAGACCTTATATGGGCCAAGAAATTTGATGAATATTAGGTTGATGTATTAATTTATCAATTAATTATTAATACAGTATTAATATATACCAGATAATAATTAATTATTAATATATACCAGATAACCATATAATAACAAAATGTATAGAAAGCAGGCTTTTAAATTACAGCCACAGACTAATGCCTATCAATCCACAGTTATTTTATATGGGCAATGATCCTATCAATGAGATAGATTTATTTAAATTGCTTAGTCTGAAAATCCCAAATAGACTTAACATCTGTTGATATGAGCAAGTACATTGCAATACATAATAACCTCAATCATGATTATTGATAAGAAACACGGTAAAACGTTAAACATTGTCAGTTTCAAGAATAATTTATTTACGATTATACTATGCTTACAGTATGTTTAGAGTTGTGGTGAGACTGCGGATTTAAGCTATTTCTGGAATATCCAATTGAAATACAAAAAATAACTATTTGGCCTGACACAAGTTCACTGAATCATGCTCATAGGTCTCTGTAGACTTGGAAATGTCAACCACATCAATTTATTTGCATAAACTTATTATTTTACCCATAAGCACATTTGTTTCTAGCCAAATCGCAAATGGTAATAGACAAAATCCCTCCTCAACAATACAGGGAGAGGAAATTAACTAGATTTTCAAGAGAACGTAAATTATTGTTTAAGAAAATTCCATCTTAAGTTGCAGAAGGCTTCTCAATACATTGCATGTCCATCAAACTAACTTTCTTTGTCAAGAATAAACAAATAACAAATTTAAATATGCTATGACAATGGTATAGTAAATCCCTTTGACTGAATTAAATATTTTCCCCTTCACATTCAATATAAATAATATTTTGAATGAAATAAAAAGACAGATCAAATTTAATAAATTGAACAAAGAGAGCTTTCTATAAATTGAAGATTTTTCCAACATTGATGACCAAAGAAATAATTGAGAGGGTTAAAAAGCAGAGAATGACAACTAAATTGGAAAGATCAAAGATCGGGACGAACCAAAAGTCATCGGTCACAGAAAAAACGTCATAGTTAAGTCCTTTACAGACTTAATTTATTAAACGGCTCCAAGGACCTAGCTAACCCCTTGAGCTTGTTTCATAACTGTTAACATTTAAAAGATAAAGTTTCAATCAACAAATTAAACTATCATAAGATCCTGTACTACCTACAAATAATGCGAAGTTACTGAAAAATACTAAAAATAGTTGTGATCCGTTGAAATTTATAATATCTTGTGCCTAGCAGCGCCCCTAGACCCCTTCCGACCCTGACAACTACTGGGTTTGCCGGGTCTAATTTGCCACTGCGCTTTTTTATAATCTGATTTCATGACGGCAAATTTATTAATGTGATATTTACCAATTAATTAGATAAATTGTAGTTACTCTATATAGATTAATTTCTAACTGAAATATATTTCTAGAGTTTGGGCTGAGAAATGGCTGCAAAGGATGTCCTCAACATTGTGATTCGACAATCCGAATGAAAAATAAGTGAGTATGATAACTATTTCCATATGAACTTTATTGCTTTCTCAATCATAATCAATTATGAGTGATAAAAGTTCACACTATTAAAAAATGATGAGGATGTATTTTTAGAAGCCCTTTCTTATACTCACATATATGGTACATTAACGGGATGAAATATTAGTCTATTTTCAAGCTACTCGAATTATTAGTTCATTCTCGGCTGCAGGCAGTTAAAACGTTTTCTCTTGAGACGAAATTGCTGTCAATCAAAATTTAAGAAGCAGAAAACTCTGTTTCATGAAATTGGAAATAAAGTACAGTACATCTGAAAGTTTTTCAAGAGATTTGAAACAAAAACTATCTTGTGAGAAGAGAAACAGCAGTTTCTTTTAGAAGGTAGCAGGGAAGCTTTTTCGGGTGTGGAAGTAACAAAACGAATATAACAGAAATGGGAAATAATTGACCTAATCCCCATTAAGTGGATGATACAAGAATAATATAAGTTCATACATCATCACTCTAATCGATCCATTTTATTAATGCCTCATAGAAAGTAGACTTTACTATGGATATAATTGGACAAGCTGAAAAAAACACATTGCATTGAAACAAATTTGAGTAAAAACTCCATAGACGTGCGATTTCGAAATTCAAAATCGAAAATTAATTGACAAAAAATGAAAATGAGAAAGGAGAAATCTCTAAATAACTTGAAGAATTATGTGCTCGAACGAGGTATTTTATGGAAATAAGAGCCTTACATGAACTAGGTTAATGGTCATAATGCTGTCTCGAAGTGAAGTCGAAAAAGATAAAAATAAAGGCGATTTTTGAGACTTGATGACAAAATTTTCATAGCTCTCATTACATGAAGTCGACCATAAACTAAAATTGAATGTTGGTAGCTAAGACTAGGTTTGTTGTTCATGGTTATTTTGAACAAATTATTCAGTTTCTAGGCTTCGAAAAAAGATCACCCAGTACTTGTTGATCGACTAAAGATTACAATTTTCCGTTCCATTAGTTATTATGATTGTTGAAAACGCATTGCTAGTTGATAATGCACAATTGTCCAACTTTAATAGTCCCCAAATGTCCTGAAAGTAGAACATAATGAACATCTATGGAGGGAACAAGGTCTTGAGAAAGGAAAGGGAATGGCGAGAAGAAAAAAGGAGAAGAAAAGAAGGCGAAAGAGAAGAAGGAGGAATAAAAGTAGGAGTTATAAATGGAGTTTATAAATGTAAGTATATGTAAATGTATATAAGTAGGAGTTTATAAATGAAAAAAGAAAGAAAAAGAGATGAAAAGAGAGGGTGAAAGGAAAAGAATAGAAATAATTGGAAAATTCCATTTGTATTGATATGTCATGAAATAGATAAAGAAAAAGCTTCTTGAAGATTTATTTAGTACGGTAGTTAATGTCAGTAGTTAAAAGTCAGTAGTGGAGTCATTATATTAATTATTATTTTGAGGAGTAGCAATAACCGCATCAGCTGCTCAGCACAATATAATTTGATAGTGTTTCGTTTCCAACACGGTTTTGCAAATAACAACACAGTATTGAGGGAATCTCTGTTCTTATAACACTACAATAACATAAGATAACTTTTGATACATTAGAATGATTATCACTGATTATCATTGTTAATAATAATAATTACATATATTTGTGATAATTTGTTTCTGTCGATTCAGTAGTCAATGTACTGGTCCAGATTCATCTGATTGTAGAAATATGAGTGTAGAAAATACAAAGAAGGAAGAAGGAGCAAGTATCATTATCTAGCTGTGATAATAGAGATTCAATAATAATGAAGAATAACCATGGCGGTGTAAGAAAGTGGAGGGAGCATAACGTATACCGTCTGTGTTGAAAAAGTGTTACCAGAATCGGATCTGACGCCATCTTAATTATTTATTGAAATTCCAGTTGTGTTGTTGATGTCTTTAACGCTTAGTATAGCTCCAACCTTTAACAATATGGAGAGTTATTGTTATATTCAAAGATGTGTTTGAATATTGTGGGCTCTAGCTCTGCCTCCCAGATTTCCTATAAGGAAAAATACATAAATTAATTAATTTACTGCCGGACACTCAAGGCTGTTCAGGCTTTTCTTGAAGCTCAGATCTCAAGTCTTGTTGAGACACCGGGAGTCGTTCTAGAGTCACACAAAAAATTGCAATGTAACCCCGCCAAATTTCAATGATTGTCCCCAAAGAGTCCGGCTGGGCACACTACAATAATTGGTAGAATCCGACTTCAGGTCCTGCAGCCTTATGCTAAAGAGTAACATGCTACATCCAGCATGTAGAGAATAGTCCCCAAAGTCCGCCGTATCACAATGAATTATCAAGTAAGCTTTTAATTAAATAAGTAGGGTCAATATAATTGAGCCCTTTACTTCTCTTTGAACACAATAATTTGAACACGGGTGGATGATGAGAAGTATCCCCCACAATGCCAAGTGTGCGCCAAAATTCAATAAACTCACTGACCGAGCAGGTCACACAATAATGGGCAAAAATTGTACATAGAATAAGAATGTATTGAACGATAAATTTGCTTGGGTTCCTGCAAGGAACGTAATTATTAGTATTAAAAATATTGGATTCGAATAAAAAATGGTCTGAGTCTTTTTTCAGACTTTGATCCATAAAATTAAATTTTTTTAAGTTCATAAAAAAATGGTGTATTATTATATGACAGAGCCAACCAAGGGCAATTGAGCGCAATAGGAATGCTGATACAACTTTTCACATTGGATAAAATTCAATAATCGTCATGTGTTGGTGCGAACACTCAAAGAACGAAAATATATTTAATCGGTGCATACTTGACCAAGTTTAATTTAGATATTTCACTCACGTATTTGAAATACTCATGGGTTTTCCTTCTATACTTTCCTGGTGAAGTCCGAATATGCACAATCCTACTTAGCGATTTGGTGACTCCTCGTGGACAACTTTTTACACATTGGTTTTATCCACTTTCTTTTTTAAATTTAGTTTTAAAGTTACATCAGACTAGAGGAACATTCAACATTTAACAAAAATAGGAACTTTAAACTGAAATCATAGTCAATTGACTAGAATAAAATTAAAATTTAAGGAACCAAAATTCAGGTCGACATGATACTTTGGTGATTTTTTAATTGAAAATTTGTAAAGAAAGCAGTAGTGAACTGTGCCTGGTGTGTGTACTTGACTGTGCTTTGTAATAAATAGATGAAAAAGATAAAGGCGATAGTAGAAAGAATAGTGTATGTCTTTTCACTTTCTTTGTAGTGGCGAAGGTGATATTGTGGAAGGTATTCATAATGAATAATAACACGAAATTGTCACAACCACATTCATTAAACAATATAGAGAAACTAGTTTCGTTTGTTATACCATTATCAATCTCAAAAACAATTTTTGAGGTTTTTGAGATTGATAAAGGTATAACAACCGAAATTAGTTTCTGTATATTTTCAATAAATGTGGTTGTGACAATTTCGTCTTATTATTCATTATATCTTTTCATTCACAACGAACATACTTCTGCTTGTATTTAATCAGTTGCACAGATAAAGTGCCGATGAACGTCATTTGAGACTCTCAAAGATAAAAGAAATAAGTAGTAAAATAACAAAGTATGAGCTGGGAATGCCGATAGTTTGTCCAGAGGAGATTCGTGAGTTGCAGCGAAAATAGGCACATCAATCGCCAGACGATTTCGTGCAGTGAGCTGATTCCACCTTCGTCACTTATTTGATCCCTCGTATGTCTCTCTCACTCTCTCTTCCCACTTTCCTCATCCCTTTCACTTTTACAACACTCATTTGTGCTTTTCGTCCTCGAACAAGTGCTAACAAATAACAGCTAAAAATCATCGGACTATGAATGGTGAGAAATTGACTTTGATTTCTCAGGTATATCGAGCATCTATTTCGAAGTTGTAGCGACAGTTAAGAAAATCCTTTGTAATTTACAAGTTTCATGTGGATTCTTTTAGAATGACACGCTTTTGGAAAGGAACGGAATAGGACAGGAAATAGTGAGAAGTAAAGAGGAAAGAGGACGAAAGGAAAGAAGGAGAAAGAAAAAAGAGGATAATTGGGCTGAGCTGAGCACCAGCCTTTGCAATGTCCAATGTTTTAATTTTCAAACAATGTAAACAGCACGAGCAACAGCTGTCCAATATTTTGATTTTAACTATCCAAAACTGACCTAGATCCTACATATATATATATAGTGAATGTTTTAATTTTCAAATAATGTAAACAGCGCGAGCACCAGCTGTCCACTATTTTGATTTTAACTGTCCAAAACTGTCCTAGATCCTACATATATATATATATATATATATATATATATATATATATATATATAGTGAATACTATAGCTATAAGAATTCTATATCATAATTATTTTTGTATTCGACCCCCAAACTCCAAAATCAATGACGATTTCAATTGGACTATAATGAGGAAGCTATATACAGAGTTTCAAGAGTCTAGAAATCTTCCTTTCAAGTGCTTGAGCATTGACGAACGGACGGACGGACGGACAGACAACGGCACGATTTCAATATAAGACCCTATCTGGTCCTTACTAGTTGGAGGAATTGAAATATTATAAATAAGGAAGAGGTTTTGATAAAAAAATTAAGAACTATAAATTTTGTGTGGAATCCAGTTGGCCTCTAATTGACAAAAATAAAATGTTCCTTACTATTTTTACTTTTAGTTATAAATTTAATATTTATTGGTTTTTGAAATTTAATAATTTTTCAAAATAATATAATTTTAAAATTTAAAATAAAGTAGGCTGCTGCGTAATGAATGTTGATATACTTTTTTTCTGATTAAAAAAGCTCGGGTTTTCCATATTAAATTGAAAATCAATGAATAAACTACAGTCGACTCTCGATAATTTGACACTCGTTAATTTGAATCTCTCGATAATTTGTATTTTTTGTCTGGTCCCTTGAAAAACTCTACATTTTGAACAAAATCAATGTAATCAGGTCTCCTCGATAATTTGAAGTTTAAGGCATGCTATCTTGATCACCAACACTTTATAATTTGAATTTCTGTTCCGTACACTCTATAATTTGAAGTTTGATTCACAAACCTGTCGCGATTTGTTTGTTTGTTAACAACTAGAGACCTGTCGTGACATGTCTTTTTGCACTCTAGTGTTCAGTAGTGGTTTCAAAAAGCTCCCAGTCTTGTGTTCGTTTGGCAGCTGTAACAGTGTCCGTCTTTGATTTGAGTGAGGAGTCCAAATAAGAAGAACTAGAGTCTCACTATAAGCGATAAATGGGAAATATTAACTAAAAAAATGATAGTTTTTTCATTTATTATATTTTTACTAAATACCGTACTCTTATTAGTAAAATATTCATAAATAATAATTTTATTCAACACATTATTCCAAAATAAATTCAATTTAATAACTTAAAATTACAGAGTTTTTAATTAGTTTGATTTTCAATTCACTTTGGTTTTTGTTAATAAATATTCAAATAATGGTAAAAATTTAATCAACTTTTGTTTATTTGAATTTTTCCCTGCCTCCCTCTTGTTTAATTATAACAATTATTAATGTTGAAATATCACATCAAAATTATTATAATAGATATGACATAGCATAAATCTACAAGTCGCATGAGTGTAATAATCTTAGTATTGATAGTACTATGATAATATAATTATAATACTGTAATAATACTAAGATAATACTATGAGTATTGATAGTGCAGTAGAGTAAGTTTAAAACTAAAAAAGCATGACAATTACAATAACATAACTTTTTTGCTATTACAGGAAGACTCAAACAACTTGGGTGCTAGATTTAGGTGAGTGAAAATCACTAATATAACTCAATCTGGATGACATAAGTTACTGGAGTTACACAAATATTTCGAAAGTATTAATAGTCATTTAAAAAAATCAAATTAAAATATTTTTATGGATTGAATCTAATAAAAATGAAATGATGCCAATTCACATTGATAGTAATGAAAGTATGAATGAGCTGCAGAGTTTCTAATTTTTTTGTTTACAACAGTTGCATAACTATGGGGGACAGATCCCCCAGAGACAAAAAATGGACTTTCAACAAGCCTTGAGAAACAACTTTTGATAAAAAAGTGAAAGATGTCTGGACTCGAGAAGAAATGGTTTTAGTGAGATTATTTGTTTCCAAAAATTTCTGAGGGAGTTTCCTTGATCCTTCATTCAAGAAAAAGTTACAAGTAGAGTACCATTAGGTACCAGAATCAAGAAAGATGGGATCAAAAATAGCAGAATTCAAATAGTTTCAAGTAAGCATGCTTCAATTTTCGTCACCAAACCAATGAGAGAATTATTTATTGACATCGATGCAATAACTAGATGAAATTTACTCTTAGACATATCGTGGGTTAAAATGAATGAATTAATGTCTAGAATCGCTTGAAATGTGGTTTTAGAAATGTAATTTTTCAAAAAAATTTCAGATGGATTCCCCAAACCCTCTCACGAAAGACAGTTTCAAGAATGCTCCTGTATTGGTACCCTAGTAAAAGGTGGGGGATCAAAAATAGCAAATACAGTTTCAGGAATGCTACTGTATTGGTACCCTAGTAAAGGTGGGTGATCAAAAAATGCAAATTGAAAATAGTTTAAAAAAGAACCGCTGTACAGTTTTTACTAAAAAAATGAAGGTTGGGATCGCTTATTGACGATGAAATTCACTTTGTCACATAGCAGTGGTTGAAATGGATGAATTCAAGATAAGAATCGTTCAAAATGTGGTTTTAGAAGGATTTTTTTCCAAAAACTTCTCAAGGGAGTACACTGCCCTAAACCACCTTTTAAAAAAACTCGTCATAGCCTATGTTTTATTATCTTATCTATTCCTTTCTTCCCTTTTCTATATAGAGCTAGAGTCCAATTCGCCCCTCCCCAAATCACTTCAATGATAATTCCCCCTCCCCCAAGACTGAACTGTCCATTACGCCACTGGTATACAGGGCCTCACACCACAACACTGACATCTCTAATTAAAAAAAAAATCAGGACTTCTCAGTTTTTCACTATTATACCAGTTTTTTGAGAAACTACATTATCTACATTCTTGAATAGTTCAATAAAATATCCTACAAAATGAATGAATACATTTTATTCTCCTACCAGTGCTTCCTGAGATTGAATGTATCCAAGAAGACTATTATCAGTTTTTTCAAAATTGCAAAAACCTCCCATTTTCACTGTATATATCTTTACATATATGGATGTGTTAGTAAAATCTCCTAGAATAAGTTTTGAACAAGATTAATTTTTGATTTCTCAATTTATCACCCCTAATAAGCGCATCAAAATGAAATCTCCTAGAATCAATTTTGAACAAGATTAATTTTTGATTTCTCAATTTATCCCCCCTAATAAGCGCATCAAAATGAAATATCATAGAATCAATTTTAAACAAGATTAATTTTTGATTTCTCAATTTATCCCCCCTGATAAGCGCATAAAGCTGATTTTATGTAAAAAATGGTTACCGCCGTTGTAACCATAACAAACTTGTTGATTTAAACAATAATTCTTGGAAATAGGCTTCTGAACACTACTTATTAAGAGTCAATTTGAACAGAGGATGGGAGACCCCCTTTTAGCCTCGCATTACACTTTAAAAGGTTTTAAAAAATGGACATCTTTTATAAGATTCAATAGTATTTATTCGATAGTATGTTTTTATAAGAGATTACACTATTTATAAAATATTTTACAGTTTAATATGGGCCTTCCATTCCTCTCCACCACTCCACTGTCAATACCCTATTCACAGGTCGATGTTATGCAAAAAGGTCAGTCAGTAAATCTTACATACAGCATAATATAGTGAAGAGCCCCCAATATCTATAGTAGGATATCAATCTATCACATCGAAAGATTTAGGATTATTTGGAACTTGAATAAGATAAAGATATTTCTTCATTCTAGAACTATTTTCATTTTTGTTATTGAAATCAATAACTAAATTGGTAATTTCTAATTTCAGAATGCTCTGAAGTTGCTTCCAATGAATCTCATTCAGGACATAGTTTGACAATAGCACGCAACTGTAATAAGGTAATGGTTTATTGCATCTAATTTTCTTGCACAATTAACATGAATAACGTATTAGAGATTTCAAATAGATCATGAAATATTTATTTCTTCATTACAATAACAACGTTGGGAAGTGGGCTGATACTTGATTTTACTTGTCACATTATCGTTCAGTGGTTTTAATAATAATAATAATGATATAAATATTTATATTTAATAAATTTGTAAATAATAATGATAATAACCTTTTTTTATTTGTTATTATCTAACTTTTATATGACAAAATCAATCATATAAGTACAGTATACAGACACAAGCATAATTTATAAATATATTGTGACAATAGAAAAATTTCATCATATCTATTCTGGTGGCTACCCTATGAAGGTAATTTTAGCTTTTATTAGGGTTTTTTTATCGAGATATTTTTCTGTTCATATTGTTTTTCTAGACTTAATCCAATTATTATACCACAGTATTGTTTTATGAGGTTCAGTTGTACTTACTTATGGCTATAATTTTTGTAATTTCCTGCTGTATGTATAATAGTAATAAAAATAAAATAAAATAAAATAATAATTATAATAATAATATTTTTTTTTTTTTATAATAATAATAATAATAATAATAATAATAATAATAAGTACTTGGGATTCCAGCAAAATCTCAAAATTTCAAGAGCAGAGGTGTTTGGTGGGTTTGAAAATGAGTTTAAAAGGAGGTTGAAGAAAGTATTGAATACAAAGCTGGCCTCCAAGCATTGTGTGAAGGCAATAAACTCATGGGTTGTCCCAGCTTTGACCTACAGCTTCGGTATATTGAAGTGGTCAGACACTCGCCTTGAGCAAATGGACCGGCTTATTCGGACATCAATGACTAAGCATAGGATGCATCACCTACGATCATCATTGAGCCGACTGTACTTGCCACGGAAGTTGGGTGGACGAGGTCTGACCAGAATCTCAGATCTGTGTGCAGGTCAAGAGGAAATGTTGAGGGCCTACTTCAGGGATGCTGAGTCAAGCCTTTTTAGAGAAGTGTGCAGGCTGGATAATGGGTATACTGCACTCAATTTGAAGAATCCCAATGGGCGTGAGGCTGTAACCATTCAAACTTTAAAGGGTGAGTGGCAGCAAAAGGAATTGCATGGACGCTACTATGGGCATCTGTTCTCTGATCACACTCACCAGGAACTGTCAAGCAAGTGGCTAACAATGGGAAGTCTGTTCCCAGAGACAGAAGGCTTCATATTTGCCATACAGGACCAGGTAATAGCTACTAATGCCTACAGGAAGCATGTGATGGGTGACCAGAGCATAAGTGAAAAGTGTGAGCTGTGTAATGCTGCTGTAGAAAGTATTCAGCACATTACATCTGGATGCTCGGTCCTAGCTCCAAGGGAATATTTGAGACGCCATAATAATATTGCAAGGATAGTTCATTTGGAGTTGCAGTTGAGATTTGGAATGATAGATGACATGCCTCCTTACTATTCATACTCACCACCTGCATTCCTAGAAAAGAACCAGATAAAGATCTACTGGGATGTACAGATGATTACTGACAGGCAAGTTCTCCACAACAAGCCTGATATCTTGGTTATGGACATGCTGAGGAAGGAAGCACTTATAGTAGATATAGCTGTCCCAGCAGATGAGAATGCACAGAGAACAAGAGGTGAGAAATTAAGAAAGTACCAGGAGCTAGCATTTGAGCTGAAATATATGTATGGATTAAACAGTGCAAGGATAGTACCAATAGTAATAAGTGTGGGAGGACTGATGCTGAAGTCAGCTGTAGAGAGCTGTAAATCGATTGGCCTTACAGAGACTCTGATGGAGAAAATGCAGAAGTCTGTTCTGTTGGATACATCACGCATAGTGCGCCAAATACTGCAATGTACTCGATAATCCCTTGATGTACAAAATGATAATAGTAGTCATGAGATGGAGGTTGCATGTCAATGCCCCTTCATCCAAAGAACTAACCGCAAATGCGAGATAACAAGGAAATAATAATAATGATAGTAATTTATTCAACCAATAGCACATTCAATACTTGAACACTTTCAAATTGATTCATAGAAATATAATACATGCCTGTTGTCTAATATGGCACACTTTCTTTCAATAATTATGAATTTGATTGTATTACTGACCAACTATCTATGATTTTCCTTTTTTGACTAATATGGAGTTTATTTTCCTCACAGAAAAAATATCAAGAAAATAACGATGATTGTATTTCTAAAGAGTCTGACATTGTTCGACATCCCAACCGACCAAATAATCAGCTTGGTAAGTGTTGCTACTGATATACTGAGCAAAAATCATCTGTTCGTTTACAACTTCATCATCGATGAAAATCAAGTTTTATTTTCTTAGCTCTAGGCTATTTGTTGTGATGGGATACAGATTGAACTTGGATAAAATAAAAAAGTCGACCTCAAAGTTAAATCAAACTCATAGCTTACCATCACATCATTCGAACGAACGAGCACTGTAAAATTGGTTATCTTGGTATTAGAAAGGCCTAGAAGAAAATAATTTTGAAATAATAATAGTAAGAGTATAATTTATTGATTTCGAATTCCTCAAAGTGCTATTAATTATACTGATGCAATGGCGGATATTGACAACAGCATTAAATAGTTGGTGGAAATCAATGAAGGCTTCTACACAAAAATATCAGTCACCGCCAGGAATCGAACCGCGGAACTCCCAATTGCTGGTCGGGCGCCTTATCCACTAGACTCTAGTGACCTTTCTGTATAGCAGCGCTCATTTTAGACTTGACCATATCAGACTTATCGAAATTTATTATAGTCATATCGAGGTTAATAGCACTTAAAGGAATTCGAAATTAATAAATTATGTTCAATATATTTGTCAGTTTGATAGATTGTCAGTTCATTCAGAACTAACTTGCGATATACGAACCGATATGGCAAAGTCTAAGATGAGCACTGATATAGAGAAGCGTCACTGTAGTCTAGTGGTTTAGTGCGCCCGGCCGGCAACTGGGAGGTCCGCGATTCGATTCCCGGCGGTGACTGATATTTTTGTGTAGGAGCGTTCATCGATTTCTACCAGCTATTCAATGCTGTTGTCAATAACCGCCATTGCTTCAGTATAATTAATAGCACTCTGAGGAATTCGAAATTAATAAATTATGTTGCATAAATATTTGTCAGTTTTGTAAATTGTCAGTTCCTTCAGAACCAACTAATAATAAGGGTACTTATTTTAATCTTAGGAAGAACTTAGCTTACTCACGTTCCTCATTCGTTGACCTCTGACAATATCAATTAGCTTGTAACTCACCTAGAAAAAAGCAAAAAGAGAAAATATTAAGTACACTCTTCAAATTTATTTTACAAAACATTCACCTGCTGACACAATAGTTTTAAGAATTTGACTATAATAGAAAACTTGGCTTATAATATGATCCACATAATCCACACTTGGTTTGCATGGTCCACACTTGCTCCACATGACAACTAATTATCTAAGAAGATGACAATTTTTGAAGTAGTACTTTCGTAGTTGCCATCTTTTAAATTCTAATTCTAATATTCATCTTATCTATTCTCCCCCTCATATTTGTCTTTGAAAAAGAAATTAGTGGTCAATTTCTGAATCAGGTAGTTGCATAGCCGTGAAAGATGTTAGAGCTGGGGATAAGATGAATGTGTTCATCAAGGAGACATAATATTGTGTTCAGGGAGATATTTCAATCTGTGAAAAGGCTATTTTTTACTTTTGTATTTAAACAAATATTAAGTTTTATTATTTTATATCTTACTTTTGTGTTCAGGGAGATATTTCAATCTGTGAAAAGGCTATTTTTTACTTTTGTGTTTAAATAAATATTAAATTTTATTATTTTATGTCTCACTTTTGAGCATGTTCAGGGAGATATTTCAATCTGTTAAAAGGCTATGTCTTTCTTTTTCAAGTGATCAAATATTAAATTTTATTATTTTATGTCTTACTTTTGTATTTAAACAAATATTGAATTTTATTATTTTATATAGTGTGCAAGGACAGCCTATAATGTCAATAAAAGGTGAAAATGTCATTATTAAAGTTCATCTCTCCAGGGATATTTCAAATGTTTTTCCAACGTATTATATCTTCACTTTTACAGTCCATGTCTATTCCATTTGGACTACTCAACAATAAGTCACATAATGAATTTCACTATTCCAGGTGAGAGCTTTTACTCACAATTGGAACCATATGACTCGAATATCCACGGCTGGCGAGAATGGCGTAGCCGAGATGAAGGGAGTACGAGTAGAAAAAGGAAGATGAGCGATGATAGTGATGAGAATACCGAAGTGAAAAAGGCAAGAGACGAATTAGTGGAAATATTGAGGAGGGAAAGTGAACAGAAATCAGATATTCTCGATATACCAAGAAGGAGCTCAGTAAAATTGGAGAGCAGGCTTTCTGTCATGGAACGCTATAAGGAATATTTGAGATTGAGAATTAGTAGAGAATAGATTGAGAGTTGGAAAATTTTGTTGAAATCAAAATATAATTTGATTGCTCACTTGCAGTTATTAATGTTTTATTAGTTTGACATCCAAACTGATCGCTGATGAAACTATGCAAGAAATAAGTGCAATATGTATGAATGTGACACTTTGCTTTTGTGAAGTGAGAAGCATGCTTTTTTGTACAAAACCACCAAAAAACCCTGATTTTGGCAAGCTATTACTTTTTCAAGTTCAATACTATTGCAACTATCTTTTTGATCACAACAAATTCTGGTGAATCTTCAAATTTAATTTTCGACAACGAGATTATTCGAGTAAACAAATTTTAATAACAAAATCATCCAGTAACTAGTCGGCTTAATTAATTTGTTGAATGATATTACATTTCATGTTTGCTTTTGTTGAGAGCCGACATGCAAAAGGCGAATTTATGCAAGTGATATGAAGTTATTCTCATAGCAATAAAGGTAATTATAATAATGTATCTCCAACTTCTGTTGCTGTACTACGAGCTTACTTTCACTTTTTATAGGGTGGGTGCAAATAAATAGATACAGGTTTGACAATGCAAAGTCTTACGTAATGAACACACCGGGCACTAGGGAAATAATCAACCCACCCATCACAATAATATTATGCAAGTTGTGGAAAGCTTGCTATGAATCCTCCTGAGGTTGCCTGATATAGGAACAAATTTGTAGTGGTACGATTCGTACAAGCTGAGAAGAACCAATATAAATAATAAATATATTAGGTCCTTCCCAAATTAAAATTGAAAGGTTTTCAATAATCGGATTTAGTATGTCCTAGTCGTAATTTTACGGCTAGAACAGTATACTGACTCGATCCTACAGAACTCACCAAGACTGGGCAAAAAATTAAGTATAGCAGTTTTTAAAATCTTATATTGTGCAGAAAAGCAGACTGACAAAAAAAGAAGAAGTATTCGGTTTTGAAAAATAGCTGATACTACGATAGAACAATTTTATCAAGAAAGAGGTGAATTGAAAACATATTTTGAACTGCCCAATTTAAATATATTAATAATTAAAATTTTATTCTCATAAAAGCAACAAAGAACATGAGGTTGGTCCGGGCTGTGGAGAGGCAAGTTCAGACTTCTAACAACTCGGCACAACGTGAAAGAAATTTAAATGTCAACTTTTTTGGGTTGTGGAAAAATGATATTTCAATGATTTCGTCACACACGCGCAGTTTTCGTGTGTCTGGGCCCACAAATATGAAAGATTTGACTCACTCGGCGATGATTTTAGCTGCACCATGGAATGGTCGGAACGTGTCCACTCTCGACGTGTTGGCAGTTGATTCCAGATATTTGTCGAATTTCTCACTACTCTTGTACTCTTGAATTGTCAAATTTCACGGTCGTTGAAATTTTATTAATTCAAAATAAGCTTGCAAGTCTTTAAGTTCCAAACTTGTAGGGCAGGAAGATTCCGGTTTTACAAATTGTATATTGAAAAATCACATAGAATACAATTAATGGGTGCAGGTAGTCCTCTTCGAACAAGCAACAAGAGTCAAGTCTTGGTTTTGAGTTGGTGATGAAAATTATGACCAATTCTTTTCTCTTCCACTTGAAATTTAGGGGTGTTTACGCAAAATGCGTAAATGGGAAGTTCCAACCGCTTGGATTTGAGGAAAATAGGAAAATGATCACAAATAAATATAATAATAATAATAATAATAATAATAATAATAATAATTATAATATAATAATACCCATTTGCATGGGTGGAACAAATTTGAATATAGAATTAAGAACCAGAAAATAGCTATTTGTGTAACTTAAGTGCAAAATAGCGTTTTTCTGCATCGCGAGAAACTCGATGTTTTTCTGCATCGGCTCGTGAAAAAAGTTTCTCGGTGCAGAAACAATACTTTGTGCTCGAATTACACATTAAATTTTTCCCACAGTAATGTATAAAGTAATTCAAACAGAACAAAACAGGGCATACATAACCTGAAAATTCCTCACATAACCTATCTTCGAATCAAATCGATTTCTTCAACAACAACTACAACAACTATTTCACAGCTGAAGCAGCGTAGCTAACCTATTTTTGAATGCAGAATAGGGAACCTGCGTATTACATGCTCACTGTTTTGTGTTGTTAGGTTGCAAATTTGGAGTGCGGAAAAGTACTTTCCCGCACTGTAATTTACTTTCCCGCACTGTAATTTACTTTCCCGCACTGGTGCAGGAATAGACTATTTTGCGTGCTACAGTTAGTGCAAAAATGGGCACATTTCGGGCCACTGTAGGAAAACATAATTTAAAAGCTGAAGACAGACGATTTGATAGTATCGATAATTGCAACAAATCGATAATTCGACATCTTATGCAATTGGAATCAGATAACAAGATAGCTCTTGGGCTATTCACTATCTTGGTTGAGCCTTCATAAGGATTATTGTTACATTCGAATCAACTATTATTAAAATATAATTAGACTACTAAGTAACTGATAATTATGACTGATAATATAATTAGTAACTGATTAATTAATATTGTTCTATAAATTCATTCGTCATACATGAGATATCTGATTTTAGCAATCATGGAACAACATCAATAATGATAAATTTTGCCAATTATTGTGCATGTCATATTCCTGTAAAGTAGAAGGCTGAATAATACTTTTCAAGTAATACTACAAATAACAGCTGAAGCAAGCCATTTTTATTATTACACTTTCAATTGAGATGAAATGCTTATTTTTAGATGTTTTTTACCCTTCCGTAATATTTTTTCAAGTTGTGCTCGTCCAAAATTCCTGAAGGGTTCGCCCTAGGCAAAGGTGTCTAATAAATTGTGTTGGATCTGAAGATTTCTTTGAATGCGATGATTGCGTTTAATTCTTAAATGATGATTTAAATCGAGTTCATCAAGATAGTGCATTCCTCTGTTCAAGCACCCTTATTCTTGGGCGTGAGGCCTACTGTTCACAAAACTACCAATTGTAAAGGATGCAGGTGTGGTGATTGGGGAAACCCGTTGTCTCCATTGAGATGAATAAAGTAATAATAAAGAGCATTAGTCTACAATCATTATTTACCAAGAAAATGAATAAATTTTGTCAAATTGCAAACAAAAAACCCTGCTTGTGTCCTTGACAAGATCAAGTTGGACCTGTTCTAGGGATACGATGTCATACTTGAAGTCGGCCTTCCCCAACGCACATCCCCTCCTTAGCACTCAGCGGAATACTCACTCCCCGCCCTATCAACCTCTTTATTATCGGTCTCCTCATTCTCTCATCGATCCTCCTCTCATTATTCTTCTCATTCCCATTCTAGGTTGCGCTTATTTTCTGGGTCGACCCTTTTCCTTCGTCGCCACCTCATCCACAAAAAAACAAGATAACATCACCGAGCTGTCAGCGAAAATCTCAATGTTGTTGTCCGCTATCTAAATATAGCATCACCCATTTTGCAAATCCCTATTGTTAGGCTGCATTGCAATTACTTCAGGCCTCTCGGCAATATTGATCTGGCGGTTAATTATTAGGTGAAAGACTGGGTGCGTTGGTTTGTAGGGGGGAGAACATTGTCGACTATTTTAAAAGCAGATTTTTCCAGTTGCGTGGAATTTTTTTTAAAGAGATTGAGAAACAAAACCATGATCAAATTTAGAGTATAATGAATATGTTTCTATTGCTGATGATGCCCACATGAGTCTGAAGGCTTGTGCGTGGGTAATGAGGAGGATGGATGAATGATGAGAAACGTCTGTTGTGGACAAGGCAAAGGAGAAAGAAGTATAATTATGTGCCTGTGTTAATATTGATTTCCGGCAGCGTGTTATTCTATTTGCTCTCATTCCTGTCCTAATCCCCTCACCTTGCGGTTTTTTTCGGGACACCTCTAGAATATTCTTATCAATTAAAATAGCCTGGATGAATGTAGAATATTCGATTTGTCTACTTTAGAAATTGATAGAAAAATGGAAAGATATCTAGTTCTTTCTACATTATGAACAATGTACAAAAAGGAGAAACTCTCGTAAAAGTTAGTCAGTTGTGATTCGAACGTGATAAAGTGACAATGACAGTTTCCGCTCATACAAACCGGATTACCAGTTAGCGCTATTACAAACTGAGTTATGAACGTTTTTGTTAAAGTTATAATCACAGTATATTGTGACAGATTATTATTCAGGCTTACTTAACAGTTTATACAGTGACTCGTAAGTGTTTGTAGATTTTCAACTGTTATGTATTAGACGCTTCTCCTTGAATTATTGAACAGTTATTATTTGATATTTGATCGGCCTTTTGACAGCTAGTGATTGATTATTGAACAGTAGTATAGCAAAAATCTTTATTAGCTGAACATAATCGATTTATCTGTTCCTGATTGATTTCTTTTGTGTAAGGTATAACTGATTAGTGCGTGTTGTGAATAATTTGTGTAAATAAAGTGCGAGTCTTAAATTTAAGTGTTGTCAGCGTTATTTTAGAACCCGTAACACATCCATGGCTAAATGGGATTCGAGCCCAAGGCTGCGGGAAATTTTAATTTTATGCCACCAATAATAAAGACAAGCGAACAATACAATGGGTTACTACAAAATAAAATTACATGGAAAGAGATTTGACTTTCTTCTTTATCTTTAATAAGAATAATTGTTTCTATAATTAGGTTTCCAATTCATAAAGGAAGTTGTAGTATGGAACCACATAAAAACAATCTCATTAACCTATTACAATTATCAACCTACTACTAATATACTACTCTTCACTAGGACTCCTCTAAATACGATATTTCCCACAAGAATTACTGATATTATTGATTAATCAAATGGAACATTATAGAATTCGTTATTCTATTGAATACTGAGACTTGATATCTAGTCAAGCTCATTGCAAAGGAACAAAAACTTAGCAATGTGAAGCGGGCTGAGTTTTCGTGAAAATTTCGTCAATAAAAAAATCCTGGTTTAACCCTCATAACTATGGACCATTTAATATGAAAACTTACACAGTATTTCTATTTAAATTATGATTTTCACTCACTTATATGGGGTGGATGCATTTCGCTTCAAAAGAGCATCTTCACCAGCCCACACCCAGGGGTCGTGTTTTGTTGAGGTTGGGATGAGCAGCCATTATTTATTGAAAATTGGGTTAGATTTGAATTGCATTTTGTCATTAAGTTGGTTCTGTTTTGTTTATGGTGTTTGAATATTTCATATTGTTCCAGTGTATTCAGTTTGCAGCTTCTTTGGAAATTGTGTGGAATTTCCAAGTCAGTTTGGATGGTTTTGTATGAATGTCCAGTGTTGAATAAGTGATCTGCAAATGTTGAGTCAGTATTGGAATGTAGTGCTTTGATGCGTTCTTTGCATCGTGTATTAAATGATCTGCCTGTTTAACCTATGTAGTATTTGAGGTATGTATTCCATTCGAGTTTTTTTATATTCCTGGTTTGCTGAATTTTTGAATTGTACTGTTTGTTAGGTAAGATTTTTTTGTTGGAGCTGGTGTTTCAGGTTGTTTGCTGTGTTAAATCCGGATGTGTGCCTTGTTGTGTGAGGTTTGTTGAAATGTGAGAGTGCGACAAATCTGTTTTGGTTTGCTAGTTTTGGATTTTTGTTTTTCATTCTATTCAGGATTCTGTCTATTAGATCTAAGTTGTAACAGTTTTGTTGAGCTACGTATTTATTGTATTAATTCCTTCTTAGTGGTCAGTTTGTGGTAGTTGAACATACAAGAAATCATATAATTTAATGCAGCAAGTTTGTGTTTAGGTGGATGGTTGTATGAGTTGTGAATATGTTGTATCAGGTTGTAACCTTCCTGTAGGTTTTTTAATATGAATCCGTAAAGGTTGATTCACATATAGGACTGTGCGCCGACTGTGTTACGACCGTGCTGTGTCGCTATCATTCACACATATAGGACTGTGCGCCGACTGTGCTGCGACCGTTTTGCGCTGCAATGACGCAATTCAGTGGAATTTTACTCCAGTCACAGATATGGATTCAGCATCAATTGTTTTGCAAGAGGAAGAAAGGAAGATACAAAAATTAAAAAACAAGAAATATTTTTAAAAATGAATGAAACATACTTCAAAAAAATTATATGATATGCATTCAAAGTGCATGCACATTGCTTGGCCTCTACATTGAGGTTGTAATCTATAACATGTCTGAGTAGGTAATGCAAAACATGCATAGAATGAGAGTTTGTAAGATTTTTTATAGGCAGATAACCTTGTCTGTTCTTAAAAACCCACATTGTATGCATGTTGGGCATTGCTTACTCATACGTACCGAGTTGACGTCCTCAAGCATAGACAATGTGCATACATTTCAAATGCTTTTAATTTGTTTTTATATGTATATATTTTTTATACAAGGGAAATGATAGCCGCGAGCCCTAGCAGGTGTCTGTTCAATTAGATAGAGATAAGCTGCGTTCTCGTAAGTCCTGTTCGTAACGGTGACCGATTAGATTGGCCAGCAAAAAAGACACTGTTCTCGGCTGTAAAAATACTTCCCGGTGGTTCGGAACCCACCTAAAACTGTAGGTCCAACTCATCAATCACCATCATCCAACTCATTACCCACGCACAGGTCTCAGACCTATGTGGGCTTCATCCTCCAAAAAAAATATTAGTTATACACTGTCAACAAACTTTCCACAAAAAAAATAATAATATATTTTCATTAATTTTTAAATGTTTTTATTCAAAGAACAGAATGTTTTTAATTTAATTTACAATTTGAAGTACAAATAATAACAAAAGGATAACAGATAAAAAGAATGAAAAGGATGTTGGATTTGGAAAATTCGGGAACTTTTCTTTAAAAAAAAAAATGCCCGAGGCTCGACGGAAATACACGAAGCTTCACTTGGCTAGGGCTGGTCGCCCTATCGTCGCCCTATGTTGATTAACACATGTAGGACTGTGCACAGGCCGTGCGCCGGCTGAGTAGGACTGTGACCTTGATAGAGCTCGGCCACGACACAGTATGCGCACGGTTGGTGCACAGTCCTATAATTATGTGTGAATCACTCGAGACTGTCGCCGTGTATTTCAAATGCTTTGGCAAATCCATCCAAAACGACACGGTCGCAGCACAGTCGGCGCATAGTCCGATATGTGTGAATCAACCTTAAGTCGGTTATTGAATTGCGGGGGCGAGCCAGAAATTGGTTTAAGGTGATTTATTTATTAAGAGAATATTTCGGGTGGTGATATTACATGAAAAAATGTCTTTACCCCCATAAAGGATGAAAATTCAGCTTTTTTAATGTTGTTTTAAAATTTAAGGGTGATTATACTGTGCGAGACTAAGCTCCGTGTTCCTGACGACTGAAGAGGAGAGACGAAGAATACTATACTGGGCAGCGCGGTCGCACGCACAGAGACGCACAATTGCATTGCTTTAGCTATGACGTAGTGAATTCCTCCGAGGGACACGGAGCTCAGTCTCGCACAGTACAATTATTTCAATCAGTCTTAATTTCCCCCACCACGGTTTTCACCCGTTGAAATAAATTGATTAAGCAGAATATTAACTTCCCAATACATCTGGAAACATGTCTTACTGAGATGAGTAGTCCTCCTCAATTTGTGTTATGAACTGACTACAATTCTTTTGATGTATACATTTTACTTTTCAAGGACATTTGCTACGATCGTAATATTTTTCCCCGTTCCACGAATGTGAAATAATGTATGAAATAGAGGGGATAGGCCGCTGCGTGCTCGCTCAATCATGGTGATGATTGAGACAAAGCTTGTTATGGGTTACTAGAGCTAGGCCCATAATAACTTGTTGAAGCGCACTCGGCGGCTGAACGATGAAATCGTGTGACGTCATCAGGGACTACTTTGGCTAATCCATGACCCACTTCCCTCGTTCACTTTCACCCTCAACCCTCAACTCATGCAAGCCGCAACCTCAACTCAATCAAATAGTCGACATCCTCTGACCAATTTTACCACTGTAGTAGGGCTTAATTCCAACTAACATAATTTCTATCATAGCGATCTATTACTAATTATAAGGAATATTTGTTTGTTATCGTTCTGTTTTGTATTTTAAATGTTGGGTAAATTCACCAAAAGGGGAAGCGCTCGGAATTATAATAAGGAAAAACATGAGTTCATAGGAAAATGAACTTTTATATATCTACATGAAAGTATTTTTCAATCAAATTCCATCCTATGACCAAACTTACCCTTGAATGGCTTAATTCCTACTTTTTTGCTGATGATGCCCACATGAGTTTAAGTGTTTAGTATCGCTAATGAGATAGAAGATAACACAAAATGTGCCAGGCTAAACAGGAATCAAACCCGTGACAGGAGGATTTTTTTTCTGATACCTGTGCGTGGGTAATGAATTGGATGGTGATGATTTGAGTTGGACTTCAGTTTTAGGTGGGTTCCGAATCACCGGGAAGTGATTTTACAGCAGAGAACAGAGTCTTTTTTGCTGGCAAATCCAATCGGTCACTCTTACTAAGAGTGCCTAGGAGTTTCGTAGCTTATCTCTGATTGAACAGATACCTGCTAAGGCACTCGGCACTTTCCTAAAGATTAGTAGTAAGATTCCTATCAGAGATGAGCGCTCTAACCGATTTTTTCACTTTGAATGTGATCTAAGTTTAGTATCTAGGATTGTAAAGTATACTCAACTTTTTTCAGTTTCGTGTTGAATTTTGTAGTTTTTGGAAAAGAATGAAAATACTCGTAATTTATGGGATGAAACGTATTTATAAGAATGAATTTTGAAAAAAGGATCTTTTTATAGAGCTAAATGAATTTATTTATCAATGAAATACATGTACTGACGAATCTCACCCCTGTAGGGTTTTATCCCCAATAACAAGGGTCTGAAATAGTGATTTATTGCGGATTGTAAGGGATATTTGACTATTGATTTGTTTCATTTTGAAAACTTAGTTGGATTTTCGATTCCTAGGAAGGGTACAAACAATAGAATACCCTCCTTTATAAGAAAGACCATTAAAACAGATTAATAAATAAACTATTTTTTGAATTATCCATTACAATTATTGAAGAAGACCCAGATCAAACTCCAGGCACTACGCTTAAATCAGTCTTCAGCTTCACTACAATAAGACAAATCAACAACTTCTCAAAATGATTCAAATAAAAAAATATTACATCCAAATTACAGATGGAGACCGTCGATGATTAATTCATTCATAAAAAAGACATTGTAATGCGATAGCTTAACCAATATTAATAAAAAATAGACTTGCATAATGTCGCTACTGCAATGTATGACATTAGATCATAACAATAACGGGTTTGATATTTCAATGAATGACACGAGGTAATTCCCATTTTCCTTGAACAATACTCTAAAAAATGCTGGTGGAGAATATAGCGAGCGAAACCCCAAAAAATAGAGTCACAATAATCATAAGCCTCCAGTTATACCGAAGCAAACATGCACATATTAATGAGCATGGAGAAACTTTCAACACCTATATCAATACCTAATACTCAATATCAAATTTATACCTATTGAGACACTGCATCGGAGTTTGAGCTTCTCATAAGTTATTACAAATAATATGCAGTATTATCCTAAATATCTTACCTCAAAGGAGCACAGGAATAAAGCCAATATCACTTCCACTAGATGGATTTGAAAATGCCCGGTCACACAAAGATTTCATCAAACTGCACCAGATAAACTTTTATAAAAAAATGGGAAACCATCATTAACTCTAGTAATCGTGATAATAATGCAATTTATTCACAGTTAAATAAGGCACGTATCACACCCCACCACACGTCATCACTAGAAATATATGCTATTAATGGATCAAACTTGATAAAAAAATTGTAAAAATTATTATGAAATATTCGAACAATGCAATCTAGGTCGTGAATTCACATCACTCAGAGCTCATTCAGAGATCTATAAAAATAGAGTTCGATGAGTTCGATACGATAACTAAGTTGATATTGCAGGATGACAATATTAGAGCTGTATATGATATTGCATGGCTACTTGCATCTGATGTAAAATGATGCATTGCTAGAAATATCTGTTATCAATTAGATTTTACTCCACGAGTCGCGTAAAAACTTTTCGATGTGGATAATAGGAAGAACAATATTCTTTTAGAAACTACTGTATTTGATATTATTGATTTACATGCATTATACTATTCACTGATAAATCACTATAAATATGTGCAATTGCTTACTCACTCCGCGTATTACATAAAAAGAAATAATCAATCACAAATTAACATTGGAACGTTGATATTCCATGACAAACAATACAATAATTGACACTGTATTCGATATTGAAGTATACACTCATCGAATACTAACTGATAAATGAGAAAAACTGACGAGGTCGAATTGATGTGGTGTTATCAATAGTTGGAGGCACTCTGAATGATAGCGAGGTGCCTGCTGCCGGCTGGTCACACTCCGCGGAAGAAGGGTGAAGAATCACCGACCGCCGTCACTTATATGCCAATAATAATCATCGACAAGAGGAGACTAGTCTGCCTTCGTATTCGATACGATTCACTCACTCTCATTCTATCTCTCACTCTTTCACGCGTGCTGTGTTTCTTTCATTCAGTCATTCTTTCATATACTGTATTAGTTTCTATAGTATCTATCTCAGTCTCTATATATGAAATATCTAATATTTTAAAAATTATTATAAGTTTGTGTCTGAAGGTAAGAGAATTTAGTTTGTGTTCGTTTCACACACCAAAAATAGTGACAGAACTCTTATGATGCCAAATCACCGGACAACACTTTATACTTTAACAACACTTTAACTAAGTCTTTTGTTGTTAGCGCTTGTCGTGCTTGGAATCTACTCCCACTTTCAATTAGGAATCATGAGAGCCGAGTGGGCCTCTCCCTGTCTCTGAAGAGACAACTATTGGAGAAAATGGTAGCGTCTGTCCGGCCTTGAGGCAACTGAATGATCAATGATACCTTACCTTATACCTTATACGCGGGTTTCTACAGCTGTTCCGGCCGTTTCCCGCACTCAACCCGCCATCTCTCTCTATCTCTCCACACCTCGCGTTGGATGCCTCTCCTGTCCATGGCCTCCTCCACGTTCTGTAGCCATGCGGTTCGTGGGCGACCTCTTTTTCTTCTTTCGGCAGGAATCCAATTGGAGATTTTCTGCGGAATTCTATTTGGGGACATTCTCCTCAGGTGCCCATACCATTGCAGCTGCTTTTCCTCAATACTGTCTACTATTGATCTGTCTAATTTCATCCGCCCTCTGATCACCTCATTTCTCACACGGTCCATCAGGGTCAGTCGACAGCATCTTCTCCAGTAGTTCATTTCCATGGCCATTAACTTTTGTTTTAATCTTTTATCAACTGTCCATACTTCCGCTCCGTAAGTCACACAGCTTGCCACCATTGTTTTGAATATCTGCTTTTTAACTTGTTCAGATATATCCTCAGTCCACAGGATTGAGTGCAGCTTCCTTGTTAAAACTCTCCCTTTGCCAATCCTGCTATGAATTTTACTCTCATCTCGTCCATCAGACTTGAGCATCACACCCAAATACCGGCTCTCCTTCACACTTGCAATTACATAGTTGGTAATGTCCAGCGGACATCCTATCCCTCCTACTACCATATATTGGGACTTCTCCTCACTGATCTCCAGTCCCCATTTGTTATACTCTTGTATGAGCTGCTTTGTCATGTACGCCATGTCATTTTCATCTTCAGCTAGAAGAACCTGGTCATCTGCGAACAGCAGTGTGTGAATATTCTCTTCATTTAGCAGCACCCCCATACTTTTACAATTCAAAGACCAATTCTTCAACGCTTGGCCAATGAAGGTCTTGAAGAGTGTAGGCGAAATAGGGCACCCTTGTCTCAAGCCTTTACTTATTACAATGAAATCATCCGATAACTTGCTACCAATTTTAATTCTGCTGAAGCTGTCCCGGTAAAGTGATTTTATGGCATTGATGAGAGGAGTACTGATACTGGCATTCTTAAGGGCTTCCCATATATTATTCACTGGAACACTATCGTAGGCTTTTTTCAAATCCAGAAACAGCAACTAAAGTTCCCTTCCTCTTTGCAACTTTTTCTCCATTATATGCTTGATAAAGAAGAAATTATCAACGCATGATCTACCTGACCGAAACCCACTTCAATGATCAATGATCAATGATACTTTCTTTAATTCTTGATATCTTTACAACTTTTATCATCTAATGATACTTTCTTAATTCTTCAATGATATCTTTTAAGTTAATTCATATATTTATTTTTATAATACTTTTTTCTAATATACAAATTATTTGTAATTTGCTTTCATTTTTTGTTCTAATGTATGGGTAAAACTTTTAAATTTAATTTATCTCATTTGAATTGATTTAACTTACTTAGATAACTCATATTTCATCCATATCACATGTAAACTCGTAGGACATGTTGAGATAAAATGTTAAGTGTAAGAATGGCCTTAATTGCCAAAACTCCGCCTCTTTGTGTAATTCATCTCTCAGATCCAAGCTCTCTTTTTTTAACAATCACATCATTTATTTCTGCTGTACAGTAGGCTACCTTAAAATATTTTTGTTGTATTTATGATATTTTCTATTCAAACTACTCAACCATCATGTTCACTTTCAAAAATCACTGTACATCACTTGAACTATGGAGTCTGAGAGTTGGTAATATTAATAATAATTCCATTGTACATTGTAAACTTACACGAATAAAGTCATCTGAATCTAAATCTCCATTTACCTCTTTTATTTGGAAACTGTTCCTCCACGTTGATTACAAGAAGAAACACCTTACTACACACAGGCTACACGACGAAACCACCTTTTCCGCAATCAGCATAGATTTTGCAATAATTGCATTTCATTCATACAATTAAGGCGAGAACGAGGTTGTTAAAATAAATAAAAAAGGAATGAAAACTTTTGTCTTCCCACAAATAATCTTAAAGTTAGGGATGTACCTACCTCATTCCTATAATGTACATGATTGACAAAAGTATTATTAATATTAGGAACTCTCAGATCCCAAGTTCAAGTGATGTACAGTGATTTTTGAAAAGTGAACATGATAATATGAGGCAACACACGTGTCAACAAATAATAACGTAATTTAATTATTTGTAGTATGGTATATTGTATAAAAGCAAAAGTGTGAAGTAATGTGTATAATAAAAAATGCTTGGTTGACAAAACTTCAAGTAAGAATTTATTTTAGGAGATTCAAATACTGTATTCATAAATCTATTTTTATTGTTAATTCATTCCAAGACTGATTATATATTCTCGAGTATGTTTTTGCTTGAGAGCTAATCTATCTCCCATACAGTTTTATCATCTTACACTTCATCATCCCAAAAAAAGAAGAGTTTTTGCTTATATGTATTCGAATAATTAATATGCATTCATACAATTATTTTCAGTCTTACATGGACCAGTGAAGAATAAAAAAGAACAGGATATGTTTCTACACACAATGTTTGTGTATTGCATCAAACAAAACGTTTTCTATAAATTCTACACACGATACTGTTGCTACTTTTACGTTGTTATTATTTTCAAGCCATATATCATTTATAAGCTATAGGCTATTTGTTTCTTGGTCATTTTTCTTGTGGCAAACTATCTTAAAAATTGTATGATGATTTGAAATGTGAAGTGACTTTATTATGTCATTTTCGAGGAATAAATCATTTATTTATTAATGTTGAAGTGCATGCACATGGTAATTGCACACTGATGGTATATCTTGGTTCAAAGGCAATATATGAGAGCCCGAATAAGGGTTGCTTTGAGGGTCAAAGTATCACACGTTTAAAATTTGCAGTTAGTAGTGCACTATTAATATTAAAATACCTGCAATTCGCAAAAGCAATTATTGTGCAACGGAACTCAAACGAAGAGTATACGTCCTTCAATCGCATACGTTGTGTCAACAGTCGTCGTATTTTGTTTACATAGTTAAGACGCTTGTTGTTTCTCTCTATGTATCCTTGCTCTTGCTCACTCTCATGCATTAAATACGAATCTAGAGAACTCTATTTCATTATACCTTGTTCTGGAAGGTACTGTTTTAACAGAAGAGATATTCATGATAACAATGGAATGCTCTGCAGACAATATTTTTGTAAATACGAGGATTACAGCTTATAGGGGTACAGTCTTGATGCAGATCTGATAAATGTTCATGTGACAGTTCTTTCTGTGACAGATTTATATTCTCCATACAAGAACATGATTTTTTATATTTTATTTCTTAATTTTTGCATTTCTTAATTGTAGATTAAGTTAATGAGATTGTAATATGCTCCTTTACAATTATAGGATAGAACTCGTTCTTCACACACAGGCTGATGCCCATGTGGGGGGCTTTCTTCTATGTTTAATGTATAACTGTGCCTTGTTACTGTTTCATGAAGGAAATAAATAAAGTTATCAATCTCAATCTCAATCTCCATTCGTGATAGTTCAAAGCAGTGCCATACACAGTACAATTGTGTTCCAGCGTTTTAATTGAGACAATAACTACGACAGTGATGGTCATAAGTTTATTATTGATAACCAGACTCTTTCTGGAGTAGTGTCAGTATGTTTAACATTTATTATTGTGTTATGAACATTTATAGACTGTCATTGATTGGCCTGCTTGGCAGTGTTATTGATTAGTTTTTGACAGTGATCGATATTGTTATTGGAATATTCTTTGTTAGTTGATAATTATTGAACTGTTTGATTGTTTTATTGATTTCCAGACTGATAATTAATTACTAATAACTGTCTACTGTTATTGAGTTAATAAATTTCGAGTGTTACGTTCAAGTGTGGTCAACAATATTTTTATATTAGAAACGTGCCCGTAAAAAATACTTACCTACATCCTCTATTTTCTTTTTATCTAATGAAACGATACAAAATAGAATTGGAAAAATTGGGGGAGAAAATTACACATTATTGAAAAAGTAGGACTCATCCAGTCCTAAAACATAGGCTATTCTCTCCAGTCCTGAAGCACAGGGAAGTGATAGCCGTGAGCCGTAGCAGGTATCTAGAGATAAGCTGCGTTCTCCTGGGCACTCTTTGTTAGGGTCACCGATTACATTCGCCAGCAATAAAGAATTGGCTCTGCTGTAAAATATCTTCTCAGTGGTTTGGAATCCACCTAAAACTGTAGATCCACTCTATCAATCACAATCATCGTACTCATTACCCACGCACAGGTCTCAGACCTATGTGGGCTTCATCCTCCAAAAAATATATATATTTCCAGTAGAAAATCGGAAACATCGAAACCCTGTTTCAAGAAAGAAATGGTAAATTCGAGTTGGAACCTAGTGTATGCCGATGACGCACGAGTATCCATAGCCTTGTATGTCACACAAACTGTAGTGGAACATAAGCAGAGATTTTCCTTCTACACTGAGATAGCATCAATATCGTGGTCCCCTATTCTCTCAACCCTGGTATAAGATATATTATTTTTATTATAATGACTTCCGCCTAGAACGAGGCTTCGAATTGCTTCTGATTCCTCTACTGCAGTTGAGACGTCCACTTGTATCAAACTCATTTATCTTCGACCCACTCACTCATCTAACAACCCACTCATGTGAGTGACAAATATAACCTGACAAATCTCTTGAAGTTGAGAAGGAGATAGTATATCGGACATCGTTTAACATGTTGACAGAAATTTGGAGGCATTCCTCTATTCAGTAGACTACTTAGTATTTATTGAGAAAATACTTGACTTGTGAACGTTTTTATGAGAATGGGGATAGAATAGAATAAATAGCTGTATTTATTTATTACCTGGGAGGGCGAAGTTGGAGCGCAGCTGGCCTCTCTTCCACTTAACCCTCCCCCTACAATTCTTATTAAAATAATTATACATATTAGAATAGAAGAACAAAACAAACAAAAGAACTGAAACATAGGAGATAAACGATTATAAAAGTAAAAAATTAAATAAAGAATGAAATAAATCAAAGTATTGAACATGAATGAAGAAAATTATAGAATGAGACAGCGGAAATTAATTGATGAAAAAATAATTTGAATTGAAATCTAAGAAAATATGCTTTGGATAAACAAAATAAAATATTGAATTTAAGAAAAGTGAACTATTCATATTCAATAATCTAACCAGGGATAGATAGATAGATAAAATGTCTTTATTTGGTGAAGTTGGGACTCGCTGGTTCTCTCTTACACTTAATATTGATATAGGATATGAATATAGATGAAAATGAATTCAGGATCGATAAAAATCAGTTATAAGGGGAAAAAACGAAAAAGTATGAATAGGACCTGTTTACTTGCTCACATGACTTTGGGGTGTAATAATTTTAAATAAAATGACATGAGTGATATTCTGACAAATATTGACCTCACTGAGGTTCACAAGTAGTGAGGACCAGTAATAATGCTCAAAAATAGACATGTGAACTGATTTTTTCAGTTTCTTCTTGTTTTCCAAAGCCAGATAAGATGTGTACCAAATAATTTGTTTCGAAGGAAACCATAACTCATGATTAAGGAGGATAAGGTTTTATTCTAGATTAGATCTGAAATCAAGAGAGTTCCAAGTACTGGTTATTGCAAATGATGCTTACGTAAACAAGTTGAGCGGGAAATGAGATGCAAAACTTTAAAATAACAGTTCCGTTGTTGATCCAAAAATGTGCCTAAAAGGTTCCCGGCTCTAGCCGGGAATCTTACTCGGGACCAGTGGGACAAAAGGCAGCTACGCTAATTACTATAAAATCATGGTTGCCACCAAGAACGGATAAGAATGAATTACTGTTAATGAACAAAATATAGAACAAGAAGACCGTGAATTTTAATCCATGAAAAGGGAGAAATTCGCAAATAAATGGTCACATAATAAATTATTATATTGATTAAAATTTCAGATTTCTACTAAGGCTCCTGTGGCTCAGAAATTTTGCCTATTTATATGAGCTCGATATTCATATACTTCTCACTTCAAATTATCAAAATGTTCATATTACTGATTCGCATAATTACCGTTTGATAATAAATCATTGATTGAATAATTCATATCATATACATTATAATAGCACCAAAATGTAACTACAACCCAGTAATGTCAATGCACGAGAGGACCCATTAAAGTTAAAATGAAATAATAACTTATCATTACGATGGCATAACTTATCTGTTCCCTTGCCATTGGATATGTCTTAATGAGCATCAAATCTATCCTTTAGTTTTACATTTTGATCCAAGTTGTGCAGATTTAGTCAATTGATGAAACAAATTAGACTCACAACGAGTCAATATTTGAAATTCACAAGCCATCAGGATTCAAGATGCTATCATAAAGAAAAATAATGTAGAATTTGGACAAAATTTGCACAGCCAGTATGGACAGATGAAATCAACACATTACATTCTGAGAGGAACAAAGCGTTTGACGAAGATGAATAGAAAAAACTTTCTTTAGTGCTAAAGTTTTTCTCAATACAAGTTTGTCCGGGCCGTTACTTAAGAGTAAAACTATTGTAAGAAGAGTGAATAGTTTTGTAAATTTTTTTCAATAGCTTCTTCTAAGTCAGGACTTATATAAAAAAGGAACAAATGCTAAATAGTGATGTAGTCTCACTACCGCACTATTTGAGGTGGCTTGAAGCCCTAAGAGAGACATTTATTGAGATAGAACACTCACAAGTAGCTTAGTTCTCCCTACGAATGATAAATAATTGTATAATATTATAATAAAGAGTAATGAACCTTTCATAATATTAAAGCAATGAAAGGAAGTGAAACTAATTGAAAAAATTGTGAAGTGAAAAAGGGTAAAGAAACAAACAGTAAATACAGAACTAAATACAACTCAAGCATTATTATTGTGACAAAGACCTTAAGAAAATTATAGACTGTAGACTATAAATAAAATAAATCTATAATGCAAAGAGGTAGCTATGGATACAAGCTTATTATTGTTTACAATAATTGTGTTAGGTCTTCTTTGTTTACCTGCACTGTCAATATCACTCCCTCTTCCTGACACTCTGTCTCTCTCTATCTTTTTCTCACTTTCTCCTTTAGCACTAGCCAGCTAGTAATCTGTCATTCATGTTTTCCTAGAATTCTCTGATTCTTCTCGATCTTTCCAGAGGCGTCTGGCTACCTATTATTCTTATTCCCTATACAGTATTAGTAATCCCTGTGAGCTACTAAATGTTCTAGATTATTTCAGATTTTGTGATCTTCATTGTTTGGCTACCTTAACTCACAACCTTATAGTATACAGCTCAGTAATAAGGAAGCTCAGCTGACAAAACGCCAAAGTGTAAGCCAGTGTGTTTTGAAAGAAAGCTCTGTGTAGTTGTCACTGGGTGAGTCTGGGTTTAAAGAAAAGTTAGCTACTAATAATGTTCTAGATTATTTCAGATTTTTGTGATCTTTTTTGTTTGGCTACCTTAACTCACAACCTTATTATATGTAAGGAATAAGGTTAGTTGACCTAGAAGCCAGTGTATTTTGAAAGAAAGCACTGTGTAGTTGTCACTGGTTGAGTCTGGGTTTAAAGAAGAGTGCGAGTTATTAGTATTCACTTATCAAGTAGTATAATAATTGAGGTCGATTCATTCATTCTGTGTATGTTATGTGTCTATGGTGATAGTAGTTGTGATTCTACACATCTTTGAAGGAAATCGTTTCAATTAAGTATTTTTATGATAAGAGGAATACTGTGAATAAATTATTTTGAATAACTACCACTAAGTAAGCTGATAAAATATTTGTAGTTGCGGAAGGAATTTTCTTGTATTTAGTTCCAGTAGTGATTTACGATTATAGTAAAAGTGTTGTTTATAAATTCCTGTAGGTCAGAGAATTGGTTGTTGGTTCCTGAATCTGTTTTGATTGTAGAGCTAGTAAATTCATAATAATTGTCATCTTGCGTCATTTAATTTGACAAACCAAGTATTGGTTTTGTTGTGTTTATTTAGTGTAATAAATTGTCTTGCTTTGTTAATAAATTGATCGTTCTTACTCAAATGAAGTCACAGAGCTTTAAAACATCACAATAAATTAATCTCAGTTTATGAATAGATAAATAAAAAAGTAGGATGAACTTTATGGTTTAAATGATCAATTAAAAATTAACTGGTCTAGTTTTAATTCAGTATATAAAAGAAGATTGCTGATTACTATAAGAGAGCAAACTTTGGTGCAAAGATTAGACGTGTGTAATGAGTATATAGAGTTATAGAGCATCAATCATTCCAACAGAGCAATTTATAGCATTAAATTGAATTTCACAGTTTGAACGGGCTTAAAGAAATACTGATTATTCAGCATTCTGCTTTGTAAAGATTTACTTTTAATCAGATGTTCAACATTCACTTTTCTTGAATAGTTCTCGATTTCTAACAGTTTTTCATTCCAAAGTAAACTTCAGAAAGTGGGAACTAGCTACATCCTAGCTAAGGATCCTGGCTACAAGAGCTTATTTTACTGTATTGTGGATAGACAATGTTGCCCATGCCTATATGCATTACCATAATTGACTCTTGGTTATTCTGCCGCGTGGCGATTCGCCTAAATACGTGACATATATTACGTCAGAGTAGCCAGCAGCCTCGTAACGTAACTTCACCGGAGGTAACATACAATACATGGTAGTGATTTGTGAGTGTGTACATGTGTGTAGGAATGTGAGTGTGTGAGATCACGGCGAAACAGCCGCTGAACAAGTCAAAATGCTAAGAGGTCAAATAAAGTTCATCATTAATTTATACGACAGATGCGCCTCTGTGTAGAGGGAGCTCTGCCACGATGTCCTAGTGAATGGGATACACCATAGACTGGGTGGGGAGTGTCGATGGGCGGGGGGATATTGATCGGAATACACCATATGCGTGCGCGCGCAGTAACTGCCCCCCTCCACCCACAACTATACCCCTTATTTGAGCCCTCACCACGTGAAAAATCCCTAAATATTCGCTTTCACTCATGATGTGATCTCTTATGTACTGCAGTTACAAGCTAATCACTTTTCGCACTCATGAAAGTTTTGTAATAATCTGCAAATATTTGGAGTTGAAATTTAGTAATAGTATTGGACTGAAAGCTTGCTTTTTACATCTATTCCGATATTACCTGTTCAAGAGATACAATTTGTAACAGTTACAAATATAAGCTAACATAAGCCAATAAAATGGAATTTACCTACATAGTGGTAGGTAGGTGGTAGCTTTTTTTTTGTGTTGAAGATGATGCCCACAGCCCACATGAGTCTGGAGACTTGGGCGTGAATAATGATGTGAGTGGGTGGATGATGAGAAATATCAATAGATGAATAATATTTCACCCAAGGCTGCAGGAAATGAAGCCAGTCAGAATATTATCTAATCACAGACAAGCGCTGCAACCAACTGCGCTACTAGAGCTGCCAGAACTAATAAAAGAATAAACAAGAAATATTCAAAATACTATTCTAATAGAAACCATTCTGTAGATATAATTTGTGGCTTTCGAGAAATGAATGTACTGTTAATTTTGTTAAATTTCGTGATTACTGTTCATTAAATTCTACTGCTAAGTGTTAGTATAACAAAAATTTGGTAGTAGTGTGACAAATGCCATTTTGAATTTGTAAAAATATTTAAAGTCTATTGAAAAAATAGTTGACAGAAAAAATACATGAAATAATAACTGTCTTTATTAATTTATAGCTTTACAATTTTATAAATGCTGTTTACGAAATACACAATCAGCTTCTACCACTTCACCCATAATACTGTATATTATGTTGACAGCGAAAGGTTTGATGGATGGCAGAAATTCATGAAATTAATATATTACATTCATGTTGGCATCAAATGGAGTGAGTGAAACAAGAGAAACCCCTTCATTCAGAGAATTATCACTTTTTTCTTATATCAAGAACTATGATAAGTCATGATGAATTGAAGAACGTCTTTGATAATTCATTAATCAATCATTCTATCACATACGTATCGTAATGATGAGATAGTTAATTTTATTACATACGGATAACCCCACACTTCGAACTCAACCCGCATGGAATGAAATGAATACTTTATGCAATTTTATTAAAAATTGAATTGCCTAATTGGAATGCTACTAAATGATATGAGTGCTTCTTCATGATTGATACTACATGTACATGTATAAATAAATTCCTCCTTATTCACCACAAAAAATCGTTGGTTTCAAAATAATTTTCAGTGGTTATGGAAAATGAAAGAATAATATTTTGTTTCATGCTATGGGTCAAAGTTGAATGAAACCTGCTTTCATAGCCACGAAGAATGTCGAAGTGGATGATTTTGATCAACCAAACTACCACCACCAACCACCCAACCAAGAGAGAAAAACTTAAATTTTTCCACTGTCCTCAGAAACATTTTAGAACTCTTCCATTATGTAATAAATGGAGTTAGATGTTCTCAAAACCTACTTTACTTTATTTTTAAATACAAAACTTTAAGTTTCAATGTTCATGACATTATCTTCAGTAAGTGTTTGAGCCGGTCGCCAATGATTGAGTTTCGGGTCAATTACCAACTGAATGTTAATGCCACAAGCATAGAAACTCAAGTTTTGTGTGTGAAAATAAAGTTAAGTAGGTTTTGACAATCTTTATGTAGATTTGAGATAAATATTAATTAGCCTAGTTCTGTAAGAAGGTTGGTAACTCAATAACATATTTTAACAAATATGTTGTACTATGGATGCTTGATGATAGAGTCTCTCACGAGAATAATTTTTTGTTCTATAGAATTAATTAGAGAACCTCATTGTTTTCCATTGAAACAAATAGAAAAATACTATACACGTATACAGTAGTGCAAGTATGATAAGCAAGTAAAATGTTTCCTCACAATCTGGAATGAAGAACATGTAGACAAATGAAACCATTTTCTGATACCTTAAACTCCGTTGGTAAGGTAGCAATGCTTGACAACATGAGAATTGATATTTAGGAAGTATCTTCCTCAACATGAGTATTACCGGGAGAATGTCTCATAACGTAAGAATTATCTTCAGGAACAGCTAAATGAAAGTAGACTTGAATGGCAACCAAATTGGAGTGCTTGCTTCTGATAATTTAACTCTGCCTGGACTCCACAGAACGATTCTCGTTCAGTCTTGAATATTTTGTGTATCATTCACCTTATTATCACACACGCCCAATTCTTAAGACTCATAATTAATTATGATCATCATCCGCAAAAAATTATCCGATTCATGATATTTTTCTGTTGCTCAACCAATGGAGAAGCTCTATACTATTATAGTTCTAATATAGCATATTATTATAGTGTGTGTGTGTGTGTCTCTTTGTATGAATGGCTCATTATCCATGCTAAACCCATGTTTCAAACATATTTTCATATCTCATAATAATAATAATAATAAGCGTATGGCTTTTAATGGTGGGGAGACCCTTACGGGTAGTTCTACCTCGCCGTTTGTGCCGTGTTACGGGGAACATGGTGGACCTACTATTTTAGGTGGGTTCCGAACCACCGGGTAAGTGATAATAAAGCTTGTAACATCAAGTCATTGAAGCACGGCCACCCATCCAAGCGCAGTCTTGAGTGGTCGTGACTGAACATCACGATCACTTGAACACCACGCTCACCGCATGACCAATCACCCATCATAATATGATTAGTCCATTTTTATTACCTCAATAATATCCTATGATGTAATAACAATTGCTTCTATCATTCTTGTTTGCTCCTCTCATTTCTCATTTTTTTATTTTCTTTTCAAACACATTTTTTCTACATCAATTTGATACATTAAATTTATACCTTACTTACAATATTTTGAAAGTGACAAATATTGTATTTATGAGTAAGTTATCTGTTTTTCTTACCCTCTTCATGGTTATTTTTACTGTACTTTGTCTTGTTAAATAAGCTATAATAAATACTAGTTTGTTTAGTATAAAATAACACGACAATCTACTAGAACTCGCTCCTCTCTCACGGGCATGTACCCATGTGAGGAGCCTCCTACATATCATATTGTGTTATATTTTGCATTTTTGTATTTTTTATGGAGAGTAAAAAAATATTTCAATTTCAGCAGAAAAATATATAACTAAAGATGAGTTATTCATGTATTAAGGGCGTAAAGAGCGACTTTATCACAGAAAACACATACAATATGTCTCCTACAACCGCAGTTCTGGATTTCCATTCAATAGTTGTATGAAATTATTTCCCTACAATGAGGCCATCATTGAGGTTATGAAAAACGTACCTGGCAGTGATCAGCTAGCAAACAAGCTTCAGTGATGCCAGCCAAATGATAACACTATTACAGTTTTGTACGGTAATTTGATGTCTTGTGTAATGCAAGATCTGGCTAAGTGCTTTTGTTCAACCATTTCAAAGAAATAACTAAAAAAATATGTTTTAAATAATTTAAAGATAGTTATTTTCTATTAAAACATGAATAATTGCACACTTTTTGATAAATATTATATTTTTGGACATCAAGCTCAATAATGGAAAAGTTGGAAACACTGGCGAGCGTAAAGAAAAGTTATGACTTAAGCAAGTTAGTGTGAAGTACTTTACTGCTTGCTCCTGCTTTACGATTAGTTTTCAGCATTTAAACTAATTCTTTACGAACAGTAATAGGAAAAATACATTATCTCAACAAAAAAATCAAAACTTCCTGGTGAAGAAACATAAAAAATGATTGATAAATGAAATTTCTCTATTTTATTTTTATTTTATTTTCAACAGAATGGGGCGTGAATTATCCATACGATATTAATAATATTTGATATTAAAGGAGTGTGAAATCACAATATAGTGATAGAAAAGCAAGTACAGCTACTTAAACTGGAACGTCTCAATATTATGTGAGAGGGTTTTGATGAATAAACTGGACTTATGAATTTTTGTAGTGGACATCCATCAAGAACACAGGTTGATCAAGAAGCAGCCCCAGTTAAATATTTTAATATTAAATAAATCATAACAGAGAATAATTAAAACAAAGAAACCGGCTTTAATAGAATGATACTAGACAATTCAATACTCATATAATAAAAAGTTTAAAATTCACTTTAAACGGAGAAAATTACAAATTTAATACAAGTAGCCTTTTGAAGTTGACACCAAAGTTTGAAAGTTACTTGTACCATAAACTTACAAATATTTAGCACTGACTTTAAAAGGTTACTTGTATAACATTTTTAATTTTTTCAGTTTAAAGTGAAAACTTTATTTCAAACTTTTCAGTACGTGAGCATTTCATTTTCAATCATAATTTTATTGATATCAGTTTTTTAATTGTTTAATTTTCTTTAAATCTTGAGCTATTAAGTTAAATATTTAAACTTTAAAAACACGAGAAATATCTTATACATTATTTAGCAAATTAGAAAATTAATATAACATACGAACTAATTAATGTACCTAGAGGTCTAACAATAAGGTAAATTCTACAACTCGTTATTAAACGTAGAATATTGTATTTAGGAAAATTATAATAGCGAAAGGCTTCATAGAAATGGAATCGCTTTTGATTTGTCATTTTAGTTCGGTCCCTTTCAGAGTATACCTACACTACAAAATTAGTAACTTGAAAATCTTTTTATCATTTATTGAAAACTAACGATCTTAAAAACGTTTTTCACTCCAACTCATGATTAAAACTATACAACCTTACCTACGACTCCATTAAATTAACCAAATTCCAACGCAAAAAAATAAACCGACCAATGAAATGGCATTTTAAAGTTAAATACCCTCGTTTTAAAAAAATGAAAATAAAGTATTTTCTTTGAACCTGACAAAAATGAATTCAATAAAAGTAATCTTTTGAAGTCGACAACAAATATTCCATAAACTTTAAAAATATAACATAGAATTTCTTATTATCTTCAGAAAATATTTGGCGCTGACTTCAAAAGATTACTAGTATTAAATTTGACTTTTCTCAGTTTAAAGTAAATACTTTATTTTAAACTTTTCAGTACGTGAGTATTTAATTTTTCACTATCATTTCGGTTTTTTTGCTTTGAAGTTTGGTTTATTTTAAACTTTTTAGTTGAATTTTCAAACTTTGAAAACATGAGAAATTTCTCATATCAAAACTGACACAGTATTTCTTTTGAAATTATGATTTTTATTTACTTATACTGGATATCCTGGAGGGATGCATTTTACTTCTAAAGAGTAGCTTCATCAACCGAAGCCACTTATTTTAGAAGTGAAATGCATCCCTCCAGAATATCCACTAAAAGTGAGCAAAAATCATAACTTAAATAGAAATACATTCTGTTTAGGTTATTCTTCATGGAAAACATCACAGATGAGAAATTTCTTATAGTCTAAAAGTCTACATTATAAAAAAATATTTATGAAATTAGCAAATCAATATGATCAATATAACCAGGGCGCCATTTCACCAAACCTTTGGGTGAAGGGGATCTTCCCCCGAGAAAATTTTGAAAATATAATGTTTAAAACGGCCTGGTAAACGACACTGATTATCCGACTGGCGGTTATGTGTGAAACTATCCTATTCGAACAAAATTGATATGAAGACATCGATGAATGCTTCTTTCTGTTAAATATTGGGATAAGTATTGAGTCGATGGGGAGGGGGAATAACTAACAGACATGGGCAAATAGGTTAACCTTTAGCAAACAAAAAGTTTTAATCAGTACACAACAATCTTGTATGATGATGGCGCAATATCAGTGGTTAAATTGATTGGAATAGGTTTGATCATTCAAAAACTATCAATTCTTTATCACTAAATAGTTATTTCCAAAGCAAAGTTCAATCGTCTGCATTTTTCAATGAAATGCAGAGATTCAAACTTTTCCTCGGCCTTGAATTTGTTGTTGTTAATAAGCAGTTGTTTGGGAAAGTTTGGAACCCCTTTCTGATTTCTTTGACCTCTACAATGTTCATTAATTCTACATTTAGAGCTTCTCAGGTTTGGTTTACATAACAAGCATACAATCCCTGCATTTTTGCTTAGATACATCACTCTTGATTCAGGCATCAAATCTATTCCAATTATAGCTATAAATAGACTCTCGTAAGTGTTGTTTTAAAATATATTTAAAAAAAATTTTTCCTAAATAATCTTTTTTGGATACTGAGTCAAGATAAGATAGCGTTCTCCATTACCTTCCGCCAGTGTGAGCTGCTACTGTAATGCTAGAATATTATTGATTGCTTATTTCCTAAGTGTAACTGACTCCATTTAATATTTGATGTAAACCAGTGGTTCCCAAACTTTTTCGCCTCATGGACCCCTTGCCATGAATTTTGGTTTTAGGTGGACCCCCTGCATAAATTTCATTAATTTTTTTTTAACTATAAGTCGAAATGTGTTTTTAAAGCTGATGAAGTAGGTCTACTACTGCTCGCAGTAACCAATTCAAATTGTGGTGAAGAAAACATTAAAAAGCACATAAACTTAGTAAATTTTTGTAATATAGTCTAATTTGAATTGAAATAATCAAATAGTATGAAATATTGTTTTTGGTTATAGTGAAATAGTATTAATAGAACCCAAGAAGTATAATGGCCGGTATTTTATTATCAACATTGTGTGTGTTTCCTTTGTAGTAATTGCAACATTCGCATCTATTAAAATCAGCAAGGCTGCTCAATGTGGGCAAACACGACACTCAAGTCCCTCTAACGTCGCAGGCCCTATCCCAAGAGATTCTACTTATGTCTAGAAAAGCATTAATCCATTTATTTTAGTCCACATTATGGGAAAATTTTTGAATTTTTGATGCTGAGAGCTTGATTTGAGACTCAAAATCAGTACTGTAATTTTATACGAGTAGCCATTAAAATGGAGTTTATAAATTGGGTAAAGTGAAAGCTTAAATTCGATAAATCACTGCTTTTATGAATCGTTTGCCTAAGAACTTGAACCCACTTTTCGTTTATTGTTTGTTAATTAACTAGTTGTGAACAAATTTTAATGTATAAAATCTAAAAAATACTACTTTTATAAAGCCAATTTAACAAGTTATAGTGGTTTCAAATTATTATTACAATCATGGCCACCCAGAGGCATTTTAGTGGCCCGGGACAGAGTTGAGGCTGGAGGCTCCTTTACACCTTCACCATCAACACCAATTTTCAATTAATGACTTGATTTTCCAACTAGCATTGGTATGCTAGTTAGTCTTTATGCCTAGTTTCTAGAAGAAGGCCTTCTTTACTCAAAAAAATCTGTGTATCTAATTTGAATTTTTTCTTCAATTTAAAGATAAAATTCTAATGTAAGCCAACTGATAACCATTCGTCGAAAAAGTTGTGGAAGCTAGGGAGCTGAACTTAGGGTACTGAGTGGCACCAGAGAGAGCAATAAACTTCTCTTATATTTTTGTGTAATCTTTTGAACTATTCACTAATATTGGAATACCGGTATGTAAAATGTGTGAAGTTATAAAAATTATTATGACTTTAAATGGAACTTGGTTCAACTTGCAAAGAGCGAATGAATTAATAACACATCCAATTCCAAACTTTAACTTATAGTAATTTTGTAATTACATAAATAGATGATGACAAAACCACAAAACATTGGAGATTCTGAAAAAATTGTTCTCAAGTTCTTGAAAGTGCAACTTTTAACTTTTTTTATGGCTATCAACCCTCATATTATTAAATTTGTTGATTGATTCAAGGCGTGACAAATTTCACGATCACAATAAAACTCTTTGGGGTATCAGATCTGAACAGTAACAGAAATCAGCATTTGAAGCTCGTCTGCAAAAATATTAAGAGTCCTTTTCTCCTTTCAAGCCTACTGTGTCAACTTCATTCAAGTGGTCTGGGGAAATTCAAACCCATGTTTGGGGGCTCCAAAAATACTGGGACCCACCAGCATCGTGGGGTCTTTGAAGGCCTAAAGCCGAGGTCATATTAGGGGACTCTTATGTATAAACGTTGAGATTTGAAAATATTCTAGATGCAGCCTACTTGAATCTCTACTTCGAATGACTATACTGGCAATAAAAACGGGCCCGCAGGGCCCGCGGCTTCTAGGGTGTTAGGCTTCTAAGAGGCCTCTAGAGGTCCAAACTGAAAAAAAGAGGCCCTGGAGGCCCCTAGCTGTACAATTTGGGGCCCCTTATTTTATTTTTTTGTTTTATCACTTGCTTACATTAATTGTAAAATGATATTCCATTGACGTTGAGGCCCAAGGAAACTTGCCTTGTTCGCCTCATCACTTGTATATTTTATAACCGTATTATACAAGTACATAAGTAGCCTACTGGAACTCTGTGATGTTTTCCATTACGAAAAACTTGATGAACAATCTAATATAAAAAATGACACTGTATTCCTATTTAAATTCTGATTTTTACTCACATATACTTGAGATATTAGAGGGATGCATTTCACTTCTAGGCTGATGAAGATTCTGTTTGCATACCTCCAGTATCTTCAGTATAAGTGAGTAAAACTCCTAATTTACTTAGAAATACAGTGTAAGTTTTGATATTGGATTGTACTTAGCATATACCACGCCCCGATCAAAAGATATTCGCTATTGTGGACCCCCATTAACATATCATGGACCCCCAATTTTATTTTTCACTGACATGGACCCCCTGGCAGGTCCCCGTGGACATGGACCACTTTGGGAACCACTGATCTAAACTAATTTTTTCCAAATATCCATTTGCAACAGCTATCTGTTTGAAGGTTCCTTACTCTTTTTTTTTAGGATGAAGCCCACATAGGTCTGAGACCTGTGCGTGGGTAATGAGTTGGATGATGGTGATTGATGAGTTGGACCTACAGTTTTAGGTGGGTTCCGAACCACCGGGAAGTGATTTTACAGCAGAGAACAGTGTTTTTTTTGCTGGCCAATCTACATAACTAGATTTTTTACATAACTAGGCTAGATTAGTGGTTCATAAAGCGGTATGATCAAAGTCTTATATATCATATTATAAAATTCAACAAGTTTCTGGGAAATTGGGTAACATGAATATAAGGAATCATCCGTATGAGTTGAAAACTTATGAACTACCTGCACGGCTACCTCTAAATCGTCAATATTGATTGTTAGTACTCACTTTGACTTCCATTACATCTTGAAATGCACTATTTAAGAAACTTCACATTCACATTGTTTTGAACTGATGAACTGGACAACTCACCTGAAACAGCAAAAAAGAAAAGTAATAAGAGGATATTTGCAAAAATAGATATTGAATTGTATAGATGAAGATGAGAATAATTTATTATTGTAAATTTATCTGGTATTTAGAAGTAACTTCTAATTTAATATAAAATTTATAATTACTATTAATTATTATAATAGCAGCAGCAATGGTGGCGTAGTCAGTTGGAGCGCTTGTCTCTGATAAGATCTGGCTGGCTATCCACTCAAGTGGTCACGAATTTAAATCTCGTTCAGCTTTGGAAAATATTATTTGCAATTATCACTTCAAGACTCAAAACACGAATCTGTGACTAGACGCATGTGGACATTCGTATTGAATAAATCTCGTAAAATATGTAAGAGTGCTAAATTAGCACATCTTTTTTTTAAATAGATGAATACACCTTTTGATGGTTGATTGTGAGGCTTGGGTTTGAACAAATAGGAATGAAGATCAACAACACACCAAGAAATAGACTGAGTTATTTCAAACTAACATTAATTTTCACAGTGAAATTTTGCCTAGAATGAAGACTACAGATTCCTATTAAGGACAAAATGAGAGTCGGTCATATTGAAAAATGTATTCCATTTTAAATTTCCACTCATTTTGTAGTGAAGTTTTGCCTAGCTAGAAGCTGGTAATAAATGGGCATCTATTGGGGATAGGTTGACAGTTCCGCATATACTTGAAGCATCAAAGATGATGCATGTCAACATGAACTGCCGATAGACCATTCCTGTAGACGTTTAGTAGGGTATATGTATATCCCATGTATACGTGAGTAGCCAACACGTAAAGGGATGTGCTTGTAAGGCGGCAGTGTGGATGGTTGAAAGTCGTGCGGCTCTTGTAATGGAGTGGGCAAGCGGGGTCTAGATGAGGGGTAGCATAACATAGGGGGCCCCAATGGGTCAAGGGGTGTCTGATAGGGGGAACACGTATGGGTGAGGGGTGGGAGTGGTGTGTCATGGGGGAGGCGGGGGTTAGCGATCGATGAAGCTGCAGCACTCCCGGTGCTAATACCACGTGGCCTACCGCGGTACCCTCTATTTTATAAGCGTACCGCAAGAGATTGTTTGTTTTTTGTAATTTTTGTTTATCAGAAACCCGATCTTTGTCAACTGTCTTTCTTTGAGCTGAATGAAAACATGTTATTCGACTAACCCGGCTAAATATTCAGGTGTGAGGATGTATCTTTCAATAAGTCGAGACCGCTGAAGTAATATCGTTGAATAAGTGAAAGTGATGCGCATGGAAATAAGTTTGGAATATCTATGAAATGAATCGAACAGTATCTGCAGAATTATCTATAATGTAATGAACAGATCTATAGAGTGAATTGAACAATAGAGCTATGGATGTAAGAGTAATTTTTAGACCATTTGTAATTTTGGGATGAGAATTCAATTTCTTCTCAAATATTGATATTATCGAGCGACTTGTCTATTTTTATTTTCTGAATGGTTGTAATTTCGAGTAAATATTCAAACGTAATCTAAAACGTAATAAAACTCTAATAATATTATAAGTATCATGTAAATTAAATTATAATTCAAATTCAAATTCATTTATTAGCCATATTTACACAAAATATTAACAAAGAAGCAAAACAAAGAACATACATACTTAAAGTTAATAACAAATCCAAACATAACTATTTATACATGCAATACGGCACTACTGGCAGAAGTAGGACTTGATCGCCAGCAGTGATAAACAACCAGGAATAGGAAAAGCTCTGTTGAAATCTGAAGATTCTAATATTATATTGAACGGGTGAGATGTAATTTTGTATAATATATCTATCATTCATTTCTTAAGTTTTTCATGATAAAAATCTTAAATTCGTTTTTGAGGTTCGGTTGTATCGACAAATGGTCTTGAGATTAGTAAGTTATAGTCTTGAGTTGATACTCAGTAAAAGAAATACAATCTTTTGTAATATATTGAATAATATTTTGAGTTATTAAACGTTTGAAAGAAATATATGTGAAGAAAATGAGTCCAAACAAAACATGCAAATCAAGTAGTGTGGAGTAATGTAGTGTGCGTGCAACAACGCGGTACCAACTTAACAATAAACAATCGCGAACAGCTCTTGAAGATGTAGATTTAGAATAAAGGTTGCTCAATCACTGCGTGATCACACCGAACTAAAAACAAAATTAGTGTCTACACTAGAAAATGCTGAGAAAGAAAGGATAGGGTTGGTGAATGAAATTAAATCTCTGGAGGGAATCGTATAAATGCAGCAGGAAGACCAAAATTCGAAGTTATAAATCTCAAGAGTCAATTTAGGTCAATGTCAGAGGAAATAGAATTATTAAACCAAAAATGAAGAATTTAATGTAAGATAACTTTAATCCCGATCGATGCTCTCGTTTTTCAGGAGAAAGCCGCGTAAAATGTATCCAAAATCGCACAATACTTGGTTTTTAAACGTTTATTACTCTGTTAAAAAAAAGTTAATTTAGTTTTCTATAGCTAAAGACATTGTCAATAAAGTGTTCAATACTGTTCAATAACTAAAATCCCGATCGATGCTCTCGTTTTTGAGGAGAAGGCCGCGTAAAATGCCTTTGGGGCCGTGACAGACAGACAGAAATTGAGATAAGACTATTTTCGGCTTATTTAATGTATAAAACGTAAAAATAACCAAAAAATATATAATTCTGATAAAAGCACAGACAAAACTCTAATTTTATTTATATAGATGTGAGCCTCTGATTGTAACTATAACAAATGGTGAAACATGGAAATTAGCGAAGTGATAGTTAGGTTTTTCAAACAGCAACGAAAAATAAAGTGAGGGGATATAACGGTGAGAAAGGTAGAGTACTGGTGTTGACATCCTATCACGGACGAGACTGCAGTGATCTACTTGAAAGAAGACTGAAAAATAAATATGAAGTTTAGAGTTTTTTAAGCCAATTGTTCCTAGTCAGCTAAGGGTATAACACGATCGACAACTTACAAAATAAGAATTCTAAGCAATTGGGAATTTGTTTTCCAAATGAAAGGCTGAAAAGACAAAACTGCACTAATAATGGTCTAGATCTAAATCAAAATGACAAAGTTACATTTTGTGACAGGTTAGCAGAGCTGATTGAAGGTCGTTCGCAATTTACTGTCAAAAAATTTCTTAAACAATTATCTAATTAACTTTTTTCAGTAGAATGGCTCAAACCCTGGAAGGGGAACTAGTTCAAACATTAAGTTACATCTGCAATTGTAGTAAAAGACGCTTATCGATCAAATAATCAGTATAGCAGTAGTGGAAGGGACTCTTGTAATAATCTGATAGGCTCACAAGATTTTAAGAGAAGTAAATTTAGTTCAACATACAATAATAACGGTAGAATAGTAAGGAATAATAGGGAAGTATTCTCTGTGTTTCATCAGAATATTCACTACATCCGTAACAAAGTATTCTTGAAACAAGAGGCTACTGATAGCTATTTTCACAGAGCATGGCTTGAAAGCAGATGAAATGTCACAGCTTGATATTCCAAATTTTTTTTTATTGTTGGGTATCTCATTGAAGTAGGATGAAATGCTAAGTAAATCTTTACTTAAAATGCTAAGAATATGAAAAAATTTAAATTAGAATATGAACAGAAATTTGCTGTGGGAATGCATTTAAAAGTTACTGTTTTTTAAGTTAATGCATTTAAAAGTTTGAGAGTTAAAATCGACCATAAATTCGAAGTAGCTGTGCTAAGTATTTACAATTCACCGAATAGGGAATGGAACAGTTTTTGTGAAATATTACTAGCCTTTTTATCCGATTTACTACTGATTTACTATCTGATTTACTTACTTATCACTGATTTTTATCCGAAACAATAAAAGTGAAATATTCAATCCACTAAATCATACACACAACACTAGAAACCTCATTAATCTTGGTATTATCCAGCCTCGACTGTTAAATAACGTCTCAAAGAATCATAGTCTCTTTACATCTGTCACATTTTGTATAGAAATATCCCCAACCACCTAAAACAAGTGGAAGACTTGAGCATTAACTTCTACAAACGGTATTTGCATACATGGTTATTTTATATTGGTAGGGATGCTGCTGAACAACTCATTCAGTCCGCCTATAGATATTAAATTTCATTTGTAAGAACTCATGGTAGACTACATATAATATATAACATATAATGTCTAACAAAATGAATCTGCCACTCTCTGCTAATTTTATAGTTGATAGTTTCCTACAAATTAGTTATTATCTTTGGTTAATATTAATTTATAAGGTTCTTCATAAATAATTGTGAATGCTTGATTTTTGTTTATTGTTCTTCAACCTATAATTTATTTATAATACGGTCAATTGTATACTTATGTTTTGCTAATGTGAAGTTCAACTCATTCTCCACACTCAGACTTATGTTTTTGTGGGGAATATTCACAGTGAAAATTATTTCATTCATTTATTTTCTGTATTCAAGATGTGTGAATAAATTTGATTTGATTGATTGATTTTTTATTATTATGGACTTCAAGAGGTAACTACTACTCGTTTTACAAATGTTACTGTAGTGGGAGATTTTAATACAGAATAAAATGACGGAAAATTTATAGGATGTTATGGATTACTTGGAAATAAAAGTTCATGAGAATATACAAGTCACAAGAGCATCACAAACAATAATAAATTGATCACATCCTCACAAATCTACTAGATGACTGTGAAAAGAGATTTGGCGACTCGGAACTATCTGATCATGACTATCAAATCTTTTATATGGGGTTGCAGGGCCATAAACCAATTGGAAAGAATAACGCAATGTAATAAATTCTACTATGTGAACAGGGGAATATCAATTGTTGAGAGCAGAATCTTTTACAAGAAAGCAGGGTCTACAACAGCAATAGTTCAAATAAAATGTATAATAGTTTTATTGATATTTTAAGGTTCCATATTACTGTGTGTTGTCCAGTTAAAGAAGTTCTAGAAGTGTCCCCAGAATAATTAACAAGAATAATAAATTTATTGATGATAATATAGTCATTTGTAATTTCTTTAATAAATATTACAACTGGTTGCTAAGAATCTTTAAAAATCTCTTAATACAGGTATTAGTCATGTAAACATGTGGAATGCCAAGGCGATCCAAAATAAATTGAAATTTCAGCCAGTATCTTAAGACGAGTTGCCAAATGTTATTGATAGTTTGAATAATAAAAAACTGAAGAGATGGATGAAGTATCCAGTAATTTTCTAGATCTAGAAGAATGAATTAGGCCCTTTGATCCATCTGATCAATCTTAATTAGAACAATCTTAATTAGAACAAGGTGCTTTTCTAGATAATTTAAAAAAAGGGAAGATTTTGCCAATCTTCAATAGCGGTTATAGAGAAAGAGTGGAAAACTATACACTCATTAGTAAATTCAATGTTATAAGTGAAATTTTTAAATGAGAAGTTCTAAATAGGTTACTTTTCCATCATTTTTAATATCTAACTTCATCTGTGATGAACAGCATGGATTCCAGAAAAGGAAATCAACAAAGACAGCCATAGTTTATCCAGTTACCACTAGACTAACTCCAGTTACTTGACTGACTCCAGTTACTAGACTAACTAGTAGTATACTCTCATGTACTCTGGAAGAGTATACACTTAACTGGATTTTGAAATTGAAGACCTACCTTGAATAATCAAGGTAGATTAATAAATATGAGCATCTGTCTTTTTTCCCCTTTCTTATCACATTCCATCATAATTTCGAATTTTCTTCATTCTTTCTCATTCACTTTTTCACTCTCTCTTTTTCTCCCTCAAACCGTTTTCATTAATGATAAGCGCAGTTCAAACATTTGAACTAACACAGAAGTGGAATCTTGTGAAAGTGAACAACTTAGTTTGAAATTAACATTGACATAGCTGCAAATGGCGCATCAGATCCCATACAGTAGGGCCTTGCTTGCTTCCACCTACACTTACACTTTTTAACATTGGCGGTATGCTCCCTCCACTTTCTCATACCTAAACGGTTGAAAAAAAAATAATAACTAATCTCATTATTGCTCTCCAGACATTGACAATACTTAATCCAAGTCATAGTAGATAGTCACTTCATAGAACAAATTGTAGAGATTTACTTTACAGTCATGACAACTAAATTAATTATCGTTGGCAAACTTAATCATTATTATTGCTCTCCAAACACTGTCAGTTCATAGTCCTATATACTGTAGACCAGGCGTTCCCAAACGTTTTTGCTTCACGCTCCCCCTTGTCCAAGGGGGACCTTATATGCCCCCGTTAGTAAATTTGTGGGTAAACTAGTATTAAACTGTGAGCAAAACTTGTATTTTAACCATTACATATTACAATTAAATATTAGCTACACACAAGGTTTGTTTCAATTTAATTAAATGAATGTTTTTGAGCTGAAACCTTAAAAAAAATACGTATCATAAACTAGTGCGATGGGCGAGCTTGCATTTTCTTTACTAGCATCGGAATTCTTGATTGAGTTGAAGGGCACAATGTAAATCACTGGCAACATCAAGCTTATTCCGGTGCTTAGTCTTGGTTGCAAGGAGAGTTGAAATGCCTTTTCACATAATTAAACTTGAAAAAAGGCAAATATAATTGGAAAGTAATTGAGGCTCTGGGATACAGTTTAAAATATTATCCATCCAAAATGATGTCTTGTCCACTTTTTTCAAAGTTATATTTGGCAGAAGAATCATGTTTAATCTCTATGCATACTTCTTGAAGTGGTTCTGGCAGGGATTCTATGTTGATGGAGATTGGGTCTGTTGACATTCTGTAAATACTTTCATCACAAGTGTGAAGAAAATATTTCTTGAACTCCTCAGCGAGGTTCTCCGAATGGATTGATATGAGTCTTTTCAATTGTTGTCCTTCAAAAATCTCCTCAAATTGTTGGTCTTCTTAGAGTGACCTAAGTGACCTTAGAGTAACCTGACGTAACTTTGGGGAAGTTAGAATAATTGCAAAATTACGTAATTCTGCTAGATTGAACTGATATTTGATATAGCCTATTCTCAGATTATAGATGAAACAAAATAACAAGTTTTATACAAGTTTGGTATTCTAAGCATTGATTCTGGAATTGGTTACAGATATGTATGGGTTGTCTTTTAATTTTTAACTGGTCTTGCGCTTGCGCCCCTCACTTTAGAAAACCCTGCTGTGGACAGTCAATAGATAGTACATATTGAAGAGAATTCTTTTATGGTGTCAATGTCAATGCTGCAGAATGCCTATGACAACTAAATGTACGATAGTTGGCAACAATCAACAAACAGCGCTTCGGCCAACTTTTTATAGGCAACCTGTAAGCGTGCGGTAGGTAACCTGCAACACAGTCAGTTGGTTATGCAAGTTCATAATCGGCACTATGACTGCTCTGGAACGGCGTGTCCTCTCAATAAGTAAAATTCAACTATGCTCTATTAATTGTGGAGTGAGTGGGTGGGTGAGGGTGGGTGGGGCGTTGGGATGGTGGAGAGGTGAAGTCAATAACGAGCGAAAGGGTCACGGCTTGCCTGCTCGGTCATTGGGTGTCATCGGACAACAGTCAATTACTAGAGCAATCGATTGCTGTCTATAGTATAGTGTGCGGTATGCTTTGCACTGCCGCCGCCGGCTAACGGTCAAATGCTCTAGAGTATTGTAGAGTGGTCTTACATCCCCAATAACTACATTGTGTACTAGATCTTGAATTAATCGAATTCCGGCTATCCGATCAATTTCAGAAGAAATGATATGGAAACTTAATACACATGATTCTTACAGTTTGCTTACTTCATCCATTTACAGTGTAAATTCAGGGAAAATACAGCGTGAATAAATATACCACTCCACAGTATGTGTTTGAATTTGCGATGGTGATAGTCCTAGAGTGCTCCAATGTGAATAACCCTCATAACACATAGCACGGTGCTTTCTCAGTGGAGCATCCAATACTCAAGGATAACTACCTTCGCAGAATCAAGCTGCATTCAAGTTAATAATAATAATAATAATAATAATAATAATAATAATAATAAAATAATAAATAAGCTGTGAGAATCACTCCATTCAATCAAGTGGAAGATCAATTCATTTGAGAGGAGTATCTTCATTTCTTCAATTTTCAAAATTTTAACACCAATACTGTAATTTATAATGAACATTTTCAATCCAGAGATTCAAATCAATTTTTTAAAAATATTATCATTGCACATCTTGTGATCGATCCTCCAGTATTGGATGCTCTACTGTGTTAACATCGTGATTTGTGATACAAGAGAGCTTACACATTGTATATAGCATTCAATACGCAATGATAACTACTTGCTAGTGAAGAATTTGATTTATATATTTATTGATTTGAATATACTGTATTCATGTAATTGAATGTACAGCAATTTCAAGTAGAGTTTGCTCAATTTGTGAAGATATTACAACTCCATTTCATCAATTTGAAGCTCGTTTAATTTGAAAAAGAAAGTATTTTTGATTCTCCAGCTCTCAAAATATAAACTGTGACAATTTATCATTGATATTTCAAATCCGGTTACAGGATTCTCTATTATGTTAGTATGTTACTTCTTCCTCTGTGGAGTGGTGATTGGTCACGCGGTGAGCGTGTGTTTATGCGATATGTCAAGCGCTAAAGACTCCGCTTGGATGGGTGACCGTGCTTCAATGACTTGATTTTATAAGCTTTATTATCACTTACCCGGTGGTTCGGAACCCACCTGAAATAGTAAGTAAATCCACCATGTTTTCCATAACATGCTTCGAACGGCGGTGTGTAACTAAGCGTATTATTATTATTATTATTCCCTCTGTGTCCCTGTTTTCTCTTCAGTAATGCATTTACTACTACGTAATGTTATAGGCTGTATTTATTAATATTATTATTATTGTTATCATTATCAAAGAGGATGAACAAGCACCCTCAGACATGTTTACTTTATGATTAGCTCTCTAATCTTTATTTATTTCTCCTATAGTATTGAGTTGACAGCATTGTGCCAATAAATCTATCGGAAGGCATTACTTGCGATACCTGGATTGAGTTTACTGCCAAACATTGCTTTACGTTGCTAATAGGTGAAACTATTATGACTCTACTGTATACAGTATACGGCACTCACTATTCTATCAATGGATATAGGCCTATTTTACTCCAAGGGTCCTATCTTCATTTAGTTTGATTTAGAAAATCAATGAGTTACAAACAATAATTTATTGCTCGTGTTTATTGAACTCATTGTACTGTATTAAAATCTAAAATGGAAGAAACCCCAAACGAAAAACTAAACAATTTGACTATGCTTACCAGACAAGCCAAGTTCCTAATTCTATAATGCAGCATGGATAAATGTACCAAAAAAACTACCAAGTGTGGATACATGGATAATATAGGCCTATTCAAGAATAATGTTTGGCCATGTTAAAACGATCGAACTTCATACCTTGGAGCTTCATACCATATATGAACTTGACCAGTCATCTCTATTCATGAGTGAGGTCTATTTTCTCATCAAAACTAAGGTCTTTCCTGAAGGGTTGAATAACTTATGAATGTGATACGCAACGCATTTGCGCAGGTTCGTGCTGGTTTTAAAACATCCTTATCACTTATTGCTCGGTACGTGACCAATTTTTGGAAAGGATATCGTTCAGGCTTAGGCCTAGAAAATGCAATGCTGAAAGTTCCTTATTTCTTGATGAAACTCTATATTTTCCGATCATCATTGACTGTTGCTTCACTTAGTGAGTTTATTGAATCTATTTCCACCTTTTTCCTCAACCCCTCTTCCTACAAAAGCCGCTGTTGCTCGAAACTGTCTTTTATTCAATTACTTAGAAAATGATAGTGAAACTAGTAATGAAACATGCTTTTAAGATTATATAGAGATTAGAGATGGTCTATAAGAGTGTAGATGTAGAGCTGTCGATTGAAGTTGCTGAGGAGAAACTGGTTCAGAGACACCTGAATGTGAGACCAGCAGTAAGTTAGGTTAGAATAAAACTATTAAATTGTTGAATAAAATAGTTAAAAAGTAAATAAATTTTATTGATCGTGGAGATCAGCTAAGGATATTACAATTTTTAACAATTGTTAAATCAATGTAGATGAAAATGAACTTCGAATCTTATTCTTACTCAATCAAATGCTATGAACACTCTCGGTATAGAAATGTTGACAACAGAAACAAATATAAATGCAAAATTTCAATGAATGCTATTATCCAAAAAATCTAACCAATGCCGAGGATCGAACCCTTCAAAATCCTTCGAAGTACTTCGGGAAAAGAAGTCCTTCTCTTTCGCGGAGAATGCTCTTATCAACTAAGCTTCAGCGGACACTCTGAATCATAGCATTCATTCAATATTAGAGTCAACTGGCTCTGGCTAATATATATTAATGGTGGAAATAATACGAGGATATTACGATTATTAACATTAATTGTTAAATCAGTGTAGATGTAAATGAATTTCAAATTCTCGACTCAACTCTATCAAAAGCACCAAAGACTTTCGGTATACTGATATTGACAATGGTAACAAAAAGAAATGCGAAAATACTATGAATACTATTATCCAAAAAGTAAGAGCATTCTCCGCGAAAGAAAAGAGCCCCCGGTAGTGGTTAGATTTTCTAGATAGCAGCATTCATTGAATTTTCGCAATACTATTTCTTAATGTTGTCAATATTTGTATACCGAAAGTCTTCGGTGCCTTTGATAGAGTTAAATCGAGGATTCGAAAGTCATTTCCATCAAAACAAAACTATTGTTTAGAGTACTGGATAGCAGTCACATTCAGAATTAAATAGGAATGTTCACTTTGTATTCACCACACAGTAGAGGAAAATTTCAGTGATTTGGAAATTATTCACAGATTCAGATTAATCAGTTGGGTTCACTTTTGAAAATAAAATGTTTATTTCATGGAGGTCTTTTCAAAAGACTATCATAAAAAGAAGATTTACTCATGGATTCTATTAAGGGATTTCATTATCCAACTTCAAAAATGATTTTGTTTTATGTTAAGAGATGTATGTTTTAAAAGTAAGTATATGGAGTTGATATTAAACATTCAATTCTTGTACTCAGTGCGTTTTATCAAAAAATTGATACTTTTAGTTTTGTCTTCATGAATCGGTAGCATAACTTATTTTGATACTAACGCATCAGTACTAGTTAAAGTCTTCGTATTATTTAGTTATATAAGTAGACAGGTAGACTTGAACGGTAACCCCTGATAGCGTACTCTGTATTTCTGCTTATGATAGGGATAAAAAGACTCAATACAAGAATCATTGTTATTTATACAGACTAATAATACTCAGTGATAGCAAAGCTCTACAAGAATGACACCCAAGACTCCATTCATCATACAGCAAGTTGAAACTGCCTACCAAAACTGAGACCTAGTTGGAGAGTAAATAATCACAGTATCATTTTCAACATTAAGAGAATTCGAAAGGTAGGCTTGTTATACTTTCATAATCAGAAACTACTATAAATTATTTTCTCCTACTGAACTATATTTCAACTCGAGTCCGAACTGAAGTTTCTTTGAATGTTTTAGACATGTTACGAGTACGAATACATGTCCGAATACATGTTACGAGTAGATGTCCGAACTGAAGGTTTCTTTAAATGTTTTAGACATGTTACGAGTACAACGGTTTTCACATGTAGGGAAACGCCCTGTGAGGCGTTTTATTTTTTGTATATTATGTTTTGGAGACTCCAGTTATGGAGTATAAGACAAGTCAGATTAATAATTATACTATCTTCTACATTAGTTACCATAATTACTAAATTAATTCAAATGAGGCTTAAATTTGATTTGAAAGAGGTCTTGTTCTTCCATTATTATTATTATTTCTTCCTCATTATCTCCTTCCTTATTATTTCATTACCGGTACTACAAAAAGCTTTATCAACCAAATATTTGCATTTTCGCAACTACTTCTGTTCCTAGTCCACAATATCGGCTGTAGGAAATTTCTTAAGGGATCTGGGACATTTTTTCCTGTTTGCTGCATTGATTATTTAGGACTCGACAGGGCCTTATTGAAATCGTGCTGTTTGTCTGTCTGTCCGTGCTCTAGTTCTTGAGAGACGTTAGACTCTTGAAACTTGGTTTATAGCTTGCTCATAGTCCAAGTGATTTAATAGATCCCTATTGATTTTGGAATTTGGAGGTCAATTATAAAAGTAATTATGATGAAAAATAGGTCAACACTATAGTAAGTGAGTAAGTTTTGTCTAATTTGTCTTTAGTCAGACAGCTGGTGTAATTTAAAAAAAAAACACGAAAATGATATAACATATTTCATTATAAAGGTTGCTGCTTAGCCAAATTATTTCCTTTCTTTAACAGTGCAAGAATGACCGTTTTAAATTTAAATTGTGATAAGTGCTCCTTTTCTTGAATTTTAAATCACCAAGTTAAAAAGAAACAGAGATAATATATTTAGGAATGCTTTATGAGATCTGTGAATGAAGGAGAATAAGAACTGGAGCCGTTCATTTTTTTATCGGAAAGCATATAAATGACGTTTATAGAAATCATAAATTAAAAAATGATGTATAGGTGTATCAGCACAACTGATAATAATTATTCCATGTAAATTAGTCGGGTCCTTGAATACTCCGTTGTATTGGTTTATTTCTTGATAGTAGATAGTTTGACGTCAATAAAACAATTCCTAGTGCTGAGTTATAGGAATTCACGGAGATGGCTTCACCGGGAAAACGACTATGAGTAGTAAAACATATCTCGAATAAAACAAGTCACAGGGCAGAAAGTAACTACAGGAGTTTTTGAGTTTGTAGTGGATTTACCAGGTTAACTGTACAATAAACCCGTGATTTTTCCGACTAAGCTTGAATTAAAGTTATAAATAACCCAATAGCCTAAAACTCACCTAACCTCATTAAATTACGATCAATTTCAATGAGTAAAACCAAATAAAAATTGCAAGCACGAGCAAACTTGAGAATTATTGTGTTTTGAATCAATAAAAGCCGATTTTATGAGACTTAGGTGTGTTTTATGTTAATGGATTATTCGAAACATTTTATTCAAAATCAAATTCTTTACAAGATTGGGCAGATAAAACTACAGGTTCATTGAGAAATTATCTACTTCAAACTTGAAAAATGCGTTTTTTCATTTTTGTAAAATTTGTTGACTATCTCAAAAATGACTGTAATTAATGGCTTCTTATTTATTTTACTTGATTATTCAGTTTATTATCAATGTGCTCGCTCAAGCTATTTACGAAGGTTTCAATGTGATGAATTATTGATGATCTGTATTTAACAATAACGTTAAAAGGTTCATCATTAGAGAATTTCAAATTAATATACAAAAAATATGCTTCAGAAAAATAGGGAATTTATATTGAGGTGAAAATTGTTCCTCACTTATAATCATCACATATTTGCTCAGCTAGGATTTATTAATTTATGGTATTTATTAATTTCAGTATACCCGGGAATAAAGAGAAGGAAAGGCCAAGTTTCAGTTAAGACTATTACAGGAATATCTGTTTTGAAGCTGTTTTTACAACATCTAAACTGATTAGTGTCATAAATACCACTGATAGTAGTAGAGTAATAGTAGTATGTATATATAGTATAGATAGTAGTGTATATATATATATATATATATATATATATATGGTATAAAATATATAGTAAGGATAGTAGTAGTTTTAGCATGAATACCACGGATAGTAGTAGAGAGAATTTTAATTAACTCAACATTTTTACCATCAATGTAAGGAGTATGATATATATACCACTTAAGGAGAAAAAGGAGTATGCATAATTGGAATAATCGTCAATAGCAGGGGTTAAATTTTTGATTTCTAAAGTAACAAATATTTCATTAATATCAGCCATCATTCAAACAGTTTTGATATTTGCAAAGTCTCTCTTTGTTCCATCTTTCGAGATCTTTGTGGTCAGTGAAATTATCTTATCGATTAGTAGTTTATCTATTGTATCTTTTACATATTAGTAGTTGAATAACTGAACGTCTCAGTATGATGAGAGAGTGCAAAAATAGCAGGCTGCAAGCTGTTACAAATCTGTTTATTCCTGTAATCTAATCTAATAAGAATTACATTTTAGAAGTTAAACCTTGTGCCTCGTGTATAGTATGAATGTTTATGTTTATCATTTCTTCATTTTGTGATGAATTCACAATGTTTTGAATTTCGCGCTCAGGTACACTCTTTTGTTGGCAGTTGCTAGGTACATTATTTTAAATTTTATGGAAACCATTTGAAATTTTGTATATAAACTTCTGTGAATTGGAATTAATTATTAACATTAATAATTGATTTGCTCTTAGTGGATTAAAATTAATAAATATAAACTAATGTAAATCAATATTATTTAAATCATGCACTTAATGAGAAATGTGTGATTTAGAAGGCTGCCTAGCCATGTAATCATACGAGGTGGCGTGATCTCCAGTTCTCGTTTTTTATTGGTTAAGTCAAGAAAAAATGTGAGTGTTTTGTTAAATCTTGCATCTCGATCAGGTAGCGTCTTTTTTAGTTGGCTTGGCTTGATTTCTTGATGACTTGAGCTTACGAAGGGAGGACAATCAATGGAGTAGAAATTAATTTTTTGATTTATGATGAGTTGAGGTTTTTAATTTTTGCATTTTGAAATGTAGAGTTTTAATTACAGTTTGACCTTCCAGTTTTTTTTATTTATCTTTTCAAGGGATTGAGTTTGATTAGTCTTCATAAATGAAATTGAATTAAATATCACCACCAAATTTTGGTGGTCCCAGTTGGAGGCACAAGTTCTGGATCAATTTGGCATCACTAATTACCAGTTAGAAATTTCAACCTGATTTGGGATTACCAGATGAATCCTTAAGTTTGCTAATGGAGGGCAGAGACAGGAATATGTACCGGTAACTGTAGGATGAGTGTTCTAAGGACCAAATCAAGGTAACATATCAACAATTTCTAGTATTAGTGGGCCCACTCGTCGATAGTGCGATCGATTATATGGACTGACTTGAGGACACATTTGGGGGGAAAATTTAATAGTCGAAAATACATCTAGAGAAAAGGTTTATTAGTTAAAAGTTTAAAGTTTGCGAGTGATGTTTGCCTCAGGAAGATTAATTATTAGTAACAAATTGTGACCTTTAATTATTTGATTGATATTATTTTATTGTGATAAATTTCTGTGATATTGTGTTGTATGGTTTTTTGAATATGTTTGGTTTAGACAACGATTTAGGATTATTTTGTTAAAAAGGAGTAATAAATCTGGAAGGTCATTACTGAAGCTGTGTTTAATTGTCTCTTCCGGTTCTTGTTGATTAGAGTGTTTGGTCAGTCAAGCAAACAGTAAAAATGCTGTTTGGGTAATTTGTTTTATGTTGTCCGTTCAAAATTCAAAATTCAAAATTTACCATTAAAATCAATAAAGGACGGCATAAAAAACTGCGCCACTCTGCTACTCCATTTTCTTTATGGGCATTATTTCAAACTTTATTAAAATATCTGTTGACTAGATTTCACTGATGCTAAATAATTCATGTCCAAATTCATCTGACCATTCACCTATGATACATGAGTGCGGATAGTAGGCAATTAATAGGCAACCTATATTGTAGTTATTGAGAAAGTAAGTGTTAAATTTGAGAAACAAATTTTTTGTGGTACTAATCTAGTTGACCAAGTTGAGCCAAGTTTCAATTTTAAACGTTGCAAGATGGCAAGTTCTCCAGTCCGCTCTCCTAATGTAGCCAATGTTCCAGTGGTGAACTATTGGGATTTGAAAGCTCAAGTGGATAGTCTTTTTGACTTGACACCTTTTTCAATCCAGAAAATTAATCCGAATTATCTTGTGAAAGACACTTTGCTTTTTGAACTGGAAACTTTAGGATTTCCAATTAGTACTATACAAGATTTAGATGTGGACAGTTTAAGAGCCAAATATAGAGCTACTAAAGCCGATCCTGATGCAAAAATTTTTCGAATTGTGTATAATGAGAGTAATGTAATTTCTGAACTTGACAAAATCAATTCTATTCTTGTTAAATTTAACGAATATGTGGGAAAATTTGATACTTTAAGTATGGTGGACAAAAAACCGAGTTTGGCAAAGGGAATTTCCATTTTCTTACACTTGATTAATAGAATTGTCCAGTTAATGACCTATGGTAAAGAAAAGTCTGATGATAGTATTATAACTCAGCTCAATGAAATTTTAGAACGAATGAAAATAATTAACGGTCTTCTTGTTGATATTCAATTGGAGATTAGGAGTAGAGTAGGTTCACCTGTACCTCAGGCATTTACCACTCCTGCACTCAGTCCTACTGCGGCAATGTTTGAGACTGTGTCAGGACCAATAGAGGATAATGTGATGGATGTGCAAAATTTAGGGGACAATCCGGTACCTGGGGGAAGTAGAGTACATACCTTACCTAAATTAATAGTTACCCATGAGAATACTGAAGCATGTAGGATAATGCCTATTCCACAGATAGCTAATCAGCAAGCAAGAATGAATCAATTTTTTCCTGTCTCCTCCAGACAGCAACAACACATCACAGGTAACGAGGTCAGATTTCAAACGTCATCACAATCTGTATTTAGCAATCTGTATAATAAACTTCCAAACCCAATTGAGCATTTAATGAAACAACTACCAACAAGTGATGGACTCATTGTAGAAAATTTGTTGAACTTTTTGTCAGTGGCGATAAAAATTCAAGCCTGTTCTAACCTACAGGGTGTTCAAGTTTTCAGCCTTATACATCCTTTTGTTATGGGTCAACTGGCGGAGAGATTGAAGCTGGCAATGGATTCTAATGCCTCTTTTGATGATTTTCACAGAGATGTATTGAATTATTTTGTACCAAGTCGTCTAATTGCGGTGATGGAAAGAGAAAAATTTTATCGTTTGCAGAGTAATGGTGAGCCTTTGTCCTCTTTTATTGTATCTATTAAGGAAGCGGCGACTTTGTTGAGGTTGAATAAAACAGAGGGGGAGATAGTGTCAACTATCTGCTCTGGGTTGAATCCAGCTGAACGTTCTAGACTGGTGTTTCAGAGTAGACCAAGCACTTTTGAGCAGTTGAATGAGCTCAGTGTACAATCCCAAAATTTGAGGTTTGCAGATATGGAAAGAGAACGTTTTGAAACAAGCATGAGTAATAGGAGTAAAGAACAAAAGGTCAATATCTCTTCTTCAACTTTTCCTAAAACTTGTTTTAATTGCCAGAAGGTAGGACATATTGCAAAATTTTGCAGATCAAATCCTGCTAGCCAAAATTTTAATAGAAATTCAAGTAGTCAAAGTCCAAAAGTTCAAATTCAGACTAATAATTTAAAAAAGCCAACTGATGTAAAGTGTTTTACCTGTCAAAAGTTAGGACATTATGCGCGCGATTGTAGGGGTAAAGAGAAGTGACTAGAGAGCTATAATCAAAATAATAATAATAATAAACTTGGAAGAAAATTCAATAAAAAGAAAGATAGTTTCAAAGATAAATTAAATTCAAATAAATCCTTCTTAATTAATTGTATTAAAGTTAATAATGGAATTACAGAGAAATTAGAAGATGAGCCTGTGACAGGGAAAGGCAAATTTAATAAGAAACTAAAGCAAAGATCCAGAGATCATCCATCACAGTATAAAATAAAAGGTTTTTCAAACAATGTGATACCTTGGATTAATTGTGAGTTAGGAACTTTACCCTTAAATTCAACAGTTCTAATAGACTGTGGTTCTGTTAGAACTATAATTTCAGCATCACTTTTAAAAGAGATAATGATTAATAACCCCACCTTACCTATGAAAGATGAAAATATTAAATGCATCACAGCTAATAAAGCCCAAATGGTATTGTCAAAATCAGTTACTTTAAAAATTAAAATTGAGAACTTTAGCTGGAAATTTAAATTTTTTGTTAGTGATAGTTTGTCAGTTCCTGTAATTTTAGGGACAGATTTCATTAAACATACTCAAATGGTGATTGATATTTTCAATAATCAATTTTATTTTGGTTTCAGACCCAAATTTAAATTTTTGTTGGGATGTGACATGCAAACGTTTTCACATAATTTGCAGAACAGTGTTTCAGTTGGAGAAACTGGTAATGAATTGGGACAAAGAGAACAACAAAGTTTAAAAGAACTTCTAGATAAGTATCAGGATGTATTGACCACCAAACTGGGTAAAAGTAAGATGGGAGAGTATAAGATTCAACTACTTTCAACAATACCTGTGAGGAGACCTCCCTATCAGTTAAATCCAGTGAAGATGGAAATTTTGAAGAGTAAAGTTCAAAAGATGATCCAGGAAGGAATAATAGAACGTTCCACCTCAAACTATTCTAGTCCCTGTTTCTTAGTACCTAAGGGTCCTGATGACTACCGTTTTGTCGTGGATTATTCGTTTTTAAATAAACAAATTTCAATTGACAGTGTCCCATTGCCGAACATTGATGGTGCTTTTAACTGGTTCAATGGTGCTAAATTTTTCTCAGTTTTGGATTTAAACCAGGCCTACTATCAGCTTCCATTAGCTAAAGAAAGTAGACATCTCACCACCTTTTCAACAATGACTCAAACTTATCAGTTTCTTAGAGTTCCTTTTGGATTGGCAACAGGAGCTCAGGCTTTGTCCTCAGTTCTTGATACTTTATTTGAAGACATTAAATTTAAATTTTTGTTTCATTACCTAGATGACATTGTAATTTATTCAAAAGACTTTGAAACTCATTTGAAACACATAGAGATTGTCTTATCTAAGTTGAAAGAGGCGGGTTTCACTGTGAATCCTCAAAAGGCTGTGTTTGCAAAAGAGCAAATTGCTTTTTTGGGACATTTAGTTGACAGAAATGGTATTCGTATTGATCCTAGCAGAACCAAAGCAATACGAAGTTTCCCCTCACCCAAAAATGTGAAGGCAGTAGCTCGTTTTATAGGTATGGTTGGATATTTTCATAAGTTTATACCAAACTTTGCTGAAATTGCAGCACCTTTGAACTCTTTGAGGAAGAAGGATTCTAAATTTACCTGGAAAGAAGAACACGAGGAGGCTTTTCAAAAATTGAAAAAAGCAATAATATTCCCACCATGTTTGAAAACAGCTGATTTCAAGAAACCATTTGTTTTGCAGACAGACGGTAGCTCAACAGCAATAGCTGCTGTACTGTTGCAGGAAGTAGATGGTATTCTCCAGCCGATTGCTTATGCTTCAAAGAAATTAACCCAACAAGAGTCAAAGTACTCTGCTTATGAGATTGAATGCCTGGCTGCTATTTTTGGGATGGAAAAGTTTAAGTTGTATCTTCAGCACACCAAATTTCTTTTGTTAACCGACAATTCGGCTCTATCATGGGTTCTAAAACATCCAAAACAGTCTGGACGAATTGGTAGGTGGATTTTGCGGTTGCTTTCCTTTAAGTTTGATGTCAAACATATTCCTGGCAAAGAAAATGTTATTGCGGATTGCCTGTCTCGCATGTTTCAAGATGAAGATGACAACCTTGAAGTATCTGAAGAACTTGAAATTGAGCCTTTATTTTCGTTGGTCAATTCCTTAAAATTATCCGATTTTCCATTGATTTTTACTGATATTAGATCACATCAAGAAAAAGATCCTTTCATAGCAGAAATTCTAAAAAAAATTGGTGATAAAATAGATCAGTTTCCTTATTGTGTGTCAAAAGGAGTGCTTGTAATCAAAAAAAGAAATCAAGATGTTTACAAAATTGTGTTACCTAAACTTTTAGTTCCTCTGGTATTCAAATATTACCATGAGACACCTTTGGGTGGTCATTTAGGGATTGCTAAAACTATAAATAAAATTCTTGAGAATTTTTACTGGCCAGGGTTGAGGAAAGACGTTATCTTGCTGGTAAAGTCATGTGAAATATGTGGGAGGAGCAAGCCCAGTCAACAACAAAATTTCGGCTTTTTGTCATCTAAAATTGTTGAGGAGCCAATGGTTCAATTTTTTTGTGATATTGTGGGACCTCTTGTGAGAACAGCACAGGGTAATACTCAAATTTTTAGTTGTGTAGATGGTTTTTCAAAATTTTGCTGGTTAATTCCATTGAGGAAAGCTAATACAAAATCTGTAATTAAAGCTTTAAAGTCAATTTTTGTCAATTTTTCAGTTCCCAAAAAGATTGTCACTGATAATGCCTCAATATTCACATCTATAATGTTCAAAAACTTTTGTTTCCAACTTGGAATTAATCATTTTACGACCTCACCGTACTATCCTGCACCAAACCATGCAGAACGCCTGCATAGGAATCTCCGGAGTGCTCTTATTGCTTTTCACAGTAATGCTCAAAATAAGTGGGATGAAAGCTTGTCTTGGTTACCACTGGCTTTTAACATGGGAAAACATGAGAGTACTGATTCAACTCCTTTCTCGTTAATGTTCAGGTATGCACCCAAACACCCTCTGCTTACAGCTTGGAAATTGGATGAAATACTGCCTGCCCAATGTACTGATGATACTGTAAATGTTTGGCGAAAGGCTAAGCAAAACTTAATGAAAGCTCATGAAAGAGTGAAAGCTAATTATGATCGACATAGAGTGGATAATCCTTTTCAAATAGGGGATTTTGTTTGGCTAAAGACACATGTCATAAGTAGTGCTGTAAATAAAATTTCAAGCAAGCTTAGTTACAGATGGAAAGGTCCATATGTAATAAAGAAATGGTTAACACCTGTTACTGCAAGTTTGCATGATCCCGAGTCTGACAAGTATGTTCAGAAAGCTCATGTCTCTCAATTGAAAAGATATTATGCTGGTAATAATGTTCCTGTTGGATGAATAGTTATTCTATTACAATTGTCTGTTTGATCCTTGTCCTTGGCAAGAAATTATTTCATCTCATCAATGAAATTATGCCTTTGGAAAATATTGTGTAACAATGTAAGCTATAGTTTTGACCTGATTCTTTTTCTGACTATGTGCACGGTCATCTAATCTAGTGTCTGACATAGCTGTCACAGAAACTCATTTCTGTGAGTAACACACACAGAGTGTTGGTACTCAGATGTGGATTTGAATCTTTTCCTTGACCTTGTATAAGGTAGGAATAAAGCTTGAAGTGTGAATTTTGTGATTTCTGGTTTGTGCTGTGAATATTAAATAGGTAGTTTTGTGTAGGTTAAGATAATAGTGATTCTTGAATTATCATCATCATCCCTTAGCTACAGTTCTAGTAGTGTAGTATGCCTTGTCATTGTAGTTGTCATGTGTTTTGCAATTGTAAGTTTACTCAATGTATTGAATATTGTCCTGATATTTGCTAGTAGATAAGTTTTAATATGATGAAGGATTACCAGAGTTAATTTTTTGTCTAGTGAGGTCTGTTGTGAGACCAGTCTTGTTTAGTCTGACAATTTCTGGTGACCTGTTGTGGTCTACTCTTCTTACTGATTTTGTGTTTTTGGGTGAGTCTTATCCGCGGTTGGAGTCATCCAGAAGTTTGTTTTATGTATTTTTAATTTAATGTATCAGTTACTGACAAAGGAGAAGATGGCCACTTCTCTAATGTTACTTTCTGATGCCCATGTTTCAAACTTTACATCACTTGTTTGTTTCACCTCTGTCTTTGTACCTTACTTTGGAATTTTTGCTTGATACATCACTTTTAAATAAATTTCTAGTTTTTTTAGGCTGTGTTTCACACAATAAAGAGGGGGAGTATTGTGATGAATTCACAATGTTTTGAACTTCGCGCTCAGGTACACTCTTTTGTTGGCAGTTGCTAGGTACATTATTTTAAATTTTATGGAAACCATTTGAAATTTTGTATATAAACTTCTGTGAATTGGAATTAATTATTAACATTAATAATTGATTTGCTCTTAGTGGATTAAAATTAATAAATATAAACTAATGTAAATCAATATTATTTAAATCATGCACTTAATGAGAAATGTGTGATTTAGAAGGCTGCCTAGCCATGTAATCATACGAGGTGGCGTGATCTCCAGTTCTCGTTTTTTATTGGTTAAGTCAAGAAAAAATGTGAGTGTTTTGTTAAATCTTGCATCTCGATCAGGTAGCGTCTTTTTTAGTTGGCTTGGCTTGATTTCTTGATGACTTGAGCTTACGAAGGGAGGACAATCAATGGAGTAGAAATTAATTTTTTGATTTATGATGAGTTGAGGTTTTTAATTTTTGCATTTTGAAATGTAGAGTTTTAATTACAGTTTGACCTTCCAGTTTTTTTTATTTATCTTTTCAAGGGATTGAGTTTGATTAGTCTTCATAAATGAAATTGAATTAAATATCACCACCAAATTTTGGTGGTCCCAGTTGGAGGCACAAGTTCTGGATCAATTTGGCATCACTAATTACCAGTTAGAAATTTCAACCTGATTTGGGATTACCAGATGAATCCTTAAGTTTGCTAATGGAGGGCAGAGACAGGAATATGTACCGGTAACTGTAGGATGAGTGTTCTAAGGACCAAATCAAGGTAACATATCAACAATTTCTAGTATTAGTGGGCCCACTCGTCGATAGTGCGATCGATTATATGGACTGACTTGAGGACACATTTGGGGGGAAAATTTAATAGTCGAAAATACATCTAGAGAAAAGGTTTATTAGTTAAAAGTTTAAAGTTTGCGAGTGATGTTTGCCTCAGGAAGATTAATTATTAGTAACAAATTGTGACCTTTAATTATTTGATTGATATTATTTTATTGTGATAAATTTCTGTGATATTGTGTTGTATGGTTTTTTGAATATGTTTGGTTTAGACAACGATTTAGGATTATTTTGTTAAAAAGGAGTAATAAATCTGGAAGGTCATTACTGAAGCTGTGTTTAATTGTCTCTTCCGGTTCTTGTTGATTAGAGTGTTTGGTCAGTCAAGCAAACAGTAAAAATGCTGTTTGGGTAATTTGTTTTATGTTGTCCGTTCAAAATTCAAAATTCAAAATTTACCATTAAAATCAATAAAGGACGGCATAATTTAAAAGCATCCCCCACTTCCCGCTTTTCATCTTGAGTCAAAGTCAGAATCAAGTTCTCTTGAAATATATAATGGAATTCCCCAAATCTATTTGTCGGATGTATAGACGAAATTTTATTATTGAGTGTAGCTATATTCTCCTCATAGATGAAGCATACATCAACAGGGCATCTACGAGTGATTTGTAGTTTTGCATGCGGCTCACAAAAATTCAAGTTTTCATGCAAGTGAGTTTCTAATGAGCTTCTCTCAATATAAGGTATTTATTTATTCATTCATTTAACTAAAATACAGTCAATGTGAATACAACAGGCTATTGCCCAAAACTGCTTTACATAAAATTTTAGAGTAAGAACAAAATCTTAGGTTAGGTCACTGTTTCACTTGAAACTTAACTTTGAAGCACAATAATTATTCACAATCAAAGTATTTTGCAGATGAATAATATTAATTTTCAATTTCAAATAAAGCGCTATCACATTCCGAAAAAAGATAATTGTTCAGAGTCCCACTAAAATTACTTCTGACTCCCTAGTTAAGACTGCTATGAATCCAATGTAGCGATAGCATGCATCAATAAAACTTCATCAATGAAAACTCTATTGTAAACTCTATTTCCAATATGATTCAGCAGTCCGATAAAAGATGATATAGTTGTTTAGAGTTCCACTAAAATTACTTCTGACGCACTAGTTAAGACTGCTATGAATCCAATGTAGTCAACATGCATCAATAAAACGTCATCAATGAAAACTTTATTGTAAACTCTATTCCCAATATGATTTATTATGAATGACCCTACAGTTCTATAATCCAAATTAATACTATCTTTAATACCCTGGGTGTAATTCTTTACCACTTCATCAAGAATAGATTCAATGCCTGCTCTAGTCTGGCTAAATATCAGGTTCATTCCCAGTTTATGCTCAGAAATAATGAAAAAAGTTGAAATAATGATGAAATGATAATAATACAGGCATTTTATTAATGAATGAGAAGGAAATACAATCAGGAAACGAAGCGACTTATGAAGTCGAATAGCTTGATGGCCTACCAACAAAAATAATAATGACTTTTTGGAGAGTTCTAGGGAAATTTTGGGTTCTCAATTGATGAGAACATCTCTGAGTGTGATACAAATCAAAGCTCACAAATCTGAGAACTGAATAATTAAAGCCTGTCAAATACTCTTATTACTGAAAGTGGATGATAACTTTCTTAGAATTCGAACATGATTCTCACGTCTTATTTGATACTATCACGTATCTTTGGAGTGTAGTATAGGTAATATGATTGTATCTGAAAAATGAATGGTCAAATCCTGTCAAATAATCTTACAACCTGTTTAAGGTGAATGATTTATTTTTCAAGAACTCAAGTATTACACTCACTTTTCCTTGAGTATTATTGCATTATATTTATGGTGGTATTATAAAATAATACGATTTATATGTTCTGTACAATGAATGGTTGAATCCTGTCAAATGATCTTATAATCCTTTTAAAATGAATCATTTTTTTCCAATACTCAACTTTTTAATTAAAACTATCATCAATTAGGAGTGTAATATGGATAAGAAGCTAAACTAACCTCAAAATAACTTGTTGAATCTTGCCAAATATTCATAGTTTTTTATTAAAAGTAAGTGATCACTTTGCAAAGAACTCGAGTATGATTTTCACTTTTTATCCAATTATCACGTCTCTTTGAAGTGGTATACGAATAGGAAGCTGATATAATCTGAAAATTGGATGGAGAAATTTAGTCGAATGAGCTTGGGTGCAAATTGAAACGCGCCTACCAATTGCCAAGTACCAGTGGCTGATTAGTATCTATAATCGATATGGACAATTTCGACTCCCTTCATACAGCATTCATTAGGCTCAATCGAGCTGTTCCAGGAATATACATATACAAATACATTTCTGAATGTGCCTTTTAGACAATAAGAGTCTCATTATTTCCAATACGATAGGGGAATGCGAGAAAGGGCATGAGCTGGAAATTATTAAAAGCTGTAATGAATTAAATATCTGTTGCCGAGACTGCAAGTAAGGGCTCTCTGAAGGAAGTCAGGGAATAAGGGAATATTCAGGCCGAAGAAAAGTTTTGCCAAGTTTCGAATTGGGATTAGAGGGAAATAAAAAAGCAAAGAATAGAGTAAGAGAAAGAGAGAGTGAGTTGAAAATAAAGAATTTATCGACCAGAGTCTGTGCGGTTCAAATCTGCATTGTATATAAATAATATTCAAATTCGACGAACTTGCTCTGCACGCATTTCCTGCTTAGAAAGAAGTTCAACTTCGAATTCGGCTTTACTTATTAAAAATCTACTTATTTTTACAAGTTCTGGCTAGAATGGTGATGATGAATCAAAAGTCGAAACTAGGTCGATATCTCCTACTTGTTGGCCATAAAATGTGGATCATCTATTATTATTGATCTTCAACACATACAATAATTAAGATACCCAATAGATAGGACTCACAATAAAGTGGAGCTGTTTTCAATCAGTGTTATTCAAGATTACAGCCTAATGGAGATGATAATATTAAGAAAAAATTACATAAATATATAGAAATATAGAATATAGAGGAATATATAATATATATAGGAATAAATAGGATAAAGAATTAAAAGTGGAGAAGAATTTAATTAATTAATTAATTTAATTTTAATATTTAATAGAAATCAAATTATATTATTTTAATGAGTCATATTACAAAGTGTTTTACAATTCCTCTAGAAAATAGTCTCTGAGAGATCAAACCTAGTTTGGGTCTAAAGTATTAACTTGACATGCTTTTATGAGTGTGCCCTTTCCCAAATACAATCTAATCCTTCTAAGACTCATGTGGAGCGCTGTTTCACAGCATAAAATGAAAAACACATTTTCGTTGCATAATATTAACCACTATCCGATTCAATTAAATCGAGATACCTTCTTCACCATCTTTTCTCTTCTCCTTCTAATCCTGTTTTCGCAACTCCTCCTTATCCTTCTTTTTTCTTCTTTATTCTCCCCCTTACTATCCTACCTCTCCTCCCTCAATATTTTAGTCTCCTGCGTTAGAGCTTCATCGACAGAGGACAGCATAAATACATTTATATAATAGATGTCCTACATAATTATCAGGAACTTTTGTAGAATTTTTGTGCCTAGTTTTGACGAATAATATCCATGACCCAGTAATCAGGATACCCCCCCACCCACCAAAACAAATGAATAAATAAATAACTGTGATGAATTACAGGTGCTGCAGTCAAGCTTCAAGCTGAAGTTCTTAGTTCCCAGTAGATTAAGATATCAAACAGTGTAATATACGGTACTGAATATTATGACTAAGATACAAATCTCCCCATTCGTTTGTTTGCGATTGTGAGTTGAAGCGTCAAACGTTGCGTTAAACCGTGTCGCGCCAGTGCTGCTTTGCTTTGCTTTGCGATAAAGTTCTCATTCCATTTACATGATAAAACGGACAAAGTCATCGACGGATTGTTGGCTGTTTAGGGCGATGATAGAGAAAGAGAGTGAGTGAGTGAGTCATAGAGTCGACGACCCTGACAGAGACAAAGCGACCTCTCTCACCCACTTGCCCACCTAACTACCACCATTTCACCCTTTCGCAGTTTGTTTTTGAAGTGCTATATGATGGAAAGGAGGGGGTGGGGAGTTGAGTCGAGGGGGTCACCGTTCGCAGCAGTCACCTGTAGTTGTCGGGTGAGGGGGGACACGCTGGGCCTCACGCAACATATCAGCATCACACGCAACCGCTTGGACAATTCCGGTACTCTTTTAATGCGTTCGTAGAGAAGGAGAAAAAAAGAAGAACTAGTAGAAGAAAAAGAAGGAGGAAAAGAGAAAAGAAAGAAAGAAAAGTAAGAAAGAAAGTATCCAATGCGGATGTTTAAGCGTCGTACTATGCAGTAAAGTGCGTGTAGCTCGCTTGAATATAATAATGTTCATAAATGCCATTTATTTCAGGCTGTGTTTGAAATCATCCTAAAGTTTAAAACTAATGTATGTTTGTGTGGTTGAAGTAAAACTCCCTTATTTGAGTTATTTGTTAATTTGATTTTGATTTCTATTGGAACTCGAAAAATAATAGGAAAATATTCAACAATACACATAAAATTATTGTCAAGTCATTTGAAGATGAATAACTATTAATTGATGATTACTTCTGTCAATATCATCAAACGATGCTGGTCAATGCTATGTTTCCAATATTAACGTAATACATGCAATATTAATTTGATCAATACTGATGAATTGATTCCTGAAGAAGAAACTTTGAAATAGAGATTGGTTTAACAATTCAAATTTATTATTCAATCGATCAATCAATAACATAATTAGAAAATCCGTTCTATTAAACTTCATAAATACTGAATATTTCATAATATATAAATACTGAATCAGTAATTACTGATACTTCATAATTACTGAATACTTCATAATATATAAATACTGAATCAGTAATTCACCTTTAGTGCTACCTTACTATAAAAATCGATGTGTTGGGGTAATTTGATCTATTTCGTCGATTCATGCAATACTGTATCCAGGAATGCATTGAAATGCATCTATTATTGTACTCAGTTAAAAAATAATTAAGTTATCACACTAGAGAGCTCTCAGCTTTTCTGAAGTACTCTCAGTCTCATTTAAAATACGGATCAGTGAACTATACTCGTTCTTTTAAACTCTTTTAAAAAAATCTTTAAAAAATGGCTTAGTTCTCTGATTTGTTCGTAATTGATACCAAATTACTTGTCAGGTGCTGCAACCATTTGAAGCTTGTGGTTCACTTTGTTCAAAAATATAATGCTATTCTTTTAGAAAAACCTTTATCATTCGAGTTTTCAGATTTTCATGTAAACTCTCTGCTCCTCTTCAGTAACAATTTTCATGACTTGCAGTTATGTATTCCAAGAAGTTCATCCTTTGATATAATTTTCACATATGTTGTTATTTATCATTTCTAATATTCCATTGCAAACTTCCAAACTATATTTTGTCAGCAATCGTTAAAGTAATTTTGAAGACAACTGATGGGAAAATTGTGTTTATTTGAAGGGAAATGGTTGAAATTTCACAAAGAGCCAATGAATTTAATTTAATTTGGATACTCAAACCCATCACCCAATATATATATATAATCAATATATTGAAACCATGATTCTTAACAACACCTTTAGATAGTTATAATCCAATGAGCCAAGGAATTAAAGTTTCACTTGTTACTCTCTTCGCTCTCTTGAACATTCTAGCTATGGGTGGATGGCGGGCCTGGATATTATAAAAATTCTGCTTTTTGATCAATTATAGCCAGTGAGTGAGAATTCATACAACATTTTAGCTTGTTTTCATGGATACAGGCATGATTGTAGCTTGCATAATCAATTCAAATCAATCTATTGTTTTTAACGAATCAAATGTTAAAGAAGGTTGGTTTTTGAAAAAATCATTCCCTGACTGCATTTAGAGCTACAACCAAATATGTAGAAATTTTTTGGTCACTTGGTTCATCTTAATATGATGATAAACCGGTCTCTGAGATCAGTGAGAGAGTCAGTGTGTTTGGATTATTTATATGTAGATAGTATTTCAAAACTACATAAAAATTGTGACAATTTTAAAAATATTTAAATAATGTCCAGATTGATTTTTTCATGTTTCCTAAAGTTTCTTATAGGAAACATTTCTGTCCCAATTATAGACTACTAATGAGATCTCATTGGAACACAGATGAATACAATACTGACCAAAAAGAGAAAAGTATCACATGGTAGCAACAATTATTATGAATAACTAATTGATATGTTCAATAATTAATGTCAGTATACCAACACATTATAGATTTTACGTTAATTATAGATTTTTTTCAGTTATGGTTGAAGTTTATTGTCTTGAAGATTATCTTGTAATTATATCTATTTTTTTCTATTAAAAGTGTTATATGATCATAAGATTTGTTTTTCAGTTAAGGAACAGGTTTATTCCCATGTTTCAAAAAAAAAAAGTTTTGAATGGAGTATTTTTGGAAGGAGACAGTATTGGGCTGAAAAGCCTCTTGTTTCCATTGCGCTGTTTGTGGATAGATGAAATAAATGAAGGAAGAATATTATGATGGTCTGAACAATTCAATTTGTTAAATAGTGAAAAAGGTATGTAAAACAATAGAAAAAGTGTCTTAAAATTACCCTAGTTTACCAGAACCTCAAATTTTGTTTGGTTGATCCGCTCTACAAACTTATCTATGCATTGCAGTCTAGGTTTATGTTCAAGTTGAAAAAACCTCTGATGACTGTCAACTCGTCAATAGGATTTCTGGCAGCCTTGAACAGAATTTATTATTTGTTTTCATCTATGATAATCATTTGAGCATCAAATTGTTTCTCAAAAAGTGTGCTGCTGTCCCAAGCCAATTAATTTCACAATCTTCTACAGACGGACTGGATTGGAAACAATTGGCTTATTCTTTAGTAGTCTCGTTCAAAAAAGGGTTGGCCTTTTAGTTCATTAGTAGCTGAAATTTATTTTTCAATTTAGTGCCACTAACATTCCTCCCAGCTTCCTCATTATGTATGTATAGTACTGTACCCGATTTCGACTGTAGGTGACTCCATGTTTCGGTCAAAAGAGCATACTACGCAAACAAGGAGTTAAGTGGGCTACAGTTACTTTCCTCACTGAGTTAATAAAGATGCATCTATGACAAGCCCACCGAAATAAATTCTAAGATTCTAAGGATTTATGCTCAACAGTTCACTCTCACCTTTATACAAAGTCTGGCTGCACAGTTGAGTGTGCATACTATAGTCATTTTAATTAACTAGTCGTTCTGTAAACAGTAGACTTTAGTCGCGCTACACTTCTCAATAAAAAGAGGATGATATTTTCGAAAAAAGTTCAAGAGCACTTACGACTTAATTTTCGTTGCTCAATCTTTAATTTATATTAGAAACAGCAAACTACCATTTTAAAAGTCTAAAATTTTAGACGCCCCCTTAGAAATCACCCCTTATACCTGATAAACGGTTACGATGTATTTTAAGAAGCTCCTTATATCAACCTTCAATCATAAAGAGCATCAACAAAAGAGTTCAAAATTTTTCACCCCCTCCCTCACCGATTTTCTAGTGAAATTTACATTTCCACCTCTAACTCCAAAGGGAATATTTCTACATTTTTTTTTGAATGAAAGTCTCCAGATTTCTGATGCTCCACTTGTTAAGAATAATTTCTCAATTATCTCAATATTCTTTTCAATTTTCTCACCCCCCTTTTCGTGAATATTCAGAGTAGTTCAGGGTCAAACTTCTTCTTATAGAATTATCTCCCACTTCCAATTGAAAATAGCAATAGTATATTACGTTACTAGGCTGGAAAATAACGTTTTGCCGGTCGAGCATATGATAGTTAATGCACGAGGCGCAGCCGAGTTCAGAAACGTGAATATGCGAGAACCGGCAAAAGTTTACAACCATGTAATGTACAATATTTTTTGTTACACTTGATAGAGAGGCATGATACAAGCAGCTGGATAATATGCGGGACATTCAAAAGTATTCAAGACAAGTGAATCAGCTGCTTTATTTAGATTCAGAATTTGATGGGCGAATTCCCAGATATAAACCAAAATAATGATAGCCTAATGCAATCAGCTGGATAATATTAGAGACAGGTATTGAGTCATAGGTATACACTATATCTATACATATAATATATATATGTGAGTCAACGGAAAAATCTTTGCCGCACTCCATATGTTTTTTCCTATCTTGTACAGCTATAAGGCCCTATTTGTCAGCTGATTTTTCCGATCTAGTACGGAAAAGAGGTACTTTCCATACTTGACAAATCTATGGAAAGAAACTACTTTCTATCAAGTGTAACAAAATAGTTATTTCCAAATGCGTTTTTAGAAAAAGTCAATTTTCCCACCCACACCCTAAAAGCTCCATTCATAGAAAAATTGTTTACACCATTCCACCCAGCTCAAAAGTAATACCAAAACAAGAGAATGAATTTGAAAAAAATTCATTTTGAAGATTTTTAATATTTTGAACCCCTCCTCTTTCGCCTCTGTGTTTATCAAATTGTTGTCTCGGATTAAACCCCATTTCAAATCGTCTGAATTTCAATTTAAAACCACTCGCATCCAAATCAGACACTCCAATAATCCAGGGTAATTTGAGCCCCCTAAAAAATATTGGGGGCATTTTTTGTAAAAAACCTTATACATAAACGTCACTCGGCCTAGGAATAAGGAACATTTATAAACCATTCAAGACAATCGGCCAAGGCTTTTGCCGTAGCAGACAGACAGACGGACGACATACCGAGCAATCGAGTTAAAACTGGACCTCACTCCGTTTGGTAAATTAGTTTGATACTAGTCAAGAAGATTGCTGGCCAAAAACTATACTAACAGGCATTGGAGAGATTTTTCAGGAAATATGATATATTTGACTTACACAAAATCATAAAGTTTTAAGCAATCCAATCGTAAAGTAGTTTTACGTAATTAACAATTCAATGGAAGAAAACGACAATTTCAGACGAAATATGAATTTTCACGATATGGAAAATTGTCGTTCAATATATTTTTGCTTTACAAGAACGTATCCAGCTTTGTAGTGGGCAACAGAGAACCTGAATAACTTCCTTTCAACTGTTCCGGCTAGAGCTCCCAACAATATGGACTACAACAGGCCTCCCGTAAAGCAGGCGTCATATATGCAACCTACTGCACAGATGTGTGTGGCGATCAATCTGAACATATGCGCCCCTTGATTAGATGGAGACATGGAACAGTACTGAGTATTTCAGTAATTCAGTAAAACAGTACTGAGTAATTCAGATACATTATTATCTTAATAAGGGTACCCAGATCAGATAAAGTAAATGACATTAGTACCTCTTGAAAGAATAGATTGAAATTTCGAATTTCAAATTCAATTTAAATAGAGGTTGTTTTGAACTAAACATTGTCACAAAAGACTACCTAATCTTACTCTTATCATAACGTTTTAATGACTTTCAATAAAGTATTCAATTGCGCTTTTCATAACGTTTACAAATGTGAATCGGTAACGTGATGTTAAGGTTTGAAATACTGCCTTGATACTAGGCAGTGAATATTAGAGTACACTTAATAAAAGGATAGACAAATCAATCTTGAGTAATGTTGTTGTTTAATTGATCTTTGGATCAATGAGTCATGATTGGATGGGTCCACCCTCTTCTAGAGCAATCTCTTCTAGTACATTTGCTGTAATAACAAGATAACAAATAACACCGCACCTTAGAATTTTTGAATCCACTTTTCATTGTTGTAGACAGTTTAAAAATATTTAACCACCAAATCAAATTGATGGGATCCCTTAAAGGTAATAAAAATGTGCAACTCTCAGCTTCATGATACGAATCCATGGGAAATATTCCACTGAACACTCTTACATTTCTCAAATAACCATACAAAAAGTTACTTTTTTTTCTCAAATACAACCTCCGATCAAGCAAAACCAAAATGTAGACTCCAGATGACAATAAAATTATTGCCAGAGCAACAAAGATGATTTTCTGTTGTCACTGTTGTAATTCCTACAATATCAGCTCTCCAATTTAATTAATAAAATCGAAAAAATATGCATTCATTCTCTCATTCATAGAACAATACATTCCACATGAGATTGTTTTTTGAATGTAATAATTATTGAAGAATATTTAATAAATAATAAAAATACAATACAAGAAATTCTTGTCCAAACTACAATCATGCATTGCGGTTTTCCATAGATGCAAGGCTACTCATACTAAAGGCTATTCAATTATTGAAATTTACTGTGAAAATACATATATTTTCTTCTAACGTCTTTGAAATTCAAACCTCAGATGAGATAAATTCCCCAAATAGAATAATATTTCTTGAACAACAAAAATGCATTGCGGTTCTCCATAGTTCCAATGCTGCTCGTATTGAAGGCTACTCAACTTGAAATTTGTGTAAAAATACTTTTAAAAATATATTTTCTTCCAATTTCCATGAAAGTTCAAACGTCACTTATAAGATGAATCACTCGAATGAACTAATATTGTCCGAACAATATATTGCAATTTACCATTGTTCCAATGATGCTCATAAGACTTCCCAACCCTTGGGAATTTTTGTAAAAATACATATATTTCTTCTAATTTCTTTTCAACGTCAAATGTCACATGAAATTAATTTATTGGATGAGAAAGTGACAAGCCGCACTCCACGAACTTTGCCGTGATGGGGTAGTACGGGAATGCCAATGATTGCAGGTGGGCTACAATAGTGTTAAATCTCAATAATTCGATTTACCTTGCCTATCGGAGGTAGCTTCTCAGCCCAGGGCTCCATCACTATGGTATCCTATATTATCGAAATTAAGCCATACATTTCACTTAACATGATCCACGATTCGCACTCAACTGCCCGTCCTACACGGTACAGGGGCCTTTTCTTCTTTGGCTCAATAAACGTCCCCTCTCCGCCAGAGTTCTGTTGAAGCGGTGTTGCCAATTCGTTCGCGACCCGCTCCCATCTGGCAACGCCGCTATCAGCAGTGGAGTCCGTGGGTAAACCACCCTCCTCCCGACCATCGACGCGCGGAACCCGCCCTGTGCGCGCGCGTTAGCGTGCGTGCGCAAAGCAAACGTGACGACTAATCTGTTGGAACAGCTATTGTCACTGACCATGAACAGAGGTGAAGGAATAATATCCGTGCGGCGATCTCTAGCTTCTTCTTCCTCATCTTCTCCTCACATATTCATTTGTTCATGTCCACTTTACCCCCCACCCTTCAACATCACCAACCAACACTAATGATGAAGATGTTCGACAACCACATCACACTCTTCTTTCTCCTTTCTTCATCATCATACCATTCTCTTCTGCTTTTAAACGCCTGCCTACAGTTTCCCCAGCACAATTTCTCTGTTTCAGGTGTGTGTGTATGTGTATGTGGAATCAACTAATCGGATCAAAATGTGCATAATGCGATGATTGGAAATAAGATGTCCAATCTCAAAGTACTGAACGAGGTCCAGATGTCAAATTTTCAAGATATATAGTTCAATGGATGTGAATCCTATTTTGACTGAGAGGAAAGCTAAAGATGATTTTCATATAAGAATCATAACTTAATAAGTACATGAAATAATTCTCAAGATCTTGTTCTGCGAATTATAATATCTGAATCCTATTACTGTATTGATGGAAGATGGTATGAATATTGGTCATTGGAAGATATTGATGATTAAACAGAACATCATCCCCCTTGAACATCATCCTGAGAGAATGAAAAACAAGCACATTCAATTATTATTTCTCCCTTCTCTCTCATTAATTTTTCGAGTTTCAAAATTTTCACCGTATCGTCCACGCCTATTAAAATTTCAAAGCTATGAGAAATGATAGTTGAATTATCCTTAACTTTGTTCTTTATTTCCTCTTTAAAAAAACAAGTACATAGGTAATAAATATAAGTTGGAGAAAAAGAATATTCTTCACATTGGCTACAATGCCTGTGTGCGAAGAACAGTCTGAATCGGTAGGATTTCATATAGAAGAAAAAAAGACAAATTTAAAAAAAAATTGAAGAGAAAAAGAAATTACAGCCAAAAAAAAAGAGGGAAAAAAGACAAAAAAAGAGACAAAAAAAGGCTTAATTATTTGAGGAGGATCATCTATCCATAGGAAATGCGAGGCCAACAAGAGACACCAGAGAGTAAAAACGTATACAAATAAGGTTTCTGAGATCAGCACTAGTTGTAGCAAGAAAAGAAAATGATCCAGAAACTGCATGAAATGAGAGAATTTTAAGCATGAAAAGAACTGAGGTAATTTCTCCAAGTAATGGAAAATGTTGCATTTGGATAGAAGAACTAAATAGATAAAAATCTAATACATAAGAATATTTTATATCCTTCGTCTAAATAACGGTGCATGTTAGCGTTTCAATGGGTCTATGACAATTCTTGGTTGATTTCAACAACAACATTAGTTTTGTCCACAGCTATCTTTTAAGTCATTTGAATGATTTTCTCTCATTTGAACATGGACAATAGTATTATAGTACAGTAGAAGAATTTTGAAACAAAAAAAACCAACTTAAATAAAATGATACTCAAAAATTAAATATACAGGTACCAAAGAAACCACTTTAAATTGAGGTAATTTTTAATTTAAGGCAAGTAACCTTTTAAAGTTGGCGTCAATTTTTTCGTAAATTTCTAAAATACTATAGTTTTTAATAAGCTCATAAAATATTTGACCTTGACTTCAAAAGTTACTTGTATTGACTTTAAAATCTTCTCAGATTAACGTAGAAACTTCATTTTTAAATTTTTAGTACGTATTTAATTTTTGAGTATCAATTTATTAAACGTTTTTTGTGGTATTTTTTTAATTTTAAGCTTTTTATTTGAATATTCAGACTTTTAAAAAAGAAGAGGTTTCTTATACATTTAGAAAAATTTCATAAATTAGCATATTAATATTATAAATATAACATATAAATCAAATTAACGCAAAATCTGAAAGAAGTTAACAAAGTAGAATTCTACAAGTCTTTATTGAATGTAGAATATTCTATTTGAGAAAATTATAATAGCGGAAGGCTATAATTATAATATCGAATGTATTTGATTCGCCACTTTAATTTGTCCTATTCCAGAGTATACCTACACTAAAAGGTAAATAACTATAGAATTTTTATTAAAAAAATCATTGTTTCAAAAATATTCTTTACTTTAACCCATGATTGAAACGTTATAAACTTATTTCTGCGACTGTATATCATCAGCTGAATTATTCACAACTAGTGGTTTACATGTGCTTTGCATGTTTAAATTAAGCATGATTGTGATACATGGATTTCAAACATTGAGCTAAAATACTATCTCTAGTATAGTATTCTAGCTCAGTGATTTCAACCGTCCATGCCAATACGATTCCGAAAAGGGAATTAGGAGCTGCAATATTGATATGAAACGGAAATGTGTTACTTTGGCTTGTGACGAAGGTTTTTTGCATCATAGTGACGTATCATGTATCAGCTGTTTTGAGAGCTTCCTACGTCTAAACACATTTCAAAACAGTACCAGTGTCCGTAAGTGAAATAAATTTGAACATTAATTTTGAAAAGTCCAAAAGAAAAAACAGAAAGAGGGCTTAGAGGTGAAGTAAATCGAGTTGAGAGGAAGCTATGTGCCAAATTTAGTGTTCCAAATCGTTGCCGTTCTTGTAAAATCTGTAAGACTGTCACACACGACACACACACACCCTCTCTCTTTTATTATATAGATGTTCAATAAAGCAGAAAAAATATTACATCCTTGGTGGTGATTTTCTTCCGAGCTCTACGCGCGAGCCCCACTAGCTAGTGTATGGCCCCCTTTATTCTTAATTCAAATGGCTAAGTGTTTGTTAATTTATTTCTCTCCGATCAGTCATGACTAGTACACCTTACAAGATGAACTGCGATACCTTTCGATTTGTATGGTTTACCTGATTGGCCAATACGGAAAATTACAGGCTTGTTTCACTGGCTTTGGGTAACCGATGTCGTCGTTTACCCATAATAATTATATTTCACCACACGTCTTCAATAACCGGGTAAATGTGAAACGGTCTATTTGATACTATGATCGGTTTCTTAAACGACACCAGTTTTCGCTTGATATTGGGCTGAGTATTGGGCCGATCCTTGCAAAACTTGGATGAGACCACAACTTTCATTAAAAAAAAATGAAATAAATCGTTTCAATAGTGCTCGAGTAATTTATGTACAAATGTAGAAAATCTGGTCGAATTGATATCCTCCCCCGTTATGGAAGTAACTAGAGTTAGGGTTTTCTGCACCGAGAGAAAGAGATTTTTTCACGAGCCAAAGGCACGTAAAAAAAGTTTCTCGAGTGCAGAAACAATACTTTGCGCTCGCATTACACATTAAATTTTTCCTACAGTAATGTTTAAAGTAATTTAAACAGAAAAAACCAGGACATACATAACCTGACAATTCCTCACATAACCTATCTTCGAATCAAATCGATTTCAACAACTACAGCTGACTGTATTTCGTAGCTGAAGCAAAGTAGCCAACCTTTTTTTTGAATGCAGAATAGGGAACCTGCATATTACATGCTCACTATTTTGCGTTGTTAGGTTGCAAATCTGGAGTGCGGAAAAGTACTTTCGCGCACTGGAATTTACTTTCCCGCACTGGTGCTAGAATAGACTATTTTGTGTGCTACAGTTAGTGTGAAATTAGGCACTTTTTCGGGTCACTGTAGGAAAACATAGTTACAAAAATACGAGGGAAGATTGTACGGAAAATATAGACATTGGAAAATTTCAAGTCGTACTGGAATCGAGTGGCAGGGATCGCAAGTCCAGTTACTGCACTCTGCATTGTCAGTGCCAAGTCCTTACTAAGAAGAAAACGTTGATCATGATAATCATACCATGAGCCAAGTCGCATTGCTGAAAGTTACTGTAAATGAATTAAATGTGATTGGATGTTCATGTAGAGACAAATTTTCCAGAATGTTCAATCTAAATCAATGATTATGTAGAGGTGTGAGCAGTATAGCCTACTCCTAATTCTAGCTTACTTAATCATGGTCTTCTATTTTCAGAATCAGAATCAGAATCTTGCTTTATTTCTCTTTTACAATTTTGTAGCCATATAAATACATTAAATTGAGAAGTCAAAATTTTCTTTACATGGGCTTATTGCCTGTGTGTGAAGAAGAGTCCGGACTGGCACTTCATCATAGCATACATACAAAATAAGAAATGATATCGCACCTAATGCAATAAAAGCAAGAACCTACAATTGAACGTAAATAATTACAAGATAAAAAAAAACTCCTAAGGAAGACATAAAAAAAGTAGTATTTTAGCTCTAACGTATGCATTGATGAACAATAATTAATGATTGACAGTGCAGGCCTATTTCAAAACTCTCGGAGAATACTTTGAAGTATTTTTACCAGTTCAACCCCAATAAGGAATTCACCTACGGTATTTCAACGGTCAGGAATTTTCGGTTGAATTCTATTGTATTTCTTGGACAAATCGAGATATTGATTGAAATTGGGTATGAATATCTTAATTCATGAAACCTATTAATGTAAATATTTCCCATATAATCTACTATTAAATTCAATAGTGCTTTACTTTTGATAGTGCAACTTACAAGTGCTCAAATTGATCAGGATAATGGTCAAAAGAAATTTTTTTTATTCGTATAGACCAATAACAATCTACGATTCAAATTTTCAAGCTAGTTTCACTTAAAATCTTTTTTGAGGTTTTGGATTCAATTATTGTGGACAAAATATACCTAATGTTTCAAAATCGGCTTACAAACAACTGAGATATAGTGAGAAAAATTGTGGTTTTTGGTATGTTTAATTTTTTCTCTATTGTTGATAATTTTCTGTTAAAAAATGTGTAGTTCATAGCATTTTCGCTACACGGAGCAGCAATCATACTGGCAAATAACTGTTTTCTAAGCTCTTCTTTCTTCAAGTTTCTTCATTCCTCTTTGAGGATTCTACTTAAAATTTCTGCACTCTTATTTCGGCAATCTAAAGCATGAGTTGTTCTTACTACTATTACAATTCTTACAAATTCTAATTTTTATGTCTATCCAACTACCTTACATTTATTTATCAGGCATTTTCAAAATCTTTGTCTTGGGTTGTAAGAAATTTTGTCCATACGGGAACTTTCTGTAAAACTTGGAGGCTTGATGTAGAATTATTCCGTGAATTGATTGATCCATGTGCCAAGGAGGGTCCCCGGGCCTGGACTGCCGTTGGCGTTGACTCAAGCACGAGATAGAATTCACTTTGACCTATAATGTGCGTTGAAATTTAAGGATTTATGTCTAGAAACGATCGAATTGCGGTTTTAGAGAGGCTACTTCTCAAACTGTCTTTGGGGAGGACCCCGGACCCACCTTTTATATAAGGGAGTCAAAAAATAGATTACAAAATAGCTATTAAATTAAAATAGTTAAAAGAATTTCGGAATTTCTTTTAGGGTTTGTTGGTAAGGTAGAAAGGGATGTGATTCAGTCAAGAATCAAGGATAGTACCTGAGGTGATGTAATATATTATCGAATTTGGTTGGGGGGGGGGGGGGGGTCTGGCTAGATACTACAGTTATCTTTTCAAATGTAAATACCGCACTTTTATAAGAAATGATATCACAACTCAATCTACTACTGCAGAGATCTACTGCTCACAGAACTACTAGTTGCAATGAATCAACAAGAAATACCATATATCAATATGCTAATAAAAAAATCTATCTGCAAACAATAGAATGGCACTTGATGACAACTGCTTTGGGCAATTCATATGGAAAAGAAAAACTGAACTTCCAATACTCCAAAATCTATTGGTTTTTGAGCAGAAGCAGGAGTCTTTTAGTCTAAAAGTTAATAAAACTATTTTCGATACAGATATTCAAGTCTCAACCGGTGTTTGACATTCAGTAATTGAGCTCTGATTCCTGATAGAGAAATCAGTTTAGATTGTCACAATCCAGAGATTCCAGAAAAAGGTATAGGCGATGACAGGAGCTTCGGATTTTTATCAGGAACTCCGGCTTGAATAATTTGTGGCTACGCCCATAGATACTACAGTTATCTTTTCAATCTTTTCAAATGTAAATACCGCACTTTTATAAGAAATGATATCACAACTCAATTTATGGAAAGGAGCAGTACTAAAGAATTTGAATTCCTCTATCATGCGGGAGATATTCAACGGAGGTATTCAGTTCAATTTTTTCATTAGAAATTAATTTTGCGACTACAAATTTTCACATCAACATATTTTTTATACAAAAAGCAACAGATAACCTAAATAGTCTGCAACTCTTGCGTGATGAAATGGATATACGGAATAAAGCGTTCATCAAATCAACATTTTATTGGGCTTTTGCATGAATGTCGTTCTTCCCTGAGTAGAGAGGCCATTACTTTCTATACTAACTCAAAGTTTCCCGATGACAATGATGAAGTAACTATTCAGTACAACATCACGCTTCAAACTTTAAAACGATTGTTATTAAGATCTTTCTCGTTTACTTTATCTTGTCTTTCTCTCTAGTTCATCATGACAATGGTCAGATTGAGCATACTGGTTTCTTGTTGATCTTTTAATAAGTGAGATTGATATTTATTTTCGATTATTTATGTTATTTTTTTTAGATCAAAATAATTTGACAGCACTTTGGCCTTCAGAAGGACTTTGGGCCTCACCTTGTACAGGAAGACATAAGGAGCACAAATAATAGGAAAGGAAAGGAGAGAGTGTGGCATAAGGCAATATTACATGACAGTGCTTGGCGTTACAGAATCAATGATAGAGCAACCAAATTAAGGTAATGCACACCAAAAATTATAATATTGGCATTGAGTATCAGAAAATTGATCAGGACCTTGTGAATAAAGTTTTATTAAAAGTAGGATTAAATTTACTTTTGATCAGGAATTTTTTGAATTGCCTACTGATATAATAAATAGTTTTATCTAAGCTGATTGATTGAAGTATTCTGTTTTTAGTGTATATTATACATGTTGAATTTCTATGTGCCATTTTATAATATGACTTACATGTTAGATTTTTTTAGGTGCTATTTAAAATTATTAGACTAATGATATTGAGTAAATTTGACGAGGCCAAATGAACATTATTATGTATTTTTTGGACAATAAAATATTTCTATTTCTATTTCAAATCATTTCTAATATTTCGATTAATTATAACTATCGGGACCGAGCTCCGCTTGGTGGTGAGGGGGTAAAGGTGATGTTGGGGCAATGATGTGTATCTTGAAGATCGAAGATGATCAGCTGTGCTGAAGATGATCGAATGATGAGCTGTGGGAGGGGGATTAGCGACGCGTTATGCTTTGAAGCGGTCCCCCTCATTATTACTTTTTCCATCATAAGATATTGCACAAGCAAATCAATAGTAATGAAAAAGTGTTCTTTTAATCAGTATTCATATTTATTTTGAGTAGCTGAATCTGAATTTCGAGCTTACCAGATAGGAGAACCTTAATTTTAAAAATATGTGGTGGTTGGGTAGAGGGGAAACCCTTTTGTCACCCTTAATTCAATAACGGCTTTTCACACCCTATCTCATGTCTCATTCCTCTCAGATCATTGTGACGATTCAAATTCATATAACATGTCACATTAAGCTTTTAATTTGTTATTTTGCTTGGAAATGTTATAAAGGCTTCCCTTTACTGTTATTGGAAAATTACGAATTTTTGTTACGAATAGTCCTCACCCGGTAGACAATTGAGATAAAAATGCATATTTGGTCTCAAGTTGTAGGTAACATCTCTTCCACATCATTGACATCAATATCTAAAGTAGAAACCGTTTCAAATTGAGCTGAATCATATAAGTACCCAAATTTTCACGAGTTTTGGAACTTTATCGAGTTTTCGAGAATTGTTGTCTTCTATCATCTGTTCTTTGAAAGACAGATTTCTATTTCTCATATTTGTATCCTTCAGCGAGTTTTTGCAGGAATGAGACCTAGCGTAATCGTATTTTTGCACCAAAGAGATCCGTGTATGTTGCTGGCATCAAAGATTCACGTGCATGTTGCTGGCCCGGCCATGTTTGAATGCATACAAACAAAATCATGTCAATGTTTAGTACCTATTTATTACCTCCAATCAAAAAAAAAAAAAAAAAAAAATACCTCAACCCTGAGTTATCAATATTTTTAATTTGCCGGGCCAGCGACACGGGAGCCCGGCCATGTCTGAATTTGCATGAGCTAGATATGCAAATATTTAGGATATATTTCGTACTATTCAGTACCTCCAATAGAAAAATTGTGAGTCGACCCCAACTAATAGATTTTTTTAAAATTTAACTTGCCCGATGAAAAAAAATCAGTTAGTGGTGAGGAAATAGAAATTGTCTTTTTAGAGGTAAAGAAATATGTACCAAATATTGGCATAATTTGTTAGTACGAATTCAGACATGGCCGGGCTAGCTACATGCACGTCATAAATTCGTAATTCCATCAAAATCGTTAAAGCCGTTTCTGAGATCCGTTGGACATACATACATACATACATATACACATAGATACAGTTATTGATCGTTTGATATAATAGGATAACAACTAAATGACTAAGTAAATGATAATTATACAAATTTAATTAGTATTTTTTATAGGTATCGAGAAATACAGGCGATGATAGGACCTTCGGATTTTTATAAAGAACTCCGGCTTGAATATTTTCAGGCTGGAACAGTGGATGCTTTGATCATAAGGACTAAAAGATCTTTTAAAAACTACATCACCTTCATTTCTAGTGCGCCAGAAAATTATACTTCATTGGCAAACTGGAAAGGGAGTCGTTGAACCAAACTGATGGTTTATGGACCTGTATTGTGGAAATAAGCGTATATAGGCGTATAATGTAACAGCAAAGAGTCCATACAAGCGAAATGTTCGGTGAATGTTTTCCCCATTGATATTTGAAAATAATAAAAACTGTTAAGAGGCATACTTTCAGTGAAAACCTCAACACTGTAGATTAGAGTGATCAGTTTAGAACTATCCTCGAGAAAAATTATAATTCTATCTAAGCATACTTAAAAGAGATATCGAATGTGAATAAAATTATTCTTAATCTTATTTATAATTTTTATCGAATTAGAGACCAATTGATAGTGAACAACTATACTCTACTATTTATTTGTTTATCTACAAGGCTCAATGCTATCGAAGAAACAACAAAATAGATGTGGCTAACCCCAAACTACTTTTTTCACTAAATTTCCACTAAAAAATCAAAATTTTGGGTTAGGCCCGACTCACTAAAAACTTTGACTGAAAAAAATTAACTCAATTTTGTAAAGTTGAAGGATATAAATTTTCGAGTTTAATTTGAACAGAGCTCTAAAGCATTTCAAAAAAAGTTGATAATTTTTAATTTTGTTGGGGGATTTTGAGCCGAAACTAAATATGTTAACTGTCTTACATTATAGTTGATAATTCTCTTTTTTCAAATTCGAAAATATTCAATTCCTCATATCATATTTACCTCAAATTCACATTTCATGAAGTTCCCCAAGTTTCACACTAATTTAAAATTGAGTATAGGAATAACATAATTGAGTGTATTCGAAACAGAATAGTGAGACAAAATTATGTGAGATATCTGAGTGGAGTCTGGATTCGCACAGCGAGAATATTAGTGAGCTGAAGGACGAATGGAAAATTGTAATGAGTAGGGGCGACTGGGGTATTTGAGGCACGTGGGCACAGATCCAGTCGGCAGCGTCCTCACAGTAATTCCTGTCATTTTGCTGTCATTTTGCAGCTGGTTTCAAGGTCTAGCTGGAATGTGGCAAGATCGATGTCATTCTCACTCATACTCTGCATTTTAAGCATGCGAGCGCATGCCAGTAAAAGAGATCGTATATCTGCGATATTGCGTTTGAAACTCTTTATGACATAGTCTGAATCATGTTGAAAAATATCTACCGGTTGTGCTCATGAAGATAAATTCCCAACAGCACGACTTTATCATGACTAATTGAAGATTCTTGTTGTGACTTGGAAATATTTTTCCTTGGCAGATTCGTATTTTCTTCATATTCACAATGGTCCGAACTTTTCATTGAATTCTGGATTATGTGCAGAGATAACTGACGAAAGTACATCACCTATTGTGACTAAATCAGTATGAAGATTATTTATTTGTTTGAAGATGACGTCTTGGAGACTCCAGTTGAGGAGTATAAGACAAGTCAGATCAACAATTATACTTATATATACTAGTTCCATAATCACGATATCAATTTGTTGGGGTGAGGCTTAATTTTGATGTGAAAGGAACTCTTGTACACTATAAAACGCTTTATCAAGAAAATATTTTTTCAATTGTTTTTTTTAATATTTCTATATTTTCAAGCACAATAAAAACTGCGGTAGCTTGTTGTAGAGTTTCCAACCAATATAACTAAGATTCCTCCATAACTCCTTGACTTTCCACTCCCAAAAAAAAATTATGAACTGATTAATTCAATCCTATAAAATAATAATTTTCCTCATTGGGGGCCGCAAGAAGTATTCCATTCCAAGAAAAAATCGTAGCCTATAGTGAAAATTGTTTAATCAATGCAAATTTCAAATAATAGATTTTATTAATATTATTGTAAGCCTTGAATATCTTCAAGATAAATTATTACATCAGTGTAAGATTAATTTTCTGCTTTATAAGCTTGGAAATACACATAAAGTAGAGACTATTCTTAAAAGTACAGCTGTTTATTGGGGACTGTTAAAAGGCACTTATTTTTGTGAGAGTTGAGAATCGATAATTTGAAACTGAGAAAATACTGATTACTGGGAAACTGATTTTGATCTGTTTTGGAAACTTTTGTGACTAGTACAGGCTACGATTTCATGAAAATAAGTTTTATTCTGAAACTGTCAGACCTTAATAAGTGAATTTGATTACTGTGTGTGTGTGTGTGTGATTCGTAAAGTTGAAATTAAATAAATTTCTTGAAAAGTAGTGAACTCAATTTGGAACAGTAGCCTATACTTCAAGATAATGTATGCTATGCTAGGATTTTCCATTCTATAGTTGCAAAATGGTTGTTTATTACAAGTCGAATTATGAAGAGTTAGTACTTTATAGTAAGACTTTATAAGATGACGACAAATTTTCATTGAACCAAATGATGTATGATAATATTTTATTTTGATACTAAAAATAATGTCAAATTAATTGAAAACTTGAACATCGTTTTATAGTTTTTCTTACCTTCTACGATATTCTGACAGTCCAATTTTCCATGGTCAAAATAAAAGTGTGCTGAAAAAACCCATTCATGAAGTTTTTTTTTAGATGAAGCCCACATAGGTCAGAGACCTGAGGTGAGTAATGAATTGGATGATGATGATTGATGAGTTGGACCTACAGTTTTAGGGTTCCGAACCACTGGGAAGTGATTTTACAGCAGAGAACAGAGACTTTTTGCTGGCCAATCCAATCGGTCACCCTTACAAAGATGACCCAGGAGTTTCGTAGCTTATCTCTGATTGAACAGATACCTGCTACGGCACTCGGCTATCACTTCCCCAATAACAAGAATTAACAAAGAAAAAATAACAAAATAATATAATATCGTTTAAGATTATTAGGTCAATGATATTGTTACAAAAAAGCTTCTCAAATTTGACTTTCCTCGATTTCCAGCAATTTTTGCTTCATCTAGGTAGTCTGTAGGTAGTTTAAAAGACCCACGTCATTCTTCAAGTGACGTTCATAATTCATCACAGCACTTTTTGGTATAGCATGGCCGGACATGACAACTCCAACCACATACATGAAGCCTACAAGCATGTGCATAGTTAAAAAGATAATCTCATGAATAAATCGCTTCAGCTCGGACTCTCATGCGATCTCAGTTGAGGAGAGAACGTAATCCAATTACCCTGCCACAAATTCCTTCTACAGAGAGCCAGACGAGCCTCCAAGGTATTAACTATAAAATGGGCGATTCCGTTCAGAATTCCAAGCTTGTGTTTCATATCCAATATCTGGCCTATTGGACGAGACTCCTATAAACTGTGGAGGGCACCAAATAAGAACGGAAATGATGAAAGAAAATGAAATTTCAGATCAGACAAAGAAAAAGAAGAAAAAGAAGCATAGAAAGAATAGGGTATTGGTGAGATAGAAAAGGGATCACGAAAGAAAAGAAGAAGTGGGAAGTGAGTATAAAGAAGAGGAAGAAGAAAAATAAAATTGTGAGAAAAAGAAAAAGAAAAAGGGGGAGGAGAAGTCAAAAGTTATTATTATTATAATAAAATGAAAGTAAAATTCCTTGTGAAAAATTGGCGAAGAATTGTTGCAAATTTGCGAAGAAAGCACTCGTAGGCCTGTTGTATTTTTTCTTTATTGTATTTTTGTCATAAATAAATAAATTTTTTCTACAACTGCTCGTAAAGTAGTTCTTTACGTACTGAAAACTAATTGTAAAATACCTCTTTACTGCTCAGCAAGCGGTAATAGCTATTTGTGTAACTAGAGTGCAAAGCACCGTTTTTCTGCATCGAGAGAAACAGTTTTTTTCACGAGCCAAAGGCGAGTGAAAAACGTTTCTCCAGTGCAGAAACAATACTTTGCGCTCGAATTACACATTAAATTTTTCCTACAGTAATGTATAAAGTAATTCAAACAGAACAAAACAGGGCATACATAACCTGAAAATTCCTCACATAACCTATCTTTGAATCAAATCGATTTCATCAACAACAACTACAAAAACTATTCACAGCTGAAGCAGAGTAGCCAACCTATTTTTGAATGCAGAATAGGGAACCTGCGTATTACATGCTCACTATTTTGTGTTGCTAGGTTGCAAATTTGGAGTGCGGAAAAATACTTTCCCACACTGTAATTTACTTTTTCGCACTGGTGCAGGAATAGACTATTTTGCGTGCTACAGTTAGTGCAAAAATAGGCACTTTTTCGGGTCACTGTAGGAAAAGTACTTTACGCTCGCCAGCTGTTTTCTTTACGCTTCTGTTTTGATTTTGATGCCTTCTCATTGGTGGATCACGGAATCCGTGAAATTCACATAACCTCAAAAATGGCGTACGCTAACCAAATCCGCTCATGGTCTGTGATGTTACAAGCTACAAGCTTTTATTGTGTTGGAATCCAGAACTGCAGTTTTAGGAAAAATATTGTATGCAATTCGCGCGTGAAGCTTCTTTATCGCTCTCGCAAAATTACTGCGCTCCGCTACGCGTCACGCAGTAAATGTTTTGGATCGAGCGATAAAGTCGCGCTTCACGCTCTTAATACATAAATAACTATTTCTGTGCACCTAATACTTGAGATAAGCTGGAAAATAGTCAGCTAATGCTTTTTATTATGCAACTGCTGTTTCATTATCATAGGCCAAAATTCCATTGAAAAAGCTCTCACACTTGAGGTTTTTTAGTACCGGACCTTCAACTAATTATTACCTGCTTATTAGATTTAAATATTTATTTCTCTAATCAATTTCCATGAAATATTTGCTATTTAATCTTTGACAGAAATTAAAAATTTGTTGAACCAGTTCAAGGACAGGTACTATCATCGAGTGCTCTGAATTTAATAATATTGCATGATCGTATCAAAAATTCTGTAGAATATCACTCAAGTATTTCATAAACCATGGGAGATGTCCAAGTCTCTTGAAAAATTATATATTTGAGAAAAATACATACATACCATGAAAAAAAAACAAAATAATATATAAAATATTAACAAAAAGTAAATAAATAAAATAGACGAAATCGTTAAAAGAGACCCAGATTACTTCACTGCATCAGTTGATTCGGCTCGACAGATGAGCCTTGTACTTGTAACTACTGTACCTTGGTTCACCTGATTGGCCAAAGCGGGAAATAACAGGCTTGCTTCACACATGACCGTCTTTGGGTAACCGATGTCGTTTACCCTGCATAGTTAAATTGAATCATATATGTTTTCAAAAATCGGGTAAGTGTGAAGCAATGATACAATTGATCGGCCAGGTAAACGGCACCGGTTATCCGACTGCCTTTTATGTCTGAAACTAGCCTAAGACATCGATGAATGCTCTTTTCTGCTTAATATTGGGCCGATCCTTGCGAAACTCGAATGGAACCACCGCTGAATGATGATCTCTCATTCAATTTTTTTTATTCAAAACTTTACAAAATTGGGGGTTTTGGGGCTCTCCTTAAAAAGAAATTGTTTTTCAGGTCTTCAAATTGCAACTCTAGTTTTTTTGTGGTAATCCATCCTTCCCTAATCATTATTATTTGTTGATTGGCTCTTGGTATGACAAATTTCACGATCACAAATTCTATGGAGTGTTAGGACGCCATTATTATTAGTGGAATAATATGAATTTTTTATTTCTAAAATTCTTAACAGTGACATAAATGAGCATCTAAATCAAAGCTAATTTAAATATTGACAGACCTTTTCTCCTTTCAAGCCTGCTTTGTCAATTTCATTAAAGTGGCCTGGGGGCTCTTCAAACCAGTGTTTGGGGCGGCTCCGAAAATACAGGGACTCACCAGCATCATGGTCTTGTTTATGCCTCCACTGTTAATAAAAATTTTGCCAGTGAAATATTGTTAAAATTTTATTTAAAATATTTTTTTTTGAGGATGGAGCCCACATAGGTCTTCGACCTGTGCGTGGGTAATGAGTTGGATGATGGTGATTGATGAGTTGGACCCACAGTTTTAGGTGGGTTCCGAACCACCGTGAAGTGATTTCACAGCAGATAACAGTGTCTTTTTTGCTGGCCAATTCAATCGGTCACCGTTACAAACAGGTCCTACGAGAACGCAGCTTATCTCTATCTGATTAAACAGATACCTGCTACGTCTCGCGGCTATCACTTCCCATATATATATATGAGGGCTACGGGGCCTCCAGAGACTGCTGGGCTTCTAAGGGGCCTATAGTGGCGCCGAATTGGACTAATTAGGGGCCCCGAATTGGACTAATTAGGGGCCCTTGAAGACTAAAAGCCGAAGCAATTAGGGGACCTTGGTGTGTAAACGTTCAAATTTGAAATATATTCTATATGAAGCTTACTTGAATCGCTACTTCACATGACTGCAGTGGCAGCAAAACGGGCCCGAAGGACCTGCGACGTCAGAGGGCCTTCTAGTGTCTGTTAGGCTTCTAAGGGGCTTCTAGAAGTCCTAAACGGATCGATATGGGGACCTGGTATTTCCTAATTTTTCGAGCTTTACTAACTCATTTTTCATATTTTTCTTCTTTCAGCTTTCTATCTTTTTCAGTTCTATAGTACCGTACTTTACCTCATATTATCGTCTCTTTTAATATGATTATTTTTTGTTTTAATTTTTCTGGTCTAATGAAGTGATGTATTTCTTTTTGTTTTTTCTTTTGTTTGAATAGTGCTAAAGTAAAATGCCAATAAGGCTCTTGATGGACTTTCTGTCTATGTCTGTGAGCTTTTTCATGTATGTATTAAATAAATAAATAATTGAGATTATTGTGCTACAGTCTCATCTATTCACAGATTCGGAGTGTTTGAAAATCTTTTCCTGTCAAAAATAACCTCTCATCTGTATTGAATTATGCTAGGCTATAATTAAAAATTGTCATCATTCCGAGAAGTTAATGCAAATATTAGCGGAGCAAAAAATTTAGTGAACAAAAATATCTGTTGGAGAGAAGAAATATGATGCGCCGCATTTAGATGGTTCGGCTCTTCTAGTCGACCTGCATTTGACAGGATGTTTTATTGGATTTTCCGTTTGTGGAGCACTGCACAGTCATCGCACCGTCCTCAAACCACTACAATCAAAAGTTTCCCTTTTGTCTGAGAGAAACTCCATCGCTACTACAGCCATGTCCAGCGCTTTGATCAGGGCCTGCATCTTCTCTAATGATACCTCATTCTGGAATGGATGAAGTCGTGAGAGAAATAGGCTATGTTGTCATAATGAACTTGAAAACACAATTTGCATGAGTCGAATCTTAAGCTTCGATTACATTGGGCGCGTTTACTGACTATTAGCCGTCCACTTTTAAAGCTGGCGAGTGACCTACTATACGAAGAGATAAGGCGCTTTCTGAACACGGTGTCAGCGCAATTTATTTATTTATTTACAATGGAGACAACAGGTTTCCTCAAATCTGTCTCCTTCATAGACATCTCCTTAAAAGACATAATATTACAAGAAATCAAATTCAGAGTGGTGAAATTCTATCGTGATATTCAGTCACGAGCGCTCAGAACTGCGCTTGGAAAGGTGTCCGGTAAAAATAATATATCGTTATCTGTTCTATTATTTTCTGGTGGTTCGAAGCCCACCTAAAACTGTTGGCCCACTATCCATAACATCATTATCGTTCACTCATTTCCCAAGTATCATATTCGAATGATGCGGTCATCATCCGCACGGAAGGAGGTTATATAGTTAACCTGTACACATAAACCTTCTCACTCGCTCAGTAGCTGTCTAATCCATTGTTAGGCTACATGACAAGAATAATATACTTATAGCTATTACACTGAATGTTATGATTACGCATGGCTAGTTCACTAACCAACAGCAAGTAGAGATCCAGTCACAAGTCACCGAGTAGCGAGAAATATATCCCGGCTCTTCAACTTTTTTTCTTGAATTGGAGGTAGTCTCTTAGTCGACTAGTAAACACGATCAGTGTACGTTTGCCGGCGAGTAGCTTGTAAACTCGTCTAGTGTAACCGACGCTTAAGTTTGATGAGAAACGGTGATCATAAGAGTCGAGACGATAGCAAAGAGTTTTGAATTCATGAAATACTAATCACACGTCACTCTATGGGACACAAACCTCTTTTTTACTTTGTTGAACTGTACAAAAAGTTGCAATTGAATTTGCGGGGGCGTTCACAACAATAACAGATGAGAAACGAAACGTTCAAAGACTTCATACGGTAAAGTTACTCAGTTACTCATGAGTAAACACCGTGATTCAGGAGGTACAACTAGTTTCTGTGGTAAAGTTCAATAATGTAAATTACAATGAAGGTTTTCAGTGAAATTCGAACCAACAAACCCATAAGGAACCAAATAGTAGTTTTTTTGCTGCAGTATTGCATTTAAACGTTAATTTTCCCAATTTTTTACATTAATTCTCTACATAAAATGAATTTTCATTTAATCTTCTTTGTTGGGGCTGTGAAATGTGACAATATTGTTTCTTATCAATATTAGTGTTAGGAGACTTCTCATCTCTTATTATATTTGTATCATTTTGAAACTTTCAGTGGTGTCAATATTCTCTATAGTAGATTATGGACGATGCATTTGGGGTCTGTAGAATTGCCAAAGATTTGACCTGATGCAGTCTACCATTCAAGCACGTCGGAGCTTAAGTGAGTTATTATAGCTCTATAGAAGATTTTGTCCTTGAGTATACAGACCTCAATAGTGCTACTTTTCAGCCAAAAGATACATTTTAATGGATAGAATTAATTTGAACTCGAGCGATCAAGTGTCTCTCCAAGTTGTTCCGAAAAGATTCGACCTCCACCATCATGCATTGTTTTTCAATACTTCCGCCAAGATATTAACCATTGATTTGAATGGGCTAGCAATGCATGGGCTAGCATTGGACTGAAAGATTGAGAGAGAGTGAGATGGAAGGGGAGAGGGTAAAAAAGAGAAGGATAAAGGTGCCGCTAAGAGATAGAGAAGTGAGAGAGATGGGGGTGATCGACACAGTGAATCCCCAACGTTGTTGAGCCGAACAGTCGTATGGACGTTTTTGATCAATCTAGTGAATAAATGATGGAAGACGAAACACACACACACTTACAAAGAATGAGAGGAAAAGCACGCCGTTAAGGCGGCTAGTGGTGAAGAAGAACCAAAATAAGAAGAAGAATAAGAGAAAGAAAATGAAGAAGGAGAAGTAGAAGGACAAGAATAAGAAGAAGCAGAAGGCGCAGTCGAATGGTTCAGTTGAGGGGATGTTGAGGGGGTGTAGTTCCCCCAAAGTAGGCTACCAAAGAAAAGGCTGAGTCAGGGGGAAGGGGTGGGTCACTGGGTCGTAGGTGGGAGTTTGCGCTGATTGGGTGGGGAAGGGGTAGATTTGGAGGGATGGAAATGGGGGTTGAAAAGGAGTGACGTGGCTGTAGTGGTTGAATTTTAGTTGGGGGGCTTCTGGAGGTGTTAGGTGGGGGTATCTTTTGGTACTGAGGGGATCCTAGGGGGGACTCCAGGGGTTCTAAGGGGGATTTGTGGTGGGGGTGCCCCCTGTGACGCACGTGCGGGCAAGATGGCGACTTGCATAGTATTAGCGGAGATGTCACGGCATCGATCTCAGCTCACAGAGCAGAGGAGAACCAGGGCTCCCCGACACAAACCCCTGGATATCGACCTGCTCCCCGAACGACACACCAGCTGCCTCTCGCGGGGGAAATCTGAACTATTCCGCGCTCACTATGCTTCCCAGAGCACATTTACGCTATCTTGTGGCGAGCTTCGTTCAGTTAGTTCGCTGTCACAACGTTTGAGGACAGCACAGGTGGAAAATATTCTTGATGTTTGGCGGGAACTGCAATGTTCGGGAATTTGAAATCAGTATACCTCTAAGCCAAATGAAAGTGACTAAAAATTAGAGCAAAGAATGATAGGTCGCTGTGAGAGAGTGTTGAGTAGCCATAATCCATAATTTATTTAAAAAAAAAAGTTCTATAAAACGTGCTATTTTGTTATTTGTCGATGATAGAATAAATTGTTGATAAGCGAGTCTAGAAACCCCCACACGCTTCATTTGCCTTCCTGGCCAAAGGGTCTGTGACGCTTACATTATAATTTTTGCTCCCAATTTTCATCCACGTCGCGGGTTCAAATCACATTCAAGCCTTTGTTACTGATCAAAAATGAATTCATTTACTTTCAATACGCATATTATTTATTCTGATATTCATAAGATAATAATAATAATAATTATACAGTATCAGTTTGATGAATACTATCTAAAAATATTTATTCCAATATTCGAAGAACTTTATATTCATTTTAGTAGAATTAGTGTTGATATTGTGAAATCTCTCCATAATTGAAACAAACAGAATTTGTCAGATTTCACTAAACTAACAATTTGAGTCACAGCACCATGGTTTCGTGCGTTACTAACACGTCTTCGGCTGTAGTGAAGGAGCAGGAGGCCTCTTAAATTGATTAGTTTAGTGAAAATTGACAACTTCTGTTGTGTTTCAATTATATTAATTAGTTTTAATATCGGAATTCAAATAAATTATTTGTATTACATATTTTTTAATTTTTAAATATTTAATAATTCCAATGCTCAATTTAAAAAAATATTGATTACTTATCATACATTTAGATTGTTAATTGCTGATTAAATATTATTATCAATAATTAATTATTGCGGATTAATAATACAGTATTTATATATTGATTATTTCCAATCAATTATTGTTTGTATTATTATTATTATTTTCAATACACTAGCGTCCCGTTCTAGTTACTCTTGATTCAAAATTGATTTTGTTTTAATATATTGTAGTGAGAATTGAGAGAAAGAAGTCATTCTTGGTGTTATGTACTATGTAAATGTTTACTTCTAAGCAATTAATTACTCTGCTTTTGACACTTTTATGGTGTTTACTTTTTACTTTGTAGAATGTTCTAGTTGTTTGATTAGACCTTAATGGAATCTTATCGAATATTGTGGAAAGTGCGAGTTTCCTTATTTATTTATTTAGAAGATGATAGAAAAATGTAGAGATCTCTTAATTGTTGAAAAACCTATATAAGGCAAACGCATTTGTAGAAACTAGTTCAGTCTTGTTTGAAATTCGTCGTGATAAACAAGTTGTGTCAGTTCTATATATTGTGTCTATATGTAGTGATAATTCTTTCTCTGTGCCTATAGTGATAATTCTTTTTCCTGTTTAATTCATACTAGTGAGCTACTAAATTGTTTTTATTGTATTACGGACTAGTGCTACGTAAGTTAATTGTTCTTTTACGACGTTTCTTTTCGAATATTATTGGACAGTTTATTGTACAGTTGTTATTTAATATTAGATCGGCCTTTTGACATTTAGTGATTGATTTTTGTACAGTTTATTGAAATCTCATTATTTGTTGAACAATATCGATTTATCTGTTTTTAATTGCTTATTTTTCTGCAAGACATTACTGATCAGTGAGTATTGTGATTATTTGTGTAAATAAAGTATGAGTGATAAATTTAAGTGTTGCCAGCGTTATTTTAGACATAGAACCCGTAACAATATTTATAAATACAACTAGAATCATTTTCAAATATATTTTGTTTTTAAATTTCAGTGATTACTTATTACTTATTTTCATTCATTGCTTATTATTAACAATTAATTATTGTTGGTCCTGGAGCATAAGGGATTAAAGAAGGAGAGGAAGTAAGATAAAAAAAAACGATAAGTTTGAGGAGAGAAAATATAAAGAAAGGGAAAATAAAGAAGGAACCCGAAAAAAAAGAGAAGAGAAAAAATTGAAGAAGAAGAAGAAGAATATGAGGGATAGGGAAGAAAGAGACTAAGAAAATAAATTTGTAAATGGGTTATGTCACGATCCAGATATCCAGATAACTGTCACGGACAACCAGCTATAATTTATAGAGAAACTATCTTGAAGAGATAACGTCAGATACGTTTTTCTACGTTGGTAATGGTCTGATAGTAGATTGAGTACTGAAATTTGATGTTTCGAATAATCATATTAAAACTGTAAAAAATTGTCTTCATATAAAAAAACAAACACTTGATTCCGTAAATTATGACAATTATATTGAGATTGAAAAATTAAAGAGAATATACGAGTTTGTTGACTTGCTGGTTAACTACGCGATAATCAATGCAAAAAAATTTATTACATTGATAATAGGCTACTATAAAAATAAAAACTGAGAACCTTGTTTTCATAATATACAGCGTGATCTAAAAAGGAATTTGTATCGCGACAACTCGTCAGTGTTCCTAAAAAAATTAGTGTAGAAAATGAATAATAGTAAATTAGTGAAAATAAATATTAATATAGCATGAACACAAAGTTCCTCTATCTCAGGGTCACACCTCATCGAATATAATTCCAGTGAAGATGAAGCCAACATAGGTCTGAGACCTGTGCGTGGGTAATGAATTGGATGATGGCGATTGATGAGTTGAACCTACAGTTTTAGGCGGGTTCCGAACCACCGGGAAGTGATTTTACAGCGGAGTCTTTTTTGATGGTCAATCCAATCGGTCACCATTACAAAGATGGCCCAGGAGTTACATAGCTTATCTGCGATTGAACAGATACCTGCTACGGCACTCGGCTATCACTTCCCCAAAGTTACTTCCTCTAAGTCACCGAAGTTCTCGATGTGGAAATCCCGTATTCAATTAAACTAATAGTCATCAAGAAATGTTTTTATCTCATCAAAAGACTAATTCTTTTCAATGTCTGTATATTTTGTTTAATTTAGTTTATGATTTAGTTCAATTTCATTAAAATAAAACGTGTTTTTTGGTGATTTTTTATTTGTGTCAGACATAAGTTCTATATTTCACTATTTATTGGAAAATTGACTAATTCTTCTGTTGTCGCATAAAGATTATTAAAAGTTTGATATTTTACAACACATTCTGTTCACACGGCTATTCATTCTGCCGAGTTGAAATATGGTTTTAACTCGTTGAACATAAATTTATTTAGAAGGATTGTACGGTTATTACTTTTTCACCATTTTTCAATGACTAAACAAACTCTAATCTCCGCAAAATATTGTTTTTACTCGCCGTTTATACTCGCGGTAACTCAAATCTATAGTTCATGTCCAAAAAAGAGTCATGTCTAAAAAGGAAACGCGATGTTCAGCGCTTTTTGGAGACCCATAACAAGGTATTGACTTGAAACTGATTTTTAATTAACTTCTTATGAAAACGAGAAACACTTCCATTCATCATGAGCTCTGATCATATACTGACTGATTGATCCTGCCCGCGAAAAGTCTTGGTCTTTTTATCTCACAATGCGCTCTAATTCTGTCATTGTTTTCAACATCCTACAATGAAAATTGATTCCCTTCAGAAGTAATAACGATGTCATATACCACCCAATACGTCTGTTTATCTTCATGAATGATGCTAGAAATTATAAAATCTTCAATTGTCGCGCCCTCTACTCTAGTACAGGATTGTTACCCTGTAAGTCTAGTATTGAAGAAGAGAAAGAGAAGAGAGACTTATATTAGTAGTCGAATTGGAATTTCAATTCAAGTATATAGAAGGTGAGTTCATTAATTAATAGATATTTCTTGAAGAGCTTCCATTATCGAAGAATCCATGTCCCACCTTCATACAAGTTTAGAAGACTATGCTGCGTTTGTGTGAGAGTTCATGCTTGCTAGCGTAGAAAATTAGTAAGCAGGGGAGGAAGGGGAGTGGATCTCATGACAAGGCTTCCAAACAGAAGCTGGCAAAATAACTGGAAACCAGCGCTGTGATGTGAGAGCTGGGCACAGAGTTGATGCACGTTGATAGATAGAAATGAGAAAGTGTTGATTGAGAAGGAAGTGGTGATAAGGGGTGAGTGATTATAACAATAGTGTTGGAGAGAAGAAGAAGAAGAAGAAGAAGAAGAAAAAGAAAAAATGGAAAAAAACGAGAAAAAGAAAAAGATGAAAAGGAAAAGAACAAGAAAAAGAATAAAAGGAAAAAGAAAAATAAAAAATAAAAAGAGAAAGAAAAAGTAAAATAAAAATAAAAAGTAAACGAAAAATGAAAAGTAAACGAAAAATGAAAAGAAAAAAAGAATAAGAAGGAGAAAAAGAAAAATAAATGGATTAGAAAAAGAAAAAGAAAAAAAGAACAAGAAAAAGAAACAAAAATAGAAAAAAGAGATAGAAAAAGAAAAAGAAAGAGAAAAAGAAAAAGGAAAGAAAAAGACAAAAGAAGAAAAGAGAACAAAAGAAGAGGAAGGAGGAGGAGAATGTGAAAAGAAAGAGATGGAGAGGGAGGAGAAGGAGGAGGAGGAGGATGAGGAGGAAGAGGTGGAGGAGAAGGAGGAGGAGGAGGAGGAGGAGAAGAAGAAAGTAAAAAGACGAAGAAGAATAAAGAAAAAGGAAAAAGAAAAAGATCATGAACAAGAAAAAGTAAAAAAAGAAAAAGAAAAAAAGAAGAAGAAGTAGGAAGGAGGAGGAGAAAGTAAAAAGAAGGAGAAGGAGGTGGAGGAGAAGGAGGCGGAGGAGAAGGAGGCGGAGGAGAAGGAGGAGGGGGAGGAGGAGGAGGAGAAGGAGTAGGAGGAGGAGGTGGAGGGAGAGATGGAGAAGGAGGAGGAGAAAGAAGATGAAGAAAACGAAGAATGTAAGAAGGAGAAAATAATGAAACATTAATGAAAGAAAATATGAAATGAAAGAATGAAAGAGTGAAAAACGAGAATAGGTTAGAAGAAATGCATGAGAGCACAGAAAATTAAGAGATTCTATTGATTTGCTGAGGTGAATGGAAGAAAGGAGAAGAGAGGATAGAAGTTGCTAGAGGATGACGCCTGTTGTGAAGCCAGTGAGAAACACACCACCGGGATGTCACCACTCTCAATTTCCAATAATTATTATTATTACTGTTGAAAGGTTGCGCGCCTCAACTCGCTGCTACGATTCACTAGATAGTGGAGAGACACGTTGTTCTTGTTGCCGACGTTGTGGTTCACCTTCTCAGGAAATTAGTCGGCTTGTCGACGCGGAAAGAGACGATCGGAACTATACAAGAGATTGTCGTTTGTTTAGAAACACAATTTCCAGCAAAGTGCAGCTATGTATTCACTCGCTGAGTTCCCTACTGGCATCATATGATATGATTACAACAGGCATCTGAAAGCTTCTTCAACTTTATTCTGGCATCTTTCATGAAGATTCGGAACTCTTCTTTTTGTCTCGAACTCGCACAACATTCATTTGAAATTGGTTGCAACCAATGTTCATGTCAACGTAATATAGTTTTCCTGTTGCTATGGAGAGTGAATGTAAAAATAAAATCTATATATGGAATATGAAATCAATACAAAGAATGTATGTAGGATAGAGAAAAATATATAAAATACTGGTATCAAATAGAATAGGAAGGTAACTGTAGTTGAAGATGGGGGAAATCAAAGACTTCACTAGCATGACCTTATTTGAAAAAGGGATGAAATCACCAAACTTCTTCAACGAATTCACCCCAGCAATAACACTGTTACAAGTCAAATTCACGTGGCTAGTCCAACTACAGAGTCTTATTCATTTTGAGTCCCAGATTTTTAACGTCAGAGCAGAGATTTTAATTGCACATTGCTTATAATGACAGAGTGAGAAGAATGAATCTATTATTACTAATTGATTGTTAAAGGATTAAGCTGATCATCCCGATGTAGTTAATGTAGATGAGTATCATGCCATGCAGATGAGTACAGATAGTATCATGCCATTTTTCTACTGTATTATTAGTCGTTATCGCTATTAGATTTGAACCTATTTAGCTGATTAGATTGGATAAGATATCATCCGTCACGTGTTTTGAATAGATACAATACAACAGTGACTGAACAAAACAGTGACAATAAACTTAAGCTAGTACAAAAAACTATATGTTAGTCTTGAAAGATTCACATACATACGTTATAATAAGCTATTCAAAAATGTATATAAAAAAGTGCAACATTGATGAACTTTTGCAAACAGCAGATTGATTTTTATGCTCATGAACCATTTTTCACAAAGGCTGGCTTGTATCAATCGAATGAGAATATGCTTGTTGTTATTGGTTCTATCACCAAAATAATGCTGGAAACATTTGAAATTAACACTTAAATTTTATTTACACAAATTACTTGCAACACGCACTAATTAGTTTTGTTACACAAGAAAAACTACTTACTAAATGTCAAAAGTCCGATCAATAATTCAATAAATAACTGAACTCTTACGAAGCATTGTCTGTCACAGAATTTGATAATCACAATAATAGCACTGAGTATTCTGCCACGAAGAAGGATGTCTATTATCAAAAAATTTACCACATAAACTTATCACGAGCTCTTGATTTATGCATAGTCACAACGTCTACTGTCACAAACTGCCACTGGGTAAGAACGCTTCGAAGAGGAAATAACAACTGAACTTCCTGGTTTATCTCACCCGCTTTAATTCGATTTTTTGTTTGCACTAGTAATTTCCAGAGGCTTCTCAATGCTTCTATTAATTCAGAAAACAAGATCTATCTAGAAGATTCTCTATTATGCTCGAATGTCCTAGAAACGCATTTGACAAATAGAAGTGAGGAAGATGAGGTGAGGAGACGAAATATGAATAGAGAATTGCCGTGCATCAAATATTTAAAAAAGTGAAAGAAGTGAACTCAAAAGCACAAAAACTAACTCACTAAACATTTATTATTTCAAAGTAATATGTAAATACGCTAATACTAACATAAAACTAACATTATTTTGTAAAATTAATTATATTATATGGCCACACTACCTACTTGTAAAAGTGGCCATTAACATTCCAAAGTTTATTAAAAAAAGTGTAACATGTAATAAAAAGATGGAAATAAACGTTATATTATAATATTATTAATATGATAATAATAGTAATTTACGAGGTACAGGAGGCAGATCACTGAGTACCAATAAGAACAAAAAACTTAGTTATGAGCCAAATTTGACATAAATGATACTTGATTCTTGATCACCTTAATGAGCTGAGATCGGTTGATCGGATACGATAAAACATTCAGCTATGGGAACCCGAATCGGGAGCCCCTTCTGGCCCTCTCCATGAAAAATCCCATCGCATTTCTGGGCACAATTTTAAGCACCAGTTGCAGTTCCCAACAGCAAACAGCAATTCCAGCGATAAAAGATTTCGTTTTTTAGAAGATTTTTTTCAGCTCTAAAACAAAATTTAGTCGTTTTGATTATTCAAGATTTAAAACTATCAATTTTTCAGAAAATTCAACTAAATTTCGAAAAGTTCTTCGAAACACTTGGGTATTATTTTTAATATAAAAAGGTGTAATCAGTATCATATTCTTGAAAATTTTGTTTTCTTGAAAGAAGACAAGAGTAAAATTTCCTGTCCGAGGTTTAAATTGGTCTCAAATTAAAAAAAAATGAGAATTACAATGGAAAATTTTACAGCTTTTCCAACATGGCAACCAAAGCACAGCTAGGAGTTCTAAAGGACTTAAGAGTATGTTATATTTTTTACAAGATTTTAAGCTTTGTGGAATTTTGCTTTACTTTTTCCAAATTTGACTGAACTAAACAGTGTTATTTAGTGCGAAAATAAGTTGAGATTGGAAATAAGTTTGATGGCATAATATCTTTAGTTAATAATAAGTGGTAATCAATATGATTTTCAAACTAACGAATCTACTAGGATGCTATGCTCAAAATAATCAACAATGTGACTGATAACTTTGATATTAACATGAAATCTTTTTCTGTATTCCTTGACCTGGCAAAGGCGTATTTGATACTGTGCCCCATCAGAAACTGCTAGCCAAGCTATGGGCTACGAACACTATGGCGTACCCCATTTTCCATTCCTTTGCAATTATTTAGCAGTCATCTTGTGGAAAGAGTAGTCGTTTTTAAAAACAGTTCTGAAGATTTTACAGCTTTAGGTCTGCCCCAAGGAACTTTTGTTTCTCCACTTCCACATATATGTTGTAGGCTACGTGAACGTTATTTTTGGGATCAACTTCGATGATAATGGTTTCTTTTGCCGATAATACGCCTGTCTCTACTTCCACTGATTCTAGGAAGTCTACTTATAAAATTATGGGATCTTTTTTTTCAAAGATGAAGCCCACATAGGTCTGAGACCTATGCGTGGATAATGAGTTGGACCTACAGTTTAAGGTGGGTTCCGAACCACCGGGAAGTGATTTTACAGTAGAAAACAGTGTCTTTTTTGCTGGCAAATCAAATCGGTCACCCTTACAAAGAGCGCCAATGAGAACGCAGCTTATCTCGGATTGAACAGATACCTGCTACGGCTCACGGTTATCACTTCCCTTTAGTTTAAGCAAGATTAGGAGATGGTTTAACCATAACCTCTTAACTATTAATGCAAAAAAACTAAATATCTTGCCTTCTCTCTGACACTAGAAGACAAATGAATAACTCAAGATTCACAGCGAAACCTGTAGTTTCAGCAATAACAATATTGATAACTGCACTTGTGAAATATTGAAGAAGCCTTTTTCTGTGAGGTGTCATGATTGATCAACATCCTGAACAGAAGTGTCGATGAATGTTGACGTGATCATAATTAATTTATTGTCAACTTGTATAGCTCTTTTATGTATTTTTCTATCATTCGTGCTTTTGTGACAATAAATTTGAAATTCACATTGTAACTAGCCGTACCGCCAACAGCACCACTAAACCTAAAGAGGGTAACTCCAGCTTTAGATAGAATTCATTTCGACCCTTAATGTGAATAACTAACTGTCCACAATCTCAGTGGTCTCAAGTTGTAAGTAACTGTTTAAATGAATTTTAAACAGTTATTATGAATTATCTCCGGATCCCTTTTAATGTTCGCGAGAAACAAGCTATAAATGCAGAACATTTTCTTAGTTTTGAAAAAAAATTATATTGCTCATGATTCCCACATGAGCCCGAGACTTTAGTGAATGATAAAACATAGATAGTCGGAGGAGTGGAATTCGAACCCACGACCGCTGAAACGACAGCAAGCTGAAATTGCGACGCCCCAACCAACTACGCTAAGCGGCCCGCTTCAAGACCAGCTAAGAATCTTGTGATTGATATATTTCTTGAAATGATCTACTTTAATAAATTTTTGTTGGAGGGGATTTAATCAGGAAATCAATTAATGACAAATATAGCATATGTCAGACATATAGCGAAGTATTAGGTTGTATGTTCTGCATGTTATAGGCTACAAAGCTACACCCTACCCTCATTGAGCTAATCAGCATGCAACATCCGAAAAGATATTATTATTTTAAGGACCCGTCAGGGCCTTATTGAAATCGTGCCGTTGTCCATCCTTCCGGCTGTGCTCAAGCGCTTGAAAGGAAGATTCTAGACTCTTGAAACTTGTTATATAGTTTCCTCATTCATGTGTACCATCGCACACAGGCTCTACATAGCCTTGGGATGCAAACCTTTTTCTTAGTTGTAAGAGATTTTTATTATGTAAGAAATGTTTTGTGCTTTTGACTAATAAAAATTATCCATTCATTTATTCATAGTGTGAGTGAGTGAGATCGCTCGCTATTGGTGGGAGGGGGGGTCAAATATAAAAATAATTATGATGTAGAACACATTTCTACTAGAGTTTAGTTTAGGCGAGTGAGAATCAAAACATTGGTGATTATGAACACTGAGCTAACACTGAAGAATAGTATAGAATACTTTTTCATATTTTTAACAGACTTCCAAAAAGAAAAAGGTTCTATATTCGACCTGCTTTTTTTATGTTTGTACAACAATCATTCGAACACTATTGAACCGATTTGGATAATTTATTTTTAAATGAAAGAGCATCATTCAGCGGTGGTCCCATCCAAGTTTCGCAAGGATCGGCCCAATACTTAGCCCAATATTAAACAAAGAGGAGCATTTTTCGATGTCTTCATTTCACTCTTGTTTGAATAGGATAGTTCCACATATAACCGCCAGTCGGATAACCAGTGTCGTTTACCAGGCTGAACATTGTATCATATTGACGATTTTCGAAATCATATATGATGTAATGCAATTATGCCGGGTAAACGACATCAGTTACCCAAAGCTGGTTCAGTGTGAAACAAGCCTGTAATGTCCCGTTTTGACCAATCAGGTGAACTTAATTTGAATCGAGAATAAGAAGAATATAATATTTCTGTTTGTATGTTCATACGAACATTGTAAATAATTTAGTTGATGTTATGGAGTCGTAGGAATATAGTATAATTATATTACGTTACTAGGCTGGAAAATAACGTTTTGCCGGTCGAGCATATGATAGTTAATGCACGAGGCGCAGCCGAGTGCAGAAACGTGAATATGCGAGAACTGACAACATTTTACAGCCGTGTAATGTACGATATTTTTTTTACACTTGATAGGAAGGCATGATACAATCAGCTGGATAATATGCGAGACATTCAAAAGTATGTAAGACAATTGAATCAGCTGCTTTATTTAGATTCAGAATTTGATGGGTGAATTTCCATAAATTAGTTATCTATGCATTAAGAGCGTGAAGCGCGACTTTATCGCTCGAGCCAAAACATTTACTATAATTTTGCGAGAATGATAAAGAAGCTTCACGCGCGAATTGCATACAATATTCTTCCTAAAACTGCAATTCTGGATTCCAACACAATCAGCTCCAAAAGTTTGTAGTTTGTAACATCAAAGACCATGTGCAGATTGGTTAGCGTTCGCCATTGTTGAGGTTATGCGAATTTCATGGATTCCGTGATCCACCAATGAGAAGGCATCAAAATCAAAGCAGATGCGTAAAGAAAACAGCTGGCGAGCGTGAAGTACTTTACCGCTTGCTGAGCAGTAAAGAGTTATTTTACAATTAGTTTTCAGTACGTAAAGAACTACTTTACGAGCAGTTGTAGAAAAAATGTTTTTGAGATCGTTAATTTCAAAAACATAATTGAACAATATTTCTCAAAGTATTAATTTTTCATCATACTCGCCACCGAGAATTTGGAAAAACAGCTGATCTCAAAAGTATCTTTAGTATTTTACTACTGTGGTGGATTTTCAGGTTATGTTTGATGATGCTTGTTGTACTTGCTCAAAGTTTAATTTTTTTATATTTTAGACTAGTATCACGAAAAATATCGTACGTAACTCGTCCAGGTAGATGTTTACTGTACTCGTATTAATACCGCACGCGACTTCATCTTGTGCGTAAACTTATCATACTCCTACAGTAAACTCAATTTTCCGCTCTTTTAACGTGATATTCTATTTCAGTGTAGGTATATTCTGAAAGGGATTAAAAGCCATTTCACTTTTAAGAAGCCTTTCGCTATTAAAATTTTCCTAAATACAATGTTCTACCTATAGATATGTTTTATTCCATAGAGCGTTGTAGAATTTTTAGATTGTCTTTTTTAGTTAGGTGGATTTTTAGTTAGATGTAACTTTAGTTTGGATGCTATATTGGCTTGCTAATTTGATAAATATTTCATAATGTAGGCTATAAGAAATTTCTCATGATTTCAAAGTCAAACGTGAACAAATCACGTAATTTATCAATCAGCTGTTCTCAAATATAATCTGAATTGTGGGCCCTTCGCGGCGTTATTTACGCTGTCTGCAGACTTTCGTAGTCGGAGCATTGCAGTCTTTTAGGAAACATATGACTGGTGAATCAAAGCTCATGTTATGTTTCATCAATTATTTCTTTGTTGAAAAAAAAATTTCTTATTTCAATTTATCAAAACAAAAATTAACATTTTAGGAAGTGCGGTTTGTGCCAGGCTCTTGGGAATTCGCCAGGTAGCACTATTATTACCACATAAGAAAAAATCACGTAAGTTATCATGATATATGAATCAGCAGTTCTCAAAAAATATTCTCTCTGATACCTGTCACTGAATTGTTTACGTTCTAAGTTTTTGTGCGGTACAGTAAATTTTTGCTGTATCAGTTATTTTGCAGTGCTTTCGTTTGCATGTACATTTCATATTGTATGTTCACACAATACTGTTTCGACTGGATCCAGTAAAAAAGCTGTTCTAGCCGATTTCTACATTCGGTTTTGTCTTCGAAAACTGTATCACTAAAATCAGCTGTACCGCAAAATAACTATCCCTATCCGGTGGCACATGTATTGTACCGGTAATGGATATGTTCAAACGATACGCTTATTACGCTGGAAGCAGTCTTCAGATCGTCAGCATCGATCTTCTTCATTGATATTCTTCAGCATTGATCTTCTTATTAGTGAATTCCAGTGTCCAGAAGTGGAAGATATTAATTGTGAAAATTTAATTTCTCTAATATATGAGAGACCCGCCTTGTGGGACAAGACTTAAGATTAATATAAAAATAATGAGAGAAAAATGTGTAGAATATTGAAACCAGAATTTGCGTACTTTGATCAAAATTCAAGAGAAACCTTCAGTAAGAAACTTATTTAAAAAAATCTTACACAAATAAAAAAAAAATCCTGGGCTGGAATAAATAAAACTGAACTGGAAGCGCAATGGTGGGAATTGCTGGTCTCCTATCGGGCGCCTCCCCAGGTGGCGGATTGGGGGATGCCTCCTAGATATAGGTGGTACCGGGGAAATGAAATACCCGGGGTGGACCAAAACCAGCATAGAAACTGCTGCCTTGCAGATGGAGGTCAATGGAAATCCAAAGGCTAGGGGAAGAAAACCCCAATAGAAAATTGACTGCTGCCTTGTAGTTCAGCATTGGTTTGTTAAAGGCTAAGGAAGGAAACCTGAAAAAATTCCCTGGTCCTCCAGGTGGGGGGTTGGATGTAGGGCTAACTCCCTCACTCCATAAAAAAAACATTTGTTATGGAAGCACAAAATGATGGGAACGGACGGCCCTCAAGGAATTTAGTAAAGGAACAGACATTTAAACGATCGCTGGATAGGGACCGTTGGCGACAATTACTAGTGCAGGCCAAGACCCGTCCTGGGTTGTAGGGCCACTGCAGAAGAAGAAGAAGGAAGCGCAATGGAAGGAGTGCACAGCAATAAGCAGCAAAGCCGGACCGTGTGAACATCACAGTACAGTTGACGCCGTACAGTAAAAAAACCGTACTGCAAAAAAAACTGTATCGTCTGAACCTTAGCTGCTAACAACTTCATGATCGTTGCTATCAAAAAAGCCAGAACATATTTAGTCTTATTTCTAAACATAATCCGTACGAAGGACGGGCACAATACCTAGTCTATATAAATAAAATTAGAGTTTTGTCTGTACATTTATCAGAATTGTATATTTTTTGGTTCTTTTTACGTTTTATACATTAAATAAGCCGAAAATAGTCTTATCTCACTTTCTATCTGTCTGTCTGTCACGGCCGCAAAGGCATTTTTCGCGGCCTTCTCCTAAAAAACGAGAGCATCGATCGGGATTTTAGTTATTGAACAGTATTGAAAAAATTATTGACAATGTCTTTAGCTATAAAAAACTAAATTAACTTTTTTTCAACAGAGTAATAAACGTTTAAAAACCAAGTATTGTGCGATTTTGGATACATTTTACACGGCCTTCCCCTGGAAAATGAGAGCATCGATCGGGGATAAAGTTATTTATCAGTATTGAAAACCTTTTTGACAATGTCTTTAGCTATAAAAATCTAAATTAACTTTTTTTTAACAGAATAATAAAAGTTTAAAACCAAGTATTGTGCGATTTTGGATACATTTCTTCTAAGTTTTATAAGTTACCACATAAGAACAAATCACGTAATTATTAATCAGCTGTTCTCAAATATAATCTGAATGGTGGGCCCTTCGCGGCGTTATTTACGCTGTCTGCAGACTTGTGTAGTCGGAGCATTGCAGTCATTTAGGAAACATATGACTGGTGAATCAAAGCTCATCTTATGTTTCATCAATTATTTCTTGGTTGAAAAAAAAAAACAATTTTCTAATTTAAATTTATCAAAACAAAAATTAACATTTTTGGAAGGTGCGGTTTGTGCTAGGCTCTTGGGAATTCGCCAGGTAGCACTATTATTACCACATAAGAACAAATCACGTAATTTATCATGATATATCAATCAGCTGTTCTCAAATATTCTCTCCGATAACTGTCACTGAATTGTTTACATTCAAAGTTGTTTACTAAGCTGCTAACAATTTCATGATCGTTGCTATCAAAAAAGCCGAAACATATTTCGTCTTATTCCTAAACATAATCCGTACGAAGGACGGGTAGCTGCTAGTGTGGTAATAAAACTTAGAAGAAATGTATCCAAAATCGCACAATACTTGGTTTTTAAACAATTATTATTCTGTTAAAAAAAAGTTAATTCAGTTTTTTATAGCTAAAGACATTGTCAATAATGTTTTCAATACTGTTCAATAACTAAAATCCTGATCGATGCTCTCGTTTTCCAGGGGAAGGTCGTGTAAAATGTATCCAAAATCGCACAATACTTGGTTTTTAAACGTTTATTACTCTGTTAAAAAAAAAGTTAATTTAGTTTTTTATAGCTAAAGACATTGCCAATAAAGTGTTCAATACTGTTCAATAACTAAAATCCCGATCGATGCTCTCGTTTTTGAGGAGAAGGCCGCGTAAAATGCCTTTGGGGCCGTGACAGACAGACAGACAGACAGAAAGTGAGATAAGACAATTTTTGCTTATTTGATGTATAAAACGTAAAAATAACCAAAAAACCAAAAATTCTGATAAATGTACAGACAAAACTCTAATTTTATTTACATAGATTATGTCGTAAAGTTGTGGTAATAAAAAATTGAATTGAAAAAAATGTTGTTCTTATTGCTCTTTAACTACTTACATGATGTCGCCGAGCTTGATGCGTGTCTGTATAAGAGCGCAGGTCTTGTGGTCGGAGGTGGTGACAGCGCGGCGCCGCCTCCGGTAGCGCGGGGAGCCCGGGGGCGGCAGCGGCGAGCTGCCACGGCGGCGGCTGCTCAGATGACGACCCACGCCACCTCCCAGCATTCTGAGGAAAAACATTCGATACAGAATATTAGAAGATATAATAATAAGCGTATGGCTTTTAATGGTGGGGAGACCCTTACGGGTAGTTCCACCTCGCCGTTTGTGCCATGTTACGGGGTAAGATGAAAAAGGAAGATAAAGTTCATAAAAATGATCAATTTCATTTTGGGATTCAGAATTCATGTTTTACAGAAAACTAACGTACCGGTACTAACTTACTCAACTATCGGATAAGACATCGAGCCGTGCCATAAGTTACCTACACAATGATAATACAATTTAGTAGATAAATAGTAGAGTAAGAAAACTAAGCACTAAATACACTTTGTTAGTCACGGAACAGATCTCGTGAAGAATAAATATTTTTAAAAAGATAGTGATAGTGCTTTGTTAAAAGTGATATTAAAAATTAATATTCTTTGAAGGATCGTTAATCATTGTGCTTCAAGATGGGATTTCTAGTGAACAGACTCAACCTGAGAATTTTATTATACGTTGAAATTTTGTGAGAAGTTGTTTTGGTCAATAGCCTGTTGTATTCACATTGATTGTATTTTAGTTAAATGAATGAATTAAACTGTCATGTGCATTCCACTATTTTAATATATTATTCAAGATTAAGAGTTCTGAAGTTGGGTTTTCGTATGTTGGTTGCTCAAACTGGATGAATAATATCATCTTCACAGTTATCAATTATTCAAGATTAAGAGTTCTGAATTAGGGCTTTCGTATGTTGGTTGCTCAAACTCGATAAATAATATCATGTTCATAATTATCAATAAAATTGTATTCGATATTTTATACATCAGTTGCATAACAATTAACAAATTACAACAATTCACAAGTTCAATCTTCCAGAAGATTTAGAGCTGGAAATACAAGTACCAATAACACGTTTGTGAATTGTGCGACAAGTCTAAGATTAATGCACTTATGTAAAATAAGCGAATGTTTAATAGCGACTCATAGATGGCTCAAGCTTCCTACCTTCGCATTATCATTATCCTCATATATTCACCATCATCATCATTGTTATCAATAACATCAAATGTGAATCAATTGTTTGCAACTCCTGGAGAACCCCTAATCTTCTTCTCCCATATCTCAAGGAGATGAACAAAGCTATATCAAAGTATTGTCACTTTTCCATATCTCATCAATCGTGAAAGCCTCAGAAACACTCGTACTCTCTCTCTCGTACACGACTACATGGAAAAAACAATCACCAATCAAATCATCAGATTGCATTGCGAGTTGAAAGACTTCAACAGAGCACAGTAGTCGTGCGCATGCTCAGGCCGTTGCCTTTTTGCTGTGAATCGTAAACAACATTGCCAGCGCGAGACCCTTCGCAGCGAACAACAGGTTGTTGTTGTCACGAAGTCTGCTGGGTTATCAGGCATTAGGGGGCGGGAGAAGGTATTTCAATTTTATAGAAATGCGTTCGGTTTGTTTACTGTCTCTCTCTACGTTATTAATTTGCAACTGAACGCAGCAGAGACGGAGAAAGAAAGTGAGTGATGAATTGGATGATGGTTGGTATTTGCTGTTATTCAATCATTTCCTGTAGTGTGTGCCCTCTCATTCAGGGGCCGCTGGATTTCTAAATATAGACGGATTGCTACCATGGTAACACGGATCTTTGGTGCGCGGGCCCACGGACGTGGTTCAGGTGGGGTCCTCAGTCACCCCATCCCCACTACTGGACGTCAGTCCCTTTCAAAACCCCCCAATAATATCCCCCTCCACCTGCCCCAGGTCCCCCCAGTCCGCTTTTCCTGTACAAGGCACCACTGTTTGTACTACAAAGGGCTGCTAGCCTATCGAACAAGTACGATTTGTATCGGCATTATTGGTAAATGCGCTCATACTTCCCCCGGTAATTCGATATGCTCCACTGCATTCACTAAAAAAGGCTCCCAACTTAGTTTCATGAGTTTGGGTCTGATTTCTGTCCATTCCTCAAGCCACAAGATAGGTTTGCTTCTATCCTCCAATTGCCTTCACCAGCATCCAGTCACAAAAAATTTCCAATTTTGCTGATTATTTCCCGAATGATGAAATTCTTCAGATACATGAAGAGCAGAATGAGTCTCAATATTTCAATTCAGTTAATCTGATTAGAAACTGGACTTCCACTTGGGATAGCTGTGTGTAGTTCTGGTTTCTGAAACTACTAGTAAAGGCTAGTAGGCAAAACTAAAGTAAACTCAACTATTGCCCAAGTTCTAAATTCAAATTAGAATTGGAATTTGCATTTTTCCCTGCATAATAAAAAATATCGAAAGTAGTCCTGCTTCGATCGTTAGTTTAAAACAGAATGTTATCGTATACTCTTGTAAAATTACTACGATTTTTCTTGCAACCGCAGTACTGAATAATACTTGGAAATAATAGGTTTGCATAGTTTTACTTTATTTATTCATTTTACACACACGTACAAGCAAATTTACAGAGATGTAAGTGAAAAATAACAACAACAACAACAATAATAATAATAATAATAAATATAAGAGGCTAATTCGGGAATTGTAGTGCAAAATAGTGTCAAAATAAGCTCTTCCAACTATGGTTACCCATGTACTAGGAAAGCCTTCAATCCTGGAAAGGGAAGGTAAGGGATTATAGAAAAAGCTGAAGAGGTATGAGATATTATAGGATAGGTGGTAGCAAATAGTTACAATAAAAAAAGTTAAAGATCGAAAAAATAGTTGCTTTTCATCCAATTACCAATGTTATGTTTTATTTTCTTAGTAATTTTTACATTATTTAAAAGATGATCTGGAATTCTGTTTATTATTCTAGAACCTAGGCAAATAAGTTGTCTTCTGATTGTTTCAATATTGGTATCATATTGTAGCGAATATGAAATTGGAGAGAATAGAAAGAAAGAAGAAACAGTGGTTCTCGTTGTTATCTGCTTTGTAAATAGGCATAACTTATAAGCAATTAATTACTCTGCTTTTGACACTTTTGTAGTGTTTACTTGGTAATTTGTAGAATCTTCTAGTTGTTTGATTAGACATTAATGGAATCTTTTCGAATATTGTAGAAAGTGCTAGTTTCTTTATTTATTTATTTAGAAGATGATCTAGAAGAAATCAAGAGATATCTCAATTATGATAAAGCATATAAATAGAGGAAGTCTCTTGTAAATGAGTTCAGTCTTGTTTGTAATTCGTCATGATAAACAAGTGTGACAGTTAAGTAGTTCAGTTATTGTTCTACGTTGATAAGTGGCAGTAGTGACAGTTCGCGTTAATACAGACAGTGAAATCCCGTTGGCGCTTTTACAAACCATGCAATGAACTTTCGTTGTCTGTAGTTATAATTATTTTATCTATCACTGTATTGACGGACTTGTGCTACGTAAGTTAATTGTTCTTCCTCGACGTTTCTTGTTGAGTATTATTGGACTGTTTATTGTACAGTTATTGTTTAATATTAGATCGGCCTTTTGACATTTAGTGATTGATTCGTGTACAGTTCATTGGAAACTCATTATCAGTAGAACAATATCGTGTTATCTGTTTTTAATTGTTTATTTTTCTGTAAGAAATTACTGAACAGTGTAAGTTGAAGATTATTTGTGTTAATAAAGTGAAAGTGATACATTTAAGTGTTGGCAGCGTTATTTTAGACATAGAACCCGTAACAATTGGTGTCGGAAGTCAGGGAGTTTTTGTGTTTTATTAAAAATGGCTGGAAAATTACATTGTGCGATTTGAAAGTGGCCGATCTCAAACGTGAATTAGAGGACCGTGATCTAGAAACATCTGTAAAGAAGTCTACTCTACAAGACCGTCTTCGTGATGCGTTATTGGCGGAAGGTGAAGACCCAGCAACTGTCACGGTGCAAAATACATCAGCCCACTTCGTTAACAAACATCTCAAGAAATACAAAGATAAAGAACAAATCTAGAAATTAAGAACTCACATGAGATTATTTCATATCTTTCTATTATATTGTATCATGGGCACACACATATTTTGTCAAATTGTTCAGGTTTTACCGCCATACAATGATTATAATTCACAACAAATGTTTACGTTATTCGAAAGAGTAACGTAAACATGCTTGCACTAGCCGGCTTATCAAACAGCTGTTTGTAGATTTATCTCTGCCGGTTCTTTCATAAAATTTAATTATTTCTTGAATTGTTCTTTCTGTATTTATTTTTTATGTTCAACCAAGAAATCTGCTTATTCACAACCCATCAATTATTCAATTTTTTAGCTTAAATATTATTTCCTTCAAATTTTTGTTTTCTGTTACACAATGATGTAAAACTGTAAGCTCGGGACCGTTGTAGCCTTACTATTGGAGGATTTCACCTAAATCTGCTAGGATTGGTGGATTAATATCACGCCACCTTTTTCTTTTCCCAAAAACTCTGGCTTCAGAATTTGGACAAGAAGAGAGACCCATTTTGGCAAGCTGAGGAGGAGGTCCTTTTATACCTCTCCTACAAAAAGTTTTTAAAAGTTTAAAGTCATCATTCTAGTCAATTTTAAATTTTACATGTGTTTATTCCCATATCGCTTCAAGAGTATTAATATTCCGATTGCCAATAACGTACGGTTACCTCACAAATATAAAAAATTCGCGATCCAGACATGCTGCCGACCCAAGATGTCCGAAGAAGAAGCAACGCCAATTCCGATTGAGTGCCAGTAAAAAATTATCTCTTCCAGTGCGCGAGAATTGGGCCCAATCAAATCAAAAAAGTTGGGTATGTGAAAATTTTGTTATTCCAATTGAGGATATATATTTAATTTGGCATATCACTTGTACGTACGATTGAAGCGATCTCTCGTAATTGCTTCACCCTTAGGAGACAAAGGCCTAATTGCTCAAAAAATAATTCTATTTCAAATCCAATACATTGTAAAAAGCTCAACTACTATTCATGCATATTTTTTTTGTCGCAAATTTCCGATTTCATGCATATTTTTTATTCAAATTTTATAATAAATCACATAGTAATTTCAACTAAATTTTATAATTTAATTTCCTACTCGACTCTGGTTATAGAATAATTTAATAATTTAATTCAGAAATCCAACAGCCGGCTCCGCCGAGTTGAGTTGGTTATTTGGTAATAATCGCATGCCCTTGATAGAGGACATGCATGCTGGTTCAACATTTTATTCACTTTTTAGACAGTATATGACTGGACAGATTTGCAGCTTTTTCACCTCATTGGCGTGAGTTGTTGGGAGAGTGTAATTAGGAAGTGTTACACATTTTATAGGCGGCTCTCGTTCGTGAGGGGAAATTAGCTTGGAGTATAATAAGTTATTTATTTATCTCTCTTTGCTGGTTTGAATCGTGTGGACGACATTTATGGGCATTCTATATTTTCTCCCACGATCCCGTCTAGCGAAGATAGATGTAAAACTATGTGGTTGTATATTGAGATGGTGCTCCGATCATCGAGATTTTCATAAGGAATTACTCCCGACTGCAGCATCCGGCAATTTGCATCAGCATAGTAATTTCAAATATTTTTTTTTAAAAAAAAGTGCACCCCACGAGCTATAGCTCATCTAAGGGCACTATCTCAAGATACATCCTACATAATTGGGTTCGCCCAAATAGGGGTAGAATTTGGGCTTACATAATTGGCGTGCCGAACAAAGGACAATTGAGAGAAGGGAATAAATACATGTGAATTTCTTTACAGGAAAACCTGCGGCAACCTGGAAGCAGATTGTTAACCTTTTTCTATTTCAGAATTATATTATTATTGTCTGCTTATATAGTTTAATTAGTGTTCAGAACCAGAGTCTAGTAATACATGAGCAATTGGGACTTTGAAACCGGGGGAGAATCAATATTAATTAAATATTTCAAAGGAATAAGCAGATTTCCCAGGTTGACCGACATACTTGTATTGCCCACAAATATTTGTGGCAATATTCAGCACTAGCATCACTGTTGAAATTGACTAGAGTTAATTTATACTTCTTATGATATTACTGTTGTATTGTTTTAATTATTTTATTGTAATATCAGTACATAACGCGCACAGCTTCGCCAACGTCTCATTTTTTATGTTAATTGTAACCGCGGAATTTGTCTCGCCTTTTTTTCGTGTTGTGAGGGCTTATCTATATGAGTACTGCTAGAGACTGACCTGATTTCGTTATCCGATTTTGTTCCTGCACTGCACTTTACACTTTGCAAAATTTTATCGCTGAAAATTTTCACTTATCATCATGGCCAACAACGAATCCGCCGTCACTATACTTTCCGATGATGCACTATCTTCACCAGAGCTTCCGCCTAGACCAGTAGAGGGTGCCACCTCGATCGACTTCAACCAAGGAGCTCGTGAACGCTTATCCTCGACACAGCTAGACGAGAACCTCCTACTGCTCACCTCAGTGCAATCAACTCCAGTCACTGACATCGCTGATGGGAATAGACGGATCATCCAGCCAGTGAGGGAAAGTAAATATTTTCCACCCTTGACTTTAGAAACCTTTCTTGAAGAATTAAGAGCTGGCTATAAACAATTAAAATCCGAACTCAAATCTGAGTTGAAATCAATCAACGACAATTTAACACAACAATCAGAAAAACAGTCACAAGAATTCAAATCTGAAATAAAATCCGTAAATGATAGCCTAACACAACGAACAGAAGAATTAAAAGCTAATAAACAAGAATTAAAAACCTGTTTTAACGGAACATCCACCCAACAAGCACAACTATCACAAGAATTAAAAGCTGATAATAAAGAATTAAGGGCTGACAATAAACAATTAAAATCCGAATTAAAAGCTGACTTTAACGCCAAATTTGAACAACAATCACAAGAATTCAAATCTGAGTTTAAATCAATAAAGGATAACTTGACACAACGAACACAACTATTACAAGAATGAAAAGCAAATAAATATTGTTCCTAATGTAAATACACAAACCATCACATTTATTGAGCTTTGCGTATTTGCTAACTTCAGTATACCCTGGGATATTGTAAAGGAAGGGCATATTTTCAGTTAGCCATGTTTCAGTTATTACAATAAGATGAATGTCAGTTTTAAAGCTATTTAAACAACAGATGAATTGATTAAAATTGGTATGAATACTTCGAATATTAGTGGAGAGTATATTAATGAACTCGATATTTTCGCTGCTAGTAGGAACATAATTAGTATAATCATCAATTTCCGACGTAAGATTATCAATTTCCAATGAATTGAGAATTTCATTTACATGGGCCATGATTGTGTTATTTACAGTTTGCAAAATCTTTCCCAAATACATTTCTCGAGTTCAATACACTGGGTTTCTAATGTTTTGAGCAATTTTTGTCGAGTCGACACTTTACAGTTTAACGTAAAAAATCAATCACTAATAGAATATCTCTCCTAAATTTCAAAACTATAATTTCACTTGCCATAGTCAGTTTTATTTAAAAGTATTTGCATGGCTTTTATGTAAATGGGACAGTTTGTGTCATTGACTTTATGATTATGACCTTTTTATAGCTTTCTGCAATTAACGCATGATGGGCTCTGTGATTTATTTGGGTGGGCTTTGAAATCATGGCCTTCTTGAGCGCAATGACCACAATTTTGGGATTTGCTCTTACAATATGTGGAAATATGTCCAATACCTTGGCATTTGAAACATCGTGAGAGAGCGACATAGTCTTTAACTCTACACGATGTCCAATCCACAAGGAGAAAGAACTCACCAGAGAAATGGACCTTATTGTCAAGATTTTGATGAGGAAGTAATCAATAAATTATGAACAATTCAATTAAACAGCTGTAGTAGCTCCTAGAGGTTGTGAGAATTTCCGGCTCAAAATTATCAATTTAATTTCAATATTCTTGAAATATTTGTGTTATGTAGTGTTTTTCGGTTTTATCAACCATTCAAATTGATCATTTACTGTAGGACTACTTTTTTTAGTGGAAATATTTGATGGAAACAGAAATTTGAACACAACCTATGGACATAACCTAATTTGGACTATTTATGAGACAAATTTGTAATTTGAACTGTTTTGGGCAAATGCCTGTAGTTTTTTACTTGATTGTAATAATTTCAAATAAATAAATAAATAAATTTAGAATGTAGTTATTGACAGAACGAAGAGATGTCTCCGTTTCAAATCAACCGTTTTGCATTTGTGAGTCTGTCTGTTTGTAACGCATTAACGGCTAAACGCGTGAACCAAATTCTATAAATTTTAGCATGGATCTTCCTTTAAAGACTGCCCAGTGATGTATGGGAGATGGTTTTTCAAAATTTGATTGAATGTAAATGATATTTAAAAGGAAAAAAGAAAGCCACTCAGGCCTTCCTCTGTAGGAGGCATATATTTTTTTAAATATTGCCTATGTATTGGGAATTATTCTAAGATAGCCCTCGAGCCCCGTTATCAGGGCCTCTTTGAGCTATCATATGAATCAAGTTACTAATCATGAAAATATCACTTTTGTTAAAGAAAATATTTCCAATATTTCAATTAAGTAGAATAACAAGTTGTTACTGAAATTATAGAAGTAAATGATATTATACAAATTTTATTGATTTTTATTGCTGATGATGCCCACATGAGCCTGAGACTTGTTCGTGCGTAATAAAGTTAATGATTACACATAGATGCCAGACGGAGGAGCGGGATTCGAATTAACGACCGCTAAAACGATATCAAGCTGAAGTTGCGACGCCCCAACCAACTGCGCTAAGCGGCCTGTTCTATTATTTATCCTGTTCATATTGTTCTATAGATTTATTCATCAGACATGTGGAATCTGATCTGAGCAATCAGTTGTCTGGAACATCAGTAAAGATGATTAGCTGGATGAAAATAGAATCTCAGCCTTGTTGACTTGATACAGATGAAATAGGCTACTCAAATTGAATACACAAGGGTTAGGTGTAATTTATCTCTGTATTCAAATAAAATTCATCCTGCATTACATCACTAATCCCGATTTATAAATAGGTAAGTGATATATTAAGACTTAATATTTAGTATTCTAAGTATTTGAATTAATAATAATAAAGTTCCTTCAGACGTAGGAAGTCTCAATGACTTGTACAATGATCTCATAACTTGGGGCAGTACTACTTTCGATAAGAAGAAGCTACCTAGGAGTGATTTCGATGCCTTCAACTTACTCTGTAATAAACTGGGAATAATAATAAGCAGGGTCGAGACGAGGCGCAACACCCAAAACAAGACAGGGAACGAAGTAATAAGCAGACTGGAAAAATTGGAGAAAAGCGTAAGCCAGCTCACAACTGAGATTTCCAGAGGACAGTCGAGGCCTACAAGATCGTTCGCAGAAGCGGTCCAACTCCCAGGAAAGATAAATGGGTCGAAGCAGCCTGAGAAGAGACAACAATTACTGCGGAAAGAAGTCGAGAAAAACAATATTGTAATAGTGAAACCCAGCACAGTTACAGCAGGAAGTGATAATGAAAATAGTGCGAAAATTAGGGAAGCGTTGAAAAAAATCATCCCAAAAGAGAAATCTTTAAAAATAAAAAAGGCAGTGAACGTGCGCGGTGGTGGAGTCTTATTAGTGATGGACCCATCAGAAGATAAGGATAAGGTTTTGGGAAAAGGTATTGTTAATAATAAGGAATTTGAAATTAGCGTACCCACTTTGAAAAAACCAAGAGTAATAATATACAACGTCCCAGTAGAATTGAATGAGAGTGAACTAGCTATGGATATATATAATAGAAATTTTTCGAACACAATGAATAAATCAAAATTTGACAAGGAATTTAGCTTATTATTCAAAGTAGGACAAAAAGGGAAAGAGAACACCCATTGGGTAGTTGAATGCTCGTCTAACATCCGCCGAGAAATCATAAATAAAGCACGTATTTATGTAGATTGGACCTCTTGTCGAGTGAAAGACTATGTTGCGATCTCTCGTTGTTTCAAATGTCAGGGTATAGGTCATGTTTCAAAGTTTTGTAAAATAAAATCAACAATTTGTGGTCATTGCGCTTTGGAGGGCCATGATTTTAAAACCTGCCCGAACAAATTGCAAGAACCTATATGTGTAAATTGCAAAAAACAGAAAAAAGAGCACAAACATAAAGTAAACAATTCAAGCTGTCCCACGTATATTAAAGCAATTCAAACGTTGATAGATAGAACGGATTATGACCATTAGAAAATACTACCTTAAATTGAGGGCAATTCATTCATTCAAAATAAATTTTTGTATTAGGTTGACTCAACAAAAAATTGCTATACAAAACTATCCTATAATATTGAACTCATTAAACAGTGCACTTCAATTAGAAATAGATAGGGCCAACTACAATATAGTAATTCAATATGAATAATAGAATAATTAATTTAGAAGAAATAGATTTTCATAATACTCTGGAAATTGATGACACACTTGCTTTCCATCCGAAACATTTTTGTCAATCTGGTATATTTTTCAATATTATCCAGCTCAATATACGTAGCCTTAGGAAGAACTCTGATCAATTTATTATTTGGCTTCAAAACAGCAGTGTTAGATATGATGTGATTATTTTAACAGAAACTTGGATTTCAAATGATGAAAAATTTATGTATAACGTAAACGGTTACAATCATTTTTGTCAACCTAGTAAAAAAACAAAATGTGACGGCGTAAGCATTTACATGAATGAAAATATTGAGTATAATAGAATAGTATTTGAGTTGGAACAGTCCAATGGTATTAGATTAGATTTTAAACTTAATAATGTTGATTATACAATTCTTGCTATATACCGATCTCCATCTACCGATATTAATTTATTCATAAATGAAATTGATCATTGTCTGTCTAATCTTTCTACTGAGTATGCTATTCTTATTGGTGATATGAATATTAATTTACTTGATGGTGGTGGACTGACTCATGAATATGTAGGTGTGCTCAACCTGAATGGCTTTGAATCGTTCATAAACAAACCTACCAGAATTCATAATAGTGGCAAGTCTTGTATCGATCATATTTTATAAAAAGGCCGACATCACATAATACAATAATTAGCGCTGTACTGAAAACTACCATTACAGACCACTTTTGTGTTGCAGTCAGCTTAGATACCAAGGATAGAATAAATAAAGTTGTTATGAATCACAAAACTAATATTAATTATAATGCACTCAAACAAGAAATTGAAAAAGAAACTTGGGATTTTACTAATATTGTATCCTACGAGGACATTGATATTGTAACCAATAGTTTCATCCATAGAATTAAAGAGCTCATTGATAAACACACAACTACGATAAAAACGGTCCATAAGTACAAACCTCTAAAGCCATGGATTTGCCGAGGACTCATAAGTTGTATCAGGAAAAGGGATGAAATGTATAAAAAAGTTATAAAAAATCCTCTTAACACACAATTGAAAAGTGAGTACTGTGCTTATAGGAATACTCTGAATACAATTATAAGACATACAAGACTGAATTACTTCAGAAATAAAATAAATCAGAATAAAGGTAATATTAGGAAAACTTGGGAATGTGTCAAAGAAATGATGAGCATTAAGGCAATAAAATCTGAAGTAAAAGTGGAGTCCAATAGACTTAATCATTTTTTTGCAAATGTAGGTAAATTTTACGCAAGTAAAATTGACTATAACTCAAATGACACATTTCCTGATTTTATAAATAAACCTAAAAGTGAAAACTCTAATTTCTATTTATTTCCTACTGATCACATTGAAATTAAAAATACAATAAGAGAACTGAAAAACAATTCAGCACCTGGGATAGACGGAATAAACAATATAACTTTAAAATCAATTGCTAAATATGTTTCTAAACCTTTAGCAACTATAATAAATAAATGTTTCGTAGAAGGATACTTCCCAAAAAGTTTTAAAATTGCAAAAATTAAAGCTCTTTATAAGTCTGGTGATAAGTCAAAGCCTGAAAACTACAGACCAATAAGTTTACTGAGTAATTTTACAAAAATTATGGAGAAATTAATAAAAAAACGATTAACTAACTATGTAGAGAAAATAAAACTTATTAATGTAAACCAATATGGGTTTCAATCAAAAAGGTGCACAAGAGATGCAATACTTAATATTATCAATAAAGTAAATAAAGGCTTTGAAAAAAATGAAAAAACTCTTACAATATTCCTTGACCTTGCAAAGGCATTTGATACTGTGCCACATCATAAACTAATTTCTAAGTTAGAACATTATGGAATTCGTGGGGCACCTCTGAATCTATTTAAAAGCTATCTCCTAGAAAGATTCCAGGTTTTGGATGATAGTTTGGAGAAATTGTCTGCTTTTGGATTGCCTCAAGGAACGGTACTATCACCTCTCCTCTATATTATATATGTCAACGATATTTTTAATATGGAGCACCAAAATAGTTCTACTATCTCTTTTGCCGATGATACAGCTGTTACAGTCTCTAGTGATACTTGGGAGTCTACTTTTCAAAACGCTGAAGTCCTTCTCCATAAAACTGGGCTATGGTTCAGACATAACCTTTTAACTGTTAATGCTAAGAAAACAAAGTACCTAGCTTTTTCTCCAGATAGTAAAGGTCAACCACCTATAAACAAATTACTAAAAATCCATTTTGAAACCTGAAACTTCAACAGTAACTCTAATAGTCTTGCATTTCACACATGTAATTGTGTACCTTTGGATAGGCCAACTGCTTTGAAATACCTGGGAATTGTTGTTGATCAACATCTCAAGTGGGGGAGTCATATTGATTATCTGATTTCTAGATTGAGATATTTAATTTTCCAATTCTATAGAATAAATAAGTTGAATAATTTAGATATAATTAGACTAATATATAAGGCTTATGCCGAATCCATTCTGCAATACTGTATTGAGGTATGGGGGGGTGCAATGAACACACACTTTAACAAGTTGTTCATTATTCAAAAATATATAATACGAGCAGCACTGGGTAGACCTAGACTTTATACAAGTAGACTGATCTTTGATGAATTCCAAGTATTAACTGTAAGACAATTATTTATGAAGAAACTTATTGTATACATAGATTGCAATAGAGCACTATTCAAATTCAGACAGATTGATTACAATATAAGACCGTTAAAAAATCTAGTTTTGATTCCAAATCTCAATAAACGCATTTGCAGACATCAAACTCTCTATATTTGCTGTAAACTTCTTAGCGTGATACCCATGCAGCTAATACCATTCACGAATAAAACTAAAACTCTTGGAATAGATACGTGGGTGAAGGCAAATGTATATTTTAAAATAGGCTCTGTATTCTTATAATGTTGGATATAAGTTATATTTAAGGTTGTTTATAAGTGTTATTTTTTTGATTTTCATCCGGCGCACAAGCTTGGCTTTGCTGATGGAAATCTTGAAGAATATATTTTTCTTGTAATATATAACTTACTGTGCAAACACAGTTCAATTTTGTGTATCTGATTGTGATATCAAATTACATTTGTTTTTTGGTGTTTTTAATAAAGATTTTTATTGTTGAAACCTTGAAGATGGGTTTCAACAACTCAAAAAAAAAGATGAAGACTTCGCGTCTTCATCAAGAAATTTCATGAACTCGTGCCATTCAGCATTATTTCCTTTTGCGTAGTGATCCAGACATAAATGAGTTTTGAATTCATCTAACTTGAAAGAGGAAATTAAACGGTTTTTTAAAATGGGGCTGAGAAATTGACGAATAGTATACAAGGCATTTTTTTGGAAGATTTTGAGCCACAGCATCTAATACAAATATTTGTCTTCTACAGATTCTCCTTTTGACAATCTGAAATCTTTCTTTTGAATTCAAGTTATGAAATAATTGGGTGGTGATTGGTCATGCGGTGAGCGTGGTGTTCAAGTGGTCGTGATGTTCAGTCACGACTGCTCAAGACTGCGCTTGGATGGGTGACCGTGCTTCAATGACTTGATGTTACAAGCTTTATTATCACTTACCCGGTGGTTCGGAACCCACCTAAAATAGTAGGTCCACCATGTTCCACGTAACATGGCACAAACGGCGAGGTGGAACAACCCAAAAGGGTCTCCTCACCATTAGAAGCCATACGCTTATTATTATGATGAAATAATTCAACTTGGAAAATTCTCCTGAATAAATTCCATCTCCTATAACTTCAAGGAATTCTTTCTGTGAGCTTGTAGACATTCTTAAAAAATCTCTCTTTGGGATCTATTACTTTGACAACTTCCAAAGTACGCCGGTCAAAACAGATGACATTTGAGTGATTTTACCGCCGAAATTTGTGATGCCGGAATCCGAAAAGGAGGAAGACGTCACGGAACATCAAACGACAATTACACCAAAAACGAGAATTTGCACTTCTACAACCAGCTCACCAGAATCGTTTGTTAAAATGAATCAACTAAAAACTGCAATGGATCAGTTGTGTAATGCGTGGAAACGAGATACCATCCACAACTCAACAGAGAAATAATTTCAATTCAAACAAATACACTGAAGAAGTATTGTATGCTCAAATAACCAAGCCAACCGCACAGAAGCATATTGGACAGAAACAACAACCAGATATAAAGCAGGTACTGCATGAAATTTGAAACAGTTTGAATACTCTTTCTGGAAGAATTGACAGCTTGGATGGGAGGAGTATGTCAATTGAGAATAAAGATAGGAAATGAATACCATGAAATCAACAAGATCGTAGAACTGTAACTTGTAATTTCAATGGCATAAATAATAGTAATAACAATATAAAACAAGAAATAAAAATATTTTCAAGGACACAGAACATACAGCAGATGCTTGCTTCATCTCTGAAACGCATTCCACTAAACAGACTCACTTTAAAATTATGGTTATAAAGTCTATGAAACCAACCATCAACCATGAGTTGCGACCACCTCTTAACAGGTGAAACATCCTTTTAGTCTACAGAATTAAATAAAACTCCTGACATTCTGAACTTTTTCATCACAAAAAGAATATCTTGTAATTTCATTGACATTGAAGAAAACTTTGATCTGCATTCAGATCATTCAGCAAATGTAGTTCTTAAACTTGGAGAATGAAGTAGAATAGAAGAAGACAGGCCAATTTCAGTCAACAGAACAATTGACTGGGAAACTTTTAGAAGGGATTTGGAAAAATTAAACTTAGAACAATTTCGAGCAGTTGGATGATGCAGCAGAGAATTTTATAGGTCATATTCAGAAGTCAGCATGGAAAAGCACAAGACAATACATCAGAAAAACAGAAGAATTCAATTATCTAATGGAGATACAAGCACTAGTTCCAGGAAAAAGAAGAGCAAGAAGAAGATTGCAACAGACTTGTGACCCTGTGGACAAAACTATTTGAAAAAACAAAGCACACCAACTAAGTAGAGAAATAAAAAATAACAAAAGAATCAATCAATAACTAACTACCTTCGAAATTTTACAGCTTATGCCAATACAGATTATTTACTATGGGGAACAACAAGAAGAATCAAGTGACCAATATTGCGATCTCCTCCAATTAAAACGAGCAAGAGACAATTGATAATTGGGCAATTTGACAATTGTTTCGGAGGACACGTTAAGCTGTCGGTCCCGGCTGCCTAAAAAACAGTCGTTAAGTCACGTCAGAGGCCCTGAACTTATTCAGGTGCGACCTGATAACTCTGACACCAGACCTGAGCCAGCCAGGTCACACGATATTATTATTATTATTATTACAATTGATAATTGAGATAATTGGGCAAGAGACAACAGAGGCAAAGCAGAGACATTTGCAAATCATTTGGCTGAAATTTTCCAACCAAATAATATTCAATCTGAAGTTGAGGCTGAAGAAGATATAACAAAAAATTTAGAAACAGAAATCAGTCCAGGTTTCTATAATGTGGTTCTACAAGATATAAAAACAAATCTGAACACAAAAGATGCACCTGGATTTGACTTGATTACAGGTGAGATCTTAAAGAAACTTCCAAGGAGGGAATTTTTATGCTGAAATTCTTATTCAATGCAGCATTACAGTTGCAGCATTTTCCTACAACTTGGGAAGTAGCTGATGTGATTATGCTAGAAAAGCCAAGAAGCAAGATGTCCTATATCTCTTTTACCAGAAATTTCAAACATTGTAGAGAAATTGTTGATTAAGAGACTTGCACCTATAATAAGAAGCAGAAATCAAATACCAGCCCATCAATTTGGTTTTAGACAGAAGCACTCAACCTTGGATCAAGTACATAGAATCATCAATATAGTGGTAAAAACTTTGGAGAAAAAATCAATATGCTCTGCAATCTTCCTTGATGTGGCCCAGGCATTCGATAAAGTGTGACATTTGTTCTGATTCATAAACTACATGAAATTCTGCCAATTAGATTTGCCTCTACTGAAATCCTATGTCACAGACAGATTATTTAGAGTGAAACAAGGCAATTAAGTCTCTGAGTTGAAGGAAATAAGGGCTGGAGTTCTTCAAGGCAATGCTCTGGGACCAGTTCTCTATTTACTATACATGAGTGATCTTCCTGAGTTGGATATGGTGACAGTTGCTACTTTTGCCAATGACACTGCAATACTGGCATATGGGAAAACAGTTCAAGAAGTGGCCACTAAACTTCAAAATTCTACCAACCAATTCTCTGACTGGATCAAGAAATGGAAAATAAAATTAAATGAGATAAAGTCCATTCATGTCAACTTTATCAACAAGAACATCAATAATCCAATCCATATCAATTTGAATGGAAATGTGATACCTTGCAGTAACACAGCTAAGTACTTTGTAATGATTCTTGGTGCCAAGTTGAAATGGAAGGAGCATATTAAGATTAAAAGAAGTGAACTGGTCAACTACTCAAATACAGTAAAATGGGTCATGAGTCGTCAATCACAGCTATCACTAGACATCAAAATATTAATATTCAAATGATTACTAAACCCCATCTGGAACTATGGAATTCAGCTGTGGGGATGCTCTAGGATCAGTAACATCAATAGAATTCAAATCTTCCAGAACAAGGTACTGAGGAACATGATGAATGTAAAAAAATAGTTATATGAAAAAGTGTAAAAAAGTAAAAAATAGTGAGCTAGAGACATAAACATTGGTGGATAAAAAATTCAGTTTATAAGAATATAGAATAAAATTAATGGGTAGTCCAGGTGACTATTTTTAACAAGTATTAAAAAAAGTGCTTGTGATAAGTTTATGTGGTGAATTCTTTGACAGTAAACATTTTTCTTGGAGGCAGAATACTCAGTGCTATTATTGTGATTTTGTGATTATCAAATACTGTGACAGACATTGTGCTTTGTAAGTGCTCAGTTTATTTATTGATGAGTGTTCTTTTAGAGATTTCTTTGTATGTCATTAAACAGTTTTTTGAACAGCTATAAGTTAAATTATTGATCAGCCTATTGACAGTTAGTAATTATTTCTTGTGCAGTGATATAGTGAATTCATTATTAGTAAAACGTTATTAAACAATTTGTTCCTTACTGGTTTTTCTTAGTGCGTGTTGTAGGTAATTTGTGCAAATAAATGTCGAGTGTTAATTTTAAGTGTAGCCAGCATTATTTTAGTGATAGAACCCGCAACAATATTGAAGATTCCAATCGTTACATGTGTAATCAATCACACTATCAAAAGTGGTTGAATTTTCAAACACTGCTGGTTATGATTGATGTTTTAGTGCGGCTTGGCTGTTATTGATGCTGCTGCTGACCAAAGTGATTTGTTGATGATATAATTCTGCAGCGCTAGTTTTGAAAGAATCATCTGTCAGCATGAGAAACCTCATAACCATAATCACCGATGGTGGGCTCTATTACGCGATGAGCGCCATTGTGTTTTTAACGAGTCAAAATCAGAACAAAAGATGATTAATTACTGTATAAATCATAGGCCGTTGTTTTTCCTTACTTCTCCGGAGCATTAAGCTTGTATTTTCTTCGCAGATAAGCCGCCCTCCACCACCCTCTGTCATGAAAACTCGAAAAGTTTCAATCAAGTTCCACAGAACACTTAGCTTAGCCTCCCCAGACGAACGTGTCAAGCAGCAAATTCAGATAGATAATATCATACAGTGGTGCTAATAAATTCAGAATAGTATTTATACATTATAAAAGAATAGTGAAATATGGAATCTCAGGTGAAATAGGATCGCCCAAAGCACGAACGTCCGTCAAAAGTAGGGTAGACCGGGTCGCGTTAGCCGGCTATTTTTATTTAATTTTTTCATAATTTTTCTACTTGATGTTTTTGACCGAAACTATTAGTTCATTCATGAAGATTCAGAAGATCATTTTAGAACTTTTAAAAATCTAGTAAAGAAATCATGAAAAATTAATAAATTAATAAAATAAAAGTAAATTCGTATGGCTTTTCGTGGTGGGGAGACCCTTACGGGTAATAAATTAATAATTGCATGTTATGTGGGCCAATACACCTCACCCACGTGGTATGTTTGCCCGGAGCTCGGGGTACGTTCCTTTCTACCCCTTCTCCAGTGAATTTCCAATCTTGGGGGGAATCCATGACCCATGACCTCCCTCTCATAGGACTGCAAGTGCATTCAACTCATGTGGGCATCATCAGCACGAAAAACACACATGCAATTATAAAATGCAAGTATTTTCCGGAAGTTCCAAACACATTATGAACTTGAAATTATTCAAAATTCCTTCTGTAATCGTACGAATAAGTAGATGATACATTAGTTACGTGAGAACCTCTTTACTCGAAATTTGAAAAGGAATTCTTAATGCAGCCGTTGATAGAGTTTTCCCCAGTTAATTCTTAGTGGACTGAATTGCAAGTGCTGCGTGCGACTGAAGCTGTTTCGTCTCTTTGTTTGTTTGCTGTCTCTGATTATAACTGGAGCGTGATGAGTGTGTCAATGTGGAGTAGTCAGAAGGCATCCCTCCTTATCCGACCCCCTCAGTCATTCGTCCCTCTTTGAGACGAGTTTCACGAACAACGGGGGTCTTCACTCTCGGTTGTCTCTTTTTTCTCCTCCAGCTACTATTCACCTCCACGTTGTTGTTGTTGTTACCTCCAATCCTGCTCGATTCCTCTTCACCTTCTCATTTGCAGTTGCTGAAGCCGGCAGCTCGTCTCTAATCCGAACAACAATAGAAAAATACTAGAACGGAAAATATTCGCACCTTGAAACTCTTATTGATCCGTAATACGCGTTCTGCCAATCCTTTTGCACATTTTCCACTCTACAACAAATTTTACAATTTCGTGTCTATACCATCTATGTATAAAAAGACTTCAAGTTGAAGTCTCTGGATCGGGATTGCAAAAATTGAAATAGTAGATTTTTATTACACAAGATACTTTTTCAGTTTGTGACTAAAATAGAAATATCAAGTGTTGATAAGAGGAGATTAATGTCAGGATGGAGATGTAAGGCTGCTGATGAGGGTGACTGGTAAGCTAAAGAGGCATTTTGAAGGGGGCATGGTCCTGAATGGGCTTTAGCATCATGCAGTAATCGAGTAAGTGTTGTGTAGCCTATGCCTCTACAAACATTACAATCATGTCTCAAATAGCCTACTGCCATGAATTGATATGCGAAAATATGGCGGGAAATGAACGATAGACTGATGCTATGTCATGTGTTAGGTAGGTAACCGAAACTGTTGACTAAATTTAATTACTTATTTTTCTGCTTTTCTCATTTCTCCCTTGCCTTTCCCATTATCTACTTCCCTTCTATCATGTCTTTCTTTGATTCTCACATTTCTCTCTTTGCTTTCCTTTTTATCTTCTCATACCCATGAACACAAATCTTTCACATTTTCTCCTTTTTCAAATTTAATTTCCTTTCTTTGTTTTTTCTTTCCTCTTTCATCACTACTCATCCTGATACATAAATCACCAAACTTTTATAGGGTTTCTTCTCCTTTTCTATCTTTTTCTCTTTCCAACATAATCCCCCGCAGAGCAACCTGTTTGTAATTTGTTTTTGTTCGGTACCTACATTTGATAATCAGATTGAAAAACTTTATTAATTTTGTTTCTGTTTCTCATATTTTCTGCATATTCATGTGAATGTTGACTGAATAAATTTGCAGTCATGTTGGAAGCCTGTGAAGTCATAATTATGATGTGGTGAAAGCTTAATGCCAACAAGCATTGGGACTAAATTGTTGAAGAAATGCAACGATAACCTAATAATAAGATGGAAAAGAAACCTTTCGCTAAGAAAATAACAATAGTATATTACATTATAAGTGCGGGAAATGGTGTTTAACATACGAGTATGATAAGTTAACGCACGACGACGAAGTTGAGTGCGGTATTATCATATGAGTATGATAAACATCTTCCCGGACGAGTTATGTACGATATTTTTCGTCATAAGTCTAAAATAGCTGATAAGTTGAAATAAGAAACTATAAATCATTGTTATACAAACATAACCTCAACACACCAAATCACAGCAACTCAAGGTGAAATATGGGCAATAATGGTTCTAGATCAGCTGATCTAGCTTTCGACCAAATGGTTTTTCAGTGAAATGGTAGCCAGTAGCCACCCATTAGCGTGCGGTAATAATCATTTGATGATTTTTACCACACAGTGTACGGTGATAATCATCAAATGACATCAGCTGTTTTTGATTTCTGTAAACAACTGTTTACCACATTGATTCCTTGACTGGTAAACTGTCCATAACCTACAAGTATGACGAAAATATTATAACACTCCACTATAGAACAAACCTGAATAATTTGAAACTTTTAAAGCCAGCATAATACCGTAATAAAAAAACATACAAAGGAATGCGGAGCCTGAAGATGTGAATAAAGATTTTTGGATCATGGTTTAAAACCAATAAAAATAGGCTATGCCAAAAAACAAGGGAAAATGTTTCAATATTTTTTCACCTATCAGCAATTGATTACGCATTTCACGGGCTTTCTATTACTGAATTGTTACTCGTATATCTATCACAAATTACATGCATTGAAGAGTTAATAATTAATAATAATAATAATAATAGTAATAGTAATAGTAATAGAATAGAATAGAATAGTATAGAAAAATCTTTTAGTCATTCAAAATTATATAACCTTAAGCAAACCTGCAAGGTTGCTTGACAAGGTTCAATACAAAAAATCAAATATATTTTTACAAAAAAAATTTATGAAAAATTATTTTTACAATATTTAGAATTCAACAATAAAATTAATACTGTTTTAAAATTACAATTGTTGGCTCAGCTCTCAATTACAAAATAAAATAATAACTTTAATCAACCTGAATTAGTTATTTCTCCATTAAATGAAATTCTTCAGGAACAACTGAACTAAACATTATCTAACGTATAATGATTAAGCCAAACCTTTAAATTTCGTTTCAACAATTTCATATTTACAAACTTAGTGCAGCACTCAGGTAAATCATTAAATATTTTTGGAACAATATACGATAAATTATTCTTTGCAATATTATTATGTGCAAATGGAACAATATATCACTCATTTCTCAAGCCATAACGGCTTTCTTTAAGAACTAAATACTTTTTACTAAAATAATTCTCCATTATTATTGTAAACAAAAATAAGCCTTTAATACTTAAAACATTACACCTGTTCAAGAGGTTTTCATATGGAATTCTTCTAGGTGAATCACTAATCAAACATAAATTTTTTTCTGAACACAAGTTATTCTTCTCAAATAAACATCACTGGCATAACCCCACCCTTGTAAACCATATCTCATGATAGACTCACCCAAAGCTATATACATCATCCTCTTTACTTTACTAGGAATCAAATCTTTCACATAATGCATTTTGGCTAAAACTTGTTTCAACCTGTTACAAACATTTTTAATGTGTATATCCCATCGAAAATAATTGTCTACTGTTACACCAAGATACTTGTATGAAGAACAGTTTAAGATAAATTGACAATCCCTAGTACAAACATATATTTTTCTCTCTTGTAATTTGAAACATTCACAGCAATGGTACTTAATTTTTGGCTCTCTAACGCTACTCATATACGGTGTAGTTATATGTAACACCTTTGTTTTAACAACATTGATATTCAAAAAATTATTGTGAGACCATTTCGCAAGAGTATTTGTATCATGTTGTAGCCGTATTTCTGCTGTTTCTAAAGACTTATGAGCAGAAATTAGTAAGATATCATCTGCAAACATGAATATTTTACAATGCTTCAAATATTCAGGTAAATCATTTGTGTGAAGTAAAAATAATAGAGGTCCCAGGACTGACCCTTGAGGCACTCCCACATTCGAAATCTTTTCTTGACTGAAATCATTACTAATTTTGACAATAAATTTTCTATTTGCAAGATAACTCTCAAATAATTTTAGTACTTGCCCATACCTACATGAGACAACTTTTGTGATAAAATGTTATGATCTATAGTATCAAAAGCCTTTGAGAAATCTATAAAGAGACACAGGTTATGAACATTATTCTTCAAGTTTCCATTTATGTAATCTGAGAAATTTGATAACAATTTATTTGTACCTAGCCCTTTTATAAACCCATACTGATACTCATTAATCACATTATGTTGCTGTAGGAAACTACTGATTCTTTTAGCCATATGTTTTTCAAAAACTTTTTCAAATATGGATAAGATGGCAATAGGTCTAAAATTTTTTTAAATTGTATAGTCCCTACCTTTATGAATAGGACGGACAATAGAAACCTTCATACCATCAGGCAAGCATTGAGTCTTTATAACTACATTTATAAGCAATTGCAAAAGCTGAACTATATCATTGCCCAAAAACAATAAATCCTTCAATTGTATATTATCAAAACAAGGTGATTTTTTCCTATCCATGCTCAACAATTCTCTACTCACAAACTCTGCCGAAACTGGCGGTAACTGCAAATTTAAAGAAGAATTTGGTACATCTTCTAATGTAAATTTGAACCCACAAGGATGAATAATATCTTGCACAGTAGAATAAAAACATTCTGCAAACTCATTAGCTATTTCCTGTGTTTTTTTTAAGGGGCATATGTTTCATAACTATACTTTCAATAGATTTATTCCTATTGGTTCCTAATAAACTATTAACAAAACCCCATACCTTTTTTATATTTCTCCTTTGGCCATCAAACTTACATTTATAATAGTTTTCTTTTTCTTTCTTTATTCTTAAGTTTAACCAATTCCTATGCCTTTTATATTCAACTCTGTGAGCATTAAAATTAGTTAGCTTCCATCTTTTGAAAAGCGTATCTTGCTTATCTATAAGAGTCAACAATTCTCTATTCATCCATGGTTTTCTAAATTTAAATAAATTTCTTGAATCATCATGATAAAAATTATAAACATTCGTTGTACTGTTCAGATAAATTCCATTAAATATCTTAGTAACTTCATTATATAACTGTTGGATTATCCATTGAGTAGAAAACTTGAAAATCTATATTACTTAGTTTAATTTTCACCTGACCCTCATTAATCCTAAGAGTATTAGATATGACATTATTTTAAGAACTATATCTACTCAAAATTTGCATTGTTATTGAATAGTGATCAGATATCTGTGTTTGAATAATACCTGTCAAAATATTCTCATGTACACCATAAACATAAAAATGGTCTAGACATGCACTGACAAAATGATCCCTGCAATAAGCTTGTCGTGTGACATTGTAAATACATTTATAAAACCCATTCTCACACAATAAATTTTCATATGCTTCAGTCTTATTATCAAAAATTAAACTTTCTGTATCAATATTGATATCACCACCATATATAACAGCATTGTTATTCCTATTCACATTTAATTGGACTTCGAATTCTGCTAGAAACTCAAGGATATTATTACTTGGTGGTCGATATACAAATAAGATTATAACATTTACCACAATTCAATTTTAACACTCCTTCTATGCATTCATACGAATATGTTGTGTAATTCAAATTTGTGAAAACCAAATTTTTATTAACATAAATCACTATACCTCCTCCTCTTTGTTGAACCCTTAATTTATAGTACATGTTATATCCCTCTAAATTGAATAGTAATAGTAATAGTAATAGTTTTTTTTTTCTTTTATTAAGGCGTTTTGCCATTTGACATGTACATGAGCATGAACTATTGGCTAAAACACTCATCTCTCTTTTCAGATGAACAGTGTGACTGTTGAGTCAAAGCAAAGGGCAAAGTATTTGGGACTTATGATTGACACTAAAATGAGCTTCTCAGAGCATATAACAGGGGTAATCACTAAAGCTGCAAAGTAATAGTAATAGTAATAATAATAATAATAATAATAATAATAATAATAATAATAATAATAATAATAATAATAATAATAATAATAATAATAATAATAATAATAATAATAATAATAACAATAATAACAATAATAATTATAATAATAATAATAATAATAATAATAATAATAATAATGATGATAATAATAATAATAATAATAATAATAATAATAATAAAAATAATAATAAAGACATGAATGAAAGAAGAATTACATATCAGGAAAAAGTACTGTAGTATGGAATGCAAATGTTGTACTGGAATATGATTATAGGAATATGATAATCAAATTGTATGGGAGAGATTCGTATTGAAGAGCTATCAAAGAGCTATCATTTTATTATCCATTAAAATACAACTTTGTAATCAAAAGGGTCATTTTTACAAATTTCGCGATTTTCTTATGGGAATTCAACGATTGTTCTAACAAAATTGAAAAAGAACCGGTAATTGTATTAAGTTGTTTTTTACATCAAATGAAAGCTTGTGAAAAACTGCGTGTTTCTATACAGACAAAATTTCAAAATTCCTCTTATGAAGCCTGCAATCGTTTGAGAAGTTTTTTCCCCCATGCTAAATTTAGTGCTCGGCGATCAGCTGGCAGAATTGACTCCTGCTGCCTCTTAACAGTGTGAACATCGTGAAACAGTAATGCTGCTTCAACAGGTGGTGACAAGTGAGCAGTTGAATGGTTGACTTGCTTATTTAGATACCAGTGCAGGAGCCAGGAGGATAGGTGCTTGTCACTTAATAGTCCATTATGTTACCGGAATAGATCCACATTTACGCAATCATTTGACGGAAATGTACATAGCGTCATTAGTCTGCTAGTAAAATCGTGCTGATGCGTTCACATGAATTATGTTGATTCCTGCCAATCAAAGCATACTTCTCCACAGTTATATTAGTCTATCACATTGCTGTATTTCCTATAAATCATGACACTGAGTGTCTCTAGCCAATCAAAAACTATAGCTTTTATCCAATCAGTTCAACCAATTTTCTTACAACATACCGTAGGTGTGAATCTTCCATTCATACTATTGATCAGAATATTGGACTCTCAATTTGCTTTTCAGCCAAGGAGATTGATTCTCCTCTCTGTCAATAATGGGATGTTTAAAATGCAACGGTGAATGTAAAGCTGAAATTATTTTTGTTTTCTGCCCATCAAATCTTCTTTCTCAAGTTATCTTTTTTACTTCACTTTGCCATTCTATGTAAATAAAAATATCTCTGACTCGGATATCATCTTTAACAAGAATTATTATTTTATTACAACAATATCTGTATAAATTTTCTTAAACAATCTCTTTCATTTGAATATTTTGTGCATTTTACTGTCTATATTCATGTCATATCCTCCAGTAGTGCTCATATTTTGTTCAATATGTGGTAAATTGTTATTCCACATAGATAAAATAAAAATCCCTCCCAACCAATAAAAATGTCAACCTTCAATCATAAATGTAACCACAGAAGTATCTAATTCATCAACCAATTGTATAGAAGTTGTTTGTTAGAATCAAAAGAGAGTACGGAGAAATCGAAATTATTCGGTTTACTTTATTACTTCTAATTACTGGAAATTTGTTGGAGAAGTATCAACTAAGGTAATATACTTTAAATACTTTCAAAGGGCGACGATCATGTCACCTAAAAAATGGTTCTCCTTTTCACAGAAAACACGAATATAGCTGTTTTAGTGTTGTTGAGAATTTCGGGGGAATACATCTCCTTTTAAATCCTCCCCCGCCCCCCAATTTGGATTTGAGTATTTGCGCCTACTAATTTAATCCACCCTCTCACTAAACGAATCACCGTCTAGGGAGCATATTTAATGATCTATTTCCTTGTAGCCTCTTCCACAGAACAGATATTATAAATTGGGTACAGGAAATTGAAATTTCTTTAAATTTATTCCTCATGTGTCCCTTACAACATTAAATTACTCAATAACACATCTCTCCTCCCCCTCATCAAACCCCCCCCCCACCATCATCAACACACCACCGTCCACCAACTCACCATAGCCATCGGCTCCGGTGGCACTAGGCAGGCTCAATGCGGTGTTGTCGGCCTACACAATAATTATTATTGAAAGTGAGGGTGGGGTATGGGATGCGACGTCCAAGCTAATGAACACAACAGCGCCGGCTGGATCAATTCGTAGACAGACAGCTTTACCACAGTGATTATAGAGCTTTACGGAAGTGATTTACATAGCGTTCTATGATTCAATGTTTCAATACTGCGTGCGCTATTGAAAGCATCCTGATGGCAGAACAATGTGCCGTTATCGACCCATATATGGCGCGTAATGGACGATGGGCCGCACCAGCAAAATTTCTATCAACTTTAACGCCGGATAAGTTCTTTTATGTTGCTCGCTGGACGAGTCCAACCTGACGTGCCATTTCCCGCGATATGACAGTGATCGTAATTTGAAAAAAATTCGAAATTCTGAAGCTCGTTCGAGTTTTTTTTCCAAAACTCGGTACTGCCAATTATTGATTCTGTTTTCAATAAACATACTCTTTATTGTTAATGGACCATTCAGGCATCTGAGTCAGTTTCAATGTGATTTTGAATTGGAATGCAGCTCGTAGGTGTAAATCTCGATAAATGGTTTCAACCAAAGCCTCTCAACTGCATCACAGCTCATTCCAACACTTTCAACCTTTTATAATAAATTTAAAAAACATATACAGTTTTACTCAACATTTTGTTAATTTTTAGTCTTGACCCACCATTTCAAACATCCAATTGTCACCCCCTCCCATTTATTTGTGAACTGCATTTTGAAAACTGTAGTATAACCTTTTAAGAGAATTTAATCTATTCAAACTATACTCTCTCATTGTTCAGTCTTCACCTGCTACTAAGATTGAGCTTACTTGTGTCGTGGTTACGACCTGAATCTAATGAGAACCGTAATCACATGTTTGGGCTGAAATTGAGCGTTGTAGTGATCAAGCATGTGCATTGATTAAATTCAGACCTCATAGGTGGCTACAAAGGTTAATAGAATACTAAGGTGTATACCTCGGCTACAGAGAATCGATTTGACTGTGAGGTGTGTGTGTGTGTGTGTGTGTGTGTGTGTGTGTGTGTGTGGGCGTCTTGATGTGAAAACTGAGGCAAGCAGTTTCGTAGTTGGCTCGTTGAGTTTGAAAACTAGGACAGAGGATACAGCAACTATGTCAGGATGACTTACTTAATTGAATGATGCTCGTTATTTACTGCTGGTTGTCTACTCAGGTGAACGATCATTGATTCTACTTGAACCATCATTAACAACAAACTCTTACTTTCTGCTAACGGGAAAATATGTTGTAGTTCCACTGTAAATTAATTAATATTCAGTATTACTATTATTGTTTTTTTGTATCGCCCATTTTGGGGTACGTTAAATCAATTATTCTTCTTTTGCGGATGTTCCTCGCACTCTCATCAATACTCTCTCATTTCCGCCAATGTTCTCTTAGTCGTTTCCCCGTCACTGCAGTTCCCCTTCCAGCTTTCGGTTTTTCTTGAAAACGTCTATTTTCATCCTTCAGCAACTTTCTCAGACGTGTAGTATTATTAATTATATGTTCAGTAATAACTAACTCATCTAAGTCAAATTGTACTTGTTAGAGCCAGTTACATTTTGTCTTTCTTGTTCTGAAGAAGTCAATTATTTTCCTTTCTATTTCCATTCATTCTAAAGATACGGCTAGAAAACTTTTTCTTCTTTTTTAACAGTATCCGAAAGCTGTTCTATTATTTGATAGAGGATTCTATTTAAAATCAAATGCACCACATTGTTTTTTAATTTCGTTCCCAATTCTTTTCTCAAAATATTTCTATTATTATTATTATTATTATTATCACTACTACTACTACTACTATTATTATTATCATTAATATTATTATTATTATTATTATTATTATTACCCCAATATAAGCTAAATTTACTGTATAATTGAAATGGAATTCTCCCAATAATATCTCACTTTATTAATGATTAAGAAATGAATTAAATGAAAGGAATTGCAAAATATATCGATTTTATTGTAATTTGAGACTATGAATTAATAAAAAAAATTATTATGATAATCAATATCATTAGCGTACCATATAGATATCATTCAACGTGTAATCAGATGACGTATATTGTTTGTTGGATGGTCAGAAGTATTTTCACACGTTTTGTAGTCCGTTTGAACTACCGAAAATTACAGCTTTGAACAAAAATTTAAATAAATTATTTTTTATCTTACACAATGTTTTTAAATTCTTTATAAGTGAATATAGACACATATTGGTGCGTTTATACTAGACACATCTAGACATAAGATATTTTTGCAGCAGTTGTACCTTCTTGTTCTTCCCTTCCTTTTTTTCTCATTTTTAATCCACCCCCTTCTTCTTCACCACATTATTTTCAACTGTTTTTCTACCCTAAAAGGTTTTTACTATTGGTTGTGTACTCACACTCACAAGAGAATATACTCAGAGCTTACTCTGTGCTGCATAATCCTCCTTTACTTTTGTAATCGAAATAATCAAATAATATATTCAACTATGAGATTACATAATACAATCTTTTTAAGTGCACATATAAGTTAGTGAAGCATAAGTTGTTTCCACTAATAAATTATCTAGATATTGATAAGAGAATAGTTGAAGATCTAGTTCTTCATAAAATAGTTAATTAAATTTTTGCTAAAAGCTGTAATGTATGGCAGTTCAAAAGGATTACAAAACTTGAAAGTTCTTCTGACATGATTTACGATATCTGATTAAACGTTGAAAGTGTATAAACACAATGTAAATTACTATTTGGAGTAATCGTTGAGAGAAGCAGCAACAGGTTAATGCTGTGCAACAAGTGCCGCGTAAATCTAATTGGGCCGGAGGAGAGCTTTCCCATTTAATTCGACCATTCCCCATTCGCTAGCCCCTTTACGCTTCACCTCTTTTCATCCAGTCGAAAAATGCCTTACAATCGGTGCACTCAATACGGGCGAACAGCTTGCAAGAGCAAATTCATTTTTTTCTTTTTTTGAACTGGAGGCATAATTTAATAGGCACATGTCCTGGCTATTCTAAGAAAATGCTTCTGACAATGGAGAACTTATAGTAATAGTAAGCGAGGAGCTCATAGTAAAGCACCTAGCTTTAAATAGTAGAGTGAGGAGCTTATAGAAATGTCTGGATGAAAAATACCCGAGAATATGACAGTGTAGAACATCATTTCCAGAGTCAATGAATTTTCTTCTATTTGAGTAACCACCTAGCCATGAAATGCTATGATGGTTCTAATGAAAACGATATTTTTTGTATAATCATCACAAAAAGGGATTTATTGTCGGGCACCATTATTTTCAATAGAAACAATGGTTGTTGGTACAGAATGTAGCGATAATAATATTTTGAGTGATAAGTACACTTGAAAGAAAAATTGAGTTTGAGAGCTGTACTCTCAATCAAATTCAACGATTATTTTTGATCAAATATTATTAGTTATATTAGAGGTAGATAGCCCTATATGCAGAATAAGCAGATCTATGTAACGGCCTAATAGAAACCAATGAGAATAATTCGTCCATAAAGACTTGGAATAGACAAGTAAATCGTCTACGATGATTGATACTGCCTACGATGAGACAAATGGTCAAATCTTTATAACTAGACTGCACTGTGGTGAAAAATGCTGAATAACATTAAGGCAGGTGAAATTACAAAGAGAATGATCTATTATTATTATATTTGAACTGATTTAATAGATAATGGATTGATTGCGACGAAAGAAGATTATTTTCGTCCAGAGAAACTTCCTCCATAGATACCAGTGTTCAAAGAAGCGAATTGAACTAGCTCAAGTGCAAAAAACGTTATCATAGCAAAGCACCTTTAATTACTAATACTCCTCTATTCTCTCAGGTCAATTATACCTGGAATAGGACTGTCCAAGTTAAAATTTGAAAGAGCAGTAGGCTTCAACTGACTAATGTAAACTCGGAAGCAGTCGTGTAAAGTAAATTCTAGAGGCGCGCCTTGAATCGTCTCACGTATGAAAGATCTACAAACTTGAGCTCGTCTGGATAAACTCTTTCCAATTATGATAATTAATCCACCCGGAATTTTCATTTGCCTAATGATATTCAAACCTGCGAAGAGGCTCTCTTTTTAAAACAGAAGAGCCTTGAGTACGGGCTGCCAATTATTCGAGTTTTGGTGGACACAGCTCTAGCATTTTATTACGCCGCGTATATATCTACGAGTATATACTATATATTTACCTCTTCTTTATACCTATAAAACTCATGAATAGTCTATATTTGTCGAAATAAGTTTAAGGTGAAAGGTGAAGAGTGGAGTTGTGTCATTTTCAGTGATGCTGTGTACTTACGCATCAAAAGCTCCCACATCATTCCTCCTCTAACCCGAAACCTCTCCTCCTCCTTCTCTCTCTTACTCAATTTCTGCCATCCTCATTTCTTCTTGAGATATTTTCTTGTTTTCAATTTCTGAAATGCTCATGTCAGACCTACCGTGCTAAAAGGATTCGCGTGAGCTCTTTCCTGAACGAATGATCACATATTTATGTTGATCACAGGACATGTATTTATAAATAGAGTTGAAAAATCTCCCTCTCTTAAACCAAAAAATGGAAGGACAGTTTTTATGAGAGTTTGTCATAAAATTTGTGGTAGCTACAAAACGAAATGTTGTTGGTCGAAGATCAGAAACTTATTATGGGAGATCATTTATCTTGAAAAAAGTTCTGAAAGCTCTTCCGCATCACGCATTGTAATAACTTCGTCTGTAGTGGTTTAGAAGCACATAATATAAATAAATTTATTGAAAGGTCTTACTACAAATATATATATATTAATATTATATTATATTATATATATTATATTATTATATTATATTATATATAATATTATATTATATTATATTATATTATTATATTATATTATATTATATTATTAATATTTGTAGTAAGACCTTTCAATAAATTTATTTATATTATGTGCTTCTAAACCACCACAGACGAAGTTATTAAAGCGAAATACGACTTACTCATTCGTAACAGTTTCTCGAGAACCAAGCGACATAAATGTTATTTGGTAAATACGTTCAGTTGAGGACCTAGAGCGTGCTAAGGAAAAGTTACAAAGATCTACTAAAAATCCGTCTAAAATTGAATTTTTCAAGTGAAAGTAGCCCGAATAAGTTTTTTTAAGTGAAAATAAGGCAAACCGATCCTGCTTGCTAGCATAGAATAGAAGGGGACCTCATGTATTTCTCTTCACAATGTGAAGTAGACCTACAGAGGAGGAAATAAGAGTGGTTTCACTATCCTCAATGAGAAAATCAAAATTAAAAATTTTGAATAGAGCTTGAAAACGGCTATTAAACGTCTGAGTTTAAACAACTTCGAGCTGGAAGCAAGTATCATGGAGACTCATCTAATAGTCCATCTTTGGCTTTGTTACTAAGGCCTGTATTGAACCTTCCTTGAGGCTTCCTAAGCACAAGGGAGACTCAAAAAGCCTCTCAAGTGGATTGTTTTCAAGCTTAAGCAGCCTCAAGGTAAGGTAAATACCTTAACCCTCACCCCTTACACCTTACCCCTTTGTGATTCTTCAAATTTTTAAAAGATGTATTTAGTTTATAAAATGGAGCTTCTACAACTCACTCCAGTTGACAAGCTCTTCAATCACCATCATCCAATTCATTACTCACGTACAGGTATCAGATCTATGTGAGCTTCATCCTCAAAAAGAAAAGAGGAGATACCTCAATATCGAAGCTTCTCTTTAAAAACTGTAGAAGCTTAGAGGTCGGGCGCTAAAAAATCCACCAGGGATGTCCAAAGTGCTGATAAATTTATAATCAAAACAAAGAGAGTCGAAGCTTGGAAGTTGATAGCGAATCTGGCTTTCTGAAGGAGACAAGAAAATAAACTTCTAACGGGTTTGGCCACCTAAGCGAAGGGTGGATGTTGTTTGTTCATTGGAAGAAGCCTGGCCCGAAAGTCAACACTTATGATTGTATTGACAGCTACCCAAGAACGGAGCTTTACATTCATTCGGTTGATAAATAAGATTCTCCTTTCAGCCATGGATCGATGGAGAGCACAGATCCGGTTTCATGGAGAAAGTTTTCCGGATAAATTTTATCCCATTTTTTTTTCTCAAAAAAAATAAATAAAAATTGTATGTATAGTGGATGGATGGCATCACTCTGATTATTGAAGATTCAAGTTTCAGTTGGAAATTGAGTGATGGACATTTTATATTCTCTTTAGCCGTTGAGTGCCCAGTTCTAATGATACATTTATTGCACAATTTCCATTGAACAGACTCAACTACATGTTTCTTCTGAACTTATCTATTCACTTAAGCGACTAGATCCAGCGAGAATAGAATGGTAAATCTATTCTCTCTGACTAGATCTGATAAGCAATTGCACGATATCTTTAGACCCAACTACGTGTTTATAGTACCATTTCTGAATGGAAGAAACAGTAATTGTCAATGCAATCGTGAAATTAATTTCATTGTGTTCTCTCTAGCATCAATTTGATATTTCGGTTTAAATATGCTAATATTATGTAGTCCTAAAATCGAATATGCTGTGTTTAATCAATAAAAGTCTAGAAGACAAATATGATGTGGGGGAGTAGGTACATTCACTGAAAATTCTAAGATCATGCAAACATCTAATGTAGAAAATGTAGAGAAATTTGCTGTGGTAATGGATCTAGAAGTTATTGCTTTGGGGGTTAAAATTGACAATAATAACGAAGTAGCTGTGATAGGAAATGGGGTGTAGAACAATTTTTGTGAATTATTTAATAGGCTTCTAGTAATTACTGCAAATCGTTTTACAAACAATATTTTGTAGTGTGAGACTTCAACACAGCCTTAAGACATGAGTTTGAGCTGAACTTAAATCAGTGTACTGTGGGTCGTCTGAAGATGCGCTTAATAACAGAGTGAAACGGCCGTCACGCCATAACGTGAGTCACAAAATTTTCACTTGAAAGTGTTTTTCAAGCTTTTATCAAAAAACATATAAATAACTAAAACATCAGAGTTCATGAATTTACAAGAGTCACAAAAACATTACAAACACTCATTGATAACAAAATATAGATGACTTAGAAAAGAGATTTGGCAGCTTGGATCTATCTGATCATGACTTTCAAATCTTATATATAAGGTTGCAGAGCCATAAACCAATTGGAAAGATTACAATAACGAAATAAATTCAACAATGTGAACAGGGGAATATCAATCATATTGTTTGAAACAGAATCTATTACAAGAAAATTAGAGCAGGGTTCACAACAGCAATAGTTTAAATGACAAGAAGTATGATAGGTTCATCAATATTTTTAAATTTAATATTAATGTTTGTTGCCCAGCTAAAAACGTCCTTCTGAAAAAATTTAAATTGGATAACTGATGATATTTTGGCGCAAAAAATCCTTCCCTACTAAACATAACATCTAATCTTTTCATCAAAATATTCCATATAATATGGTGCAATGACTAAAGTTATACTCAAATCAATAGTTTTTACAACAACTATAATACTGTAACTATGACTAAAACTATAAATTATAACGATAGTAGTATGATTGTATTGTAGTATGTTTGATAGAAGGAATGATTGTATTTTGACTGCTTTTGAGCCACAATTGAAATGTAAATTAGGACACGAGTGAAACGAATGCCTTATAGGCAAAATACAATCGTTATATTATACGGTATTTTATCTACGAGTACTTAAATAAGATCTTCTTATTTGAATAAGTATGAATATAGTCTGCATAGTCGGCATTATTATTCTTTCAACACTGAATTTTATACTTACAATTTATTATTGTTATTGACTGATTATTATTTCTATCATTTTTGTGTATATTAAGTTCAATAATTCAACTTGCCAAACAATCGGATAACTTATCCACACTAGCATAACCTAAAATGCGTGTTTGTTGGTATTAGGTTATGATTTGAAATTCAAATTGATTAAAATATTTTTGAATCAGCTGATGTGAATAATGCATAAAATTCATTTCAACACTGTTTTTAGGATTTCCTAAGTTCTGATTCGTCGGACTCCAGTACTGAAAAGCGGCAATAGTGTTAAAATAGCTTCATTATGCAACTAGTTTGATAATACATGGAATAGAGTGAGCTCTCCATCGCTTTCCATACTATTATGTTCATTTTATAACGTAGTTGTAGACAAACACTATCAACTCCCAAATTCTGTATTGAATCTGATTAAAGAAGTTTCGAACAACTTAGCTACACTACATTTCCACTTCACATGTGTGTCTTCCTCATACGATCTTTATGCATTCCAATGCAGTAGGACACTGACTTTAAAGTTCCTCAAAACGTTGAATAAAGGTAGACCGAAAGCACAGGTTGGGTGTTGAACCACTTTTTGCGGTTGAATTTCGCTTTCCAACAGTATGCAAATTGATAACTCATTATTCTCTATCATGCTAATTAACAGATCTGGTTTGCATATTCATATTATAAATCAAGTGAAGCCTCAACTCATGCTTTCCACAGTCTTTCTCCACATCCTCTTCGCTACCCTTCTCTTCATTCACCATCCTTCATTCTACCTCCTACTTCTCCTACTCATCTTCTTCCTCGTCTTCCTTCTCCTCATGATCATCTTCCTTTTTTATTCTACTTCTCCCTATTCTTATTTTCATTTTCCTTCTTTCTCTTCTGCTTTTCTTCCTCTCCTTATTTTTCTGCTTCATTTTTTTCTTTATTATCTTTTCCACATATTATTCCTCTTATTTGCCACCTCCTCTCTATAATTGGTTTCATTCTCATCAATCTCTTCTTCCTCACCATTATTCACCTTGTTCTCATAATCCCTATTGTTACTTCTCCTCTTTCCTCTTCTTCCTACTCATTTTCTCAATTCTCCTCCTCCTCCTCCTCATCATTATTCACCTCGTTCTCATACTCCTTATTGCTCTTTCTCCTCCTTCCTCTTCTTCCTACAACTCATTTTCTCAATTCTCCTACTCCTTCCTCTTCTTTTCCCTCTTCTTGACAACGGAGAACCCCTTCCCTACCTCATCTCTTGCACTTTCAGGTATTCCTCCCTCCCTTCCCTCCTCGCTTCATAACTTCATCTCTCCTCTACTTCCTTTCTCTTCAGTTAACACCTCCCACACAACTCCACCTAATTTCATGTACGGTAAGTTTTACAACCTTTTTCTCATTAAGAACACGAACTAGGAATTCAGATGAATTTGTCTTGCCTGCAGGAAGCTATGCAAATAAGTTGAAGTTCTTCCTTTAACCTTGGTTTGTATACCCCCTCCCTACCCGAGCACACAAGTAGTTCAAGGTTCGCCATCTCTACGATAAACATAATTTAAGACTAGTATTGGGAAGGTACTTACAGTAAAGACATTTTGTTTTAGTATTGAACATAATAACCCATAACATATAGTAGTTCTGATGTCGTTACAAAAGAATTTTTTTATGAACAATAATGTTCTAGATGAAACCTTACAGTCTCGATGACAAAAACTTGAATTCATCAACTAACAATGGAATCTGAAGTTTTTTCGAGTGAACCTAAATTATTCTTGTAAACTGAACTACAAGGTTTGAGTCATGTAGCCTAGCCAAAATATATGAAGAAAAAAGTTTCGGGCTTTAAGATTGTTGCATCTTTGCATTTCATTGTAATTTTCTTTTAATAAATGAATAAAATATCACATTTGGAGAATCTCAAACGTGAAATAATTATTGAGAATGAAATAATTCAAAATTTCTTTTTTCGAGGATAAAAATAAAAATTGCCAAAATCAAATTTTAAGTGATTCCAGACATTTTTTTGACTCCACTTTTTTAAATTATTGTCTCTCAAGGCTTCTTAAAATTCCAAAACTTTGTTAGTCCCTGGGTGATGGGGTCCAAATTACGTCACTGATAATATCAGATTATGCTGAATCTTGAATAGAATCTGGTTAATTACTATTGGATCAACCTTCACATTGATCTATGTGTCATAGTAATTATAAAGTTGGGCTCTATAGTGAGATATACTTTAAGCTTGTTATCCAACTCCCTTGATAAAGAATTTTTTATCAAGAAAACCTTAAAAGCTACCTGTTGGATCAACATAAAATGACACAATCAAAATTGATGTTGCATCAATTCAATTAATGAAATTTGAATTCTTTTAATGTGTTGATGAAAGAAATAGATGTATAATTCCATAAATAAGATGAAGACGTCATGTGGAGAAGCAGTGGATGAGAACATTAATGTGAAAAAGTTGAGAGTTTACTCTGAACTAATAGAAAAGCGGGACGTGAAGTTTGCGATGCTGCAAGGATCTTATAAAGTATTTTCGTCTCTGGCCCGTTGAGATAAGGAAGTGGAACAGTTACCCAATAAAGCCTCCCTGCCAACTCCTATTCCCTTGGCTTCTGAAAGATGGAAATTTGAAACTTTGAATGCCGTTTAATTGAAGTGAGTTCGAATTTGAAGCTGGGGATCTCATTTCAGCCGCCGTCTGTATTATGGTGAACTACAATAATAAGGAGAACAAAGAGAAGAATGCATGAGTATCACAAGTAGATGGCTTAGGCATTGAGGAATGGCTCAAGTTCAATTACAAATGGTTTCATGTTGAAATTCCATGTTGCAAGGGGGGCCCCAGGAGGGTAATGACCCCCCCCCCCACCCATCGGAACGTAAATTGGAAAAGGGTCCAAAGAGAGGATATATCAAAAGAAGATCATCAAAATCCAAATTTGTGAACTCACTCCCCGAACTTTCCACCTTAAACCATCCTTGTGGGGATGAAAGTCATCGTAAGAACTTGTAAATATTGAATACATTCATATACGATATGAATAAGCATAAAGAATATGGAGAGAACTAAATCAGAAGTGTGACTTGGGATACGATCAAAAATTGGAAAACATTTCTTCATTGAGTTACTTGACCTAGTTTGATGAGAGCTTGATTAAGTCTACAAAAATAGAGACCAAATATTGTAAAAATTGTAAAAAAAAGTTTCTTTTCAATATATTGTCTCATGTTGTAGGTGTTTGGACTGCCTATGTCTATTAAAAATGTGGTTTCTGCTTGTCTTGTTTTATCTGTAAATATTGATCTATCCCAATACAGTTTGTATCATTCTCCAAAACTGCACTGAGATTATATTGATAATATGCGACTGATTCAGGTATTATTATTCTTATATTATTGAACGAGCGAAGCGAGTTCTTCCTTTTGACTTGAGGCTCGAGGCGTTGTGTGTTTGTGTGTTTGTATGTTCCACGATAACTTTCGAACTACTTTATCAATTATCTTCAAATTTAAAACACAGATTCTTGGTATCTTTAGACAGGTCAAGTTCGTTGGCCAATAAAATTAACCGACTCCTTCATCCTTTTTGAAGCGGAATAAAAAGACAATAGAATCTCAGCCCTTCATTAATATATTTATACATTTATATTTATATTTATATATTTATATATTTATATATTTATATATTTATATATTTATATATTTATATATTTATATATTTATATATTTATATATTTATATATTTATATATTTATATATTTATATATTTATATATTTATATATTTATATATTTATATATTTATATATTTATATATTTATATATTTATATATTTATATATTACTATAATATATATAAAATAGTTGTTTTCACCATATGGAATTCTCAATAGATTTCAAAATATAGCCTACTTTGAGTTACCATCAGCTGTAGGTGAATAAATGCGATCAGGCTTTTTATAAAATCTCTATCATCTGATATAATAATTTCATTGCCCTGACAAAATATGAATATACAGCTGTTTTTTATATGATAAATATAGATACATACTCTATAGATACACTATAATACACTAATCCCATTGCCCTGATAATAGGTATATGAGTACTGTACGTCTTTTTTGTGGAAAATAAACCTGTTTATCAGAGCAATGATGAACTTGAACTTCAAGTGATAGATGTCTTTTGAATTTTATCTAAATCAGTATCTTCAAAACAGCCGTTTTTCGTTACCACATTCCCCTATGATAAGCTTCCCAAATGAGTTTCCCTTTTCGAATTAAGTTGTTTGCAAGCGAGTTCTCCAGCACGTTGGGCTCACTAATTATTATTTATTTATTTATTTTCGTGATTGGTCACTTATGACCGCGATTTAACAATTAAGACATTTTTAATCTTTGATGATAATCTCGCAGCACTTGTCCCCGTCTTTTCCGTTCTTGTTCAGACAAGTTCATTGTTCTTCTTGTTCTCATCTCCTCTCGTGAAGTATCAATCAATCTTGAGTCTGAAGCAGTTCCTATTCTGAATTTCTTCGAACGGTATGTTGAGCGTTCTAAGGTCCTTGTGACAGCCATCAAACCATGAATTATTTTTCTTTGTATCAAAATATTTTAAAATCTTGTGTGTGAGTCGAGAGGGGTCCATTCTATAGAGATGTCCATAGAATTTTAGTCTTCTTTTCTTGATTTCTGAGTAGATGGGATTCATGTATTTGTAGATTTCTTCAGAACTTTTAAGGCGGTATCCATCTTGTGTAAGTTTTGGTCCATAGATCTTTCGATTTTATTAATAATAATAGAATTTTTCATACATTTTTCAAAAGATATGTGTGATTTCACTTCTAGTGCACATTCCTTCAAGGTCTCAAGCTCTTCATCATCCGTTAAAGCTGTGCGCAGGGTTTTTGGTCATAATTTTTTCCCGAAGTTTCTTGTATTGATTATTATTAGGGCTTTAAAATGTTACCTATTGCTGTGATATAAATGTTATTGATTTTTTCGATCTTTTGAATTTTCTCTTTGAATTCACATTTAAAACGATAAAATTAGCCTATGCTTTAAACAAAACCATTTTTCCATTGCTGTAGAGTAAATAACATCCCAATTTCAACATCTTGTCCATCCAAATATCTGAGTAAAAACCCTAGAAACTAAGAGCAGGTCCTGCAAACCCCAAACTACTTTCACTTCTATCGCTGTAAAACATGGTTTGTTTATCAACTATCCCAACTCGAATGCTTTATTATAATCAATGAACAATGATCAAAAATCAATATTCTCTGGAAACTATGATTCTAGAATTATTGAAGTTTTTCTATTTCTCTCGGTTTTGACCTTCCTCGTTTCCTATTCATTTCGCTTCCTACTATTCCTGTTTTCCTGTTTCCAGCATCGCTACCGATAAATACACCCCAACACTCGAAAATGAAGCCTAGTTGCTCCTGGAAGGTTCCAGAGGGAGAATATTCCGGTGACTATTCAATTAAAAGTTGGGAATTTAAGTACCTTCAGACTGACAAGGAAATAAGGGATGGACTTTTCATTGAAAGTTAATTCCTTTTCCAGCATCCCACTTATCTTCTACCACTTTCTCAGTAATAAAGGCTTTTCTATTTTCTCTCAGTCGCTGCCTTCCTCACACTCTATCTCTCTCTCCTCTCACACTAACTATTTCCCTCCGACGCCAACACTTGTTCTCTCAAACAATGATCAATGTTTCCAAGTGGGATTTGCAAAGAATTTGCTAGATAGGGAATTTCAGCGCCAACCATCACATTGAAGGATAAAGAGGACTGTTGGTGCTGTAAATTAATTTGATCAGAATTATTTCTGAGTTGATGCACGTTCCATTTTACAACCTGTTGAGTTTTATGGGTGGGAAGAAGAGGGTAGACTAGACTTCTCAAATTATAATATTATTCTGTGATAGATATTAATTCTATGGAGTTTATTTCAATTGTGTCAAGTATGCTGATCAAAGGCTTACCTGTGCTTTGATCAAGGGTAATATGATAAATCAAATACATAGCTAAGAGTTATCTTAACGAATTACAAAGCTAAGTCGATAAAAAGGAATAATTCATTCATTCAGAATAATCAAACAATTTGATCAATTCAATTCAGAATCTTAGTTTGATTATTTAATAGAATTCGTTAATATGAATAACTTGATCACTGACATACTTATTCTTCCTGTATTTAATAAAAAAATAGGAATTCTTAAATTATGTGACCGTGCCTCAATAATCTACCACAAAACTAAGCATTAATAAATGTAAATGATTATTCAAGTAATTAATTTGATTCTATAATAAATTTCTTTCTATCTCGCGTCTTCCGAACGCTGGCAAGAAGCGAGTGAACTTCATTTCACAGTACCAGATTGACAAATTAATTAATTTATTAATATTGCATATTCGAATTGAACATTATTAGTGGGGGAATATTACACTATAAATCATTTAGAATAGCAAAAATAACTTCAAGTAGGGAATAAGAATTATAAATGGTTCATGCCTACTTATGAGTAGGATATGAATGATATAACTACATACGTAATAGAAAAACTATATTTTAGTTTTGGAAGTACACCATTCTAAATCTCTTAATTTTTTTAAATTTTATTGAACAAATTAATGGGTTAGGCTGGATAAAGATTACTGGAAACCTTATTCAAAGTAACAATCAGCAAGAAAAAATATGTAAATTTTTAAAATGTTTTTTTTTTCATTTTAAATAAATTCTTAGCGATGTGGAGGGACACATCTAATTTATTGATTTTGATATTTATGATTACCCTTAATTCTCTCAAAATATGGATTAAAATTGAAAGTCTTCCGAAGAATCTGTGGAAGTAAAGTCATAAAAATCTTTAATGTGAATTATTGAAAGGAGTATAAAAGGGCCTCTATAAAAACACTCTTCACTTGAAACATTTGTGCTGTAAAAGTGAGCACAAGCTCTCTTGTAACGAGGCATTGTTCACCAGAAAAGTCAATCACAGAAGAGATTGAAAGATAGATGCTTGAAAAAAGAGTGAATAACATAGAAGCCAGATAATTTTCATTCTGATCATTATTGACCCCCTGCGACCCCCACCCATGGCCATTAGGGGTTTTGGTCGATACGTACGTTTCCTATCGAATGTGTTTTCTATGGCTGCTGCTGGTGAAGCCAAATAGTCTGGCTGGCCTTTATTACCGGTGAACGAGCGATATACGAATGGGAATTCCACCCTATGCTATCAGACTCCACTTAACGATCCCAAACCCGTAATTGATATTATCAATATCGCGATACAGGTCTCTCAATATCGCGGCGATACCCTAACTAGTCGACTGTGAACAAATGGTCATTAGAAGTTCGTTCGCTCCCAACGATTCACAAAACTACAAATAGAAGAAGAACGCACTCGTATCACAACTGGCTCAACAGTTTTCATTGATTTGTCCTCGGTTACAAACAAACAAAATGATGTCCGACAATCATCATCGATCAGATTGTAATGATGGTTTGTCGTATTATGATGCAAACGTGGAACGGAAATATAGCATATTCAGTACAGTACTTGTAGAAATAATCACATCAAATCGCTAAATGAGATACATATATGTGATTGAAATTAATTCTATGAGTAATTACGCAACGCTCATCAGGTCGTCAATGATACAAATGGATGATTTCAAATACTCGTGTAATTAAATATAACGCTCAACATCTGAAAAAATAATGTCATCAGATTAATCTGTTTAAGATTCTATATCGATTGGAATTTTTTATTTCATCAATTATTTATTATTTTATTCGTAGCGATGCTACACCAATCCAGGTGTCGAAATTGTGAAATTATTCGACAATCGCATTTGATAATATCGTGCTCCTGAACATATTACTGAGTGTTGCTGTAGAGTATGTTCTTGTCTGCCTTCTTGTGGCTTGAGGCGAATTGAGTTTTGTTCATCAGATACAAAAAAAGCTACATCGATTTTGTTGCTTTCCAAACATCTCTGTCGAATATTAGGTTGGACGCAGGAACTAGCTCAGAAGTGTGCTAAATAGTATACACACTCACCTGTGCATCTGGACCCTGTGCAACGGTGCAAATGGGCTGTTATGCATAGAGCTTCCGAATTTGTTTTTGTGGACTTGGCATAGATAAACTCTGTTAACTCAGTGAGGAAAGTAGTCGCAACCTACACCACTCCTCGTTTGCGTAGTATGCTTTTTTAAAGAAAACATAATTTTCAAGTCTGAAGAGTCAATCATGTTCAGTCGAAATCGTCTATGGTAGGAAATAAACATACATGCATGTTCTTCATGACATCGAATAGGCCATCTACATCATGAATACATCATATTATTATAAATATATAAAATTATTATGAATAGATTGAATACATCTTAAATCTGAATAGACCTACAATGAAAATTCAATCATAAAAATTCTTAACTTTTTGTGGTAAATTTAACGACTTGCAGTCAGTTTTATAGTGTGAATATATTGTTACGGGTTCTAATAGCTAAAATAAGGCTGGCAACACTAAAGTTCACACTTGCACCTTATTTACACAAATTAGTCTATTTACACAAATTAATTGTGAGTTCAATAAAGAAAAACAAATCAACAAATGACAAGCTAATACTTATATGCAGTAATTATTTACAAGAATTGATAAATAAGTAATTATAGGCTAATCAATAATAAAAGAAACAAGAATCCAATAAACTGTACAAATGAATAATTAATTACAGGCTGAACAATAATAAAAGAAACAAGAGTCCAATAAACTGTACAATAATGCAGAAAGAAAATATAAAAAAAGCAACTAATCACTTACAAAAGCACAGTCCAATTCGTTATTTGACAGTCCCAAATAATATCACTCAACTTAAACTATTAGTAAGCTGCATAAACAGTAAACACTTGTCTATGCACTTGACACTGTCTAAAGACTGAATAAAGCACTGTTTACTCCACTGGCACGAGATCTGTAATACAATCTGTCACGCGGGTTTGTAGAAGACTAACTGGTTCACGTGGACTCCTTTATATAGCTGTTGTAGTTGTATAATTCCAAGAATTGGAGCACACCAGACACATCGAGAATTTTCAAGAAAGCTTGGACTAGACCTCGATTGTTCTAGACGAATGTAGAATTGACGAGAAGATCAATTGAGTGAGAGAGTTGCAGACTTGAAGAATAGGAGTGACAAAGACATGTGAAGAGCAAGAGAACGCAGATTGGATGTCGAAGTCACGTCCAACCATGAAAACAATAGAATGACATAAATAGAACAAGTGCGTGATCAACTGCTTGTTTGCCCTCGTAACAATATATTAAATAATGTACTCACATTCGGCCAAACGTATTCAAGGTATTGAATCTCATCTTGGAACGAAAACGTTCGGCCGAATGTGAGTACATTTATTATAATATATTCACAAAATGAAACTGACTGCAAGTCGTTAAATTTACAACAAAAATTTAATATTAACAACGCAGATCGTTATGGAACAAGAAATCCAAGAACATAAAAATTCATTCCATTCTATCAGTATGCATCGCAGAGATGTATGTTTTGGAGTTGATTTCATTTTTTTCTGTAATAATTCTTTATCGAAGTTAATTTGAAATTTTGTTAATTCTATTTTTACCAGAATGTTGCTCATTGAATTGAATGCTGTGGGTCATCTACAATATACTTTTTAGTGAAGACAACAGGCCATTTTATATTCTGTAAGGGAATGTTGGAAAGATATAAATTTTTATAGAATTGAATTATGTAAAACAATGGGGTCAAGAAGAGAAATATGAAGAATATCAAGACTGGACACTCAAATAAAACGTTCGTTCTCGATTGCATAACGCAAAAAAGTAAACATGATTTTGCTTCTTTTCTCACAAATTCCCACAAATAGCCTATTAACACAATGAGTCACCAGTAAGCTGCCATATCCAATAGCCATTGTGGAAATTGTGAAAATGTATATGTATGTACTGTATAGAACTGTGTACTATATTGATCAAAAGGATGTAGACTCTCCTAATAAATGGTCAATGGGGGTGCAATAGCTTCAATTTTCTAGTTGTTGGTGCAGCAATCATCACCGTCTATGATGAGAAAATGTCAGTATGGGGTTCTCGGAATCCTTGTGGGGATTCAATATATTTAAATGTTACTACTTACCAGACACAACCACTGATGCTTAGAAGCAATTCGATATTGCTCAGACCGATTGCAATTGGGAACAATAATAATAATGGTAATTCGATTTCAGATGAGGAAATCTGTTTGTGCTCCAAGCTATATCAGTAATTTGCTTACTAGTTCTAGCCGCCTCAGACCCTTCTATTATTGAGGCGGCTGAAAGTTCAGAATCATCAACAGCGGGCTACCAGCAGAACATATTGATCGAACGCAGATAGACGTAGTTGAATTCGAAGCTTTGCACTTTTTAATGCTAAGTTAAGTATAATGCGAAAATCTATTCTAAAAATAAACGCCAAAAATAAACAAGAAATAGTAACAAATGCCAAAAATAAATAAGAAATAAGAATAAATGCCAAAAATTAAATAAAATAAATAAGAATAAATGCCAAAAATAAAATAAAAGAAATAAGAATAAATGCCAAAAATAAAAAAGAATAAATTCTAAAAATAAATAAGAAATAACAATAAATGCCGAAAATAAATAAGAAATAAGAATAAATGCCAAAAAAGAAATAATAATAATAAATGCCAAAAATAATTAAGAAGTAACAATAAATTCCAAAAATAAATAAGAATAAATGACAAAAATAAATATGAAATAAGAATGAATGCAAGTTTCCATTGTTGTTCAAGAAATGACTATGTTATAACGTGCTACGTGTTCAATATACGAGCATTATGGGCCTATTATCAAGAAAAAAGCTCGCTTCAATGAATAATTTGCATTTTTAACAAAAAAAGCAGATGGAGCATTTCTGAAGCCCAATTCATCTTTTTTCTTCTTTTTCCCGTATTATTTGATTTACCACCTAGTTAGAAACTTATAAGCTATGTATGTACTGTATAGTACTGTGTGCTATATTGATCCCAAGGATGTAGAGTCTTCTAATAATATTATTCTACTAATTTCACCAAGTAGAGACATTACCAAACTTATATAATAATTAGGTTTGGTTACTATTTGATTATGTTTCACGGTTTGAAATTTACACTACCACCTTCTTTTGTACACTAAACACATAAGCACACTTCTTTTCACTAGCTCATGAGGTTTCATTCTGTTGAGCCACCGGACTAGATCACAAACGTCAAGGAGCTAGATTGCCTCAATGTTGTCATGTTGGTGGAGTCTCTTTTCAGGCTTAGCAGCAAACATCTCTACCGCTGTAGTGACTGTCTCCACTTGAAGATCAGTATTCCTGATGTACCATGGAGCATTTACTATATTCCTCAGTACTATGTTTTGAAAATGTTGAATTATTTGTATCCCAATCCCCTGAACACGAAACGTTCCATACCATTTACTCTTTTCTCTGTAGCTCAAAATCTATGAGTGTCATAACTAGTTAGAAAATAAAATCAGGGTTGCACATCCCCTTCAAGTTCCATGGTGCCATTCCCCCAAATTTGACTTATTCCTACCCCCTCCTCGCTGCATAAATTTATTATAAACAATGACAATGAACATTAATAGCTCTATGTAATGACATTGGAAGGAATAGTCATAGCCGTTGGGTGTGGGGTGTTTGGAATACGCTTGTAATAGGGAAGGTCCGGGGCCCTCCCACAGAGAACTTATGAGAAAATGTCCCTCTGAAATCGTATTTCAAGTCTTTCTAGACTCGTTTTTGAAAAAGTTTGAGGCCATATTCATTTTAACACACTTTATGGATCAGCCACATAGAGGTAACGGCGCTCTGGTGCATGAGTCTTGAGTCATTGGCAATGGACCATTTAAAAATACTCACCGGCTTGATTGTGATAGTAGCTGTATCACAGGGTATGAACGAAAGGCTCTATGACAGACTAGACGAAATTCACAAATCTTTTTTTATAAAAAGAGAGCCCTGAATCATTGACCGATTAGATTAGCCAGCAAAAAGACACTGTTCTCTGCTGTAAAATCACTTCCCAGTGGTTCGGAAGCCACCTAAAACTGTAGGTCCAACTCATCAATCACCATCATCCAACTCATTACCCATACCCACGCACAGATCTCAGACCTATGTGGGCTTCATCCTCAAAAAAAAAAAAAAAAAAAAAAAAATCATTCACAGGTATGTTTTTAGAAATAACTCGTGTGAATCTACATTTTAAGATATTCAAAAGAAGAATACATCCATTTCAGCCTGCATAATCAATCGAAGTTAATATTGCTTCTATCGTTTGAGTCATCTCCTATTGCGGGCACAAACCGTCACATATACGCCATCTTCACTTTTGATAATTAAACTCTCTAGCATTCCATGGAGTTTAAAGGACAAGTCTTCAAACATTTAAGGCGAAATTTATAACTTTGATGTCTCCCTGAATAAGTACAGTACACTTATTACATTATACTGACACTCGTCTGTATCTGAACCGCAGGCCTGATGTTGAAGCTTCTTGTCAGAAGTGGGAAATTCATTTCTAGTAGAGAACAAAAACACTTCTAAAAGATACAGTGTCAATTCCAATGTAAGTTATTTTTAGTTATAGAATGGAATTATCGGGAATTACCTACTCTCAAAAACTTTTGAAAAATAATCCCTCTAATACAGAATTTACTCATACTCACGCTCAGGCTTTGCTTTTGTGGGTATTAATTTCCTGTATTATAATATGTGTTTGATTTTGATTTAAGCGATTAAGGACACTAAACCATTCGTTTTAATGCACATTATGGGTGGAAGTGGATCAAATCTAGTGATTGAGTCATCGTCAATGTAAGGTGATTGAAACCCTTTCCTGCATACGCCTATGATTTTATTATGAAATAACTATGTCATTGGAAATCAGTGAATGCATAAAACCTTCTATCAATCAATGGTCTGCAATCCTCTCGTTTTCATGGTTCTTTATGCTTAAAGCATTCATTTTGTAGAGACTCATATTCTTTGAAAGATGACAGCTTGAATCGTTTCTATGAAATGTGTCTGAAATATTTAGGCCATAAATATTTTTGTACCGACAACTGAATGTTTCAAATCTAAGATTATTTCATTTTAACGATTTTATATATCTGGAGTGTGTGTGTGTGTGTTTGTGTGTGTTCGTGAACCAAGCAGACGTCCAAGAATCTTGTGGGTTTAATGAGCGGGGAAAATGTTGTAATTCATAATTATCAAATCAAACGATTGAACAAAATTATCAATTTAAATGTTTTAATGTGGAACTCAGTATCAAAGGAGAAGAAAATCTATTGTTTATGATGTAGAAACAAATGTATTTGAGAACTGGTTACATTGAAATGATATCAGGGTTAATCTCCCACTTGAAGAGATACTGTTCGAGAAATAAGCATTCACAAAAAAATCAATGCACCAGCCAGTTGCAAGATACAGTAATTATGTTGTTGTGGTGCCTGTCAAACAAAATGCCTCTACCTAGACACAGGCATTCTACTGGAGAGTAGGTCGAATAGATAAGGGCAAACGAAATTACTCAACATTTGTCAAGCAAGGAAGCTCTTAACGAATGTGGCTAGCTGTGGTGGAGTTCATAGGAAGCAAGATAAGCTCACAGCGAAAATAAAGCACTGCCTTAGTACCTTCGAACCCACTCCCTAAAATAAGTGCGATCCATTTTTTCACTTGAAGGATTTTCAGTTGATCGATACGAGAGACTTATCGTCATCATCCTGGTGTAATGATCAACGAAGTTGAAAAAGCAGTGACTTCTAATCTAAATTGCTCAACGTTGCCAAGTTGACTACACAACCACCTGTTATTTGGCAATGAGAAATATGAACAGTATTAGAAAATACACTGTAAATATTCACTATACTGAATCACATTTAAAGCAATCGTGCAGTACTTTTACCATCATTCACTCACTCCTTTTTCTTCGCTCTCTTTTCTTTGTGCTTCGCTTCTCTTTTCAGATTTGCTCCTTTCCACTTTGAATTGTTTGACTCAAAACTGATTTTCTCTGCATAGAATTCACCTCCAGGAGGTGAACGTACCATATGCTAAAACAATATTTCTAGTTGAAGCAAATTTACAGTCAAGTGAGGGAAGTGGAGAGAGTGATAGCTGTGAGAGGTATCAGGTATCTGTTCAACCAGATTAGATAAGCGACGTTCTCTTGGGCCCTTTTTGTAAGTGTGACCGATTGGATTGGTCAGCAAAAACGAATCTGTTCTGCGCTGTATAATCACTTCCCGGTGATTCAGAACCCACCTAAAACTGTAGGTCAAACTCATCAATCACTATCATTCATTACCCACGCACAGGTCTTAGACCAATGTGGACTTCATCCTTGGAAAAAATGTGTGATTGTCATCAACATTGCGAAATGATCAATATTGGAAATATAGGCAATTTAACAGAGTTATTGTAGTCCGAACCCAAAAAAAATGTTTTTGACCTCAATTTTCTGTGCATTACCCCAATTTTCTCCTAAACAATTGGGACTATTCTTATTGGTTTTTTCAGCTCATTTTACATAAAACCTATTTAATCACCAACCTCATTTGATGCTCTAAAAACTTCAGTATGACTTAATTTCACAGGAGGAGCTGAATTCCAGGCGAAATCTTTCACCAGCTGTAACTCGCTAATAAAGCATTTCCAGATCCGTGTTTATGTGAACTGTTTCCATTATTTTTATGATATGAATAAGCTTGTGCAGTATTGCAGATTGCTCCTGAAACACTCTATATATATATTTTATTTCGAATACTTCATATTTATTTTTAGTACTAGTCACCTGGACTAACCATTAATTTCATTCTATATTCTTGAAGACTAGAATTTATCCATAAAGAAACTAGTATGAATTGCCAATTTGGTGGAGGGATCAATTCCAGTTTATTCTGATCAAAATCATATTAATTTATCATGAGGAATTCACGAAGAAATAAAACGATGAATTTCTCGTGCTGGTGTTTATTTTTCAGGTGTAGTATTCGAGTTAAAGATAATTCTAGTTATCAATAATTAACTGCTGAGAGAGCATACACTGATAATGCCGATTGAGCCAGAAAAATGAACGATGAAACGTGGAAAGAAGATCTCATTCACTTGATGGAAGTCAGCTGGCACCATGCAGCATTAAGCAGAGTGTGTCTGAATGAATGGCATTCAATTTGGAGAATGCGACTAATGACCGTTTGCAAGAAAAAATAAAAATAAAATAAGCTCTTATAGCAAAACAGAGAAGAATCGGGGAGAGACGAGAATATCAATTTAGTAATGGAAAAGCACTCTACTGTGAACTAACCTCATAAATGAATCAGAAAATCACGATCGATACAAAAACGTCTTCCCCAGTCTCACCTGCAAAACCACCAGTTTTGAAGTTATAATCACTTCTACAAATCGAGGCTTTAATCTCTGGATGAAATTTTGTTGAAAGCTGAAATATCGAAAAAGAAATACTGTATTTAAAAAAAGTTTCATTCATCTTAAAAGTGAATGTTCAAAACTAATTGCTCGAACACAATAATTCTTGAAACAGCCGAAGACCAATACATTGAAGAAGAAATTTGAGAGGTTGTGTGAAAGAGAGGACCGAGGGTTCCAATCCCATTTCCTTAATTGATGCAATTAATCTACCCAGAATATCTAGATATTGAAAAATAAAAAGTAAACGTAAATAAATGTGTATGACTTTTATTGGTGGGGAGTTAATCACACCTCGCCGCTTGAGCCGTGTTATTGGAATCATGGTGCACCTACAATTTTAGGTGGGTTCCGAACCATCGGGAATGATTTAAAAGCAAAGAACAGAGTATTTTTTGCTTGCCAATCCACCGGTCACTATTACAGAGAGAGTCTAGGAGAGCGTTGCTTATCTAATCTGATTGAACAGATACCTGCTGCGGCTCACGGCAAAAAGTGGAAAAGTGAAAGGTAAATGATGAATATAATGATTGTGTGATACACCGGGATAGGCTACTCAAGAAATGCTATTCAATTTAGGTTATCGTCTACTGTTATTCATATTAATACTGGAAATGTACTCATTCATTAATCATTCATAGGCTACTTAGATCCATGGTTATTTGTTATTTGAACTTTCACGTTCCAATGGTTTTAGAGTACTCATTCATCATTTGTCACTGATAGGTTAATTTTACTCATGTAATTTACTAGAATTTTAACTTTCATTTTCTTATTCGTGCGTAGACTAACATCTTATATGATACCTAACAGCGTCACTCCTTGCAACCTACAATCTACGATTGTTCTTTCGCCATAATCTCTTAAATTCTTATCCCGATGATAAATTGATAGGTTTTAAGCAAAATAATTAACTGAGCCAATAATCCATATAAAAGTCATTAAATCTTTCATTCCCTTGTCCAGAAGTAACCAACCCCCCCAAGCCTCATGACGCAAACCCCCTCTAAATTTAGAAGCATCCCCCCTAAATTTAGCACCAGCCCCCATAAATTACGCACCCCCCAAAATGCGAAAAATAAGCCCCCATTCTCTTTCTAAAACTAAAAAGAGATTATTTATATAGGTATTGAAAAAATTCAAACCCAGTCGATAATATACAAAATGTATGTACATTTCTTGTTATTGTTTACATAGGTAACATTTTTTTGTAAAGGTAAAATATCAATGAAATGAATATATGAACTTCTGCTCAATAAGCTTAATTGTAAAATAGCTAAATAAAAATGTGAACCTAAATGGTTTTTGAACAAACAAATATTCCCCCCAAACTTTGTTTTGAAATCCCACCCTGTGGGCACCCCTACCTTTTCTATGTAGAGAGAAACAAATGTGGCGCATGATTTCCAGCAAGTTGTGATTTACTGGGTGTAATTCACTGAGTGTTATTTGATACGTGTAATAATATTCACTAAGCGTGATTTTCTCGGTGGAATTCCTATTTAACCACTATTACGACTGCGTACACACGGCTTTTATCCAAATGAATTGAACCAGAAGTTTTCGCGATTCATACATTTAGCTGATAATTGTCGCTGCATAGGAACTAAATTATTTGTTTTCATCTCGTTCTGGTAGCTAATAAACCGATACAACGGAGTATTCAAGGACCCGACGAATTAAATAATACATATTATTATTATTATTATTACCAGTTGTGCTGATAGGCATAAGCACCATTCAACCAAGATGCATACTAACCTCTCTAGTAACCTTGAAATTGAACTGCTTCGGTTTCTATACGCATCACAAGCTTCCCAACTCACAAAAAATGCACATTGGCAGTTCTTGAAAAAGAGTTTTGTTTCTTTTACTTCTTGTTTAAGAGATCTCATATATCATGCCTCAATATGTTGTCTCATTTTTTTTTAATTGACGATTAAAAATAACACAATCAAAAATGTAAACGTCATATAACGCTTGCACGGTAAAAAAGTGTATAATTGAGCTAGTCATCAGCCTTCTAGCTACCAAATGTTTTAATTTTCAAATGTGAACAGCGACAGCCCCAGCTGCCCAATGTTTTAATTTTCACTAGCCTAAACTAACCAATAGCCTTTAGTGGAAAATTGTTTTACATCATTTTTATATATATAGATTTGACTCCCATACTCCAAAATCAATAGCGATCTCACTTTGATTATGAGTAAGCTAACCAAGTTTCAAGAGTCTAGAATCTTTCTAGAATATTGATGCACCAATATTTATTTCTATGACAAAAAGAGCTTCAACTGCAAAGAATCCACCAATCACTAGCAATACATCAAGCACATTGGTATAGAAATGCATTATTATTGTAATATAGATAAATAGCTATTACTGTAACTAGAGTGCAAAGTGGCGTTCTTCTTCATCGAGAGAAACAGTTTTTTTCACACGCCTTCGGCTCGTGAAAAAAGTTTCTCGAGTGCAGAAACAATACTTTACGCTCGAATTACACGTTTTTTCTACAATAATTTATGAAGTAATTTAAACAGAACAAAACAGGACATACATAACCTGGCAATTCCTCACATAACCTAGCTTGAATCAAATCGATTTCAACAACTACTACTGCTGACTATATTTCATAGCTGAAGCAGAGTAGCCAACCTATTTTTGAATGCAGAATAGGGAACCTGCGTATTACATGCTCACTATTTTGTGTTGTTAGGTTGCAAATCTAGAGTGCGGAAAAGTACTTTCGCGCACTGGAATTTACTTTCCCGCACTGGTGCAGGAATAGAATATTTTGCGTGCTACAGTTAGTGCAAAAATAGTCATTTTTTCGGGTCACTGTACGAAAAAAATATTGTCGTTTAATCCAAGAGAGAACTAAGGGACAATAAGGGAGAACTAAAACACAACAAAGTGATAACGTGTGCTTGTTGCTAGATAGGATTGAAAGTTTGTGAGTGTACAAGTGTGATGAGAAAGAGCAGGGAGAAAGGCAATGTTCTGGAAGTGGATGGAGACTCGCTGAAAGATGCCAGATTCTCAAAGTGTCCAATGATGGAACTTTCTGGACTTTCTGAGCCGAGATGCTCCTAAGTTGGCTGAAGTTCTTGTTTCTGTCAAGCAAGTCATGCACAGTGATTGATGCGTAGGCAACTAGTGGAGTTTTAAAGCTGGAGAACAATAGGCTCACTTCACAAAGAAGCTAGATGAATCAAGTCCCAAGGATACATCATGAAACTGGATGCGTTTGTTACACATTGTTAAAAAGGATTGCTTGAAAAAGATGCTTCCAATCAAAGGATCGATTCTCACATACCGCACGCTCATATTGCTGCTAGAGAAAGAATGATTGGAGGATCAAGTTGATAATAAATTATTAAGGTTTAAGAAAGGTTTTTGATGAGATATTTTCTGCAAGAAGTCATTAGGGGCTTCAGAAATTTATTAGTTTGATAGCTAGAGGATGTCAAATTATGTGTTTGGCAAATCAATTTAGAAGCTCACTGAAGAATATCATTAAACCTTTATTAAGGGAAAAATAGCCGTGAGCCGTAGCAGGTATCTGTTCCATTAGATTGGATAAGCAATATTGGATAAAATAATTGGATAATATATGGATAAAATATTGTAGGTCTACCATGTCTCCAATAATCTTACTACCCGTGAGGGTTTCCCCACCAATAAAAGCCACACGAATTTACTTTTCACTTTAAGGGAAGAATGTTATGAAAATCAAATCATTATTGAACTATTTGTTACTGTTATTGATTTTCTGGTAAAATGATCACTTATTAGTGTCTGTTGTGATTTGATTGTGTGAATAAAGCTCGAGTGTTACTTTCAAGTGTTGCCAGCATTAATTTAGTGTTAGAATCCGTAACACTAAACATGTTTATAAGTTGATAGGTTAACTCGCCATGAAGCTCCGTGACGCCTATGTAACGACATTAGTGTCGCCATAGAGACGATGCTTGAATTATGCAACATAGAAGGCAGTGACAACTCAGACAAAATAGCATTGAATCCAGCCAACATTTGGCGACATCTTAGTTCCTATACGGCTATTTGGCAGCTCTCCTCTAACTTCACTCCTAGAAGGAAGAGTATAAATGATCTTTATAACTATATGTACAGCTTCTATATCCTATATGAGCTCTCCTATTACCAAACTCAAATGCATGCTCCAACATGTACAACTTCATGTTAAGTACAACTTAGTACCGTATAAAATGGACAATAAGGAAGTAGGCCAAAGTTATCAATTTCAAGAGTTTCTTACACACATATTGAATGTGGAGAGTGTTTTTTAGAAGTATAGAACATTTAAATAGATTCAAAACCCAACAAATTCATAAAAGAAAATTATTTTCTGAATTTTTTTCAATATATCAGACATGATTGCCGCGTGTAAATAGACAGATGTGTCAGCGACGAGTGACGACTTGAGAGACGAAATTTGCCCCGTTTTTGTCGTTGAACGGCCCCAAATGCTAAACTGATACACTATAATTATACCAATTATTGAGACTAGAATACTCCGTTCAAGCGCTAGAGCACAGACGGACGTAAAGACAACGGCATGATTTCAAAATACCCGGTCGGGTCCTAAATCATTGTATTCATTCATGTACTAATTCATTGTATTAGAGTATCATTGACATTCTCTAATACCCTTATGAATTTTCGTATCAAGAAATTGATAAATGGACTACATATTACATGGATTCCAATCCTGTTGGAAATACAGTTTCTTGCTACACAAGAGCTGTAGTTGAAAAATTGTTGTTCATATACCTAAAATACCAAAAAAATCCGGTTTTAATCAATAGAGAAAGATGTTGAGAATTCATCCACCTCCCTCTTGCTGATTTCTAATTTGGTTATAGCGTGAAAGAAAGTCATTTTTCTGAACTGTACTCAAGTTCAAGCCTTCATTACACAAGAAGGATAGCAAGATACTCTGGGTTTATTGCCCATTTATCAGTAATGAGGCAGTAAAGTAAAAAACTGGTAGTTTACTCCTCATATTATACGGAAAAAGTGATAGCAAAAAGCTCGTATATTGTCACAAAAACCCAAACATTAGTTAGATCTGGATTGGGAGGCAAACTTGTTAAAAATGGCTCAGTGTGGGTTGATTATAGTGTTTATTATGAGTGGAAACAAACAGCTGAATCTATTTATATAAATATTAGTAGCCCATTGAATGATATTTATTATTTATCATTCATAGATATTTTATATTCATTATATAGATATATATTATGGAAATGAGATCTCCTTCATTTTATACTGAGTAGTGAGTTCATGATAAAAAGGACTTGTTATTTGTCAGAAATCTCTTCTTTGCTGTATAGATTTCAGAATTGTGTAAAATGACTCTTGTAATACAACTCGTCATTTAAATGAAAAAGAAAGAAATTAATAGAAGCAAAGTTGATATTACGAATATCAACTTCACCAATATAATCTCCTAAATCAATCAATAGTGATATAGTAATATTATCTGATAATTTGGGGAAGATATATTTTAAATATTTTGAAAAGAGCACAGTTGAATAGAGAAATTAGAGGAAGAGAAAAAAATATCTTAATAGTTTTTCATTACAGTTATTCATATACATATGGGAAGTATTGAATCGTTGATTGAATGTTCTGCTGTAAGAAAAATGCATCGTATATAAGGAGGGTACTTCATGGAACTATGTGTACCTCAACCGGTTATATGGTTATATTAATAACTTGTTTTAATTGCTTGTTTAGCTATGAATGAAGTGGCCAATAAATCATTCTGATGGGCCTATGTGGAGTAAGCAGTTAGTTGTGAGAAATTTACTTGAAGAGAAATGAACCTGAAAAATGTTTATGAAGAACTATGATTTCAAGAATTTCCAGACCAAGAAATGATTCTTCGTAGGGTACATCAACTAAAACATATTTTCAGGGGGATAGATAGATAGATTTCATTTGTGCACTTTACAAGAAATAAAAGTGATGTGGGCGAAGTTGAGGCATAAGAGCCCCCCCCCCCCCCCCTTAAGGCACAAAGGGGATATTAGTTTAAATAAAATTTCAACCTACTAAAAATGGGATAGGCGATAGATATATATGACGATAGGCGATAGATATATATGACGATAGGCGACAGATATATATGTTTTTTTAATGTTGGGGTACACCCATCATATCCCTTCTCGATCCGCCCCTGATTCTAATAGTCATGCATCATGAATATCCATAACATATTCTTTTGGTTTGTGCTCATCCAATTATTCCAATCAAACTGATTCAATTTCATTCATCAATTACCTGAAAAGCGGCTGCTATGGAATCAAAACGCAATGAAGGGGAAATGGAGAAGTTGAGAAGCTCTCCTGCTTTGAGGTTGTGACGTCATCCAATTTCACATTTGTCTGTCTAACGAGGTAAGCACAGAGCCATGAACACCACCATTGAGATGCATCGGTCACATTAATCACGATCATCTGAAAAATAGCCGCACTGTTAACAGTGTTCAAGATGAATGCTGCCTCTTCTTGCGTATAGGTGACGTTAACTGATTGCTATCATCTGCGGCGACAAGAATTTCATCATCGATGAGCCGTTTCTGGACGACAGGAGATTTATCACAAAAATACACGTCGTCCGCATCTCTTCAACGTTGATGTTATGGGAGAAGCAATACAATCGATACACCCGATGACCAAGAAGAGTATGGACATTGCAATGATGATATAACCTGGACATTTGCTACTTCTAGCAGGGGCGAATCCAGAATTTTAAGAGAATTCCCCCTCCTTTGATTCGCGCGATATCCATTTTTATGAATATTCTGACCAAGATAAAGTGAAAAACACATTTTATCGCCTTGCTTCGATTCATTTTGATATTTATCATTTATTTTTATTTTCTTTCTTTTTCGGAGGATAAAGCCCACGTGGGTCTGAGACCTGTGCGTGGGTAATGAATTAGATGATTGTGATTGATGAGTTACCTACAGTTTTAGGTGGGTTCCGAACCACCGGGAAGTGATTTTACAGCAGAGAACAGAGTCTTTTTTGCTGGCCATCCAATCGGTCACCCTTACAATGAGCGCCCAGGAGTTTCGTAGCTTATCTCTGATTGTCTATACAGAGTTGCCGATTATTATGAAATCAACTTTGAAAATTATATAAGAAGATAATTTTTGACATAACTTATACATACTTCTATTTTCTGTAATTTATTATATATTTTGTGACTATCAAATTGTTTTTGACGTTGACCATGCATTGTAAAAATGTTTTATGTCAATAAATGAATTTCCATTTCTATTTCTATTTCTATTTAACAGATACCTGCTGCGGCACTCGGCTATAATTCATTTGGTAATTATTTAAGTTATTTTCTCCAGCTCATTTTTTTCGAAGGATCAAGCCCACATAGATCTGATACCGATGGGTAGGTAATGAGTTGGACCTACAGTTTTAGGTGGACTCCGAACCACTGGTAATTGATTTTACAGCAAGGAACAAAGTCTTTTTTGCTGACCAATCCAATCGGTCACACTTTCACAGAGGACCCAGGAGAGCATTGCTTATCTAATCTGATTGAACACACCTGCTACGGCTCACGGTTATCACTTTTCCCACTTCCCCCACTTAACTGCCAATTAGCTCCTACTTAAAATTATTTTATCATAATATGGTACGTGATGACAGTATATATTGACATCATTTGCAGATGTCACAGAACTATATTCATTTTTTAATTCCAACCACATTCTTACACCAAAAATTGTTCAACACTCACAGATGCATCTGAACGGCATATTTGATAACTGATCATCCAATTGAATAAAAAATAGCTCAGCATTATTATTATTATTATTATTATTGATACTAAACTTAGTGAATAATGTTCCACAATACTGTACTTATCATTCTTAATGAAAAGTGGGGTTTTTATCACAGGAAATGATTTTGCTATGAGTTCCATCTTTCCTTGACCCAGATATTTAGTTTCATCACTCTGGTATGCCTGCTAAAATACTCTATTATTTATGTAACGATCATCTAATTCTCACAACCTTGTTTCGAGGAACATGAACTAATATTTTTAGGTGAATTCCAAAAACTTGGATAAAGGATAGGAAAGCATTCAAGTCGTGATAGCTACTTTCAAACCCATCTTCAGAGCTTGAAACTTTGTTTTTTTTTAGTTTTTGATGATTAATCCCAGGCAACCAGATAGATATATAAAAGAACAATATGAAACTCCAACATTCGAAAATCGAATTCAAACACATCCACGAAGAATAACATGCTCTACAATGAAAAAATAGACTAATTTTCCACGTTTAGAATATGGTCTTATTATTCAACCTTTTATTTTTTACGTTGTTCAAAGTATTATTTTGTGGTCCTGGAGTATTATTTCAGCCACAAGAATAATGCTATTCCCCAACTTTAGCAGAGAAAATATTTTTTTTTTCAGCCTACGTAATGCGCGTGAAAGACTCAAGCTAGGTGTGTTTTCCCATAGCAGTCGCGACTTGTGACAACACTTAGCGACCTGTGACAAGGTTGTAGAACTGAGTTGGCACTCTCATTCAGGCTCGCAACACGCAAGTCGAACGTTTTGTATACAAATGTCGGCGCTTCTTTGGTTAGTAATAGTAAATACCTTGGTAACAGTCATTTGAGCGACATCAATATTGATCTTTTCCGGTCGCACTCATCGTGAGCTACAACTTGCTGTATAATAGTATGCGAACAAGAGAGAAAAAAGAGAGGATGTCAGAGAGGGTTGGAAGAAGAGAAAGAGAGAGACTGATTGAGAAAGGAAAGGAAATGCATGTTTTTTATACATAAAAAACGCGAGAGAAAATCAATGGAACGCGTCCGAGCAGACGGGTGCAGGTGATCGATGGAAAAAATAGATGGATGGATAGTGGAAAGAGAGGAAAAAGAGAGAGAATGAGTTTGAGGAAGAGTGAAAGGAGACAGAAAAAATGTGTAAAGGCACAAGAGTGTGCCTAAAAAAGCCAGGTGATTGCTCCTGTCATCCCTCATTCCAAGCACTTGATTTTCCCAACCACTGCACTTTTTCCCACTGACAACATCGCGAAAAGCAATACTGTTGTAGCTCGCACCTTTATAGGTTGTAGTCTACTCAATGAACCCATTAATGGCATCGTTTGAAATGAAATGTTTTAGTATCATGAAAGGGGCCCAACTACATAAAGAAATCTTGAAATTTTAAGCTCAAATATCTTTGCAGTGCCCAACTACACGCTTACAATCCACAAAACCATATTGCATGTTTACTGCACTTCTAAGGACTTCTGAATAAATATGAGTTTAATTTTCTCCGATATTAAATAAAATACCTCGTGCTTTGAAATAAATCATGAAAATTAACACTACTTTCAGTATCGATACTATTTATTGTTCTTCATTATTATTATTTATTAACACACTTGAGTATAAGTTTTTCACTGAAATAATGGATTTTCAAAATAAGGTTTCTACTTTGGAAGCTTGTAGAAAACGCAAAGCAGCTATCTAGTGGAAAATTGATTGTATTGATTGAAACAAAATAAAAATCTTCATGATCGATAGTTTCCAATTTATACAAAATAAAAATAATTTAAAAAAACCGACTTCAATGGAATAGCACTCAAAATATAAACACTCACGTAATTAAAAGTTCGAAATAGAGTATTCACTTTAAACTGAGAAAATATGAAATTTTATACAAGTAAACTTTTGAAGTCGAAGCAAATATTCAATAAACTTCTAAAATATAACATAGAATTTCTCATTAACTTCATAAAATATTCAGCGCCGACTTCAAAGATTGTATTAAAATTTAAAATGTTCTGAGTTCAAAGTGAATACATAATTTCAAACTTTTTAGTGCGTATTTAATGTTTTAGTATTATTCCATTGGTCGGTTTTTTTTTTGTTTTTAAATTTGTTGTTTTTAAGCTTTTCAGTTGAATTTTCAAACTTTAGAAACATGATAAATTTCTTATAGCCTATATTATGAAATTATTATATTAGCAAATCAATATGACTACTAATAGTTTTTATATAACATAACATATAAACTAAAGTAACTAAAAGTAAGAAAAGTTAATAAACTAGGTGATATTCTACAACTCTCTATTTAACGTAAAATATTGTATTTTGGAAAATTATAATAGCGAAAGGCTTTATAAAAAATAAATGAGTACTTTGAGGACAGGTCTACCCCAGCTAAGATGGCATTGAGTTTGTTTAATAACCTGCTTTTGAACATCTCAATTTCGTTCAGTGCCAAGAAGCATGTGTTTAATGCTGTTGTGAGGTCTATAGTCTGCTATGGAGAAAGGTACGGAGAGACAGAATGTATGATTATGGGGAAGGATTCAACGGTTCTTCTTGAAGAAAATGTTTTGTCTACCAGCATATGCTCCAAATCTAGCTCTACTCCATGAGACCGGTACAGAACCAATTTTTCTTCATACGATCAAGCTGCATCTGTGCTTTGTGAGGAGATGTTTCAAATTACCATTACACAGGTACCCAAAATTCTTTTTGCAAGTCATGGCTCAGAGAAAGGATTTTATGGCTGAGGAATCAAGATTTTGGAAGAAGCATTTAGCGTTTCTCTAGAGGGGCTCAGCCAGGGTAATAATTTGGATATAAACCAGATAGTTTCGGCAATAAAATGGATGAAGTTTACAGGAGCAGCAAGTACAACAGGTGGTCGGCACCCAAAGATATAATTATACTCCGGCGAGAGCTATGGCACTGGAATGAGTACATCTTCCAAGATTTTGACTTTTGACTCATCAAGTGGATCACAAAGGCAAGAAACAAACTGATTTTATTAAAAAAATATTTTTTCAAGCATAATAATAAACTGTGCTCTTCGAGCAACAGAAAAAAGGAGGAAGATATTGAACATTACATTGCCAGATGTCGAATTCTCACTGAATTCAGATGGAGATACCTTGGCAAGTCAACGCTCACATTAGCAGAATAAAAAACATATTTGAATGGTACTAATTGGTTGAAGATAAGTGCATATTGTCAGAATGCTTGGAATTTCAGATATTCTTTGATTACAGAATTTAACGCTGAATTTCAAATGATGCAAAAATAGTAAAAATGTGCAAAATGTGATAAAACCAACACCTTACGTTGAAAAAATGAATAAATAGATTCACACTACAGAACTTTCCATCTTATATATAATTATTGTTGTACATCTCATATCAATTAAATGATGCGGAAATTCATGAAAGACATTCATTATAAATAATACTGAAACTCTCTACTTCCCCCTGAAGGTATTCTATAAAAGGAAAGTGACCTTTAATTATTCGTCATTTTAAAGCAGTCCTTTTTAGAATATACCTACACTAAAAAATTAATAACTGAGGAATATTGTTCAATTTTTTTTTTAAATTTAAGATCTCAAAAACATTTTTCAATCCAACTCATGATTGAAACTGTACATCCTTCTTTCTACGACTCCATAGCATCAACTAAATTATTTACAATGTTCATATGAACAGAAATATTATATTCTTCTTATTCTTCATTCAAATTAAGTTCTCCTGATTGATGAAAACAGGACATTACAGGCTTGTCTCACACATAACCGGCTCTGAGCAACCGATATCATTTACCCGACATAATTGCTTTGCATCATAGAATCGAGTAGCTGTGAAGTGCTTCATATGATAAAATGTTCGGCCTGGTAAACGACACTGGTTATCCGACTGGCGTTTAGCCTATGTGTGAAAGTATCTTATTCGAAAAAAATTGAAATGAAGACATCGATGAATGCTCCGTTTTGTTTAATATTGGGCCGTTCCTTGCGAAACTTGGATGGGATCACCGCTGAATGATGCTGTTTCATAAAATTTTTTTTGTCGAAATCGATTCAATAGTGTTTATAAAATTGCCTCAACTTAACAACGCAATAAATAATATATGTACAAACATTAAAAAAACATGTGGAATTGGAAACCACTGTCGGTTTCGAATAATGGTGTCTTTCCATCCCATCCCCATCTTCAATAAAGTTTTGAGATTTTTGACCACCATTGAGATTGCTCTCCATTGAGTTTTTTTCAATTTTCTTTACCGAAGCTCATAGGAACTCATTGGAATATTTTCTCTATGAATCAATTTGCCCAATCTTGAACAATTATTTTATTTTTATTATTTTTTTTATTTGCTAGAACGTTTAATAAATTCATATTAGCAAGTTCTTGTATAGGTTTCGAACGCAAGTTCTCACGAATACATTTATTATTATTATTATTATTATTATTATTATTATTTTCTTACTTATATTTTATTTTTTTAAATATTTTTGAGGATGAAGCCCACATAGGTCTGAGGCCTGTGCGTGGGTGATGAATTGGGTGATGGTGATTGATGAGTTGGACCTACAGTTTTAGGTGAGTTCCAAACCACCGGGAAGTGATTTTTCAGCAGAGAATAGAGTCTTTTATGCTGGCCAATTCAATTGGTCACCCTTACAAAGAACGCACAGGAGTTTCTTAGCTTATCTCTGATTGAACAGGAACCTGCTACGGCACTCGGTTATCACTTCCCTGAATTATTTATGTATTTACCGAGTGATTAAACCATTACTACGATTAAACTACCTTTGTGATCATTCAAAGGCATATTTCAATTTAGTTCCTCACAAGAATACACATTTTGAAAATCTTGCAAATTTCAGAATCTGACCCCCCCCCCCCCCTCAACTTCAAAGCTCTTAAGGAAGCACGCAAGAAAACTTCCAGATCTTGAGAGGAAACTCTTTGAGTTCTCCAGAACAGATCTGGTTGATTTGATTTGCCAGCATGAAGGCGCATATTCAAGGATGAGCGTCAACTCAGGAAATGAGGCCTGAGAGTATAGTGGACTCTGCAGAGTCCCTTTGCTTCTGCGCTTTGCTGAACATCTCTTAGTAGTAGACTACTCAGAGTTGTTCATTGAATTAGGCCATGTTAGTGGCTCACTGAATGGGCTCTTCAGCTGAGAATCTAACTGGCTGAACACAGCGCGTCTGGATATGAAGCACCCAGTCTCCTCTGATTATTACCCTGTGGCGACTAATGGCATCTGCAATATCAAGTAGTAAATACTTCACTGAGTCAATTGTAATGTCAACGTCGAGTCCAATGCCATTATGATTCCACTAGTGATGATTGCTGCCGTTTATAAGTACAGTAGAACCCCGATTATCCACAGTGTGTATTATCCGTGAGTGAAATGAATTCAATTTTAATTTTCCATAGCAAGAAGCAAAAACTAGTGACTGATTTTTTTAGAAATGAGTTACTGTACACTTTTTGTTAACAGTACAATATATTGTTTTTTGTTCACTGTTCTTGCGTTGGTTTTTACCGTCTTGTACATATTTTAAATATTTTACATTATCACGTTTTTGTACAATGGAACATAGTTCTTAAGCTGAAATACCTTTTTCGTGTTTTCCCCTCATTTCTTTTTTTTTGGGCTATCCGCGGTTCCATCCTACCAATTCCGCGGATAATTGGGGCTCTACTGTAAAGAGAAATCTCCATTCTCAGGCTCGTTTTAACAGGAGGGCTGTCTTAGCATCATTAAAATTAATAGAAAAATGAAATACACAATAGAAAAATACAAATCATAATTATTGTTCCAGTTCAAAGTACCGTTTTTCTAGTGAAGTTTTATGTAGTATATAACGCTTTACGCAACAGAGCAGGAAAAAACCCAGAATTTTTTCTCGGTGGAGTATTAGCTTCTGAGAAAAGAATGGATGGGGATATCACCTAACAAAAAGTTATCATCCCTACAAAAGACACAAATCCAGCTTTTTTCTAGCATCGCTTAAGAATTTCGGGGAAATAAATCCACTTTGTCCCTCCTGGATTTTTTCCTGGTATCTCTGAAAAAATTAAATTTTCTCTGTAGGATATGTATGATTCGAGTAAACTTAAAGTATAATTAAGATTATATAAAATAACTTCATCCAAGTGAATTCACAAATCTCTCGTATGAGTGATTAAAAACATATGAGTATCATCAAAACAATTACAGACAGTGATATTCAAGTGATCTTATTGGAAAAGGAAATTATAATTATGAGAATCAATGTTAAAATCTAGCAGCCAAATTTGGACAAAATTCGTCCAGTCTTTAAATTCTTTAATTTGAGGTTCCTTGATTTACGGAGGCTATTAATTAATTTTTCAGGCATTGAATAACATCACTATGAAAACGACTATTGAACCTCAAATCACTCTGACAATATTATAAACAGAAATTTCCATCGTATTTTTGGATTTGATAGTTTCTTATACTGTAATAAATTATTCGTCAATAATTTGAAAAGCATAAACAAATGATGATAATAGCGTTCAGATTCGTTTTGGTGGAAAGGCAATTATGGGTATTTCCACCTCGCCCATGTTCGACCCATGTTTAGGGAATATGGTGGAACGACAATTAATCACAAAATGATGATAAAAGATTAATAAAAAATAGATAATAACAAAATGAGCACCCTATTGTTACAGGTTCTAGCACCAAAATAATACTGGAAAAACTTGAAAGTAGCACTCAAACTTCATTCACACAATTAACTCACAACAGGCACTGATAAGTAACCATCACACAAGATAATAAATTTAAGAAACAAACAGTTCAATAACTTTCAACAAAAAATCAGCAATCCTATAAGAAAATTAATTATGGTCCATAACTATCAATAGTCAAATCACTAATAAGTGTCCAATCAATAACTCAATAAGTGATATCTAATAAACTGTCCAATAACTCAATAATAAACTAAGCACTTACTTAGCATAATTATTGTCAAAGTTATTATCACACTTTGGAAGCCGAGTCACAATTGCACTGTGATATAGTACTGCCATGGAAAAAAAGTTGTACTGTCACAAAATGAGCTTGATATAAAATTATCTAAATAAACAAGAGAACTGACTGACGCTGATAGACACAGTCCTTTTGACAGGTTTGTATTGTTCCAGAGAGTTCTATTCCAGATATTTCTATTGACACAATATTGACAAAACAGGTAAGCTGTCATCTAGGATGCCCTTAAAAATGCTAGAAGCGCATTTGACAAATAAGAGTGAAACAGAGCGTTGAGATAAGGAGAGAGAAACAACGAGCCCCTTAACTATTTGCATATGGTGGAACCTGCCTATTTAATGTAATCAGAATGGCTGTTGACGCAATGCAGGTGCTTGAAGGTCGCTTCCCTCTTCGTTTGAGTTCTATGACACTTTTAAGGATTATACAGGACACTATTCACCATGAAAGACAGGTGTAAGTTCAACATCAAGTCTAGACGAACTTCTTCAATTTCTTACATTAGTGATGGTAATTTAATGAAGACGAAATTGACACAACCACATTTATTAAAACTTTGAGAAACTATTTTCGGTTGTTATACCATTCAAACGAGTTTGATTGAGATTGATAATGGTATAACAACCGAAACTAGTTTCTCAAAGTTTTAATAAATGTGGTTGTGACAATTTCGATCTTTTATTAATTATGGATACCTTCCACAATATCACCTTCGACACTACAAAGAAAGTGATGGTAATTTCCAAATTTTTGACAACCAGGTGAGAGGAGTTTAAGGTTGATGTTACGTGGTATGATTCCTTACCCTACCACACCCCAAATGCCTTCATTTATGTTCACGTTTTGTGTTTTGCTTCCTCAGTTGTAATCTCAGCGCTGAATAGCGAGAGCACAGCAAACATGCTGCTCAAGGTTAATAGAATACAGATATGTACATACAATATATATATAATGTTTCCTACTAACCTCCCATGCTGTCAACATCTTCGACATGCGATTGCGTAGTGGGAAGCAAGGGAAAAGCTTATACGTATCTAGAACGGATGCTGCATTATCGGGTATGAAAACAAGCGGCAGACAGGGAAGATAGATAAATTGAGTGACGAAATAGCAGGGCCTCTTTAAACGAAGAATTTGGAAATACTGTATTTTGGAAGTTCTGAATTCGTTTCAAAATATAGCTTAATTTTTCCTTCACCAGCAATGTTTTTGAAGATGTTGCCATTTTTATTAAGTTTTACCCTCATCAAATTGAACTCTCATACTGAAAAAATAAGCTTCGAATCCGTTTTGATAATAAGTTATGAATTCGTTTTGAAATATGGTTTAAATAATTCTTCTTCATAACAAAAACTCCTCAAGTTTCCAATTATGGTTTTGATATTCTCTGATCCTTTTGTACATTTATCTTTATCATTATTTTTTAATCTTGTTTATTAATTGGTATTATTTTTTTTTTCATTGTAAATGAAGTTATTTTCTTATACTGTGGGTTAAGTGGAAACCAACATTTGGTATTCCCTGCTCTTATACCTCAACTTCGCAAACTTCTATAAACTGTAGTATGTAATTGCAGTGCCTCAATCCATTGAAAATATTAATAAGTAATTTCTAGTAAATGGGACCTCATACTATCAGTCAATCCTACTTGCCACACCAAAATGCGGTCAGGGGGTAGGAAGGGGACCCTCTCAGTCCACAATGTCGGACCCCTACCCATATTTGAATTATCAATCGCACCTCATCGAGTGATAGCTCATTTTACTCAGCTCATAGAGGCGATCCTAGGAGATCCCATAATGAAGCAGTAGATACTATCATCTTCCTTCCTTCTGTGATCACGAATATCTGAGAAAATATTGATTTCACAGGAGTCCAGTACCCACTACAGTCTGTTACACTACGTCTTTTGTGGTGTGAATAGAAAATCTGTCACACTACGCCACGTGACAGATCTCGTGTGACATAGTGTGAACTAATTCTTTCAATGAGATTTGTTTTGGCTTTAGCTGTAAGCCTCTATTATTTCCAATTTTCATGTATGTATTTAAAATAAATAAATAATCTTTGTATTGTAGAAGCTTTGCTTTTAACCTTGCTTTACCAGCTGAACTGAAGATCTAGTAGTAAGCGTATCTTCTTTCGATCGCAAGTGAGCTCTTTGTGAGCTCTCTGAATGGGAGAGAGGAGTATGAGGATGCAAGCAAGGAGCAAATAGCAAGGACGCTAAGTTCAGTAAAGAGCAAAGATCTAACCAGGAACTAGGAGGCATTTCCAGTCCCCGATGATTCTTGTTGCTCAGTCAGACCGATGACATCCAATCAATTATTCGGTCCGTTTTCGCTTATTGTTGACTCTGATCGCTCTTCTCTCAATACCAAGTAGACCCCTCATAGCGTCGCTTGTACAGCCAGTGTTGACTGAGTGATACAAGAGGGCTCGTCAAGATGGCCGAGTCAGATCGAGATCCGATTAGGTGCTGTAGCACTATCGGCTATTTTAACGCAGAAGATACCATGCGAAATTTACTTGACAACTTGAAGTACGAATTTGTAATACTGGAATAATACTAACAGATGACATTCACATTTGAATGATAACCAATGTCCAGATAACCTTGAGAAAATATAAATTTCTGATGAGATTAATAAAGAGACATCTGTCCTCGTTCATTGCTTATTTCAGTGTTCCCAATTTTCATAAATTATCATCATTTTTACGAATACAAATAAATATTCTTACATAAGTCCATTACTAGATCCTGTAGCGAATAGTTCAATAGCCGTTCCAGATCGCATGATATCTTAGTACTGATATATCCATATCTATTCAGGCTCGTAGAATATTGATTAATATGCAATTTAGTTACGTGACACTATATAATTAATAAATATGCAACATTTTAAAGAAGTAGATTACTAGATTACTCCTAGTATTTTATACAGCTTTTGTTTACAGGAACTGGCATTATTTCAAGACCAAGTGCTGATGTACACAATATTTGCAATAGAAAATGAATTGTTGTTGAGGCACTGCGTAACCTAACTCTACATTTTCTTTTACTTTTTATTATGTCCATATCTTTCCTCTTTTTTCTTCTTTTTCATTTTTATGTGTCTCAACCCATTACTCTCTTTTTACTAACTTCTTGTCATCTCTTTTCCACTTCTCCACTGTTTTCTATCATTTCCCTTCCTTCCACTTCTTCTTTTTCTCCTTCTTCTTCTGCTTCTTATTTTTCTTCTTCTCCATTTTCTTTTTCTTCGTTTAGGGGAGGGGGGGATTTCCCCTTTACCCGTGGATCCACCACTGCACTCATAGATGGCTATTACATGGCCATTTCATACACGGCTTTTGTTCTAGAAACTAATTTTATTCTTACAGTGACTGAATAGACTTTTTAAAATCGGTGTAATTTTGAAATCTCGTAATATTCATTTCTCCTCAATTCTTTCTGTAATTTGTGGTATACTAAGCCAAGATGAGATGCCAGCTACAGTGATTTGGGTGATTTCAGGATTGACTTCTTATCCCAAACGACCTCATCAATCAACAAGGAACTAAATATGTTCCATTAAATGTAAAAAACTGGATAACCCAAAAATATTATTTTGATATCAATGTAATATAGATAACATTGTCCTTCACTCGAGCCACAATATCAATATTCACGTACATTTTTCTATAAACATTGTTCATGGTAGTTTTATTTTGTTAGAACGAATTAGGCCTACATCTTCGGGTTCAGAATCATTCCTGATTGCTGCTCCTACTGGCGGACAAGTTTCTACTTATGCCAGTAGTTTTCCACTATTTATTGATTTTAGGAGTGTTGAAGTGTTTTGTTTAGTTTAGAAAATGATTTAATTTTGATTTGTGCAGGAACTTGTGCAGATGTACTTGAGTCTATTTCTAACGAAGAAATAATTGAAAGGTTTTCTGTTTCCTCATCCCAAAAACTTCTATGTGGGGTTTAGAGAGATAGATTTAACAATAGATTTTAGAGGGAAGTGATAGCCGCGAGCCGTAGCAGGTATCTGTTCAATCAGATAGATAAGCTGCGTTCTCGTAGGTCCTGTTTGTAACGGTGACCGATTAGATTGGCCAGCAAAAAAGACAATGTTCTCTGCTGAAAATCACTTCCCGGTGGTTCGGAACCCACCTAAAACTGTAGGTCCAACTCATCAATCACCATCATCCAACTCATTACCCACGCACAGGTCTCAGACCCATGTGGGCTTCATCCTCAAAAAAAAAAAAAAGAAAAAACTTAGAAGGTGCCTAGCTAACTTGTAGATGGTCACAGTCTACAAATTTAAAATGTTTGTCTTCAAACTGTTGATGTTTTTCATGTATTTTACGATAACTACTTACTAATAAGTAAGAACTGCTTTTGAAAAACTTACTAAATACTAAAAATTCAGTAATTTTTCATAACTATGTCTTTATTTTGTTTTTGAAAGACACTTCTTTCGATTGTGTGTTGTAAATAACTATACATGAAATGTGTGCCTTTTATGTACTTCATCCATACATAAATTCTCCCAAGATACTACACTAAGTAAATAACCTGTTGCTTTACTACTGTCCAATAAATGACTTAGTATTTTGAATTTTTGTGTTTTACAAATGAAGTTATTAACTCAATGTTTTCACTTCCTTTAAAGGAACAACTTTGTAGAATTATTTAACCTTAATCTAATTGGTACACCGAACATAAACTTATAGGTATTTCATTTTTATTGAACATTGTGTATTTGTAATAATATTTTATTGTTTAAAAACCATTTAGGTTCAAATTCTTATTTAGCTATTTTGCAATTAAGTTTATTGAGCAGAAGTTCATATATTCATTTCATTGATATTTCTTTTTTACCTTTACAAAAAAATGTTACCTATGTAAAGAATCTCAAGAAATATACATACATTTTGTATATTATCGACTGGGTTTGAATTTTTTCAATAGTTATAAAAATCTTCTTTTAGTTTTAGAAAGAATACGGGGGGCTTTTTTCGCATTTTTTGGGGGGGCCTAATTTATGGGGGGGGGGGGGGGTTTGGTGCTAAATTTAGGGGGGGGGGGCTGCGTCATGAGGCTTAGGGGGGGTGGGCACCCCTGAATAAATGTTTATATATCTGTATTTGAATTTGAATATTTGTAATGTTTATTTTAATTTTTGGATAAGAATATTTCAAGAATATTTTAATTTCTATCTTCAGTGCATTATTTTTTTGCTGTTTTTTTGTGGAAATAAATTTTAATTTGAATTTGAAAATTTAATCCATTATTTGGTCTACAGTTATTCCCTTATAATTTATAGACTACACTTGTAACTTTTCTTACCTGGCGTTTGTTGCATAATATACATCACATAGCCTACTCTATCAGCTTACATGAATGTTGTAAAAATTGAATCAGTTTTTATTTATGAGAATCAATGAACGATTTCTGATTAATTCATCTATTATGCACTTTACAGCGGGTTTAAACACAATAGCACGATTAGATATACTGTTCTTTGAGTCTATGGACGTAAAGTAAAATATGAGTTTTTAAGTAAAGTAAAATTGAGTAGGTTTTTATCAAATATAATAAATAATATAAGGTTATAAGATCCAAATAGAGAATATCAAAGATTGAACAATGTATTTTTCAAGTGGGCTGACCACTCGAAAATACGAAATTATCTGATGAAATTTACATTAATCATAAAAATTCACTTTTAAAATTATCAGAATTAATAAATAAAAAGGTTAGAGAAATGTCACAAATTTCTAATGAATAACGTGAATATACTTTCTTCTACACAGTGAACGGTGCACAGAAGAAATCTAGTTTTATTCTAGTGAGCTCAAAGGTTACTCAACCAACTAATTCTTGTGTCCAACATCGTACCGAAGCTAGCGAGAGTCATCAAAATCCGGGAGAGATCAAAAGTTCCAGGAAGGATTCCCTGTTTAGGTAGTAGTTGTATGTGTATGAAGTTCAGATCAACACACAGTCGAAAGTTTTCCTTAACCCTTCCTGTTCCCCCAAAGAGATCGTAAACTGTATTGGCTTCCTTTTGTCATCAGAATTTCCAATAGTTTTAGTACCTGTTAACTTTCCAGCCATGCATAATATTTTTTTGTATGGGCCTACTGAATAGAACACATATAACAATGAATTTGAGTATATTGTCTCATTGGTTATAGAGATATAAGATTAAAAAATTAAACGCACGTTCCCCATCATCATTTAATAATTAATTTCTCCTCTCACAAATTTAAAAACAAAAGTTATTAATCAGATACTAGGAATAATCTAGTAATCTACTACTTTAAAATGTTGCATATTTATTAATTAATTATATAGTATCAAGTAACTCTGTATGTATTCCAAATTACATATTAATCAATATTTCATGCACCTGATTAGATATGGATCTATCAGTACTAATAATAATAATAATAAGCGTATGGCTTTTAATGATGGGGAGACCCTTAAGGGTAGTTCCACCTCGCTAAGATATCATGTGATCTGGAACGACTATTGAACTTTGCGTTACAGAATCTAGTAATAGACCGGCACCTCTATGAAAGAATATTTATTTGAATTCGGAAAAATGATAATAATTCTGGAAAATTGGGGACACTAAAACTAGCAATGAACGACGACAGATGTCTCCTTATTAATCTCATCGGAAATTAATAGTTTTTTCAAGTTATCTAAACATTGATTATCATTCTGTTTGAAAGCCTGCATTTTCAGTTTTTAGAAGCACCAAGTGCAATTCCTTTTATTGCAACCTTTTTTTACATGAATTTCGTATTTTAAACAATCATAATTTTCATTTAGTCATAAAAATGAGTTTTATTGCATTTCCAACATTATTGGGCAGTTCTTTGTCAGCTTTTAGATACGAAACTGATAATTTCAAACCTTAAACTGATAATTAATTATTAAGTCTGGAATTTAGCTTCATTTGCTTGTAAAGTCAATGAAGTTCACGATATCAATCATCTCCCTATTAGTTTCAAGTTATCGCAACCCTTGTAAGCCCTTAGTCCTCAGATAGTCCTCAGATAGCAAGGTCAGACCCCTTTAATAGAGACAAATCCCGGGCAAGCTACTTAATTGTGCTCGAATCTGATTACAAACAGCAATTAATAGATAGTATTGGATTGCATTTGACCACTTTCACCATTCAGTCCACTCATGAAATGAACAGACCCGATTGGACCTAAACTCTTCCAGGGGCGGATCTAGCAGCAGATTTGGGGGGGGGGGGGGAGGGACCTGAGAGGGAATCAACGTGGGTAGAGGGGTGGGCTCCTGGGAGGCTTAAAATTGTGAATTTGAGGGTAGTTTCAATTTAAATAAAACCAACTTTCTGTTTTCGAAAAACCTCTTTTTTGTAGAGAGCTTGAACCAATTTCAACCAAATTAATTTTAGATAAACGAATTTAATTGTTCGCCTATCACCTGTAATTATTTAATATTATTCTGTTAATATTATTCATCAATCACAATAATAGCATTGAATGCTATTATAAATGGCACTCGAACGAACATAAAGGAACACTGACTTGTTCACAAGGACATCTTTATAAAAGATTTCTGTTTATTCTAGAAGTCTCCACACATATAAGGGTTACTCTACAATTTACTCGAACATTCTCCATAATGCTACAACATTGCAGATAAAAAAAGACGCTAAGAGGTGGTGAGGAGGAGAGGAGGACAAACATTATTACTTCTCTGCAGATAAGGCGCTGCCATTCCGGAAGTCGTTTCTTGCTCCTCGTTACAATATTAGCTTATAGAGAAAAAGAAGCACCACTTAGAGATCCTCAGTGATAATTATATATATATATTATCAAATATCTACTTTCACTGTTTCACTTGAAATAATAATAATAAGATTAGTTTTATTACCTTTTCACGTTACACCATCACACATTTTAAAAGAATGACATTCTCCCTAAAATCTTAAAGTTGTTTCATGCAATATTAAAATTGAGTGGAATAACAAGATCTCTGTATTTAAATATTTCCACCCTCTACAATTCCTGATGAGGAAACATCCCATAAACATCCGACTCATTTATCATGTGGCATTGATTTTTCTTTTGAATCATCTTCACGATCTGACTTCAAGGATTTAAGGTATAAAGACTCAATTATTGTTGCATAAATTGATGTGAAGCTTTTAGAATTCTCTAGATGACAAGTCACAACGACAAGCATGAAAAATACTTCAATCTCGTTCACAAAGCTCTAATTCGATTTTTCCATTCTGAAATGTTTAGCTGCTTGTTTGGACAGCACTCCTGTCTAGAGACTAGCAATTTAACAAGAAGGCTTTTAATTCATTGTATCACAGTTCTCACACCTTTTTACTCATTCCCATCCTGATATCATAAAATATTCAACAGAAAGACGTTGAACGGCAGAGGGGACGAGATCCGAAGTCGAATAAATAGATTGAATACGGATAACCTGTTTATCTGTATAGGAGGATTTTCAATCCGGCACAAAAAAGTTTCATTGTATATAATGAACAGATTATAAGTAAATTAGCCTGATTAATAATACTCGATGCCTGGCTTTCCAGTCTTTAGATAAATTACTCATTTGCTTTGGGATGCGATAAATTTATACATTTGATAAATATTATAGATTGCATTTTCTATTGATCCAGAGACTGAATGATTGATCGAGGAGTTATGGATTTGATGCATTTATAGAGTGTTCTAGAAATGAAATTATTCTTTGTTTGTTTATTTATATATTTTATTTATTTATTTATTCATTTATATATTTATATATTTATATATTTATATATTTATATATTTATATATTTATATATTTATATATTTATATATTTATATATTTATATATTTATATATTTATATATTTATATATTTATATATTTATATATTTATATATTTATATATTTATATATTTATATATTTATATATTTATATATTTATATATTTATATATTTATTTATTCATATATTTATTTATTTATTCATTCATTTATTTATTTATTTATTCATTTATTTATTTATTTCTTACAATTTCAAGGAAGACTCTACAGGCATTACGCCCTAAACAGTTTTCACTAATGTTAACAATACAAGAATACATTGAATAATTTATACACAATAAAACAAAATAAAGCACATTCAATTAATTCCAAAAGCAATAAGTATCATGAAAGTAGAAAAGAGAAAAAACTATTGAAAGAATAAGATAATTGGAATAAAAATTAAAGGTAACCTAAAGATAATTTAAAAATAACGAAAGGTTTACAGAATCAAAGTTAATAGAAAGAAAATTGGTATTGTTATGAAAGAGTTTTCAAAGTAATCATTGATTAATGTAGGCTTATAAAAAGTAAAAAATATAACGAAAGAAGGTTATTATTTAAATAATAATAATCAGAACTATCAATAATCTAGGCTTGTATTGAACCAATCTCATGAACTGCCACTGTACTCAATAAGGAATAACTCCAACAATTCGCCTTCTCACCTCAGTTACAGAGCCATGCACATTTACACCCTCACAAACCTCATTAAACAGTCTCAGGGCTCTATTTATTGATGAGCAAAAATTGTGCAGGATTCTACACCTTGGTTCATGAAAAGTACTAAATCGTCTGATATTAAAGCTGGGCTCGTGAAAGCCAATCATTGTTAGGAGGCAAGACGAATGAGCAGTATTCTTCAAAAGAGATACAAGAAAAAGGAAAGGAAATCCATCCCGTCTTGCCCTCAACGAGTCCATGCGGAACAAAGACCTTAATCGCTCAGAAGGAAATCCCAGTGGACAAGCTCTTCTAAACCTCATATAAAATAGAAAACAAAGCAGTCTATTCTGAACTCTCTCAACTCTTTGAACATCCTGATACGTGAAAGGACTCCAGACAATAGACCCATATTCAAGTACACTTCTCACCAGAGACTGATACAGGATTGATTATTAGTGTCAACATTATTAAAGTTTGTAGAATTTCTTAGAACAAAGCCCAACAGCCAGCTTGCCCCACCTAGCCTATAACGTGGTCAACATGAGGAGAGAAAGACAGTGAGCTACTGAATACAACACCCAAATCCTTACACTCAGTAACCATCTCCAAACAATGGTTATCAATTATGTAAGAATGATTCATTGGGGTAGCTTTCCTTGAGAAAGTCATACACCTACATTTTTTGGCATTAATGTCCAGCTTATTAACAAGACACCACAATTCTGTCAATACCAGCCTGCAGGTGACGGCAATTATCCAAGCCTTTCACCTCCCTGAATATTCTCATGTCATTGGCAAATATCGAACACTTGAAGTTGGACCTGAAGAGGTAATTAATTAATTAATAGTAAAAACAAAAGGATAACAAGATTGCTACCTTGGGGAACACCTGATGTACTATAGTAAACACAAGAATCCTTATTTCTAATAGAAACAAAGTTTTGCCTTTGAAACAGATAACTTCTGAAGAAATCAATCATCACAGTACTGAAACCCAGCTGAGCTAGCCTTTTCAATAGTACACAATGGTCAACATGATCAAAAGCTTTCTGAAATCTGTGTAGACAACATCTATTTCCTCACCCTCATCCAACACATTGGAGATAGTCACTGTAAATTCCAATAAATTGGTCATTACAGATCTTCCTGGGAGGAAACCGTGCTGACAATTGGACAGTGCAGGATACAAAAATCAAAGAATTCTCAGAGCCCTCTCAAAAGTTTTGGCAAAAACTGACAATATACTAATTGGTCTGTAATTTATGATTTCATTCCTTTTGCCAGATTTGAAAATAGGAAATATTTTTGAGATTTTCCATCTACTTGGGAATACTCCTGTTTTATATGCTGAATCAAATAAAACCTTCAGTTTTAATCACTACAGCCCTTCACAATGAAAGAGGGAATACCATCAGGTCCAGGAGTTACTCTAGGCTTCAATCTCTTAATTGCTCATTTTATCATGTCATAACTTCATAATCTATAAAACTTCAACATTGATTTTGCCCATAAACACTACAATTGAAACACTGTTCACAATATACTGATCAAATACCTAAAATAAAGTGAAGGGAACCAATATATTTCCAGTTTGTACTTGTGACCGACATTGTGCCTTCAAATGAGCTTCTACCATACAATCATGCAGTAGTAACCTCAATCTCATTCTCATTTCAATATTTTTGAGTCTTAAGATAGGTGTAGGTCTCTACTACTCATATATGTAATATTTTTCAATGTTTATTATCTTTTGCTGTGTTATTTTTCACGTTAAAATAAAAGTTATTACTAGAACGAGAAGAAACCAGTATGAATGTGTGGGAAGATTTTTCCAGGAAAGGGAAGACCAAGATCCATCCTTGAGTCCTTGAGGAGACAGGATTGGGGTACGCTGAACACCATGACGAAGCGCCCCAATGGCAGAGAAGGACGACCCCCAGGCTACCCCAAACTTTCTGGTTACTTAAGATGCGAGCTAAATGGTTCAAGGTAACAAGGTAATAAGATAGCCTACAAGGTTCAGTCGTAGTCAAACAGTCGTAGCATGAACATCTCAGTTAGCCAATATATCAATTTCAATAACAATAGTGCAGTGAAGTAGGTCAATAGAATAGTACAGTTTTTCTTTTTATATTCGTCATCATCAGCATCATCAACACTATCAGCATTCAACAATAGATGCGTTCACCCACAAAACCACCATATGGATTGATACCGGAATACGAAGACGAAGAGTTAGAAGAAGAAGGCAGCAACACACCGAAGAAAAATAGGTGAAGGACCAGAAAATGGAAGGTAAGAGTACTGGATATAATAACGAATCAAAAAGAATATAAATGATATTAATGCTTAACTTTTCGAATTCAAGCAATGGGCTGCAACAGAATTTGAAAAAAAGAACATTTTAAGAGCAGACTATGATGAATTTACAGATTTAGTTTGCAAAACAACAGTCTGTTATAAAAATAGAAACACGTGAACACGTAAACATGTGCAATCACAGTTGGTCTATTAGCAGTGAATATAAATTATTCAAGTAGCTCGAAATTGGAAGATTCTTTGAAAAATCTGAGTAGGTCTGTGCAAGAAATAAAAGAAGCATGAGCCTGTTAGTTTCGCTGAGGTAATCAAACTACCGAAAAAAATACAGCTGTGAAAGATTCTACCAGTAGACCTAGTGTTCGAAAAATTCAACCAAAAGAACTCAATATAGTTCTGTTGAAATTGAGAGGGAATGATAGGGAAAGTAGCGAAAAGGTTAAAAAAACGTTGAAAACATTGATAACCAATATCCCTAAAAAAGAGTACATTAGAATTAGAAAAACCATTTGTACGAGGAGGAGGTACTCTGCTCGTTTTGGACACACTGGAGGACAAGAAAAATTATTACAGAACAAAGGATTGTGAAGTGGGGAAATAAAAATAACAGAGTTTAAGGACAAGAAAAAAGTAATTTTATAGTAATTTTATCTGATATAAATAAAGAAGGACTTCCTGAGACACTGTACAGATGAAGGAAATTTATTATATCCGAACCTCGTGGCTAGTATACTATGAAATATATCAGCTCTCTCTTTAGACCAGCTGCAGATCGCTAGCTTGACGTTGACCAACTGACATACAGCACACAGCTGATCAGCCTAACCAACCACAAGGTCGGCAACGTGCATGGTGTGTTGTTTAACTTCTTCTATGTAGGCGTAAGAACTTTGTATCCCCAGATCTCGGATTTACTTTTCCTTTGAAAGATCTAGGTAGCTTATATTTTTTGTTTCGATTATTTATTGAGATTCATTCATGCTTTAGTTTGTTATTGATTATTAAAAATATCGGTAAAATCATAAATTAACATTTGGGATTGAAATGTCTGCATCAAAATTGTATTTCTATCAGAACTTTTAAATCTGGTACCATATAAATTGCGTTCAATGAGGAAATTAAATGGTGAAATACAAATTGAGAAATTAAGAGCAATACTGATAAAGAACAAATTTGACGGGAATCAACTGTAGTTTTTTATTGTTTAGTTGTTTATTTTTATTGTTGACAACATAGAAAAATAATTGATATTTATGAATATTTTCATAATATGATACTGTACAAAATACTAGTTTAAAACGATTGTATGATATCTGCTTTCAAGCCACAAGAGAGATGTAAGCTGGTAGCTGGGACATGAAAAATGTTTGGTGAGTGTCCAAAATATCTCACAAGTGGCTCACGACCAAATTTTATTTACAATTACTATCAATAAGTTACTTTCAATTTTACAATCACTAGGGTAACTTAATCGACCAAACATAACCTAGAAAGCTTGCTTGATGCCTGTCGTTTGTGGGTTTGGAATCAAATCTAATCTCAATTTCATTCTGAAATGTTCGTGTCAGATAATGTGACAATCGCATAATATTCATTTCGATCCTGATTTAATCAAATCGTGAGTTATTATTGGTCTAGAGACTGTGACGGGAATTGCCGTGCTGTATAATAGCTTTATTATGCCAATGTTTGATCAAGCGTGGATAAAGTGAGCTGTTTTTACATTACTTTCCAGCCTCTAATACTTACTTCACATAGTAGTCGTAGATTATAGTGCGAAGATGATAGATGTGGGCCTAAGGGTGGTTTTCTGTTCTATTCAGTGAATTATTCACTGTATTTTTTTCAGTGTAGAAAATAAAGAGATTTTTTGTAATTTTAATGAGTTTGATTGGTGTTTTTGCATTTCATGAGATAACATATTATTTATATTTTTAAGTTGATGATCACGGCGAGTATTCAAAGTTATATTAATAGAACCCAATCAATAATTAAATGAGAAATATTTATCATCATAGAAATTCCCTAAGCTGAAGAAAATAGATAGATAGTTAATTTATAAAAAGGTAATAGATAGATAGATAAACTGTCTTTATTTCGCACTTTACAATACACAAAAGTGCTGTGGTATTGGTCACAGGCCAATAAGGAGTATTGTAGTCTAAAAAACGAATATCATGGCCATTATGATCAAACATTCAGAGTGATATTCAAACAAATATCCAAACATCATAGAATTGAAATAGGATGATACATGAGAACGACTAAGCATTGAGGATTATTGGAGAAAGTCATCCATGGATCTCATAACAAACATGTGAATGACTCAATTATCACTACTAACACAGTATTTAATGACTTTCCATGGTTCTAAAAATTCTAATACATTAATTAATTTTTATCTATACGGTATCTTTATTAAGAATTTTTTGAAAACCAAGCATTATTGGTAAACAAAACCTTATAAACTCGAAATTGATTTTCTGTCAATTAATCGTACATAGAGTTATTTTGTCAAAGACTTTTTTGAATTTCAAAAAGCTTTGCTCATACATAGATCAGTCGAATAACTGACTGTAGCATGTTGTCGGCAACCAGCATATCAATTGTCAATTTTACGCAAAAATCAAAAGCAACGGAGAAACAACAAATTTGAAACCTTATCCTGGTCACTTCTTCCGTGTATCCCTTTTCCAGCTTTTCTCATTTCTTTTCCGCTTTTCTCTTTCCATGTCACTTCAGACTGGCGCCACTGCTTTGTTTAGCCTCCATTTAATTTCCTGTCTACACACAGCTCAGTGCTTTACCTGTCGAACGCTCCCAACAGATGCGAGAAAATAACACCACTGTATTATGGCGACACGTCACACTGAGTTCTCGTATGTAAAAGATACTCTCACACGCGTCGTCTTTCAACATACGTGTCGAACATTGGATATTTTTGACAAGAGAGCAGTATGGACATGCCAACTTTACAGACGTTTGACAGGGGCGGCTCCTCCAGGGGGGGGGGGGGGGGCGCTCGGACACTGTCCTCCCTGTCAATTTGTGATAAATTGTATAATTATTGAGAATAAAATAATTCCGCTATATTTTATATTATTGTATTTTATTTGTATTTGACAATAGCGAAGAGAGTATGGAAGTCTGGAAATAGACGGTAAGAGAGTTTAAAATGATCAGCCGCATCACGGTACAAGAAGTGATTTTCAGCGATCCTTTGTGAAAAATACGTAACTATGTTGAGCATTGAGTTGGTCGTATTGGTTTAAAAAAAATGCATCAATTTTTGAAAAAATGTATCAATTTTTGAAAAAATGTATTAATTTTTGAAAAAATGTATCGATTTTTGAAACAAATGTATCGATTTTTTAATGAAATGTATTCCTGTAGTGTCCGGCCAGTGCAGTGCTGCCAAATCAAAAATGCTGTTCAATGAAAAATTCTCTACCAGAGAAATGGCAACATAAGCCCGACTGTAACATACGCACTCCAGCCGAGTGAGAGGTGGTGTGGTGGTGATAGAGTCGTCCTCAAATTTCTCAGTCAGAGCCGCCACTGCGTTTGAATTGTCATTTTTTCACGGAATGGCTTGGTATTCTACTTAACAATGAATTGTACAAACTATTTAATGTTATCATACATGAATATACTACAAAGTAACATCCAACAGTAAAAATAATACTATAGTTGAGTACGTATTCATGTGCGATTAAATAGAATAATAGATATGTGAAAGCCAGATCTAGCTTGAAACTGAACTAAAACCAAACCAACAGGTTGATATCATGAAGAGACCCGTTATTCAATCAAATTGAACAAAAATGTATGGTTTATCAAGATGTATAGTAACGATGGTTTATGAATTTCTTGTTTTTAATTGAACATTGGACTTTTTTCATGGCTTTACTTGTCACATTTTTAACAGCAACAGTGATTCAATCACTTTTCTGGTCATTTTGATTCCTCGAACTGACTTATAATTTGAATAATTATCCAACTGATTGTTATAAGTCTGGAACTTGGGAAGATGCAAAAAGTTGTTGCAAAAAATAATAATTTGAGTTATACAGTTATAGGTTATTAGTAGGTATGAAAGTTCATCCACCTCTAAACAGAAGCTCATAGATCAAAATAGATTTCCACCGATAGTATATGGGTTTATCAGGAAATTCAGGTGCATTGGCATGGTTAGGGTCGAACTACGCATGTGGTCAAGAAATTACTAAGCGGAATATTTCTGGGCATCTGGGGCTAAGGTCGAACTGCGCATGCTTCCCCTAAGGCCAATTATACATGGTTGATCACACCTTTCAGCGTAGACCTTTTACTCAAACTTAGACCAACCCCTGGGTCAAGTGTGATGGTACACTTTTTGAAAAGTAGATTACTGTAGTTGAGAAATAGGACAACTATTAGTTGTATTTTAGTGAGGATGAGAGTTATAGTTTGTAAATGGTGAGGTTTTGTAAGGATTTTTAATTCACACATAAATAAGTTAGACACATTAAGTTTAATATTAAGTTAAATTTACATAACCTAACCTAACCTATAACCTGACCTGCCATGCTATAAGATTTGTAGGCGATGCAGAGTTCGACACTACCCTGGACGGAACCACATGCGCAGCTCGACCACCTAATTAGAGTGGTTCTTGAATTCTGAGAACGACCATGCGCTGTTCGACCGCACCCATTAGCATGACCATGCCCTAGTCATTAAGAAACAAAAGATCAAAGAATTCTGACAGGCCAGTGATATTCCAGGGGTGCCCACCCCCCCCCCCCCTAAGACTCATGACGCACCCTTCCTAGATTTAGCAATAACCCCCCACCCAAATAAAAAAATGAAAGAATAAGCCCCCAAATTAAAAAAAGATTTATATAGCTATTGAAAAAATTCAAAACCAGTCGATAATATACAAAATGTATGTATATTTCTTGAGATTCTTCAGGTAACATTTTTTGTAAAGGTTAAAAAGAAATATCAATGAAATGAATATATGAACTTCTGCTTAATAAACTTAATTGCAAAATAGCTAAATAAGAATGTGAACCTAAATGGTTTTTAAACAATCAAATATTACAAATACAAAATGGTTCAATAAAAATGGAATACCTATAAGTTTATGTTCGGTGTACCAATTACATTAAGGTTTAAGTTTGAGTTGATAACTTCATTTGTACAACACAAAAATTCAAAATACTAAGTCATTTATGCTAATATTTATTGTACAGTAGTTAAAAAACAGGTTATTTAATTAGTGTAGTATTTTGGGAGAATTTATGTATGGATGAAGTACATAAAAGGCACACATTTCATGTATAGTTATTTACAACACACAATCCAAAGGAGCGTCTTTCAAAAACAAAATAAAAACATAGTATAAGTATTTACTTAGTAAATTTTGCTATATCAGTTCTTACTTATTAGTAAAATACATTAAAAACATCAATAGTTTAAAGTCAAACATTTTAAATTTGTAGGCTGTGACCATCTACAAGTTAGCTGGGCACCTTCTAAGCTTGTTAAATCTACATGGAAATAATCTTGTTGAACCCTACATAGCAGTTTTTGTCTTTGTGATGAGGAAACAGAAAACCTTTCAATTATTTCTTCATTAGAAATAGACTAAAGTACATCTTTTTATGCAGCTAGAACCATTAGAATGGACAACCATGAGTCTCCTCTCCCATCGCTGATCTGAGTCTGTTTTTGATCATTTTAACTCGACTCATTGCTCTTTCAGCTCATCAACTGCTAAGGAGAGTAAAGTTCTATAAACCACTTTCAGAGCACTTGCTTAGCGTCTCGCTAAGTAAAAAAGTTTGAATATTAACTTCCTGCACAAATCCTAAACATAAATATTTTAGGTAATTCATATTCATAAATCTATTGTCATTAATTGACATTCTATCTCTGGTAACTTCGTAATATTTTTGAATGTCGTCACGATTAAACACGGTTTCAATTAACTTTACCCCCCCCCCAAACGTTTTTCGAACCCCCCCCCCCAAACGTTTTTCGAACCCCCCCCCTCAAGAATTTCAAGGACGCAGTCTGCGTCATAGCCCCCCTGTGGGCACCCCTGGATATTCTGATATCAGTGATATTCGAATACATTTTGTTAGTTGAAAGTTATTGAACTGATCGTTTCTCTTATTGATTTATTGAGTGATTATAGTGCCTGCTGTTGAGTTAGTTGTGTAGAGTGTAAATAAATTTCAAGTGTTACATTCAATTGTTGCTAGCATTATTTTAGAGTTGGAACCCTTAACAATACATTACCACTCCCATGATAGTATGAAGTATGTTACATTATGTAAAAGAATAGGCGGATTTAAACGAAGTCAGCTTGATCTTAGTAAAATGCTTTTGATTAGAAAATTGCAGAGGATATTCTAGAGATACTTGCCATCGTTTTTTCACCTTAGCAAATATAAATTTAAAAATACAGTAATATAACTGTTATTGAATCTGTGTATGTTAATCTCGTTCGTCCAGACTTACTTCGTGACTCTTCTTCAATATAACTGATGAGCTTATTATGTCTTTTACAGATATACTCATTCTCGATGAAATGTTCAAAGGTTACTATAACAAGCTCAGAAAGGAAGTGAAAAAAATGGCCATTCATAGCATCGTCTAACAAGCATTTTCCTTCCAACAAATACTGCACGCCCCTTCATAAAGTTATTGCTCATTATTTTTCATAGCTAGTGCTTCGCTTCTGTTTTGACATTCAGTGAAAAAGAGCATAAATTTTAAGAAGAAACGAGAGAGAATACAGCTTATGAAGTTTTATAAAAAATAACACGGTCAGGTAGGTTTCTGCTTCGATAAGAAAACACTTTGTGATGGATGAAAAGATAAAATGCCTCACTAATTATATAATAACGCAGATATGAACTAATAGAAGCATATCCTAGAATAATGATTTCAAAATATTTTTAAAGTTAAGACATCTGATGTTGAGTCACACGCCCTCGAGTCTAGATTGAATATACGCAGTTAGAGCGCTTGTCTGTGATAAAATAAATCTCTGACTGGCTTCGTTTCCTGCAGCCTTGGGTTCGAATCTCATTCAGCCATGGATGTTTATCATCATTCACCCATTCATTTTATGACCCACAAACAAGTCTCGTGACTCTTGTGGGCATCATCCGCAATAAAAAAAAACTATGACTAGACAACATGCAGACCTACTTCATTTTCATCACTTGTTAGTATCTCACCTGGAATAGTTGTTTCGAAAAGTTCACTAGGTTATTGGTCTCGTCCAATATTCTCCTTATGCATATTTTTATTACATTATTATTTTTCAAGTTTTTCAGTACATTAAATGTTTATTACAACGTGGTAAAATAATGGTGTCATACACTTCACTAGAGTAATTCAAATTCCCTCAACTGACTAGTAAGTTACCCGATTTTTCAAATCATAAGATACCATAATTCCTAGGAATCACTGTGGACTCAACTCTAAGTTGGACACAACACATAACTAGTCTAAAAAATAAGTTGAGCAGCAGTGTGTTTGCCCTTAAACGATTGTGTGGTGAGCTTGGCCAAGATGGTCTCCGACAAGCCTATTTTGGCCTTTTCCAATCCCATATTTCATATGGTCTGATAGTCTGGGGTTGTGCCTCACAAGCACAAGACATTTTCATAATGCAGAAAAAGGCTGTCAGAGTTATTGCCAGAGCGGACAATCGTGAGCATTGTAGAAACATTTTTAGAGAACTTGGTATTTTAACACTCTTTTCATTATACATAATGCAGTGTTTGTTGTTTTTAAAAACCAACCCAGATAGAATGCTGATGAGAAGTGCTACACATTCATATGATACAAGATTTAGTCAATCTCTAAATGTTACCCGAAGTAGACTTCATAAAACGGACCAAAGTCCCTCAAATGCATCAATTAAGTTCATGAACAGGCTTCCTATTGAGGTAAGGCAACTTGATCATAGGAAGTTCAAACTTATAATACAAACATTCCTCTTGAGTAACCCCTTTTACTCAGTTATTAAAGAGTTCTACAACAGAAAATTGACTGTGGAGGATTTTAAAATTAAATAATTGACCAATTGATTAAGTGACTATAATGTATTGTTTTTATTTGATGACTTATTTGTATCTAGTTTTATATTGACTTGCCTATGTATCAATGTGTGATATTCTTTTGGGCTAATAAAAAAATATTCTATTCTATTCTATTCATGTAATTATGCCGGGTGAACGACACCGGTAACCCGACTGCCCTGTGTGTGTAACAAATCCGAAAGTACACCTCCTATTTAGAAAAGATTGATCAATTCAGATATGTCCAGTTGATTTTAATGAATAAAATTTCAGCTCCAGAAGAGGATCAACCGATTCGCTATCATTACAAACGACTTGTTCATTATTGGATTTTCTTTTTACGATTTTATAATTGAAAAATACTGTTACAATATTTTTTTTGTTTTTTATCTATTGGCGAACTGGAGTTTGTAAATTGAAATCTTTTCCCAGATAAAGAGAAAAACAACAATTATTAAAATATGTGAATAGAATTTCATATCATATTTTATTCTTCTTTTAAAAGCAAGAGGATCCAAAAGAATGTTTCTAAATGTTATGGATAAAATACATTATTGTTGCCATTGTTATTGTTATAATAATAATAATTATTATTATTATTATTATTATTATTATTATTATCATTATTATTAAATTCAACTTTATTCTTCCACTTTGCATTAGAAAACAACACTCACACACACCTCAAGTTTATATACGAGTCATCCACAAATCAATACTATAACGCTGTGTGTAGGCCATTGAAGATTCACATGATATAAGAATGGGAAACTCATGCAGGCCCCGAAAAAATTGCAGGAAATACGAATCGTGAAAGAACATGTAAAACTATGATAGCATGATATGACTTTGAGTTTGAAAAATGAGAGGAAAAACCAATGTCACCTCACCTGACTCGCCGTTTACAAATCCAATGTATAGTAGGCCCTATATAAAAATAGCTTAGCTGATGTTGGACCACGTCGCTATGTCATTGATGTCAAGAATGTCACAGATGGCAATTATAGCTCACTCTGCGTGATGGAAGAAATAAGAACTCCTGAACAGATGAGCATGTCTTGAATATTTTTTTCAAGGAAACTTACGTCACTGACATCGTTAAGTAGCAACGAAAACTTGGATAGATGCTATAAAAAGTTTACTACTAAAACTTTCTGCATTGTAGATGATGAGAGGACTCTAGTTGATGAAAATTATATTGATTCTTCAAAGTCTATGTCTACTATGCTGTAGAAAAGAAAGGGACATCATTCACTCTTCGAGCATACGACAAGAAGGATGCATTGAAATCGGATTACGGTTTGAATAAGAATTATTTCAAGTCTATAAGTGAATATCCGTGTTCTTCATATTGTTATGGGTTCTATCACCAAAATAATGCTGGTAACACTCGTACTTCATTCACACAACTCTCTCACAGAAGACACGAATCAGTTAATTATCACAAAAATCAATAAAGAAGCAAACGTTCAATAACGTTCAACTAATAATGAATATTTTCATAACAAGATTATCACTGTACAAAACCTAGTTAACTGTCAATAGGTTGATCAAGAATCTAATAATAAACAGTTAAAACACTCAATAGTAAACTGAGCACTTACGAAGCAACAGTCGTGTCTGTCACGGCTATTATCAATCACACTTGATAAAAGGAATCAAAATTCTATATCACTGTGTGTTCTGCCACGCAAGAAAAATTAATGTCTGCTGTCAAAGAATTACCATATAAACTCTCCACGAACCCTGCTGAATTAAAACTGACTTCCTGCTGACATGCACAGCCCGTTTTATCAGTTTATTTGTTCTAGAAACATCCATTTCCAGAGAGTTCTCATTCCAGATATTTCTATCAAAACAGATAACATTGTCTTGGAAATGCTCGAACATACTAGAAATATATTTGACATAAATGAGAGTAAGGGAGACGAAGAATAGACCAAGACGGATATAGAAAATAGCAAGTGCTCGTTATCAATGTAACCGGAAGTACCGTTGACATAATACAGTGTGGAAGATCGCCTACCTCTTCCTTGCGTTTCCTAACAATACCATTGTGAATAGCGAAGTGGTCTTCGCTGACGGAGGTCGAAGATGGACATTATTCCTCCAGACAAAATTCGTTTAAAGTTCATTCAAGATTACAGACTGATAACGATTGGATTTAATTGCTCAGATAAACTGAAGTCACATTTACATTCACCAGCAAAGCATAAAGAATGTTATGTCAAGGAAGTACCAAAAAAGTATGGTGGTAGGGCAAGAAATAGAAGAATTAAAAAAAAAGAAGCGAGTGATTGAATTATTATTGAGAAAGAGATAGAAAGATACATGTACAGACTGAAAGTGGAAGATGAAGAGAAAGAGATGTAAGAGTGGAGAAAAAGAAGAAGAAAAAGAAAAAGTGGAAAACGAGTAACTGGACTGAGAAGACAAATAAGCAAAGTAAAGGAGAGAAGATGATGATGAGGTAAGGAATGTGGTTTAGAAAGTGTGTGTGAAAAGTAGTGATTGTACGTGTATTGGTGTTTGAGATTGTAGTGATTGTATTGAGGTTGGCATAAATGAGATAAAGGGGAAGAGATTGAGAGCGTGTGTTTGAGAAAAAGGCACATTAAAGTAGTAGAATGATGAAAATGCACGAAATGAGTGATGGCTGAGAGGCTGGAACAGAGAGGATGAGAATCTGAGTGGGTGGAAGCGACGTGAAAGAAGGTGCTCAAGTGCCCAACATTGAGTGAGAGGGCGAAAAAGAAATGAGTGAAGATCGAGCGAGAAGATGGAGAAGAAATGAGTGGAAGGTTGAGTGAAGATTAGTGATGAGGAGGGTAAGGAGGCTTATAATAGAATTCAGTGATTTGATATGGTCACGAAGCTAAGAAGCAATGAGAAAAGAAGCCAAAGTAGGGTTCTTAAGTCTGATGTAGGGTTAAAGATATTACAATCGTTGCTTAGTAGTGGAGCTGGCATTAGAGCCACAACTTTTGAAGCCGCATTTCGTCATCAGCTCAAGCCACCCTGCTGAGTCCAGCTCACACTTATGTTGTTTATTGCTATATATTATGTGATTTTTTTAGTTCCCTAGCTACTCAAACAGTGCAGTGAAAAACTTCTACTGAGAATTCTTCTTTTTCTGCATGGCAAGAGTAAATTTATTTACTCTACTAGTGAACTAAGGATTGAATAACGTGAAACAAAATTGTTGAAATTTTCATAATAATATGCAAGGTAATCATTTAGAAATGATTTTCTAAAGAGGAAAAAAGCATTATTTGTAAAAAAACAAAATTACGAAAGCTATTATTTATTTAATGTTAGTACAGAGTAAATTTATAATGTCAATATGTATTGTCTAGGACTGTGGGAGCCCTAGGGCAGGACGTTATGATTAGAAGTGGATCCCAGCCCCTTTTTCAAGTAAATTATATTCTTTTGCAGATTTGGTCATTTGGGGCCCTTGAGCAGCCTCTGTCTATATGTAGTTGTGTAGAGAATGTTGGAGCTGAATGTTACAAGTTAGAATAGACTTTTGGTATTTATCTTGAAAATGAATTAAGGATGTAATAAGATGTCAGTAAAATATAAGAGAAAAACTGAGGCTGCCCAGTAAACTTTGTCATGAGTTCAAATTATTGTTACAGGTTCTATCTCTAAAAATAATGATGGCTAAATGTAATGATAAAACTAGAACTTTATCCACAAAATAACACACTTCACAGTTTTAGTTAAGAGACAAACACAAATATTTACAGATTTAGTCAATGAAAACTTTCAACTACTTTAAAGAAGGATTAATACTTCCAAAATGAATGGCTAATATCAGTTAAAGACCAATCTCTAGTAATTTATTAATAATTGTAATAACTGTCAAATATTCTGCAGTATATAACTGGAATAATTGGATACTAACAGTCCACTTACTCTCAGTATTGTCAGCAGTGACTATTTACACAGTCCATTATAACTCACAAGTAGTAGAGAAAATGCAATCACCCTCACAAAGACGGATTCTTAACACGAATACACAGCTCTTTGAGAATAGTTACTGGAACTGCCGCGGTGCATTCTAAGCTCTATGCTCGTTGTTGATCACAATACGGCCACTCTACGCTGCTCGTTGACTATTCACATCTCAGAACAAGACTAAAAAATGTTGTGGCCACCAGCATCATTTAATTACCACTCGTAGAAAGTTCGAAACTGTTCTACAGCATTCTACAATTTTCTATTTGTTCTTTTTCGTCACCTATTAACCATTATGTTCTTCCATAGAAATATTAAGCTATCAAATGTGAAGAAATATAACAAATTTGATCGAAATATGCTTCTTAAACAAAATGTTTAAAACCTTTAACGACAATCTGAGCTGCTCTAGAACTAGTAGTTCTGTGAACAGTAGACCTCACGTCCAAAAATAAAGGTGCTTGCACTTGATGTATTCAATGATAATCACCATCGCAAAATTAAAAAAGTCATCAGACCTAAATCTTGATTGAATTCGCGAAGTCTATTTCATGTCTGTTTGTCACAAAAGGTCACTTATGTTATAAAGGCAAGGCTGTGTTTTCTATTTGCCAGACAGCTGATTGCTCAAATTGTATTAATTTCAAATGGCTGATGAATGAGTTTATAAAACAATATCGATTAAATTTGTATAGCATTTGCTTAGTCATCACTTGTTATTATACTTAATTGAAATATTATAAATGATTTGTTTCTCTCAAATAAATATGTTATTCTCATGGATGATTACTTTATCAATTTGAATAAAGCTCAACCAGATGAATAAGGGAGGCCGAGGGCTATCTACGAATCTGATTCCAATTGCATAAGACGGAGAAGCTTATTTTAAAAATCGTATGTTTCTAAAGAAAATGGCATGAGAGCCTTCCTTTTTTTTTAAATATCATTTAAATGTATGCAAATCTCGAAAATCCTTACACATGCATAGCTGAGCATTCCTTGAAGGAAGGTCCCTGCAAAATTTCATAGATTTCATAGACTTGAAACAGAGACCTCTCTTCGTTCGGTCAACAATCCGGTAACGGTATCAATCTATCCAGTATCAATCGGAATGAGCAATTCACAATATATGTAAATGTTTTTGGAACTTGAAATTAAGATGAAATTTAGAACAAACTCATTTTTCCAATGATAATAATAAAAAATGATTATATCCTCCAACAACAAATACGATGGAGACCTTACACATTCATATTTCTTTACAGAGTTCAAAAACCACGCAACAGGAATAATAATTGAATAACTAGGGAAGAAACAGGACTTCCGATTCGCATACGAAGAGAGAAAATTATTTTCGTAAATGGTGAGTGAGAGAAAATTTGAGTGGAGTAAAGTGATAAAGACTATGCAACTGTTTAAAGGAAGAGCTTTCGAACACCTGCATAACTCCCCATTTCTTCGCCAATGATTGAAAAATTGTTTTTTCATTCGATTTGTCAACTACAAACGCATGAACGTATTCATCCATATTCGTTTGTTCCCTTGAACAAGACAAATTCTGAATATTTTGACCTTACAGTGATATTGCATTCATAGCTAGTATTGAATTGAAAAATGAAGCTCTAAACGTGTAACTAGTAGCGACAGCGACCTAGACCTGACTCAACTATAAACTGGAAAGAAGGGATCTTTCTCCGGAAAAACGGTTTGGTAGGCGGCCCCTGGGATTTCGCTACCACTTACATCGTAGACGTAGGTTACAGACACTCAATGCTATTTCTCGTTTACTCTGAAATTTGAAGTGTTCACAGCTACTAGAATATTCCGATTAAAGTACTAATGAATTTATTTAAAATTGTAAATAGAATTCAAGTCCAATCAATATTTCAATCAGAAAATATAATGTAAAAAGTAGGTTTTTCAATTGGCACTATATTAATATTTTAAATCATCTCAATTGTGGGTTGTTTATATCAACCTTGCATCGACAGGTTACACAGATTCATAGATCGCAATTCCCCAATATTTTCACAATGTTATTTTTTTAATTTTATGATTTAAAATTTAAGAAAAATCTTAGAAATCTTAGAAATTAATTCAAGAAAGATCATTTAGAGGTCATTTTAATTTTCCAAACAGTTGTACTTCGTACGTGAACCTAATAATAAAGTGAGATGCAGTCTGAACGTGGAAGTGTGGGATTATGACTTGCATGCTACATGAGACTCTGTATTCAGATACCGTGTAAACTACATAAGTCATATTTCAAGCGCTGACAAAGATTCATATGCGATGCTTTAAGTGAAACACCACAAACAAATGACTCACAGGTGCTCTTACCTTAATTCCTCCCGCTCAACAACTGCTGTACTATCTCACAATCACACTCACACGCAAATACGCATTTTCCCAAATACACACCAATACCTCAATCAATTTTCGAAAAAACCTCGACCCATAAAGTTAACTGGCTGTTACAAGAGGAGCTTCCCATTTCGCAAATATAATTTGTAAATAGCTGATCTGATGTTCGGGGATGAAAGCAGGCTCATATTATTTTCAAGTGAAATATTGCGATATCCAGCCAACGTAATAAAAGCTTTTAATTCGCATTGGTTCACATTATTTATCAAATAAGGTAATAATATTATAGTATAATAAACCGATACAACGGAGGACCCATTCTAAGGACCCGGCGAATTTACATAGAGTAATAATTTTTTTTTTCACAAAAAAGTTGGCAGCGAGGTTATTAAAAACATGACTTTCTGTTTTGCTAAATTGAGCGAGTTATGGGACAACAATTCCAAAAACAACAATAATTATTGTGTGTTATTTCTATCAACCTTGCATCGACAGCCCTTCACAGAGTCATAGATCGCATTCCCCCAATATTTTTACAATGCAACTTCTTTAATTTTACGATTTAAAATTTGAGAAAATATTCAAACACAATCGAAATTTGATTCGCTCTGTACAAAATAATAAAGTGAATAATTGGGCTTGGCAGCAACTTTTATCTGCAATATTTTTTTTAATTTATTCAACGTGAACCAACTTTGCAATGCTAGAAGCTACATTTAACCATTGATCAGGGATAATAAGGTTGATGGCTCGTCTATGATTTAACTTAGTTACTATAATATACCTACTATAATGTCGACCTATTTTTCATCATAACGTTTTTATATTTGACCTCCAAAGACCAAAATCAACAGGGCCTCACTTGGATTACGAAGAAGCTATATCAAATAGGTTCGGAACCCACCTAAAACTGCAGGTCCAACTCATCAATCACCATCATCCAATTCATTACCCACGCACAGGACTTAGACCTATGTGGGCTTCATCCTTCAAAAAAAAAATGAAATGGAGACAATATTATGACGGCCAGAAGCGATTGCCACACTATCTATAATGGTCACTGTACTAAGGTCAACAAAACATGACCCCTGGTGGCAGGTTGATGAAGCTCTTCCTTACAAGCGAAATGCACTTTTCCAGTATAAGTTAGTAAAAATCATAATTTAATACGGAATGCAGTCTCAGTTTTGATATTAGAATATTAATTTTGAGTCCCGCTCTTCCAGCCGCCATGGGGTTTAACTACACAAAATATCCATCGTTGATTGTATAAATTACCAACAGACAATGAAGGATTTGTCGTTGTAGCTGGAACCTGATTCCAGATTTTTGTTCAGTTTTTTTGGCAAGCGTAGCTCAACATAATATTATAGTAGTAGTTGATAGAAAATGAATTGTAGTCTCTGACATTGTATGTGGTTTATTGAAGGTTGACATTCAATGATCGTCTATTACTTTAATTACAAGACTGACAGACAGTATAAATTACGATTCGCTTAAGATTCTTCTGTAATGAACAAAGTTTGAAATTTAGCGATAAAATGTAGTTTATGAAAAATGGTATATAAAGTAAGGCCTCTCAAAACTTCTTCAAAACTCACAGATCTCAACATTGCTGATTTGATATTGACGTGGGGATGGAATATACTCTAGTTTTACGTCAACACGCGAGAGAATAGAAAGTGGTAACAATATCATTTCCTTGGAGAAACAAAGTTGCGGAAGAAGGAAATCCTGTAAAGTATGACAGCGGATTGACAGCCGTCTACTGCTGGCTATTCAAAGAGGCAGCTAGGTAAAAGGCAGAATGCGAAATGTAGATAGGCTATGAATCACAAGAGAATGCATAAGAGGGCTTTTATTTTCACACAGACACGATTCTGCCAAAAATGTTATGACGTTCGTACGGTACTTTTACGTCACAATACATATTGCATACCAGCTGTTTTTTGTTCTAAAACAATATTGAGTTTCAATTAGCCAATCAGTCCCAATTACCTGACACTTGAACTTGACTTTTCCACTAATCGAATTAAATAAATAAATAAATAATTAATTAAATAAATAAATAGATAAATAAATAAATATATAAATAAATGAATAAATAAACAAACAAATAAATAAATGAATAATAAATAAATATTGAGTTTCATTCTACAACTAGGAATAATAATTGCCTTTCGAGCTGTCAAAGGAATAACGCTAAATGATATTAAATTAATTTCCCCCTCCCACCATTTAATTTCTTTCGCATTCATTTTTTTCTTGCTGATGAAGCCCACAAAAATCTGAGACTTGAGTGTGTGATGAAAAGAAAGCTGATGTTATAAATGGTGCACGTCCAGTTTTGAGTGGCTTTCGAACCACCCAGTGATTTGATAATAGAGCTGATCAAGTCATGCCACCACAGCTGGTCATCCTTCTAAACACAGTCCCGAGAACCCGTTACTGAACATCATAATCAAGATAAAGTTTGCCAATCATTACTCCGTCATTATAAATACAATCAACCACAACAAAGAGGAAGGCGTATTATCATGTGTAGAGTAAGTTCAACAGCTGCGTTTGAAGGATCGAACCCTTTGATGGAACTCTTCAAGGAGTTATTATAGTTTGCTTATGTAAACCAACCTTCTTGGCACGTCACTTCATCATTTGCAGCCAAGCTCAGCTCCAATATTCTTTAACGTCGTTCAAACTTAATCAAACTCGTGTATCGATTGGAATACAAAGAACGATTCAAACAAGAATTTAACTAAAGACGTAATATCCGCAATAATCCATTTTCATTCACATAATGTGAAATAATGATCCTCTTTTTCATATCGTACGAGTCAAGTAGTGAGATAATAATCTACTATAGCTTTCTTTGTTGCAGCCTATTAATATCTCAAAGGGAGATATCCAGATCCGGCGATGGCCACTTAAATGTCCTTTTCTGAACTGGACAAATCATCAAGCAGGGGAATTTTTCCAAACAATAGGCACAAGCAGGTAACAGGAAAATGTTACCCTCCCCCTAACATTACCCTTTTTACGTAAATGCTTCACATAAAATCTCATTGTTAATATCCAAACTTCTTCTCATATACAATCTATTGTGTTGTAAATAATATGCTTTTTCAGTCACAATTATATTTTGTAAATTTACGTGCATAAAGTAATTTTATCTTATATTATCTTACCACACTCTTATACACACACATTCTATCTCTCATATACATTCCCTCACTCAACTGTCACTCTCGCTCGCTCACTCCTCTTACACTCCCACACACTCGCTCTCAAAGAGGCTCTTTTGTTTGAAGTGCGAAGATTGATTGAAGTTAATCAATTTCCTTATATACTTGAGGTGGTTTTTGTGATCAAGAAAAATGTAAGTGCTCTTGAAAAGTATTGTTCTGCCTTCTCTTACTCATCTTCATCATTTAAATCATGGTGTTGTTATCTTTCACTTATTCACATCTCTCTAAATCTTATTCACTTATTCATTCTAACTCTTTTTTTATAGAACTAATAGGTACTCTGTCTATCCATTTAATTTATTAAAGTGCTATTTTATTACATGGATCTTTTACAGTGTAAATTATACACAATTTATTTTCATTTGAATTTATATCTATTTCTATTTCCTTCAATTATAATTTATTCTAATTTTCTATTTCCGTTCAATGTTCAATGGGTCTGTCAAGACCTAGTACAGACAATAAATCAATCAATCTCAGTCCTTGATAAGTGAAGAGAACGACCATTTTTCGAACCCCTGATCAAAATTGTTTTTGAGTGGGTTTTTAACAATATATTAGGTTGAAACTTGGTGTAGGTGTGAAAAATTAGTTGATGAGTACAGTGATACCTTTCCAGTGTTGGAAGGTGTGGACTCACAATGCCGAAAGTGAGTCAACAAAAAGTCACTCCGATTTCGTCAATGAATACACGGACTAGATTCTGTCGAGGTAAGGCTATCGACAAGAGTTTTGAATCCGGTTCTATGAGACAGTATTTTTCAGAAGACGCTGGTATTACTGTTTCACCTGCTATCTTGCAGACTATTAGAGTCTATAAGAGAGAGAGAGAGAGAGAGAGAGAGTCTATTACAACTGTTATTATGCAAAAATTAGCCGATAAATTGGTCCCTTTATACATAATAGATTTCTAACTATGCAGTCTGAAATAGAAGAAATATAGAAAAGTGAGAAGGAAGGTGAAAAAAGGTGAGGACGAGGAATGAGTTGAAAATTTAGAAGAAGAAAAGTACATAATATGGTGGTAATGGAGGTGGAGGAAATGTGATGTTGACATGGGTAATGCATAGGTCCGCCAATGGCCAGAATATTGATGGATCGTTGTAGTTTGTAGAGAGAGCTACAAAGAACCATTCTTCGATCTTGGGCGAGTTGGGGAATGTTTTGGTCTCTGAGAAAAGATTCCGTACTGTCAATTAGACAAGAAGGAATTCTCTTCAAAGACCCTTTCACATGTGATGCCTCCGTTGGAACGCTATGAATAGTTCCATAGTCTGTGGTCCGGTTATTTATTGTTCTCGACAATAAGTTTGATGGAATTAGACAAAGCGTTAAGATTGAGACCATAATAAGATGAAACGTAAACTTAATAAGAAGTCCAGCATGTCATTTAAGTTATCAACTCTCTGTAACATTTCTTTACTCTTAATTCATCTTTCCGTAACAAATTTTGCAACAACAAGACGCCGTCGCGTAACGTATCATCATTTTGTTTATGGTGTGCAGTTGCGGGACAATGTTACAATGATACGATTCTATGTTGCTGGAGTGATGCTACGAAACGTAGTTACGTTACGATGCGATAATGCATGTCTGGACAGGCATTAAGATTTCAAAACATTACTTGAATATATCCCATTAAGGTCTGAGAGTTGATACAGAGGTCCAACCGTAATGAATGGCTGCAGGATTATGAAAATCGAAATCCAAAATAGTAATCTATGTGAAAAAATATAGTAATTTCAAAACAGAAAATGCATTACATTTAGAATAATCATGTTGATTGAATGCTTCAATTATTCTAACAATTTGAGAATACATTAAGCACATTCCGCGTGGTCATTTACATTTTCAAAATGTGTCCATGCCATTCTGATTAGTAAACATTAAATTTGATTAAGGAATTATTCCCCCACTGTACCTCCAAACATACTGTTACGAGAGCAAACAAGCAGTAAGTCACGCACTTGTTTTATTTAAATCATTCTATTGTATTCATGGTTGGACGTGACTTCGACTGATCTTCATCCGATCTTCTAATTCTCTCTCCTTAGATGTCTTTGTCATTCTTATTCTTCAAGTCTGCAACTCTCTCAGTCAATTGATTTCTCGAGACTTCTCGTGATTTCTTCAGACTTCTTGAACGATCGAGATCATGCTTCTTGAGGATTCTCGAAGTGTCTGGTGAGCTCCAATTCTTGGAATTATACAACTACAACAGCTACATAAAGGAGTCCACGTGGACCAGTGAGTCAGTTTTCTACAAACCAGCGTGACAGATTGTATTACAGATCTCGTGCCAGTGGAGTAAACAGTGTTCTATTCAGTCTTTAGACAGTGTCAAGTGCAGAGACAAGTTTTTACTGTTTATGCAGCTTACTAATAGTTTAAAGACGTTGTGTTAAGTGAAATTATTTGGGACTGTCAAATAACGAATTGGACTGTGTTTTTGTAAGTGATTAGTTTGCTCTTTTTTATCATTTCTTTCTGCATTATTGTACAGTTTATTGGACTCTTGTTTCTCTTATTATTGATCAGCCTGTAATTAATTATTCATTTGTACAGTTTATTGGATTCTTGTTTCTTTTATTATTGATCAGCCTGTAATTACTTATTCATTAATTCTTGTAAATAATTACTGAAAATAGCTATTAGCTTGTCATTTGATGATCTGTTTTTATTTAATTAATTGAACTTACAAATATTGGTGCGTAAATAGACTAATTTGTGTAAATAAGGTGCAAGTGTGAACTTTAGTGTTGCCAGCCTTATTTTAGCTATTAGAACCCGTAGAAATACGAATGGTTCAGGATATAGGAAGCTCGTGTAAATATATATCAGTTATGTCCACGTTATAGCTCAAAAACACGTGGTTTTTGTGTGACGTGGACGTGTCGCAACAGGAGGAACTTTCCGTAATTAGAAAGCCCTACAGTAATTACGACTTTGCCTTTCCACATATTATTTTAATTCCAACATCAGGGGACTTGGACGTGATGAGAATGTAATCCTCCATTTCTTTTTTGTGGTACACGTTGTTTCTCGCTGCAGTAATCGCCAAGGATTAGTTGAGGGACTACTTTCCATTAAATGGAATGTGAGGACTTATTATAATAATACATATTTCTACTTTACAATACTAAATATGCGTAAAGATGCGATGTGCATAACATGAACATAGTCAAAGAAGACTATATATCCTGTACCAAAACCCCTCTTTGTTTCACACAAGTTCGCAATGAGCACCTAAACATTTTTCGAAACCTAGAGTGAGCTACCATAAAGAAACTGGGACAAATCATTATTCAATAAAACGTTACAACGGAGTATCCAAGGGCCCGATGAATTAAACAATAATTATTATTATCAATTGTGCTGATCGGCATATGCACCGTTCAACCAAAGTGCGTACTAACCTTTCCATTAAACTTGTCATTCAACTGCTTCAGTTTCTATAAATACAATATGCTTCGAAATTGATAAGAAATGTACATCGGCAGATCTTGAAAAAATGTTGTTACTTCTTCTTGTTCAACAGATCTCATAATATGTTATGCATCAATATTTTCTCTGTTTTATTTTTAATTTGATGATATAAAATTATTTAAGAAAAGTTTTCAACCTGATCATATCAGCTTAGATGAAATTCCTCCAACTATATTCTTGTTTTCCATAAATCCCTAAAGACATCAATCAATAGCATGATACAGTGTATAATGAAAATCACCTTGCTAGAGGGTCTTCGAATACATGAAGCTCTATCTTTACCTGTTATTCTATTAGTGCTTGGAGACTTCCTAGAGACAGACTAATTATTTCACTAAGAAACTTTCAAAAGTAGATCCTACGTCTCATTTGGATAGAGTAATACTAAAAGGCTTACTAAGAGGTTGAACGAGTGAATTAATTTCGAGATATTGTTCTGAGTGAGCTAGAGCCCGCCTCACAATGGAATATGATTGAAATCCTCGCACAATACTCGAGAAAATCCATCATCCGACTTACAGCTGATCTGGAAAATGGTTTAAGAGCAAGACCACACAAATGGCATCCTATGAAAGGAGTTTCATTTTGCTCGAAGCTGAATAGAGAAGTACCATACTTCTCTCCACGGCTGAAAGGAATGAATGCGAATTGAAAGTTTTTAAAGTCTATAGTCTGCTTCAAAGCAGAGAAGCAAATCCGAAAAAAAGTTATGGGAGAAGCGTTATTGAATGAGCACGTGCAGAAGAACTGCTAAGGTTCAAAGATCTTTGTGAACGGAGAGAGAAAAAAGAGCAGAAAGAATTATCACATAATATGAGAGAATGACGGGGCGAAGAAAAATAAGAAATAAATTGTGGACAGAGAACGGGAAACGACAAATCAATAAAATAAGGAAAATCTTGAGCAACACTAAGTGTACCGCATTCGCAAATTTTCTTTTAATAATATATAACATATAACCTTTTGCATCAAGCTTAGAAACTTTAACTTACTTTTACTAAACTTACTTTACTTACTTACTTACTTTACTAAACTTACTAACTAAACTTACTTTAACTAATCTAAACTTTAACTTATAAACTTATAAGCCTATAAACTTATAAACATATAAGCCTATAAGCTTAGAACTATCTAATGAAACCCGCTAATGAGATACCGGTTGGTTAATAATATTAGCAATAAACCTAAGAGCTACCTATATTTCTTATCACTTTCCGCCATATCATAGCCTTATTGAATGCAAAGTGAATAAAGGAAGTTGATGGAAATAAAATGCGAATTAAAAAAGCCCCAATTTTTGTTTAGTAGAAATGCGATTTCCTTTATTTTTTTCTTAAGAATGCATTAATTACAAGTCTTGTTTGGAACATTTGGCAGATTATCAAATAGTTAACCAATTCGATTCATTTTGAACAAAACAATGAGGCTTTGACAAGAATTTTTGACAAATTAATTATTAAGGTCCCGACAGGCTCTTATTAAAATCGCACCGTTGTCTGTCCGTCTCTGCCCTAGCGCTTGAAAGGAATATTTTAGATTCTTGAAACTTGGTATATAGCTTTCTCATAGTCTAATTGAGATTGCTATTGATTTTGTAGATTGGGGTCAAATATTATAAAAATAATTATGATTAAAACAGATTTTTACTATAAACTCTATGTTAATTTTGGCTAGTGAAAAACAGAACATTGGTCAGCTAGTTCATTTCGAATACAAAACCAATTTGAAGAATATTACGATGGTCTTCGGCCTTACGTTGAAGGCCTGATTATAACTTTATTTTTACAGTGCAAGCATTGACGTTTCCATTTTTGATTGTGAAGTCTTATTTTAAATTATTTGAAATCGTCAAATTGAAAAAAAAAACAGAGAAAACATTGAGGCATTATATAGTATGAGATATGTTAAAAAAAACAGTAGCAGAAACAAAACTCTTTTTCAAGAGCTGCCGATGAGCATTTGCTTGTGAAATAAGAAGCATAAATGACGTTTATCGAAATCAAAGCAGTTAAATGGAGCATATGCCTATCAGCATAACTGATAATAATTATTATTTTATGTAAATTCGACGGGTCCTTTGATACTTGGTTGTGTCAGTATATAATTCAATAGTTATTTTATATAGTTTAACAGTCCAAATTGATATATCTTTGTATGTCTAATACGACCAAGTGTCATGTACATTCACCGTACGTCATGGGCGAGCCGAAGAGAGGAAAAACATTGCCAACAAAAATCCTTCCTGTGTTTCTAGGAAATGATTTTCTCAAGTTTAGAAAGAGAGGAGGTAAAGAAAGAACAAAACTCGAGCACGTATGGGCGTAAAACACTTTTCTTAATGCGACAAAATTGAATGAGCGCTTCCCTTTAATATTGTAGAAGTGTAATATCGAAGTATTTCGAAACTGTTACTCAGAAAATGTTTCAAATAGATTTTTGGAACCTACTATAACTTTTCATTGAGAAAAAAGGAAAACAGAATAGATAGAATTCAACATATTGCTACGGAACTCAAATTGAAAAGGATGTCCTTCAAGCGCCAACAATGTTGACGCTACTTTGCATTAGATAACAGGTGCGGCGCCTGCTATGTAGATAGTTGTTTCTCTCTTTGTCTCCTCGCTCTTGCTCACTCTAATGCATTAATGTGAATCTAGATAACTCGATATTATTCTTGTTTATTTAGATTTTACTTCATAAACAAAGGAGTCGTTAAAGACGGCCTGGAATTTTATGGAGACAATGCATCTGTAAAAATATGAGGATACCAGCTTGTAGTCAGTTAGTCTTCATTCAAATCTCCTGATAACAAGTTCACACATGGCAGTTTGACATTTTTCTTTCGTGACAGTACAACCAAAGACAATATAATGTATTTATATATGTAAATTTTATTATATTGTCTTTGGTACAACGCAGTGCAATTGTTGTGTTTAAGCATTCTAAGTGTCAGAATAAGTGAGACAGTATTGAGATAAGATTATTAATGAGAGCTCAACTTCATTTTTAATAGTGTCAGTAACAGCATAGTTGATTATTAAGTAATTGGACATTTATTATTGAGTTATTAATCGGCCTATTTGACAGTTTTTGATTACTTTTGGACAGCGATAAATATTACAATTGGAATATTATTGTTAGTTGAAAGTTATTGAACTGTTTGTTTCTTTCATCGATTTCCCGAGTGATAATTACTTATTAGTGTCTGCTGTTGAGTAAATTGTGTAAATAAAGCTTCGATTGGTACTTTGAAGTGTTGCAAGCATTATTTTCGTTTTAGAACCCGTTATTATATGAAAGGCTTGAATAGGATGATGGTTCAGTCTTACGATGCAGGAGAATGATTATCATTCAAAAGTTAGGAAAGAGCATAAATCTACAGTACTACTACTGTACATACCACACTTTCGTCACGATAGCAGCAAGTCAAAATTACAAGATCAAATAATAAGAAGTATAAAAGGAGCCTAAAAACAGAGAGAAATTCTGCTCTGGTTATACTTTTGAATCAACTGTATTTTTAAAGTCCGGGCATTACTCAAATACGATTTCTTATGAAAAATGAGTGGTTTAAAATTCTAGAAATAATATTATCGTCATAACTTTTATAAGGTAAATTATAAATTCATGCAATTATTATATTGATTATTATTAATTAAAGCCGTGGTGGTGTACTTGATTCGGGTGTTATCCTAGATAAGATTCTGACTGCTATTCCTGCAATCACAAATTCGATTCGTGTTCAGCCTGGCGTATTCTGTGTAATCATTTACCCATTAACCATAGTCACAGACTCTGATTTTACCATTATCATAGGCTCTCAATATTTCTTTCATTAATTTGTTCATACACATTATATGGAATCAACCATAGTCTTATATGCTTCCATATATATGCTTATGCACATATTATATTATATATGCACATATGCTTGCCCCGATTTTCTAATTCGACTATTTTAAAAGCCTGTTCTTAATCACAAAAATTAAAAACAATTCTTATCACTTAGGAATTTGATATATTGATAATATTTAGGGAGAGTTTGAATCATTTTCTGATAAATGAAAGAATAAATTGTTCTCGGAAGATGATACAGATTTTAATCATCATAAAAATGAGATTCTTCGCAATAAGATCTTCACACAGAAAGTTCCAGTAACAATGATCAAAGAAATTGATTGATTGTCAATAGTCTAACTGATGATCAATGTAAAAAAAATTAATCGAATTCATATTGCTCTGAAGAGAATAAATTACTACTTCATAATTCCTTCCAACTTTCAAGTTGTTCTTCTACTGAATAATATGGAGTAGCAATAGAAGATAAATTTGCAATTGAAATATTCCACTTCTCTGCGCAGTTGATTGATCAAAACACGAGGACAATCCTCATACACATGACTTTAACCTCACTACTTGAACATTCGTGAATGTAACAACACTACAAATTGATCGACGACCTGAAATTTGCCCCCGAAGAACACTTGCGCTAATCGAAGCGTGTATTGTGGCTTCATCCGCTGCACCGCATTGTCAGAGAAACTTTTGTCTGGCGCTTGCATTTGAATTTCAATTTGCCGACTTTGGCTGCCTCCTGTGATTTATTTTCTTTCCATAGGTTTCTCTCTCACACGGCTTTCGAACCGAAGGTTCAATCTGTCTGCAGAGACTGAGTTAGATAGATAAATTGAACTTCTTCAGGTTTCGTAGCACGCTTAATTCTAGAAAACAGTTTCCAATTGGTTGGCCTGCAAAGAATGCTTACAAGCAAATTCAATAGGATGCCCTTCGCCATGTTTCTATCATTGTTGACTCAGATTTCTTCGAATAAGGTCCGCAGTTTTCCTTATCAACCACTCACCATTTTTATAAAATGACTCCTAAGCTCTCAACTCTTCCTCTAGCCCCTCTTGAACTCCATATGACCTCGCCAACTTATCTGAAACCACCTCTTCAACATACATCACCACATCCAATAGAACACGAGCACGAGTCTGCAGAAATCCGACATCATATCTTCAGATGTTTCCCTGTCTATTCATAGAATTTTTCATTTGATTAACCAATAACGCTGCGTCAAGTTCTTTTCATTTCTCATTTCCCGTATTAAATTCAATCATGTGGAAACGACCCTCATTGTGAAGGGTTTCAACCATGTAGAAACGATACTCTTATTGTGAAGGGTATCAAGTGGAAGCGAAACATATTGGGAAGAATATCAACCTAGAACGACATTTATTGTGAAATAGATGTGCTTCTCTATTCGACCATGTGAATCAAATTCAATTGGAATTGATTTCTGGTCTCTGTTCATTGAAGCATAACACCTACGAGTATAACATCACCTCTCGTATTTAGAAGATCTTGTTCGACACAATACCTGCATGGTGCTAAATATCTAAAAGATATCGAATACAAAGATGTATAGAGAAGTGAAATATCAAGACTTTAAATACTTTATAATGTCAATTCAATACATATGAATATCGTGAAAGAGATCGTGATTCCACTCTGCAGTGCCCTTTTCATAAGTATGAGTAGAAGAGAAGTCGATATTAGCCTCGGCAGGCCTGTAGTTAGGCTATGGCCGTTAGGGCACTCCCAAAAAGAGTTCAAACTTGCGAGAAATTGACATGTACTCGAAAAAAGGGGGCTCCGAATTCACTTTCTGTCCCGGGGCCCTCAGAGATCAACTACAATGAGGAGGGATTCAACTTCTTAATCATCCGATTATTCTATTCGCTTCACATGTGAAGATTTTTTTGTATTTGAAAATATGGAGATTCAGGTACCACACATTTCGAAATTTTGAATGAAATTTACCCCTCATCAAAAAATCTGAATCGTTTTCGTTGAAAAATATCCATATTTCACTGCTTTTCTCCGTATTTACATCTCTGCAATGATTCTGTTATAATTTTATTTTAAAATACAGTACTATAAGGAAATGGAAGATGCTAGTTGAACCCTGTGAATGCACAGTCACGTATTAAACCAAGCTCGAATCCAAAACTTGAATATCAGACCATTTCAAGCTAAAAGGGTGATTTAATTACTGTTCGAACTTTGAAGCTGCTAACAAAATTTTGGCTAGCTGAACTCGCCTTCAATTCCCTCAATGAGAGAGCACGCCTGAGATTAGTTAAGTGGTCTGCTCTCAAATGATAATATTTTAGTTGTGAGTATCCCAGTTTTATCAGTAGGCCTAACTACGGAAAAATATCAATAAGCAGTGAAACAAATCGACAATTAACTGTTTCAGCATAACCTCCATTTTTTTTTTATTTAAACCCAATTAAGTAGGCTAATCGAAAATACTCATTCTCAAGTAAACAAATGGTTTCATTTCTATTTTTCTCTAAAAACAGCCAAATTTTCAAAAAAATTTAAAAAATAAATGGTATTTCCGTATTATTTCAACGAATATATTATTACGAATTCAAAAACAATAATTCTGTATAGATTTTGATTGATGTTGTGGGAGTACATAATAAAAGTAAACGATAATTTGCCAATTTAATGTAAAGTATCTATTGATTGGGACAACTAAAAATGATTTGGACAAGTAAAGTCACAAAAACGGTCCAATAAATATGACGAATTGACAAACCATCATCGTCATGCACTTCCATCATTTCTGGATGAAACAATATCAATTCAATCTGGATTCTTAATCGCATTCCAATCCTTTGTTGCAAAAAAATCCATTCCCTACTACATAACTTACTCATGTTCAAGCACCCTTACTTGAAATTTAAATTTTGCAAGAACAGGTTCATTTCTCTCTATACAGGTGACACTTTAGTTCACTTTTTCCATGGCTTAGACGCCATCTCTCAGAGAATTTTCAATTTTCTTTCTTCTCGGATAATCTCAACATGAAGAATACATTATTCTTGACATTACTTCGCAGCTCAAGAGCTCTTTTGTTGGTCGACAGCGTGGCATCTCTTGTTTAGGGAAACTTAAACCATTGTATTCACCTGCTTGCCCATTGCGCAGAATCTAATATCTTTCTCTACCCTTCGACTGTCATGTGAAATGCGTTGCTTGCAGAAATGTGTCTTCCTCCTTAAGATCCATTATTCATATCAAGCATGAGTGGGATGCTTGTTTGGCCCCATTTGATATGTGTGGCGAATCTCATTGTTTTGTTGTCCCATCATTTCAACACACTATTTATCTTCATCAGAAAAGAGGCCTTTCAAGTGCCTTACGTGAACATTTATCCGAAAGAAGGACTCGAATTAATTTACAAATTCTCATTTACAAGGATAACATGTCACCTCGTTCCGGAAAAGGGCGCATTGGAGTGTTCAAAAGGATTTTCGTCCCTGTCTACAGGTACTTACTACTATTCTATAATTTGTACAAACCTTAGCTTGCAGTATTACGCTTATGTAGTACAGTGCTGCCAAATTGTATAGTTACTGAGCAAGTCAAACGGTCACTTTTTCAAACAACAGTGGCAAAACTTTAAAAGAAGAAATGGCAACAATGTACTCATATTCTCATGTAGAACAGCATGGCCGTAAGGCTCTGCACTGCAAACCAAGATTTGCACGGACTTTAGTATTTTTTCAAATATTTTTCTGATAATTAATTCCCTATTATTCTCAATTTCCTTTTAAATCATTCAATTTCTCTTTCCTATTTTTTAAAACTGTTTACTGTATTTGTCACTAATGTTTACTTTCCCAACTATTTTTTTGTTTGTATTCTCTAGTGTAACTTATAATAATTTCGGTTCTACTCTTGCATAGCTGTTTTCATTGTATCTTTTGCATAGTTTTTGTTACATTGATACCATTTGTATGAGCACTCGTCAAAAAACCTACCTCAATATTTTTCAAAATCAAACGATTTCATAACTAGTAAAACACTATATAAAACAACATGAGAGAAAATATTCGAAAAATTAGATGTTGAGCTGAAATTGGAGAAAAGACATTAATAAGAAGGCAAAAAAGCATTCTAGATGATGAATTAATTTAGAAACATGATGAGAAGGAATAATAATGAGGAGCATAATTTATAAAGGAGATTCTTGAATGTTGTCTTGATCAGGGGCAAACCCCTTGTTATTCCTTTGAGATAAGAATGCCAATAATACAGGTTATCTTTAGTTTAGGAGTTCTTCTGAGATTCTTTTATTCGAACAAACTATGAGAATACGGAAAAGTAGGATTTCTAACACAGTATTGTAGGATATATTATTATTTTTTATAATTATTAGCATGTGATTGAACAGCATTGGGTCATATGATTACTGTGTAGGCTATGAGTTTTGTATAGAATCTTAAAGAAATTCTTTGAACGAAATGAGTATTAATTGGAATATCCTAAAGTACTGCTAAGTCTCTAATATCATATTAATTTTTACATAAATTTAAGAATTTAAACAAAAAAAACCTTGAAAATGTTAACTGGAATATCTGAAGTATTTAATTAATCTGATACATGATTTGAATCAAGTAAACTGAACCATATAAAGGACTCTGATAAACTCACCCTGAAACCAAACCATAAGATCAAAAGAGCCTCAAGGTTGCAAACCATGCAAGCATAACCTGAGAACGTTTTCTCCATGTTACCTGAAACAATGGAAACTTTCAGAAACGTACAGAAATACTGTCATTCTTGATATGATGGGGAGAACATATTGCACATATTGTTGGAATATGAAATTCAACTTTTGTTGACAATTAATTCCACTTGTCAATTTAAAGAGACGCGATAACGAATTTTTTAACTCAGGAAAAAACTGAGAAGAGGCGAGGTAAATTATGAGGCTGTATATAAGAAGAATAGGAATATTATTCCATGCTCATATATGAGAGTTCAACTTTATGAAGAATGAAGAAGGAGGAAGATATTATGGAGATGAGAAAATGAAAATAAGTCTGTGTTTTGATGAAGTTTTAAATGTAAGAAGTATAAACAAGTCGAAAGGCCGTGAAAATTCTCAAAGAATTTCACCATAGAGCGGAGAGAAAATACACTTTTATACCTCTTACTATAAAGCCGAAAGAGTTATGAAACTGATGTTTTGAACTTTTCAAGGTTCTAGCGTTTAAATCCGAATCTAGCGTTGAAGAGGAGGTTTTAACGTGTCTGTTGAAGAATTATTTATATGAGAGAAACTATTCAAAAAACATAATGTTACGGGTCTTATCTCGAAAATAATGCTGGCAACACTTCAAATTAAAACTTGTACTTTATTCACAGAAATTATCCACAGCACGCACAAATCAGTAATGTCACACAAATAAAGCAATCAGAAACAGATAAATCGATAATGTTCAGCTAATAAAGAACTTGCAATATTACTGTACAAAAATCAATCACTAACTGTTAAAAGGCTGATCAAATATTAGATAATAACTGTTCAATAAACTGTCCAATAATTCCAGAAGAAACGTCTAAAAAAACAATTAAAACTTACTTAGCACAAGTCTGTCACCGTATTACAATAAAAGTAATGAGTATGTGTCCACATCTATAACATGTTACGGAAGTCTCACTAATACAGTAAAAATATACTGCAGTTATCACTTAACCATGGCCTCCTCTAACAGTTAGAGAAGGCCATGACTTAACACAACAAACGTTAGTACTGCCACTTGTTATGTCAACGAAATTCAAGCAATGAATGAAAATGATGTTACCTGAGCGTTCGCTTTATATACATTTCCAACATTCCGGAAAGAATGAGAGGGTTCTCGATTTCTCTATCAAATTCTAAGTAAACAGATAAGGCCATTTTCCATTTTTCGAGATTATTCCAATTACCGAGATAGGAACATTCAGGAATTCTCTAGATGAACCGAAAGGCGAGGGGGAACAGGGGAAGAGCAAACAAAACACGCTGCTTATCTCTGCTAACCTGAAAGTACGTCTTCCGGACACAGCAGTAATCACTTCTTTCTCCTTCCTAACATTCCATAACAATAATAATGCTTCCGGGACATTTATGACATCCAAATAGTAAATCATATTAAGCTGGTGGGTTTTATTGGGTGAGAGACCCTTAGTGGTTCCATCTCTCCGTTTGAGAGTTATGAGGAATATCGTGGACCTACAATTTTAGGTGGGCTCTGAACAACTGGTCATAATGATAGTAAAGCAAATAATATCAAGTCAGCTCAGTCAGGTACTGCACTCGTGAATGAGCATCACGATCCCATAAATACCACGTATACCGCGTGACCAATCACAACCCTATGACAATTGCTGTGAGATGTGAGTCAATTGCTCCTCATTGGAAATATTTATGGTAAAAAATTTATCATTTCACTCTGATAAGTAGCAAAAAACGTCAATCCGGAAAACAAATAGTAGTTTATGCAAAGATTTTATTTTGACCCTTATTAAGGCACGAGTTAGATGTGAGTTATAACACAAGCAAATGAGAGTGTTATAAATATCTCGCGAGTGCTTTAATGGCCAAATAAAATCGTTGCATACACTATTTTATCTACGACCACTAGTATACATTTAATTAAAAATAATTTCATTTTACCTGTGACTGTCAGAGATACCTAACCTCTCATCACAAATACGAAAAGTTATAGTAGATTGTTAGGTTAAAGCAGCTGGTGTAGCAGTTTGATCAAATCAGCTGATAGTTTCACAATATTGATTTACGATATTGATTCCATCAAAAATGCTTCTGATTGGTCCAGAACCCGTGTTATAATGTAGAACCTGTACTATAATGAGCTCATTATGCAACGGGTTTCAAAAAGCATTTCGAAAAGACAGCTGTTTTGGCATCAATTGTGAAACTGTAATGTATACATTATGACATGGTCGTAGATAAAGATAATTAAGGTACTAGAGTGGAAAAGTGTTTACATATTTAAACGGATCAGAAAAAACTCTTATTAAATTATTAATTTCTGATTTCATATATGCAACTCACATCAATAAACAACCAAGTAATGTCGCATCTTTATAACGACCTCGAGGAATAGTTTTCGACTGCGAATAACTTGAATGAATCACATATCATGAGTGAACTTATTAAACAATCTCTAAAAATCTTGATAAAATTGGATTGAAGTTTTGAAGTTTTGCTGCTCAGAAACATGCGCCAGACCAATCGGTCCCCAAGTCTCTTGATATCGATGGCAAAGGATTATTGTAAACAAAAAGTTTTCATATCAGAAAATTTTTCTCGTTAACTAAGTTTGAAGCTCTGCGTCATCAAAATAAAAACTTTGCGCATTCATCTTACCTCCTGAATGATAAAGAATGTCTTCACTGCTAGGAACGATATGAAATTTATAAAATAAGCAGGCAAACGAGCCTAAAAACGAGATTCGCTCAAGATGACGATTTTAAACATGATTGTTGGGAACGAATCGTATTAAATAAGTATGTTCGGAAATCAGTGTATGACTGGAATGAAACTAAGATGTTCGTGACAGTAGTGGTTGGAGTTCAAGAATTTGGTTCTTAATTAATTTCTTTCCGTAACTCTATCACGCGTGAGACTCTCAAGATTGATTGATAATAGAGTTTGGGCAAAAGTACGTCAACGATAACGCTCATGCTAATCTGAATACTCTATGCATCTGCCTGCTCCATAGCATCTTGCTTTTAGTGCAAACAGAAGCAGGGAGTGTTCAGGTTTGCTTTGGCGTTATCGATAACATAGTTTTCTCAAACTCTCTGTGCCGTCCCTGTTCTTTATATTGTTGTGGACATGGAAAGAAATAACAATTTTCAGCGTTATCTGCTTGTGTCAACAAGTCTTTCGGTCTAAGCTAATTGTTTTCTTTTTTCCCGCACTCTCTTTGTCTTGCTGTTTATTTAAACCTGTAGAATGTTTAATTAGAGTTTAATGAAATCTTATCGAATATTGTGGAAAATTCGAGAGTCCTTATCTGTTTATTTTGGAAGTTGATAGAAAGGTGGAGTGCCTTCTAGTCCTGTCTGGAATGTTGAAAGGTGTATAAATAAATTAATAAATCGGAGAGACTTTCGTAAAAGTGAGTTCAGTTGTGATTCGATCTTTAATGCGATAAGTGGCAGAAGTGACAGTACCTGTTTACCAGTAAATGCTTATATAGACCGTGATAAACAAACTTCTGTTGTTACATTGTTAATCGCAGTATTTTGTGACAGATTATTATTCAGGCTTACTTGGCAGTTTATACAGTGACTCATAAGTGCTAGAGTTCCAACTATTATGATTCAGTGGCGTACCGAGGTTTCAAGCGCCCTGGAGCAGAAGTGGCTTATGACGCCCCCCCCCCCCCCCAAATCCAGTCTCCACTCAACCACCCGATTGGGCTGCTCACAGCAGTGCAAACGATTTTCTATCTTGACTTATAAATGAATTCAAGAACATTAATTATAGCCTTATTATAGCTCTATTAACTACTAATAATTTTTCATTACCAATCATTTTTTGTTGTATGTTGCTACTATTATCAATATGACTATACCATCTTAATTTGTTATCAAACAATATATTATATAGTACGGAATATAATGGAAAACAGAATAAAATAACATACAGTACATAGTAATACATTTGTTGTAAGTAAAAGGCAATTTTCTCTCAAGAACGGTGCGCCCCTCAGAGGCTTGCGCCCTGGAGCGTCTGCTCCACTCGCTCCATTATCGGTACGCCACTGTTATGATTGTATTAGACGCTTCTCCTTGAATTATTGAACAGTTATTATTCAATATTAGATCGTCTTTTTGACATCTATTGATTGAGTTTTGTACAGTAGTATAGCAAAATCTTTATTAGCTGAATATTATCTGTTCTGATTTCATTATTTTGTGTAAGAAATAACACTGAACAGTGTGAGTTGTGGATAATTTGTGTTAATAAAGTGCGATTGATAACTTGAAGTGTTCTATAGAGATAGAACCCATAACAATATAAACCACAACAACGTCATTAGTTTTGTATTTATCATTCATACCAAAATCAATTTTGTACAGACGGAATATTGTATTTATTAATTAAATGCTATCCTTCGAAATAGCATCAATCTACACATATATTTGACGATACAGAATATTTATAATGGTTTCCATAATGTTGAACTGATCTTGTTTATAATTCTCTATAAGCTGGTAAAAATGTAGTGGACTACTGTTTGTTTTTCACTACAGATTCATATTTGTTTAAATTACTTTTGTATCTTTGTCAAATATGTATCTGTGCATAAATATGCTTAATGTAATAAATTCAACTTGTTTCCATATCGTTTCCTAATTATGGAACAGTCTACTTAGTAAATTGAGAGCATTACTTCCAGTCAATCAGTTCCCATTGAAGGTTTTTAGACTTATAGAATTTAAAATAACATGTGATCCAGACAAAGATTTATAGATCTTCCAATGGAACAATTAGATCAGAAAAAATCAATTTGAATATTCCATTTCTTAAAAGGATAATCTCAATTATCATACTTGTATTTTGTTAAGCACTAACAGGTCTCGCTATTAATAGTACATTCTGCCTTAATGAAAAATCATTAGCCTGAGCAAAAGAGGACCTTCGTGTTCAGATCTAGGAGAGCCTTTAATCTAAAACTGATTTGAACCTGTACAACTGCCAACCTGACTTTGTTATCATTGCGGTAATGGAAACTCCTCCGTTAACTCTTCAAAGACTTCTTCAATAGTTCGAAGGAAAGGAAACGAAGTACAACGTCGGATTGCGTGCTTGCCAACATTCCGGAAATGAAGGGCGGTTTCATTGGTGGGTATTCTTTGTTCTTTTTTGGTGGCCAACCATAAGAATAAATCATTCCATAGATAAACCACGCCTTGAGAACTGAATAATCCAATAGAACATAAAAATGTGATCACCAAATCAGGACTTCTTTTTGTCACAAAAAGCAATCTCCTCAATCTTATCCCTTGATCTTTCTACGAAGAAGAGCTGCATGGAATGAATATACTTTTGCTGCATATTTTCACAATTATTCCCAACCTTGGAAACTATTTGCAATCTAGAAACCAGGTACCTTCTTTGATCAGCGATAAAAGAAATGACCTAAATCTCTTATCACATTGAGAGCATTGAAAGTTCAAATTCTGAATGAAATTATATTGTTTCTAACGAGATATTGAAGGTGAGGCTGCTTCATTTAAGTGGCTCTACACACTGGTGTCTTAAGACATGTGTCTTAAGGCATCTGTCGTGTCGTACGGAATTGAATAAGACATGGATGTTTTATGCATGTCTTATGTCTTACGTGCGTTGCAGACGGCTAATTGTTGAGCTCAGTAGTTGTTGACGGCTCACAGCCACATTGCTCGGGCGACGCGCGCTAGTGCGCATGCGCCAGGGCGGTTGTCTTAAGTCATGACTTACCAAACACCAACCAACCGGTCTCGTGCGACACATGTCTGAAGCAGGGATGTCACGTCGCACTGATGTCTCAAGCAGTGTGTAAGTCTCCATTTAATAACATGGGTTGGTTTTCGATATGGGAAATTAAAATTGAAATAACATGGGTTGGTTTTCGATAAAAATGCATCAGACACGACAGATGTCTTAAGACACATGTCTTAAGTCACCAGTGTGTAGAGCCACTAACAGTACAAACATAACTGTATAGAATTGGATTGCATCTACTTCGCCTAGGCTGGATAGGACGCGAGTCTACGAAGAAGAAAAATAAAAAGCAAAAGAAATACATCACTTCACTAGGTTAGAAAAACTTAAGTGAAAAAAAGATAACAATAAGATTAGAAGAGACGATATATGCGGGAAGATAAGGTACAATACTATAGAATTGAAAGAAAAGAAGAAAAAGATGAAGAATGAGTCAGTAGAGCTCGGAAAAAAGAATTGAATGATCAATAGAGCGGCATGATATTTTACAAGATTTTTCGAGTTTAGAGTATCGGTCAAAGAAAGGATCAATGATTGTGTTGAGTCTATTGTACAGGATATTATTTCGATATTTCCCATCTAGTCCATCATCATTCGCCAAGGATAAGTTTCAGATTCATGTGGGCATCAGATATGTTATAGTACGGTATAACATAATTGATGGGCTACTGCACCAGTTACCATCAACATCACCAGTTACCATTAATTTTTATTGAGCTGTACCATGAAAATATTCTCAAAAAATAACTGCAGTTATAAATTGATATAATTTAAATGGGAAATGAGAAACTTCCTTGCAGCGTGGTACCAACACGAGTACTTGGAAAAGTTATCATTGAATTGGAAGGTAAATGAAGGCGAGCTTAGAAAAATACTAAAGTTGAATAATGGAAAAATTATTTCGAAATAGCCGCGCGTTCACTGTTCTGTCCGCTAAACTTTTTTCAACAAGCCCAACTTTTTCAAGCTGTTTCCAATAAACTTTCAAATTCCTCATGCTTGCATGAATTCAAGCCACAGTATGCGAATCAATCTGCAGAGAAAGAAAGATGAAAATCTCATAAGTCGTGAGGAGTTCCCCACTAATAATGATTTAACATCATTAAAATTTCTGACAAATATTGACTCTATAATTCAAACTTAGTAGAATAGTATTGCATGTCTTCAAAAGGGAGAAAAAAATCAATTAATATAATTTAATACTAGCCTACCCGGTGAACGTCGTACCGCCTGAAGGTGCATTCGCATCTACACGAACGGTAACTACATGTCAGACTCGTAAAGTAGAATGTATGTGTGGTATAAGTTATGGATTTTAACTGCCTTGATGAGCTGAGTAGAATGAGCTGTCACACGTTGAACAAATTAACGTCAGTTACTGTAAAAAAGTAGAATTTCTAACCCACCACCACCCCCTCCGACATTTTTCAATTGTCAATTTTTTGGTTTTAGGTTATTGCGTGTTTCTTGTGATGACAACAAACTATGTAGTGCCAAAACCTGAACACAAACTTTTGCCATGTTTTCAAGATATGGATGATATGGACAGTGAAAAAAAAACACAATTGTGTGCCTGCTACAAATATTTTAATTTAGCATCTGGTATTTTTATTCGAACAACCTACTACGAAAGCTGATTAGAATTGATCATCCATGACACAGGAAATTGTTCAAATTCTTAAATTTATGACCCATCTAATGTCTTCTCATGTTTTTGCATAGTTTTGAATTTGAACCGCATCAGCAAGCTGAGAGGAATGAGCTATTAACTAATAAACTACACAATATAAAGTAGTGGCTAGCTCAAATTCTTATAATCATTACTCTCCCTTGACGCCCTCGCAAAAAAAAGTGGAATGATAAATATTCTCATTCAGTTGAAAGAACATATTATTTTCTCTTCAACAAAACAATGCTTCTTGGAGAAAAAACAGAAGTGAATTTGTTGAGAAAAGGCCAGCGTGCAAAACGAAGTTGTAGATATTAAATATTGATGTTTGGATTTTGAATAAGTCTCAAAAACAAATAAGGGTAAGGGTGGTGAACCTTTTAAGGTGGAAGAAGGTTGTTCAAAGGGGGGGGGGGTAAATAGAGTCTTTCCAGATTAAGACCGTACGAGAGTGATGGAAGGATTAAGGTTGCTGTAATTCTGATTGAAAGAGCTCTGGAAAGACGTTACGGTAACGAGAGAAACCCCTGGTGGAAATGTAAGGGGGTCTCTGATGTAACTTGGAAAATCTTTGTTTGTAAGTTTTGGGTGGGATGAGTTTGGACAGTCCATATTATAATCCGATACAAAAATTATAAAAAATATTTCACATTAACTAAAAAAAATCTTCAATATACCAACTTAAATTGGTTGGCCTTGTTCATCTGGTGAAACCCAGAATGCGTGGGAACAGTGTCCCCACACTGATTTTCCACAATTGAAACAGCTCATCTATTTTTGGATATTGATAGAATTATATAATAATAATAATAAATTATATAAAGAAATTCAATTTCCTCAGCTTTCCGATTAAAAACAGTTCTGTACAGCGGCGGCGATTGGTAATGAAAAGTGCGGGGGGGGAAGTACCGGGGGGTCGGGGGTATGGAATATCCCCCAGATAAAGAGGGGTGGTCGGGGGGTTCTCCCCTGGAAAATGTTTAAACAGCAAGGCAGTAAATCGATTTTTAAGCGATCTAGAACACGATATTAACATATCAAATGGTAATATTTTTGTTAGTACTTGGGATATACTGTCATTGCAAACAGACATCATGTCTGACATTGTGTCTCAGACATTTGCAATGACTTACAAAGATGTCTGAAACATTTTTACATCTAATAGGCCGCAAAACTGTTTAAATTACTTGTAATAGTTAAACTGTTTAATACTCTCACATAATGTTGCCAATTATTATGAGGAATTTTACTATACGTCATTATTTATGAGTTGTTAAACTTAAACTTGCTTTGTTATCAACGTACTTTTATACTTCTGAGAATAGTTTAAACTTATTATAACCATTATTTTATTGAAGTCTCTAAAAATACGCCTCAGAACTATGATGTAACTGTTTTTTAACAACATTAATAATTTTATCCTAAGTTTGTAAGCATTTTAAAAAAACTCTTAGAGTGGGGGGTGGTTACACCCCTTGCTACCCTCACCCCCCAATCGCTGCCTCTGATTCTTTATACTATTTTTAATTTGCAATACTTTCCGTATTATATCACAATCATTGATGACAGAAATAATTCCTACTGAGCAGAGTTCCTACGGCCACACCGCTTTTTAAGGCAAAGAGATTCCTGATTCCATTATTTATCAAATCAAACCATTTCGCAAAATAGTAGGAGAGATTGGTGAATACTTCAAAAAATCCTATATTTTAAATTTTAGTTGTTGAAAGTCATTTATTAATGCTGTGTTTCATCATAGATGAACCAACAACTGATGGATCCATTGTTACATCCAACTGCTGTTGTAAAATACCTGTTTTGCTGTTACATTCGATAGAATGAGACGCAGCCTCACCTCAAATCAGGAAAACAAACATTATCCACTGTTCTATGAGTATTCAGCATTTGATAAGCCTGACAAAATACACGCATATCTCTCTGTGAACAGCTCATGAATTTGCTCACTAATTGGGCATAACTTGCAAAGAAGTTTGCGCTATCTTAAGGAAATTGGAGCTTTGCATAAACCGCTCTCTGACTTAGTTGCCGACTCGGCAGTCTTACATCATGTTGATAGTGTGAGCAGGAGTATCTGTACCACTCACAATAATGATGTGGTTTCACAACTATGGCAAGGGGTAAGGGAATGGTTGCTCTGGCAGGTGGATTCCACTAAATTCACGCACTTTAGCCAAGATTAACAGACCGCCCGGCAAGCTCAACTCAACTCAGCTTGTTCAAAGAGCTCCAAACTTCTATTACAGGAATTGCGATGATGTAAATTAAAGCGTTCTTCCGCTGCAATCAAGTGTAATACACAGAATAAAGGGAAATATTGGTGGTATTTACTCCAGGTATTTCGATCTAATATAATACAGTCCTGAACACAAGATAAAGGGTGATATTGATAATAATGAGTAATCTCCTACGAAGCCATTATTTTCAATCAACGAAATTATAAATCTGGAGCTTCGGAGAACCTCTACTTTGCGATTTTTAGGAAATGCAATAATAGTTATTTGTGTAACTAGTGCGCAAAGTGGCGGTTTTCTGCATCGAGAGATGAAGAGAGAAGCAAAGTAGCCAACCTATTTTTGAATGCAGAATAGGGAACCTGCCTTTTTCATGCTCACTATTTTGTGTTTTTAGGTTGCAAATTTGGAGTGTGGAAAAGTACTTTGTCACACTGGAATTTACTTTCCTGCACTGGTTCAAGAATAGACTATTTTGCGTGCTACAGTTAGTGCAAAAATAGGCACTTTTTGGGTCACTGTAGGAGAAAAATAAATAGCCTGCTACAAGGTGTTTGGTTTGTTATGTTGATTCAATTTTCAGGCTGATAAAGCACCTTCAAATAACACTTTGTGATGAACACCATGGTAACTGACAAGTAACTACCCCAAACTTTCATACATTTTCAAGAAAATAGGTCTATTCATAATAGCTCAAGCAAATCCACCAAGAACTTCATATTTGATTAGCAAAGGAGTTAACAGCTAAATAAAGAAAGATTGTACTTTCCCAACAGCATATTTTCAAAAATAATTGGAAACGTATTTCGATAATCAGTATGCTCAGTAGTAGTACAGCAGTTAACATTAAAAGCCTTCGCTCCTTGGCAATTACATGGATAATCTCCTCTTCTCCAAGTACTTTCACCAAAAGAGTTTTCTGACCACTACAAAAAAATAATAAGGTGTCTTCCAATGTATTTTGCGACCGAACCTGCGTGTTTGCAGTGACCACCATACTTCAGGCACTATAAACATGAGAAGCTATGATGCGAACGGTTTACTGCATAGAGGAGTAGGACCCTCGGCCATTAAAGCTGCACTGATTTAATAGACCACTCTCAGCTGCACTGGCCGAGTGGGACCTCCATTCTAACGACGTTGTAAAACAATATTACCTGCACTATATTTCTCAACCGCTTTAATTACTGACGGCTGTGAAAATGCTGTAAATTTTAAAACATCATCCCCTGAACTACGTTACAGTACTCAATACTATGTGCTACAACCAGAAATCAAATACCACAGACTCATCCAGAAACTGATCACTGAAGCACCTTATTCCTATTTTTCGAACAGACCCGTTTAATGCCAAACCACAGCTATTCTAGTTTCCTATTCCCCTATCAGTTGTAGAACGGAAATGCTCTTTGAAGATAAATTTTATTATGCTCTCCAATTCTCCTCAGTGTTTTGGAGGACACGTTAAACCTGTCTGTCCTGGCTACCTAAAAACAGTCGTTAAGTCAAGTCAGGTGAGTGAACTCATTAAGGTGCGACCCGATAACTCTCACACCAGACCTGAGCCAGCCAGGTCAAACGACAATCTTATTATTATTTACGCTTGTCATAGTTTGTGAACTTTCCTGGATAAATCCTCTCACCTATTGCACAGTATGTTATTATGTAGCAGTATATATAATATGACATAATAGTATAAATAATCTGTATTTATAAAAGGCGATGTGTGTATGTTCCCAGTAAACTCCGAAACCGCAGAACCGATTTTTATAAAATTTTCAAGCACAATTTAGATTAGTCTCGTGATGGCTCCTGTGAAGTATGGGAGTTCAAAAGTCCTCGCTGAAGGATACAAAAAAGAGAAATTTATCCTTAAAGTAACAGCTGATAGAAGTTTACAGTTTTTAATCATAATATGGTGGGCCCTTAGCAGAGTTATTTACGCTGTCTGCAGATATACGCGCGTACCGTGTATTCGAACCATTGAAGTCATGTAGGAAAGCTATGACTGGAGAATCAAAGCTCAGTTTAAATTATGTTTCTTTGGTGAAAAAAACATTTCCTAATTGCAATTTAGCCAAAAATATAATAAATTTTTAGGAAAATCAAGAAGATGCGGTGTTTTGGCTGATAGCCCAGGGGGTGTGTGTAGTGTTAAAAATAAATAAAACGTTTGTCTTACCTTTCGTAGTCGATCTTCTTTCTGAAACAGGTTGGGAGGAAGGTGAGATTTGGGTATGATGAGGTTGTAATGAAACCCAAACCTGTTGTTGATTCTGCTACTAAGGTAATCTTGCTAACCACCACACATGACACTTAATATATTGGGAATAAACTTTAAATTTACTGGACTGTATAATGCGATGCGATGCGACTTTTTGTATGCATTGAGCACACGGCGACGTCTCGTTGCGTACTGAGTAACTGACTGCCCACCAAAGTGGTGTGGGGAAAAGCTCCTTTCTATCGAACAGCCCTACAGGATGAATCATGCTATAAAATGAAATTAACTAAGAACTATTACCTACTGGCGCGACCATGCTCTTGGGAATTCACCGGTTACCGCTATTATTACTAAAATCCCGTTGAAAAGCACGGGTTAAACGCTAGTAGCATATTTATGGTAGTATACTATTGCATGCTATTGAAAAGTTCTAACGTCATACCTAAAACATATTCTTGTTATATGCTAGAGAGATTAGCACAATATGACTGAATTATACAAGTTATACTAGTTAATATTCTATAATGGGTGTAGAACACAGCTGGAAGCTATGTATTACTATATCTATATTATGATCGTCCGTCTTAATAGCTGGAAAAGGAGAGTTTAATCCCTAGAAGGTATTTAGAAGGGTGAAAGGTATTTGCTGGGGTACGTTGCATAACAAAATTTACAAAGATAGTTTTGTCAACGTTTGTTCTTGTGAATATCACCTTAATTTAGAAGGATAGGAGACATTTATGATAGATGGGGCATGTTGCATAACAATTTACAAAGCTAGTTTTGTCAACACTTGTTCTTGTGAATACTACCTTAATTTTATGAATGTTTTACTAGTAGATTGTAATACTGTACTAATTGTATTTTGTAAATTTTCATGCAACAAGTCTCTAAGCTATGAATAATAACTGAAATATTATGTTACTGTCAACATTATATTTCAGGCTTTAGGGCATGAGACAAACTTCAAAAGCTACCGTACTGTAGCAAATTAAACAGATAGCACAGGTTGACAAGACTTACAAAGCCTTTAATTCAGAATTATAATTTTTCTCTCCCATCTTGTCACACACACACTACAGTGGAAATAGTTGAAGTAATGTTGAAAACGACCATGCCTTGCGTATGAATTTGGTGATGGTTATTTCTAACAGCTTCATTTTAATCAACATTTTTTTTTCATTTCAATATTTTGACATGGTCATCATTTCCAACAGTTGCCGGCTCATGAGACATAATTCATGTAAATATTTCTGATTATTAAAGGGATTATTGCTGTGAAGAAGCCATGCAGGAGCTGCTATTGATGCTCAAGAATTAAAAGGTGATATTTATGATGATTCGATCTCATTTATACTGATTGTAACATCCACGTAGATAGGCCTTACTGTTTGTAAACAAGAAGTATGTTTGTGGAACCGCATTATTCTTCTGAATTACGGTAAACATTCACGATAATCTGGAGGTGTTTCCATTGAATATACCTGCGTTCTAAAAGAAGATATGTGTATCATTGTCTAGGGAATTGCGGGGTAAGATCACTGAAAGAAAAAAGCGACCTTCGTGGGATCACTTGATTTAAAGCGCTATTCAAAACAGGAGCTTAGCATAATGTGTTTTGTTGAACACCCTTGAAACAAAAAAGATCGTATTCGTTGTTTAGAAAACTCTTACCAAGAACTTAAAAATTTTCTTCATTTTTCATACGATAGGCTATTATTGTTTTTGCAAGTACAAAAGCTGATGAATGTTTGAATTAATTTGGCTTATTGCTGAAAAGAAAGTTACAAGAGAAGAATCGTTTTACTATGTCGTTTAAGAATCGAATCTTATTTCTATCATAATTCTGGCAAAAGGTTTCTACACAATGGCCCATGCCACGCAAGAAGAGTAATATCCGCGTCGGTCCAAGGTCAAAATATTGATAGATCGCTCTAAAGCTAGGGACATCCTCCGCTTCCAACTCCATAATTATATTCTTTATAATAATTATATTAGTCTGTATTCAGCCGATCCTTTCAAAAAAATTGTATAACTCTAACAGGAACAAGACAAACCATATTTTTACAAAAATTTGTCACACAAGGAGTTTTATTGGAAGAACTAAGATTTTAATATTATTTGTTCTGGTAGTGGTTCGGCAGGGGTAATACTTTTTGTGAGAAACGCTATATTACGCTATTGACAGGCACTACTGCAAGAAGGAGCCAAAACAGGATATCCCAGAAATGCCAGGCCTCGTAGTCCTTGAAATTAAGAAACGGTCATCTCTAGATGTAGCCCTTATTGGGAATGGGAAATCACGTTCGATGACAAATTAATTTTGAGGTTGGCCAAGGCAACATTCGCGGTTCAAGAGCATGGCGGCAGGGAAAACTTGAAACGGGGAAGGCGTTAAACTTGATAAACTTGTACATCATCATTAGGTTCATGAAAGAGAATTCTTTGCTATTTAGATTAGAATTTGAATGCTGTTCATAGGATATAAGATAGTAATAAGTTGGAAAAGTGCAATTTGAGATATCGGGACGGCGGTATCAACCAGTGGAGGTCTCACTTGATAGCTGTCGCTTCTCAGCTCATTCACAAAGATAATGGAACATGAAATCAGTATTTCGATTAACAGCATCTAATTTCCTGATCTGTAAATTTTTTTTAACAGGTTATTTTTTATTCTGTGCTTGCTTGCTGAGATTTGCCTTAGGATATTTTTGGCTATCAACTTCTTTAATATCGAATCCTTAATCATTTCTTCCCTTTTCTTCTCTTTCTCCTCCTTCCTTTCCTGAAATAAATAACCTTCCTCCAGTAAGAGGGTAACCCTAGTTGAAAATATTATTAAACTTTACACTCCACCAAGATCTTACTCTGAAGAATATTTGTGTATTTTATATTTTTATGTTTCTTATTGTTGAGTTATTGGAACACAAAAATGATTTTGAAGTTGATACTAGCTCAATTACAAAAACTTTGGAAGAATTACAAAACGATTGACATCATCTACAAAAGGAGCTCACAAGGGAATACCGGTGTTGTGCTAATTTGACTGAATTATCCAAGGATCTTTGGAGATGCCATGCATGATATGGAGTAGATTCACATTGTAAAACCTCAAGCATGACATGGACTCGATTCCCATGGCGCGGCGAAACGTTCGCTTGCGGGGAAAATAACGACGGGAATCTCTATTCAGCCGAAAAATAAATAAGCCACTATTCGCTCGATTGAACTGAAGCGCTTCAAAATAATTCATGCAGTTAATTTTGTATGAATTCGCATAGTACTCAAACACAAGCTTGCTCTACAAGGAGCACATTTCATTGAAAAATTCAACATTGATTAGAAACTTCCATAGCTATAATACACAAGAAGTTGCTGTCAACACTGTTGATCCAAACTATTGGCTAACGAAATAAGTTGTTATCAGCAACGTGAAATTGTTTTCAGTTAATTAGAGTACTAGGAAATTCATTCAGCAGGAGTGTAATTTTGTAATTAAATGCAAATAATTATTTCCACTGGTGAGTTCTTTTGCAATACTTAAAACTCCAGCACTCTAATCCAATTTTCAAAAGCCAATAAGTTAGGAGTTGTAAATTTATGATATACAGTACTCGAGGAATAGGATGAGCTATGACCTTGAGATGCGCAGTGGCAAAGAAACTTGTGACGGTGGAGGGGGCAGCTCTAGGCTCACTCATTCGCCAGCAGTCTCTCTGTTTCTCTCTGTCTCTCTGTAGGCAGTTACTTCTGCTCTCGCGTAACTCACAGCTCATCCTATTCCTTGAGTACTGTAATCATATAGCTCAACGTAGCCTCACTTTTCAAGGCTCCCATAAAATGAAAATGACCTGGAAAAATTCAACGATAATATCAAGTGGGTGCAAATTGATTTTCTCTATCATCATTCCACCATCTGGTCAGGTTTGAATAGTATTGTAAAAATTGATATGTTGAATAATTTTTAACTGATCTGTAACCAAGTGTTGAGAAAACTGGAGAAATCATCGAATTAAGCAACTATAGAGCTATCTTGCATGAATGCCACGAATGCCTTGAGTCAGAGGGGAATAAGTGGATCCCCAAAACTCTCAAACAACATCCAATATTATGAAATAAATGTATCTGTATCATTTATAGGAGTTGAGGAATAGTTTTTCTGTTGTTATTGCTCTACAGAATATATTTTGTTGGATTTTCACTTCCAAAGTAATTTTAGTTTGTATCCCCATCAAATAGTATAAATAAGCCTAAACAATTCAGTTCAATAACGCTTTTCAGAGAATTATCAATACTGCCAGTTAGACACTCCTTCCTATACAAATCAATTCTGGATCTAGCTGAAAATAATTTGGACCTCCATCAGATGAAAAGGAAAATAAAGAGGATAAATAAATAAATAATAGGAATTCACAAGACAATAACCTATCAAAACCGAGATTAGAGTATTCCAGGCGCCACTTCAAATACATAGCAATAAAACTGCACAATTCAATTCCACTAACATCAAGAGAAATAACGTCACATCAGTCATTTAGGAAAAATATTTAAAAAGTCATCTTTCAAATAGATAACGCAAATGATTTTTTTTCTAAATTAATTTAAAAATATATTAAATATAAGGTACCCTATAAATAAATAAAACAAGTGACTTTTTTCTGAATCATTGTAAAAGTTGAAAATTACTTTCAATTTGTAAAAGACTGGTTAACAGCACTTAATTAAAAACGATACCCAAAATTTAATAAATATAACTAATAAGGAAAAAAGCAGCCACCACTCCATAGAGATAATCTAGGTTTTTTTGTGTGAAAGAGTACGAGTGGAGGTGTGTGAATGTGTGTGTATGAGGTTTCATTAAGCTATTATGATTTAGTATGCATGTGAATGAAGTGTTCCCACACAGCCTTTCCCATAAGGAAACACATATTTAAAGATAAGTTGATTTTGTTTTATTTTGTAATTGATTGATTTTATTTTAATTTTTTTAAATAAAATTGATATGATATTATCAGTTTATAACCCCCTTCTCAATATTTTGAGTTGATCCCCCCTTTGAAACTCTCTGGATTCACTCAATTAGTATTCAATATCAAGATGCGGCAATATACTTCTCGTCATTAGAGTAATAAGGATATTGACTAGTTGAATAAGAGATTGATCCTCCCTCACAATTCCAGATTAGGGACCGAAGATAATGATAAGGAAACTGTATCGAATTATTAATAATGAGCGAATAGGATCTGCGAATGATCTGATAAATTATCGGCACTAACAAAGACAGCCTGCAGTGCAAATGAGGAGCCCCCCTCTCCCCACTGCCAATCGGATATTTGGCTGAGAAGCCATTTACAAGTTTAACACTGTTCAGCACGGCGGGCCTACCGGGAGGCCCATCCGGCCACGAATCCCATTACTCAAATGATTGCTTACAGGTTTCAATCGTGCCTCACCTCAACTCACCACACCTCACCTCACTCACCATCCCTCACAACCTCAATAACCACGTCTCGTTTTCAATCTGCAACGTCTTCTCCAGAAGATGAGATGATGCAGTTAATACGAGCAGGTTGATCTAGATAAGTTATCTGTTTACTTATACCCTGGATCTACGCTTCTAGAGCACATTATCTAAAATATCCTATATCATGGTTAATGGAAATAATTTATTAGTTATTAATTGATAGTTCTCTTGCATGTTATCAAAATGTTCTCATATTTAGTAGAATAGCCCACAGTATAATACTCTCAGTTTTTCTCTTCATTCAATGCCCCAAAGGTGCGAACCGAGGAAACGATATATGGTAATATGTAACCCCGAAATTGCATAAAAGCAATAAAAAAATTGTTTCAGTCACTTAGGTAGAGCCTATGTAATAGTCACTTACAAGCCTATGTAATACTATCTCGATTGTAATGCTGAAACACATAGGGATTTTCAAAATATCAATAGATGAAAACTATTTCTAAAAATGAGAAAAATATTTCAAGAAAAATAAGAGGAATGAATAATAGAATCTGTATAGGCTACAACATACCCAGCATCTGATCTTGTGAAAGGCGGTGATGTTAAAAAGGTCTAGTAATATTCTTATAAACTTAGAACTCTCCTTCCCCATTTGAGAAACAATCACTACTATGGCTGCTTGTGAAATTACACAACAGAATTCTAAAAATAATTCTCATCATTATTAATAGTGTATGAGCAGAGAAAATAGAGGTAAAATAGAACTGCCTTGCGGGAGCGTAGAGTGCGCCAACCCCCCAACCTTACAGAGGATCTACCTCGCCCGGCCGGTCCTCTGGCTCCATGTTAAAAGCGTTTCGTAAATCGCCCATATCTCAAGTTCTAATCAAAGTATTCTAACAAAAATGATTTCGATGGGTTCCTTATATCATTCTCTACAATCAATGTTCTATCCCTTTTCATCTTAACTGCAATAATTCAAAAGTTATCTGTACACAAATTGAAATAGTACGATATCTAGGGATTTACATATATTTTTATTTTCTTCAATAGACTTTTATAATAGCGTTTAACGGAAAAATGTTCTGGATATAAATTCAAGTACTTTTTCAGATCTTTGAATTGATGTATAATAATATAATATTTATATTATAATACTATTATAATACTTGATGATCACAGATTGATACGTTGAAGACAGACTCTAGACGAAGAAGGTTGAATAGCGGAAATAGTAATCAGTGATGAATCATCACGACTTGGAAATGTTTATTCTGTGTAAACAGAAGTATATGAAGTAACAGAAGTATAAACTGAAGTATATGAAGTCATTTGAATGATATTTGATGCCATTATGGTTGAATTCCTTTGAAATCGACATCAATACAACCATAGACTTATTACTTTACCATTACTGAACCATTACTTAATCCCTGATCTATAACTGAGTAAAATGGACTGGACTTTGTGTCAAGAACAGCTTTGAATTGCTGAATTTGTTTGTCTACCTTGCTTCATTCATGGAAAATAAATAATTATTAGTAGAAATGTCATTGTCAACAAAATATCATATTAATCCTGGAAACAGAGCTAGAAACTCAGCTAGTCTGTTTTCAGTTGTCAAGAAGCTCCCCTGATATCAAGACAGGTAATTTACATTATTATTATTATTATTATATATTTATATAATCATAACATGGATTCATCTTTAAGAGCGAGTTCAATATAATCACAAGCACAAGATTATAGTTAAGCAGTTCGAAGTCACGGTGGCCATTACCGATAAATATTTCTGCTCTTAAACGCATCAATCTATTGTTTTGTGATCATCAAGTAAATATTATTACATCAATTCAAATATCTGAAAAAGTACTTGAATTTATATTCATAACAATCTTCCGTTAAACGCTATTATAAAAGTCTATTGAAGAAAATAAAAATATATGTAAATCCCTAGATATCGTACTATTTCAATTTGTGTACAGATAACTTTTAAATTATGGCAGTTACGATGAAAAGGGATAGAACATTGATTGTAGAGAATGATATATTCTCTAAATAGGAAGCCATCGAAATCATTTTTGTTCGAATATTTTGATTAGAACTTGAGATATGGGCGATTTACGAAACGCTTTTAACATGGAGTCAGAGGACCGGCCGGGCGAGGAAGGTCCCCTGTGAGGTTGGGGGGTTAGGCGCACTCCGGCTGTACAACCAGTTATACGCAAGGCTGCTCTATTCTTCTTCTATACTCTCTGTGTATGAGTGTTATAATTCTCTTATAATGATAACCGTGAAAGTGATTATAAAACTTTGATTAATGAAAGAATATTTAGTTGGAAAATTGTCAAAAATAATACGTCAATTTTATTTTTTATTTTTTTAGATGAATGGTTTCTATTTTTTTAATAAATATTAAAGAGTTTTCATTCTTGAATTGATAGAACTTTCCAACACGGTTGTGAGTTTTTTCGTTAGCTTTTTATCCATTATCCAGTTGAAATGAAAATGTCATTATGGGGGAGGCGGGAAGTAATAAGGGACCTACCATGCTTCATACGATAAATACGGGTTTTTTCCATTACCGATGTACAAATTTTCCCGATGTTGCCCGATTTAGAAGCGGGCGACACTAGCGCTTTGGCTTCATAGTGGATCCCGGAGTTACGCATCTTGTAATATATATCAATGACCTCAGCACTTCATCCAGAAACTGATAGCTGCAAAAGGCATATATTTATTATTTTCAACGTGTTTTTACACATTGAATTGATGTCAGACCCTCTGCTGAATCTACAACAGAGATTCATCAACAGAGTTTATTAATTATTAATTAATCTATTTATTTATTTTATTTATTTATTTATTGATGTAACAAACAATCAATGTGAATACAACAGGCTATTGCCCAAAACTGTTTTTCACAAAATTTCAGAATTGTGAAAAGTATCATTCTGAATTCGTCATTTTTATCCTTGAAATGGTATTCAATCTCCTGTTTGTATTCCTGTACATGTTAAAATAGATAATAAGCTACAGCTGGTGGTTGAAGATTTTTAGAGGTTGTTAATTAGTGTTCTCCTAAGAAAGAACATGTCAGTAACAGAACTTAATTATTCCTTTGAGCATTCATAGCTGTTTAAACGAAAACCAAATTAAGTTCATGAGAAAAAATGGCGCTCAAAAGAAGCTAATTAATTCACAGATTGATTTTGAAAACGTTGAAGAAGATCAAAGTATCCGGCAAAACATTTGTAAAACCTGAGAATGCTTCACTTGAAGGTGTACTGAGCTGAAATAGATTCTACGAAAATATTGCACACTGGTAGCGTGGAACTTTCAAGAGACAACAATTATGACTGACACTCGGTTAATGGAGCAATTAAATTATGGCACTATTCGATGTGCTCTGTACGTTGTATGAATAAATAGAACATAACAATAAAAAGTGCTTATGAAGTTTATGAGAGCTAATGTGGAGGGTCCATGAAATCAACCTTGTGAACAAAGAAGATGAAGTAAAATAATTTGTGAGTTAGTTTTGATCACAGGCTTACACTCTTCTTGGTAGATCTGATTCCCGACATGCGCAACTGGCCAAAATAGTAATTCTTAACTGATCGGAGCCATTGGATGCAACAACTAACTAATATGGAAATACTAGCAAAATCAAGCCCAAATAAAGGGACAATATTAAAGTAATAACTTTCAATTTCTCCTACAGTGAAATCAACGGTGGGCTTGGTAAAACTCTAAGAAGGTTGGCCAATGAGTTATTGAAATAATTGAAACTCGAATGTTTTCCACATTTTAATGAGAGGGATTATTTTGATGACTAATGATTGAATCGTTATAAAAATGAAGTTCATGATATTACTCTTGTAAATTAGAGAACTCTACGATAATTATATTCATATTATTAATTCTATAATATTCTATTCATGTACCAAAGAACTGAGAAGACCATAAATGAGATGGGACCCTGCCGGACCTTAACATTTTTATTTTTAGGTTTAGAAGTGAATTAAAATCCTTCTCGATGAGAATCTTTGATATTCTGTTTAATAATAATGGATGTTGTTGAGACAAGAAAAGTTGCTGCATGTTTGCTTTTTGAGCCGGCTGAATGAGCTGGAAAAGGAAGAGGATCGGGAATATTTGAAGATAATTAGGCTACGAGGAGGAAAGTGAAGAGATGAAGATTTCCAAGAAATCAGCTTAAAAGTAGTAGCCTACTGTGGGCTAGTGGTTTTGCTACACCTAATCATCCAAACAAAAAAACTTGGGAAAATAAAAAGCATGGCAGAATCTCCATTATATTTTCAGTTGGTGAGAGGACTTTTCACAGAAAACGCAAGAAGGAACGTCATCAGATATATCTAATAATATTCTTTGTTGTCCGTTTTTCTAAAAATACAAGTTTTTGTATTATTTTTGCAATTATAAAAAAATAGTTAATAAGTTTATTAATAAGGTATGAACTAATACATGCTTGAATGTGGACTCTTAGAAGTAGCTTCTATCATGTTCAAAAATATCTATATTTACACTGTTCTAGAAAAGTATGACAATATAATTTTAGCGAATTTTAAAAAAATCAATTTTTCAATTGCAATAGAGACTCAAAAATTGAAATTTTGGATAAATACAAAATAGATGATAGTGTGAAGAAATTACGTGTACCGGTATTTAAATAAAAATACTAAACAAATTACAATAGTGCCAATTTTCTGCACTCATACATTTGTTTTCTTTTTTTCCTTCTCTGCCGGTTAGCGCAGTTGGTTGAGGCGTCGCAACTTCAGCTTGCTGTCGCTTCAGCGGTCGTGGGTTCGAATCCTGCTCCTCCGTCTGGCATCTATATGTGTTATCATTCACCTCATTACCCACGGACAAGTCTCGGGCTCATGTGGGAATCATCAGCAATAAAAAAGAATAATAAAAAAACAATTCTTTTGACACTTGATTACAGTACAATCAACAACGTACAAAATTTATAGTGAGCAAACTCACTACTAGCGTGCTCATAACAGATGTCAAATAATGTTCAATATGTTACACAATGAGCTATTAAATTTGCAACAATTGACAGATATACGAGTAATACGCTTAACTCACCTATCCTTTACTCACTCTTTTCGCTTTCCTCATCCTCTCTTTCCCTCACATATATCCATATTCCTTTCTCTTTCTCCTTCCATCCTTCAGTCCTTCTCACCCTTCCTCGTCAATCCGGCTGAAGTAATAAAATCAATTCGAGCCTTTATGTAGCGCTCTCACGCGGTGAAATCTCATTACTGGCCATCAAAGGACGAGACTTCAGCCAGCAGGTTGGTTCCAGGCACGTAATTACACGATGGATGAAAAAACTGAAATTCTCTTCTGGTTCAAAAGCAGATTTTCCGGCTGCAACCGAATAGAAGGATTAAATAAAGTCGCTATGCGATGCGTGTGCTGTGTTGTGTGTTGCTCTGCATGCGACCAATGGTTGGAATTGCGTTTGTAACAGAAAAAAAAAACAGGCAAAGTCAATTGGTTCAGGACCGCAACAGGTACCAACTTACAATTACAACTCTTGTGGCTGTTGCAATCCACTAACAATTTTATTAATTTCTGAATAAATATTTTTTGTTATGGCGGTTTTGTAGGCAATGATCAATAACATACAAAATTCATAGCGTGCGTGCTCATAACATTATGTCAAGTAATGTTCAATGTGAATAACATTCCCTAAACTTTGGGCAATGCATGGTTATCGTTTGGTAGAATATTATGGGAAATGCACAGATATTGTTTCAGACTTAACGATTCCATAATAATAGGAAGAAAAATGGGATAATCAAGAACCTGTAAATGGATGCAAGCGTACATATCTTCGTGTACCAATTTACCCAAATCTGTACAATTTTTGGGCTTTATTTTTTATTATTTAGATTGCTTTATTTAAAGCCGACTGTTGTTTTGGTCTAACTGTTCTGTAATTCTTAATTATCTTGGTTTGATAAGTAGTACTATGAAGTTGGATTTGGCAGAAAAACAAGTCAACATCTCATGCAATAGTTTTGGAAGTTCAGGGTGGATTAGAAAAAAACTGAACCTAAAATAATATTTTGAGAAAATACTGTAAAGAAATGCCAGGAAAAGAGAAATATATCTTCAGCGTGATCTGCCTGTGTCAATAAATGCTTCCGGTGAAGCTATAATGAGTTTGTTTTGTTTACTTCCCCTGTTCACCCCTCGCCTTGCAATCCATCCAGAAAGTTCTATCAATGAATACAGATACTATATAGATAAAATTTCTGTGTTCATTGGTTCTAGACGGCTCTTATCTGGGTAATTAGATTTTTATAGAAAAAAAAGAGAGCTCTCTGGTGTTTACTGGAATGTCATGAAACTTATATAAAGCGGAAGCTCTTGTGAACATTAGTTCAATCAGTAGTCAAACTTCGTTGACATAACAAGTGACAGATATACCTAGTGACAATTCGCGTTTCCGTTCATACAAACCGTATTTCTAGTGAGATTTTTTAAAGACTGTGTTATACGAACGTTTAATGTTAATATGATAAATGCAATATATTGGAACAAATTATTATTCAGGATTCTTTAACCGTTTATACAGTGACTCATAAGTGCTTCGTAAGTGTTTCAACTGTTATGTTCTAGACGTCTCTTTTGAATTATTAAACAGTTATTATTTACTGTTTCATCGGCCTTTGAACAGTTAGTGATTAATTTTTCGAACAGTTATATAGCAAATTCATTATTAGATGAACTTTTATCGATTTATATGTTTCTGATTGATTTATTTTGTGTGGAATAACTGATAAGTGTGAGTTGTAAGTAATTTGTGGGAATTAAGTGCAATTGTTAATTTAAAGTGTTTCCAGCATTATTTTAAAGATATTACAATACTGTAATATTTCTCAGGAAAGAATAACGGAAAAATTATATCTATGATTCATTAGCAGTATGGTCAATGAGATGTGAGTGCAGTACAATGTTTCTTTCTTCAAGAAAAAAAATATTTTCACGAGCATCTCATGTTTTTTAAAGATGACCCACTCGAGTATGCACATTTGTAGTTGATTCTATCACGCTGTTCGTGAGTTTAATAATGCAACTGGACGACTTTGGTTTTCTAAAACACTGTGCTTGATAAACTGGAGAGTCAGAATGTAGGGTTTTGCATATTATATAGTAGCCCACAGTGCAGTGAGAGACTATATGAGAAGAAAGTTACTGGAGAGAGAAAGAAGAGAGAAAGATCGAATGAAACTGTGAGAAGTCGAGAAGAGAGCTCAGTGGCGGCATACCGGATAGGGAAGCAACAAGTAGTCGTTTTCCGGTCCTTTTGGCCTTAAACTGCTAAATATTCTCGTACCCATCCCTTTCACCACTCACACAGACACGACCCGTTGCCTCACTACACAGAATTCTGGCCAACTTCAGCGGGATCAAACCAAAAGTGCAGAAAAAGCTTTGTAGCTCTACTCGTCAATTTTTTATAGTTCGCGTAAATGTATGGTGTACTGGATTATGATACATCGTAGATTTTGGATTCCATGATGGATTTTAAAAAATTAATCAATGTAGTCAAATAAGAATAACAAATGATTTATTGACTAATTGGCAGAGTTTTGGAATATTCCACCGATTGACTTTGGCAGTTCAATATGGATCGCAGGATTGATATATGATCCCGGATCGCGGTTAAATATTGAGTACTTTGTCATCACCCACGCACAATTTGATAAAAACCCTGCGCAAATAGAAAAAACACAGAACGAATTAAACTCGAATGGATTAGATGTCAACATTGAATCTATTTGCGCAATCTAATTGAATTCTGTGTTCCACAAAGTCTTCAAAAAGCCTCCGCGAAAAAAATACATATTTTGAAAAAGCCTCGAGTTTCAGTTTCATGTGTTTTCAGTTTATATCTAGTCTGAGCGAATGGAAGTTGAAGTAGCCTATAGTAATACAAAAACTTTCGAAAAATGTTTCAATCTCAATAGCTGATTATTGAAGTATCGGAGTTGAAGTAGCCTATAGTAATACAGAAACTTTCGAAAAATGTTTCAATCTCAATAGCTGATTATTGAAGTATCGGAGTTGAAGTAGCCTATAGTAATACAGAAACTTTCGAAAAATGTATCAATCTCAATATCTGATTATTAAACGGCACAGGAGGAAACAATTCTTCTATTCTTTGTGCAGGAATATTATGTTGTTGGAGACGGATGAGCTTACAGCATCTTTAGATGAAAATCTTTCCTCCCACTATCTTATATACATGAAAATTACTACTGAACTAACAAGTCTGAAGCTTGTCAGTCGTACAATTTATATTTATGAGATGTCATCAATGTTCAACAGTAACAAGTAACAACTCTGTCTGGAGTTTAATAATTGAACAACCTATTTCTCATGCAGATGAATATTTTCACATACTATCTTGCACATAATATACAAATACTACCTAGAGCTCTCAGATTTTATCATCTAACCTGGCGCATTCCTAATAATATGGCAATATAGACAAAAACTAGAACTTTAACTGATTTGACATCATTGTCAATGATAGTTTCAGTTTCATTTAAATAATGATAGTGATAAGAATGACTGAAAATTCATTGATGAGTATTCAGTAGCCAAATCATTTTCATGAATACTTCGGCTTCCTTGTCGTTCACATATTAAAAACAAAAATTGAACTACAATTTAAGTTTTTTATAAGCATGGCCGCACGCTTTTTTCTAGTAGAAAAGTTGAAACAACTGTTAAGGCCCAGGCACAACTAGCTCATGCGATAAGTTCATGCGAGATCACCACAAAAACATGACCATGACTATCATTGACAGATTTATGACAATTTGGAATAGACAAATTTGTTAAAATTTACAAAAATTAATATTAGATGATGTTATGAAAACACAATAATATGATCGGGGCTTCAAGTTAGTTATTATTCTTGAAAAAAACATGTACATCATTGTTTTAAGAGACTTATAGCATGAGAACGTAATAAAATTACAAAATATTAAAACTAGTACGGTACTCAGCTAAGAATGGGTCCAGGTGCAACTTCTACCAAAATTGTACATTTTTAGGTTTTTTCTATCATTCATGAGTACAAGCTTGGCTTGGAATTATGCAACAATTTTTAGATGTTATGTTAGATGAATATCAATTATTGGGAGAAATATTTACTTTTGTTCAGATATCAATGAGCAATACTAGCATATTAATGATGTTTGTTGATGTAGGCAATGAATAAAATATGTAAAAAAACCTACTGAGGACACAACCGCAACATAAAAATATACTGTCATGATCACTATTCTCTGAAATACATTTGATTGATAACTGCAACATTGCAGTTACAGTAGGAATTGAAAAAATGAAGTGTGCCAACATTGTCACGAACAAAAATGAACGCGAATAAATGTGCCAACGTTGAACAAAAATTGATGTTGAATGGGGTTGAGGTTCCAAGGGAGTGTTTTTGTTTTGGGCTAGTGATGAACAGGGAATGCATCCCTCATCCCTACAGTAAATGCTCCACCGAGCAACAGGTCACCGTGAGGATACTATGCACGGCTATACGGTCAGATACCCCAATATTCATCCATTCAAGCACAGCACAGGCTCGTAACACACGAGCATGCATCCCCTAAAATTAGTAACTTCCAGAAAGTTCCTGAGTCGATTTGAATGTTAATCATGCATGTATTAACTTAACCGATTTACTTGGAAAGGAACTAATCATGTAAATGATTAACAACGTAAATGAAATTCACTTAACTTTAATCGCTGCATTTGGCAAGAGTGAATTTTCAATGCATGTTAAAAAAATGAGAGTATGTTGTAGTCATCTTTCACAATGTTAATAACTTACAGATTAAATTAAAACAGTTAATACAAAAATAGACCTTAGTTTTATTTAGCAAAAGAGTTTGTCACGGGAATCAAAATGTTTACAATGTTATTATGGTACTCTTACTCTGCCATGGCATTTACAGTTTGTGAGCAATGTGTTAATGCAGTGTTTTCGAGTGGTCTGCCACTGACTCTTCCAGATTGGAGATATATTTCATTTGAATTAACAATTGCTTTAATTGAAATAGCCGAGTAAAAATGACTTAAAAATGCTCAAAAAATCATTATAAAAATGATAAAAAAATTTAAATCTCCGGGGGAGGGCTCCCGGACCCCTCATCAACTGGGGGGGATTCCATTCCCACACCCTGGTATCCCCCAAAGTTCAATCCTGGCTACGCCACAGTGCCGTATTAATTTATAGTTATTTCCTGAAGTTGTAGTAATAAGTGACGGCCCCAAATGAGTGGGCCGGCTTGGCCCAGACCCACGCCCACCCAACAGTTTAGTTTTTGTTATTAAATATGGAAATAAATATTTTAAACCACCAGAAAATATTAAACTTTTCAAAACACGTTTTGGGATGAATATCAATTTTATAAATCTTCTGGAAGTTTTTTTGGACTTCCCGTCAAATTGTTGAACCCTCCCGAAAAGTACCCTAGGCCGCCTCTGTAAGTGACACAGATACAGTATCTCATATACCCCTACACATAGTTTTTTATAGTGGAGTATCCAAAGGTGAATTACTGATATAACATATTCTGTATTTATGAAGTTTAACTAAAAGGATTTCATAATTATTATGTTATTGATGGAATAATAAATTTTGATTTGATTTGAGTTCCCTTTGATTTGTGATTTTGTGTTAATCGTTGAAACTATACTGTATTTTTATTCATAGCAGCTGCAAGTAGTTATAGGTAAAAAATATCGCATCAGAGGAAAGATATTTGAAAGTTTTATGTCTATTTATTCAATTCTAGCCCTCAACTATGGATGCTAAATTTGATGCTTATAGATTGATTTATATAAAATTGATTTCTTATTTGCCAGTGAGGATTCAATGTTTTTTTCTATTCTAGTCCTCTAGTATTAGCGGCTAAAATGAATTGAATTCTCGGTAAATGAAATTGAATTCTGCTCTCAATTATTATCACCAACACTCCCGTTTCACTTGTGTGGAATGGTGAGATAATATTGTTTACTGTTCACTCGAATCATGTTATCAACGAAGTCAACTTAGCAGCATGTCAGTGGAGGGGTGTCGATAACCTACTTGTTTACTTTGGTTATTGATGAAATATGAAGTGAATCTACGCGATACTCACACTCACGAGTAACGTGTTTGTGGGGTTGACATGAAAATGAAGCCCATTGATCAAGATGTAAAAAGATTCTCTGAGTTCTCGTTTAAAATGTTAGTGATTTTATATTGCTTCTATTTTAAATAAACAATGAGTTGACGACCTTAGGACGTCTAACCTCATGACGAATGTAGGAGTGATGCGCCCAGGGAACTTTGTGTGAAAAAGTAGCCCTTTAGCGCCCAACCTTCCTGAAATGTCATTAACGAGTCCTCTCGTTAGACTATCTCTACCCAGCAAACTCTTTTCTTAGAATGTCATTAACCAGTAGCCCGATCCCGTAACGGGTATTTCCGTGCCTACCTACTACCACTATCAGTGTATTTACTGTTCTACATTCTCAGTTCTAGGCCTACTCCAATTTTAAATTTAAATAGGCTTTTCATGTGCAAAATTCGGCTCAAAGCCTTTGCTTGTCGCAACTGTCATAGTATAATAAACTAAAGGAGTTTATCCATTTAACCCAATAAAAATTCCACTATTAAATACAATCCATAGAAAAAAATGGAAAGTTCATTGAGTTTGCACATTATGTGGATGACACAGTTAATTAAATTTGTTGATTTTATACAGTTTTTGCACTATTGCACTTTTATTAACTTTCCACTAGAGATTTTAGTTTTGTTTTGAAGGCCTTAGTAGCTCCGAAAAAGTCAATTCTCTCTGACAACTTATGTGCACTTACAAGATTTCTCTCCAATGGTGAGACACAGCTACATATCACTGGCTTGAAAATCTGGAAAAATCTGAGATAGCGATATGGTACAATCAGGCCAATCCCACGCTCACCAACAGTAATCTGTCCATGCAAGCAGCTGTGTACAAACATGACATCATTTTTCTCCCTTCACCACTCCAAACTCTCCAAACTTATCCTCTGGCACATTTTTCAAAGACAAATAGGAAAATTAGTAGAAATGCGTAGAAATCTGTGATTTCCACTTCAATTTATGAAACATTTTCCCGGGGGAGGACCCATGAATCCCCCTTTTCGATGGGGAGTATTCCATACCCCCAGTAGTTTCGTCCCACCATAGTAAAATCCCGGGTGCGCCACTACCCATTGTTGGGGCGCCCCCCTAAATTTGTTTCTATATACGCCACTGCACTATCAACTGTATTCTTTTAGTACTACTATGTTGATTTATAATTTTGTCTTTTTCTCATGTAATGTGGAAATAATAGCTGAAAAATTCATAAAATCGTATTTTATTCGCTGAATATCTGTAAAGTAGCCACAGACTTCCAACAGGTATTATTCAATATTTTGCCCAACTAAACAGTAAACAGTATTGTTACACAGTATTAGAGAATTCAATAAAATAATGGCTAGCATGACTTTTAAACGAAAATTAAATTGCAAATGTGCACCATTAGTGACTCGCAACTCGGAAGGCCTATACCGTTATTGACACCTGCGCATTATTCTACCTGCTTGTCCCTTAGCTGAACCCGTATCTGGGCGCAAAGGGGCCTGGGCGCAAATTTCCAGAGTCCTGGACACACCTATGTTCTGGGGGACCGGACTCGTTCATCCCCCCTTCCTTGAAAGCGGATCTACTATTACTTGGTCCCATTAACACAGTAAAGAATTCAGTTAAATTTATAGCCATGGAAAGATATTGAAAAATTATTTACGTTCATTATTCACTATTTTTTTTTCTTGCTTGTACGGCCACAGGGGACCACTTTAAGTTCATTTTTTGGCTGTTCTTTTTGTCCTTAATTCACTATTTTAGTATAAAAACACAATCTACAACATTCTACACAGGGCTTAACGTTTAAAAATTGTACTTCCAGTGCTATTCTGGTTCTAAAACGAATGCTACAAAGCTTTAGAGCAATTCATTCATACCTGAAACATGGTAAATCTAATATTGTAATGAATGAGATACATTGGTTTTTTAGCACATAATTGCATAACTTTTACATATTATTATCTTAGCTGTAACATATATTTTATCATCGGTTCCTATTGGAAAATTGAAGTTATTTCTTGAAAATTCAAGAAAAAATGTTAATATTAGTACTCTAAACGAAAAATATCATTGTGAAAATCACAATGCACACTTATAAAACTCAAGAGGTTCAATCCAACAGTACCGATAAAATCGAAGAAATTTGAAAAATCCCGTTTCAATAAGTAGAATTTACGATTATGGATAAAAAAGTATAGCTATAAATTGCATTTTTTGACGGTTTCGATCGAAAAGTACTGTTTCAAACAACAAAACTTGAAAAATACTATAATGACTCGTGGATTTTGCGACTAAAACTAGAAATCTAGATTCTGTACTATTCTATACAAAACTGAATTCCAAAAAATAGTTCTCATTCTTATTTCAATTATTATTCCGTATACCTTACCTTACTCATGTCAGGATAATTTAAATCAATAACAAATCTTTCAGAACAGTGAAAATATGGATTGTATCTCATTCCTCTTGGACGCTGAATTAGAACAGTATCGGAACAATAAACGGATTTCCACATCTGGTTTCAGGCTGAAAAACGGTAGTCGTCTGTCTCCTGTATGGAAGCTGTGAACTTGAATTAATAGACAGACAAGAGGCAGCATTTAGTCGATATTTCCGAGACTGGCAACGAGAGCCGTGCTCATGCAGCCGCCACAACCACCTACTAACATAACACCAGCTAGCTAGCTCATCGATACTAACACCTTTAATTGCTATTACTGTTTAATAAATTCTGTTTATGTATATTTGTCAGTTTATTCAATTGTCAGTCACTTCAAACTAACTTGTGAGATACTAACACACCACAACATTACAAAACACAACACAACACCCTTTGCCAAACCCAACCCTAGATGAATGGCTCGATTCGGTTTTATAGACATGCTACGGCTTATTTCACACTAAAAGAGCAAGAGCGTAACCAGGTGCTAAAATAGATACACAACTAAATGCACGGTTGCGTGCTGATTGCGTACACTGAGGATTGCGTACATGGGCGTGTCAGCGAGGATTGCGTACATCTTTTACCTGTGAAAGATGACAAGGGTCGGCCATGCATCAAGAACATTTTGACAGGCGAGGATTGCGTACAAATCAATATGGCATTAATTGCTGGGTTTTTTTCACTGAATTTTGTTGTCTACAAAAATTTGAGTTTGAGTTGGCCTTTCTATCTTGAGTACCTATCAAATTGTAGCTAGCTAGTAGCATATTTAGGTGAGGTTAGGTTAGGTTAGGTTAATACGCTATAAGTGAGGACTATAAGTGAAAAAACCAGCAATTAATGCCATATCGATTTATACAATAAACGGAAAGCTGTACGCAATCCTCGCCTGTCAAAATGTTCTTGACGCATGGCCGACCCTTGTCATCTTTCACAGGTAAAAGATGTACGCAATCCTCGCTGACACGCCCATGTACGCAATCCTCGGTGTACGCAATCAACACGTAATCAAATGCACAGCACATTCCAAAATTGGTAGAAAATTCAAAATCCAAGTTGTTTTTCATGTCTTATAATACTACAAGCAGGTTGCTTCTAGACTTCTAGACAGTCCTTAATTTCTAAAATTTTAGGTGTGGGAACGCTCATTTATTCTTATAAACCACCACCCTCTCTACTTTCTAATGAGAGTTAAACATTCCTTCATCCCCCGCCCCGCCACGTTAACATCTCGGTGCCTAATCTAAATTTTGTATAAACTTGTTCCGATTTGCACCAACCACTTTGTATGAACCTTACAACAACCAAAACCAATATACTTTTTTTAATGAATGGTAAAGTAAAAAGAAATAGAGTCATCTTCATATTTTTATTTATATACAGTACAGTAGTAATAATACATATCAATACGTGAACAGACTGATGTTTTTGAATATTTTCTGAAAAACAAGTGAGTCCAAGTGCTTATTGTCTATTTTTAATGTCACAGTCTGAACTGTAATTTTTATATTTTACAAAAACATTTCGCCTATCTTAAAAGTTGCGAAACATTTTTATACCTTTAAAATAAACCCACTTTTTGAAAATGAAAAGACACCAGGTAGAATAATAAAAATACATTCTAGTCATACAATAGTCATACATTCTATCACTGCAGATGGATTCTTTCAGCGCGCTAGCTGCCCACAAAATCTTTCAGACCGTCTGCGTGAGGACAGTCTGAACAGCTTTTCTTATCTAACACGGTTTCCCCATTTAAGCTAATGTGTTCTGCAGAATTAGCGAAAAACTGCTGCAGAAAGTGAGGATAGTGTGAACAGTAGCCTTTAATAAGGCTGAATAGATAGCGAGATGAGACACCTTTGAAATCAGATTGGCGCAAACTGTGCGTTCCCATGCGCTCCGGCACTCTTAGGTGTTAAGGGAACGCTGTTCCCTTGCGTTCCCACTGAAATTAACCCTGCTTCTAGAAATTCACCTGTTATGAATGAAATGAAAAGAAATATTTATTGTTCCTTTAAAATACAGCAGATACAAAACATCCAAGCAGTACAATAATTGAATATTTGAAATTAAAAATTATATTAAGAGTACAAATTAGAAGAAATCATAGCATTAATTCAAGATTGGAATTCCCTGGTTGTATGTACAATTATAAAATTAAAATTATAATAATATATAAATTCAATTCAACTGTCTATAACTTTCATACGCCTCTTCCTCTTTCGTTCTCCTTCTCCTCCTTCACCTTCTCCTTCTCCTCCTTCACCTTCTCCTCTTCTTTTTATTCTTCTTCTTCCCGCACGTAAATCTGTCGAGTTCCATCGAGAGCATCAACACGTTTATAACATACATTAAATAATTCAATTTTCGAATTTCCTACGTCTCTTCATCAAGATAGCTTGAACCTTTTTTAATGCGCTTATTAATGAGGTATTAGTCATACCTTGAGATCTCTTTAACTGAAGGAAGACTTGAGAATCATTCACTCAAAAGGCTTTTTAAGTCATCCTTGAGATGAGAAAGTCTCAAGGTAGCTTGATATCCCCCTTGATAACCCTGAACACTGGCCTAGTCCTTAAACTCAAAGAGCTTTACATTAAATGCTTGATATTATTAAGTTGAAGGGAAGTGAATTAATTAAGTTTTGCAGAGACACACTATAGTAACGTCGTTACCCTTTTGAAATGAGCGCTGTTCTGCGCTTAGGGAACAAATTTATGAGGTCACTCTACAAAAATGCAAAGGTGAATGTGGAAACTGTTACTTTCGTGCAGACATTTTTATACGCCTTTCTAGGAAACCAGTAGAAGTAGTGAACGATCGATATGATACACGTTTAAGTGATGTGTAGGTTAAAGGTCCGACCAAAAATCGATTAATTTATTGACACTGAATAGATGTAAAAATTTATAAAAACAGATAAATGATATTTTTATTTGTAGAAATGAGCACAATAAATCAATACAACGGAGTATCCAAGGAAGTTACATAAAATAATTATTATTATCAGTTGTGCTAATACCTGATAGGCATACACGAGTAATAGAAGAGATATTACTCCATCATATGCACCATTCAACTGCTTCGATTTCTATAAACAACATAAATATGCTTCCCAATTCACAAAAAATCACATCAGCAGTTCTTGAAAATTAGTTTTTTTCGTCTTCTTTTTAACAGATTCATAATAATTATATGCCTCAATATTTTATCATTTTTTCAATTCGACGATTTAAAATAATTTAAGGAAAGATTTGAACACAATCAAAAATGAAAACGTCAACGCTTGCACTGTAAAATGTAAAGTAAATAATAATTGTGCTAAGCATCAGCCTTAGCTCCAGCTGTCCAATGTTTCGACTTTCACTAGCCAAAACTAACCTGGAGCCTGTTAAAATGGAAGCCTTTTTGAATCATAATTATTTTTTCCTACAACTGCTCGTAAAGTCGTTCTTTACGTACTGAAAACTAATTGTAAAATACCTCTTTACTGCTCAGCAAGCGGTAAAGTACTTTACGCTCGCCAGCTGTTTTCTTTACGCTTCTGTTTTGATTTTGATGTCTTCTCATTGGTGGATCGCGGAATCCGTGAATTCACATAACCTCAAAATGGCGCACGCTAACCAAATCCGCGCACGGTCTGTGATGTTACAAACTACAAGTTTTTATTGTGTTGTAATCCAGAACTGCAGTTGTAGGAAAAATATTGTATGCAATTCGCGCGTGAAGCTTCTTTATCGCTCTCGCAAAATTACTGCGCTCCGCTATGCGTCGCGCAGTAAATGTTTTGGCTCGAGCGATAAAGTCGCGCTTCACGCTCTTAATACATAAATAACTATTATATTCGACCCCCAAACTCGAACATTAATAGCGATCTCATTTGGTCTATGAGGAAGCGATATACCAAGTTTCGAGAGTCTTATATCTTCCTTTCAAGAGCAATGGCACAAACGGATGGACGGACAACGGTACGATTTTAATAAGGCCCTGTCGGGTCCTTAATAATTATTTTATTCGAAACTATCATATATTATCTGTGATCTAGCAAAGTTGAGTTTGAGCGCTAGGCTGATCAAACCAGAATAAAGCAAATATGTAGAGGTAGATCATGATAGAGCGCTCTCGCAGAGAAATCTAGGCCTTGGTGAACTGCTGTTGACTCGAAAATAAGTAGAGAAAACCGAGTCAATGTTATTATTTCGATACACCACTCACGAATATTGGTATGGCGATAACAAGTACATATCCACTCATTTATTGAGAGTTCAATAATCTCTACGAGAGAGACGTAACTAACTACAAGTTTTCCATTTCAAACCTCAACAAACCTCAAGAGACACTTCAAAAATTGCTCGTGGTAGTCCAGTGGAGTATAATTTTTAGTAGTCAACTAACGTGGGATCATCAAATAGCTCTCTCAGGGTATTCGTTTAAAAAGTGCTTCAAATAAACTAATATTTGGGTTAGTGTTTTATAGGCTACGAACTATTTACAAGTTACTAAACCAATCCCCCAATACGCTGTATAACAGGGGCGGATCAAGAAATTTTTTCGGGGGTATATTGTGAGAAAAACTTTTGGGGGGAGTATCACCTTAAAAAAGTTTTCATCCCCATAAGACACTAATGGAACAAAAAATTCAGTGTCGGTTGAGAATTTCGGGGTGATATATCCCCAAATCCCACCCTTGTATTCGCTTCTGCTGTACATTACAGAAAACTATACGAACTATAATACATTAAGCAAGAGCTTTACCACACTCACGAGAATCTAGAATTATTATTTCACTAGAACCCTTATCTGCGTTAGAACGGACTTCATATAATGTCCAAATTTGAACTTATCTTTTCTCATTGAATTTATCGAATAAAATGTAACAGATTCCTACGTTTAGCTGAAAAATCAGTCTATTTTCTTTATCGATCTTGGAGGAGCACTATTGCATTCACTTCTCTCCGCACATGCACTTCCACACAGACTATTGCGAATTGGCTATTAATATTCTTCATGTTTCTAAGTATAACGCTGAGCATTCTAGAAGCTGAATAGGCCTATCAACCGATAGAACTCTTTCAGTTTGTGAATTTGGATCTCTTCCAGTAATGTAAATATAGAGTAAGAGAGGTTTTTCAAAGTGAAAAGGAAGATGCGTCCTCGATTTTATATCGATTCTGTCTAGAAGAACCCATCTCTTACAGACATGACAAAGAGACCAACAAGCCGCCTGTCTGAGAATGATTGTTCGATGACACAGATATGAACGATCATTTACGAAATGGTACGTGTAGCCTATAACAGTTTGTTCAAAAATTGATCCGATCCAATGAGTGAAAATGTAGTATGAAATGTTGTACGATAAAACCGAAGCAGGACACAAATGAGCTGGACACCTTCAGTCAATGTTGCAATTTAAGACTTCTTTCTTTTTAAACCTTTACTGCTATGTAATTAATGCGAAGAAGGAATAGGCCGGAAAACTCCTCATTTATTTTCTCCCTTATTGTCCAGCGCCACAGTTTCGTCGACAGAAGGGTGTTCCGAGGTTCCAACAAAAGCTACCAGCGATATAAGCTCCCAAATGTCAGTGGTGGGGAAATAGTGAAGGGTTGCAAGTGGTGTGAGGAAAAACAATCAACATTCAGGATTTTAATGTGTATTGATTTCCATCTCACTTTATCCAGTCTTTGGACTGGTTAAATAATAGAAACCTTTGTACATTTATTATGATTTCTTTCAATTAGACGTGTTTAAAATCAGCTTGAAAAAAGTTTCGTGATTTTTTTTACATTTATTGTTAGTTTTTCAAAGTTGATGTAGTTCAAGCTTTGTCATTTTTACATTTTTCAATTCAGCTTGAAAAAAGATTCGTCATTTTTAAAATTTGTTGTTAGTTTTTTCAAAGTTAATCTAGTTTAAGCTTTGCCATTTTTTACATTTTTCTAATCAGCTTTCTAATTTTTCACATTTTTTCACTTAGGCAGGCTTCTAATCAGCTTAAAGAAAGCTTCATCAATTTTTACATTTTTTGTATTTTTTCAGCTTCAAGAAAACTTTTTCAATTTCTATATTTTTTGGAGTTTTGTTTTTTTTAGTTATTTTTATAGAATTTCAATCAAGTTTTTGAAGGTGACAGGTAAGGTGTGAGGACATTGCTTTATACTGCCAGTCTCTTCATATAGTTTTATTGCTTTTCAATGCTTTTGTCCACTTTCTTATATTTCAGTTTCCTCCGCTTTCCTTCCAGGTTCAGTAGTTGAAGTCTCATGTACATCACAGCACACTTTTCGGTCTCCATTTTCAAACCCAGGAACAAATTTTCAATTCTAGGATTTGGCTTTTGAAACGAGCTGTTTCGTTTATGGTTCCATCCTTCTACTGCGTTTTTATTCGTCTTGACCGCGGGTAGCTAAAGGCAGAGGTGGGGGTAGTTGGTAGCTTATGTCGCAAATTTTAGCATGGGAACTTTTGTCGCTGGTAGCTTTTGTCGTACATCTGACAGAAGACAGCACCTAAACTTTTATAAATTAGATTAGATAGAAAGATAGGATAGATAGCTCTAGACACATGAGATGAATTTCACTGTTCAGATTGTTCCACATTCATTCTAAGTACCTGTACCTGTTATACGTACTATACTGTGGTATGTACTAAATAGATTCCCTAGAAGACTTGGACATGTAATTTACTAGCCCAGCTACCGGACCAATGGATATAAACTGTGAATGAGAGCCTTAATTTCGAATGCCTCATTGGTATTTGGAGTGAAATTAATTGGATGGCTGGGTCGAGCCTTTATTATCTACCTGTAAGTTATTTAGCTAGCACCATATTGGATTCAGTTTGCAAGTTGCATACAATCTGGCTGGCTTTGTGTTGATGCCCACCGCGGTGAAGTAAAGCACACTTGAGCCCTTTTCGCACGTGTTATGGTAAATTAAATTTCCATACCGTGAACACTTGTCATTTATTTGTAACCAAATTAATCCGTCGTCATTCTGATTGAATTTCAAAAATTAGTCATGAGGCTCACTTTAAATCACGGCTTCCGAAACATAAATAAATATAAATTATGCTATTGATCCTACATTAAAATTTTGATACGGTATCTTCGTACGCTTCAATAAAATCAAGATTTGAAAGCTTTTTCAACCCGTTCGGTTATGATAAGTGAGCAGAGTAGTAAATACTTATTGTCAATAAAACCATACCGTCCGATTTCCAACCGCTTGATTTTATTGAAAATTATATTTTCCATTTAATTTTATACCATACAAAAAATTCAATTGAATAGATCCGTGAAAGGTAGATTTCTTCACCATGAGCCGATGAAATAAGAATATTATCAAGTCCAATAGTCAGTAAACGTCATGCGCTTCTTGAATTCAACATTGATAATACGGATTTTGACAAGTTCTTTGATTTTAAAAGACATATTTTACAACTACTTTTTAATAATTATTTTTGTATTTGGATCGTCTATGCTCTAATGTTATTGAGAAGTCAAGAACATGAGGATCGTTTTAAAGAAGCATTCCTAGATACCTTATTCTATTCCTAATATAGGAACTAGTCTACTTGAAATACTTGTTGAATATCTGAACAGGTCATATAGAAGGTCCATTTACTGTATACAGGTAATCAACAGATTTTATACTCCCTATTTCTTTCGATCAGTATGTAACATCAAAATAATCGTTTCGCCAATTGATATTTTTGAGTATCCCCACTTGAATGTATTGAGAATTGAACTTTGAATTGATTATTTTCTATTCTTTCTTATCTGTGAGAATTCATAGGAACTGACTGCCAAAAGTGACAAAGATAAAGGGAGGGAGCAAGATCAAAATAGTGAATGAGACTTCGTGCTTCTTTATATATTCCCCAGAACCCGTAAGGGTCTCCACACCACGAAAAGCCATACGAATTTACTGTATTCCCCAGTCATTTATATTCATGTTTTTGGTATGATATCCCAAGCAGTGAATGACAATTCCCTCATTACCACGCACATCCCCCCCCCCCCCACCGCCACCACCACCACTAATTAACGCCACTGATACTGATTTTATTCATTGTTTATGCATGTAATTCTTATGAGGGGAGAACCATCTTCTACTGTCATTTCGAAAATCAATGAATCAGTTAAAGCAAATGTATTACTCTTCCTTTTTTTCTGTAAAAATTCGGAAATATCTCTCCATGACTGTATTAAAGTATTATTGATTGAAAAGGTTGAATTGTATTGTAAGCGTATCTTCAATTGCTCTGATGATTTTTATTCAAGAAACCATAAACTGAGACAACGTGAGTGTACATAGCCTAGACTCATACCGTGTACATAACTATATTTATACCCTATTCAATGTATTAACGCTTTTTGCAGTTTTCGAAATAGCTTGACGATACGAGGGGTTCAGCGTCTATTCGATCTGATTGCCTTCTCAGTCAACTGACATAACCATTGGCGGCGGCGGCCCTTTTTTTTTAGCAGGGTAGTTATCGTGATAACTGGAAAGAATTGATGGCGATGCCCCCTTTTCGAGGGAAATGAAGTAATTTCCTCGTCAAAGTCTTCGGCGTCTTAATAGTCTCACCCTGCTTCACCAAGTCCGTTCATAACTGGGTCGAGCCTGTTGTTCTGTTCTGGAAAGTTTTCAATTAAATTGTCAGCAACAAACAAAGAGCACACCTCTCTTCCGTAAGAATCAGACCTGCTGTCGGCTCGCGTGTCTTCATTTGTTATTGATGATTAATGAAGGGTGCAGGCAACAGCGAACAAGGAACAGGGCAGCCACTCTAAGTGCTGTCAGCGCTTCTGTGTGCCACAGCGCAGCCCTTGTCTCGCTGTTCTCAGAACTGTGAGACGTTTTGTTTTCTTAGTCCGCGCGAGCACTTCTGGTATTTGTACGTCACTCACTGATCACAATTGATGTAATACGGTGATGAGTTGTTCACAGAATAGGAAATATCCGGCTATTGTTCAGTGACGGTGAAATATCATACAGGTTATATTGCAGAGAGCTTTCGTGTTCATCAAACTCGGTTTTCCAGATCATCTTAGGTCTTAGGTACGTCGCTAGCTCCTCAATATTTGCCAGTGTAGATGAATCATGCATATTGATGACACAAGATGATTAAAATAATATAATAAAATGTACTCTGTATGGTTACACAAATTTGTGAATGAAGAAATTCATTGAGGTGATACAGTTTCCTAGTTCCACTTTTCAGTTCATTATGCTATGTTTTCTTATACAGAACAAGCGCGACCAAGGGGGTACAAATTCGGATTGCTGACGTTTTTTTCAAGATAGCCTCCATCCCTTTCTTAGTAAACCCTATCTAGTACGTGGGCAACCATAGGTGGAAAGGGTTTCCATCTACACATATATTAGTACAGAACTATTATTTTAGATTAGTTTATGGATTTTATTTTTGTATATTATTGGATTTCTGTTATTGTATTTTAATAATTTTCATTTTTTGCATGACTTGTATGTGTTTGTTTCGTATTCTATAAATAAATTCTATTGTTTAAAATTTTGATTTAGAGGGGATCATAACGACCCCTTGGATTTCTTTGGTCACAGAAAAAAACTTTTCAGGGCTTTGGTGCTTTTAAACTATCACAATTTAGAATGCTTCGTCGCCAAATTACAGCCAAATTACAAAATGACAGACTACATTCCAATTAATTTGTTAATCACCAGATAAAGTGCGGTTTTATAAGATGCAAAGAAAAGTAACAGGCTACTAGGGATGACACATTCTCTAACAAATGTTTCTATCAAGTCCAAGATGGTAGGAAAGTGTGCTAAGGTGAAATATATGGCAAAAAAAAGAATAAAAAAAGAAAAAGAAGGCAGATGAGAAAATGTCACTAAAAACTTACAGAAGTATAGCCCACGAAGTTTTATAGTTGAATGCAAATGAAATTGTCTGGACACAAGCTGAGGAAAGATTTGTTTTTACTTTTCAATATTTTTTATATGTTGAGTTTTTTTAACAAAGAGCCTCTGGAATTAATAGAATATTACTGCCATTTTATCAGAATTTGTTTTGTCTCGTAACTGATTAGTTCGTCATTCATATTTGCAATATCATCGTAATGTAGTTTACAAGCTCGTTCCAGTGGATTAATCGACAACTAGCCTAATTCCCAAACTTATTAAGCTTACATTGAGGGATTCAATGCTCATCCCAAATGCATTTATTAGTCGTTTTTCATGAAATATAATTTATACAACACGACGATTACTCGTATATTAATATTCTGACAAGTTTGAATTTATGAGATCATGATACTCTAAACACTGATAAATTAGGTTACATATTACTGTCTTCATCATTGATCAACCTGATCACCACTTTCACCCACTTTCAATGATTTCGTGACACTTTTTTTAAGATGGAGCCCACATAGGTATGATGATCTATAGTTAGACCGACAGTTTCAGATGGGTTCCGAACCACCGAGAAGTGATTTTACAGCAGAGAACAGTCTTTTTTGCTGTCCAAACCAAACGGCCACCCTTAAAAAAAGGCCCAGGAGTTCGTAGGTTACCTCTATCTGATTGAACCTGCTATGACTCAGGGTTATCACTTCCCTTAAAATCACATCAAATAATATAATCAGGAAGTTTGTTGGTCCATTATAATGTATATAGGCGCGAACCGAGGGGGATATGAGAACATTTTTCAGATGATATACCCCCGAAATATTTTCCTTAGATAAAAACCAACTTATTATCAACTCAAACCAACTCATAGAGCAATAAGTAAAAAATCAAGATTTGTTTAGAGCGATATGACAATATTTTATACAAATTTTGAATGCAACATTCCAAAGGGATTTTAATTTGAATAATTAAAATGGAGCATACTATAATATTGAATAATATGATTTTAGAGTTTTGTAAGGTTACAGCCAAAAACTATGTGTAAGCCTATTTTAGGCTACAGTATTTCTATTTGAATAAGAGCTATCAGTACGAGCATTACCACAGTCAGGTCCGTTTCATAAATAATGTTTCCAATAATATAAGTTTAAAGGGCTCGGTGTGGACAGTAAATTATAATTTTCTAGGATTTTATAAAACAGATGTGCTATTTATTAAATGAAACCCAATTGTTTGAAGTGATAGTTCACTGTTTCAAATAAAATCAGAATTAACTGGAAAAATATATTATCTCTTGAAATATGTTTCAAGTTAGTGGTACTGTACACCACCAATTTGAGAGTTAGATGAAATATTTATTTTATTTTAATTGAGAGCTATGATATTATCAGTATTTAAATTGCATGCATTCATTGAGAGGATTCAATAAGTATAGTACATGATAATTATCCGGGCTTTTACAGGCATGTGATTGGCCGCGAGCTAATGTCGCTGAATTAAATCAGCACCGTTGTACCCCCTCAGGCAACCCTCCACCACCCCCAATCGGATTTACGCCGTTAGCTGTTGAAGCAGACCTGTTGCTTTCAAGCCAAAAATAGTAAAAGCCTATTTGCTGAATCATCGATCGCTTCACTCGCCTCTTCAAAAAGAGCTTATTTACTGAATTTTTACGTACCAACAGCCTATAATTATGATTTCTAAGGGAAGAAATTGAGATCGGAATATGCAGACTAGCTTTATATCAGCTTCTTCCAATGGAGCGATTGAAAATAGGCATAACTATTGCTACGACTCTAATATTTTAGAGTAATATCTCTAGTTTTTTTATCACAAAAAATTATATTCTCCCTATAGCTGTGTCGTGATTTCTAAGAAGAGGGAATTTCTAATACTCTTTGAGAAGAGACAACATTAATTGTTATGGAAATTAGTTATTATTTTGGAGTCAGCGAGCAGGCACACTCCACTAAAATGAATAAAACACAAATATGCCAGACTGAACCTGTAGCCGCAGGATTCAGAGACCTATCAGAAATAAGCGTCACTGTGGCTTTCGTTTGGAAGTAATTGACCGATTTTTAGAAACGACTCATAGGAAATACATTTTTAAAGCTTTATATAATTTATGAAATATTGATTTTTATTATATCATAAGTTCCAAAGTTCAGATATAAATAATTCGGGAAGTTTTGAAGTCAAGCATTCGTTCAGGCAAAATAGAGTTGATCTCAGCCTGCTTTATTATTTTTATTTGCGAGTCTCTAAGCCCTTAATCGATATTTCTCAACAATGCCAAGCATACTTATCCAATATCATGCAGGCCAATTAAATCTGCTGGGTCTATACGGATTTGTTTCATTATTTTGAGGCAATCGTTCCCCTGTCACAGCCCTCAACAGTTGCACTCCATTCATGTTTCCTGCTCCATACATGGGACAACAGGAATCATTTGTGATGCTTATGGGTCTGGATAAAATGAGCGACAAAGTCACCAATAAACACAGCCTGGAAATCGATTCCCGTTACTCAATCAATCACATTAGATGTTTAAAAATAATTTTAATTATATCGTGACTACCTTTACCTTTTGCAGACATCACTCACTTGAAACAGAAACGTTTCTAGCATAAATTTTATGACCTCAGGCTTATTTGACCGTTATCAAAAAACATTTAAATCTATTTTGAAGTAAATAAAAACTGGATGCGATGTGTTTACAAACTGATAGGAATAACCCATTCACCCTTATTTTGAAACAAATTGGACTATTTCTAACGAATCTTGGAAGTCTGAGCAGCGTAATAAAATGGATTGAATAGACTAAATGTATTTTGATTTTTTGTGAACTGAATGTTACTGCCTTTGCGTGAGGCATAGAAGTATCAAGCATTGAACTGTACACAAGATAAATAGTTTTATTCCACTTGGTAAAAACTGGAAATTTTCGTTCGTCAGACTTTCATTTAATTCACACTTAAATTCAGTGAAGTCAGAGTGACAGATAGATAATCCGGAGTGAGTGAGAAACATGTTCAAAGTGAATTGCAACTACTGTACCATGGAGATGTAGCTTCGTAAATAGCTGTAGCTTCATATTTGTTTACTGTTATAAATACCCGATTTTCAAGATCTGAACGAGTAATTATTCCACAGTACTAGTTTCATTAATAATCTTTGTAATAATTAATAATATTTTTTATGTATGAGCTTGACACATATGCAACCAAGATCCTTTCTCGATCGGAAAGGGCGATGCAGTTTCTGAATTTGGGTGAACCATGTTACTGCAATTATAATTATATTAATAATAATCGTATGACCTGGCTAGCACAGGTCTGGTGTCATAATTATCAGCTCGAACCTCAAGTTCAGGGCTTCTAGACTGTTTTTAAGCAGTCGGGAACGACAAGCTTAACGTGTCCTTCGAAACACGGGAGTGGCCTCGGGAAATTTTTTGACCAGATGGGGATTGAACTCGAGACCTTGAGAATTGAATTCCGGTTATCCGAGATGAGCACACCAAGTTTTCTCATTAAACTATTGATTCAAAAATTTGAAGTCCGTCAGTGAAGTACTTCAAAACTACTGTTAGTTATAAAATATCCAGGAATATAGGGAACATTGCAAAAAAAAAAATAGTTTTGCCACCCATAGATAAAATGGTATCAAGGGAAACAAAACTGCTTCAGGTCCATTTTTTTAAATTTGATTCAAGAGTATGCGTTGAGCTCCTTTCAACACGAATCCGATCATCAGAAAATACAGTAACTTATAAATAATAATAATAATAAGCGTTTTGCTTTTATTGGTTGGGAGACCCTTTGGGACCCTTACGGGTCATTTGGTAGTTCCACCTCGCCGTTTAAGTCATTTTAAGGAGAACATGGTGAACCTATAATTTTAGGTGGGTTCCGAACCACCGGGTAATTTATAATAGTGCTTATAACATCAAGTCATAGAAGCTCGGTCACCCATCCAAACGCAGTCTTGAGCGGTCGTGACTGAACATCACGATCGCATGAAACACGCTCACCAATCAACACCCTAGATAATATAGTACAAAGACAATATAATACAAACACGTACTGAATGAGTGAAACCAATTTGAAACAAACAATTTCAACTACTTCCATTCTTCAACATTGGACACGATCCCATTTACGGGCCCGGAAAGGCTAACATATTGTTGATTAACAGAGTCCATTTCCTGTATAACCTTTCAAACTTTGTTCATGAAACTCGGGAAAACAATACAATTTGAAATAGTGTAAGCGCGCTGACATTGGAAATGCGTAGTTTTGACAGGTCAGCGCAGTACTCTTAACCACAGTTGTATTCATTCCACAGGTGGTCGCTTCGCTTCTACCCGATGGTGGTTATGGATTGCAGTAAGTTATTACCTGTATTGTTAGCTGGGTGCAGCAATGAGAAGATACCAGATCAGATGTACCATAACGGGTCTCCTTCACCTTCCACTTTTCCAACTTCACTAGAAAATTTTATTTTTCGATTCACTAATGCACTACACCACTACAAACTACTACGACAGGCAACCTTGCACCACGGAAGTCGCGTACCTACTGAGGGCTGTTCTCCGCCAGCGGTCGACAGGCAGCCCTCTTCAGTCCCCACTCCAACTCCTTTCTGCCCCTCTCGGGAAACTTGACGCCCCTCCATTTCTTCCTTATCAGCGCACCCCTATGCCTACCATCCGTTCATCCACCCTTTCCACACGTCTGTTTCAAATTTCCAACAACAATCAAAATAAAATGGGGAGAGAAATACGATGCGGGGGGGGGTTAGTACTGAGGAACTCTACCAACCTGTCGGTCTGCCGATAAAATAGCTTACATGTCAAATTCAAAAGCCACGCTGCAAATTCTCTACAGCCCATCACATTACTCACTAAACTATGGTAAGTATTTTAGATTTCCGTTTCATCTTTAGTGAAATTTGAATATTCACTAGACATACGTTATTGCCAAAATTGATATTGCAGTCAATTTTTTATAGAAAACCAGTGATGAACGGCCATGCAATGAAAGATATTTATTTTTGTAGTTTTCCAAGAGGAATGAAATAACACGAAAACATACACTTAGTTTTTCACTGTTTCGGACTCAATGTTTTAAGTAAAGCCTTGGTATGCTGAATAAGTGCAGTCGCAGTCACGCGCCACAATTTAGGCTACATTACATCAGCTCAGCGAGTGACCGAGCTCAACAATGCCAAAGTACACGGAGGCATACACATGTTTATAGCCATCAGCTAATTTCTTAATCAAATTTACCCGGCTAGTGTGGTTAAACCAAAATTGTGGCGCGCAACCACGGCTGCAGTCGTTCAGCATGATAGGGTTTCAAGACCTGTGGAAATGGGTTAAAATTACAGATAGGTGTAAGCATTTCCTTTAAAAATGGTTCTCCCAACTAAAAGGATTATCCTTCTGTTGGTTGGTGCCAAATATTTTAAAGGAAACATATATTCTCTGTATTTACTCTAATAAATTAGTTGTATCAATTTCTGTTTGTATTAAAAAAAGATTTGTGGCAAAAAAGGAATTTGTATTTGAAAAAAGAGTTACTTATTAATCTTTGATAAACACATGTAATTAATTATGTCAAGAAATTCTTCATCATTTTTGTAATAACAGCTAGCTCGGATTCAAGATCTGATCAATTTCCTCAAAAATATAAACGAGGAAAAACTAAAAGAGAGAATGAGAATGAAGAGAAAATATTGATAACTCTTGATATTGATAAATGGATACTGAAATGGCGCTATAGGATTACAGATAACAGAAGACAAACTAAATTATGAATATAGAACAGGCGCAAACACCCGATAAAGAGGATGTATTCCTCTCTTCCCGCCCCGCAGTAAATTTTAAACAACAAAAAACTATATTGGTGTCTTTTATGCAAGATGAGAACCGTTTTTTAGTTTTATATTGTAGACCCCCCCCCCCCCCCCCCACCAACCTAAATATTATCTTTGTTGACATTCCGCAAAGAAATGTCTGTATTCTCCCTGAATTGAAATGCACCCATTGTTCTCAGGAATCTCAAAGTATATTATCGCTAGATAAGGAATAACATGAACTCTCAATCCCTCACATTCACGCGCAGTAGACAAACATTCCAGATTCTAGTGTTAACAGAAAAATCTGTAGAATTTCAATTACACCTCAAATGACACTTTTTTAACAATAAATTTACGTTTATAAATAATTTTTAACAATATTTTTTTACGTTTCTTCAAGCCTTCAATCTCTGAATGTTTCTAAATAAATCCTTATCATTGCGAAGATCATTTTTTGGACCGCCCGATACACGCTATTTCCACAGATTCGAACCCCCTAAACCCATCAAATTCATCTCACAGCAGTAGCAATCTTTTTTCTACCCAACTCAACAGGTGTTCCAGATTTTCCACAGGGAGCGACAGCAAAAACATTGCTTCCCGGAGTTCATAGAAGTGTACGCTCCATTATCTGGCTAACGTTAAAACCACTAGCCAAATATTATTACAACAACGGAGAGTTCACGACTTTAAATTCATGGAAATGGATGTTCTGATCCAGGGTACTAGTTTATGAATGAGATCTGAAAGTAAATAAGGAATGTGGAATCACCAATTCAAGTTCACAAAATATATTCATGAAGCGTAACTGCTCTGGATCGAGAAATTACTCTATAAGCCAATTTATTGCGGATAAGAATTGACAGTAAATATTGCTTAGGCCTGCATACCAGTTAGCAAATCAGATTCTGAACCTCTCTTGAAAAATTGATATCAATATATGGGCCTATGTGACCATAACATCCAAATCTATTTATATGGATCATGTATATATACAACGAAATATTATACTTTATAATTTGAATTGACTACTTCAAACGAACGAATTCTAGATCTAATATTTCCATCATTCTACTGTACTCCGATTGACTGACTTCTACTTCAGTTCAATATCTGAATCAGGAATTGTAGGTCTCATTGAAGAGGCAAATAGGTTCAAGTTATATTTTTAAAAAATCAGGGGAAATCTTTATTTGATGATTGAGTACCGTACGTTGAAACGTGATAATTAAGTCATCTATGTTATTAGTAAAAGATGATTCAAATCCATATTCAATTTAATTTTTCAACGGATATCTTTTAACCACTCCAAGCACTAATAGATCTTCTTCCGATTTCAGCTTTCCATTAATTGTCCATTCCTCTTTTCTGGTAAAAGTCATTTCAATTAGCCTACTGTGCAATCAATTTACATTTACGTCGATCATTTTAAATGTAGTCAAATCACATTTTTTATCAACTCTTTTCTTCCTTCTAACTTTTTTAATAAGTTAGAATAAGTTTTTCTGAATTCAAGAACTAATTTCTTATAACTTTCTTTATACAATAATTTCGGAGTTCAATTTGAACTTTCTATAATTCCTGAATCTTTTCACTTCATCTTCTAGCACGTAGTAAATAACACTATTTATAAAACCAACGTTTTATACTAAATTTAACGACTTGCAGTCAATCATTGAAACAGAAACAAGCATCCAGCGCACAGACCCACAAATACATGACGAACTTACACTAGAAATCTACAATACAATAAAAACCAACCACATACATCCTTAACATCAGAAAACCTTACCATAAGAGTATTGAAACAAAAAGCTCTAACTCACACCCTCACTTATATCAAAGCAGACAAAGGCAACACTACAGTTATATAGGCTACAATGAAGAACTCAACAGAAAAACATTCGACTACATAAACAAAAATAACATAAAACAACTACACACCGATCCCACAAATGTATACCAAACAACAATCAAACAAGTCATCAACAGAACAAAACATATAATAATGATTCACAAAAAAAAAACTGAAATAAATACAACCTTCTGCACCATAACTTCAAACACTCCCCAAAATGCACAAGCCCAATATACCTATAAGACCAATTAATTGTAAACTAACGAAAAGCACCAGCCTATAAACTAGCAAAGAACATATATCATACACTTAGAAACCAACTGACATCAACAATAACACATACATAGAAGACAGTAGCGACATAATCACAGAAATAAAAGACACAAATTATTCCTCACAACTCCACACTTGCATCTTTTGATATAACAAATCTAAAATTGACTAAAAGTCGTTAAATTTACCATTAAACGTTAATATTGTTACAAAAGCAAGCAAAGCAGTTATTTACGCACATAGAACTACGTTATTCTACATAGATCATTCCATTCATGATCGTACGTGACTTGAAACGCAATATGCATTCTCTTGCTCTCTTGCGTTCTCTTTTCACATGTCTTTGTCACTCTTATTATTCAAGTCTGCAACTCTCTCACTCAATTGATTTCTCGAGACTTCTCATGATTTCTTCAGACTCCTAGAACATCCGAGGTCAAGTACATTCTTCTTGAAGATTATTGTTATATATTTTTAAGATTCTCGAAGTGTCTGCGGTGAGCTCCAATTCTTGGAATAATACAACTACAACAGCTATATAAAAGAGTCCACATGAACCAGTTAGTTAGTTTTACAAAAGCTTGCGTGACAGTTAAGTTTTACAAACCTGTGTAACACATTGTATTACAGATCTCGTGCCAGTGGAGTAAACAGTGCTTTATTCAGTCTTTAGACAGTGTCAAGTTTAGAGACAAGTGTTTACTGTTTATGCAGCTTACTAATAGTTTAAAGACGTTGTGTTGAGTGATATTATTTGGGACTGTCAAATAACGAATTTCACTGTGTTTTTGTAAGTGATTAGTTGCTCTTTTTTTATCATTTATTTCTGCATTATTGTACAGTTTATTGGACTCTAGTTTCTTTTGTTATTGATCAGCCTGTAATTACTTATTCATTAATTCTTATAAATAATTACTGAAAATAGCTATTAGCTTGTCATTTGATGATCAGTTTTTATTTAATTAATTGAACTTACAAATATTGGTGTGTAAATAGACTAATTTGTGTAAATAAAGTACAAGTGTGAAATTTAGTGTTGCCAGCCTTATTTTAGCTATTAGAACCCGTAACAATATTAACAACCCAGATCGGTGTGGATCAAGAAATTCAAGAATTTATAAAACATTGTTGATTAGTATTTGTTTGTTGGTATTTTTTTAATATTTCTATTGATGTATAAAAAACAATTGTTCATATTCATATTTATGCATGAAACCTTGAAATGGTTGGCTTAAAGATTTTTTTCATGCTCTGCAGAGAGCATTAAAAATATAATTTATTTCTCCTTTTTTACAAATGATGTTTAGAATCGATTTTATTTCAATTCAGGCTAGAACATGAAAATTGGAAATGTGAAACTTTAAAATGATTCAACTTATTTGAAGAGAATTTTTCTATGAATGTTCGTTTAGTTGTACTATTGTTCCAGTTTGACAAACTCCAGCTTCGACGTTCAGTTGGTAGGTTTCTGGATCATTCTGTCGAAAGCCTTTTCAAATGAACTGAGCTTGGTGAAATTATTTTATGAAGTTATCAATGCAAACGCTCAACAACTGAGAAGTGGAATTATTGAGTCCTGTACTTCAACAACTGGAACCAAATGGCTGAGAGCTGAGATGTTTCAATGAAAATCCAGACGAAGACGAAGTTCACAACGATAGAGTGCTACTTTACAAACGACCTCATACAATTCAATCTAGTCCCCATAGCATAAACGGATTACAAGAAACCCACTTGAAAGGGTGCAGGTTTATGGACGCTTGAATCGAGCTTAGAATTGATTGTACTGAAGTAAAGGCAGCTAAAAACGTCATCCATTCCTAACCATGAATACATACAACCTGTGTAGAGTCTTCCCTCAATAGACAACTAAACACAATAAATAATCTATTTGCATTCGGATCGCATCTATACGAAAGAACAAGCCTGTAAGAATATAGCGCACTAAATACTCAAATTCAAGTATGCAGATATTGTACGAAATACTTAAGTATGTATCATAATGCGATGCACTCAATATATTGATGATTTGCGAAACTCAAAATTGATGAATGCTATATTCTTTCCAGTTACTACAAGAGCATAGGCAAAAACGTCCCACGCTGCATGCGATCACCTATATTAAATGGAGAATCATTGCTTTTAGAAGCTATTTATTTATTTCATAATAAACATGGAAGCATACGGGAGTTACTCCCTTTATTTGCTTCCTTAACACAAATTACAATAAATCAAAATTACTATGCGACACAGAAAAAAGAGAAAAAACCCTATTATAATACATTCTACAACTACAATTCCAATACAAGATAAAAAAAGATATAAACTACTACTACAGTATTACTACAGTTGAAAACAAAAAAAAAATTACTACACTATGGAAAAAAAATAAACTAATATAGTCAAGAACTATTAAGATTCTACCACTCAAAAATTAATCGAATTAATTGAAGAAGAGAGAAAAAAAATATTTTATAAATATTTTACTAGAGTACTAGACTATAGATTGAAAGTGAGATTGCTAATCAATTCAAAGAAAGAAAAGAAAAATAATTGATGGAAAAAGCAAAATAAGATCAGTATCAATGGAAATAGAGTGTCTGGGGACGAGAACAAAAAGCGGACTTAAACAAAAAGGACTCTAACAATAGCGTACACAAATTTACACAAATGACCCCGTACAGACCACAGACAAACTTCTACAAATTTTCCATACTTAAATTACAAATCAAGACGATCCGAAAAGGAATTGAAAATATATGATGTTTTATTTATGGGGGAATTCTGATGACTCAACGTGTAACAGTTAGGAATAAAGAATCTGAAACAAGAACGGTAGAAATGTAAACATTCAGTTGAGAAAGCAAAAACATTGAATTGATTCTGTTATTGAAAACATTAAACAGAAACACAAGCATGCTAAAATCCCGTCTCAGCTTCATTGATTCCAGATTAAACATACTAACATTCACGCAGCTTGAGAAGAAAATTGTGATAAATTCACTGGAGCAAGAACAACATAAAATATTAAAAGTACTGTATTAACTATTGAAAGTTTTTTCCTATTATTTGAATTAGCACCTAGTTAGAAACTAATAAGCTATTTATTCTATCCTAATTTTATTAAGTAGAGACATTACCAAACTTATATAATAATTAGGTTTGGTTACTATTTGATCACATTTCAAGGCTTGAAATTTAACACTATCACCTTCTTTTGTACACTAAACACATAAGCACACTTCACTTCACTAGCTCATGTGGTTTTATTCTGTCGAGCCTCCGGACCAGATCACAAACGTCAAGCAGCTGGATTGCCTCAATGTTGTCATGTTGGTGGAGTCTCTCTTCATGCTTAGCTGCAAACCTCTCTATCGCTGTAGTGACTGTCTCCAATTGAAGATCACGGTGAAGATCAGCATTCCTGATGTACCAAGGAGCATTTACTATATTCCTCAGTACTTTGTTTTGAAAACGTTGTATTATTTGTACATTAGATGGTTTGGTACAGCCCCAAAGTTGAATACCATAGGTCCATACAGGCTTCAGTAGCTGTTTGTACAGTAGAATTTTGTTGAATACTGACAGCTTGGATCCTCTTCCCAGCAACCAATACATTTTCCTGCATTTGATTCCTAGTTCTTCCCTTTTCTTCTTGACATGTGCTTTCCATTTGAGCTTGACATCCAGCGTCATACCCAAATATTTGGCAGTATTTGCATGAGGAATGACTTTTTCATTAATGTAAACTGGAATATATTGGATTTTCTTGTTAGTGAAATTCACATGCACAAACTTTGTATCATTGAGTTTAATGAGCCAATGATTTGTCCATGTGTTCACTCTATTAACTGCTCTTTGTAGTTTTTCTGTAGACTCTTCAACTTTTTCTGCAACTGAAAGAATTGCTGTGTCATCTGCAAATGTAGCTATGGTAACCCCTTCTGGCTTTGGAATGTGACTTGTGTATAGCAGGTATAAGAGAGGTCCTAGTACACTTCCTTAAGGTACCCCAGCTTTAATTTGCCTTAATGTGGAGTATTCATCATCTATCTTTACTCTAAAATATCTTTCCTCCAAGTAAGACTTCAGTAGTTGGCTATATTCTGATGGTAGAAACTGATCTAACTTGTGACACAAGCCTTCATGCCAAACTTTGTCAAAGGCTTGTGCTATATCTAAGAATACAGTAGAACAAACTTTTTTCTCTTCCAGACTTCTTTCTATTACATCTGTTAGTCTGTGCACTTGATCAATTGTTGAGTGTTTGCTGCGAAATCCAAACTGATGTAAAGGTATAAGCTGTTGTTCTTGCAGAATTGGCTCCAGTCTTGCTAATAGTATTCTTTCAAAAAGTTTTGATAGTATTGGTAGAAGAGATATTGGTCTATAGGAGGTTACTTCATTCAGAGGCTTTCCTGGCTTTGGAATCATTATAACTTCAGCTACTTTCCATAGGCTTGGCACATATTTCAAGTGGAAGGCTGCATTGAATAAATAACACAATTTTACAATTTCTTTTCTAGGAAGATGTAGTAATATTTCTCCTGTAATAAGGTCATATCCTGGTAATTTCTTTTTTGCCATGTTTTTCATTTCTTTCTAAATTTCTCTTGGAGGAGTTGAAGGGATATTATCTGGAAGTCTTGGCTGTGTGGTTCTATCTATCTCATCATCTGGAGTTTTGCTTTCATGAGGAGTAAATGTTTTCTTTAAATGATTGGCAAATAAGTCTGCTTTATCCTTATTGCTGTGAGCCCATGATCCATCATATTTCCTTATTGGAGCAACTTGTTCAACTGGTCTCTTCAATTTTCTAGTTGCTTTCCATAGTGAATAGTTGGTACTGGAGTCATTACTGAGCTCTTCTAGGTAAATATTAATATCCTGCTGTCTTAAATCCTGTATCAATCATCTTAAGTTATTAGTAATCCTATTCAAATCGGTCTTTATTCTTGGGTTTCTTGTCATTTGCCACATTCTTCTTGCTCTTCTTCTTTCAACTATCAGCTCTCTGACTACTAGTGGATAGCAATTACCTTTGATCTTGCTCTGAAGTAGAGGTGTATTTTTCCAAGCACATTGTTGAATGTTGGTCACAAATTCCTGCACTTCATATTCAAGGTCTTCAATTGTTTGTATGGGTGTATTCAAATCAGTTCTATTTTTAATCATGTTCATAAATTCTTCTATGTTAGTATTTTTATTTATAAGTTGCGGTGCTCTATCTTTTTTTACAGCAGTACTATGAATTATTAATACAATTGGTGAATGATCAGAGTTCAGATCGAATTCTTCTCTAACATCTATGGAATTTGATGATATGTTCTTTGTGATGAAAAAGTCTATCAGGTCTGGAATCTTAGCTCTACCTTTTGGCCAATAGGTTGACTTTCTTGTTGAGTGAACTTCGCAATTATATTCATCAATGGCCAGCTGCAACTCCTTTCCTTTGGTTGTAGTTAATCGGGAGCCCCACTTGGTATTCTTGGAATTGAAGTCTCCACCAATAATAAATTTTCCTGTGAAGTTCTTAAGGAATTCACTGTATTTTGGTTTTTTCAAGTTGAAGCGAGGTGGGCAGTAGACAGCTGCTATTGTTACCTCTCCTGTTGGATGACCAGATAGCTTAGCCTTTATTGAAATTGACTGGAACTCCTGTAATTCGATTTTCATGAATTCATTGTGGATGATTTCTTCTCTAACAATAACTGCACTTCCCCCTCTACAACTATTGTTGGGATGTATTGCATGGTATGTTTTGTAACCTCTAATTTTTAAATAGGATTCTTTATTGAAGTGCGTCTCTGAGATAAGGCAGACATCAATTTTATGTTCTGTAATAATAGCCAATAGATCATCCTTGTGCTGTAAAAGCCCATTGGCATTCCATGTAATTATTTTAAATTTATTTTCCATATTTCTTGTAGACAGCTTCCTTTGCATTTTCTAATTTCTCTAGCCTAGATAAAATTGATTTGTTGAATTCATCTTGCCTCAATAGCTTCTCAAGAATTAACTGGAGTTACATAGCTATGTTCAATTTGAAATTTTCACCCAAGGTATGAGGTATGAACTGGGATTTTTCATCTATTTTTGTAGCTGATACATTTTTCAGCCTATCAGCATAAGATTGGTTTCCAGTAGCCCTATCAATATTAAATTTTCTTTGAGGTACCACAGCTCTGTTATCTTCTTTGTTAACATGTGGTACAGATTTAGGTTGAATCTTTTTATTTCGGAGCGCTTGTAACTCTTGTGCTACAACGCATCCCCTGTAATTAGCTGGGTGTTCCATACAACAATTGTAGCATTTGGGTTTGGCTTCTTTTGGTTTTGTACAATCGATGGTAAGGTGGGAACCTGCACATTTCACACATCTGGATTCCTTTTTACAGTATTTTCTTGTATGACCCCACGCTTGACAGTTCTTACACTGGGGAAGAAATTTGGATTTTTTGACCGGGCAAATCTCAACCTTCATGCCCATAATTACATTAATATCATATATTTTATTTATATTCTCTGAATTTTCGAAAGTGAGCATAAATATTGGAAGAGGGTCTTTTGTCTTCCACTTCAATATATTCACAACTTCTAAGATTTTAAATCCTTTTTCCTGAAGTTCTTGTTTTATATCACCTGGATCGCAAGTGCTATGTAACTTCTTGACAATTACTCTGATAGGTCTTGTTTGTTTATTTTCAAAAGAAGACCATGTAATTTTTTCGTCATTCAATACTGCCGTAGCTATCCTGTAATTGTCCTCAGATTGTACGTTTAGCTTTAGACTACCATTATATTCAATAAAGTCACTTTGTAGGAGTCTTTCATCTTGTCATTTAGAATTTTATACACAACTTGATAATCTTGAATATTGTATAAAATTATAGGTGGCGGTTTCAAAATCTTTTCAGCTAGTTTGTTGCTGGATAATTGTTTTGGTTCGGCATTCTCTTTTACCTGGTTCCCCCCACGTGAAGGGACAATCCGCTTATTAGATGATTGAAATGGAGGTGAATCAGAATGCTCTCTCCTCCTCTTCCTTTGCTTTTGACGAATCCATTCCGTTTCAGCAGATAACTCCTCTTCATCTGTGTGGTAATTTTCTACATTATTTTTTAAGTCACTATTAGAATCATTTTCTAGCGCAGATAACCTAGATTGAATTTGATCGAGTTGGTTTCTCAGTTCAACATTGGTATTTTCTGATTGTTTTAATTTTTCATTAGCTTCTTTCCATGCTTTAAGTAATAACTTCTCTGCTTCCGATGTAAGTCTATCTTCATGTAGAGTGTATTTGACTTGACTATCTTTCTCTGTTATTGTAATAATATTTTCCAGTTGTTCTCTATTCAACATTTTTTTGCTGTTCTATCAAAGTGAATGTTCAGCACTTACCGGGATGGAGTTGGATTTCCATTCGCGGCGACTAATACGCGCGCGCACACGCGCACACACAATCACACGCACTTTTGTTACCCGTAATGCCGATTTTTCCTGACAACGATAACCTAATTTTCAACACAATTGAATTTACTGTCTTCAACAGGTCCGCTCGCTTTGACTTCCAAACGCTAACTGATGACTATTAAAAGTGAATATTAATGTATCGTATTACCATACGATACATGAAGCTCAAGGTCTAACATGTGAAAATGTTGTCTATGTGAGAACTAATACCAAACATTTAGAAATATAATTATAATAGTGTCCAATATGTAATAGTAGCATTGATCAAACATACTCAGACATTTAGATACATCACATTAGGAGAAAACGATCTTGTGCTGACTATAACACGGAAGATCAGAGATGTAAGTGAGGAATTGCTGGTAAAGTGGCACGAGGTCATAATCGCTGAGTGAAGTTCTGTTTCTGTAGTGTTGTTGCAGGTGGACTGACACTAGGGTGAGAGGTAAATCGATTATAATTTTATAAGGGAACTATTAATTAAAGTAGCATGAAACTTGTTGAGATTTGATTAGTAGCTTTAGTAGCAGTTTTGAGTGATTTTTAATTGTTATTAGAATAATTGTAATTTCAAGTAGATTGGTAGAGAAGTATTCTCTGTAGACTGTTTGAGTTTATTTATTAATTGATTGTAATTACTGTTAATTTATATAGCTGTGTTAAAGTAGAGTTCTTAATTTGTAAACTTGTGCCATAGTAGTTATAAGATTCAGTTAATTTGTGATTTATTGGTGTTATTAATAAATTTCAGTCTCATTTTGTAATAGACATTTTATTACAAAAAATCCCAGAGCCTGCGGTGGAAAACTGTTACCCGTCTCATTTTATAGACATGACTTTTACATTGTACATTACTATTACATTGTTCAACTAAATACTCTATTCACTTAAATAAAAATATTTAAAAAACATAGAATACAATAAAAATGTTAGTGAATTCCTCATTAGGATGTAGCCATAGTTGTTAATTCATACAATTCAACATTAATGTTAACGTTAATTGTTAATTCAACATTAATTCATGATAATTGATTTCATGGTAGTAAAAAATGCTCATAAAATCGGATCTCACTCGAAAGTCATAAAATATTATAATATTATTATTCTCACTATTTAATTTTCAGTGGACGTAAGATTGTTTTCGGTAATTTTTCCACACAGCATTTGCAAAGTAGAAAGTATTGAGTTACACTTTTTAAATGTTGTGTTAGGCATTAGGACAAAGTTTTACAAAAAACTTTTTTGTCGATTTGACCAGCGAAATTTGGAACTTGAGTTAATGAAGAATTGCACTTTCATAAGAGCTATTTTGTTTTTGTTATAGCGGTCTAATTTCCATGAAAATAGACTTGAAAAATTCGAGGTAAACACTTGGTATGCTTCAAAGTTCATGTGCTCAAATTTGACGTAAAGTGGTGTAAATTGCAAAAACTAATTATTCAGTGATTCAGTAATGGGAATTAATTAATCTGGATTGATAATTTTGAACAAAGAATATTTATAAGTTAGTTAACGATCTTGCTTCTAAGTACTAGGGTATGATAATTTATCTGATGGTCTATATTTTCCAGTAGATAGTTTCAAATATTGCTCTATTTGAATTAATTTTGACTGTTTCATTCTCATTTCAAATCCCAGGTGTTACAAGTTTTAGCTAATAATTTTTGTAACTATTATCTAGTTGATCTTGTATAAAATGCAAGATATTACTGAAATACTTTTCTATGAGGAAAAATTAATGGAATGTGCCCATGTATTCGTTATCTGTTTGTATCATTAAAAAATCTTTTTCAATAATACAAAATCATGAATTGGATCATGATTTTTGTTGGTATAATTAATTAGTTGTCATAAATAAATGATTTTTTCCTTAAAAATTGATATAATGAACACATTTCATTCAAAAGAAGATACTAAAATTAGGATACCGTACTGGAAAGAAGGCCTATTAATTTCTCGAGAGAGCACTATCAAACTCCTATATAATTATTATAATCTCCAATTGCAAAAAATAAATCTATTATCCCTCTTTGATTATTTCCTATTTATAATTTAAAAGACATAAGGCAATTTCAATTGATTATTTTATTAGTTCTATCGACATACATGGAGACATAATTCAATGAACAAGTCTAAGGGGGCTTTCCCAGTGCAGCAACAATACTAAAGTATAATCACCATCGAAAGAACTGCGAATTGTGCTGTGGAATTTAATTGTGATGCTCAAGGCGCTCAAATCTGTCATACATTACTCCACAACATGTGCTTGATTCTCTATCAGGCCCGTAGCTGGGTCTCTGGGGGCCCCGGCGGCAGGAGTTCCCGGTGGCCCCGTCTTCCAAATGCATGACCTTTTTTGTTGATGTGAACATAACAAAAGCATTGCAATATTGTGTCTGTATAGATCACTCCATAACACTTTCATATATTAAGTATGTAACACTTTCATGAGCGTTATCTTCTACCAATCTTATACGAAACATAGACGTGTAGCCTTGTTTTAGCCGATCCCGATGATTGAATTGATTTTTTAAATAATTTTTGTACACCTTTTGCGTAAAGAAAGCAAACTAGCTCACTCCTCGTTTGCATAGTCTGCTCTTTAGATCAAAACATACATTTGAAGTCTTAAGAGTGGATAACCCATAGTTAGAATCTGCTATAAACAAGGCATACATGGATAAGGCATATTTGGATAAGATTTGTCGAAGATGAAGCTCATTGTGTACAAGTACAGTTCAGTGAAATACACTGATTACGATTTTACCCTAAAACAGACCACTGAGGTCCATACGGGTGATTCCTAACAATCAGCTCTGTTATTATTTTTCTCTCAATTCATACTATTCTCAGCTGCAGTAAACAGTAAATGTACTTTATTTAGTTTTTTATTTAAGTGTATGAATGATCTTGATTTTTTTTATAAAATAATGTAACTGTTTATTTTTTAGATAAACTGAAACGAACGATAATCAGAAAAAATGTTTGTTTGTACGTAATGGTAATAGTGATTGGGAATGACAAAAAAAAACCGAACACCAAGTCACTTGAGGAACATAACCAACGAAATGGAAAATTATCATCTCAAAATTGGCTTTATATGTAGGAACAGCTTAAGATTATCAACGGTTTGGTTTGAACAATATTACATCACTTTGTAGGATATTCTATTCAATGTGCCAACAAAAGCAAACCAGCCCTAGAGAACGTCCAGGGTTCGGGTCCCAAATTGTGCTGAAAGTTGACCACAGAGTTACCGGTGTTATAAAGGGTCTTCAGAGCCAAAATAACCGCATAAAGGCACTTGCATTTTAAAGGAAATTCAGACGGGAGGCTCGAAGCCTGACTCTTACTATAAAAGCGTTTGAGAATCATAATAATTGAATAACTTTGTGTGACATGACTCGACAATTTCATACACGCAATAAGTCTGATGTGCTTTTAGTTGCAGGCTACCAAACTTTATGAATAACTCATTCTCCTTTCTCACCAAAAAAGGACGGCGATAATTGAAATTAGTGAACGTCTAAAAACTCTCACCAGAACAGTCGGTGATCGGTTAAGTCATTAGTGAAGAGCGAGTAGAAATAATATAGTAAAAGAAGTACACAATATTTTTAATCTTGGAATCTATAAAACATAGTTATCTAGTTTAAAAGCCAGCTCACTCCTTTTTTAAATTAAATTTATTCTTATTAAGATATGGTTTAACTGAGGTGCTATAAACGTTATCCATATTAACCACTTTTTGAAATTAAAAAACGAATTCTGAAAATAATAGGCGGGGTAAATTATTGCCGGCAAATGAATAAAAAAGATCACACTCTCAAATTTAAAAAATAATTCTTTTAAATCTTTTTAAAACTATATTGCAACTATATAAGATCTATTATACTTTCAAGTCATTTCTCACAATGATTTACTTTGCAACTATGGGCCTGATAAAGATTATTCCACAAGAATGCTTCCCCGAACCCCATTGTTACTCGCATGAGATCGCCTGAAATTGCCGCATGTACTTGCAAACTACAAACTACAAGTACATTGCTGTACTAGCAAACTAGTTCTCGTATATTGCTGGGACCACACTTGGGGACCATTAAACATTTTACTTCTCTCTATTGCTAAAATATATTTAACGTTTCTTAATCATTGAATAGCAAAATAAGTTTAAAATGGCAGAAAAAATAATAAAGTAAAATACAAAGAGATACAATCAGGGCCTATCAGGCCCCCCAAAATCGGAAATTCACCTGTGAAGGGTAGGAGGAGGGGCAATATCGCAAAAAAGGGGTCAACAAGAACCATTTGTGACCCCCCCCCCCACAAAAAAATCCCGAACTGGGACCGCTCCTGGGTACCATAAAGAGATACAGAGACGAGCACTGAAGGAGCACGAATACAGTAAAAGTATGGAAAAAGCAAGAAAACAGCGAAACTAAACAGGAAATGCACGCAATATAAGCTCAGAAAGACTAATGTTACGGGTTCTATGTCTAAAATAACGCTGGCAACACTCAAATTTATCACTCGCAGTTTATACACAAATAATCACAACACTCACTGATCAGTAATGTCTTACAGAAAAATAAGCAATTAAAAACAAATAAATCGATACTGTTCAACTAATAAAGAGATTTCAATAAACTGTACAAAAATCAATCACTAAAAGTTAAAAGGCCAATCTAATTAAATAATAACTGTACAATAAACTGTCCAATAATGACATTCAAAAAAAGAAACGTCGAAAAAGAACAATTAACTTACGTAGCACTAGTCCATAATACAATAAAAACTATTTAGTAGCTCACTGGTATGAATTAAATAGGAAGAAGAATCATCACTATAGACACAGAGAAAGAATTATCACTATATAGGCACAATATATAGAAATGTCACAACTTGTTTATCATGACGAATTTCAAACAAGACTGAACTAATTTACAAAAGTCTCCCTCTATTTATATAATTTTCCATAATTGAGATATCTCTCGATTTTTCTATCAACTTCTACCGATTTCTAAAATAAACAATGAAAGACCTTCGCACCTTCTACAATATTCGATAAGATTCCATTAATGTCTAATAAAACAACTAGAACATTCTACAAAGTACCAAGTAAACACCATAAAAGTGTCAAAAGCAGAGTAATTAATTGCTTAGAAGTAAGCATTTACATAGCAGATAACACCAAGAACCACTGCTCCTCTTTCTCTTCATTATCACTTCCAGTACACTACGCCCACCTTAAGAGATTGTTCTGTCCCAGAACAAAAGCACTTATGTTAGTTTGGATCTGCTCTGGTTACTGGCTGGCTCCTCATTTGTCCTCTAAAGATTGTAGATGCAGATGTTAATGTGGATTCCAGTGGATCTGAACACCTCCTCCAACATTGGCTTCACAATTTTCCAATCCAGGCCATCATATCCGCTTCCAAGCCGTGGTATGCCAAGTTTCCTTTCTCCTAGTTGATTCATTCAGTCCCTCAGCTGAACCAAGCAAGTCCAAAATGTATCATATCATATGAACAGCTGAACCAAGCAAGTCCACAATGTGTTATATGATGCCTTCATCTCAGGCCGTCCCTTAGTCACCAGGTAGAAGATATGCTGACCATATCGCTGCAGATGAAGAACATTTCCTTCCTTAATCACAACACTCACTGATCAGTAATGTCTTACAGAAAAAATAAGCAATTAAAAACAGATAAATCGATACTGTTCAACTAATAAAGAGATTTCAATAAACTGTACAAAAATCAATCACTAAAGGTTAAAAGGGCCGATCTAATTAAATAATCACTGTACAATAAACTGTCCAATAATATTGAACAGGAAACATCAAAAAGAACAATTAATTTATGTAGCACTAGTCTGTAATACAATAAAAACTATTTAGTAGTTCACTGGTATGAATTAAATAGGAAAAAGAATTATCACTATAGGCACAGAGAAAGAATTATCACTATATAGGCACAATATATATAGAACTGTCACAACTTGTTTATCACGACGAATTTCAAACAAGACTGAACTAGTTTCAAATGCGTTCGCCTTAAATAGGTTTTTCAACAACCAAGAGATCTCTACATTTTCCTATCATCTTCTAAATAAATAAATAAATAAGGAAACTCGAACTTTCTACAATATTCGAAAAGATTCCATTAATGTCTAATCAAACAACTAGAACATTCTACAAAGTAAAAAGTAAACACCATAAAATTGTCAAAAGCAGAGTAATTAATTGCTTAGAAGTAAACATTTACATAGCAGATAACACCGAGAACCACTGTTTCTTCTTTCTCTCTATTCTCTCCAATTTCATATTCGCTACACTACCCCCACCTTAAGAGATTGTTCTGTCCCAGAACAAAAGCACTTATGTTAGTTTGGATCTGCTCTGGTTACTGGCTGGCTCCTCATTGGTCCTCCAAGGATTGTAGATGCAGATGGTAATGTGGATTCCAGTGGATCTGAGCACCTCCTCCAACATTGGCTTCACAATTGTCCAATCCAGGCCATCATATCCGCTTCCAAGCCGTGGTATGCCAAGTTTCCTTACTCCTAGTTGCTGCATTCTGTCCCTCAGCTGTACCAAGCAAGTCCACAATGTGTCATAGGATGCCTTCATCTCAGGCTGTCCCTTAGTCACCAGGTAGAAGAGATGTTGACTATGTTGACCATGTAGCTGCAGATGAAGAACATTTCCTTCCTTGGGCCCTTGTTGTTCCAAGTCTCCAAGACCACCAAACTACTTCCTGAAGACTGTAGTAATGCCTCGAGATTCTAAGTTGCTGGTGACACAATGCGCCAGTGCATACTCCTTAGGCAGGGTGAAAAGATTCCTTTCACTTGTCTGGATCATTTTCCCAACTGTTGTTGAACTGCAATTGAAAAGGTTTTCATAGATTTCTCGAAAAGAAACCTAAATATTTTGTATTAATTCTACAATAAATGTCATTGCAATTATTGCATTTTGATTTGATAATGGGTGGAAATAATGATGGAATAAGGATACAAAGAGTATAGTAAAAATGAATTTTAATAATAATAATTTTTGGAACACTATTTCTCTATTCTCTTCCCCGTATTTTCAATATCATTAACTATAATTTCACACATCTGAGTGCTCTTATCTTAGAATTAGAATATTGTCTAGAAGTCCCTTTTACGGCACGAATATGAGAATGCTAAGCACAAATCATCAAATTTTTCAAATTATGAATCCACTGATAAAATGCTTGCTTTTGGTAAATACATTGAGCAATCCTAAAAAAGTTGATTCAAACATGTATTTAATATAATTTTATTTATTTCTACCCTTCTCTATAATAGAATTCACAAAACAAGAAGAAATCATACAGGAATCGTTTTATGAATTGAAATATAGAAAATGAAGAGAAATTGTAAAAGTAATTTCATTTTGTAATAAGAGAAGCCCTGTTAGAAACAAATGTTTCTTGTCATCCTCGTCTTGTATAGAATCAAACATACAATCAAAGAGCAACAACGCAGCATTGTTCCTCCTGAGTAACGACCTTTCCCGGTTACTGACCTAAGTTGCAGAAAGTCAGTAACTAACCTACTAATATGACTCAAAACAAAATGAGGTTGAGAATAGAATAGCAGGTTCTGCCCAAGCGGAACATTTGATAGTTATGTGGAAGGAGGAAACGTATTTAGTCGATAAAACACGCTTATTCGGTTGCTAGGGGATTGTTTGTAGCTAGCAGGTCATACTGGAACCCATCTGCGCTCTTCATTTTTCTTGTGGAATGATTACTGCACAAGTAAGTTCATATTAAATTCATTACAAATAAATGTATTGTTCAAGAATATGAAATATGATATACTATATCTAGATGATTGTTTTGTGAACAACTTTGAAAATTTTGTAAAAAATGCTTTAACTTGATCAAATTCACTATTTTAAATATTGTTCCAATAACACTGTTAATAATGCTACCGTATGATTAAAAACATTATTATGTTATTTACTAATATTGTGAGCAAGAAAATACTTCTAACCACAGGTGAATCCAGGGTAAGGGGAGATGAAGGGGCATTCAACGAAATTCTCAACACAACACTGAAATATATATATAGTAATGAAGGTGAGAACCGTTTTTTAGATATCACCCCGAAAACATTTTCTTAGCTGACATCACATCCTCGAAATCAATTTCTAGATTCGCCCCTGCTGACAACATGTTATAATTACTGCACTTCAATATACATGTAGGCCTAGAATAGATTGAGGATGAGTTGATAAATCAACTTCAATAAATGTGTACTAGCTCAATTAATAATAACAGATTCTTAAAATGTTATGGAGAATTTGGAATCTCAACCTACTTGTTACAAAAGGACAGACTTGTCTAAATAATAACTCAAAAACAAACATTGTAATTTTTCAACTTTCACATTACAGAATATTAATTTAGAAACTATTTTGATTACTTCATATAAACGAAAACTAGAAACTGAGTTCAAGACAGAATTCAATTTTAATAATCAACTATTTGATATCAAATTATTTTATTAGAGAGGTGATAAACGACAAGTTGATAAATCCTTGGAAAGCTACAACAAAAATATTTCATGTGAGCTTGAAGACCCGTCATATTGTGCCTGTGTATGACTTTGGTATATGGATTGAAGATCAAACAAAGTCATTAAATTGGAATCCATTCGAACACAAAGAAACGACAGTCATTTTTCGGGGAAACTTGCTGTTACATTAGCATATTTGTTTTCAAATTTAATTTTCAAGAGGCAATAAACGTAAAGGCTACCTGATCTACAGTATGAAGAGTAGAGGAACAAACATTCCCCCGTCATACCAAAAATAGATTTTCTCTCGCGAAAAAATCTCTTCCCAGTATATTGGACGTGAATATTTCTATCAGCTTTCTTTGTGATGGAAGGAATGCAATAATATATCAAGGGTTACCTTTGAGCAAATACTGTTATTCGTTCATAAATATTTGAAAAATGGATTGTATTTTCATACATTCGAGAATATTGTCATCTTATATGTAAGCATCAATGGAAAGCGCAATATCAAAATTGAAATCGTAAATTAATTGGCAAAGAAAATTAATTGAAAATGAGCCTAGCATACCACTTTTTCAATACCACGACATTGCCATCTGAATTTTGACAAAAGAAACAGTCTTGAATCAATTTGGAGTCTCCATGCCAGCTTAATTCAATAATTGGGAACATGCATTGCAGAAGAATGCCAATTGTAAATAGATTACTCGAATATTGCAATGTGAATATTAATGTTTTGTTATTCGTTTGTTTCTAATATGTTAACGGCCAGTTGCAAGAAAGAAAATTAAATTTGGCCAACATAAGATGACGTTATTTGAAACAGCCAGTACAACGACTTCCCTATTGAGCTCCGTAAGTTGACGTCATCTTACGGTGGTTAAATTTAACTTTCTTTCGTGCAACTGGCCATACGTCTCTTTAATAGCGAACTTCCAATTTCAAAATAATTATAATTATTAGAAGTTTGAGGAATTCCATATCCATGCAGCTCTTTTAAAAAGCTGTTATACTGGAAGTTCAGTTCCAATAAGCCGTCTTTCTGGTTCCAGACCATTTGGAGGACAAACAATAATTAATATAATGGATATGAGATCTAGAGTCTAGATTAATAATTTATGATTCACTATCAATTACACTATCTTACACTAGTAATGGATTATTATTGTGATAGTTCTCTACATTTCACGTGTACTCCTCTCTATTTTTTGCAATTGGCAGTTATTTATTGAAGTTTTGCAGTTTTCTCAAGATAATTTGACATCATCATCATTCAAACATTAATCCACATAATCAGCAAATCATCAAAACAATTATAATTTTAGAATTGCTAGAATTATATTATATGAACAGTTATAATTATGATGTTGAAGATCCATCTTGTTTCCACTAATATGTAATATAAACTTAAAAAAAACACTTTTAAATGTACCTTAAGTCAGTGTACTGTGGGTCATCTGACGATGCTCTAGACAACAGAGCGAAACGGCCGTCACGCCATAACGTGAGTTAATTTCCATTTAAAAGTGTTTTTTTCAAGTTTATATTAGTTATAATTAGTTTATATTCTATTCTAAATTAAAATTGGATTAGATTTTCACCTCAAATATGTTCTCCTTCCTCCTCCTTCTTCCTCCAGCCCTTTGTGCCTTACTGCGTCGGCTGTAGCTTGGCCCATCTCGCATCTCCTCCAATCCGCGGATTTCCGCATCTAATTTCCTCAGCCCATTCAGATTCCTACCTCTCTTTTGTGCTGGAGTTCCTTTCATCTAGAATTATAATTTTAGTACTATTCGCTTCAGAATAAGGTAAAAGGTATGTCGGGTTCTTCGATATTCCGTTGACTTGGTTTGTTTCATCAAGACTCTTAATGTGATTTGATGATCTACCGCCCTACCCTAAATAAATAAACTCCCCAACACAGGTACAAATTTTATCCTTATCCGGGAATCACCAACAATAGAAAAATAATCAGAATTCAGGACTTTTAGACTCGAGATCTGTCCGGGCTCGAGATCTGTTCTTAGATATGTTTAGTTCTTTTAGTTATTCCTGATATTTCTGATTGTGCATGATATCAAGTAAAATATGAGAATTGTGTTTATGGGTGTGCTTGAGAAGTTTTTTAAACCATCAACAATTTTTAAAAACTCTTCAAATTCAAACATTTTTTAAAGTGTTGGGTATTGAAAAAATAATTCAATATCTGCACTGCTAAATCTCTTTAAAAAATTCTTTGTTGAGTATCAATTATGGGGAAATTTATTATTGATGATTCTTCTACATGGCCTGTATTGAATTTATTCAAGAACATGCATTTAACATTGCTTTTTTTTAAATTATTGCAGAACTATGGGTAATCTATTCGGTGGAGGAGCCAATCTCAACGCTGGCTCTGTTCTTGATAGAGTGATCTCCCAAGGAAGCACAGAAGACGAATGCTTACTATACAGGCTGGCCAACTACAGAAATGGAGGCGAGCTGATAGATGCCTACAATGTGGGAGGTCAGACTGAAGTTGAGAAACTCATAAAAGAGCAATTCGGAGTGCTCATGTACAAAGATGGTAAAGGCCAAGTAATTAACAGGTCAGAATACTTGAGATGGAAATTCCGTGATACGAAACAGGTAAGAAAGTCGATAAATTCTGCTCGTACAGTTCCATTTTCTTTTTACTCTATGCAGGGGTGCCCACAGGTGGGCTATGACGCAGACTGCGTCATTGAAATTCTTGGGGGGGTTCCAAAAAAAGTTTGGGGGATGGAGTAAAGTTGATTGAAACCGTGTTTAACGTGACGACATTCACAAATATATTACGAAGTCACCAAATTCAATGTCAATGACAATAGATTTATAATTATTATTATACTATTGAATATGAATTAGCTAAAAGGATTAGGATTTGTGGAGGAAGTTATTATTCAAACTTAGCGAGACGTTAGAGATAAGAGGGAGGGGCACGGAATGGCGCCACTACTGTGATAATGATAACGCGTGGCACAGACACAAGCTACACCTATGTAAAGAATCTCAAGAAATATACATACATTTTGTATATTATCAAATGGGTTTGAATTTTTTAAAAAACCTATATAAATCTTCTTTTAGTTTTAGAAAAAATACTAATTTTTTCGCATTTTTTTGGGTGGGGTGCCTAACTCATGGGGAGGGCTGGTGCTAAATTTAGGGGGGTGTCATTAGGCTTGAGGGGGGTGGGCACCCCTGCTCTATGTGTATGAGAAAGAGAAACTTGTAAACTACTATCAAATAATATTCTGTCAATACTCAAAAGGAATATTTTGTAGGGTTGATTTATTTATCATAGAAAATTAGATTGATTTGTAAAAATTAATGAATCTTTTTGATTTTCATGATAATTCAGTGGTTGAGTTATAGAGACCGATTCAGATTAATTGGAACAAAATCCGTTCAATTTAGAGAAAATAAAATATTACATTTTTTAAATATTTCTAGTAATGTATATATTGTTAATACAGCCTAGTATGTTTTAGATATCGTAAGCCTAGACAGCATATTTTTCGAAACAGGAAAATGAACCCTATTCTATAATTGAAGAATAATTAAATTTTTCTACATTGTTCTTAGCAAACTTTGCATTGCAAACTATGTGTTTATTGTGAGCAACACTGAGGCCTTCGTGGGACGCTTGCCGTTTGTCATTGTCACAACCCTTGACACCAGATTTGCTTTTATTTGAACCATGAACTTACCAATACAAGCAATATAGTACCAGAGTGCCAAAATTGAAGGTGTTTCAACACGCAGTAGTGTAGAAACATTGGAAACAGCCTATGCGTGCGCATTATTGCTGTTTCCACTTGGGGTGCTTGTCCAGTGGAGCTTCAATACAAGAGCCAACAGCAAAATTACGAAACCAAAGACATACTGTGAAATGAACTTAGACAAAAATAGCCGGTTGCACATACGCCAATCAAAATTTGATCACCCATCACAAGCGAAACTGGCCTTAGATCAGGAGAATATCGTAGCACAAAGAACAATCAAGAGGTTAAAACTAGTTCCGGTAAATTTTCGACTGGGGAGATTTGACCAGCCAATTTCGAGTCAAATCACTGATCACAAATCAAATGCAACGCTCTAGTAACCACACGGATTTTGAAACATTGGTCGCCAAAGCGAATTTACATTTGAAATAATAATGATATTCAATAGGAGAGCAACTCCAAAAAATGAACCATCTATACTCAGCGTCTTCCACTTTGGGAGTTTTACGTCTAATAATAATATTCAATATTTAAATTGACCACATTTTCAGGAAATGGAAATGCAAAGTAGGTTTAGTTATTAAATTAAGTGTGAACAATTACCTGAACTCATTGCTATTTGCAGAATACTTGTGGATCATACAAGAAAATGAAGATGACCTTCAAAGATCGGTTTATGTCCTGAATGAAATTGGTAAAGTTTATAATTTTAGAATCTCTAGAGGCGAAGACAAAAAGTATGGCATTCAAGGGCAAGTATCCCATCAGATGAAAAGTTATGATTGATGACAAAGTGTTGGAGCAAATATCCCAATACCCCTTGGTTGTGATATCAGTTTCAGAGATGATTTGGACATTGAGGAAAAATAGCAGAACCCTGGGAAAGAGAGCGAGAAAAGAAACTATCATGAAGTTCTACGAAGGTAATGGCTGCACCAGCCCTTCTCTATGGAAGTGAATCGTGGGTTACTACAAAACCACTAGAGAGTATAGAGTGCAGGCAGCAGAAATGAGGTTTCTACGCAGGACAAAGGGCTGTGACCGTCGAGACCACATATTGAGGATATATAGATGAGGATATTCGAAGAGAGCCTTTAATTTGAATGAGAAAGTCGTGCATTATCGCAACCAATGGAGGGAACATTACATGTTCAGAGAATGCCATCAGAAAGAGTTTCGTTTCAGATTCTGAACTACCACCAATAGGAAGAAGAGATGTTGGTAGACCTCGGAAAAGATGGCAATAAATTTTAAGAAATGAATTTTAATAATTATTGTTAGAAATCCAATATGTTGTTGTGAGTCGAAACAGGCAAGAGCCTAAAACATGAACGTCATAATAATAATAATAATAATAATAATAATAATAATAAATAACCAATTAATTATTATTATTATTATTAATATTATTACTTTTTAGAACCTTTAGATTGCACTCAAAATAATCACAACTCGAAAAAGAATTTTTTACATGAAATTACAATGTTGTCAAATTTGACTCTTGTCAAAATTGCTGCTTAAATCAAAATTGCCGGTCTAAAACTCATCAGCATTTCTGCAACGCAAATCTCGAATCAAATTATTCTTGATGATCAGGATTAGTTCATTTTTGATTGGCGTTTGTGTGACCGGTCATAAGTGCTTCATGGCTCATTGATTGAACTTTTTCACTGTTGACTCGTATCGAAGCTCCACTATTCAAGTACACTAATCTTTAGAGCCTTGAGCGTCTCTTTAATTCATGCAATCATTTAGGTGAGACTCCCTATTGAAGCTTCTTTAAGTCCGCACGATCCGCTAGCTAAATGGGAGGACCACGATGCCTGCTGGCAGATGCAGTACAGGGGCTCATTGGGAGAAACCCTACTTCATGTGCTCATAATTTGTGACACCAAAATGCACACACGATTGGCTAGAACATTGCTGAAATGCTTTCCAAATCTGGCAATGGATGTTGTTGAAGGAGAAGAGTATTTAGGTAAGACTTTCTACCAATTATCTCTCTATATAATTGAATTTATCAGACATATATGAAAGGCTTGCAATTGGGATTATAACAATATAGGTAAGCAAAAGCAGTACAAACAGTATATTAGATATACTTAGTAGTCGTTATACAAAAGTGATTAAGCTATTGAAGGTAAAAATGTATAACTTGCATCATATATCACTTACATTATCCTCATTCTCATAGAATTTTCATATTATAGAATGGACTAGCTATTGTACCCGTCCTTCGCACGGATTATGTTTAGAAATAAGACTAAATATGTTTCGGCTTTCTTGATAGCAACGATCATGAAGTTGCTAGCAGCTTAGTAAACAACTTAGAACGTAAACAATTCTGACAATTATGACAGTTCTATCAGAGAGAATATTTGAGAAAAGCTGATTGATATATTATCATGATAAATTACGTGATTTGTTCTTATGTGGTAATAAAACTTAGAAGAAATGTATCCAAAATCGCACAATACTTGGTTTTTAAACGTTCATTATTCTGTTAAAAAAAGTTAATTTAGGTTTTTATAGCTAAAGACATTGTCCAAAAAAGGTTTTCAATACTGATAAATACCTTTAATCCCGATCGATGCTCTCGTCTTTCAGGAGAAGGCCGCCTGAAATGTATCCAAAATCGCACAATACTTTGTTTTTAAACGTTTATTATTCTGTTAAAAAAAGTTAATGTAGTTTTTTATAGTTAAAGACATTGTCAAAAAGGTTTTCAATACTGATAAATAACTTTAATCCCGATCGATGCTCTCGTTTTTCAGGAGAAGGCCGCGTAAAATGCCTTCGGGGCCGTGACAGACAGACAGAAATTGAGATAAGACTTGTTTAGGCTTCTTTAATGTATAAAAAGTAAAAATAACCAAAAAATATATAATTCTGATAAATGTGCAGACAAAACTCTAATTTTATTTATATAGATATTGTTTGAATAATGAACCAAAAAAATTGTTTAGGTTACAGATTTCTAGTCAGGATATGGAAAATAAGCTTCAAGGAGAAATTATGTAATTCTTTGAAAATCGAGATCTGTTATTCAAATCCCGTACCTACAGAACTACTATGTCAATAACTATTATTGTCCATTACACTGTTACCTACGATTAATGATCATTGAAGATAGAATTGAAACAACTCTAATTTTTAGTGTGCTTCTACAGAAGCATGAACTTAGTTTATCACGTTGAATTGGTGTTCTTGATGATAATGTATGGCCTTTAATACGATTATGAGAATGCTTTAGCCTATTCTGTCATTCAGTGCGAAAAGCTGAAATTAATTTTCTCTCAAATTGCAAAACAGCAAATAGCTGATGCTGATGGCAAAGTGATTCAATTCTTCACTATTGAAATAAATGAGGTTTAATTAAGAAAAAACAATGACCATTATAGATTAGATTTAGAAAATTTTGAATTTATCATTTTTTCTAGAAAATGTTATATGGTTTATATGTTAATGATGATTCGTTTATCAAAATTTCACTCCAATCTTTCGTCTCCACGGTCTCTATAACATAATGATTTCATTGTCATTGGTCTGTTGTTATTGGTGCAGGGTTGGTGTTCATGATTTTATAGCAGCAATTTTTTTGTAAGCATAACACATTCTCAAGTGTATATTCAACGTTATAAATGTTTATAACTTTGTAATCCTGGAATAGGCCTATAGACAGCCATTTTGCATCAGAAATCGTGGAAAAATGAATGAAAATCGCTCCCCTCACTATCACAGGAACAATCTTATTGCTTTCGATTGAATGTAGGTAATTTTCAAGATTCATCACTTGCAGTCGTCTAAAAGAGGATTGATTATTCAAATAAGGTTAGCGTGGATGGACAGTGCAATACATCACTGTTGACAGGTTAATGCTTCTTACTCTCTCCTACTGCAATGAAAAATGATTCCAATCCGTTAGTGAGAGCGAATTTTATATTTGCGATTCCGTCAGCTTCCACTAGATTAACTTATTAGCTTTGTGGAGAAAGTGAATACAAGTCACTCCTTGAGCTTCAAATTCATTTTCAATTAATATTCGGAAATGAGGAATTCGAAATTAATAAATTATGTTCTGTCTAGTTGACAGTTTAATAAATTGTCAGTTCCTTCAAGAACAAATCGCGATCAATATTACTTTTAAATCACTTTCATACGAAGTACTTTCAAGTCTTTCATACGAACATTAACATAATTGAATACATCGACTTCATAGATTTTACATAACCTAACTGTCCAGCACTCAGATTTTATTCTGAAGTGCCAGCAAAGTGGATCATCCAACAATTTATGATAATCACCATCGCAAAATCAAACACATGCTGTAGATTGGTGGTACTCTCGCTGACGATCCAATCTGTCGTACGTCATTCCACAGCACATGTGATACTTGATTTTGCGATGGTGATTATCATCAAGTACAGAATGCTCCACTGTTTAAGCACTCTTGAAGATTGAGCAATCAATATTGTTTATTTTTTTTTTTTTTTTTTGTAGATTACGTCTTGGAGACTCCAGTTAAGGAGTATAAGACAAGTCAAATCAACAATATTATACACTATATTACATATTTACTTCAATTAGTTGAGGTAAGGCTTAATTTTGATGTGAAAGGAACTCTTGTACACTATAAAAAGCTTTATCAACTAAATATTTCTTCAATTGTTTTTTAAATATTTCTATATTTTTAAGACTCTTCAAAAACTGCGGTAGCTTGTTGTAGAATTTCCTACCAATATAACTAGGTTTTTGTTTGAATAAGCTACTATTGTGACTCACCAAGTGATAATCTCCTCGGCTTCTTGTATTATAATCATGTACATCAAGATTTTGGTTAATATCATTCGTTTTTACATATAAAGTAGCTTACAATGTTATGCTTACAATGTTCACTACATATTATATTTGGATGGATTGGTGATTGAAATGTGAGTACAGTAGGCCTACAGCAAAGAAAGTAGTGCGCTAGAAAAACATTGATATAGGTACAATAATAATATTAATATAATATATATATTAATGATATTGATATCCTAATTAGGTAAAAATAAAGATGATCAATAAAAATAATTAAGAATCCGAAGTGATTGAAAATATGATATAATAAAGTATGTAGGAAAAAATATCCTTCCTGGGTCATATATACAGAATGCAGTTCTTACAAGAAAGCAGTTATATACAGAATCCAAGAATGCTAAGAAAATTAATAGAGTTTTTCTGGAACAAGAAGATTACACCAAACTGGGTAAAAGAAGTCAAAAAGGATATGGAGGAACTAAACATCACAATAACTGACCTTAGGACCAAATCGGGGAACTACAGGACACTCAATCAACAATCAATTAAATTCAAAGAGCCAACGCAGAACAAAAAAATCATGGTGATATCGTATGCAGAGAGGCTAAGAAAATCTGTAGCCATGAAGAACTACTGACAAAAGAAAAGAAAAGCACAGGAAGAACTGCATAACCGCTTCACATCATCTTTGAAGAAGCGGAAGAATTAGCCATGTCAGAACTTAAAGTGGTCCCCTCTGTGGCCGTAAAAGCATAATAATAATAAAGTATGTAGTGGTAGCAGAAATTGTGTTAATTGTTCAGTCACGAACAGAAAACCAAAATCATCACCTAAGACAATCAGATAGCACAATAGTATATATAATATTATACTATCTGATTGTCTTTGATATTACACAGAATACTAAAGATGGATACTAAACCAAATTTCCCCAAAAAAAACAAACGTTATGCGAGGTTTGGAGATTATGTGGACTATATAAAAAATATATGAATGATAATTGGGTTCTTGGCAATAAGTGGAGTCAACTAAATATTGTTGCAGGAGCCAGTGCTCTTCATTTGGCTATAGCATACTTCAACAATGAACTTGTTCAAGAGCTAGTAGAGGCAGGAGCCAATGTCATGCAGAGAGCTATCGGTGAGTATACTCAAAATACTCAGCTGTTCCTGTCAGATGATGCTGTTATGGCTTCTATAGCCAGCTAGAATTACAACTCATGAAAAATGAAATCTTGATAGTATGAGAAATAAGGTTTTATTGTTTGATATGCGAAAAATTATTTTCATGAATAAAATATTATCATATCTTTATAACCAACATGTATTTTATAAATTAGTAGCACTAAGTACTGTTATTTATTTGCTTTTTATTATTCTTTATTTTATTTCTCCACTTCTGAAAAAATAAATAAGACATTTTTCTCTCACAGTTATTTTAAGGAGGAAAAGCCCTTTAAAAGGTATTCTCTATTCAACGTATGATGTTATCTTTTGTTTTTCCTTGAATGGATAATGTATCTTATTAATATCTCATAAATTCCAAGAGCACTATGCAAGTCAGTTTTATGGAAATAATCTACCAAATAGGTTGCAGTCAATCATTTGCAATGAATTTATTTTGGAATTAAAAATTGAAAAATGAATAAGTAGAGAACCTTGATGGCTTGAACAATGAATCAATTTGCACAATGAAATTTGGTTTATGTGTGAAGAAATGCGTCAATGCTTCAGAGCCACAAATTCAAAACAACTTTATTTATCTTGGATACATAATCTTAACATAACATAATATGATAAACTAACATCATATTATGATAAACTAACTTGAGTGACAGCTGACGGCTGTCACTACATCCTTCTTTCCGCAGAAAGTAAGTGTCTTCGGTTCCTTCTCAGCACTCCACCGTTTGACCGGATGTTGTAAGATTTATCCGGCAATTTTTCTTCAACCACTCTATATCTCTTCATATCAGGAACCCAAACCTTCTCCCCCTGCGCTAAATTCAGGCAATGTCCTAACCCCATTTATATTGTCATAGTATATTTTATTGTAATTTTTTCTGTGAAGCTCTTTACTTCTAAAAACATCAATTTTCTCTTGAGATGTAGGTTTTGGAAGGTAGACAAAGATGGAATTGTTGTACGGATTTTCCTTCCATACATCAACTCAGCTGAACTTAAACCACTTTACTAAACATTTAGCTAAGTCTGCCCCGATTTCCTGCCATGGTCCTTTTGGTAGGGGTGTGTAGTGAAGGGGCTCACTGTGGTTAGCTCTTTGCTCTAAACATTTGCTACAATTTGCAACTAAATTGTTAATATCATCAGAAATTCTGACAGCTGTCACTACAATGTGGTTTATGGAATGAAGAGAAAATACAGAAAATTCACTTTGGCAATAAGAAATCCTCTTGTAGTTAAAAATTGCTCAATATCTACATTACTAATTATATATCACAGAAAAAACATATTACAAGATATAGTTATAATTTCTGGAGACTTATTATTATGTCACTATGAACTATGATTCATTTTTTATTCTCTAAACTATGCCTGCAAGACGTTAGCAGCATATGAGTGTCATAACGTTCATTTCGAAATCCTAGAGAGTCAAGGAATTCAAGATCATATGAGATGCTGTGTGTAATACTGTAATGTATAATATTTCAAAATAGCATAGATAGTAAAACGCAGTTTTCTGATGAAATTTAATCCTCTTATGCATAGAAATAATGACATCATAATTCATTCTCTTGATTAAAGCATGATCAAAGTAATATTTCAATGGCCTTTGAAATCATGTTGTACGGTTGCAGGCAGCTTTTTCCTGCCGAGAGATCAGCAACGAGCCAGACCAACACGGCACACAGACTACGAAGGACTAGCTTATTTGGGAGAGTTTCCCCTGGCCTGGGCGGCATGCTGTGCTAATGAAAGCGTCTACAACCTGCTATTGGACAGCGGCGCTCATCCCGATCACCAAGACTCATTCGGAAACATGATACTTCACATGGTGGTTGTTTGTGATAAGCTGGTGAGCTGTGCTTTATCTATTAGACTATTAGCACATTACATTACATTACATTACTGATATCGATGTATAATATTAAATACTGCATGGTTTTATGTCGCACAGTATGCTGACGGTAGTATAACGTACAAACGAGCAACTAGCCTGAGCTTTTCTTTACTCCAATCTATCTGTAAATAAATTTGAGTTGTAAACTCATCGAAGACCACGCGGGAAAAAAGTCGAAATAGTTTTTTTTAGGAAACAATGATTGTTCGTAGTAAATAATCACTAATATCAGAAGACTGAGCTTTGCTTGAGGGGTAGACCTCTGCTTGGAGTTTCAATATTTATCTATCACTATTCTTCCTGTATGGCCCCCTTCAAGCACTGTGGACTGTGGAACGTAGCTTCTCCAAAAATAATTCCACAGTTCACGTTTGAAGTAAAATAAACCAACATTTTAATAGTAGGCTATGTCACCTCACTATCTATTGTTAGCAGCGAGTAGAGCATATTGCACCAAGACTGTAACATTTATTTTGCTATTTGTTGGAATATGGAATAGGTACTGTATATATTATGGTCTTATCAATTATATACAGCTTTATATTATTGCAATCATTTTTAAATTCAATTTTCCTAAATCTAATTAAGAAGTGATTGAATTTCAGGATTTATGAGTGTTAAGCCAAGAGACTAATTTGATGTAATACCTTGAAACTCCAACTATGGTGATTACATTTTGATTATATTCGTTATGTCAGACCTCTGACATTAGACTTAAAATCAGTTGAGGTTATTCAGTTGGTGATTGATTTACTCAACAATACTTTTTTATAATCATACAAATTTTGATGATTGATCATTTCTGAGCGATTTGTTTCTAGTGATTTCAGTGATAATAACTAGGCAATGTTATTTTAATAGGATATGTTTGGCTATGCCCTGCGGCACCCAAAACTTCCAGCCAGTAACGGAATAACAAACAATGAAGGTCTAACACCTCTCACTCTGGCCTGTAAGCTCGGCCGCGCTGAAGTATTCAGAGAGATGTTGGAACTCAGCGCAAGAGAATTCTGGAGGTACAGCAATATAACTTGTTCTGCCTACCCTCTCAATGCGTTGGATACACTTCTGCCGGATGGAAAGACAAGTTCAGTAAATGTTTTTATTTTCAATTCATTTTTGAGATTTTTCAATATTATTATGGTGTGAGTCAGATCGCTTGAAAATAAAATTAATTATTTTTTTCCGGAGGATGAAGACCGCATAGGTCTGAGACCTGTGCGTGGGTAATGAATTGGATGATGGTGGTTGATGAGTTGGACCTACAGTTTTAGGTAGGTTCCGAACCACCGGGAAGTGATTTTACAGCAGAGAGCAGAGTATTTTTTGCTGGCTAATCCAACTGGTCACCGTTACAAAGATGGCCCAGGAGTGTCGCAACTTATCTCTGATGGAACAGATACCTGCTACGGCACTCGGCTATCACTTCCCATGATGAGGTTATCTGTTCGGAAGTGAATAGCATCCATATTGTGCCATCCACAGTGTACATTTTATTGAACGATATTTTTCATAACAAATTTTTTTTTTTCATTTTCTAATATTCTAATGGTATGAAATTGCAGATATCCTCCCTATCCCAGCCTTCTTCAAGCCTTTTAAAATGAATTTCCTATCCTTTAATTCTTCCTTGTTTCAACTTTTTTTCTGAGTGTTGATGAGGAGAGGAAGAAGAATATTATTCCAAATCCGAACATGTTTTCAAACTTTTGACCTAAAATATTCTGTAGACAAAGTTTTTCTTATTTTTCATTACTGGAACAATATTATATAGGCCTAATCTGCATGAGTAATGGGATATTATACGAGCTCAATGATTGGTTAGTTTATAAACAAATAGTACAAATTTGTAAAGAGAATTTCCCTATTCTTCTTTTTCCTGATTTCTTCTTTTTTTTTAATTTGTATTTTATAATTGATTTCCATTTTGTAATTTATATTATGTTGGTACCTGTTGAAAAACCCACAAGGTTTAGCAGGACCTTTATTTAGACCTTGTAAATAAATAAATGATTGATTGATTAAGAACAAACAGTTTTGAACTTTGTTGCATCTTTGCATTCACTGTTACATTGTCATTGTTGTATTGAATGAATAAATAGACAAATATGAATTAAATAAATGTTAAAAGATTGGGTAATAGTTATTGAAATAGAATTCCTATTCAATCATACACCATTCTATTTTTTAATTTCAGAAATATTGTATTATACTGTAACGTGAGTTAACATGTTCATCTTTATATATTCTTTATAGACTGGAATTCAGCTCTATTTATAATACTGAATGGTACAAAAGAAGAGCATCTCGACATGTTGGATGGTGGAATTATTCAACGTTTACTTGAAGAGAAGTGGAAGACGTTTGCAAGAGTGAGTAGAAGCTTTTCCAATTTTTAACTTAATACTTTACTATTGCTTTACTTTCAAGGCAATACAAATGGAGTTTTATGAAGAAAGAGCTCGAGAAGAATAAACGTGAATACACAGTTATCATAATAAATAAAAGATATAGCAGCAGATACCCACAAGAAAAATTAAATGCAACAGATTTATATTCTTTCTTTGTAGTGGCGAAGGTGATATTGTGGAAGGTATCCATAATGAATAATAAGACGAAATTGGCACAACCACATTTATTAAAAAATATTGAGAAACTAGTTTCGGTTATTATATCATTATCAATCTCAAACAAATTCCGATTTGATAATGGTATAACAAAAGAGACTAATTTCTCAATATTTTTATTTAATAAATGTGGCTGTGATAATTTCATCTAATTATTCATTAGAGTCATAATCATTTTTTATTATAATAATGGCAATAATTTACTGTGAAATTTACTTCAAATGCATTATAACTGTACTAAATAAAGTCAAAATGATTAAAACGTTACCGCTTCAACAAGCGCATCAATGTTATTCCATAAAAATTATGGTAATCCATTAAAACAATGTGTATAGATATTGAATAAAGATGAATTTGCCATGGATTTTATCTTGTTATAGTATAATCTCTACACGTGAAAATTCAAGGAATTATTTAATTATTGTTCTAGTGCGCAATCTTAATGTTCAACATTCATCAAACTTTTGAGATTTGTTCTCTAAAAATCGTAATTTTACAGTTGCAGTTTTTGAAGAGGCTCTGCATTCTAGCTCTACATCTTCTCATGCTTAGCACAGCTGTTTATCTGCGTCCTTTGGACCGTTCCAAGTCACTACTCGAAGGAGATGATTGGTCGGACTACGCTCGATATGGATTTGAAATAGGAACTGTTCTAGGAGTTCTCTCCTACCTAGTTGTTCAACAAGGTGGAGAAATTAAAAACCAAGGATTTTTCAGTTTCATAAAACAACTGGTAAGGTCTAGAAGCTCTTCAGCTTCACAATTTATTGTAATAAAGTTGTACTAGGCACATTAATTAATCTAATGTTTGATTGTTTTGTACTAAGTTGGTCCTTATATAATTTAGAGTGCTTATAAGCTTAATAAGAGTTACTTATTAATTTAATATTAACAATAATTTTAAACATTAAATTTTTCGATTCATCACATTATTTATTAATCATTTCATTGATATGGAATCAGAAGACCAGATGACCAGGCTTTTCTAGGAAGAATATATTCTTGCACTAGACCTCATGACTGATCAACAACAAATTTTAGGTTACATCAAGGAATTATAATAAACCGATTCAACGGATTATTATTTACATAAAATAATTATTATCACTATTATTTGAGTTGATAGGCATATGCACCATTCAACTACTTTGGTTTCTATAAACATCATATGCTTCCCAATTCACAAAAACTGCGCATCGGCAGTTCTTGAAAAATAGTTTTGCTTCTCCTTCTTGATCAACAGATCTCATGATATATGATGACTCAATATTTTCTCGGTTTTCTTTCAATTCGACGATTCAAAATAATTTAAGAAAGATTTCAACAATCAAGAATGAAAATGACAACGCTTGCACTGTAAAAATGAATAGGGCTAAGTATCAGCCTTTGTAATATTCTTCTTTTTTTCTATTCGAAAAAAATTAGTTGTCCAATGTTTTGATTTTCACTAGTCAAAACTAACCTAGTGTGGAAATTCCTTTTGTGGAAATCTGTATTACATCATAATAATTTTTATATTCGACCCCCAAACTCCAAAATCAATAGCGATCTCACTTGGACTATATGGGAGCTGTATACTAAGTTTCAAGAGTCTAGAATCTTAACTTATGTTCAAGCGCTAGAGCACAGACGGACAACGGCGCGATTTCAACAAGAACCTATCGTATCCTTAATAAAACAGTATTTCAAGTTCATTTGGAATTTCTCAATATCGAATTCACAATAATAAATTATTATTAAGCTCTCATAAAGAGATACTGCATGATTAATGGTTTTGCAAAGTAGATGATTGGTTTCGAATTAAATTTTGTGATGGGGAAAAGTGGCGGGTAATTGAGATGAGACGTTATTATGTCTCGGTGGCGGCAGACAAACATTCAATTGTCTTTGGAGAGACTTGAGCTCAATATTTGTTTGCTCGTTCCAAGTGGGTTATCCTATTATGTAAAGACAACATGGTAGTGGCTGCTTACTAGCGACCCCCGTGACAAAGACGAAGATGAAGCTCAGTTCATGCTCTTTCCCTTCTCTCTCTCACGCACTCACTCTCTTTCTCTTTTCTCTCTCTCTCTCTCTCTCTCTCTGACTCAGTAAATTTTTAATTTTCTTTCATCTTTTGTTCTAATGTTTTAATTTGTTCTAATTAATGGAATTTTTTTAAATTTTAATTTATCTCATTTGAACTGATTTGTCTTACTTAGATAACCCGTATTAGACAATTTCATCCATATCCATGTAAACTAGTAGGACATGTTGAGGTAAAAGGTTAAGTGTAAGAATGGCCTCAATGGCCAAGACTTCGCCTCTTTGTGTAATTCATCTCTCAGATCCAAGCCTTTTCTTTCTTCTGTTTTTAACAATCACTTCAATAATTTCTGCTGTACAGTGCCTTAAAATATATATTTGTTGTATTTATAATCTTTCCTATTCAAAATATTCAACCATTCACTTTTCAAAAATCACTGTAAATCACTTGAACTAGGAGATCTGAGAGTTGCTAATATTAATAATACTTTTATCATTCATGTACATTGTAAATTTACACAAATAAAGTCATCTGAATTCCACTCTCTAAAACTATTTTTGGAAAAATTTTTTCTTCTATTTTCTCTTCTTAAATGAGTTCAATTATTTTTTTCTTATTTTCTCAATTTTAAATTCAGGAATGAAAATTTGTCTTAATAATTTTTATGTTTAGAATAGTTGAAGAGGAGGTTCTAGTGCAAGAGGTAGCCGGCTTCGCCGCAACTTTGCCCTCCAAGGATTTAAATGAAGGCAGAAATTTTCTCTTTCACTCTGGGTTGAGTGGAAAAGAGGACCTTGAGTTATAACTCTTCCCTTAATAGACAGTTAATCAATTTTTCTCCCTCTTTTTATAAGTAAGTTATATGTCACCATATGCGACAAGCCTAGAGACAATTAACTGATAAATATCTAGCTAACTATATCTGTGATGTTTTCCATGACGAAATACTTAATGAACAATCTAATATTAAAACTGACACTGTATTTCACTTTTATATAATGTTTTACTCACATATAGTGGAGATGCTTGAGGGATGCATTCCACTTCTGAAAAGAAGCTTCGTCAGCCTCAATAACTTCGTGCCAGTTTTAATATTAGATTATCTATATCTCTTTCACATTCACTCCCTCTTTCTCAAAAACTTTTTAACCGACTTACAAAAAGAACAAGGTTCTATATTCGACCTGTTTTTTTTTCTATTATTTTTTAAAGACTTTCTTAGCTCTCCATATTTTGTCTGTTTCCTTTATGTTGTCCTTTCTTTATTATTTTCTATGTGATGTCCTTTTTTATTCCTTACGCTGTTGTTGAGAAGGACAATTATCAATTTCTTTTATAATTATGTCATATTTTGGTGTTTCAATATACTGTACTTTTTCCTGGAAATAATTACAGTATTGTATAATAAAGAATAGCCTTTTGTCACATCATCAATTTTCTCCTTGTCTTTCTCGCACAGGGGTTGTGAAAGCATTAATCCCTTGTATAATAATTTTTATGATTTTGTTGTTTCAATTGAATTTTTCCTGAAAACAATTTTTTGTAGAATATAACTTATATTCAATTCATTTTATTTTAATCTCTCATTCACTTTCTCACTATTGTTTCAACAAATCAAAGTTGAACTTTTGAAAATTCTTGTATTAGAAGTTATATGTCTAGCAACAATATATTATGAATAAATGATATCTGAGGATTATGGTGGTATCAATATTGTTCTGAGATGTATTGTTTTTCTAGGATCCTGCAAAAGCTATATTCCTAATATCAAACATCTTGATATTGGCGTGCATACCATTCAGACTAGCTGGCGACATTCACATGGAAGAAGCAATTTTGGTGGTAGCACTACCAGGATCTTGGTTCTTCCTGATGTTTTTTGCAGGGTACGTTGATCAGGAAAATAATATTATGGATCTGATTGATCGCTATTATTTGATTATTCTAATATAGCGGATGGTATTTACCTTTCTGATAAAGTATAAATTAATATGAGTTATCGTTCATCAAGATAATATATTATTTCAAAGTATGTAATCAAAAAACATAGGAATGGTGCTACTTCAAACTCTCCTTAGCAAGCTTACCTCCTCCCCAGGGGACTCTAGATATTTTTCTGTTTCTTTATTCAATCGTTTTAATATTTTTTGGAGAGCGTTCTTTTTTATAAAAATAATTTTTTTTTATAAAAATACAAAACTGGTTATTTTACATATTCATAGGCCTAATTTTTTGATAAAATTTGACTGGACTAGAATATAATTTTTTTAAGTAATAAGTTTATAGATTCATTGACCGAACGGTCTTTTTTTTAGTGTATTTTTTACTCGATTACGGCCAAACGCCATGGCCGTTTGTCAAGAAGTTTTATTTAACGTTTCTTAATCCTCGGCCAAGCTATATAAATGTATAAGATTGTTTAAAAAAATCTCCCCGTCTTTTTTAGGAGGTCGAATTTACCCCCCACCCCACCCTTATTGAAGTGCCTGATTTGGGTGCGGGTGGTTTTTAATTAAAATTGAGACGATTCAAGAGGGGTTTAATCCTTGACGAAAATTTTATAACCCAACGTGGGCGTCAGAGATCAAAATATTAAATTAAATATTGGGGGGGGGGATCAAAATATTAGAATTCTTAAATATTGAGATTTTTAAAAAATGTTTTTTTTTTGTTTTGGTGGGGCTTTTTGAGCTGAGTCAAATGATGTATACTGAAATTTTAAAAAATTAGCGAACTTTATAAAAGAACTGATAAATTGAGCGTTTAGTGGTGGGGTGGGAAAATTTACTTTTTCCAAAAAAAAATTTGGACAATTTCTTATTTTCGATTGAAAGTGGAAGATAACTCTATAAGAAGAAGGTTGACACTAAACTATTCTTTGAATATAAGTGGTGGGGGTAAGAAAATAGAAAAAAGTCCAATATTGAGATCATTTGGGAATCTTTTCCTCATCAATTAGAGCATAACAACTCTGGAGACTTCCATTCGTAAAATTTGTAAATATAATCTCATTTGAAGATAGGGGTGGAAATCTAAATTTCACTGGAAAATGGAGAGGGTGAACAAATTTTGAACTTTATTGTTAATCAAAGATTATTGCAGTATAATATCAAGAGTTTTATTAAGTATGAGGGGTAATTTCTAGGGGGCGGCAAGAATTTTGGACTTTTCAAATATTGATTTTTGCAGTTTTTAACATAAATAAAAGATTGAAAAATGAAAATTGAGTCGAATGTGCTCTTGAATTTTTTTCAAAAATATCATCCCCTTTTGAGTGAGGAGTGTTGGGCGGGTGATGTCTACTGTTCACAAAACTACTAGTTTATACATATGTTCGTAGATTATGGGTTCTTTTACATTGCAAGGGCTGCAACGCCATAATAAACATACATATTTTAGAAACCCAGAAATGGCAATCTGTGTTATTTCAATTGATCAACAACTACTTCCTTATTCAGGGCGGTGAGACTCACAGGGCCGTTCGTTACTATGGTCTACAGCATGATAACAGGAGACATGTTGACATTCGGCATAATCTACACAATAGTATTGTTTGGATTTTCGCAGTCATTCTTTTTTGTGTACAAAGGATTTCCTGGCGTGAAAAGCACCCTCTACGGGACCTACCCCACAACATGGATGGCTCTGTTCCAAATTACACTTGGAGATTACAATGTAAGAAAAAATTATTACTTCTCCATCATTCTCGCCAACATTATTGTAATCACAAACATTATCATTGGCATCATAATCATCATATGATAGGCCTACATTTAAGAGTATAACAAACCAGAGATCACGCTGATAACCACAATAATTGTGGATTAAGTGAAAGAGGGGGCTCACATGTCTCAACTTCGGACACAGCAATTTTGTAAAGTGTATTCATCTCTACGGAGACCCAATACAGACAGAAAAAGCGTGGCAGAAAAATGCTCAGCCGACTTTGTCTTTACAATACAAACGAATTTCTACAGCTGTGAAATGTTCTCAGATTATGTAGAATGTCTAATTCTTAGTATAGCCGCTTGGATCGCACGGTAGGTGTGAATTCTGCCTACTTGCTTCACAACGCGTCTATTGGCTTAGAATTTTGGTCCATATAGTGACGCCGATAAGATAGCATGGGAAATGTAGCCACGCGCTTCTGCCGCGCTTTTTCGGTCGCGGTGTCTTTGCCCCGTTATAGAGTCTCACTAACTGCTGGTGAATTTATCACTAATAACAATTTTCTTGAAGTGGTCAATAATATGAGAAATCAGTGTTTTGCAATTAGATAGAATCTGAAATTTAAACCATAGTAGTAAGTTTGAAAAAAACCTATCTAAAACTTCTTTAGATAAATCCAAGATTTGTGTTCAACTTGAAAATAAAAACTGTATGAGACCTTTAAACTTTGAATAGTTTAAAGTTTAAGTATCGACAATTTATATTGGCAAAACAATTTTTTACGCAAGTTGAATAATTGTCTGGCATTAAACATTATCATTTGCAATACGGTACTGTTTTCTATCACTAAGAACATTGGGAATGTTTGAGATCCTACAGACACATTCTTACACATTATATGGTTATATACAGAACTGTAAAAAAAAGGAACAGTTTTCAACATCATTTATTTCTCCCAAACTACAAAAGCTAGAAACATAATTGCAACGTTTATGGAAAGAAAAAAGTTTAAAATTTTAATCAGTCCAAGCAAAAGTTCCGATTGCGGCCGCATTGGCACTGTTTTTCGAGTGTAATAAAATGGCGATGATATCACAGATAATTTTGTGTTTTTAAGCCCACAAAAATCCACATCATAAGCAAGAATGAAAATTAGCAACTCTTAACCAACTGCACGGCGAGTTATAAAACATTTTCAGCTCAGGGCACATGGAGCCATACAAACTTTGTAACTGCTAATTTTGGTAATTGCATCACACAAAATGATCGTTCTTTAGTGTAATTTTATTATAAACAGTGGTGATAATACAGACATGAATTTCTACCCAGGCTGTTAAAAATGTTAAACTTTCCTTTTTCTAAGAATGTTATTTGGATTGTTTTACTATTTATTTAATTGTAGAATGGAAGGAAAGCGACAGCCGTGAGTCGTAGCAGGTATCTATTCTATCAGATTAGATAAGCAACGCTCTCCTGGGTCCTCTCTGTGAGGGTGGCCGATTGGATTGGCTAGCAAAAAAGACTTGTTCTCTACTGTAAAATCACTTCCCGGTGGTTCGGAACCCACCTAAAATATTGTAGGTCCACCATGTTTCCAATAACATGACTGAATCGGCGAGGTGGAACTACCCGTAAGGGTCTCCCCACCAATAAAAGAAATACGCATTTACTTTCATTTTGTAGTTTGGAAGAAATAAATGCTTGGAACCTGTTCCTAATCTTTGAATAGCAGAATATATATACGATTCTGATCTGATACAATATTAAGAAAATTCATGCCTAAGGATTCCCAGATATTACTTGAGAGAAATATTATGTCCCTTATCTTTGATCTTTCCGATGCCCTGAATTGGAACTTTATTATTGAATGTTCTGAATTAAATGCAATTTTTGAATTTGTGTTTTGTGCAAAATTTGAATTTTTTTCTAAAGCTATATTGTTTTGTTTTAAATTTTAACTTTGTATATTTGTGTATTTTTACCCTTTGATGCTAAGACCTGTTGTTTATCATCGGGGTCATTGTAGCTTCCAGCCAATGTCACCAATGATTTGGAATAAATGAATAAATGGTAGAAAGTTGAATTTGTGTGGAAATTATTTCTCTGATTTGTTGCAGTATGCAGAACTGGCCTATACAACGTATCCTTCTTTGGCTAAAATAGTTTTCGCAATATTTATGGTTTTTGTGCCTATTCTGCTATTAAACATGTTGATTGCTATGATGGGGAACACCTATGCTCATGTCATCGAGCAGAGCGAGAAAGAATGGATGAAGCAGGTAACTGAGGTCGATTTTCAAAACAAATTACCATTAATACAAAGATTAGTGACATCTAATATAATATAGGAACAGTAATTTACATCCGAGCTGCAATAACAATACACCGAGGTGAACAAGATACCTCTTGAAATTCAACGATACTATAACCAAGAATGGAAGGATGGTCCATGAAGAAACCGAGTAATCTCAAAAAGAGCTCTACTACTTTGTCATCGAACATGAGTTGCATATTCAATAACTATTAAGACTCTTGGTGTCGAGATCAACAATATTTATAATCAAGTGCTTGAGGAAAGTATTTTTTAATTTTGTAATTGTGTGGAAGTGGTTACCGTGCTTATAAAAATGATAATACTTTTATTTCCAAGAAGTCTACCAGCATTGGAAGATTTGATCTGTACAAAGAAGCTGTAACCAATGAAAAATGATAGTAGACAATTATAATTTTGGCTTTAAAAAGTTTGATCTAAATAAAGAGGATTCTTAGTCCAAATTTGGATGACATATTACAGCAACTACAGAGACTATATCATTTGGATTCTATTGCAACAGTAATAAGAATTTTATATAATTTTAATTAGGCTATATTGCAAAATAAACAATACGTAGTAACACAAAACAATTCAAAGTGTTCCATATGTGCAATTTTCAATTTGAGTTTTTCATATTGAGACTTGTTCTAAAATTCAACTATGTGTTTTGATGAACGATTGGATGTTTTATTCAACTATGTGTTTTGATAAACGATTAAATTTTTTACTGAACTGTAGTCCATCAAATCGAGTAGAGGTGAATTATTTTACATTGATGATTACGAGCGCAGATCAATAATCAGTCTTTCAATCTATTATAATGATTATGATACTGAAAACTACAGCAGTAGTCCCTAGTAATTCTTCACTACTTAAATATTGTTTCGGGTTCTATCTCTAAAATAATGCTGGCAACACTTTAAATTGACACTCGCACTTCATTTACACAAATTACTTACAACAAGCACTAACCAGTTATGTCACACAAATCTCTGCTGTAAAATCAATTCCCGGTGGTTCGGAACTCACCTAAAACTGTAGGTCCAACTCATCAATCACCATCATCCAACTCGTTACCCACGCACAGGTCTCAGACCTATGTGGGCTTCATCTTCAGAAAGAAAAATTAAATAAATCAATCAGAACGTAATTCAAATTCAAATTTATTTCCACAAAAAACAACACAAAACATAATGCACTGAAGATAGAAATTAAAATATTCTTGAAATATTCTTATCCAAAAATTGAAATAAACATTACAAATATTCAAATTCAAATACAGATATATAAACATTTATTTATCTATTCGAAATTTCAGCATTCCCAAATTAAAATATTTTTAAAACAACAAATAAACAAAATTAAATCATTTTCTAAACTAAACAAAACACTTCAACACTCCTAAAATCAATAAATAGTGGAAGACTACTGGCATAAGTAGAAACTTGTCCGCCAGTAGGAGCAGCAATCAGGAATGATTCTGAACCCGAAGATGTAGGCCTAATTCGTTCTAACAAAATAAAACTACCATGAACAATGTTTATAGAAAAATGTACGTGAATATTGATATTGTGGCTCGAGTGAAGGACAATGTTATCTATATTACATTGATATCAAAATAATATTTTTGGGTTATCCAGTTTTTTAAATTTAATGGAACATATTTAGTTCCTTGTTGATTGATGAGGTCGTTTGGGATGTTATTAATTATAATCTTTGGAGCAATATAAATGAGCTGTTTTCGAATTATTGTAAGGTTAGAAATGTAGCATTCGTATTTATGTACGAGTATATTGTATCTGGTTCTATGGGTTTCATTATTGATTTTTGTAAACTTATTTCTATATCTATTGAAGTATTTGAAGATTGTATAAGTACATACAGTTGGCGGATGGTCATGACTTTCAGATCACTTTTTGATCACAACACAGCACAGAGATAGAAGATAAATATTTTTTTTCTTCTTTCTGATGTTTCATAACGATATAATTAATTATATAGTTTCTCAGTTTCTAGTGGTATATTAACGTCAGAATGACATTCAAACTTATTACAGTGGGCTAAGATAGTCGTATCATTGGAACGGGCAGTCCCTCATGAAGATTGTCACAATTATTTGCAAGAGTACAGCATCAAACTGGGACCTGGGGAGACACCTGGCACAGAGCAGCGTGCTGTCATGGTCATCAAGAGCAAGAGCAAGACGCGAGCCAAGCAGAGGAAAGGCGCTCTTTCTAATTGGAAGGTAAGACAAAATAGGAAAACTTCGATACTGTTCAACTAGTTTTCAGGTATAATAAATAGAAGATTAAGGAAAGAAAATGCTCTTTGTGATGGAAAACAGAGAAAAATGATATTAAATACATGAATTAAATTTTGTTCAGATGTTTACAGAAAATAAACACGGGAAATAATTTTTGTTTATATTTTCTAGCGAATTGGAAGGTAAAACCAGATTTAACTAAACTTCACACAATCAAATTAGGCGGCTGGGACAAATTGCGGTGTTGCCAGTTCGTACTGTGTGTAGAGTTCAGTGATAAGTAAAAGAATCGTCAGACTGCTGGGACTAGGCAACAAGGCACGGATAATGCTGCCAGTTCGTGCATGGAGGTTGGTGATTCTTGACGATTTGTCGCTGACATGGTCCCATATCTAGCAACACCGCAATTAGTTCCAGCTGCATAATTTGATAGCGTGAAGAAACCAGGTTCAGAGGTCAAAGAGAGAACTGAAGCTAACCTAGACTCTGACTCATCATTATGAGAACTCCCTGAGCATATTAACCATCGTCCACAACCAACTTCAATTTCTGCAGATACTTAGTTACTCAATGGGAGCTTAAAAATAGTTTGATGAATAAATGGGCAAATGAGAAAAAATAATAAAAAGAAGTTGAGGTAGAAATTTCGATCATTTTTTATAATTTTATAATAATAGTTTTATAATAAGGGAGGAAAGAGTGGGAAAATGAGATGGTAAGCAATGAACATAAAGGACAAGGCAGGATTACAAGTGAAGACAGTGGACAGCGAAATTCGATCAGCTATCTCTCAATGGAGAAACGGCCATAGTTCCTTATTCTATTGTATTTCGGTACCATACGAGGATAGATTGAGAGTAAAAGCAGAGGTGAGCCTAGACTATGCTAGACTACATTATTATTATACTAGTATTCTAATACACATGATTTATGGGACATGACACTGCAATTAAAATGACATGCAAAAAACTCATCTATTCAGTAGTTATCTAGACATATACCTGCAAGTTGAAGGAACAATACAATAATTTTTAATTTTAACTTTTTGTTGTAAATTTAACGACTTGCAGTCAGTTTTATATAATAAATGTACTCATATTCAGCCGAACGTTTTCGAGGTATTGAATCTCATCTTCAAGGCCTTTAAGGCCTTCACAAGGCCTTCTTCAAGGCCATCACAAAGACCTTGAAGATAAGATTCAATACCTTTATTGATACAGCAGAGAGCCCGCAGAGAAATCTCGGGCTACATTCGTTGCCGCGGGATCACTCCACTCCTCCCCCCCCCCCCCACCCAACGCAACAGCGCCGGAGCGACGGTTGATGGTTTTAATCTTATTAATAGCACTTATCACAACAAATTTTAAATACATTTTTAAGGCCATAAAGGACTTTTGTTTTCTTTAAATTTATTTAAAATACAACATGGATTGTGAAATTATTGAAAAAGTACGTTCAGCAATATTCTCTATTATAATATAACGTTATAACTACATACTACATTTTAGACCAGGCCCGGCCCGGGCCCCTGGGCAATGCGCCCGCTGCCCCCCCCCCCCTTCCCTATCGACGGGTCTGATGATACACAATACATTTATTATATATTCTCTATATAAAACTCACTGCAAGTCGTTAAATTTACAACAAAAAGTTAAAATTAACAAATGGAACAAGAAATCCAAGAATATAATTTTTAAATAACTTGACTAAAAATAAGATTTTATGACATGTACAAACTTACATTAGTAGGCTATATTGCATAACAAACTTAGTGGTTTTGACAATATCACAGTGTAATGGTGTAATTGAAATGAAACCATTAAAAGTTATTTCTTAATAACTTTCAGCAAATGGTGTTCTAGTATTATTGTAACTGAAATCATTGGTTCTATTATTGACTGATTTCAGAGGGTTGGGAAGGTAACAATCAAAGAGCTGAAGAAAAGGAACATGACTGGGGAACAACTGAGACGAATAATGTGGGAGAGAGCGTCTATTTCAACTCCAGTTCGAGCACCAAAAGTCAAGAAGTGAGTACAACATGGAACTGCAGTTCAAGAATTGAAATCTGGAAGGCTTTCTTGTTATATTACATTTCTAATGCAATAATAATTATTGGATGATTATTATTATTATTATTATTATTATTATTATATTTGGAAAACTATGTATACTAATACTCTTGCTACAATATTATATCACTTTTCAAAATAAAAATTTAACAGTTATTACTAATTTACTATCAGATATTTAGGAAATTCATTAGTTACTTGAATTTGGGGAGGATTTTCAGTTGAAAATCACTCTTAATCAATTTTTTCTTTACATTTTATTTTACCTTTCATTCTTTGTTTAATAATTTTATCAACTAACTTTAATTTTTCAAACTTTTATTTAAGATTTGATAAACCTTTTCAAACTTATTGGAAAATTGACATTATTAAGAACCCGACAGGGCCTTATTTAAATCGTTCCGTTGTCCGTCCGTCCGTCTGTGCCCTAGCGCTCGAAAAGAAGATTCTAGACTCTTCAAAACTTGGTATATAGCTTCCTCATAGTCTAAGTGAGATCACTATTGATTTTGGAGTTTGAAGGTCGAATATAATCATTATGATGTAAAAACGTTTACCACTTTAGGCTCTAGGTTAGTTTTGGCTAGTAAAAATCAAAACATTGGGCAGCTGGTTCATTTCAGAAACAAACAAAAAATAAAAATGAAGAATATTACGAAGGTTGGTGATGAGCCCAACTATCCACTAAATTTTTGTGGGCAAACGTTAACGTTGAATGTGTTTGATATTTTAAATCGTCTTATTGAAAAAAACATTGAGCCATGATATAATGTATTGTGAGATCTGTTGAACAAGAAACAAAACTCATTTTCAAGAATGCCCAAGTGCATTTTTTTACAAATCGGTAGGCATTACATGATGTTTATAGAAATCAGAGAAGTTAAGTGTTGCATATATCTATCAGCGCAACATATAATAGTTATTATTTTATGTGAATTAGTGGGGTCCTTGGATACGCCGTTGTATCGGTTTATTTAAAAAAATAATCATTCCAATTTCTAATACGCATTGTAGCTTCATTACAATACTGATCCTAACATTGATCCCTACTTGAAAACCGGACAACTACACAAAACAATTATTCAAACCAAACTTTCACAAAACTTTTAAAAATCACACAATAACGTACAGAAGAACAATAAAAATGAAGAATTGAAACAAGTCCATAAAATATATCCATCAAACAAGCATAGGGCGGTTCACAACATTTGATAAACAGATAATGCAACAAAAACATTCCACGTATGAATCAATATTTATTGATTATTTTTATTATTATTGCGGATGATGTCCACATGAGTCTAAAGGCTTGTGCGTGGGTAATGAGGTGAATGGGTGAATTATGAGAAACATCCATGGCTGAATGAGATTTGAAGCCAAGGCTGCAGGAAACGAAGCCAGCCAGAGCCTTATCTTACAAGCGATCCAATCAACTGCGCTACCATAGCCGCCTGGTATTTTGTATTGGTACTGAACCAACACATGTTTACATAATGAACACCACTCTTTTTCGAGACTAACCCGACTAGTAAGTAGGAGAATTCAATGTAATAATATTTGAATGAAAAACATTCCTATCTTTCACTTTCAGCAAATAGTGTTGCTGTACAAATAAATTTCTTTTCAGAAAGGTGGGAAGGTCATAATCAAAGCGCACGGATCAACCATAACCATCACTAACCATCAGCAATGAATCTAAAAAAAACTAACATTAACATGGATATATTTTTATTAAGTAGAAGACAGTGATATTTGCAAGAAGTACAAGAAGTTCGTGGAAGTATTCTATTAAACCTTTGATATCAACTTGAACATGGTTTGCATGGAATAAACTTCTGAAAATAATTTATTTGTTTATTTTATTTCTAGTCCACTGTTAGACGTACTGATCGATAGTAATCCGCCAGAGCCAGCAGCAGCAGCAGCAGCAGCAACAGCAGTAGCAGCAGACTCAGCCCCATTAGCATTTGGAGGTCTGACAGCTGCTTTGGACATGATGGCATTCACAAATGATCTCGATTTGGGAGGATCTACTTTTATTCCAACTGAAAGTGAGTCGGTTTCATGTAAACATTTACTTATTCCCAAAAACGAAATATATCGGAAATCATCCATTTTGTTGCTTTATTTTCATTGGTTCAGTGGCGGATTTACGGCGGGGGGGGGGGGGGGGCTTTCGGGCTGAAGCCCCCCCAAAACCGCCAAAAAGTTTTTGGAAGAGTGTAAATTTTTTACCAATATAATCAATTTGAAGCGCGTAAAATATTCATTAGCAAGAATTACCTAATTCCACTACTGAGTCTTCAATCGTATGAAATCCGTTAACGTTTTAATACTTTATGTCTTAGTTACATTTACATTGCCTGCAACCAATCAACTCAGTGTTTAGATTTTTGTACTTGCTGAATAGAAAAAGTAGTGCAGCAAAAAATTGCAGTAATTGAATCACGACAGTACAAACTTTCTTTCAGTGAAAAATAATGAGAAACTACATCAACATATCAACCAATGCTTTTTTTTATCATTCTATCACAGTGGTCTGCAAACCAGTGATCACCAGCTACTGATATATGTTATATCGTGGAAAAATTCCAGATACATCGCTTGCATTGGGTTTACTTATATATAATATGGATCTAATAGCATTTTAACTGATTTCTCAAAGAGATTATACAAACATTTTCTGGGGGAGTAACTTCAGATTCCATTTCCATAAGAGGAAAACTAATCGTCAGATAAAAACTTTAGAAAAACATATCTTTTTACAGTGTGCACAATTCACACAAAGTTTATCTATTAAAACTAGATGAAAGATTAGTTAATTGAAAATTTTGTAACTAATTAAAGCTCCCACATTGATTTTCATTCTTAAAAATTGAATAATATGACCGTAATACCGGAATAATACTATGTTCCTTGACAAACTGCTGAACACACAAGATTCAGCCATAATTTAATGAAAATTTTCCAATATACTTTAAACTTAAATTAATTTTATCTCTGAAACTGTTCAAAGCACTAGTAAAGCTATTTTTATTTCCCAATAATATGAATAGGCCTAGTTATAGTTCAAGTATGATTGATTATGAAAAATTCAAAAGCTTTCACAACTACTTGTATTCAGTACACCTCTACCCCCCCCCCCCCCCCACCGGTACCTTCCTATCGTCAGCAGCTACCAGAGCCACCCCCAAAAAAAATTTCTGGATCCGCCACTGCATTGGTTTAAGGTTAAATTTATCATATTTTGAATTCTTATATTCTCATCTGTCAGGAAAGGCATCCAGCCGTAAAAAGCAGTGATTATTCTGCATGGGATTCACTCCTCACCACACCCACTTTAAATATAATTATTTTTTTCGTAGATTATGTCTTGGAGACTACAGTTAAGACAAGTCTGATCAACAATTATACACTAGATACCATAATTACTATATCAATTAGTTGAGGTGAGGCTTAATTTTGATTTGAAAGGAACTCTTGTACACTATAAAAAGCTTTATCAACTAAATATTATTTCAATTGTTTTTTAAATATTTCTATATTTTCAAGACTCTTTAAAAACTGCGGCAGCTTGTTGTAGAGTTTCCTACCAATATAACTAGGTTTTTGTTTGAATAAGCTACTATTGTGACTCACCAAGTGATAATCTCCTCGGCTTCTTGTATTATAATTGTGGGATAAAGTGTGAAGAATATGGTGATGATGTTAATGATGATATTCTATTTTAGTTAATGTGGTTTAATTTTTATATTTCCATATTTTAATTTTCTCATATTAAGTACCTTTATTTCCATATTTATCAGATATGGGATAAAGTGTGAAGAATAAGGCGATGATGATGATGATATTCTATTTTAGTTAATGTGGTTTAATTTTTATTGTTTTAGATTTTCATATTTTTACTTTCTCATATTAAATACTTTTATTTCCATATTTATCAGATTCAACACCATTGTTTATTTAGTATTAATGGATTCATCCATTCTTTTTTTAAATTATATAAATTCATTCATTCTCAATTATTTCCATGTACAGAAATTGATATTGTGAGTATGACTCACTTATGTGGAAAAAATTATTCAACTTATGTACCATAACATATGTATGTTCAAAATAAAATAATAAATTTGATTCAAGTAAAACGAAAACTGATTATACAAACCTGATTGAAACGGTAATAAAAGATTAATAAAAATTTAATTCAAGATTAGTTTTGCAATATTGTTATTCAGAATTTTTCTTTTGATTTCAGGCAACCCACTGGCAATTCAAGATCCTTTCAGAGATCTTGTTCTAACTGCAGAGACAAAGGCTAGCGACTCTGAACTGAATGCTTTAGCTGAAGCTGCTGCAAAAGCTGTGATTGTTGTAAGTGGATAATTTTGTAATTTAGCCTGAGTAAAATTTTAAATGGTCTTTTTGTTAAATGAAATTGAAATTTAATATGGGAAAATCACTAGTGTTTGCTTTTATTTATTACTCATACTACGTGAAAATATTCAGCATAAAATCGCTAGCGTTTGCTGTCTACATAATACTCATACCACATAAATATGAAGATTCATTCAAAATTTTGAACACTAGTCCATTCAATTTTGTCAAGAGAAAAATAAAACTCTTCGGAGTACATTTAAATAGACAATACTAAAAATATGTGCATTATAATTTTTATTAATATAATTTTTTGATTAATTTGATTTATTGTTAACAGGAGGCTGAAGCACAAGCAGCTGAACAAAAGGCTGCACTTTTAAGGCAGATTAGTCTGGAGCAAAATGCAGTTCTGCAGCCCAGTGACAGCGATGGCCTGGGAGGTTTGTTAAGAGTTATTAGAAATTCAATTCCAATAAAATTTTTAATTTTTCAATTCAAAATTGGAAGCCTTGACACCAGAAGCAAATATTTCAAATATTTTTCTTTTACTAATTTCTGTGCCACATCAATCGCTAACATCCAACTCATTACCCACGCACAGGTCTCAGACCTGTGGGCTTCATCCTCAAAAAAATTAAAAAACTTATTATTAAATGAGAATTGAAATTATGCTTTTTATTCAGACAAGAACTAAAAGACAGTCAACAAGCGGTTTTGAGCTAAAAACACGTTGTCCACATTCGTCGATTGTATTAATTTAGTCTCATTGTTATAAGAAGAAACCGGGGGAGGCCTATGCTCGGTTACGGACCTAGTTTCGAAACAGAAATTGGAAAAAATTTAAAACAGAACATAATTATTTTGTTAATTTATTTTATTATTGTATATATAATTATTTATTGTGTTTTGGGAACAAGTAAAGGCTTTATTTATTATTATAAGCGTACGGCTTTTATCGCTGAAGAGACCCTCACGGGTAGTTCCACCTTGCCGTTTGACCCATGATAAAGGGAACATGGATGACCATTTTAACATATTTGAAATTGAAATTTTCCAAGCTTAGGTTATCTCAACGTTCAAAACCAAGAAATCGCTAATAAAGTTTAAAATTGAATAATGTCTTTATAATAAATGTCTTAATAATTTGGTCTAATGATTTTTTTTATTTGTGATACTTGACAAATATTCATTTAGTTGTCTACCTATTTAGATCTTTTTGTCATACTCGTACATATTCACCACTTTACCTATCATTGAATCGAGCCGGTAAACGTATGCTTATAGAGAGAACAGCTGATTTTCATTACCGCATCCTTTTTCAGTGCGGTAATGGATATTACCGCATTCCAACTGATTCAGAATTTGGAAAAACAGCTGATCTCAGAAGAATTTTTAGTATTTTACTAATGAGATGGATTTTGAGGTTATGTTTGATGATGTTTGTTGTACTTGCTCAATCAAAGTTTATCTTTTTTTATATTTTAGACTATTATGACGAAAAATATCGTACGTAACTCGTACGGGAAGATGTTTACCATCAGTAGCCGGCCAGTAGCTTATGTTTTGTGCTGTTCTCCTCAGCATATTATATATACAAAACTAATTTATTTTTATAATTATTATTCATAATTTTAATTGAATGTTCACTATTCAGTTATAAACCACTCAAGCAAACAATTGCTTCTTGTTTATTTTTAATGTTTTTTCCTCATTGAAAATTAGACATATAACTCCTGGGCGCGGACGGAAAAATTTATTTTTTGCACCCAGTAATTTTGCCAATGATTTGTAATTAGTAAGATCAATGATATTATTTTGTTTCATCTGTACTTCGTTATGTATTTGATGTATTTGTATTGATTTTTTGTAAGTTCTTTTGGCAATAAACATTATTATTATTAATACTCTTATGATAATACCGCTCTCAACTTCGTCTTGTGCGTTAACTTATCATACTCGTATGGTAAACACCATTTCCAGCACTTGTAACTTAATATACTATTTCAGTTATCATTAAAAGTATGCTTTTGAAATTTCAGAGGGCCCACTCCTTGGCCGCGGCTCACAAGTGAGGCGAGTGAAATCAGCGCATAAGCGCGCACAATCAGCTAATACACTGTCATCGGATAGGCAGCGTCTGTTCAAGACCTCACGTTACGGCAGCTCAAGTTCCAGCTCCTCTTCGGAGTGGGGACGCTCTAGTCCTGTCATACTCAGGCCAAGGGACCTCACCTCCCCGCCCCCTCCTGTCTACAGCGACATAACGTGCACCGATGAGTCGGTCGAGTGCCCAACTGCCACTGCTACTACTACTAAAGCACGCCCTAGGCCCAAGACTGCCAAAGCAAACAGGTAATTTGAGGTTTATTTGACTGTGTAGATAGGTGCAAGTAAAATAGACAAGAAATGATAAAAATAAACTATTCAATCTACTGTTGAAACTTACATTGTGGTGTTTGTTGATACTCAAATTGGTAAGTAGTTGTAGTTGAATTACTACATCATGTTTTGCAGAGTATTTCTAATGAATAGTTAGATGTAACCAACTTGTAATTACTTTTTGTGATGATGGAATTTATTTTTGTTTTCATACATTTCAATAGCTTTCTATTTGTTTTGCAAAAATGTACTATTTTATTCTTTGTGATCATGAACTTTGTAGTCACTATATAATATGAAATTTTAAAGTGATAATTAGAAAGGAATCATGAATTTGTTTTGACAAATCATAATAATGTATTCATTTATTGTTTGAAGACCGACCAATTGTTTATAATTTTTTTCCGTCCGTCCGTCCGTCCGTCATCCATCCATCCATCCATCCATCCATCCATCCATCCATCTATCTATCATGTTGAAGTAGTTGAATTGGGAGGAGGTAGAGTTGAATCACTCAAATTCAGAGGAGGTTGCGTGAGTTATATCACTTTCAATGAAACTATTTAGTAGGAAACTGTGGCGCAGCAATGGGCCGGGGTGCAGACCACCCTGGGTGAAGCCCGAGGGGGGATTACAAAAAGCTGATCCAATAAGGCCTTGAGGTATTAATGGTAATTTTTCCAATTTAATAATATAATTTTTTTTTTTTTTTTTAAATAAATAGTAAACCAAATTATTACAATTTGGGAATTTTTTGATTATTTGAAGAAACTCGTTCTCTTCTACTAAACCTGCACTGTCGCGAGCTCCTACTCCCCTTCAATTAACGATGACTCAAGCACTAGATAGAATTCACTATCACCCATAATGTTAAATGTAAAAGGGTGAATACCAAAAATTATGTTTTAGAGAGGCTATAACATTTTTCAAATTTCACATTTCTTTCCGAGGAGGACCCACGGATTCCCTTTGCACAAGAGAGTAATATATTTTGTCAAAATAGTGAAAGGACACTGTCAAACAGCCACGAGTGTCATTTGCCCTAAGTGAATTTTTATACTGGAGTATTTTTATAGGTCTATAATTTTATTATCTATAGTAGAGTTGTGTGTCGCATTAAAAGTTTCATAGGGCTCCTCCAAACTCTTCCACGATAACTATAGTTTGCTTATCACATAATATTAGGGACCCGTCTGAATCAGTTTGATATTATTTGTAATATGTTGTGAGTATTGACAGAGTTCATGGAAAAGCAAGCTACTTTAGGGAAGGCAAGCACTATCAATCAACCTTTCAACCTAACTCTATAGTTTACCAACTGTGAACTTTTTCAAATTTGTGAAAAGTAAAATGATCTGAAATCAAGAATATTCATATCTGGAATGAATAAAGTAATCAAGAATGTAGCATAGTCAGGTTTAGTAGTAATGGCTATCCATGATGGGGTGATGGTTCTAAAAAGGTATTGTCTGTTATTAAATACGCTTCTTTACATGATTTATATTTTTCTCTCTAAATTTCAATAATAGAATCCTAAATACCATCCCCCAAAGTAAACCAGCTAATGGTCTACAGGGATACCCAACGGCTCATGCAAGCATATATTACAATATTTTCTATTAGCCTGCCAACATTCTGAAAAGTTGCGACTTGTAATTTTAGTATGTGGGGCCAAACCATGACCAAAATAGCTTGAAATTGTATTATAAAGACCTTTTAAAATCAATATTTTCCGGGGGAACCCCCAGCATTCATTTATAGATTTGTTGCTTATCAGTAGTTACAAAAGGCGGGTGCTGGCACAGAAAGCTGGCACAACCTTGACCTTTGACCTTGACCTTGACCCTGACCTATGACCCTGACCTTTAAACCTGACCTTTGACCCTGACCTTTGACCTTTGACCCTGACCTTTGACCTTGACCCCGGACCGGAAGTGACGTAGCAGACCGGAAGTCAAACCGGAAGTGGCCCCCCCCTCACCCTAAAAGTGGCCCCCCTCGCCCTAAAAGTGGCCCCCCTCGCCCTAAAAGTGGCCCCCCTCACCCTAAAAGTGACCCCCCTCACCCTAAAAGTGGCCCCCCTCGCCCTAAAAGTGGCCCCCCTCGCCCTAAAAGTGGCCCCCCTCACCCTAAAAGTGACCCCCCTCACCCTAAAAGTGGCCCCCCTCACCCTAAAAGTGACCCCCCTCACCCTAAAAGTAACCCCCCTCACCCTAAAAGTGACCCCCCTCACCCTAAAAGTGGCCCCCCTCACCCTAAAAGTGACCCCCTCACCCTAAAAGTGACCCCCCTCTACCTAAAAGTGACCCCCCTCATCCTAAAAGTGACCCTCATAACCCTAAAAGTGGCCCCCTCATCCTTAAAACGGTTTCTCCACTCTCCCAAAAGTTGGGGGTGGGGGAGATCCGGTTACCGAGTATATATATGGTGGACATCTGGCTGGTAGATTCATTGTATCTCAGCAAACGACCGCTAGCTCCTACAGTGAATCCAGCTAAAGACTCAAATCAATAACAGTAAGTACTTGTTTCTTTACTAATGAATATCCCTTAATTGCTGTAGTGTATAAACCTTCCCTCCAAATATTCCATAGCTATTGCATGAAATCTAACCTCAAATGGCTAACCATGATATCATCCAATACTATTGCATGAAATCTAACCTCAAATGGCTGACCATGATCTCATCCAATAATATGTGGTCTACTGCATGGAATCTAACATCAAAATGGCTGACCCATTGTTTCACAATGCTGACTGCAAGATTATGCTAATACCTGTTGATTTCCAATTACAGATGTCATCCACTAATGCTGCCGCTGATGCCATCTACAACACAATTGCAGCCCAAAAGCCACTAGACCACATATCCATGAAAGATCTCCAGCCAGGGTTCCCATACCAAATGGTGAGCGCAGAGAGAGTCACTACAAAATACGGTGAGAAGGTAGCTGTCACACTGGATTCCAAGAACACACACATGCGGGTTATACTACCAGAGTCGTACAGCAGGATAACCTCCAAATTCGTCCCTGCTGGTGGAACCATTGACATGAAATCATATAAATTTATGTGCCATCCTGATGGGAAAACCCATAGAATCCAATTGATAAAAGAATAATGAATCTCTCTCTATGTATTGTGAAATAAAAATGTGACATCTGCAACTGATTTGTTATTCATTCTCCCCTATCCTAGTATCAGTAGTCACACCTAGTGTCCACTTATGCCTAAAAGTGTTCATCACGTGCTCACCTAGTGTTCACCTAGTGCTCACCTAGTAATCACCAGTGTTCACCAAGTGTTCACCTAGTGCTCACTTAGGCTTAAAAGTGTACACCAAGTGTTCACCTAGCTCTCACTTAGGCTTGAAAGTGTACACCAAGTGTTCACCTAGTGCATACACAGCTGCACTGTTGCTTCATGGAAATAGGTTGAAAAGAAAAGTATACTTTACAATACATTGTTTATTAACATAAACAATCGCAAGTATGAAACAATACATAGAAATTGGCTGCAATATTGCCCCTTTCAAAGTCTCTGGTAACACCATAGGTCTCTGCCGACCTATTAAGAGATTCCTTTACACAGCCCACGCCATCAGTCACATCGCCTGGTGGCCATAATCTAGGATGTTGCTCAGCTTTACAAATTGATACCAGTAGAGCAGGATCGCCTGATTGACCATCCTCAATCCTAATGCATCTGACACGTCCATCCATAGCGTTGTAGTCAAAGCCAGCAAATGTAATCCTTCTTCTGCCAATCAAAGATAGACTCTGGTCACCACACTCAAAGTCACACCACCAAGTCTCATCACTGTTGTTGAAATCAATCTCCAGCTTAACATCCTTGCTCCTCCATCCAGGCACTGAACGCAAGTCCATTATGGCTACCAAGCTATACTTCAACTTGTATACTGATGTCAATGGAGTTCTACAATTGTCAAATATGACTGCTACCTTGAACGGCAGTGTAGTGATACTGGCCATTGTTGTAGACTGAATGATGCTCAGCGAGACTCAGCTACTTCTTATATACTAGGAGAGCAGGTGGTGGAGGAGTAAATGATGATGCAATATTCACATTTCATTCTTTATTGATAAAAACAAACTTCGACAAAAATGTCTATCTTTTTGTAATGCCTGCATAATCCAATTGTGCAGGATGTTTACTACATTGAGTGCACAAAATGGCGGTACATCTAAGCGTCCTCTTCTTCCATTGTCACCAGCCAGCTTCATCTTCACAGTCTCCAAGAAGTCGAGCAGGTAATGTTCTGGGCAGTAGACTGTAGTAGTCTTCATCAGCACCTCCAAGTTGGGCGTCTCATGAAAGAGGTAGGGCGAACTCAGGTCCACATACTCCACATTCTCCTTGTTGTCCAGCTGCAGTAGCGTTTCCAGCAGGGAAATCTTCTCATATCCGTAGACCAAGATCTTGATTGGTCGTCCCGAGTCACTGTTCTCGTGCAGCCATCTTCCAACTGTGTCACATACAATTTGCTTCAAGGTCGAATATGAGAGATGTGTTTGGCCGGCTCCATTGCCCGACCATCTCAGTCCATGTTTAGCTCTTTGTAATTGATTGTTATCAACCAATATGCTTGTTTTTAGCAAAATGTCTGGGTATGGTGACTTGAAAAAATAGTGGTGTGTCAACACATGATGCTCATCGTCACGTTCCAATATTGCCATCTCCTTGACAATAAACTGGTTATTCAATCCCTCAAAGCCTTGAAAGTCCATCAGGTAGATTGGTAGTGGTCCAAAAAGTTCTGTAGCCCTGCTTGGCATGATGCCATCATTGTCATCATCATCAGTGGAAGCCTGGTTGAGGTCGGTTGTACTTGTAGAAGCATCCTTCATCAATGATTTCTCATGTTGAGTGTAGTAGCCTAGGCAGCAGCCCACAACATCCTCTCCATCGCTGGGTGGCAACTCCCCCTCCTCCTCTTCCTCCTCCAAAAAGCGTAGAAGTCTCCTGGACATGATGTATGCTTCACTCAATGCTTCATGCAACTATGACCATCCTGATGCTTGTCGACCACCTTTATATCCTCCACTGCTATCTCCCTCTCTCTCTAGACCGATTGAACAAGACCAGTCATTGGCTGATACTCCTTAACCACTTCATGTATCAGCAGACAATAGGCATGTGTATTTCCTGGAATGTTCTCACTTGCTTCAAACTCAACTCTGATGTCAATGCTACCCGTCTTGAGCGATTCATTTTGACGTGAACAGTCAATGGGAAACAGTAACATCTTACCATCCCGCACAGCTTGTTTCTCAAAAAGTGGGTTGCTTGCTCGAGCATCATCATGATTGTAGACTCCATTAAAAGCTGCATACATATTATACACTTGGTTATCATCACCATTGATGCTTTCATACGGATAGTACTTGTTGTTCAAGAACACTCGAACGTCTTTCATTTTGCACATGTCAAAGTATGAGCTATTCACAGTAGCTGCTCCTCTTCTTCCAGTCTGCAGTCCAATCACAATGTATCTTGGCTTCTCCAGCTGAGTAGTTGATTTGACAGTCCATGTATGTTTTGTGGTCTGTGGCAAAGATGGGTACTCGTACAGTTCCCAATGTCGGAATGGCATTGAGATGGGCGTGTTCTTTTGCACCAGTCTCAGCAGACGCATTTTTTCCTCATCAGACACCTCTACATAGGGCATCCTCCACACCAGTTTCTCAATTGTGACCTTGCCTGCTGCATTCATATAGGTAAAAAATCACCTTGCTGTGCTTTCAACGAAGGCTGTTTCAACGAAAAAGAGAGGGTAGAGAGAGTGAGAGAGAGAGAGAGATAGCTCCTTCTCCTCCTCCTCCTCCTTCTCCTCCTTCTCCTCCTCCTTCTCCTCCTCCTCCTCCTCCTCCTCCTTCTCCTCCTCCTCCTCCTCCTCCTCCTCCTCCTTCTCCTTCTCCTCCTCCTCCTCCTCCTCCTCCTCCTCCATTGTGTTTGTGGAAAACGCAAAAGATAGATTCACAATAATTTCTCCATTTATTAATACAACATAAAATAATACATTTTTCTATTTACAATGCAATATATTAAATACAAAAAACAACTCTTTCCTTATTTCTACTGGGGGTATGCTTAAGGACATCCAACCTAATTCTAATTTTATAATTTAAATCTATGTTAGAGCTCTCCAATTCTTCCTCCAACCAATAATTCGAGACATACAATGCATCTAGGTTCTCAAACTGTAATATATACCGATTCTTATTTCTAGCCAATACTTGTTTAATTGCAACAATGACCAACTCTGTACCTTCTGCTAACTCTTCCAATCGTTTGCACTGTCCTACTTTTACTTTCCCTTTAATTTCCAGCATTGTAATGTTGTTGAATTGCTCCACTTCTGACTGTGTAAAGGAAGTGTCTTCCAAATTTTTCCATACATTGGATGAAAATTAGATTGATTCTATTTTTGGAAATGTATGGAAAAATTTGGAAGACACTTCCTTTACACAGTCAGAAGTGGAGCAATTCAACAACATTACAATGCTGGAAATTAAAGGGAAAGTAAAAGTAGGACAGTGCAAACGATTGGAAGAGTTAGCAGAAGGTACAGAGTTGGTCATTGTTGCAATTAAACAAGTATTGGCTAGAAATAAGAATCGGTATATATTACAGTTTGAGAACCTAGATGCATTGTATGTCTCGAATTATTGGTTGGAGGAAGAATTGGAGAGCTCTAACATAGATTTAAATTATAAAATTAGAATTAGGTTGGATGTCCTTAAGCATACCCCCAGTAGAAATAAGGAAAGAGTTGTTTTTTGTATTTAATATATTGCATTGTAAATAGAAAAATGTATTATTTTATGTTGTATTAATAAATGGAGAAATTATTGTGAATCTATCTTTTGCGTTTTCCACAAACACAATGGAGGAGGAGGAGGAGGAGGAGGAGGAGAAGGAGAAGGAGGAGGAGGAGGAGGAGGAGGAGGAGGAGGAGGAGGAGGAGGAGAAGGAGGAGGAGGAGGAGGAGGAGGAGAAGGAGGAGGAGAAGGAGGAGAAGGAGGAGGAGAAGGAGGAGGAGGAGGAGAAGGAGCTATCTCTCTCTCTCTCACTCTCTCTACCCTCTCTTTTTCGTTGAAACAGCCTTCGTTGAAAGCACAGCAAGGTGATTTTTTACCTATATGAAGGCCAAGGCAAAGTTTGGAGGAGGAGCTAAACAACAAAGGAAGGGGAGAGCTGCACAGAGGAGGAGAACAGCAGCAGCAACCAAGGGTCAAGGCCTGTACCTGAGGCGTCAGAAGACGGGAAACGGGGTGCGTCGCCGTCAATGTGGCGGCAGAAGATGATTGTAGCTCTACCTGACCGAGCACTAACAGATGCCGACCTCTACAAGTATGCCTGCCGTCTCAAGCTGAAGAAATTTCGAGGAGTATTCATGCGAGATGCTCTACCAGCTAATGGACCACTGGATCAAGAGTGTGGCATCATCAACCTGGACCAAAGTGATGGAGCTGGCACACATTGGGTGTGCTATGTGAAGAAGAAGGATGGCATCGTTCACTACTTTGATGGCTTTGGCAACCTGAGACCACCACAGGAGTTTATCGACTACATGCACAGAGGATCGAGTCCAGCAACAAGGATCGAGTACAACTATGATCAGAAGCAAGAGGATCTCTACTCTCATATATGCGGACATTTATGTTTAAAATTTTTGCTTGATGAAAATAAATAACAATGTACAACACTTGTCTTTTCCTTTCTCCCATCCACATAGTATAAAGGTTCTAGTCTATACTCTTATCAAGTCATTGTGTAATAGTACACTGAGCAGTCAAGACCATGATGCTATGCTTTGGAGGTAAAACCTCAATATTGAAGAGTGAATTTTTCCCGCCACTTGATACAAGCAATGGCGAATGGGAAGTTGGACTCATCAGCTTTACAAGCTGCAACTCTATACCAAATGTTGAGAATCGTTACAATAATGCAATACATTTTCTGGCTCCAAAAGTGGACCAGAAGGCAGTAGTCAAGCCAGAGGAGGAGGAGGAGGAGGATTATGCAATGACTCATGAGGAAGTTACAGGTAAAGTGTTTGCTCAGCATTTGTTTAGTGATACCGCCCACCAAAGTATTCATATAGGTAAAAAATCACCTTGCTGTGCTTTCAACAAAGGCTGTTTCAACGAAAAAGAGAGGGTAGAGAGAGTGAGAGAGAGAGAGATAGCTCCTTCTCCTCCTCCTCCTCCTTCTCCTCCTCCTTCTCCTCCTTCTCCTCCTCCTTCTCCTCCTCCTCCTCCTCCTCCTCCTCCTTCTCCTCCTCCTCCTCCTCCTCCTCCTCCTCCTTCTCCTTCTCCTCCTCCTCCTCCTCCTCCTCCTCCATTGTGTTTGTGGAAAACGCAAAAGATAGATTCACAATAATTTCTCCATTTATTAATACAACATAAAATAATACATTTTTCTATTTACAATGCAATATATTAAATACAAAAAACAACTCTTTCCTTATTTCTACTGGGGGTATGCTTAAGGACATCCAACCTAATTCTAATTTTATAATTTAAATCTATGTTAGAGCTCTCCAATTCTTCCTCCAACCAATAATTCGAGACATACAATGCATCTAGGTTCTCAAACTGTAATATATACCGATTCTTATTTCTAGCCAATACTTGTTTAATTGCAACAATGACCAACTCTGTACCTTCTGCTAACTCTTCCAATCGTTTGCACTGTCCTACTTTTACTTTCCCTTTAATTTCCAGCATTGTAATGTTGTTGAATTGCTCCACTTCTGACTGTGTAAAGGAAGTGTCTTCCAAATTTTTCCATACATTGGATGAAAATTTGATTGATTCTATTTTTGGAAATGTATGGAAAAATTTGGAAGACACTTCCTTTACACAGTCAGAAGTGGAGCAATTCAACAACATTACAATGCTGGAAATTAAAGGGAAAGTAAAAGTAGGACAGTGCAAACGATTGGAAGAGTTAGCAGAAGGTACAGAGTTGGTCATTGTTGCAATTAAACAAGTATTGGCTAGAAATAAGAATCGGTATATATTACAGTTTGAGAACCTAGATGCATTGTATGTCTCGAATTATTGGTTGGAGGAAGAATTGGAGAGCTCTAACATAGATTTAAATTATAAAATTAGAATTAGGTTGGATGTCCTTAAGCATACCCCCAGTAGAAATAAGGAAAGAGTTGTTTTTTGTATTTAATATATTGCATTGTAAATAGAAAAATGTATTATTTTATGTTGTATTAATAAATGGAGAAATTATTGTGAATCTATCTTTTGCGTTTTCCACAAACACAATGGTGGAGGAGGTGGAAGTGGAGGAGGAGGAGGAGAAGGAGAAGGAGGAGGAGGAGGAGGAGGAGGAGGAGGAGGAGAAGGAGGAGGAGGAGGAGGAGGAGGAGGAGAAGGAGGAGGAGAAGGAGGAGAAGGAGGAGGAGAAGGAGGAGGAGAAGGAGCTATCTCTCTCTCTCTCACTCTCTCTACCCTCTCTTTTTCGTTGAAACAGCCTTCGTTGAAAGCACAGCAAGGTGATTTTTTACCTATATGATAATGATGATGATGATGAGGAAAACCTTAGTGTTGAGAAATTGCTTGATACTAGCAGTCATGTGGCACAACAAGCCTTGGCCCAATCTGATCTGGCTTCAAAACCAGTGGGAGAGTACATTATGTGATCAGTGCGCAAGGACTACAACTCTGATGATGCATTTGGACCAAAAGTGATAAACAACTCATACTATCTAGGCAGTAAGATGCTTACCTTTGGACCTAAAGGTAACAAAATTGTGCTGTCTAATCCTGCAGATGGTAGAATTGAAAAGACTTTTAGAGCTACACCAGGCCTTTGTGAGTTGATTTTCATGAAAATGCCCGACAAAGGAAAATTGGAAGGGGACGACTTGAACGCCTATAAATTACTTCTGGACTTTACCAATGTCTACAGAGAAAACTACAGTCCAGATGGCAGAATTGCAAACTATAACAATATCAAGTACAAGAGGACAATCAGGGATCTGATAAGAGGAGAAGCAGTCAGTGGAAAAGGAGCCAAAGTTGCTGGAAGAGGACTGGTAGCACCTTTCAATATGGTGGCAAGTGATGGCAACAGGATTGAATATGTCTACTACAATGACCCCAACGAACTTGTGGACAGACTGAAGCTGCTGGATCAGTCTAAAGCAGTTGGCAACACTGGACATGAGAATGAAATCAACTCAATCTTGGAAGAGCTGGAGGAAGGTGGTTACATAGTTGGTAAACCTGCATACTAGTTGCACACTATATAAGGCAACAACGTTGCAACAAGAGACAGTAAGTCTCTCAAGTGAAAGAGTAAACATGAATTCTTTGGGAAACATCAATGCCCGCCATAGGCGTATGATCAATTTGGCAAATCCACGCAGCAATCATGATGCTGTGAATCTGATTACATGTAGAGATATGATGTCATTTCATTTGCCAAAGAGAAGAGATGTGGATACATTGCAAGTAATGACAAGCCTTAAGAATTCAATACTGACAGATATGCAAGAACCAATTCAAGCTACAGATGGAGTTAACAAACAGTATTTGGAGAGAAGGTTGGATGAGCATTCAAAGGCTGTGGTTGAAAAGTGTCTCACTGTCATGTTGGATGTTACTACGTCAAGAGAAAACCTCAATTTGAGTAAAGAACAACTGAGGGATAAAATGTTAAAGCTTATGGGAATCTCCAAGCCGTCTAAGGGTATAAAATGAGATGACAAGGCTGCTGATCGACATAAGATGGCTGTATGCAGAGGAAAACGGAGGTACCGAGGAAAAGGAGTACTTTCTGCAATCACAAATGCAGCGGGTACAATAGTCAACAAAGCAATAGACGTACTGCCCGTAGAACTTCATCTTCCTGGCTACCAGTACTGTGGACCAGGTACAAAGCTTGAAAAACGATTAGCAAGAGGTGATCCAGGTGTCAACAAACTTGACCAAGCCTGCAAGCAGCACGACATTGCCTACTCAAGGAATAGTGATACAAGGAGCAGAGCAGCAGCAGACAGAGATTTGGCTGAACGAGCTTGGAGTGTGGCAACATCTTCAGATGCTGGATTGGCAGAGAGAGCTGCAGCATTAGCAGTAACCAACATCATGAAGGCCAAGGCAAAGTTTGGAGGAGGAGCTAAACAACAAAGGAAGGGGAGAGCTGCACAGAGGAGGAGAACAGCAGCAGCAACCAAGGGTCAAGGCCTGTACCTGAGGCGTCAGAAGACGGGAAACGGGGTGCGTCGCCGTCAATGTGGCGGCAGAAGATGATTGTAGCTCTACCTGACCGAGCACTAACAGATGCCGACCTCTACAAGTATGCCTGCCGTCTCAAGCTGAAGAAATTTCGAGGAGTATTCATGCGAGATGCTCTACCAGCTAATGGACCACTGGATCAAGAGTGTGGCATCATCAACCTGGACCAAAGTGATGGAGCTGGCACACATTGGGTGTGCTATGTGAAGAAGAAGGATGGCATCGTTCACTACTTTGATGGCTTTGGCAACCTGAGACCACCACAGGAGTTTATCGACTACATGCACAGAGGATCGAGTCCAGCAACAAGGATCGAGTACAACTATGATCAGAAGCAAGAGGATCTCTACTCTCATATATGCGGACATTTATGTTTAAAATTTTTGCTTGATGAAAATAAATAACAATGTACAACACTTGTCTTTTCCTTTCTCCCATCCACATAGTATAAAGGTTCTAGTCTATACTCTTATCAAGTCATTGTGTAATAGTACACTGAGCAGTCAAGACCATGATGCTATGCTTTGGAGGTAAAACCTCAATATTGAAGAGTGAATTTTTCCCGCCACTTGATACAAGCAATGGCGAATGGGAAGTTGGACTCATCAGCTTTACAAGCTGCAACTCTATACCAAATGTTGAGAATCGTTACAATAATGCAATACATTTTCTGGCTCCAAAAGTGGACCAGAAGGCAGTAGTCAAGCCAGAGGAGGAGGAGGAGGAGGATTATGCAATGACTCATGAGGAAGTTACAGGTAAAGTGTTTGCTCAGCATTTGTTTAGTGATACCGCCCACCAAAGTATTCAAAGGAAAACCAGATCTGCCCCAGTAATGGTTTGGCAAAAAGTATTATTGCCAGAAGGTAGTTTTGAATTTCAAACAATTGCCAACCTGCTTGAGGCAAGGATGAAGAAGCATGGAGTCAAGTTTCAGATGGCTGTGGACCCCTCTACCTTGAAATGTTTAGTATTATGCGATGCCAAGATAGACTTTAGACAACCTGATTCAATAGGAAAGCTGCTGGGATTCAACCAAGTTGTGGATGCTAACATTGAGACTAGAGGTAGTAATACAGTGCAAATCAGTCGTCCCAATGTGCTGCGTATAAAGTGTAACATTGTGAGTGGATCCTACTCAAATGGAGTCAAGGATCATGTGATCTATGAGTTTTACCCAGATGTTGATCCAGGGTATAAAATGAATGTGACTGTACAGAATGTCATCTATTTACCAGTGGACACCAAGCAGATTGGTAACATTACGTTGGAGATTGTTGATGAGAACGGACGTCTGGTGAACTTTAGAGAGGAGCCAATAAACATTGCCTTACATTTGCGACAACAACCCAAGTGATGGTGCTATTATTTGGCAAGTGGAATCATGGATTGGATGTGGAAGCAGCAATGTCCCCCATGGGGGTAGAACAAGAGTCTATTAATAGGGCGCTATTTGTGAAAGATGTCATTCAACCATTGGACTCTGTGGAGTTAACATCAAGCAGCATCAAATATCTGCAGAAGAAAGGTTATCAAGTTAGAAGAGGAGGAAGACGACAACAACACTGAAAAATGGGAGTATTGGATGTGACAGTACATGGTCCTTCAGCAGACAATAGCATCATTGGCTATGAATATCATTCTCATGCACCATATACTACAGGCTTTGGTGCCAATGATGAGATTCGGATATCAATTCAGCAGCAGGACATCTATACACTGCCATCAGAGAGCTATCTGCACATGGAGTACAAGGTGACCAATGCCTTAAATACAACCTTGGTAGGCTCACCTTGTGTCTCTGGATTCTTTGGCCACCTGTTTTCCGAGATACGCTACGAGATCAATGGAGTTGTAGTGGACAGCATACGTAGCCCCGGAATCACCAGCCTGATGAAGAATGCCATGACCTTTGAACGAGAAGAACAACACAAGATGGATGGAGCTGGCTACAGGTATGATGCCAAGGCAGGGTTTGGCACATTTGATTCTGATGGTACCAACACAACCATCATGAATGTGCCACTTAGATATCTGCTGGGATTTGCCGAGGACTATAGACAGATTATGCTGAATGTGAAACAGGAGCTGGTGCTGAGACGCAGTGCTGACACTTTAGACTGTTTGAATGCAGCAGGCAAGGTCACAATTGAGAAACTGGTGTGGAGGATGCCCTATGTAGAGGTGTCTGATGAGGAAAAAATGCGTCTGCTGAGACTGGTGCAAAAGAACACGCCCATCTCAATGCCATTCCGACATTGGGAACTGTACGAGTACCCATCTTTGCCACAGACCACAAAACATACATGGACTGTCAAATCAACTACTCAGCTGGAGAAGCCAAGATACATTGTGATTGGACTGCAGACTGGAAGAAGAGGAGCAGCTACTGTGAATAGCTCATACTTTGACATGTGCAAAATGAAAGACGTTCGAGTGTTCTTGAACAACAAGTACTATCCGTATGAAAGCATCAATGGTGATGATAACCAAGTGTATAATATGTATGCAGCTTTTAATGGAGTCTACAATCATGATGATGCTCGAGCAAGCAACCCACTTTTTGAGAAACAAGCTGTGCGGGATGGTAAGATGTTACTGTTTCCCATTGACTGTTCACGTCAAAATGAATCGCTCAAGACGGGTAGCATTGACATCAGAGTTGAGTTTGAAGCAAGTGAGAACATTCCAGGAAATACACATGCCTATTGTCTGCTGATACATGAAGTGGTTAAGGAGTATCAGCCAATGACTGGTCTTGTTCAATCGGTCTAGAGAGAGAGGGAGATAGCAGTGGAGGATATAAAGGTGGTCGACAAGCATCAGGATGGTCATAGTTGCATGAAGCATTGAGTGAAGCATACATCATGTCCAGGAGACTTCTACGCTTTTTGGAGGAGGAAGAGGAGGAGGGGGAGTTGCCACCCAGCGATGGAGAGGATGTTGTGGGCTGCTGCCTAGGCTACTACACTCAACATGAGAAATCATTGATGAAGGATGCTTCTACAAGTACAACCGACCTCAACCAGGCTTCCACTGATGATGATGACAATGATGGCATCATGCCAAGCAGGGCTACAGAACTTTTTGGACCACTACCAATCTACCTGATGGACTTTCAAGGCTTTGAGGGATTGAATAACCAGTTTATTGTCAAGGAGATGGCAATATTGGAACGTGACGATGAGCATCATGTGTTGACACACCACTATTTTTTCAAGTCACCATACCCAGACATTTTGCTAAAAACAAGCATATTGGTTGATAACAATCAATTACAAAGAGCTAAACATGGACTGAGATGGTCGGGCAATGGAGCCGGCCAAACACATCTCTCATATTCGACCTTGAAGCAAATTGTATGTGACACAGTTGGAAGATGGCTGCACGAGAACAGTGACTCGGGACGACCAATCAAGATCTTGGTCTACGGATATGAGAAGATTTCCCTGCTGGAAACGCTACTGCAGCTGGACAACAAGGAGAATGTGGAGTATGTGGACCTGAGTTCGCCCTACCTCTTTCATGAGACGCCCAACTTGGAGGTGCTGATGAAGACTACTACAGTCTACTGCCCAGAACATTACCTGCTCGACTTCTTGGAGACTGTGAAGATGAAGCTGGCTGGTGACAATGGAAGAAGAGGACGCTTAGATGTACCGCCATTTTGTGCACTCAATGTAGTAAACATCCTGCACAATTGGATTATGCAGGCATTACAAAAAGATAGACATTTTTGTCGAAGTTTGTTTTTATCAATAAAGAATGAAATGTGAATATTGCATCATCATTTACTCCTCCACCACCTGCTCTCCTAGTATATAAGAAGTAGCTGAGTCTCGCTGAGCATCATTCAGTCTACAACAATGGCCAGTATCACTACACTGCCGTTCAAGGTAGCAGTCATATTTGACAATTGTAGAACTCCATTGACATCAGTATACAAGTTGAAGTATAGCTTGGTAGCCATAATGGACTTGCGTTCAGTGCCTGGATGGAGGAGCAAGGATGTTAAGCTGGAGATTGATTTCAACAACAGTGATGAGACTTGGTGGTGTGACTTTGAGTGTGGTGACCAGAGTCTATCTTTGATTGGCAGAAGAAGGATTACATTTGCTGGCTTTGACTACAACGCTATGGATGGACGTGTCAGATGCATTAGGATTGAGGATGGTCAATCAGGCGATCCTGCTCTACTGGTATCAATTTGTAAAGCTGAGCAACATCCTAGATTATGGCCACCAGGCGATGTGACTGATGGCGTGGGCTGTGTAAAGGAATCTCTTAATAGGTCGGCAGAGACCTATGGTGTTACCAGAGACTTTGAAAGGGGCAATATTGCAGCCAATTTCTATGTATTGTTTCATACTTGCGATTGTTTATGTTAATAAACAATGTATTGTAAAGTATACTTTTCTTTTCAACCTATTTCCATGAAGCAACAGTGCAGCTGTGTATGCACTAGGTGAACACTTGGTGTACACTTTCAAGCCTAAGTGAGAGCTAGGTGAACACTTGGTGTACACTTTTAAGCCTAAGTGAGCACTAGGTGAACACTTGGTGAACACTGGTGATTACTAGGTGAGCACTAGGTGAACACTAGGTGAGCACGTGATGAACACTTTTAGGCATAAGTGGACACTAGGTGTGACTACTGATACTAGGATAGGGGAGAATGAATAACAAATCAGTTGCAGATGTCACATTTTTATTTCACAATACATAGAGAGAGATTCATTATTCTTTTATCAATTGGATTCTATGGGTTTTCCCATCAGGATGGCACATAAATTTATATGATTTCATGTCAATGGTTCCACCAGCAGGGACGAATTTGGAGGTTATCCTGCTGTACGACTCTGGTAGTATAACCCGCATGTGTGTGTTCTTGGAATCCAGTGTGACAGCTACCTTCTCACCGTATTTTGTAGTGACTCTCTCTGCGCTCACCATTTGGTATGGGAACCCTGGCTGGAGATCTTTCATGGATATGTGGTCTAGTGGCTTTTGGGCTGCAATTGTGTTGTAGATGGCATCAGCGGCAGCATTAGTGGATGACATCTGTAATTGGAAATCAACAGGTATTAGCATAATCTTGCAGTCAGCATTGTGAAACAATGGGTCAGCCATTTTGATGTTAGATTCCATGCAGTAGACCACATATTATTGGATGAGATCATGGTCAGCCATTTGAGGTTAGATTTCATGCAATAGTATTGGATGATATCATGGTTAGCCATTTGAGGTTAGATTTCATGCAATAGCTATGGAATATTTGGAGGGAAGGTTTATACACTACAGCAATTAAGGGATATTCATTAGTAAAGAAACAAGTACTTACTGTTATTGATTTGAGTCTTTAGCTGGATTCACTGTAGGAGCTAGCGGTCGTTTGCTGAGATACAATGAATCTACCAGCCAGATGTCCACCATATATATACTCGGTAACCGGATCTCCCCCACCCCCAACTTTTGGGAGAGTGGAGAAACCGTTTTAAGGATGAGGGGGCCACTTTTAGGGTTATGAGGGTCACTTTTAGGATGAGGGGGGTCACTTTTAGGTAGAGGGGGGTCACTTTTAGGGTGAGGGGGTCACTTTTAGGGTGAGGGGGGCCACTTTTAGGGTGAGGGGGGTCACTTTTAGGGTGAGGGGGGTTACTTTTAGGGTGAGGGGGGTCACTTTTAGGGTGAGGGGGCCACTTTTAGGGTGAGGGGGGTCACTTTTAGGGTGAGGGGGGTCACTTTTAGGGTGAGGGGGGCCACTTTTAGGGCGAGGGGGGCCACTTTTAGGGTGAGGGGGGCCACTTTTAGGGTGAGGGGGGTCACTTTTAGGGTGAGGGGGGTCACTTTTAGGGTGAGGGGGGCCACTTTTAGGGCGAGGGGGGCCACTTTTAGGGTGAGGGGGGTCACTTTTAGGTTGAGGGGGGGCCACTTTTAGGGCGAGGGGGGCCACTTTTAGGGTGAGGGGGGCCACTTTTAGGGTGAGGGGGGTCACTTTTAGGGTGAGGGGGGTCACTTTTAGGGTGAGGGGGGCCACTTTTAGGGCGAGGGGGGCCACTTTTAGGGCGAGGGGGGCCACTTTTAGGGTGAGGGGGGGGCCACTTCCGGTTTGACTTCCGGTCTGCTACGTCACTTCCGGTCCGGGGTCAAGGTCAAAGGTCAGGGTCAAAGGTCAGGGTCAAAGGTCAAAGGTCAGGGTCAAAGGTCAGGGTCAAGGTCAAGGTTGTGCCAGCTTTCTGTGCCAGCACCCGCCTTTTGTAACTACTCTTATCTTTTTCTAGCTATGTTCCTCATTTATAAAAATAATTAAAATTCTTATTGAATATCGTAGGAAATTCTAAATAAAAGTATACAATTGATTGAAATATCCCTTGCAAATAGACAAGAATCCAACTCATTTACAAATAAAATATTACTTTACAATTTTTGATGAGCCTGCCAAGATTCGAAAGAGTTGCAAGACGTAACTAATTGCGTGAAGGCAACCATCACGAAAAAAGCTTAAAATTGCATTATAAAAGAAGAAAATTTCCGGGGACAAGCTCCCGTGACCCCTATTTTGTGAGCTCGGTCCTCATCCGTCAATATAATATTATTAAACTGGGATAGGAACCTCCAGTAAAAAGTGCACATTTAAATCAAATGTATCATTAAGTAGACCAAATTCCAGACATTAACATGGAAAATATTATCCTGCCCTGGGTACAAAATAAGATCTGACTTTAAATATTGTGTCATTTTTGTCATATTCGGGGGTGGGGTGGTGACAATTCGAAATACCACCCTGGGTACCACAAGACCTTCCTATGCCACTGGTGGGAAATGACATATTGTATCTATTTCATGAGTGGATAAGCACAGAATCCATGGGTATAGAAGCATTAAGTCAAACAAATTAGTTTTTTTTGCAAATACAATTCTATATAGGATGGCAAGTATTGATGAAAAGTTAATGACAGCCGATTTCCAATTCTTATCTGACTTGAAAAACAGCAATGGGCTGGAAAATTAGAGAAAGTTTTGGAGAGCATTACTCAATAATTCTTATATGACTGCAGGAAAGTGATACACTTCAGTTGAACTTCTGTATGAGGAAATTGATTATTCGTAGGGAAAAGCTTAACAAGAAATATCTTTGCCAAGAACACTAGGCACGGTGATCAATTTAATAGAAGATTCTTTACATTAATAAAGGAAGAGGAGTACTTTTTATATTTCCTTATATTATGAAAGTGTTAATGTGACCGCTTTGAATTTTCAAGGTGTGAATAATTATTGGAGTTTGATTTCTGTCATTGAGTTTCTGTTTCAATGTGTGCGTGTGTCCGTGTGTACCTGACGATGTTTTCATATCTCGAGTGATCTCTCAAATTGTATGTGAATGAATAAATAAGTTTATTAATAGTTTAAAAGGCCAAAAGACAGTAGAAAATGTAAATCCATCAAAATTGAGAATCTTTGAAGCTTTTAAATTTAGTTTTTTTTTAATAGTCCATGCAGGAGAACCTAGAGACACGAGTCTTCATACATTCTGCTAAATAATTAATTGGTCTTACGATTGAAAAAGGTATGGCTGCACATTAGTACACATTTAAATGCATGCCAATCATACAGAATATCATCTCGTTTTATAGATTATTAGTAGTCGAGAGGTTAACATCATTCCATTTGCAAAAAAAAATCAAATTGGTCACAATAACTCATCAAAACAACTCTAAATGTTCTAAATTTAGAAATTTTTATAAATAATTTAATTTAAAATAAAATATTTTTTTTAATTTTCTAATTTTTAACTGTCCATTTCAGAGTGGCTCCATCAGCGGATGTACCTTCAAGGAGAGGTCAATCGGCCACTACAGCCAGTGATCAACCAAAGAAGCCAGAATCCCCTCCTGATCCTTTAGAACCATGGAGCACCAGAGGAATTGCTAATATGAATGCACTACTAGCTTGGGATCAGAGTGACCATGACAGTATTTAATTGCTGAATCAAATCAGGATTTTAAATTGTGTGCAATGCTCAAAAATATCATTGACAGAAAAAGTAGATTCATTAATTATATCAAATTATTCGATTCCCATGTTTCCCTTTAAAACGTTAATTCTATTTGAATATTGAGATCCAATCTTGAAATTCTTAAACTGAGTTTCAACTTCTATCAGAGTCAAGTTTTTAAATTAGAAAAAACTGAGTTCATGTTGTTAGAAGATTCCATTCTGATTTTTAGCCGAATTGAACAAAGTCAATATGATAAACATAACACAAAAATTATCATATTGAGGAGAAATAAAAAATATTTCATACCACTAAAGCTTTAAGAAGTACAAAAAAAAAGTTTAGAGCAGGTAAAAGACAGATTTTTGGATCGAACACATAATAGCTCAAAATATTACTGCAAGCCCAAAATTTAAATGTTTTTAATTTTTTTCGAATTTGAAACAATTGAACTTGGAATATGATTAACAAGCCTACACAATTCTGTGTTGAAATTTGGACAGAAACAATTTTTTAAAGTTCTTGTATTGCGACAAAGACAATACGTTATACTCACGATTTATAATGTTTACGACTTACTTAAAATTATTTTTGACTGTGAACAAATGCAGCACTTTTACTCCAATAAATTACATCGAAATTAATATGAATTTTCACACAAAAAATAATGTGGTTCCTCTATTGAAAAATATTGGGAGAATTTTATAGCAATAAATAATGTCTTATAGAGCTGCGGAAATCAATAATCAGTTTTTTCGTGCTGAAGATGCCCATATGAGTTCGAGACTGGTGCGCGGGTGATAATGGTGTTATATATGGTGGGCATAGTTTTAGGTCGGCTCCGAACCACCAGGTGAATGATAATAAAGCAGACAGCGTCAGTGCCACAGAGAACATCCTAATTTATACATACTTTGATAAATCAGTAGCAGTACCTCAGAGAACATTCAAATTTATATGTACTGTGCTCAAAAAGTATATAAATGTCATAAATAATAGAAAAAAACGTTTCTTCATAAGATTCAATCACGAGATAGCACTAATCATTTGGAAAATTGCAATTATGAGTTCAGATAATATGGGAGGATGCAAGAAGACTCTAATATTGCAACACCTTGATCACAAAACAGAGATTTCCGAGAATAAAATGAGTCCCCCTAGAAACTACAAAATTCTCGTAGCAGAAAATAACATTCCAAAATCTTAATATATTAAGTAGTTCCCATTAGTAGTTCTCTATAGTTAGTAGTTCCCATTTCTGTTATCTCATTTTAGATTAGGCTTGACCAAAAAGTATTTTTCATTCATAAGCATTGTATTACATTAAGTATTGAACCAATCGAATTTAGTATTGTATTGATGAAAATAATAAAATCTATTATTATTGTACTAACAAAAAAATAAACAGATTATTTCTATCGTCTACAAAATACTGATTGATTTCTATAAACAGTAATTTCATTGTGTTATCAACGATGACTGACTGAAAAATATGACATTGATTTTTATGATTCTACCGAAATTCTTGGGCCGATTAAAGGGGGGTGAAGGGGGTGAGATAAAAAGTTAGAAAAAACATTACATGCATCAATAGAATAATTATTTTTTTATAAATAATAATGATAGTTGAAAAAATAATTATAAGTAGCAAAGAAATTAATATTTTTTTCATATAAACAACTCATATACAGTAGGCCTATTTCAAAATTAGAAACCGCTGCACTAGTGGCGTGGCAAGGGTGGACCACCTCGCATGTCATCTTAGAGACGTGAAAAAAGTCTGATTTAGTAAGGCTATAAGGCATTATAATAAATTTATAAATAAAACTATAATAAATAATAAAACTTGAAACAAATAATATAAATAGCGTTATTTGTCAATTTTTTTGTGCTAATATGGACTATGAACTGTTAACAGTGATGGGCAAGAAGGGGTGGACCCCAAGAACTTAAAGTAATTAATTTTGAGCAATAATATTGTATAAAGTGTATTCGAGTGTATTGTATTCGAGCCTAGATTTGCTTAGAATGCGGTTTGAGGGGATTTTTATGATTTTTTCACAAGAGGGGACACCGGTCATATCACCTATAGAAGAATTATGACTTTCACCTGAAGTGTTACTGGACTCCTCCGCAATACTGAATTATTTACTATAGTTTGCTGATACCTATTACATGACAATTATTATAATAATTTTTTTTTTTTATTTGAGAAGTGGTGTGTTCTGCAGTCAAGTGTAGTACATACAGCCAGTCAGGTTCAGTAGTAGTCTAATAATTTAGTATCCATATTCAGGTGAGGGTTCTGCCTAGTGCATCCCATTGAAAGATTTCTGGATTTTTTAATTATTAGACTGCCATCATTCCAAAGAGTTGCGCCATTTAATTGTGTGGAGACCAATAATTACCAAAACAGCTTAAAATTATAAGCGAATATAAATTGTAAGTGTAAATTAACCTCAATGTTTTGGGCAATATAGCATAGTAAAAATTTGTGAATAGTTTTGGGCTTATCTGTTGTATCTTCACTTTATTTTATTCTGTCTTTCTAAATTAAATTCTGAAGAATTTAAATTAGAAATTTTACCCGTGGGCGAACCCAAACAACCCTGTTTACGAGCTTCTTCCTCATCTGTTAATACGACAATCATCAAAGTAGAATTGGAAACTGCAATGATAAAGCACTGAAAATGTGTTGCATAATATACAAAGAATCTTCTAGATGAACAATAAATCATCAAAATTCTATGTTTTCCTTATAAGATCACTGTTCAATTCAAGTTTGAGACGTAATTGTTTTAGTATGTTTTAGTAGTTTTAAAATGAAGTGGAAAATGTTTGGAAATTTCTAGCTATAGGACTGTTTCAAAATATATATTTCGATTATTGATCAATCACTTTTTAACTTTTATTCTTGTTCAACTCAAACAAAAAGTCAATAGTAATTTATTCAGGTTGATATTTTATTGATATGTGAAGCAAGTTGTATTATTCCATTTGTAATTTCCCAGTAATATTAAATTACGAAATTATTATTAAAAAAAAAAGTAAAGACGTTCCACCTGTAATACTACAGTTTAGTGGTTTAATAGTATAAAACGTGACTTTCAGGCGATTATCTTTAGAACATTTTCCCGGAAGAGTTTCCCCCCCACCACCTCCATCATGAGGGGGGTATTCCTAAAAAAAAAAAACATTATTAAACCATTATCAACCTCAAACGAGTTTGTTTTAGATTGATAATGGTATAACAACCGAAAATAGTATATCACTATTTTTAATAAATGTGGTTGTGAGAACTTCGTCTTATTATTAATTTTGGATATCTTCTACAATATCAACTTCACCACTACAAAAAAAGTATTCCATACCCCCCTGACCACCCAGGATGAGGAACCTTCCGCCCCCACTCCAACCAATTGCCATCAATCCGCCACTACTGAAATGATGTATGTTAGTACATTTTCTCAATGAATAAACATTGTTTGATGAATTTCTACAGTATTTCAACCCGCAAAATAATTTAATGTGGAAAATGAATGTCTAGAAATGATTAAGATATATACAATAAATGACAAAATTGAATTTCGTGGACTGAATTTTAGTATTACAGTTCAGGCTACTCACTCACTGCAGTATTTGGAGTCTAGTTCCAGAAGATTTCAAATAAACGATAGATGACGATAAACTGCAAAATGTCCATTCTATAGTTTCTTGATGAACTTGATTTGAAGAATTCGACTTTTTTCAGAGTTTGGGTGAAATAATCAGAGTTTTATTCATAACCAACCTGTATTTCATTTTCTATAGATTTAACTGAAAGAATAAAATAACAAACAATATAAGTATACTTTTAAATTGAATAATAACAATAAATATCACGGAAGAATAAAAAATACATATTATGGAAATAAATAAATTAGGTACGGTATTAATACATTTCAACTCTCATTTTTAATTTCACCAATAAAAATTCGAAATTTATTACCATCTATTTTGATTTACCAATTGTTAATTATTGCAATATTATTTGAGGATTATGGATAAATCTTGTTAACCGAAGTTTAATATTTTATTAGTAACAGATCCAAGAGAACAGAATGAAGGCGAAAAGCATGGATATAGTTCCAACAATATGTTGATTGATCATAAAATGTCACGATAGTATCAGGATTTAAAAAAGTGAATATAGTGAAATCTAATATAAACTGAATAAAACAACTTTTGAATGGAAATTAACTCACGTTATGGCGTGACGGCCGTTTCACTCTGTTGTCTAGAGCGTCGTCAGACGACCCACAGTACACTGACTTAAGGTATGAGTTTGAGGGTTATGTATGTTGGAATGGTGATGGGGTGGGGGGATGAGTAGGCGGGAGGTTTGAAATTGGGATTATTTTGTCAAATAGAGTATGTGAGAAGAAGTTAAGTTGATCATTTAAAATGTTGTCAGGTTCCTGCTTTGCATGTTTGTAAATCTCATATTGTTCTAAAACATTGAGTTTCTGGCTTTTGTGAGTGAAGTGTAGTGTGTCTAAATTAGTGTCAATGTCTGTATAACTGTGGCCTGTTGAAATGATATGTTCAGCAAAAGTGGAATGTGTGTTTGGGTGTGAGATGGCTCTTGTGTGTTCCTTGAATCTAGTGGTGAATGTCCTGCCAGTTTGTCCTATATAGAACTTGTTGCAGTCATCACATTTCAATTTGTAAATTCCAGATCTGTTGTACTTGTTTTGAGATGTTGTCTGAGAATGCAGGTGTTTTTTGAGTGAATTAGTTGTTCTGTATGCTATTTTATATTTGAGTTTCCTGAATGAAGCTGCTATTTTATGAGTTTTGTTGTTGAGGTAGGTAAGTATGATGAATGTATGGGGGTTGTAATTCTGTTTGTTGCTGGTGTGAGTGATTGGTTTTGTTGATATTCTGTGCAGTAGTTTGTCTATTAGTGTGTGTTTGTAACCATTCTGTTGTGCTATGTATTTTATAGTATTCAATTCTATATTGTAATCTTCTTGTGACATAGGAATGTTTGATAGTCGGTGGAGCATGTGATTGAAAGCGGCATGTTTATGTTGGGTTGGGTGATTTGATGTGTTATGTATTACTGTATCAGTTGTTGTGGGTTTCCTGTAAATTCTAAATGTTTTGAATGCATGTTCCTGCTTTGTTATAGTGATGTCCAAGAAGTTGATACTATTATTGTGTTCAAGTTCTAAGGTGAATTTTAAATTGGGATGGATTTTATTGAGATTGGTGTGGAATATTTCAGTTTGTCTTTTATTGCCTTTGTATAGAATTAGAATGTCATCAACATATCGGTGCCAGCTAATGATTTTGTCTGTATTATGTAGGATATGTTTTTGTTCTATATTGTGGACAAAGATTTCAGCTAGGATGCAAGAAATTGGGGAACCCATAGGAAGGCCATGAGGTTGTGAATAGAATTTATTATTGTATGTGAAGTAATTTTGTGAGGTAACTAGTGTTGTGAGGTCTAAAATTTCTTGGAGCTGTTCAGGTGGTGTGTTGTTTTGGATGAGCATTTGTTTAAGGTGAAGAAGTGTTTCATGAATGTAAGTGTTTCAACAGGCCACAGTTATACAGACATTGACACTAATTTAGACACACTACACTTCACTCACAAAAGCCAGAAACTCAATGTTTTAGAACAATATGAGATTTACAAACATGCAAAGCAGGAACCTGACAACATTTTAAATGATCAACTTAACTTCTTCTCACATACTCTATTTGACAAAATAATCCCAATTTCAAACCTCCCGCCTACTCATCCCCCCACCCCATCACCATTCCAACATACATAACCCTCAAACTCATACCTTAAGTCAGTGTACTGTGGGTCGTCTGACGATGCTCTAGACAACAGAGCGAAACGGCCGTCACGCCATAACGTGAGCTAATTTCCATTCAAAAGTTGTTTTATTAAGTTTATATTACATATTAGTGGAAACAAGATGGATCTTCAACATCATAGTGAAATCTGATAAATAAAATATATTTTATAATGGGAAAAGAAGATCCTGGGTATTTGTAATTTGTATGAAGGTGATACCAAGCAATGTTACGGATAAATAACTAATTATAAACCGTAAACCAAATTTTAGAAATGAAGTCTGAATTTATATTTTGATGAATTCAATTTGGAAGTTGTCACCAAATTAACAGATAGTTAGCAAAATGCAAATACAGTACTTGCAGAAATGAAAAAGTGAAATAGAATAAAATAATTTGAATATGGAATATATTACCTCAACTTTTGAATGAATTTAAAGAACATGAGAACTTGTGTGCAGATTTTTTTTGTTGATAAGGTCCAAATGAGTCACAGATTGTGTGAGGGAGATGTGAATTGTTAAACAATTATGCCAGGCTGAACGAAAATCGAATCCACGACCGCAGGAGTATCAGGCAGTCAGCCTTATCAAGCTCTTCATGAATGTTCAGAGGGGTGAATTGAGTTTTCACTCAAGGGATTGAGGTATATTATTCTTATAAATATTTTTCATTTGAAATTTAATCATTCTCAGATTAAAAATATTAATATTAAAATTCTAATTAGTGAAATTATTAATGATCAATTATGAAATTAAATTTCCTAGCGTGTATAAAAGTGGGTATTCACAGTGAAGACCGTGATACCTGTTAATCCTTGAAAGATTTGGAGGCAAAATATAATATTAACACCTAAGATATCGATAAAATTTATTTTTTTATAATTTATTATTTAATGACACACCTATAAAAAGAGAATATGAGTGGATGAATCTTGCAATAACTGATTACACCACTGCAGCTGCCAAAAAATCAAACAGGGGGTGAGTTATAGAATAACTTAAGGGCCCTGTTGCATTACAGTTTAGAAAATGTAATCACAATATACAAGTAAAAACTTCCATACGATTTTTCAGAAACTATAAATACTAATAAAATAAGTTTGTTAATTGGCAACATGCCCCAGACGAGAGAACTATGATAAATAGAGATAATTTGTTAGAGACTATGAATTGAGAAGGCCTTGGCTAGGGAGCGTTTGCGCCAGTAGATTACTAGATTGTTGTGTTGTGTATTTGTGAGGTAGTGTGATGCGTAATGAGTTAATAAATTAAAAACATCTAGCGTTTGTCCTGTGTTATTTTGTTAATAAATTTTCAGAAGTGGGATACGTAAATATTCAATTTGAATATCAGATGAGGTTTTTATTCTGAATTCAAGTTTATTCAAATCAGGTAGATGAAAACTTTCAATACCATAGGCTAGCCTATCCCAGTTGATGCCACAGTTTGGAAGCCAAATGACATTGATATTCAAGTTGTATGGAAAATGTTCTAAACTCACGTGAATATACTTATTATGATGTTTATTCTTCATAGACAATCACAATCGTTTTAATAATATATTTGAAAGGTTCAGAAATATTCAATAGATACCACAGACTATTTTAGGTTATGTACTGTACTGTATTGTTAGTTTGTATAATGTTATTTTTTTACATCGTAATCACATTGCTAGACTTTGTTAATTATTTTATTTGAAATATTATTAATTCTTATGTAATTTTTGTCTAATTTGGAGGTTAAGATGTCTGATGAAAACCAAATTGAAGGTAATCAGTTACCTGATTGTAGGCATAGCAATAATCTGGCTGATGATGCTGATGATAGATCATCTAATCATAGTGGACCTTTTTGTGGGTTTTGGGGTCAGCAAGACACTATGCTAATGCAATTGATTACTCAAATGAGTAGTGTCCTGCAAAACCAGCAACAGCAATTGAATCAATTATTACAGAATAGACCAACTACCAGTCAAAAATCAGATGATGCTGGAAATGCTTCAATTCACAATGCTTCTTCATCATTTTCCACAGCAACACCTCAATTTAATGTAATGCCTGATCTTTTAAGAAATTTGAAAGAACTTTCAGGCACCAAAACAACTCATGAAGCTTGAGCATGGCTTCACTCACTAAATAGTGCAGCTGCTATTCATCAGTGGACAGACGCAGTAAAGTTAGAAGCAGCAAGAACACGATTTAAGAATGCTGCCGAAAATTGGTACATAGAATGTCAAGAAGATGTTACAACTTGGAATGCATTTCAGGAACAATTTTCATTGGCTTTCATAGGTGAAGAGAGTTAAAAATGGACTACTATGCATGCTAGAGTGCAGCAGAAGAATGAGGATATCAGTGAGTACTTCTATGATAAATTAACATTATGTTCTGCCCTAGACATGACTGTTAAAGAATCAAAGCGCCAAATTATAGAGGGATTGTGGTCAAGGGATCTGAGTGATCATTTACTGGGTACTGTGCATAAGGATAAGCATGAACTTTTGAACAGCATGAAAGACTACATTGCAATGGTAAAAGCACAAACAGCAAGAGCTAGGGACCATTCACCCACAAATTGATCAAGACAACAGCAACCAATGCAAGAATGAAATTATTGAATGACAATCCTGCTCCTTCAAAATTCCAAAGTTCTAAATTTGGGAATGTACATAGTGACCTTACTTACAAGAAAGCAGCACCATTTTCTAGTTCTCATGCATCCCAGAGGCAAGAGGATGAGACTCCATCAACACTGAACTGTGGGGTTACAATTGCCAGAAGTATAGACATATTTCTAGGGATTGTCCAGAACCTAAGAAGCCCCTCAAATGTAAGAAAGAGGGACATACATCCAATTATTGTCAAGTTGAGTCACAGGCATTAGTAGCTATTGAACAATCCAGAACATATACCAATCCATTCCAGAAAGACATTTTGGTGAATAATGTTTGCATTTTAGGAATGATTGACTCTGGAGTGCAACATTCACTAATCAGAGCTTCAGCAGCAATCAAGACCAATTTAAAAGTAAATTTGTCAGCTACACCACTCTATGGCATAGGAAATATGGACATACCATCTACTCATACCTTGGGAAGGTCAACCTGCTCTGTTTGTATTGATGGTGTTGAAGTTCCTGAAACATTTGTCCATGTCTTACCAGACCATGCAATTCCTGTAGACATTCTAATTGGGAGAGAGTGGCTCCATGACTGTAGAATAAATTACAGGGTGATTCAGATAAGTCAGAACTGTAACTAGTTATGCAGTTCAGTTGGACAGTTATAAGAATTTCTTTTGTCAGAGAGCTTTGACCTTTGAGAACATATCCCACTCCACGCACACACCCCCCACCACAAGTGCTGGTGTCAGAGAGCGAATTGTTCTCAGTCCTTCACGATGCTTATGCAAGAGCAGAGAGTCGCATTATTGGAAGCATACTTTTCAGTAAAATGTTACATGCGGTGCGTTCAGTTGTTCCACGAAAAGTTTCCTGATGTCCCCATTCCAGGGAAAACAACAGTTTATGATATTGTGAAACGTTTTCATGAAACAGGAAGTGTTAATGATAGGTCTCGAAGCCGCCAGCCTGATGTATTAACACCGCAATTTAAGGAGCACGTTCAGCAGTCTTTGCTGCGATCTCCTAGTAAATCACTTTGTTGATTGTCTCAACAGCTCGGGGCATCTTATTCAACATGTCAAAGAGCCACTAAACTTCTCAATTTGCGGCCATACCGAGTTCAAGTAGTGCAAGAACTCCATCCGTTGGATTCAAACAAGTGTGTCAACTATTGTCAGTGGTTTAAGAGATTCACTCGTAACAATGTGATTAATAAACTTAACAATACTTTTTTCAGTGATGAAGCATGGTTTCATTTAAATGGGTACGTCAACAGTCAGAACACTCGCATTTGGGCTGCCGAAAATCCTCATGCACTGCATGAGACCCAACTTCACCCAGAAAAAATTGGAGTGTGGTGTGCCATGTCAAGGCAGCGCATTGTTGGACCGATATTTTTCAACACAACGGTTACTTCAGAAGTTTATGCAGACATTATAAACCAATTTGTAGCCATGCTTGAAGTGAATGAATGTTATTGCTGGTTTCAACAAGACAGTGCGATGTGTCACACCTCAAATGAGACAATGACAATGCTTCGTGAGTTCTTTGATGATTGATTGATCTCCAAAAACCTATGGCCCCCACGCTCACCAGACTTGACTTCACCAGATTTCTTTTTGTGGGGCCATCTTAAGGAGAAAGTGTATAAGAATAATCCGAGAACGCTGGAGGATTTGAAGAAAAACATATCCCGTGCTGTACAGGAAATCACTATTGGCGTACTGAGACAAGTATCAACAAACATGTGTCGTTGAGTGGACATGTGTTTACAACAAAATGGAGGACAATTTCAACATCTTTTGTAAAGGTAAATAAAATATGTTAAATATAAAATATAAATAAAACATTAAATAAAAACATATAAATAAAACATTTTATTATCCATTCAATATTTGAGTTCTGACTTATCTGAATCACCCTGTACTATCATAAAGGAAATAGTTTCATTATTGAAGAAGTAATCAACCCTATTCACAGTATTAGTATTGAAGGTCAACATTCTAATATTGAAGATCAGAAAATGTATTCTTGTTTTGTAAATGATGATTGTCCGGTGCTTACTGAGGAGCATCTACATATCTGTGAAAGTGCTTCTGCAGAGGAGAGGCAACAAGTAATTGATTTATGTAATGAGTTCAGATTTTGTTTTGCACTGAATCTTAATGAGTTGAGATGTACTGATTTGACTGAAATGAAAATACAGGAAGTAGAAGGTAGTGAACCATTTGCTAGTAAGCCTTACAAAACAACAGCTAAGGAACAAGAAGAAATAAAAGCTATTTTGTCTGATTGGAGAGAACATGGGATTATAGAAGAAACATCTTCCCCATATGCAAGCCCAGTATTACTTGTAAATAAGAAGAATGGTGAAAAGTGTCTTTGCGTGGAATATTGTAGGTTAAATCGTCAAACCATTTGACTTCCATATCCATTACCCAATTTAGATTCTCAGAAACCTTGAATGATGCTCATATTTTTGCCTCCTTGGACTTAGCTCACGGTTTTCTGCAAATTCCACTTTCAGAGGATACTCATCCTAAAACTGCCTTTGTGACTCCAGATGAAACAGCATAATTTGTCCATATGCCTTTTGGTTTGACCAATGTGCCAGCAGAATTTCAACAATTGATGAATAGAGCTTTGGGACCTCTCAGAAATACAATTGTTCAATGCTATTTAGATGATCTGCTAGTTCCTGCTAAAGATTGGACAACAATGTTATGGTAATTTTGTAATGATAAATTTGTGGTAAAGTGTTTGAAGCATTGTATAAAGCTAAATTAACCTTGAAACCAAGTAAGTGTCGATTTGGAGTTAAAACTGTTGAATTCTTAGGATTTGTGATTTCTGATGGTACTATTCACCCAGGTGAACAGAAAACCTTAGCTATTTCTAAATTTCCAACTCCAAACAATGTGCATGAAGTCACATGTTTCCTTGGCCTTACAGGATTTTTCCGGCATTTTGTAAAATGATATGCAGAGCTTACAGTGCCTTTAGTAAGTCTGGCTAGAAAAGGTGTATCTTTTGACTGGGGTATTGACCAGGAAACAGTCTTTTCAAAGTAGAAAACTGTATTGACTACTGAGCCTGTCTTAAAGTTGTTTGATCCAAATGCATACACAGAACTTCATACTGATGCATAATCACTAGGACTTGCAGGAATTCTTTTGCAACAATCATCAGGAGACAAACATCTACATTTAGTTTACTGTGTTAGCAAGAGAGTTTCAAGTACTGAATGACATTATCATTCCAGCTGCCTTGAACTTATGGCTATTGTCTGGACATTGAATAGATTGCAACCATATTTACTAGGAAGAAAATTTACTATTGTTACAGATTGTCAGTCACTGGTCTATATGAATGTTCATAAGACTAAAAATCCCCTAATTGCTCGATGGGTTGATCTGATTCAAGATTTTGATTTTGAAATTAAGCATAGGAGTGGAGGAAAGATGGCTCATGTTGATGCACTAAGCCACGCACCTGTTGAAGAAGCAGATGAACACCAAGATGTAAATTTAGTGACAAATGTTGTATGTGTAGGGCTCACAAAGGAGGAACAAGTTGCAATGATACAACACAATGATGCAGATTTACAGAAGTTGATTAGTCTTTTTCACCAAGGTACTTCTTCAAAAGCAGAAGAATCAATGATGGAAAATTTTGCACTGTCTAATGGGATATTATATCGCAAAGAAAAGGGAAAATTATTATTTGTTATACCAAAATCCATGAGAAAAAGTATTGTTGTCACTCACCATGACTTATCTGGTCACTTTGGTTTGAACTGCACCATGAGCAAGATCAAAGAAAATTACTGGTTTAGAGGAATGAGAAGATATGTTAATCAGCATATCCATTTGTGCTTTCAGTGCCTTTTGGTCAAGGTTCCCTCAGGTAAAAAGGCAGGACTACTACATCCAATTGCTCCTGGAAAGCGACCATTTGAAGTTTTACACATTGACCATGTAGGACCATTTGAGACAAAATCTGGATGTTCATGGATCTTAGTAACTGTTGACAATCTAACAAAGTTTGTTAGACTATTTCCCATAAAGAATACCTCCACAAAATTTGTCATAAAGTCTCTTGAAATACTATTCAATGAAAGAGGTTTACCAAACAGGATCATTAGTGATAGAGGATCATGCTTCACTTCCTTTGAATTTCAGGAATTTTGTTTGAATAAAGGAATTTCACACTCTTTGAATTCTCCCAGGCACCCGCAAGCTGATGGCCAGGTTGAACATGTGAACAGAGTGCTGGTGCCTACTATTGCCACCAGTCTCAACACCAATAAAAATTGGGTGAGCACCATACCAGAGGTAGAGAGAAACCTAAATGCTTCAATAAATAAAACAACTGGAAAAAGTCCTTTTGAACTACTGTATGGTTACAAACCGAGATTCCATTTGGGAGTTCTACAAGAAGTTTTAGAGACAGCCAAAGACTACAATGAGCCAGTAGAATTGAGAGAAGCTGCACATGAGAAAATAATTGAAGAACAGAAGAAGATGAAGACCATGTTTGATTATAAGCACTTTGCTGGTGATAAATATGATATTGGTGAGGTAGTGGTCATGCAGAAAGCCCCAGAATACACAGGTCAGCCAACCAAACTTCAGGATAAATACAGAGGTCCTTTAGTTATAATGGATGTCTTGCCAAATGATACATACAGGGTGAGGGATTTAAATCCAACAGGGTCCAGATTGTATTCCAGCACTGCACATTCATCTCAACTAAAATCATGGAAGATATGCAACCAAGATGATGATTTTCAAAATGATGGAATGAGTTCAGATGATAATGATGAGATGACTTTAAATAAAAATAATGAATGGAGTTTAGAAGAAAATGGAGAAAGTGATATGAACAATGAAGAAAAATTAATGCCAGAAACACATTGTATTAATGATAAAGAAGTATTGCCAAAAACACATAAAAGAAAGAAACCAGACTACCTCAAAAATTATGTCTTGAAGTAATTTTGTCATAATATAGTGATATGTCTTGATAAATATTTGAATCATTCAGTTTTCTTTCAAATTTTGAATTGCTAGTTCTGTTTAGCTTACCTTTAACTTGTTTTAATTTTTTACCACTATACTTTTTTTATGTTCAAGTTTTATTATTATTTGAGGACAAATAGTTTGCAGAATGGCCGAATGTTAGAGACTATGAATTGAGAAGGCCTTGGCTAGGGAGCGTTTGCGCCAGTAGATTACTAGATTGTTGTGTTGTGTATTTGTGAGGTTGTGTGATGCGTAATGAGCTAATAAATTAAAAACATCTAGCGTTTGTCCTGTGTTATTTTGTTAATAAATTTAACAATATCATAATGATTATGATAATCAGAGAATTTGCCTAGAAATGATTAGCATGGGGTGTATTGTTTGTGGTCAAATGCAGGACAACCATCTACCCTAGCATATTAAATAATAATTTAATCATTTATCAGAAGAAAAATATGTGTTATAGGGAAGATTGGAAATGATTGGAATGGAAGATTGGAATGAAGATGGAATGAATGATTGAATGAAGATTGGAATGGAAATGATTGGAAAAATCATGAGTACTTGACAAAATAATTAGGAACAATATGATATAGCGTGATGTAATTGTTAAAATCGAGCAATTGCTGGAGCCCATGAAAAAATTCGTGTTATTGTACCCACTACAAAGCTACTATTAGGATCTTCTATAATTGTACTACCATTGTTGGATACATAAAATATCTAATGCTACAGAACAGATTGAGAAAATTAATCGTAGTATACCCTTGATGATAATTTGAACATTTTATGTTTCTATAAGTACAGAACGGTATTATCAACTGGAAACTCAACATTCTATAATATTATTCATATATCACATGCCCTTAAAGCTCATATATTGTTAACATCATCTATTGATATTAAATAGAAAAGTGGAATTTACATAATGGTTACCATAAATATATTATTTATTACACTATTTACAGCTATACAATGTGCACAGTTCACAGTCACAGTCTGTCCCACTCTTTAAGTTCCCCATTTACAAACATGAGGTTGGTTGCTGGCCAAGCAACAGAGCTTTGACTTGGGGAGAACGTCTGTGGTGTACAGATTTTGTTCAGATCCTGCAATCAGACAATGAATAACAATGTACAGAATTAAACAGCACTCAAATATTCCATAAATTGTCATTCACCAAATATTAACTCCACTTTTAAGTGATTTTATTTGTTATGGGTTCTATCTCTAAGATAATGCTGGCAATACTTTAGATTATCACTCGCACTTTACACCAATTACTTATAGCAAGCACTAATCAGTTATGTCACACAAAATAAATGAATCAGAAACGAATAAATCAATAAAGTTCAGCTAATAATGAATTTGCTATATTAGTGTTCCAAAATTAATCACTAACTGTTAATACGCCGATCAAATATTAAATAAAATCTGTTCAATAACTCAAGAAGAAACGTCTAAAAATAACAATTAAAACACGGTTTGTCACCATATTACCATAATATCAATGAGTATTTGTACACTTGCAAAAACTGTAAAGGAAGCCTGAATAATACAGTCATAATGCGTTTATCACTAACACATTAAACGTCCATATAACACAGTCTGTAATAACACTCACTGGATTATGGTTTGTATGAATGGAAACGGAAAATGTCACAGGACACTGCAACTTGTTATTTCAACGAAGTTTGAGCAAAGAATGAACTGAAATAAGTTTTTGTTCATTCCAGGGAACACCAGAGGGTTCTCTATTTTTCTATAAAAATTTATTTGCACAGATAATGCCATTCTAGAACTCTCTGGATGGATTGCAAGGCGAGGGAGAACAGGGGGAGTAAGCAAAACATGCTTGTTATCGCTTAACGGAATTATTGACACAGCATAGAATATATTTCTCTCTTTTTCCTGGCGTTTCATAATGAATTTACAGATTGAATCTGGAGTATCATGCTTTAAAAAATGAGATTTCTAATGAAATTTAAAAATAAAATTATTTAATAGTGTATATTTAGTAATATGAACCAAAATTAATTAATTTGTAATGAATTTCGAATTCTCGTATTGATTCTATCAATTGCACTGAATACTTTCGAATTACGAATATTGACATCAGTAACAAATAGATAAGCCTAAGCGAAAATTCGATGGACGATCCAAAAATCATGCCAACGCAGAGAATGATTTTTTTTTTGGATGATAGCATTTATCGAATTTTCGCACCTCTACTTGTTATTTTTGCCAATATTCGTAAATCAAAAGTTTTCAATGCAATTGATAGAATTAATATCAGTATTCGAAATGAATTACCATCACATTGATTCAACAATTGCCTATAATAGTAATATCCTTGGATTATTTCCACCATAAATATTAAATACTAGAATTTTACCCTGTCTTGCCCAGAAATCCAGTTTTCTTTTCTAATGGATAACTTATGGTAGCGGTCACAAAATTACCAAATTGGGAATATCATACAGTTCATCTGTTTGAAAGAGAAGTTCACAAATAAACTGTTTTATTTTCACTGATGAGAATTTGTATTGTTTTAATAAGTAAAATACCTTTTTAGCAACTTTGCAACTCTACATTACCTGCCTCGTTTTGTGTTTAGTTCTTTAGATTAATTCACAACAGAAAAAGCTCAATACACACAATAAGTAAGCATCCATGACGCTATGTAATTATCAACTGCAATATTGATCTAGAACTATAATCTATACAGAGCGTAATCTATACATCTTCTATATTAGCAGAAAAGTAAGGATAATTTTTTTGTTTAATACACTCAATACCTCATCATTTATTGGGTGCATGAAAATGAAACTGCTTTTACTCAAAATAACGTGTGCTCCATTTTTAATACAATAATAAATGATATTGGGTTAACGTATGGACTTGTATCCATCTATTGACCGCAGATTATAGATTTTCAAAGAATGAGTCCTTGAAGATCGATACAAGATACGGCATTGATGCAAATACGGCATAAGGCCAGGCGCACGTTGAGATGTCGGTGGCGCAGAGCAGAGCAGCACAGTTTCTGTGTCCCATGCGTTTACTATGCTCCGCTGTAGGAGCGCAGAAATCACGCGCATGTTGGCGCGCAGGGCAGGGCAGAGCAGGGCAGAGCAGCATTGGTCTGTGTCGCACTTGTGACAGAGACACAGAAACTGCGCCGCTCGTGCACTCGTCACTACGTTATTTTGTTGGTGTACTAAAATCTCTCAATATGGAAGAACAATAATTGTTATTGATCGAGTTTTTCTTCAGTTCCCACAGGCCTTTGGGCGTTACAGCCCTCTGAGACAATTAAAGGTTTAATCATCTGGTGTACTTCTTAAAACTCTTCTCGACTAAGACGACAAACATTTTTAAACTGTTCTGGTGATAGTTCTTTTTTCATTGCGAATGCCCCATTCGTATTCCGTTTTTTCAAGTAGTCACTTTTCCCTCGCTTTGTCCCCTCTTGACCTCATGTTTCAATCAAGATGGATGATAGTTTATTTTTTTTAATCTTATTAATCCACAGTAAAGTAAAAATTTCTTTGTTTGTTATAATATTGAAAAACATTGAATTGGCCTATATGCTAACAAATGTGAATAAGGAAATATTTTTTTTTTTTAGTTTATTGAGAGTTATATTTTAGTTTGTTGAAAGATATTTTCAGTCCAGGGTAAAGTTATTTGGTTAAGCGACTCGCCCCTCAGCACAAGCTTGGCTTAGAGAGGGGTGAACAATCTTTTTTTTTTCATTCTTAAATCATTTTTAGTTTAATATCCTATATTTATTTTGTCTTGAATATTCTATAATTTTATTTTATTTATTTTTTATTTGCTTATTTAAAAAATTAAAGTTTATTTATTTTATTGTATACTTATACATTTTGCACCTTGGAATGTATTTTTGTCATATAAAAATGTATTGTGCATTTTGATTGGCTGAATAAAAAATTATTATTCTTATTATTATTATTATGTACAGCAATAGCAATGAATGGAACTCCGCATCCGAATCTGACTCTGACCTTTGATCAAGAAATCTTGAACAAATGTTGACAAACACAATACACCTCAAAAAGCACATCCACCTGCGTCGCACTGTAGAATGAAACTGCCTCCCAACATGCGCTTTAAACTGTGCTACACGTTTCTGCCCTGCTCTGCTCTGCCCTGCGCGCCTGTGTCGCACTGCTCAACGTGCGCCCCATCTAAATGTTAGTTTTTCGTACCGATGCTTGATAACCAATCTTATAAGATCAGCTCTGATACATAAATTAATTATTCATGGAATCAACATCAAACTGATGAAAATAACTTCAACCAACTTGATAACTAACAACATTATTATCATCATCATCATTTTTAATAGTGAAATTTCTTGCAGTAACATTATTGTATGGAACAATATTACAAGAATTATTCACATCACTGATTATATGAGATTACTTTATAGACTAGATTATTTCATTATTTGAAAAGGCCAAGCTCTTAGCTTAGTAGAGAAGTAAAATTACAATTAATTTCGATATTAGAGAATAATAACTTCATACTTTAACTAAAGCTAAAAAGAAAAATTTTACTGTTAGTAAAAAAAAAGATTAAAAAATCTAGTTGGAAGAGGCTAAGAAGCTGCTAACTATCTTGTAAAAATCGAGATATATTAGATATATTGAATCTTACCTGGAACTGAACGATAAACTCTTCCAAATTTTTCCCCAGTTTCTGATTTGAAATAACTAACTGTTCAAGACTGCAACAAACAACACAATTGAAGGTACAAATTGATGGCAAGTTAAAATAACTTTTTAAAGGAAGCCCAACATGAAAATGATCAAGTTATAGTTTGTCAAACTTGAATAGTCAAAATTCAACAAAGAAATCTACTGAAAATTGAGCTTGGAGTCAACACAAGAGCCCAAAAATCAAATATTGATTTGCAAAAGAAGAAAGAAATGAAATTCAATAATACTTTAGACACATTTATATAGCAAAATATAATGTAGTGTTTATAATGGTTGACAAAAATTTATTTTGAATCAAATATCGATGTATGTGGGCCATTAAAGACAGGTAAAAAGGAATCGTGAAATAATTGTTGCTTTTATAGTTGTGTTCTATAAGTGTAGAAGAGTGAACTATTGAACTAAAAAACTACTGTATCCAACATCCACTTAAGTCAAAAAATAAGAAATTTTGAGTATCTATGAAGAGGATATTTTTCTCCAGATATTTCCATCCTCCATTTCAAGTCCATGCATGAGACCTGAGGAGTCTTTGTGAAGCAGTTTTTGACTATTTCTTGGGGGGGGGGGGGGATTATAGTTATATAAGAAAATATTGAATACGCACCTAGCTTTATCCGCCAGCTTATTTACAATGGTATCACAGATCTTTTGATTTATTTCAGCCTCAAATAAAGGCACTCCAAAGAGACATTCCAATAGCATCCAATCTGACAATTCACCTAAATTGTCATCCTTCCTTTTGTCTATACTGGATATATCAATCTCAGTCCATGAAGATTTCACACCTTTAGTTTCTATTGTTTCTCTGCAAAAATAAACACTATGGAAGAGCAGTATATAACAAAAAATGAACAAAACTGAATAATAGCAGTTTATTTACAATCAAGACAGCCTGATAATTATGTAATTGCAATGTGAAAATACTTTTGATAAATTCGAGAAATGGCTAGTTGCTAATATTGTATTATATTAACAAATTATGCTATGCTTAGATAAAAAACTTGGGGAACTTTATTTAGATTATCTGAAGAAGAAAATTTAGAAATAGCACATTATAAAATAGAATCTGTGAAACATATTGAAGTACTTGTAAGATAATAATAGATTCTGAAATTTCGTGCTATTTTACTTGAAAAAATAAAACGATAGATTGGATTCGAAAATCTTTGCATTCAGGAAGAAAAAATTGAAACTAAAATACTAGAAACTGTAAGACAGCGAGAAACAAAAGCAATTTAAAATTGAAACTAAAAAACTGGAAAATGAATGAATTGCTAAAAAACGCTGCTACATTGCTTTAAATTCATCTTAGAAAGAATGTAAAAGCAATTCTCTTCTTCGGTTTACATCATAATGATCATAGAATCAAATTTTATGAATAAGGTTCATAGAATTTACCTAGAAGTAGCATGTGGAAACAAAATTTGGAAAAAAAACAGTAAACATGATGAAAAATTGCCAGATTCGAGCCAAATATGGGGATTTGAATGAAAATTCACCTTAGTAACACATGAAATAATATTTTGTTCCATGGGAAAAATGAGGATTGTTTCATTAAATTTGATAAAATTATGTACTAGCCAGTGGTCGACTATTCCATATTCTTTGAATGTGCATCACTATTAAAAAATTATACTACCACAAAAAATTATATTTCTCATTTTAAAAGTGTATTTAAAAGGCATTCATCAAAACATAATCTCAAAAATAACCCTCAGCTTCGAGTTTGAAATTTTTTTGAGGATGAAACCCACATAGGTCTGAGACCTGTGTGTGGGTAATGAGTTGGATGATGGTGATTGATGAGTTGGACCTACAGTTTTAGGTGGGTTCCGAACCGCCAGGAAGTGATTTTACAGCAGAGAACAGTGTCTTTTTTGCTGGCCAATATAATCGGTCACCGTTACAAACAGGACCTACGAGAATGCAGCTTATCTGTATTTGATTGAACAGATACCTGCTACGGCTCGCGGCTATCACTTCCCTTTGAAAAAATTAATCACATAAGTGTCTCACCTTAAAACCCAAAACGACAAGGAGGAAAAAGTTATTGATATAGTAGAAAATCGAATGCTCAAAAAGTGATTGTGATCCTTACTCTTAACGTGATGAATGGCTAGAGTGACCAATAAAGCAAGAAAATCTGCCTACTAGTAAATCCAAAAAAGAAAATAGAAAATTAATTTTTACCTGCAAGGTGAGCTTTTGCTACTATCACAAGCTTCAGCTTCTGTGAGACCATCCAGCTCTTGTTCCAATATTTGGGCACTTTCTTTGTCAGTAATACCATTCACAGGGCTTTCATTTCCTGAAATGAGTTGAATTTATAATATAATAAAAATCTTAATCAATCATCCGGCTGACGGTCTTAGATCAAGCCGTATGGTGTATGTATTGTTCTGGATATTTTTTTTACATTTATTGTTGATGAATAAAGCACTTCTATATTCTATTCTATTCTTATTTTATCAACAAAAAACTAAAATTCATACCGTGGTTATACTTTATTAAATAAAAAATGCAATGAAAATTGATCAAACATTTTTTGAATAAAATGGTGGTGATGGATAACAACAGATGGAACTACAATTCATACCGTGATTATACCGTAATAGATTAAAAAAATGCATGCAAAATTAATGAAACATTCAACTAATAAAATGGTGGTGAACTAATCATAAATAGTAATAGAACAATTGACTTGATTAAAATGCTTGGATTGATGAAATTTCACGAAACAAATTTCTTCTGGATCTTCGATTCAAAAGGTTCATGACTGTTTTGACTGGGAGCACTTTCAGATTCTACTTCTTTCCAACAAATTATCAATGGGAATGTAATTGATATCTTAAAAATGTATGCCATGTTACCTGCAGTATTGTGAACCCACGTGGCATCAGATATCGAGCTAGGGGATGTGCTAGGCTGAGGCGATGACTCGGAAGTGTTCAGAAATTGTCTGACTTTATCATCAGCTGAATCAACTTTCTGGCTGTTGATATTCCACAGCGGCGCTAATGTACCTGTAAGTGGCGATCTTTTCAGACGTACCATCGTCAAGTAACCGCACGTGTGCTTCAAGTCTAGCAGCTTCCCCACTTTTTCCACGGCTGTGTGACTAGACCACCTAGCATTATCTGCGAACAAAATGTAATGTTGAATTTCGGGACATGAGAATATCTAGCATCTCTTTGTTTGCTCACGGCATAATATACTCTAAAATGAGACGAAATTCAGTACAGTATTATTAATTCTAATAGAGCATGAGTTATAAGGTCAGAAAACCTTTAAACTTTTTTTTTTTTGAGGATGAAGCCCACATAGGTCTGAGACCTGTGCGTGGGTAATGAGTTGGATGATGGTGATTTATGAGTTGGACCTACAGTTTTAGGTGGGTTCCGAACCACCGGGAAGTGATTTTCAGCAGAGAACAGTGTCTTTTTTGCTGGCCAATCAAGCTGGTCACCGTTACAAACAGGACCTACGAGAACGCAGCTTATCTATCTGATTGAACAGATACTTGCTACGGCTCGCGGCTATTAGTAACTAGCGATTAGTAACTATGTCAATAGGAATGTAAATTTTTAGGTTTACAATCACTCAGTTAACTTCGCAAAGTTAACAGTGCACAAACCAACAGTAAATTATGATAAAGTATCATTCTATGTGATGATGGCTTACTATTTGATATGAATTTGACACTTTTATTTCATGACTCAGCCTGAATTCAACTATATCAAGACGAAGGAAAACAACAGAAGTTGAATTACTATGTGAATGTTTGATTTCATAATAATTTATAAACCAGTTCGTTTATAAGGACAAGGAATAGTTTAAAAATTCAGGTATTATAACATTTAGGCCGGTATTCATGAAGCCTTGAGGCTTCTTCAACTCAAAAAGATCTGAGAAATCATGTGATTATTATTTTCACTTTACTCGCCTTTTGCGTCTTACTTGAGTTAAGGAAGCCTCAAGGTAGGTACATGAAGCATCAAGGCCTTACTCTACCAACCTTTTGAGTCATCCAAAAATGGGAACGGCAGCATATGAACATCAGCTCCTTTGCTGGATCCATAAGCTTGAACCAGTACAGGTGAATGGAATAGGGCATCATTCAAAGCAAATATCAGGTTTGCCAATGGAATAACAGTTGGGTCATGACCCCACAGTGTTACTAAGACTCGTTCGCAAGATTTTAATATTTTTGGTAGCTTTCTTACCCGAGTACCTGAAAATATAATTACGAGATTATGTTAGTCATCGAGTTGATTTCCAATTTTAATTTTAGATTAGTAGAAATTACTAAAATTACTGCAATTGCAAAAATAAATTCCATAAAGGCATACGTAGCAATAGAGCTGTTTAGCCTTGATTTTAATTTATTATAGTCCGAATGCTTTGTTTACATAATTAGGCAGCAAATACTGGCATACGATTCAGAAAACCCAACCTATTATAGGGTAAAGCTGTAACAGCTTTCCTGTATATTTCCCTCAAAGTATGTAATTCCCTAGTGACGCGGAAGCATTTTTGTGCTAGAACCATGACGTTATAACCTTCATTTTTAATTCTGCACACGATCTGCGCATGCACAGTGGGTTCCTTCAAGAATTTAGGACGTCATTACGTCACCTTAGCTATTATCAAGTTCTGAGTTCTACTGATTCAGAACATATTAAGCATTGTAAAACCAGCTTTCAGATGGTAATTTTAATTTACTCTGGTTGTGACAGCTATCAGTGATAGCTCAATACAAATATTTTACAATTATTTGATGCTACATACAAAAAGTAATCATAAACAGAAAACAAGCTGTTCCAATCGGCTATTCCGGCTATGATGTCCCTACCTTGAATACCTGTTCTCAGTTCCTAAAGCCACGATATTATTTTTCTCCCAGATCCTTTACCTTGACTTGCATAACAAAACTATGAGTGCGCGGTATCTACTTTCATTTTAATTACTTGATAATATCGATTTCCCACCATTTAAATTCCCACCAAATTCTATTGTAATTCGTAAGAGGAACATGAAATGAATTATTATTCAAGAAAAATATCGAATAATATCTAATTAGTCTAATAGGAAAAGAAATTTATAATATATCTTATGTGTAAATGTTCATTCTTGCAACACATTTTTATTGCTAGTAAAACCTCAGAGTTCTAATGAAGAAATTGGCAAAATGTTCGTATTTACCTCTGGTGAAAAGTATGGAAGATGGTCCGCTGCCAGTGATATGATAGAGATACAATTTAAACCATATCGAATTTACTTCTTGAGTTGGAGGTCCAAGGTGAGGTGGCTGATGCGTTACAATAGGTCTCACCTCTTTACTAAGAGGAGCCATTGTCACCAATAACCTGAAAATAAATAAAAATAATTTCATTAATAATTTTATTTATTTTTGGATTGACCATACAAATGAGTAGAATTCTCATAAATAAATCAATTTAGGCGAATGATTGATGAATTAATAAATCACTAATAAGTAAATGAAAATATATGAGAAATATAACAAAATATAAGTATAATTACTTATAGTAATTAAAAGAATGTTAGGAATATAGTAGTTGAATTTTCTCGAGAAAAATCGTTAAAAACCCTAAAAATGCACTTGAACGGCCTACACACCAACTAGCAGGCACGACAAGCGCGACCAGAACAAAAAATAGAGTCCATCTAGTGAGTAGCACTGTTTGCGAACTAAACCCAGAGTATCATAGTGACAGAGCCACAGATGGCGGATTGTCTAGGAAGTTACTTTATCTCAAGCACTAAGCGCTTTAATCTTTTTCTCTCAACTTCAAAAGTGAAATAAACATGGAATTTGAGATATTTTAACTTTTAAAATGCCATACTATTATACTGGCCCTTCTGAATACCAGCTTGAATTTTTCTTCTAACATAAAATTGAAAGTTTTTATAAACGATCAACGAGTTTTAGAACTTGACTGTGGCCTGTACTTGATACTGTAGAGTATAATATAACATGTATTCTGCTGGAGTTTGTTTTTTAAATATCTCTTCAATCAATCGTAATTTTCCATTGGAATTCTATATGCATCAATTCACGTATTTAGTTTCAAAATTGATGCATTAAAATAACTCCAAAAATGTATCCAAATAAAGTGTTTGCATTTTGCAAGTTTAAACCAATAAAAAGCAAAATACAAGTTTCATATTTTTGCAGCACAATAACTCAAAACTCTTGCAGTTTGATAGAAATACACCTTATTATGGTACTAAACCATCAAATTGCAGCATTATTAGCTTTAGATAACATTTTTTATAAAGCTTGTCATCGATAAGGAGCAATGTACTAACTGCTAGAATTTTTTATTTTCAGACAGTGTGGGATGCATAATGCTGCCTCTGTACAGCTCAATACAACACTGATCAAGACATGAGTACTACACAGCAAAATATATCAGTTATACAATATCCTATTTATGTAAAAATACTCATATGTTGACTAATCATCAAGAATTTGACAAGAATGAACTTAAGCCAAAAATTCAATGAGTAGAGAGGTAGTAGAGGTAGTATTTACTTTTTTAGTGTAATTGCAATAATATTGTATTGCCAACTACTTGACATGATGATATAATCATGAAACTTGCCATGTTCCATTGCAAATATTTGAAACATTTTAAGTTATGAATAAATAAATTTTATCAATTAATGAGAGCCTGGATGCATTTACTGAATTTTAATGAAAAATATCAATTTGACTGAGGAATCAATCAATTGGTTTTCTATCCACTGAATACAAACAACACCAATTAAATTCAACATTTAACAGTATAGCTACAGATAGCAGTAGTATTACAGTACTAGAATTGAAATATTAAAATAAAATAATATATATATAAATTAAATTTTATGCTAGGAGAAAAATTTAAGTTGCTGTGTACTCAAAAGAAGAAAGAATAGGCTACCATAAGATTTTTGAAAAATCTCAAATACTTTGAATTTTGTGTTTTATTTTTAGAACATCGAAGACAAATCCTTTATTATAATCATTGTCCGGCAGTGCTTAAAGGTAAATGAAAATATATATGAGATAAGTGCTACGGTATCTCGTTTATTTGAAAGTAAAATTTTGCCTGGAAATCCAGTTTGGAGTTTTTCTTTTATGGTAGCAGTCACAAAATTACGAAATTGCACAGACCAAATCAGGGTTAAGAAAGTCTTGTTTGTGGTTCGCCGTCGTGTAGGCCTACACTAAAGTTTAGGCCAGTTTAGTTGTTTCTTTTGTTTCTGAAATCATTTTTAAAGCTAAACTTGTTGAATTGGTTGTAAATTGGGGCTAAACATTGCTTAAACTCCATAGAACCTCGAAATGTGACTATAATTTGCCAAAGTTATAATTTGTCTTGACCTATAAGACCATTTGAAGATAAAAATCAAGATTTGAATGTTGGAATTTTTTTTAGATAGTTTTGCACAATGCTACAGCATTTTCATGTTTATTGTAGGACTACAGTTTGTTAATTCTCGGTAAATTCAATGCCTACCTAGTGATTAGAATTCAATAAAATTACACTATGTTACAAGTATAATTTTATCATAATTTAATGTAATTACTGACCCATAATTTTTCTCAAGCAGTCTAGCACAGGTTTCGTTGTCCAATGACTGTAAACTCTCGCAACGGACTAAGTCCAGTCCTGAGTTGACATACCTCAGTCTCATAACGGTTGATCTGAGAATAAGAGCGTGCTCAAAGTATCGCCGAACTTCACCTTCGCTGTCATCTCTTGTGGAACTTACCTGAAAAAAAAAATAATCATTGTGTTCTAATTGGTGGAAATACTGTATATTTCCATTCCCTCGAAATCACTGTGCAAGAATTTACCTGTGCCTATACATACTTGAGTCGCGAACATAAAAAATATTATAAAATTACATATTGAACTTTGATTAACTCAGATCAAACATCAAGCAATGTGACCTGAAAAGGAGCTTATCTTAAAGTCCTTCTTCTTTCTTTGATTCCTGGCGCTTTTAAATCATTATTGATCTCATTACCTACACACATCCTTAAGGCCCATCATCAATCATCCGCAATGAATAAATTTTGTCTCAACATGAATTGAACAGGTAGCAATATTAGCAATATTGTTTGACAATGCTTATAATTTTATTAAATAATATTAAATTGAATGAATAGGACGCAGATCAAAAGTTTGGTTGAGATTGAGAAATGCGAGTCTACCGGAACCACAGTATCTCGTTTATTGGAAACTATCATTTTACCCGGTCTTGCCACAGAATCCAGTTTGGAGTTTCTCTTTTCTGGTAGATAACTTATGGTAGCGCTCACAAAATAACGAGATTGGGGAGGGCGAGTGAAATTGCAGTGTTACTAGCCATAAAGCTAAACTGCTTTAAAAGAGAAGTGCCCAAATAATCTGTGTTTTTTGACGCTGAGTATTAGCAGCTGCAATATTGTTACAGAACTAATCTGTTGCTTTGGCTTGTGGCATATCGGCGTATCATCTATATCAGCACCATAGTGAATTATCATGTATCAGCTGCTCTATGAGTTTCCTGCATCTAATCCATTCTACAAAAATGCTGCAATTCAAACTGTAAGGAAGCACATTTGAGAGCTTGACAAGTCTTATAGCTGTTTTGAATATAACAGACATGTAGCGTATCAATAATTGCTTTAAAATGATAAATTAATATCAAAACATAGAGGCGAATGATGCTCTATATATAAAGGCGCTCTAAATATAGACGCGATAGGTTGAAAATTTGTAAAACTGACCAACCAGAACTTAAAATACTGAGAAAGATTTTCGATGTTTTGAAGACTGATGTGGAGCATCAAGCACAAACTAGTATGCTTTCTTAGTGGAGCATCGATCCTGTGATGGATTCTGTGAAATGGTGTATTAAGCAGGGCATTCACGTTCCGATTTGCAGTACGACTTGTAATCGAACCTCCAAGGTTGGATCCGATATTGGAACGTGAATGGGCTTGTTGGATAGTTGGAAGTGTAGATGGACGACTGGAAGGTCCGACTTCCGACTGTCGACGGTGTTGGAGCGTGTTTGGGGAGTCGGATCAAAGTCGTCCAACTTATCTCAGTCAGTGCTTGACCTTCGGGCAAGTTTGGGCAACATCGGGCAACTTCGGTTACATTTTTCGGCTCGAGAGCGGTGCTCACAGCTGACTAGGAATAATGTTGGATTACTAGTCGGATTGCAAGTGAGCGTGAGTGGAGTCGACTATCCAACTAGTAGTCCTACTAAGTCGTACTACAAATTGGAACGAGAATACCCAGCTTTACATAGAACAGCAGCGTGCGATAAGCATGCAAAGACTGATTGATTGAACGTATTCACTCTTGATTATGGTATCACTCTTGAATCGAGGATTGATGCTCCACTTTGTACTAGATGACAAAAGGAGCAAAATGGGGAAATGAAATAGAGATGTTGAGTTAGTTAGTGATTGAAGTTGTAGAGAAAAAAGGTGCAAGACAAAATGCTTTAGTGATAAGTTGTCATGTGGTAAAACACTCAGGAAAATTACCTTTCAATTATTTAATAATGATTACCTTTTCTAGTTCACAAAGAAAACTGTCGATTAGCTCATCAGAAAGTTTTCCGACTTCGAACATCGTAACTGCATGGCTCTTCAACCCCTGAAAAGTAAGACAGTTGGTAAAAAAAACTATGATTTTTAACACTTTAATAGTGCTTCGATTAAATTAATTTATTCTCGTTGAATACTTAAAACCGAATTTTTCCACACACACATTGGAACTCACAGAATATTCTATTACAAAATAAAATTTATTATAAATAACAATAATCATGATAATTAAACCTATTATGATAAATTAGAAATTTATAAAAGCAAGATTTTCATGATATAATTTTAAATTATGTTTTTCTTTCAATGTTGTGAATAGGAGCTACATAGGTTGTAAACCTTTAGGTATTGGTTTTATTTTTAAAACCTCTAAATGTAAGATAATATATTGTTTCATCAATAACAAAAACAGTAGCAAGTACTGTAGATATAACATCAAACAGAATCAGTCACATTAGAGCCCATCTAGATGGGATCTCTGCTTTATTTAAAACGTATAAACGTATTGGCTTTAGAAAGCTGCTCATGGAGTAGGTACACTATAAAGAAAGTAAGCAGGACTGATCACTTTTACCATGGATAGAGTTGAACAGTAACCCAATAAAAAGGCAATCTTGCAATTGCTTTATTACTGCTAGTGATCTAAATACCTTACGTTCAAGTCAAATTAATATATTTGTCAAAATACTTCGAAAATGTTGTAGGACATAAAAATTTAAATAGAATGAACACACTGATGTAGGAAGCAAGCAATTTTTGAAACTAGGTGTTGCGTGTGTTAAAAAAAATTGAAAACATCAATGTGTTGAATCAGAGTGTGTGATTCATCAAAGTTATTACTTACAGATGAAAGATTGCCCATCATAAGGAATGCTGTAAGTGTAGAATCAAAGAGGAACGCTGTGCGCTTATTTTTTGCTGCAGATGAATCATCATCGACATCATTTTGAGTTGTTGGTGGGGGTTCTTCCTGGATGTTGGTTTCAGCTAACGCTTCATTCAATTCTAAGATTAAAGGATCGTCGGTGCTTGGACTTAGACTACTGAAAATAATAGAATCAATACTTTTCCCTAAGTCAATTGTATCAAATGCAGGAATCTGAATTATTTAAGTGTATTTAAGAATATTGAAACGTCTAAAAAATATATTCTGAGATTGTATTGGTTGAATTTTTACAGTTTTCATGCAAGTTATTAAAAAAGAGCGCTGGTTTTAATATACAAAATTAAGGTGTTTAAATTAACAAAACGAATTTCTTGTTCCATGACGAACTGCGTTGTTAATAATAACTTTTTAAGTGAATTCAACGACTTGCAAATACTACTTATTCTTAATAAAAATTTGACTAAAAGTCGTTGAATTCACTTAAAAAGTTAATACCAAAACACATTGATATATTTATTAAATTTTCCAATTTAATTAATGAAATAAATTTGGTTTAATCATTTCCTTTACTGTGCTTTAATACCAAAAATCTGTCCATGAAATTCACTATAACTGTTTTACGGACAACAACATTGTCCAATTTCCTTCATCAAATCATGGATGTTTCAGGGTTTTTTTGGCAAACAACGTTGATTTGAGATGTTTCAAAATGCCCGAACCCCTAAAACATTCATGTTTACATAGAGGAGACTTGCACGCATTGTATGCTGAATCGAGGTTGTAACACGTCATGCAGTGATAAAGAGTTGTATGCGAAATCAAACCATGGAAGAAATGATTTATCAAAGATAATTCTCATGCATAGAATTGGGAGGTTTAGATTGAATGAATATGGACTTCTTTTTGCTTCAAGTGAGAGTACGCATCTCAAATTCATATGTCAAAACCAACTTTTTTTATTTTAATCGCCCTAGTGACATAATCTTGAATGGGGCGCTTCTGCATTTTATTTAAATTTCGACTGTAATTGATATCAAATGATGAACAACTCTATGTTTTCATCTCATAATACTACTAGAACAGAAAACTGTGTTCTAGCCAATTCAACCGAATTCGGTGATTAACAAATTATTAAAAAAAGATGTATATAAAGAGTTGGATAAAAAATACTAAGATAATAAATCATAGAATTTTAGATAAAGTAAAACGTCCCAGTTCCAGTAAAGTAGTTTACATAGTAGTTTAACTGTAATAAATTATTAGCTGGACACATCCTTGAAAAAATTCTGAGTTATTTGTATTTCAAAACGTATAATATATTAAAATAAGTAAAGCTTTGATGAAGCTCAATTGATGAATCATAGTTCATGTTTTGATGGCAACAGCCTTTCAATTTTGAACAATTATGCTATTTCTATCATGTTATCACGCAAGAGTGTACCACTTACTTTCTTGCCTTCACTGGACTTCGCCATGAAGAATGCCAAACTGGATTTTCAGACTCTTGCATCTTTTTCTTTGCAAATCCAAGCCGACAATAAAGAGAAACAGCATTTTTAACGGACTGTGAATCCATTCTTAATACGTTGGCAAGCTGAAACGTTTTTACAATAACAGTTGAGAAATTGAGATATTTCAATTTTTTTCAAAGCAAATTATATTGGAGAAAGTTTCAATTTTGTTTTTATAAAAATGATTATCAGCTAAAAATAATCTAAACTGAATTATTAATAAGAATTTTATCATGTTAATAAAATAGATTAACAATACATGGTTTGTTGACTAGAGCTTTGAAGTATTGGCAACATTGCCAATCTGTGCGCCTTTAATTCTAAGAGTGCATTAATTAATGCTTCAAGATTAAACTGTACAAATTGTTGCACATCATTAAGCATAACATCTCATTGATTGAGACTGTTATTATTATAATTGACAATTTTTAATAATTTTAAAATGTTTGTATTTATGTAATACCTCTCCGACTGAAGTATGCTCATCAGTTGAGACGAATATCTTGTAGAGAAGATTTTCAAAATTATCACCAGAAACCCTGTTCATTACAAAACCTTCTAATGGTGGTACCACTATATGATCAGAGTCTTCGATGGGTAATTGCAAGTACACTAGACCTTTTCTGAAAATTAACAATGAATTATTCCATCACATCCAACAGAGAATACGGAAGTACCGTAGTTTTCATATAACTTGGCAGCAGTTGGGTTCAGATGTAGCAAGTCCTCCCATCTTCTACACACTGCCAAGTTAAATGAATACTACAGTACAATTATTTGCAAGAGCGATGGAAGAAAATATAGTTCCACTCACAATAATTAATAGATTATATTTATATGCGAGATGAATTCCATAGATTACAAATTTCTGTATTCATGAATTATAGAAAAAAACTCACGCTTAGTCTTTGCAAGAACACTTTTTTGAAATGGAATAGCATGATTATATAAGATTAAATAAAACGAATTGACCGTCTTCTAGATGAATTTGTTCATGTATATAAAAATTAAAAATATAAAGACAAGTATAAACTTCTGAAACATTTCAATATCCAAATAATTCTCACAATTTTAATCAAATTCTATTTTATAAGATCAGTATTTCAGTCATTCTACGAAACAACCAATGACAGCATCAATAAAATTAAATCTCTGAAAAATTTATTCTGAACAAGGATGATGTATTATGCTTGATTGATTGCAATACAACTAATACTCCAGTTGTATAAGTAACTATTTTGTATCACTGCAGAATCATGTTATTAAAGACAACGAAGACAACACTGGAGAAACTGAGAAACTTCATTTGCTGATTGCTTATTAAAAGTTAACAATGCAGATGACTTTATTATCGATTTTGTTGTCTGTAATAAATCATCTTTTATAATACGAATTATATTCGTTCACAAGAAATTTCAGCTTCCAAAACTAATTAAAAATGCAACTTTGCTTGAAAGACAATAAGGCAAGCACTTATTCACCAATCTAGCAATGATTTTTACGAGATATTGTGTGTTTTCAGACATTTTATTTGGCAATCCTAAATTATTCATCAGTTAACAGCCGGACCCGAGCATTGATAAGAAAGTAAATATTTGCCTCGCATAGAAAAAATGAGCACATTACTCACTTGTAGACACTGAGAAGAACATTGCAATCTAGATCTCCGGCCTTCTGAGGTCCATTATCTATTATCTTATCTACAATTTCTTTTTCTGGCTGAGTTACAAGCTGAAAAAAAAGAACTTGATATTATATTAGTGTAGGAAACATACTTCATTAAACAGCAGATTTGACGTAAAACGACAAATTGAGAATGAATTCAATTAATTGTGATCTATCATACTTAACAATCTGAATTTCTAAATCTGTACTGTAGATTGTCATAAACATCGTCTATCAATGACTGCATTCCATAGACAGATTATGAATATCAATAAATGGAATCCCATCATAATCTGCTGGTTACTAAATTACAAAACCTAACCTGTAATATTTAATGTGACATGCTGAATTTCAAATCAATCGCACACAATCTGATTTAAAAAATTAAACTGAACAAAACACTGTTGAACAGTTCTAAAATAAGCCACAGAGTGAATCAGTATTAGCATATTGAATTCCCACAATTCATGAAAATAACTTTCATGGAATAATCTACTTTATTTTCTTAAAATAGAACTTGAAACTATCAAGAATGTATAATTATTACCTTCATATCAGCATCGACAATATATCCAACATCAACAACCCACCAAGGCTCCATTGTAATACTGACAGGCTGCAAGGGAAGAAGATCCTTGACATTTTTTCTTCTAAACAACTTTTGTCCAGAACGACACTGATTCATAAGTTCAATGTACTCATTTCTGCCGATTCCAAGTAATCTAAGACCTGTAAATATGATTTAGACATGCAGTTTTCAATTTTTTTTCAAGAATATGATTTATTTCAATAAGAAAACTTAAACAATTAGTTGACAGAATTCAATTGAAGTCTACTACAGGTAGACCTTTTGGTTTGACCAGTACATCATCTACAAGAACCTGGCTCCGCGAAACTATTGAGTAACAATGAAATTTATTTTCGAAAATAGAATATGAAACCAGGAGTTCACATCATGTTCATAAATGACTTGAATAGTTCTGACTTTCTGTTTTTTTCGAGTACAGATTACTGCGAAACACAGTAAGATTTACAAAAAAGATATGACTTACTCCAAAGATAAATATGTTAAGACTTTCAAAATTTTAAGTTCCGGTACGGTACCACATAAAGATGACACTGAACTGCAAATGCGTGAAATAAATAAACTCGATGGTTAGAAACCAGACAAGTTTCAAAGAGAGTTGGTGGCTTGTTATTTTTGATTACTACTTCAACAATATTTTCTGTGATGTTTTCCATGACGAAATATTTAATGAACAATCTAATATTGAAACTGACACTGTATTTCACTTTTATTATAATGTTTTACTCACTTATATTGGAGATGCTTGAGGGATGCATTTCACTTCTGAAAAGAAGCTTCGTTTCACTTTTATATAAGTGAGTAAAACATTATACAAAAGTGAAATACAGGGTCAGTTTTAATATTAGATAGAACAATATTTTTATTCTTCATATTGGTAATGGCGATGTGGTATGTATCCTTCATAAAACATGTTCTCACAACATATGACTTATTTACACGATTAATTTATTAAATGAATATGATTGTTAAAACATTGAGCCTTATTCAATACTTTTTGTTTTGCTCAATAATGAATACTGGAACAAAATCAATCAATCAAAAGACATTTATTGAACACGAGTGGAATTAGATGTAAGTGATTCGACCTATCCGATTATTAAATAATTTTGCTGATAAAGATGTTGTAATACGGTTATTCAATGTACCGAGTTGTGAAATTCAGAACCACCATAAATGCTATTGAAAAGTGTCAACGCTTCACTGAGTTGCTAAAAGCTTCAATGACTGCCTTTATTTTACACCCAAGAAATTTAAAGGAGTAGTTGACTGAATTCAACTGAAGTGTTCTATAGGTGGATCTTTTGGATTGTCCAGTACATTATACATGAACCTGGCTCCGCGTAACTATTGGGTAAGAATAAAACTTATTTTCGAAAATGTAATATGGCCCTTTTTTACGCTTAGCCCTCTGTTACAGAGTATTATAAAATATATCTAAGTAAAAAAATCAAATACATAATGGAAAAGGATAAAAGTATGCACTCCATAATATAGTAACTTTTAAATAACCATCAGTCCTTGAAACAAAAATTAAACGTAAGCACTGCAACAAACAATAAGAAATAAGATAATGAGATAAAAATATACATACAAGATCATAAGAAACTTCAATTTTAAAGTTAATAGCAATATCGAACTGAGGTTGGAGAAATAAAAAAGGGGGAACACACTAACACACCCACATTTATTCTGAAAAATTTGTGGCGGAAGAAACGACGACAGCTACACAGAGCTGGAATTGTCACTCAGTAGACTTGACCGCCACTGGAAGGAAATTCCACAGTCTGCAAGCAGTCACATGGAAATAGTCAGTCATCGACACTAGTGAACTGGCATGCACAACATAGTTGCGCCGTGACAAGTTCCTACCTCTTCCAACCTCTCCTAGAAATCTGAATTTTTTACTAAGATAGTCAGGGTTATTGGTTGAAATTATTTTTATAAGATGAAAATGTGGTAATTACAGAAACTTGAGCTTAAGATATGAAGTATGGTTTTATAAGCAAAATCCGATCTGAATTTTAAATGAATCTTGGACAATAGTTTTGAGTCATGTCATGGGTATAACGTCACAATAATGAAGGAAGGATTCGTGTATTCACCGGAAAAGGAAAAAAGGGCTGACACTCTTAAATGAATGGAAGCCGGCAAAGACTCTCACATGCACTAGTTGTGTGTTATGTTCAGTTTAGATTCTTGTTTAGTACAACACCAAAATTCTTCACAGAAAGGCAGTAGGCCTACATCAGTTGCTGGTCATTTATTGTCTACTCCCATAGAGATGCCACCGGTGCCGAGACCCCACCATTATTAATGGTTATTTGAATCAATCAATGGTGCTGGTCTTCTGGATACTCAACTAGCCTTAAGAGGGACAATCTTGTCAAAAAGATAATGAGTGTATTGGTAGGACAACATTGTATTTACATAATTTTTATAAAAATGATCATGCCATGGAAGGCTAGTTGCCTCTCTCAAAAACTCAGGGTAGTTGTTGCCTTTGAAGTCACGTCAATGAATAAATAACTTTGGGCTGAGACCTGGGTACTCAACCTGGAAAAAACACGACAGTAATAAGCTAAGTTTTTTATATCTACAGCATAATAATTGAGATCACAATGAGGATAAATGAAGTACGATATAATCATTTCTATTGAAACTTACAGTCAGCTGCAGTGAAGTTCGGTAAAGAGTCATAGCTTCGTTCCTGTTCCATAATTGACTTTAATATACTTGAATAATATTGGAAAGGAGTCACTCTCAGTCCTCTTACAATAACATCACTCAAATGATATGGATAGAGTAGAAGATTCGTTTTACTGTAAGCCAACAATTCTTCATAGTACTTTGGTTCACCATTATCCTTTTTAACCTGACGAACTGAAATAAAAATTCAAAGTAAAAATTAGAAAGATACAACATTATTCCTGTTTTTTTCTGTACTTTAAAATATTTCACGTTCCAGTTCTATTTTGCATACCAATGGGATTGGGAAAGACCCAAGTTCTCATTTTACATAAAAAGTAAATTTTACCGTAATAAGAAATTATATAATGAGGTTTTGTCCTCAAAGTTCAAGCTAGCTATATTTTATCCACTTCAAAACATGTATTAATTTATTTAATCTTTGTAAGATTTCCTTATAAAAGTACATGTTTCAATCTACAGCCAAAATAGATACAGTTTAATTAATCAAGATTACTGATGAAAAAACATGGGCTCACCAAAAGCGATAGTTGAGGAAGAGTAGCTTATAGAATAAAGGGAGCTTGATAATAAAAAAGGACTCAAAAATATCTATGTCACAGCATTTATATTAATTGCTGTTAAATGTTAACAAGCTACTTCATTTAAATTCCCTAACTGGAAAACATGTAAAAAATATTATAAGATAAATTCCGTCACAAAGAGATGGTTCAGTCCGAAAAGAAAGGAAATATTTAAAACGGAATAAAAGTTTAGTTTATCAACCAGATCCGATGACTGCTGTTTGAAAATATAATTCGAGAGATTCTATAATCGTTTTAAATGGTGATCAAAGAGTATTTTTTTAATTATCTACAGGAGCTTCATTTTTTATGAGGAACAAAATTTCGTAATTTAATGCTTACCCAGATTCCCACGGAATCGAAGCTGGTTCTTGATACTGTAGTTGACAATTTGCTTTTCATATTCCTTTTGAACATCTCCAAGGCTCTGGAATACGATTTTTGAAATAAAATCTTACAATGACATGAATTACACAAAGGTATAATTTATTTGCACACTTGCAATGGTACATTCATTTTTATAGAAGTGAAACATCATGGGAAAGCATAATTCAGAACTGTTTTATTCCTACTTCTATATCAATTTATCACATCAGTTATTAACAGAAATGTGTTTAAAGTAAAAGACAAATAATGTAAGAATAAAACGCTTCTAGATTATCGTCTTTCATGAGGGTTTTCATCTATAAAAAATAATTAACAGTATTGAAAAACAATGACTCAACAACTACTTTTGATTTTTGCATAACTTAATCATTTTTCTACCATGTTTATGAAGTGTTTTTCAATCCTATGCAAATGTATTATTATGTACCGGTAGGGCTTTCCTATAATTATAAATATTATAGGGCCTTCATGTTTAGCTCAAATCCATGACTATCACTGTCAATAATTATGAGCACATTTTAATAAATCAATTATATTAATTTCTTACAAAACGTCCAATTAAATGCTCCAATGATTAATGAACTCGGAAAGACATCTGCAAAATATCAAGTAAACAACGAATTAAATAATGGTAATAATCAGTTAAGCCCGTCGGTCCCGGCTGCCCAGTTTGAATTTAACGTCAGCTGCCCAGTTTAACGTCAGAGGCCGTGAATTGCGTTCAGGTTCTGCCTGAGATCTCTGACACCAGATTTGAGCCAACCAGGTCACATTATATTATTATAAGCAATATTATAAACTTGTAGTTCAAAATAAAAAAGCATTGGATAATAAATTATTTACAGCTTCAAGCACAAATGAATTTCGCTTATTTTAAGAGTTTCCTAATTGGTTAAAACTTCCAATACTATGCCTCAACTTTTTACCAGTTTTATAAATCTAATGAAGAAAACTAGTAATTAATAGTCTAAATAATAGGATAATAAAGAGAATTGTAGAATAGAATTTAATTTTGAGAGAAAATAAATATATAACAAAGCTGTTCTGTGCGAAAACATGAATCTAACCTGCTTGATATTTGGAGGAAGTTTCGACCACGGTATGTTTTGGCGTATACAATTTTCCACATCGATGTTCATGGTGGTAGATTAGATAATAGTGTCAAATAGAATCCAAGCATAAGCTTAATGAGACAAAATGTTGTAAAATTGTGAAGAAACATTCAATATAACCTATAAAATGTGAACACTGTCATCAAAGAAAGCACAAAGCAGTCAAATGAAGTCGTTGAAATGAGAGCGCCTGGACTTTGGAATACACCATCTGACCGATCAGATGTTGATCAGTGACGTACCGAAAGCGGTAAATTTGAAAAGTGTAGCATACATTAATTCGATCTGCAATATAGTACTGTAGTTTCAGACATTAAATCATCATATCACTTTTTCACTGATAATTTTCCAATTTATTGATGTTTAATGCTAAAGGTTCACACCAAAATTAATTAATGGTTTTAAACTAAATTCAAGCTTTAATTCAAATTTAATACAATTCATCAATTGATTTAGTCAATCAATTTATTATACTAACTATTCTATAATAACGATTCGAGCTCTTTTAAAAATGTTTTAGAACGTTTTATAAATACGGTACAGTATATTAATAGTTTTATAATAGTTTCAAAACTAATAATAGTTTTCTTATTTTAATAGTAATTTATTTCAGATAAGTTAATTAATTGGAACTCACAATCCATGGCATAGATTAATTTTGGATGCTCATTCTTAACTATAGATAAACAACACATTTTTAAGCAGTGATATAATGTTTATTTAGCAGATTTACTATTTTTCAGGTTGGTATTTGAGCTGTCTCACAAATGTGAATTAGTTGTTGATAATAGAAAAGATAAACTTTAAATGTATGAATGATTCTTTGTTCATTGATGTGTGGGACGCATGAAAACTCAGTCATCCACAACCCTACAGTTCACAGCAAAATATAATATATTGCTACGGGTTCTATCTCTAAAATAATGCTGGCAACACTTAAAATTAACTCTCGCACTTTATTTACACAAATTATCCACACACGCACTAATCAGTTATATATCTTACACAAAATAAGCAATCAGAAACAGATAAATCGATAATGTTCAGCTAATAATTTGCTAATCAGCTAAAATTTGCTATATTGCTGTACAAAAATAAATCACTAACTGTTAAAAGGCCGATCAAATATTAAATAATAACTGCTCAATAATTCAAGAAGAAACGTCTAAAAAGAACAATTAAAACTTACGTAACACAAGTCCGTATTACAAAGTCCACTTGTATAAATTGTAAAGGAAGTCTCACTAATACAGTCAGAATATACTGCGTTTATCACTTAAAAACAAACGTTTGTACTATGAACAGAACTGCCACTCTTCATGTCAACGAAATTCAAACAATGAATGAAACTAATGTTTATATGAACATTCGCTTTCATAATTCAGAAAGAACTAGAGGGCTCTATATTCTTCTGTCAAATTCTAAAGTAAACAAAAAGATCAATCTCTATTCCTCGAGACTTTTCTATTTAAACAGATAATGCATTCTAAAAATGTCCCGATAAACCACAAGGCGAGGAAAGTACGGGGATAGTAAGCAACATGCTGCTAAATGGTAACTGAAAGACCAAATTTACACAGCAGTAAGTACGCTGAAAATCACTGTTCCTTCTTCCTTGCCTTGTCCATAACAATAAATGTACCTACTTGCTTCAGATATTTTTAATCGGAAGTTTAGATCCTTTTGTAATATTTTTAAAATGATAGGATACAACTTTCCTTGAAGATGATTCCTCAGTCTCCAGATCAATGGTGAGGAATGTCTGGATTTTTCATTTTGATCAGATTTTTTATCATTGGTAAACTTTATATCTCCCCAATAAATAATTGGCCTAAATAATTTAAAATCAGTCACACTCATTCACACAATTGTATAAGTAGATTAAAAGTAAAAGAAAAACACAAAAGAAAAATAGAGAATGCAGTCCACTCTTGAAAATTTCTGTTTTATAAATATAATAAATTGGAAAAATAAAATATATAATGTATAACCATATACGGTATTGAAAATACACATTAATAATGAATTAGCCCAAATATAATAATTTATTGACGATTGATGCAATTGATTCAGTTTCATGCACTCGCCTACAATCAAATGAGATACAGGCAGTAGGAGTCCACACAAAATAATCTCATATTTCAAAAGATGGACTAAACATGCACCTTCACGTCAGCCAGTTTCTGGGTATTCCAAAAAATTCATTTCTAGATTACAGTATATTTTTATTTATGTCTAATGCATTCTAATACGGTTGAGATTCTAGCACACATAAAAGATTATACACACTACAGGAATTAATACAGTAGAGGAGCTCTGTCTTGATAATATTCCAAAATTGATTGTGTTTAAATATGGATTGCCATCGTATATGTTATGATCAAATCATTTTAAATCGTTATAATCAATACAATCTTTCAATTATGCAAAATATCTTATACTCACCAAAAAATGGTGCTACTTGTAATTAAATAAACTGTCTACAGTCTTCATCAATGATGATATTGTATGAGGCCGGTTTCACATGAGCTACAATCGCGCGATTGATACCAGAGCTATTATTCTAACGGGCAACAGCCTCGCCAAAGCAATTAGGAATCGCAGATCTGTCGACGACATTTTTCCTAATACAATATTTAATACAAAAAACATAAAAAATTCAGATATTCGATTTTTTTATTAAAGTCCCATCCTACTGTGGTCAGCCACCTCGATGCAAACCAACTTTAATTTTTCTCCTATCACTAAAATTAACATTTAAGCTATAAAATAGATCGTGGATCACTTGTTATAATGGCAACGTATGCAGTTCAAACAAATATTCTATAAAAATGTTATTATTCATGCTAGAAAAAAACTCAAGTTCATACTTATTTACGACAGTGAGCTAAGTACGCTAGGATTTAAAAAAAAATAAAAAATCCAAAATTTCATGTTTTTTTGTTGCTAGCTGAGTTAAAAACGGTAATGACTTTGGCTATAAGCGCGCGATTCTAGTAGAATCGGCTACATAGCAGCGAAGTAGAGCTCGTGGGAACTGCACAATCTGATCCTGTGCTCTACTAAAAATAATAGTATTTTAGAATCGCGCAACTCTCGATAATTGCTCTGGCTACAATCGCGCGATTGCAGCTCGTGTGAACCCGGCCTAATGCGTGAATTTAAATGTTATAAATGTAATTAAGAAAATTGTCAACAATAATTGATTGACTTCAATCAATTCTTAAAGAAATGATACATTATACCTATATAATTGACTGAATTTAGTGAGGTCTCAGTTTCAAGTCCGTTCGGCATTCTGTCCGTCACTCTGTATGTATGTTACACGATTACGGCCAAACGCCTTGGACGATAGTCATGAAATGTATGAATGTTTCTTATTCCTTGGCCGAGCGATGCATGTAAGGTATAAGGTTTTTAAAAAATTCCCTCTGCCAATATTTTTTAGGAGGCCAAATTTACCCCTGATTATTGGAGTATCTGATTTGTGGTTTTAAATTATCATTAAGACGATTTGAGAGCGGGTTTAATCCCTGTTAAAAATTCGGTAAACCAAACGGGCTTGGATGGTGACCATGATGACCGTACTTGAATGACTATGTTAAAAGCTACATTATTGAAAATGCCCCAGAATGTAGAATTCCATTTCTTTTAAACTCATTACCATTGGAGTTGAGAATGTTACAGAGGAAAAGTGAGATTCGAACAAAATTAAAAGTCTATTTTATGAGAATAAATATGATTTATAGTTTAAGCTGAGTTTTTTTATCTATTAATATTTTGAAGGTTAGAGTTGTTCAATAAAAAATAAGAAACACATTATGATATAGAAAATAGGAGTGTCAAGAGAGTATTAAAGTGTATCCCAGAGGCCAGAGTGATAAGTGTTAATGAGTGAAGAGCGATACCATATTGATTGGTTGTTTAAGTGACTTGATTTTTTATGGTGCAATGGACAATAGACAGAACAATGGATTACAAAGAAAATATTAATTAGGCTATATACAGTTATATAGATTACGAAAAGGAATCTATTGTTATTCATTGTTGAATTTGATTGTAATATAATGTCTTAATAAAATATCGCTCAAATAGCTTACAGCTAGAGGGATACTATTGCATTATGTAATGTTCAAATAAATATATAAACAAATAAAAAAAAATAATAAATAAATAGAAATATTAAGATTTATGAAAAAAAAACAAAGAGAATTATTACTTACCCGGTGGTTTAGAACCCACCTAAAATAGTAGGTTGCTAGGTTCCTCATAAGATGGCTCAAACGGCCAGGTGGAACTACCGAACGCTTTTTATTATTATTAGAGGAAGGCGTTCCAAGATCTTCAATATTGATTTTTTTAAATTTCGAACTTTTTTGTTAAAGGATCATTTTTATGGGACCGTACCGAAATACTATTAGTTACTGAGAATGCATAGTAAGCCTTTATGAGGTTTTCAGAAGGTGTTCAGAAGGTGTTCAGAAGGTGAAGGTGTTCAGATTTGTTTTAAGTTTTTTATTGGATAGGGAAACTTATTTTATGAATACTCCTTGTAATATCGATTTCCCCAATACATCAATTATTGAAGAATCGATATCTCCAACATACCGATTATTAAAGAATAGGTAGTTCGATATGTTGGTATATCGATAGCTTGGCCAGATAAATATATTGAACATTTCTTCAGTGAACGACAAACTGTCCCACCGACAAATTGGTCCACATTCCAGAGTGGTACAGGTTGACGCTGCGCGTAGACGACAAACTGGTCCAAATCAGTTTTAGTCAACGAACGACAACCTATCCCACCGACAAACTGGTCCACATTCCAGAGTGGTACAGGTTGACGCTGCGCGTAGACGACAAACTGGTCCAAATCAGTTTTGGTCAACGAACGACAACCTGTCCCACCGACAAACTGGTCCACATTCCAGAATGGTACAGGTTGTCGTTGGTATTCTTTGTCGTTGGGATAGTTTGTCGGGGTCCCGTATAGGGTATGATTTCTAGGGGGTGTAAAAAATTGTAAGGTTTTCAAATATTGGTTTTACCGTAAGAGTACACAAAGAAAATTGAGTCTGAAGTGCTTTTGTATCTCGAAACTCCGCGTTGAGTGAGTAGTGTTGGGCGTGTGAACGTGTGAATTCTACTGTTCACAGAACTACTATTATTTTATATAGTGTTTCAACATTTTGGACTTACTTGGTTCTAATGAGGGACATGATGGAAACTGACCAGGAGTGAGGAAACTTGGCATATCAAGGCTTGGAAGTGGATATGATGTCCAGATGCTGTCCTGGACAATTATTGTGAAGCCAATGCTGGAAGAGATGTTTCAATCCACTAGTATCCAGATTTGCATCTACAACCCAAGGAGGATCAAGGAGGTGCTAGCTAGCAGTCAAGGCAGACATCAACCAAACCATCCATATGGGACAGAACAATTTCAAGGTGATTGGTGGTGTTAGGAACGCAAGAAAAAAGAAAAACATTATTCTATGCTACTTTGTTTTGTCAACAGCGCTTCCGGTCGCATTGATAACTTGCAGGCTAATGCAAACAGGTCGTAAATTAACTCTTGTTTCTTTTTCCTCTCAAATATCTTTCTTATCATTACTTTTTGTCAAATGTAGTTCTAGATTCTAGAAGATTTTCAAGAATTTGCCAGAATATTCCAGATTATATGTTATCGGTTTTCAGAACTTCCTGGAATACTTTCAAACAGTCCTTGTAAGCAGTAGTTCTGTTGTTATTCTAATTATTCCAATTATTCTATTGTTCTAATTATTCTCATGTTTGCCCACGTTTAATGTGATAAACATCATAGTGACAGTTCTTTGTTCCAGTTTACAGTGTGATTGCCATATATTGGGTTACACAAACGCTGTGCTTTGTAAGTGTTCAGTTTATTTATTTTTGAGTTTTAACTATTTATTAAATATTCCTTTTTACGGCATTGAACAGTTATTATTAAATTATTAACCCCTGTGGGTTGGGGGAGTAGAGTCGACCACCAGACTCATGATTCAAATGATGCCTAGAATACACCCACGGTATTCCGTGCCTGTCGTAAGAGGCGACTAAAAGGGACCCCATTTTCCAAAGCTCTTCTTCCTATTCCCTTCTTCTTATTCTTCTTTTTGCTTTGGAACTTCTGTCACAGAGTTCTGATATGACGGTCGGTGTTGCTCTACGTGCTGGTTCTGGTGGAATGGTGGGTGTTTGTGGTTCTGGATGGGGTGCTGGGGCTCTGTAAAACCTAGATTGACACTTTTCCACTGACTTAGCTATGTGTCATTCTTCCTTCTCATTCTCTCTTTCTCTCTCTGTCTGTCTGGCCTCCCTTGGCTAAATTCTTCACTTTCAAGCCCTCTTTTCTCACTTTGGGTAAGAAGGGCTCATAAGTTACAACTTTATTGCTTAATTTCTTACTTATAGACCATAGCGGACAGGCAATAACATCAGCCATAGGGCACCACACCTACTCTTAGGTGTCCTTATTAATGCTGGGCGGGAAAATATTGGTATTGGGAAGTAGATTGGCAATGATTGCGCATTTAAATTGATTGTGGAAGGGATCTATATTGCTCTGCCTTAGTTCGGTTGGCGGCCAGTCTAGCTTTGCTCTCCTGGCCAATTGGTGGTATAGCACATAAAATGAGTCAAAACAGCTCTTTTGAGAGCTACCCTTGTAGATATTTAGGAGAAAACATCCGGATATGTCGAATAAATGTCGAAGGCATAAGTAGAGCCAAGTGCCAATATATGTCAAGATTACTGGAGGAACTGGATATAGATGTACTGTTGGTCCAAAAAAAACCATGCAGAAAACGAAGAGAAACTTGTTCAGAGAGGAAATATACCAGGGTACCAAATAATTGGAGCAACATTTCATCATGCATATGGTTCAGCAACATATGTGAAAGGGAATATCCTGAATGCGCAGCTTCTTTCCGCAGAGGTTGTGGATGAAATCCATTTGGTTGTGGTGAAAATTGACAACTTGTCCATTGTAAATATTTATAAGCCACCCGGTGCCCAATGGCCTGAATATGTACTGAAGAAACAGACCCATCCTGCCATATACTTTGGCGACTTCAACAGCCACCACACAGCATGGAAATATCGATCATGTGATCCCAATGGAATGTCTCTAATGGGATGGGCAGAGGATTGTGGGGCAGAGCTTGTTTTTTATGCCAAGGATAGGGCAACCTTCCGATCTACTGCCTGGGGCACTGAGACCTGCCCGGATCTTTGTTTTGTCTCAATTGATGAGAATGGACAACAGTACCCAGTCTATAGGAGGGTGCTGGGAGGATTTCCAAAGAGCCAACACAGACCGACAATAATTGAGACAGGACTCAGGATTCCCCTTGTACAGTCAGTGGATCACCCAAGGTGGAATTTTCAAAGGGCCAACTGGAAGGGATACTCAGAAGAACTAGATAGGTGTATCAGATGGATCCCTCCTGTTTACTCCAATTATAAAAGATTTATGGGTGCTGTTAAATCTGTGCCAACGAAGCATATACCAAGAGGTGTGAGAAAAGAATACATCCCTGGATGGAACCCCAATAGTGACAGATTGTATAAACAGTATCAGGAATCCAATAATCAGCAGACTGCTAGAGAGCTCCTGAAAAGTCTGGATGAAGCTCGATGGAAGAAATGGACCAAAACTGTTGAAGGGATGGACTTTACACATTCTAGTTGAAAGGCCTGGAGTTTGTTGAGAAGGCTTAATGATTCTTCTAAACCAGTCCAGCAATTGCCTCCTGTTCACCCTGATCAGGTAGCAGACCACATAATAAAAAATGCCAAAACAGAGGGCAGAATGGAGGACATGACAGACATCAGGAACATGTGCTATGACAGCTGTGACTGTTCCATTACAACCGCAGCAGAGAGAGTCGTCATGGTGACAACCAAATATTATGCTGAGGGGTAATGATTGAGTAGAGAGTTTGTTTTGCTTGTTGTAATAAACGAGAGTTACTTTTCAAGTTGCATTTATCTTTATTGGTAGAAATACTACATGGTGTCAGGTGTGTTACCAAAATGTCAAAGAAAACGAAAAGAAGAGGTCGACAAATTAATGAAGATGAATTTCACGGAATCGAAGAATCTACCTCTCAATCCGTAAGTTACCAACCATGTTCCGTTCAACGCGGATTTTCATTCCAGGGTCAACCCCCACAATGTTTCAAGTTCGTTGATTCCGAATGGGAGGCTTGGTTCCGTTCGTTCGAAAGATACAGATCAGCCTCAAAATTATGTTTCGAACCTGATAATATTCAAATTGACACTTTAATCTTGACAATGGGATCTAAAGCCGAAACTATATTCGAGAGTTTCCACCTTTCGAATGAAGATCAAAAGAAATACAATTGCGTAATTGAGCGTTTCAACAATTACTTTTCAAAAAAAACCAACATAATTTTCGAGAGGGCAAAGTTCAACAATAGAACTCAAAAGGAAAATGAATCTGTCAGTAATTTTATAACGGATCTTTTCGAATTATCTAAAACTTGTAAATATGGTGATCTCAGAGATGAATTAATTCGTGATCGTATAGTAGTTGGTATACTTGACAGTAAACTCTCTCTCTCTCTCCAAATGAATGCTGAGCTAACCTTAGAAGGTGCTATTGATCGCGCAAAACAATCGGAGTCAGTAAAGGAACAGCAAACGGCAATCAGAAAAGAACATAACAACGCGTTTTCTACGTTAGCCATGAAGCTTAGGCCCGAATCGAAATCCAGACCATTTACTTGCTATTGGTGTGGCTCTCTCAAGCCTCATGAAACAAATGTTTGTCCGGCAAAAGAAGCAATTTGTCATAATTGTAAAAAGAAGGGTCATTTTTCTAGAATTTGTAGATCTAAAAAAATTCAAATGGTTTCTAACAACAATGACTCCAGGAATGAAAACAATGAGCGTATATTAGATTCAATCACAATATTGAAAGTTGATTCAAAATTTGTATCTATACCCCCTTTGGTAGTCAAAATATCAATAGATGGAATTCCTGTAGTATTCAAAGTTGATACGGGAGCCGACATCACATGCATACCAGTATCACTACTGCCAACCTTAAGAAAATCTCAATGCGATTTAGAAGAGTTCAATGGAAAAATTGAACATGCTGGTAGAGGAAAACTTTCTTGCATCGGTACCTTTAAGGGAGAGTTTAAAACATGTTCCGGTACCTCATCTAATCAAACGGTTTTTGTTCTAAACGAGTTAAGAAATCCTCTACTTGGCAGACCTGCGATACATTCTTTAAAATTACTTGCCATGTCATCCGAAGTTTGTCAAATTAGTAAAGACAAACATCTAGAAGCCGATGAAAAGTTTACAACTCTGTTTTCTGATGTTCCTGGAGTAATGGTTGGCGGATCCCATCATATACGACTCGTTGAGGATGCTAAACCTTACGCAATTTCAGCACCTAGAAGGATCCCTCTACCCTTGTATGAAAAGGTTCGAGAAGAACTTATGAAAATGGAAAAAAATTGTATTATCTCGAAAATCGAAGAAGCTACTGAGTGGTGCGCCCCTATTGTTGTAGCAACAAAGAAATCTGGAGCTATTCGTCTTTGTGGGGATTTCACAGAACTCAATCAACACATAGTAAGAGAGCGGTTTGTTATGCCTTCAGCAGAAGAAATATTTTCAAGAATTTCCAATGCTCAAATATTCAGTAAACTTGATGCTAGAATGGGATTCTGGCAAATATCACTGTCAGAAGAGTCTAAACGTCTCACAACATTTATAACGCCATTTGGAAGATTTTGCTATAACCGAATGCCATTTGGAATTTCATCAGCACCTGAACATTTTCAGCGAAGAATTTCCCAAATCTTAGATGGACTTGAAGGGTGTGCTAATATGATGGATGACATTCTTATTTGGGGGAACTCAAATGAGGAACATGATGAGCGCTTAGAGAAAGTACTTGAAGCTCTCAAGAAAGCCCATGTCACTCTCAATAAAGAAAAGTGTGAGTTCAGAAAAACAAGAGTGAAGTTTTTGGGGCATGAATTGAGTGAAAGAGGAGTGTCGATTGATCGAGAGAAAGTACAATCAATTTTAGAATTTCAGACCCCAAGCAACAAGAGTGATCTTCTTAGATATCTTGGTATGTTCAACTACCTGACAAAATTCATACCAAAAGCAGCTTCAATTGCTCAGCCCTTAAGAGATCTACTCAAGAAAGATATTGATTTTATCTGGACCCAAACTCAAGAAAATGCATTTTTGGAGACAAAGAAAGCAATCACAACTTCGCCAGTTTTAAAACCATATGATGTCAATGCCCCAAGTAGAGTGTCTGCAGATGCATCTTCATTTGCACTTGGAGGTCTACTGGAACAAGAGCACAACGGTAAATTCTACCCTGTAATGTATGTTTCAAGGGCTATGACAGACACTGAGAGAAAATATGCTCAAATTGAACGAGAAGCTCTAGCATGTACTTGGGTATGTGAGCGACTCCAAATATACATGATTGGAAAAAGATTCTCACTCCAGACAGACCATAAACCATTAACCACACTACTTGGCAGGAAACCAATGCATGATCTATCACCAAGACTGCTTCGACTACGACTCAGATTGGTTAGATTTGACTATGAAATTTCCTATGTTCCAGGAAAAAACCTAACCGTAGCAGACACACTTTCTCGTCAAACCAATCTCATGGTTGGGGAAATTATTGATAACCCTCCACACGAGCTGGAGGAAGAAATTTCAGAACATTTAGCAAATCTGCCTCTCCGCGACCGTCTACATGAACTTATTAAAGTTCATTCTACCAATGACGAAACTTTCAAACTTTTGAGGACCTATATACAATCTGGTTGGAATGTAATAGATAACCGCTGCAATGCATTTGTAAAATTTAAGGATAACCTGGCTGATCACAACGGATTGATCATGATGGGAAGTAGAATTGTTGTCCCACGCAGCTTGCAAGACCTGGTTTTAGACAGAATTCACGAAGGACACCTAGGAATATCAAAATGCCGGGGCCTAGCAAAGGAGACCGTCTGGTGGCCTGGAATAAATAGAGACATCGAGAGAAAAGTAGCTAACTGCCTCATATGCTTGAGAAATAGGAACAATCCAACTTTGCCACTCATGCCTTCAGAACTACCTAAGTTGCCATGGTCTGTGATAGGTGCTGATTTACTTACCTTCAACAAAAAGAACTACTTGGTTGTTCAGGATTATTTTTCACGCTACTTGGAAATTCTTGGACCACTACATTCCATAACCTCGACTACAATGATTGCATGTTTTAAGAAATTGTTTTGCCGGTTTGGGGTCCCTCATTGCCTCAGATGTGATAATGGAACCCAACTCTGCAGTGAAGAAATGATGAAGTTTTCTGAAAATATGGGTTTTGAAATAATCACTAGCAGCCCCAAATACCCCCAGTCAAACGGCCTCGCAGAATCAGCAGTTAAGACAGCAAAAAACATTCTAGCTAAATGTGACGACATGGATGTTGGTCTCCTTTCGTACAGAACAGCACCTCTTGAAAATGGATATTCGCCTGCTGAGTTGTTAATGGGAAGAAAACTGAGAAGCACCGTCCCTATCGCAATGAATAACTTGCATCCACAAGCACCAGATCAAGAAGCATTGCGTAATAAAGAAGACCACATCAGAAGGGGGAGGAAGAAAAGATATGATAAGCGACATGGGGCCAGGGAACTTCCAGAACTCAACCAAGGTTGCAAGGTTTGGATCCCTGATTTAAAACGGGAAGGTTTTATCAAGTGCAAACTCCCACAACCTAGATCGTATCTAGTGCAATTTGAGAATGGAGCACTAGTGCGAAGAAACAGGGCACACATTGTACTTTCAACTTGAAAGGGGAGGATGTGCTATGACAGCTGTGACTGTTCCATTACAACCGCAGCAGAGAGAGTCGTCATGGTGACAACCAAATATTATGCTGAGGGGTAATGATTGAGTAGAGAGTTTGTTTTGCTTGTTGTAATAAACGAGAGTTACTTTTCAAGTTGCATTTATCTTTATTGGTAGAAATACTACAGAACAGATTGCAGATATTTAAAAATACCACCCCCATGGATCATGAAGTCTCTCAAACATTCACAGAGTTGGAGGTTGAGGAAGCTTTAAAAGGATTAAAAGCAGGGAAGGCTGCAGGGGCAGATGGCATTAGCCCAGAGCTCCTTATCCATGCTGGCAAAAAAGCAAAGAAATGGCTGTCAAGCTTTTACAGTAACATTCTCCACACAGGGAGGCTACCATCAGAGTTCAAGGAGGCAAAGATAATAGCAATTGCAAATCCTGGAAAACCCAATGATAGAGCTGAGAGTTTTCGGCCAATTGCACTGCTAAGTGTGTGCCTGAAAGTGCTGGAGAGACTTCTCTACAACAGGATAAGTCCAACAATAATGGAGCACATTCCCATTGAACAAGCTGGATTTCGGCCAGGGCACAGCTGCACAGATCAAGTTCGTGCTCTAACAACCCATATTGAAGCAGGATTTCAAAAAGGCCTTAAAATATCTATGGGCTTTGTTGATCTGACAGCAGCATATGATACAGTCTGGAGGGAGGGCCTGATTTTTTAACTTTTCCAGACTTTACCATGCCTCAGAGTGATTAGGCTGATTAACAACATGTTGAGAAGAAAAACTTTCTGGGTTCACATGGACAAAAGAATCAGTAAAAAGAGAATTGTTAGTAATGGACTGCCCCAGGGCTCTGTTCTCTCTCCACTTCTTTTCAGCCTATACACAGCAGATCTGCCCAGGATGAAGTCTAGGGTTTTTGCATATGCAGATGATATTGCCCAAGGGAAAACCATGAAGGACACTGAGGTCACTCTCACAGAGGATTTCAAAGAGATTGCCAAATATTGCAAAAGATGGAGACTAAAGCCTAATTTGTGCAAAACAGAAGTTAGCTGTTTCCATTTGAGCAATAGAGAGGCCAGTAAGAAACTCATAGTCAAGTTTGAAAGTGTACCTCTCAATCATAACTTCAACCCAAAATATCTGGGAGTCACCCTGGATAGGACTCTATCATACAGGCAACACATTGAAAAGGCAGCTGCGAAAATAAGGACCAGGAACAACGTGATTCAAAAGCTGTGTGGTACAACATGGGGTGCTTCAGCCAGTACTCTTAGATGCTCAGCACTGGCACTGGTCTATTCTGCAGCAGAATACTGTGCTCCAGTGTGGTTGAATAGCACCCATGTGAAGAAGATAGATACCCAACTCAACTGCACAATGAGGATGATCTCGGGCACAATAAGGTCAACTCCCTTGTATTGGTTGCCAGTCCTTTGTAATATCCCCCCACCAAGACTTCGTAGATCCAGTGCTCTTTTAAGAGAATTCAATCGGATAACACATCATACACAGCTGCCCATACATGAGGATATACCGGCCCTCAGCATGGACAGACTAGCGTCAAGGCATCCATCATTGACAAGGGCACAAGAACTTAGAAATGAGGGATTCTCCACTGTTGAGTGTTGGAGGGATGATTGGACTGAGAATGCCCCCCTCAGTGTGTGCATGGGTTATCCAGTGGGTGAGAGCGTGGCTGGATTTAATCTGGGTAGGCAGGAGTGGTCTACATTGAATAGAATCCGAACAGGCCACGGGCGAAGTGCTGCAGCACTGTATGACTGGGGCTTCATAGAACAGCCAAATTGTGACTGTGGAGAGTCCCGATAGACCATAACACATAATTATAGTGAGGCACTGCGAGAGAAGAGCATATCCGGGAGATGTTAAGGATTTTATTGAACTGACTGAGGAAGCCAAGGCATATATATCAAACTTGGATATCTGCCTCTAGATAATGACAGGAACAACTAGATTAATGACAAGAGACTAATTGTCTCGCAGAAATATAAGTTATGTAGCTATCCTAACAGCCATACGCTAAATAAATAAATAAATAATTAAATTATTGATTGGCCTACTGACGGTTAGTAATTAGTTTTTGAACAATGACATAGTAAATTCATTATTAGCTGAACTTTATTGATCTATTTGTTTCTTATTGGTTTTTATTGAGTGTTTTAACTGATTATAGTGCGTGCTGTAACGTTGTAAGTAATACTGGCAATTAAAGTTCAAGTGTTACTTTTAAGTGTTGCCAGCATTATTTTAGTGAAAGAACCCATAACAGTATATTCATAATTAAAAAAAAAACAATTTATAGTATTCTACCTTTTCATGTTATCTTTCAAAAACTAGATCTTCAGTTTCTTTGTTTTAGATAATGTCAGTGAACAGAATAAATAGACCTTCTATTGCTATCAGCGACCAAACAACGTGAGAGCTACTTCATTGTTCTATCTTCAGATCTTCAGTAATCAGTGAGCATGCACTGTAATGATTTCACACGCTCAAGCCTCAAGCACGCGCATGCGCGGATGGGATGGATAAGACCTAATGGATTGCTGATAGCAGCAGGACATATCTGCAGGGAAATTAGCGGGGAAATTTCGAGCCGAAAGGGAAATGTCCAGGGTCCTGACAGCACTGCGCCAGTCTTCAGATTTTCGCCTGGCAAAATGAACACTGTGGCTGTGGGCGAGGATCAGCCTGAGTCTACCTATCAAATTTACATTCGCTCGGTGTAGTTCAAGTCTATCCTTTCCCTGGGCGGATGATCGCCAGCCTGTCTCTCCAAGCTACACGTTCACAATTTAAGGTTTAAAAGTTGCGTTCACGAAATTAAACTCAAAAACTATGTGCGTGGTGTAAATAGATTACCGGGCCACGATCTGAAAAAATCCCCCCAGTTTATCAGTGTTCATTCCCCCGCTGAGATGCTGCACTGCTCCTGGACCGATTTCATTGTCATATTTCTAAAAATTCTCGTCTAATCGTGTCATATTGTGCTGTGAAAACTCGGAATCTTCTTAAAACACTGTGCAATAGTTCAATGGATGATGACATGAAGATCTGCTGCGTTAAATTGTCTCTCGCAGCTAGGGTCATCGCTATGGTTGGCTTGGTCAGTGAAGAAATATAATTTTTCAAATTATTTTTATCATTATAACTCACATATCATCCTAAATATCAATATTAATTTTAAGTGCATGAAATCTATTGTAGGTGTCACCACTTGGTGAAAAGACCACTTGCTGATTGAGCCGGATCATCCATCATTAAGTTGCAGCGGGTTAGCCTATCTGTTTAAAAAGTTGAATCGGAACCACACGTAGGCCTATAATATTGTATTACAAAATCATACATTTCATGGACATGGCCATCTGACCGGGTAGTTTTACCTCGTCGATCCAGTGCAATGACGAGAAAGCAGTTTCGTGTGTGTCGTTCAGTATCGTAGTGGACACCATGATAAATTATCTCATCTATAATTATAATATACCGTATTGATCTATGGATGAAATAATTATTTATCATGTGATAAATAATAATTATTTATATAAAAATAATTATTTATCACTACTTCACACACACAATGGATGGAATACCATATTTTCTCTCAGTATTTCCGTTGAGAAAGATGCCTACAGATTATTGATATGATATCAGAAATAATCTAATATTAAAACTGACACTGTATTTAACTTTTAAATAATGTTTTACTCACATATAATGGAGATGCTTGAGGAATGCATTTCACTTCTGAAAAGAAGCTTCGTCAGCCTGACGAAGAAGCTTCGTCTGAAGGCTTTGTCAGAAGCTGACGAAGCTTCTTTTCAGAAGTGAAATGCATTCCTCAAGCATCTCCAATATATGTGAGTAAAACATTATTTAAAAGTGAAATACAGTGTCAGTTTTAATATTAGATTGTTCATTGAGTATTTCGTCATGGAAAACATCACAGATCAGAAATAATCATAACGAATAGGCCTTATTAATTCATGGATCTCATTTTTTCTTCAACAAATCGGTTCCTTTTCTTGGGATGGAGGAGAGACAGTTTCAGCATAATCCCACATCCCACCTCGCCGTAGCAGATCCATATGTATTTTACACTCTTTATTAGAACTAATATTTTTTCAAATAATGTAATCCAAAGCGTCCTATATATAAACAGATTAACTTACCTAGTCCATTCAATCACAGATTTCAATGCCTCCAACTTGATATCATGACCAATTAAAGCCATGTTCATCACGTGGTCACATCAGCTACTTCCACATAGGCCTATTTTTTCACTTATGTAATTACGTATATAGGCTATAACCTATCACGCCGCCTACTTAGGCTATAGACGAGAATTCAAATTGGAAGACTATTTCAAAAATCTTTTCAACCCAGTAATTGGAAACAATCTACTTGAATAAATTTAAACTAGACTGCAGTATAAAAGGCTACTAGATTGTACTTTGTTATGAAACAGGCCCGGGTTTTGAATCCCATAATAGCCTACAACGAGCATCTGGGGGGATGAACTCTCTCAATTCCTCCATCAATCCGCAGTCAACCTTACTACCAATGCATAAGTCTGTCTATTATTCAGCTTCCTACATTAGAAGCATTTTTAAGCTATAGGCCTACCTACCATTCTTGTTGCATGACCTTTTCATTACAACCTATGAATAATTATTATCAATTACCATGTATTATTATATTGCAATTATGAAATAGCTGGAAGAATGATGTAGGCTAGGCCTACATACAGTCCTCTAACATCCTGTTAGTGAACTCACGTATAGGTACGTATTTTCTTTATTTTATAGTCAACTCTTCTATTTTTATATCTCGTTTATCTTTGAAATCATCTATCCATTTATCTCCTATTAGTGAATTCATCTATGAAAAAAGTACATAAGTACATAAGTTACATATAGTTACTTGTACATACGTTACTGATCTATCTGTGAAAATATCTATCCATTTATTTCTATGTAAGCTATAGATGAAAAATCATAGCGTAGGCTATATAGCCGCTGACTCACAGCTTCCATAGACCATAGGCCTTGCAGTCTTCAGTGCACGTGTCTTCAAGCTCTAGTCCTCTAGTCTTTCGATGATTCAGTCCAAATACCACCTGTTTGTCCTGATTACAAGTTTTACCTCAGAAAAGTGCGTGTTGATATACAAATAATTGAAAAACTAAATCTTCTGGCTTTGATGATACTGGAATATCAGAATTGGAGAACTTGAAAGATTATTTATTACGCTACTAATAGTAGAAGAATGAAAACATTTCTGGCCCTCGGAACTTATTGGCCTAATAATTTTGGCCCTGATGGTGGAAAGTTTGGAGACCTCTGCTCTAGTGCAAAGACAGAAATCGTCTTATACTTTGATGCCAAAATTGAGAAAAATATGAGTCTCCATGACTCGATAACTTTTGGCCTAAAAGTGAGTAAAATTATTTATTATTATTATTTATTATTTATTCTCAATTAAAATTGACTGCAAGTCGTTGAATTTTACCAGACAAAGTTACTATTAACAACGCAGATCGTTATGGAACATCATGGAAATCCAGGAAGAAAAATATTGTTATTGACTACAAATAGGCCTATCTGGCAAAACTTCATTGATTTATCCATCAATGGCATACTATAGAATTTAAAAAATACTGCAGTCCTACTTGTATTATAGTATTTAAAATCTAGTAGGCTATTAGTATTACTAATATCGCAATATTCAAATTAGGCAGACCTAATAATATTTCATATATAGCATATTATGAGTTCTAAGCATTCGGAAAGCGGTTTCAATAGCCTTAAATAGAAATAGGGTATTGTATTTTGGTATTCCTTGGAATATGGGGGTTTGTAGTCCTCCAGATGAAAAAAACAATGAATTAATGCAAAATTTAAACTTTACTTGGCTACCTTGGATAAAATATCAATGATGTTTGTAAACAATAGCCAATTGTAAAAAATGCTAACGACTCATCGTTTTTTATTTAGGCTCTATGTGCTTGTGCATGTGCACAATCGTTTTATTCGTCTTATCGTTTTATTCGAAAAGGAATGGCTGATATAAATAGAGATGATTCACTTCGTTCAAGATAAAGACTTCGTAAATTATTCTTCTTGAACAAACTTAGTTGATCGATCAATTTTTTCAAAACGCAGCACAATGTACAGTGCCATATAGGCTATATGCAAAGGTCTAGTAAACTAGTAGATTTTGAGCAACGAACCCATAAGACCAATGGTCTTATGTGTTCGCTGATTTTGAGACATGGATTAACTTAGCCTATTTCCTCCAAAATCATGGTTAGGCCTAATGGGAAGATGGAAAATAAAAAAAGATATGAATTAAAATATGTAGGTAACGTATTTTCAATTGTTCACTTTCAATAAATAATTCTTATTCTTATCATACTTATCTATGATTTACTTCTAATACTTCCATACTTCTAATGAATTTCTTTTAATTGTTCTCTGCATGGATAAGAAGCAACAGATATGTTACAGGTTACAGACACGCTTCAATATGCGCTCCTGTTTGCAAACAGTATAGACAGTGAGTTGGCAACGTATGAATGTGTTTTTATTTTACTGAATTTCAACCAGAAATTGGCTGGAACTGTTTTCTGTGTACAAGGGCGGATTAAAGGGGGGGGCGGAGGGGGCGACCGCCCCCCCCGAGGGCTTGCACATTTTAAAAAATTAAAAAAGGTAACACTTGTGTCATGCACACGGTTAAATTTTAATTGTCCCGCCACATACGGAATACCTCCAACTTGTCTTACCACTCCGCCTCCGCCGGCCGGGAATTAACAAATTAATGTTGTAATACTTATTTTGCCTTATTTTCTATATTACCTTTACTTTATCTTTAACTGTTGACATAATTTTAATTCAATGACGAATTAACAAATGACAGAGAATGAAGGAAATCTTATATCAAGTGAAATTAGTTTGAATAAGATTAATCTTTTATAGAATAGGTAGGGGCATATACATCTCTGTTTGTTTTTGACCTAATACATATTTATTGTAGTAGCTACTGGTATTCTGAAACATGAAAGAATGTTGAGATTAATTTAAATATATATATAGGTCTAAAAATCATCACGATCACGAATAAATTGCTTAGACTCTGTTCATTTCTCTGTAAATTTTGATAAAAATTAAGCTAGCAAAGCAATTTTTGTTCAAGACATATTGTATTGTATAAAAAATTTGTATTCCTAATTCCACATGAATATACAGAAATAAACTACTCTAGCTAGAGGAAATTTCATTGTTCTTAAACACGAAAAAATTATATTTCTACTACATTTTAAGTGCTAGAATGTAGAATGGTGTAAAATGCGGTTAAAGGCCACTAAATTTCCAAAAATTTTATTCCATACCCCCCCCCCCGACCAACGGGTATTTTTGGGGTATGTCGCCCCCTCCCATAAAAATTCATTAATCCGCCACTGTCTGTGTACAGTGAACCACGCAGGTTCTTGAAGAAACAGTGATAGAAAAAGATGAAAATCATAAAACTTTTAGGCACATGAAACATTAACCCCTAAGCAGAGCTCGGTACCTTGATATTTATTTAATTATATCACATAATTAATTTATTACGGTACATGAATCATAATAAATGGCTATAAAATGGAGTTGAACGTAATATAAATGGTGTTGAACAAGTTGTTAGAGACGTTTGAGAAAATTCTTCATCGCATCAAATTATAACAAATGTGAAAAAAATCCATGATAATTCTCTGCTCTGAAAATCCAATTAAAATACATCAAGATCCTATTAAGACTTACGGAGTCGTTGCAGAAACGTTTATCATAGTTTAATAAGAGTCTATGTAACAACTGGCTAAGTGGCGTAACTATGGATAGATCCCCCTTGAGATAAAAGTTTTCTTTGGCATTTGCGCAGGCCTTGTGAAACAATTTTTAAAAAAGAGTCAAAGGTGATGTCTGGAATTGTTAAAAATATATTTTGGAAGGATTTTTTTTTAAAAATTCCCGGGAGGGTACCACAAGCCTCGATTTTTAAAGAAATCTTCAAGTACGGTACTGTATGGTACCCCAATCAGGTGAGATGAAGAATCAAAAATAGCAGAGTGCAAGTTTCAAGTAGGCCTATTTAAATGAATTTGAATTTGAGGCCTGTTTCAAATTTCTTTTGCAAGTGCAATAAGGGTCCGGTTCTTCCATTGAAAATAATGCAAAAACTAGATAATATTTAATTTGAAACATAACATGGGCTGTATTGAATTGGATGAATTCATGCCTAGAATTGCTCTAAGTGTGGTTTTAGAGAGGCTATTTAAAAAAAAAATCCGGGGGAGTACCCTCCAACCTCCTTTAAGACAAATATCAAATGTATATTGTCAAAATATTGATAAAAGACTCCTTCTTCACCTCCCCCCCCCCCCCCCCCGTGTACTTCAAAGTGCCTACAGCCTAATCCCGCTGTCCTAATAGGACAGTCATAAAATGAGCCAAATGCGATGTCTTCGCGTTTTCGATAAAAACAATCTGTCTTTGTAATCACTAGAAGATAAGCTAATGGGATCATCCATCCTGAATTTTATAATAGCCTGTTACTGGTCTGTCAGAAATTTCACAATAAGATCGTAGGTCTTTGTATTGTACAAAAGAAAAGTTTGCGATGGAAATGGACTAACTAGGTCATTACCACTTTGTGTGTAAATTTCATACCTTCAAAATTCAATACTTCATCTACTTTTTATTTCAGGTTCTGTAAATAGAAAATTATGATGATTACAGAATAAAAATATCACAACTCCATTCAATTATAATTTGAAGTAGTTTTTAAACAAGTTTTCTCGAAAAATAACAAAATAATTATCGTAGAGCAACTGATGAAAGGGATTTGAGTTCTTCTCAAGCTTGAGGGGTTAGTCTCCTCCTCTCTCCAAAATATATGTTATAGCCTAATAAAACACGCCATACCTGTACTCCACCCATAGCTATTAGTACAGCACCTAGTAAATTTAAATGAAAACAATGGAAGTATTTATGAGAAAATGATCAGGTGTGCTTTTAAAAAAGTAATCAACTCATTGACATTAAATAAGAAGGATAGCTCTAATGCATCCACCTATTCATCTATGCACTCCTTTTATGGAGAGAATTGCCATGCTAAACTTGCTTCATACTGAAATGGTCAACAAAGGCAGCTCACTTGCTCACTCACGCGATGCAAAGGTGACATGGTATGTAAAATCGTTCCTTTGTCTGTCTTGTGTATGATACTTGCACTTGTATATGCAGCCATGTGTGGTACAGGAGCGGTCCCAGCAAGGGAGTTTAGGGGGGGGGGGGGTCACAGATGGGTTTTATTGACCTTTTTTTGAGAGATTACTCCCCCTTCCTACCCCTTCTCCAGTAAATTTCCTATTTGGGGGGGGTTTATGACCCCCCCCCCCCCCCGGGACCGTCCTTGGTGTGGTATGCTTTATATTCGTAATAAGGCTATCTAGTATCACTCAAGGTCTGTTGAAAAACAATTGAATTTAGTAATAAAATTTCAATTACAATAATAAAAATGTATGACACTTGAAATAACTTGTTATTTCTCTGACCTAAAATTCCCCCCCCCCCCCTCCGTGTGCACCGGTAACACTTCATTTAGCAATATAGCCCAACAATCACATAGGGGCAATGAGAAGAAATCTATGGTGTGATATTACACCTAAACCATTCTCATTACTATACCATAATTATCGAGAATAAATCCAAAGCCTTATGAGATAATATGAAGAGCGATGTCATAGGTTCTATCTACAGTGTGAGTACAATACTTGATTCTACAATACTGTACTTGAATTATTGTAATGAATACTTAATTTGGTCCGGTGCATCCAAAATTACCTTTTTCTCCAATCACAATTCAAAACTATGACACATATGATAATATTAACTTTTCATGTGAAATTTAACGACTTGCAGTCAAATAATGATATTTCACATGAAAAGTTAATATTAACAACGCAGTTCGTCATGGAACAAGAAATCCAGGAACATATGTTGATGTATTACCTATTTAGAATATTAGTTGTCAATCATTTTTTACCTGAATATTTTGATGATTGACACCCCGGGTTTGACAACCTTTAAAGGCCTTCCAAAAAGGAAAGCTTGATCTATTGGCTAGAGATGAAGTCTTGAATTCTTGTCACTTCTTCCATGAAATGACTAAAAGGCTAGCCCTATTCCCCTATTATAGTGTTTTCAATTTGAATTAGTCTTTTGCATCGTTCTTTCATGGTTCAGTTTGGTTACTTAGTACTTACTTATCTGTGGTTCAGTGGTTCTTTATATGTCACATTCCCATCATTGTTATTCATAATGACAATATGGATGATTAACGGTTAATGACAATGACAACTAATGGTTGACAGTTTTGCGGTACAGTATTTTAAAAACTATCAAAACTAGAGATATAACACAGAAAAGAGGGTTTTCTGTGGACGAGAGAGATGAAAGAAGAAAGAGGTGAGAGCTGACGTGATAAGTGATGAGATGTGAAAGAGATGAAATGAAGAGAAGAAAGCGGAAGAGATAGATGAGAGAGTTTTCTCTTAGTTTTCTTTGCTGATTGTTCAGAGGATTATTTCATCAGTTCGATGTTCAAACAGTAAATCGTAAAATGTTCAATCATCAGTAAATCGTATAGAAAACTAAAAACGTATTCCTGACTTTAAATTCCCAATCACAATAAGATATTCCAAATTCTGGTCCTACCCCAAAAAGAAGTTCCTAAAGGTTATTTTATCCTTTAATTTTGTCACTTGATATCACTTGATAAAAGTCATCATTGAATGCCAAATAAGTTATCAGGTTTATCAACCAATTATTATTAATATTTACTCAGAAATCATAGCCAAAACTCTTTCGCTTCAAGAATACAACGCTTTCCCATCTTTACTCTGCTAAGAACAGAATTAACAGAAAATAAAGCTATTTTTACAGCTCACCCTCGAGCCTTGACAAATTGAATAAATTTATTGTTTCATGGCTTCTTTTGACTCGATTTATTGTTACTACACTTCCACAGTAGAGGACTCGAGTTTCATCTTTTTGTTTAATGTGAAGCGCTCACTTCCAACGAACATTATAATAAAAATATGGTATTTCTTCAGTCTAATTAAAAAGAATAGTGAAAGTAAATTTTAAATGATGCATGCTTCTAGCAACGATATTTGGCTCAATCACAAGTTCAATCCTTTTGTTTATCTACACAGTTGAAAAGAAAACTGATGGGTTACGACTTTCTTCTGTCGTTCCGAGTTGAATAATGAAATGACTTGCCACCGGTGTTAAAATTTAAATGTGTTAAGCTGTTATATACTTTTGCCAATTCTATTTTCATAATAACACCCATTCAATATCTATTCCTTGAATGATTAATATTGTTACCTTAAATATAAGCAGCTAGATAAGATTGTCTCACTTCATATGAAATGGATTAATTTGAAATAAATAATCCAATTTCAAATGAATAAAAGTGTCTAGATAGAGAATGTACAGCCTTTGGAAAGTCAGGTAAAAGGCCCAGGTGAACAAAAAATCTATTCTCAGTCTCATAAACACACAATTTATTGTAATAGAGCGCCTTCTAGAGCAATTAAACTCTGTAATACGAGTTTAGACTCGTTTAGCCGAAGCTTTGCACGCACATAGTCCATAGAGCAATCTACACTCTTGCTACATGAGTGTACATACTCATGCTCTCATGGTAGATTTGAGCTTGACTAGTCTCAAAAGTCCAAGTGTTCTAAGAGAGTGTTTTATTGGTTATTGCAATGATTTTCGAACTTCTCAGAGGGGTGCAGACTACTGCATTGGTCCAGCAATTAAGTAAGCCAGGCATTTCAACCTTCCTTGAAATTTGTAGAACTCAAAGGAGTCTTGAAAAGTTTTTCAGGTTTCTCTTGAGTTGTATGATAGTCTCAAGATAGGGTTATAAATGGGGTCAGTGTCCCAACAAGTAACAATATTATAGTGGGAAACAATAATTAATTGTTGTGAATATACTTTTTTGTGAACTGCAGTGTAGCAGTTTTTTGTGACCTATTAATATGTAGAATCTTGCTGTGTAGAACTGACCTTTTTGAGTCGCGGCAGACGCGTTTCGAACTATGTGGTTCTTCTTCGGCGCTTGGTTGCAGGCTGACTGGTTCTCTAGTATTTAAGGTGATGGTAGGGTGGTATTGGGAGAAGTGGATGTGGTGGTGGAATTAGGTGTGGTGTAGGTGATTTCAGGGGGGTTATGATTGCTGAAAAAACCTCCAACAAACCTAATTCCCCCACCACATCCACTTCTCCCACTACCTACCTACTACCACTGACCTTACATACTATAGTCGAATTGACAGAATAGGACTGGCCGGGAAGCTGGCTCTGAGGGGGTAGGGGGAGTGGGGTTGCCACATTGCTCTTGGCTGTTGCACGGAACACACGAACTCACGGCAATTCAAACTACACCAGACTTCAAACGCACAGGTCGGCTGTCGGCCAGACTGAGCACGTAGTGACAACTTGGCAACACTTTGCCGTTTTCTGAGAAATGATTGAACACCGCTTACCAACGCCCAAGCACTTCCCACCCGACTCAAACCTGTTCCAGTCACAGAGAAGTAGATAGATCTTACTTCTCTGTGGTTCTAGTCCTATTTTGTAATAGATTCCACTATAGAGAACCAGTCAGCCTGCAGCCAAGCGCCGATAAAGAAACACATATTTCGAAACGCGTCCGCCACGACTCAAAAAAGGTCAGTTCTGCACAGCAAAATAGACAATAATTGATAAATATAACTAACTCCTCGCTCGTATGGTCGCTATTCAGACCAGTACTAATAATGGTGGTCTGATCTGGAAAAATCAAGATTAATTTTTGGCTAATTATCTCGTATCAACTCTTCCATATACCATCCATCAGGATGGTGTCCATCAGAACAATAAAGATTTCAATACCAACTGAATGATGTTCAGTTTCTGTTACTATATTACAATAAACGGTGAAGTAATGAATTTGTTATTAACTTTCAATGTAAAGGCAAGATTCTGCGGTGATGCCAACTACCGATGACGGCGTGGCCCATTGTGAACGGAACATGAAAATCTCATATAATCTTCACCATCAGCTGCCTCACAAACGCGCCACAAAAAGTGAACCCATGTGAACTGGCTCTTAGTGCTATTTTATTCATCAATTGATCACGGCTTACGATAAACAGGTTGCAACTTATGCCACCTTTGGTGCATGAAGATCAAATTAGTTGACCTTATGACCTTCATTCACTCACCATTCAACCTCAAACTGATGAAGGTCCTGACTGAATATTCGTTGTTTAAGCAATCCTTCAATAGTCATTCAGTAGCCATCTATTTGAATGCACATTAATGCGGAAGTAGCTTTACTATTATCATATGAGTAGATTTAACTTGGTTGGACCAAATGAATATGCAAGTTCATTTCATTGCATTTAATTAATTGCATCTAATTGCAATCACACAGTAAATATTCAATACAATAATAGAAAAAGGAGTTCAATTATCAATATTCATGAAGCAAGAATTTAGCCGTCTTTTCCACCTACTACTATGTTTCCTTCACTTTTCCTTTCCTTACTTCTCCTTTTTCTTCCTTTCCTTCTCCTCCTCCTCACTCCTCCTTTTCCTTCTCCTCCTCCTCTTCCTCCTCCTCCTCCTCCTCCTCCTCCTCCTCCTCCTTCTCCTTCTCATTCTCCTCCTCCTCCTCCTCCTCCTCCTCCTCCTCCTCCTCCTCCTCCTCCTCCTCCTCCTCCTCCTCCTCCTCCTACTCCTCCTTCTTCTTCTCCTCCTAATTAATAATAATATAATAATAACAATACATTTTTTATTTCCCGCAAATCTTTTACAACATTATTACATAATTCAGATGTATAATAAGGTTTACGTAATACAGTACAAAAGAATACAACACATTATTAGTCTATGAAATTGCGAAAAATAATTAGGTTGCCCTGAGGTTGAAAACCTGATTTGGGTCAATTAATTAATTCTTCTCTTTCTTCTTCTCAACCTCCTATTTCTGCTCCTACCTGTTTAATACCAGGCCTTCTTCTGACATCACGTCTGACTAAATAACGACTTTTTATTGGCAATCGGGTTTTACGGGTTAATGACTGTGTCGTCTAAAACATAAAATTATTGCAATGAGTATTGAGAAAATCCATCATTCTGAAAGGGGCTTGATCCCGGGACCTCTAGCCAACAAGTCAGCGTCAACCCTTTCAGCTACGACCTTTCATAGTCATTGATTGAATCTCTAAACTACCTCCACATTAAATGGTATAGATGAGTAGAAAATCAAGTATCGTCTTGATCATTTAGTCTAAGACCCGTATCCAAGAAACTACCTTGATGCTTTTTCTACTAATGGGAAACTTGAGGAGCCGTTTGAAGCTTGTATTTAAGAACCTAACTTGAGGTTTTTACTCGGAGACTTATAAAGCAATTATTAGAGGAAGTGCTTTTAAGGTCTCCCTTGAAAAAGTAGCTTCAAGGTCGGTTCATAAATATGCGAATGAGTGAATGCTTTTTAAGTATTCCTTGAGCTGAGGAAAAATCAAGGCTCAAGTGTTGACATTTATTTCCAAGTGAATCTTAATGCTCATCAACTCAACTTACTCTACTTTGTGAATTATTCACTGGCTCCTCACGGAAGACTCCCTCGTGGGAGTAGGCCCTATCTTTTCCTCGTTAGTCCCCAATGCCTGTGAAAAACAGGGATTTAAGCAGTCTTTAATATCTAATAAGCTCAGCAAGGATTCGAATGCTTAGCTACCTGGAAATTGGTAGGGTTTCTCCGCATGAAAGGGTATAACGTAAACACTAACACAGCTTGTGCCTTGTCTAGCACTAGCAGGGTTGTATACTGTACATGAATCCGAACATTGTTTGAATAGCTCGCAAGTAGGATGTGCATTGAGTATTGCATAACATAGGTACTCTTGCTTTCAATTCCCATATTAACACGCTCTAGGTTGCGTATCCCTTGTAGTCATGGATGGTTGCAAGCATATGGCAATAATGTAGTCTATATTGATCCATCTTGCTAGCTGGTTTATATCCTTCATTCTAACTCTGCAGTACAAATATAGTTCAGAGAAGTGCTACTTTATCTCATTCAGTGCCAGTGATTGAAAATACATAGTAACCTACTATAATTATTATTTATGAGTTCTGAAGAGTAGTTTGCAGTGGTAAAACACTGTAATATTCAAGGGCGGTCCCAGATTGGAAATTTACTTGAGAAGGGGTAGGAAAGTGATATCTTGTAAAAAAGTCAGTAAGTCCCATTTGTGACCCCCCCCCCCCACAACTTCCGCGCTGGGACCGCTCCTGGTAATATTTCGATGTTGTTACAACAATATACTCTTCCTAAAATCCACAAATCCAACATGCCCGTAAGGCCATTAGTCAATCATATACCTGCTCCAGCCCACAAAGTAGCTAACATATATTGATGCAATAATTAGAAAAAACAAAATTCAACCATCACTCATCCATAAAAACAATTCACACTTAGTTCAAAAAATAAAATACATTCACATTCTGCACAACTCAACACTCGCCTCATTTGACATAAAAAATCTCTACACATACACAATCTATTGATGAAACACTCCTCTACTTCCAAAACATGCTAATCGACAACAATACATTCATATTAATGGAATCATGTCACTCACCAATACCAAAACAAAACAAAACTATTTCACCCACAATCAAAAATTCTACATCCAACCCACAGGTCTCTCAATGGGATCTCTCCTATCGAAGACAAAATCTTTATCCACTACATTGAAAAAACCACGTCTTCATTAACAATCCACATTCTGAAAAAATCATTTACTGGTACAGCTATGTAGATGGCATCATTGTACTATACAAAGGTAACACCAAGCAAGTTCACACATTTCTCACCCACATCAGCAAAATCCACCCCAAATTCACATTGGAAACTGAAATTCATAATTCTCTTAGCTTTCTTGACTTCACAATCACAACAACAAATCATCACCACACATTCAAAATTCACAGAAAACCTACCTCCACAGACATGATAATTCACAATCACTCCAACCATCCAACCCAAACAAACATGCAGCCCTCAACTTCATGATTCATCAACATACCCATGAATCCCACTGACCACCAAAATGAACTTAATATCATCAGATATAGATTACAGTATAGCCTGATATTTTTTTTCTAAAAACAAAATGCCTCGAAAAACATCAAGTTTTTGGTTCTGGACCTAGAAAAAATCAAAAGGCTAAGGTACTGGATGTCTTCCAACGTTTGTTGCAATTGTGAATTCGAGCAAGTTTAAGTTAATGAGTTCAAAGTGAAATAGAACAAGAGAGATGAAAAGTTTGAACTGCTTTTGTAAATTGATACAAGATACATGAAAAGTTGTCAATAAAAGAGTTGAAAAAATATGTATTTGAACTGCAGCAAGTTTCTTCTGGAACAGGAATACTACTTAGTATTCAATTAAACATTAACATTAAACATTAAGTTGAATGTCTTCAACTTGTATCATAGACAAAGACAAAGTTACATTAGAATGTTATTGATAGAACCAGTAGAGAGACCAAACCAGTCCAATCTATAAAATCTAGAAATTCGAAATACAAGTACACCGTGCTGGTTTGTCTCAGGATAAAGATAAGTAAAGCATTATAATTTAAGACCTCATTTTCAACAAACTTCTGAATAGGAACTTCCCAGTTTAAAGTGTGTCAATATACTATATTTGACTTATGTAGATCTATTTGTGGTAAAGTTCACTTTAATAAATCTTCATGAAATAAACAAATACTATGATGTGCATGAACTTTTTACGTTCAAATAATATAGCCTATAGATGCCTAGAAGACTTCCATTAATAATTCTACGTAGCTGTGCCTTCGGGTGGTTAAAAAGTTATGAATCTTGAAAGTAGGTTGAAATAAGTAATATGTCATTTTCAGAAGCAACTGTGTTTTCTAAAGTTTCACTACAAGTTATGAGCACTCTGTCGTAGAATGTATTTCTCATAATTTGTTATTATCCTTGTCAATTTTCCAACCTGAATACAAAGTTTCGTACGCCCTTGATTTCTACTTTAATAAATCAATAATAGTCTGTTGAAGTTTATTCACCTCATCTTATTTATTTTGTGTTTGTACTGATATAAGATGATGAAGGCCATGATAGTGAATAAAACATTTCTTTGATTTCTCAAATAATCTATTGTGTGTTTATTGATGAAAAGCGGTTATTTCTATTAACTTTTTATTGTAAATTTAACGACTTGCAGTCAGTTACTAAAAAGTTAATATTAACAACGCAGATAGTTTGAAACAATAAATCCACTGTTATTTCCTTATAAAAATCACCAGAGAAAGAATAGAAACTCTTATTTGACCCTTTTAAAGATAATTTGTATCAAAATAAAGAAAATAGTATGTCAATATTGGAGCGTGGGTGACATATTTCAGTCTACAGACTAAATTTAGCACTTCCCATTGACAAAAACGCTTTAGATACTCAAAAGGAAAGGTCACCCAAGAAATACTTTCTAATATCGGTCAGGAAACTGACAGAATTGGGATAAGACGGAAAAACGTCGGATAAAACTTGTGGACACAGTGACAAAGAGAAATACGATCTTATTCGGGGGAAACAATATTTTATGAATAGGAGGAAGATGCTGCAAAGCATTGAATAACATTTCAATTTTTTCTTCTTTTTTTTGGCGAAAATTAATCTCGTTGGATTTTGCAGCAAAGTATTCCTTCCCATCCACTAGAAGCTTCCACCTCATCGCTATTCATTTTCCAAGATAGGTCAAAAAGTGTCTCAAAAGTATAAAACGGAAAAAGGTCAGATGTTTAAATGTCACTATATGCTTGAATGTCAAATCGAATTTTACTATGCTGCCAATATTATTAGGAAAGGTTAGAGAAGATTACTGTTTGATCACATCGCAGTTAATTATCCAGATCAGTAATATTGCGAAAACTTATCATTTTTTAATTTATCTTATTAAATTACTCGTAATATACCGTATTACAACATTAACAATATTGATTTCTAATTTGCTTGCATTCCTTAAAATATATTAGACTAATTAACTTAGTTGATTCAAAGGCTGGAATTCTTAGTTGACTCAAAGTTGTTATCATAGAACAAAACATTTCTACCTATCTCCCATCTTCCATGATGACTGAATGGAATTCGGTGTAATTATTTGTATTAACCCACTTTGGACACTATGGAATTCTGCCTCATATAACGTATACAAGCGCACGCAAGCATCTTCCCGTTGGCGTGATCATAGTAAGAAAATGAATAAATTAATGAATTCCTATCACACATGAACAAGTTTTGCTGTTGAAAATAGAACATGGTCAATCAACTCCCATGATGTGCCTAATAACCCACATTTGTTGACACAAATAGTAGGTGGGCCTTTTGAAATACATTTTTGTCTTTAAAAACGTCAGTGCCGTAGCAGGTATCTGTTCAATCAGAGATGAGATACGAAACTCCTGGGCGCTCTTTGTAAGGGTGACCGATTGAATTGGCCAGCAAAAAAGACTGTTCTCTGCTGTAAAATCACTTCCCGGTGGTTCGGAACCCACCTGTAGGTCCAACTCATCAATCACCATCATCCAATTCATTACCCACGCACAGGTCTCAGACCTGTGTGGCCTTCATCCTCCGAAAAAAAACATTACTTTTATGTTAATGGCAATCATAATTCTCCCTTTTTCTAATTTTTCTTGTAATTGGTTCACCTTCATCATTAGCAAAAAATATGTTTTTATATTATAAAATGTATGGAAAAATTCTATAATATTGATATCCATTCCATTCACAGGAGATCAAATTAGCTAGTCTTATGTAACGAAACCCATTGTCTAAAAACATGAGCAGAAATAATTTAGATGTGAAATAGAAACAAATCTGCAATAAAGAAGAAATTTATCCATGATGGGTAGGCTATTTATGAGTATCTACTGTTTTAGAAACTTTGCTTGTTTGAGAGACTAGACGAACTCAAATATTATTTGCTTTGACAAAATTAGATCTCGCCAAATTATTCCGAAATGCTTAGGAAGAAGTTGTTGAGAGAAGACATATGATTGTCAGAGTACAGGTTTCCGAGCATTTGGTAACTTGGCTTTAAACGGCTTCATGAGTTCATGTGTAAATTACTCTATAGCCTAATAATAAATACATTGTTCTTTGAACTGTATATCCATCAGAATGCTAAATTATTTGACGGTGGTACAATATATGCCTAAATATGAACTTATGATCATGAGTAAATTACCGTATTGCCTAATTATGAATATATTGTTCTTTGAACCATATATCCATCACAACAATGTTAAATTATTTGACGGTGGTACAATATTTATGTCTTCATGTTCTTATGCTTCATGGGCTTTATAAAGAAATACCGCATCACACCTTCTGATACAATACCTAGATACTGGCAAGCACTCAAGAGAATTATTCCTTTGTATTAAAAATGGATACAGATTCGTTTCAAGAAAGCTGCCCCCCGCAGACTTCCAAGAACTCGTAATTTGAGCAGTAGCCAGTAGCACAGTTCAGACGCCACAGCACAACAGTAGGCCTACCTAATTTGTATTCTGATCCAACAATTCAGTTCAAATGATAACAACTGGAGAAACAACACTGTACTTGCTTGTAGGGTTGCTCAATAAATTGTTGGAAAATGATTCTGAGCTTAATATTTTGTTGAAAGTTTTCTTTTGGATCAACTCTCCAACTGATGACTTGTAGATGGAAAAATAAGTTGTACCACTGTTGAAATTTTTATACATCTTGGAATGTAATGATAGAATCGTAAAATTGAACCTCCTTCACAGTGGGAAGTAATCATAATCACATAATGTAACGAGAGAGGCTGCATTGAAAGCCCATTCTATAGCCTACGTACAGAAAAAGCGCGACAGAAACGCGGCCGAAAATGCTATTCTGTTCAGTCAGCAGATTTTACCTATGCTATACCAGCAGAATTTTTGGCACCGAATTTCTACTGCTGTGAGGTGTTCTCACATTACGACTTCATCATATTTATTTATGTAGAATGACTATAGTCCACAGAGTACAACTTCTGACGTAGATTTCTTGATGCACTTGCTTGTGTGGGGCTTGTTTTTTATGCATGCCACAGAGATCTGAAGGCAAAATTAATTTGGGGGGGGGGGGGGTCGTCATAGCGAGCTGGTTAGCAGCCTTTCCCTACTAGATTCTTCACCATTCCATGTCAGAAGTTATATGCCGTAGACTTTGGTTCTTGATAATATAGCCGCTTGAAGCGCATCGGTAGTCTATTGCCTCTCCGCTTGTCAACGCGTCTGTCGACGCTTAATTTCGGTCCTTATAAATGTTGGTTGAGTTTGGTTTCGTGGGGAATGTAAGTCACACGTTTCTGTCACGTTTTTCGACCTCGTATAGAATCTAATTTACTTAGATTTTGCATTTGTAAAGTTTCCTGACATTTCCACTATTGGATGATGCGTTAAAAATGAATATGCAATAAAGATGTAATTGCAATACACTCAATCGACCCCAAGGTTCGCAAATGGAACGTGGAAGATTACAAGATTTTATGGAGCAGATAAGTATAAATGGCGCTTAATAAGGCCGACAAAATGTCTCAGGCTCATTCAACGTGAGAAATTTACTGTACTACTTAATTGCTTCACAACCGTTAAACTACAATCAATCAAGGCGTATTTCGCTTATCCAATTAAAGGAAACTCCAAATTTTCTAAATTATTTTTGATATCATTAACAAATTATTCAAAGGCGTCCATGAGGACAGTGATTTCGAACTCAAAAAGCTGAACTGTAAGGGAATGATAGGATATCTGGTTAAATTTCACCAAGCTATGAGAAAAAATTTTAATATGACTTGAATTATGTGAAGATATTGAAGAATATTAAATCATAGGAAAACACAAATATTTATAGTATCTACGACTTGCAGGTTCCTGCAAATGCCATCAAATTGAGTCTCAAAACTATGCGAATTTTCTAATTTACTATTTAGTTCTTGCACATTGTTAATGCTTTATACTGAACTGTCTCTTCATGCGGACAGAGCTGTTTGCTCAGTTGCTACTACAGTAGTGCAAACCTTGTAAGCTAATTAAAAAATATCCATTCTTAAGGATGCATTCTATCCTGAATTTCATAGAATTGAACAGACCACTTTTGTATTCTGAATAAATGGTTCGCAAAAACTGAGAGAGCATGTTGGAGATTTAAACACATCTCCCCTTCAAATAAGATTACAAGATTTGCTGGAGTATATAAGAACCTAAAGGGAGGTGATTAATATCTTATTATTATTGTTACTATTATCACCCACTACCCCAAAAATATTCCGGGTTCGCCTTTGTCTTTGATAAACAATCAAATAATCCATGAAAAAATAATCGAACATAAATTTTACATCTAGTGCTAAGATTGAATTGGCAAGGAAATTTAAACGTTTATCACTCAAATAAAGTCACTGAATAATGTTAATTCAGATAGAATATTGTTAAATTCAGTTGAAGACTTTGAGACAGTGGTGTTAAGTTGGCTAAATGCCGATCTTTGACATAACCGTTTGGCAAGCACCGTTTGGCTTCTTACTAATGAAGCTCTTAAAACTATTCAATCCAACATGTTTATTATTAACATCTATTCACCAATGACAACTTTTTCCTCTACTTTTGAGAGTCCCGGAACTTGTTATCAGTGGAGTAAATTAATTTAATCGTTTGAAATATGAAAGTGAAATTGATTATCTGATTAGCATTTGAATCATAATGTACAGTATTATTATATGAAAGTTTATAGGCTATGAATCATAAATCGAGCTCAGGAATGTATCAATTGAAATCACGTATACACAACAGTAATGCATAAGCTTATTTCAATTGAAAATGAGCATATGAATTATATTAAAATAATTTTACGTTAAATTTTATTATGATATACGCTAATTTTTTTGCGGGTTGATTTTAAAAGCAACTATCAATATTTTTGAAAAAGGAATTTTTTATATTGTATTTCGTATTCACTCTTCCCCAAATAGTTGATAGATTTTTCCGAATAGCCTACACGTGTCCAGGAAAATAGTAGTTCTATTTCCCGTTTTTTTATTGATTCCACCTGCACTTATTTTGCGGGTTTCTCTACTGTATTGTGATGATAAAATGATTCCGCATCCATATAACGTCAGTTTTCAATTAAAAAATGAAGTTTGTCATTCGAGAAACGAGTATTAAGTGAAAACTTGTACAACCAGTATTGCTGGATTCAAACTATCTTGTATTTCATAGACTATTTATGACCTTGATCTTCGTTCCGTTCTTTCCTGATTATTCAAACTTGATCCTTATGCACGGGCGTCGCCACCGTTGGGGGGGGGGGGGGGGGCAGGTAAAAAGTTGAAGAATTGATATTAGATAACAAACAAACCAATCAGCGAAACAGACAGTGTTTCACTTTAGTATTTTAATGATAGACCCCAACCTATTTGATTTCTTCATTAACTGTCAATATTTATAATTATTATTAAACTATTGAATATGAATATGTTTAGGATTTGTTCAAATTTTATAAAGCATTTGTGCATTCAAGCCGTGAGAGCTAAGAGGGAGGGCACGGAATTGTTTGAAAACCATTTAGGTTCACATTCTTATTTAGCTTTTTGGCAATTAAGATTATTGAGCAGAAGTTCATATATTCATTTCATTGATATTTCTTTTTCACCTTTACAAAAAAATGTCACCTATGTAAAGAATCTCAAGAAATATACATACATTTTGTAATCATCGACTGGCTTCGATTTTTTTCAATACCTATATGAATTTTCTTTCAGTTTTAGAAAGAATACGGGGGGGGGGCTTATTTTTTGCATTTTTTGGGGGTGCTTAATTTATGGGGGGGGCTGATGCTAAATTTGGGGGGGGTTGCCCTGTATGAGATGATATAGTTACTATGAGAGAATGAATGCATTTCAAGCTGTTTTCAACCGACTTCCAAACAAGAGGAGGTTCTCAATTCGACCTGTTTTTATGTTTTTACATTAACTATTGAACCGATTTCGATAAAAAAATTTAAGTGAAAGAGCATCATTCAGCGGTGGTCCCATCCAAGTTTTGCAAAGGATCAGCCCAATATTAAACAAAAAGGAGCATCCATTGACGTCTTCATTTCAATTTTGTCCGAATAGGATAGTTTCACACATAACCGATACTGTTTAACAGGCCGATCGTTGTATCATAATTAGGAGCGCTTCACACCTACCCGATTTTCGAAATCATTGATGCAATCAGGCCCGGACTGGCCAGGTCCGCGATCGCGGAGGGCCCCTGGTCCGAGGGGGACCTTTAACAAGTTTTTGTCTTTCTTTGTATTGGCGAAGGTGATATTGTGGAAGATATCCATAATGAATAATAAGACTTGAAGTTGTTGCAACCACATTAATTTATTGAAACCCATGAGATACTAATTTCGGTTGTTACACCATTATCAATCTCAAACAAGCTAAAACTAAAGTACCTACAGAGTATCTTAATATATACTAAACACAGAATGATACTATTGGCTAATGGTGATAGTGCCTCTCATAGGCTGACCTTCATTGAAGGTATGTGATTGGCTGAAGGCCCTAACAAGTCACGCCCACTGGTGTGGAGGAGCAACAAGGAATAATTAGTGTCAAAATTAAGAACCGAAAAATAACAAAAAAGAACAACAGAACAGTACACAAGTAGGCTGGAATTGAACAATTAAAATAAAAAAATGAAGCTAAATGAAATGCAGTCACGGTCAACCTAGAAAAACAAGAAAGTACCGTTTTGAAGAGTAGGCCAGATCTTGACGTTTTTACGAAAGCTTTATACAGTGGTAGAGTCCACTGAGAACTACGGAGAGAGATGCAGTGACGAAGAAGACGATTTGGGCCCAACGAAAAAAGCGGGGAAAATGCTGCCATATTTACAGCTCTGAAAATAGGCAATGCTTCCACTGTTTGACATGTGCTTTTTCTGTTCTGTTTGAACTTAATCTGGACTGTTTACCAACCTGTATATTGCATATAAATTTGTTCTTATCATACCTTGTACCCAAGTCAGTGAACGAGCGTATTCTAAACTCAAAATAATCAAAAATCGACTTCGGTCGAGGACAAAACCCTTTGAATGAGTAATTAGAGATAAGAAAATGTAATGTGCGATAGAATGGACCATAATATATGGTGCACTCTAGATCTCTAGAACTGCTTAAGTCATCAATGAGTGAACTGAAGTAAATTCAATAATTTAAATTTAAGAAGTGAATGGAAAATTTATAATTAGTCTTCAAGACTAGTTTTAATGACATTTATAAAAAAATCTCTCAATATAGACTTTGCTTTAAAATGTAGTTACAGTACTATTACGGTATTAAACATAATTATAGCCTATAGCATAACATATAAATGCATATGATTGGTTACTTGGTCACATATGGGCAAGCATCCAAATGGCATAACTCAAATAAATGGAGTTGCAGAATCGCTATAGATATTTTTCTTTCCAGACGGAAGAAACGCATTGCTGAATTACATTGGCCCATAAAACTGCTTGTGAATTTGATTCCAAACCGAAGCTAGTAAGGCATATAACAATGAAGAGCGCCAGGAAACAATAACTTATGATCTAAATTTTTGTTTTTTCTATTACAGAAGAGGTACCAGGCCTGTATCAATTAGAGGTGGATCCAAAAATTTAAATTCAATAATTTTCTCTTTATTTACATAGTTTCTGTATATTTTGATAAGGAGTCTTCAAAAATGATTTACTGTATTCACAACAGTAGTTGGGGTTAGATAAAAATGGGAAGGAGAATAAAGAGAAAATAATGATGAAAAAGACTTTGAAAGTCTAAAAACAGAAGCAAAGAGAAACATGAAAAAATTAGACAAGTACTGAAGAAGAAGACCGATGGAGAAGAAATTGGAGTTGATAAAAGGGGAGGAAATGGATGGCTTCGTTACAATTGAATTGCCCACTGAATTTGTATATGCTACCGCATATACCACTCGCTAGAACTATCAAGCCTGCTGTTGTTTCATTATGATTTCGTCTATTAAAATTGAAGCTATATTTTTTTCGGAGGATGAAGCCCACATAGGTCTGAGACCTGTACGTGGGTAATGTGTTGAATGGTAGTGATAGATGAGCTGGACCTAAAGTTTTAGGTGGGTTACGAACCACCGGGAAGTGATTTTACAGCAGAGAACAGAGTCGTTTTTGCTGGCCAATCCAATCGTTCACCGTTACAAGATGGCCCAGGAGCTTCGTAGCTTATCTCTGATTGAACTGATACCTGCTACGGCACTCGGCTATCACTTCCCAATTGTTCTGCTATCGTTGAAATGCGGTATTATATAAATGAAATGAATATCAGAAGATAAATTGATGTATACCGAATTCGAATTATAAACAGTTCTGACTGCTTGGTGATATGATCTGCCAATTTCATTAGTCATTGAAAATTCAATTATTGCCAAGAAGATAAATTTTCTGAAGGGCTCTTCAGATGAAGATAAATTTTTAAATGATTTAATACATTTCTCTGTACAACACACATTGTTGATTTTCCTTTAATGATTATTCGTTCAATACTTTCAAATGGAAATGTTCAGACACAATAATTTCGAGAATAGCCTCTCATATTGAAAATGTCATTGAATTTTATTATATATTACGTGACAATAGTATGCCTATTGCTGATAAAAATGAAAGCATTCACTGAGACATCTAATTTGTACTAATAACGCACTTATTGTATAGAATTTCCGTTTAAAACGACTGGTTGCATGTTGCATGCTATACTTAATGTGTGCAATTTACCTATTTTCATAAATTTTCTACTGATAATTTTGTAGCTAGAAGTTATTCTTATTCTGTTTCACACCAAAAGTGGGGGAAATGTATTTGAGCCAATTTGAAAATAAAGTCAAGAAGTGTAACTAAGTTCACTAGTAGAAATGTAGATCGTTAAGAAATAGGAAAATTGGGAAGAGGGGAGTTGCCTAAAACAGAAAGTTACCACTTTCATTTTTATCATTTTATTACCACTTTTTAAGTAAATTTTTCCGTCTTTAGGGTGTGCCGTTTACTCAGTATAGAAACCTCAAATTTCAAATTATTGAAAATTATGTTGTTTTAGGATGAATTGTTAACTATTGGAGTATCATGTAGCAAAAAATAGTCTGGTTGGCTTTAAAAATGTAAAAACTTACAATAATTGGAACCCTGTTCTACGGAAAATATATATCAATCAAATATAAAATATAAACCAAGGTCTGCAAAAGCATTATTCAAGAGTGCAAGAGAGTGTTCAATTTTACAAGCTCAACACCCACATTCCAAATAGTTCAGGTCTCACAGTGTAACCTATATGTGGCTCAGAAATAATAAGAATAAATGTCTCAAGATTAGGATATTTAGATAGGATTTATTGGAAACGGATGAACGATTGGTCTAGACATTCAATAAATTTTCATTGAACAGACACTTCTCCATTGAAAGCTCCATGAATCCATTTCTCGTGTCCATCAATAGCAGGGCGTGGTCTTTCATTCAACCTTCTACGTTTTGATGAATGGATGAATGAAAGAGAGATGAGCAACTGAGAGTGAAGTGACGAGTGAATGAGCTTGAAAAGTGTGAAAAGCACCTGTCTGTTCATTCCCCACTGCTTGCACGAGAATCAATACGCGGTATCGCTGCCACAATCAAAGTCGGATGGACTTTGGAATTGTGTTGACATGACGGGAATAATTCGACGACTCAACTTTCCTGATTTCAGTTTTAAAATTTCTTTTCTCCTTTCCTTCTTCTTCTTCCCCAAAATTGGTAGCATAACGCAATTGCAGCAAATCTTGAAACTACTGAAACCTCTTTTGAATTGATTGTTAATTGAAAATATGAATCAGCAAAAATATGAATTTCATGACAATTTTCTGTTAGCTGAACCTGGATTTCTTTCTAGTTACCCTGAGTGGGTGCGTCATGATGCTTGGGGGTGGTGGGCACCCCTGGTTACACCCTTCCTTTTCTTAGTTAATTTATCTTGGAGTAGGCTTACAGTGAACCTTATTGGGAAACGTTACTATTTTTTAATCGACCCATTCTGGGGAGGACTGAAATGATTATAAGAAATTAACTAATAATAGAATCTTCTGATAAAAACACATATTAAATTACATTATCAAAGTTTTTTCAACTGTCAAGCTCATTAAGTTACGTTTTAGCTATGCATGCATTAGGTTAGTGTGCTTGCAAAGTGGGACATATGCCTAAATACTCGATATGATTCACAAATGTGAAATAAAACACATGCTGCAGAACGTTGTGTGACAGATCGGAGCAGCCTGGATACCACCATTCAACAGCATGTGATTTGATTTCGTATTTATGATTATTATTGAACATTGATGCTCCACTGTTCAAGCACTCTTAATCGTATCACACATTTTTATAACACCATATCACTAAATTAACAGTAATTTCCTCTCCTACACGAAAGCGATTAACTAATTAATGATAGGTTGGCAACCATTTTTAGATTTTGATCAATTTATTCTTAAAATGTCCATCATATTAAAAAATGTAGTAGCAAAGCTTCGATTTACCGCGATAACAACAGGTTCACCAACGTAAAACTGATCGGCTAATGGATGATTGTGATCACATTTTTCTATTCTCTATTGTTATTCCACGTTTTCATCGATACATTTATCAAGTGGGGTACCATACCTATTGTCTTATTTTTGCAACAGTACACCAAACTTTTCTCATGAATTTTTAGTCATCTCTCATTCTGTGATTGATTTTGATTTTATAGGAGCTCCAGTTATTTTTGTGGTGTACCTTAAAACGTGCATTATTATGATGGATGGTGTACGTGTATGTGCCCTGCGTAGCTTTGTTAGTATCTAATCATCAGACAGGGTCAATAAATTGCTTAGTCCAAAAATGTGGTAGTCTAGATGGGCCTATATCCCAATATTAGTTCGAATTATTGGAATACTACTATTTTTCAAGAAGTAAACCGAGTAAAGACCTCTTAAAACCCTTCATAATAAATTACAGTATTGTTACGGGTTCTATCTCTAAAATAATGCAGGCAACACGTGAATTTAACACTCTCTCTCTTTATTAACACAAATTACCGACAACTCGTGCTAATCAGTAATGTCTAACACAAATGAAATCAATCAGAAATTTTCAGCTAATAAAGAATTTGCAATATTATTATACAAAAATCAACCACTAAATGTTAAAAGGCCGATCTACTATTGAATAATAACTGTTCAATAAACTGTCGAGGAGAATCGTCTAAAACATAACAGTCGAAACACTACAAGCACTTACGAGTCATTGTATAGACTGTTGAAAAAGCTTGAATAATAATCTGTCACAAATCACAATATACGATAATTAATTATCACTTTAACAACAAACGTTTGTACTATGAACGGAACTGCCACTTGTTATATGTCAACGAAATTCAAACAAGGAATGAACTCATGTTCACTTAAGCGTTCCCTTTAAATAGGTTTTATCATGATCCAGAAAGACGGAGAGTTTTATAAAATGTTCTATAGAATTCTAAAATAAACAGATAAGACATTCTACAATTAAGGATAAAATTCCAAAATTTTCCAAAAATTCAAAATTCCAAAATTCGAATTAAACATTCTAAAGGTGTCACAGATAAACAACTACAAGGCGAGGAGAGTAATTAATCGCTTCTGAAAATCAATATTGACACAGGCAGATAACACTGAAAATCCTTCTTTATTTCCGTGTCCATCAAAGTATTGTAATGTGAATCACAACCATATTGTTGAGTCCTTCTAAATTTATTGGAGCTGAAAAGTTACAAGTTATAGTGATGTGGCCTTTGATGACGAATTCTTTAGAATATAAGAGCAGTTTAACAAAGGATGACGATTGAAACTTCGTAGCGCGCAACAATTTACTGAAACTTGGTCGTTTCATAACTGCTGTGGAGCTGTGCTTCTTGTACGTCAACATGTAATTGTTTCCTTCTTCCATCCATTCTATCTCGTTCTATATCTTCCTCTCTTTCCTCTCCCATCCTTTTCTTTCTACGCTCCTATTTGGCGCCACTAGATGCAGTAGTATAGCCCTGTACCATGCTGAACCTCGTGGGTGGATGAGGAACGTGGAGAGGCGGTAACTATCGATTTTGAAAACGAAAAGCCCTTTCCCTATATTTAACTCTTTAGGGTCCGCATGAACCTTTTGTGATCGTGATATGCTTTTATGTGAGCGTTTCTTTTTTGGCTCTTCCTACGTACATATCTACAACTCCTTTTGCCCCTATTCTCAACACAATTCCTCTTCTATTTCCCGCCTTTTTCAAGGTCAAGGCAAAGGAAATTGAATCGCTCACCTTCTCTCCCCTCCCAGGGACACGAAAAGCTGTCCCTTGAAACATTCCGCCAGAATTTAAACATCTGGTCTCAGATTGGTTTAGGAATAGCTTAACTCAGTCCTCCTATTGCATGACCAACATCCATTCTTCACTTTGGCTGCCTTGTTTACAGCGTTTTTCAGAGGGAGGTGGAAATGTTCGTCAAGGGCATAAAATGCCAGCCTTTGCTTGGGTTGTTGAAAGCATGACTCGTTCGTGATGTTGAATCAAGCAATTTCTATTCGCTCATCCGTATCATTGTGAAATACCGAATTAATCCAAAATTATTCCGAATTCCGTCAACCCCTACAAGCCGATTATTCCTTCTTTCATGTCGTTATGTATTTTTCATTGTTCACAATGTATATAATCCCATTGAATCATCCATCAAAAATAGTATAGTACGTGCTATCAGTCAATTGATGTAGATTTATTGCGTGTTTCCCATTCAAATGTCATTCTTCATTCATCTTAGAAATCAATGATTTGTCGAGAGTTGAATTTTTCTTGTAGATTACGTCTTGGAGACTCCAGTTAAGGAGTAGGCTACAGATTAACAATTATATAATCTTCTACACTAGTTAGCACAATCTATTACTATATTAATTAGTTGAGATGAGGCTTAATTTTTATGTGAAAGGAACTCTTGTACACTATAAAAAGCTTCATCAACAAATTATTTTTTCAGTTGTTTTTTAAATATTTCTATATTTTTAAGACTATTTAAAAACTGCAGTAGCTTGTTGTAGAGTTTCCTACCAATATAACTAGGTTTTTGTTTGAATAAGCTACTATTGTGACTCACTAAGTGATAATCTCCTCGGCTTCTTGTATTATAATCTTGTACGTCAAAATTTTGGTTAATATCACTCTTTTTTACATATAAAGTAGCTTCATAGGGTACAGTTAGGAGACAAAGTCTCTTGAACAACGGCCTACATGAATCTAATCTATTATCTCTTTCCATACACCTAACCGTTTTCTTTTGGATCTTAAACACCCTATCAAGGTTTTGTTTTGATGAATTACCCCATACTACCATACAATACTTTTAAGCCTCCAGTTATGATTGCGCAATCTTCATCAAGTAGTAATAATAATTAATTTCTTTCAACCTGGAAATGATTTTTATGATGAATCTTGAGCTGTTAAGCCTCGACTACGTTGCGAGCGGCGAACGGCAGGAGAAAAATCCAATGTCGAAAGTAGGAGGCGAGTGGCGCCGCTCTGCTGTTTTGCCGCTCCTATCGAGCCTCAAATCAAAATTAATGTTGAATGAATTCTTTTAATTAAATTGGTAAGTGGAGTTCCGCCTCGCCGTTTGAACCATGTTATTGGGAACATGGTGGACCAACTATTTTAGGTCGGTTCCGAACCACCGGGTAAGTGATAATAAAGCTTATAACGTCAAGTCTTGTATTATATGTATTATCCTTGATGATCAATTCGTATTGTTGACGATTTAATATTTAAAAAAATCAACCTAGCATAGCCTACCTATTGTCGATTTGACGATTTCAATCACTTTCACTGATTGAATCAACTTCTCATTCTCATAAGATTCATATTAGTTGGAACTTGCAATTGTTGTAAAATTTTAGGTTCGTAATTATACTTTTCTAGATAAAATATTAACTTATCCAATGCTTTTGTTTAAACTTTGAAGAATAGAATTGGAAAATTTTGTGAAAACTTTCCAATATGGTGAGGCTTGCGACAAAAAATTACAGCTTGTGGAAATTAATTCTGGCATCAATCCATATGTGATCAGCCTACCGAAAAATAACTGATATTTTTAATGTCAATTTTTCAACTCTGGGATAAAATAGAATAGATATAACGACATTATGACTAGATTTTGAATAGAATATTGTAAGTGTATAAGTTATAAGTATGTTATACAAGTTACCAAATCAGATGGAACATTTTGATCTTTGTAGGCTACAAATTTCATCCACGATCTACAATCTACATCAATTAATTATTCTCTGATCTTTTTAATCGGTGAAATCACGATTCTTTAGCCTACCACTCGTTTGAAATCTCTACCATTACTTTTATTTCACAATATAACTTACAGTATCTTTATTTGTACTATATCTATAGACTTGGTCATTCGGTTTTTAAACGCCACTTGTCCCGTATTTTGGCGAGCATCAAACAAACTGAAACTTCATCCAAGAGTGGCTTTTAGCTTCTGACTATTATTAGAAAAGGCAGCTTCCAATCTAGCCTACGTCTGAATGCGTCTGACATGTATCATCTAATCGTAGGAAGTCGGCCTTGAAGGCTACTGAAAGGACCTTGCCCTGCCTTTAGTCTTCCGCACAGATTTAGCTGGGGCAAGTCATCTGTCTGTCTAGGCTAAGGACAGGGTCAAGTCGCCAACTCCCTGTTTTAACGCCAGATTTCTCAATATTTTCTTAACTTACATGCTTCCTGCCTTCATAAATTTAGTTTTGTTTTCTACAGTTTAGTTAGTTACAATTTAGTTTTGTTTTCTTAACCGTACTCAGTACATACTTTTCCATTACGGTACAGTGTAGAAATACCTTGATTTTCGCGGTTAATTAATTTTATCTTTATTGCCTGATGACATTTTTCCCCAAATCAACTGAAAAACTTGCAGAACAATCATCTTAAGAAAATATGGGTCAACCTCAACATAATTTAACACGGCCGAATTTTTTTTAATGGTAGCGTAGAGTGCTCTTAATCATCCCCTAAAAATCCCCATTAATCCCACCTTGGCAGCATGCCCAAAAATTCAAAATGGTCGCCATGATGGGGCCCGAAATATCTATTTTAGCCAATATCTCTAAAACGGTTAGGTTAAGAAGATAGTGTTTTGAAATAGAATATTTTATAAATATTGTTGCTCTTTTCAAGCTGATTAATTTTCTCTGTCAGACGCAATGTTTTCTCTGTATAGCCGCAATTGGCACCGCCATATTACGTCCTCAACAATTGCGGCTATTCTGTAAGTCTGACAACAAATGTCAGTATGGAAATTATTAAACTTACAAAAAGCTACAATTTTTATAAAATAACATTTTTCTAAAAAACTAACCGTTCTCCAGGTATTGGCCGAAATTGATATTTTGGGCCCTATCGCCATGGAAGACTCAATTAATGCTATTTTGGAAATCGTGACCCTGATTGAAAAATGATATTTAGGATGAAGGTGTAAGGGAGTCTCCAGCCAAAACTCTGCCCGTGCCATAAAAGGTTTTTCTGTGGCTCTGATTGTAATAAATTCGGAACCGCTGTAACTTGTTAAATTGACACTATATTTTATATTTCATACTTCTCATGAATCTCATGGCAGCATACCCAAAAATACAAATGGGCGACCAACAGTAGACCTCATGCACAAGAATAAGGGTGCTTGGTCAGAGGAACATACTCGATATACTCAATGATAATCACCATCGCAAAATTAAACAATCATCAGAGCTAACCCTATTTCTATTTGTGTAGTCTATTTCATGTCAGTCTTCCACAAAAAGTAGCTCTGTTTTTCTTGACCAAGGCTCTGTGTTTCTATTTTCCATACAGCTGATAGTTCAAACAGATGAGATTTCCAATGTCTGCTGATTGAATTTATATAACAATATCAATTAAATTTGTATAACTTCATTTACTTATTGTTGTGGTTGTCCATTTTTCGTGAACTGCAGTAGAACTATTCATATGTATTATCTTGCTGTGCAGAACTGACCTTTTTGAGTCGCGGCGGACGCGTTTCGAACTATGTTGTTCTAACGCGTCCGCCGCGACTCAAAAAGGTCAGTTCTGCACAGCAAGATAATACATATGAATAGTTCATTTACTTAGTTATCACTTGTTATTATACTTAATTGAACTATTAGAAATAATTTGTTTCTCTCAAATATTCATTTTTATAAATGATAACTTAATTTATATGAAGGCTCAACCAGATGAATAAGAGGGGCCGAGGGCTATCTTTAAATCTGATTCCAATTGCACATGATGCTGGAGAAGCTCATTTTAAAAATCATATGTTTCTATAGAAGTAGGCCTAATAGCCTTACATTTTTCCATTTAAATATCCTTTTAAGGCAAGCAGATTTCGAAAAGCATTACACATACATCGCTAGGCATTCCTTAAAGGAAGATCGATGCAAAGTTTCATTGAATTTGGTCCACGCGTTTAGCCGTAAATGCGTTATACATATAACAGACAGAATGCAAAACAGTCCACTTGAAACAGTGACCTCTCTTCGTTTGGTCAACTACAGAATGTAGACGGTGGTTGACAATTTCCAAAAGCTTGGGTTGTTAATCACTAGACCAATATATCGTCTTGAATCAAACTATTTTTTTTATCTAAAAATACTCATTTATTTCTCATTTTACAATCAATGTACATTCTCTATTAGAATTCATCATTTTTAAAGAGAAAACCCGTAATATTTTCTGCTTTCCATGAAAACTCGTGGTAGTTGACTTTTAGTTGAAAAGCAATCATCAAGAATTCCCTTCTTTTTTACAATCATTTATATAGCGTTGGAAGCGATAGCCGTGAGCCGTAGCAGGCATCTGTTCAGTCAGATAGAGATAAGCTGCGTTCTCCTGGGCACTCTTTGTAAGGGTGACTGATTAGATTGGCTAGCAAAACGACACTGTTCTCTGCTGTAAAATCACTTACCGGTGGCTCGGAACCCACCGAAAACTGTAGGTCCTGCTCATCAATCACCATCATCCAACTCATTACCCACGCACAGGTTTCAGACCTATGTGGGCTTCATTTTCTAAAAAAATCTAGACTTATAGAGGAATAGAGCTTCTCAAAACTTCCATTATTCCAATTTCTCAGATAACTAAACTTCAGGAAGAGATTTTTCCCAGATATAACTAAAGTCCAGAAAGAGATTTTCAAAAAATAATTGATAAAATAAGAGATTTTCAAATTGAAGAAAAAATAAGTGATAGGCCTAAGCTAGCCAAAATAACTGAGTATTATTTTCCTGCTGCATTTTTATGGGTTAAGTGTTGAACCTTGGAACATTCAAGCCATTATTCTCCTATAAGTTACTAGTCGACATGGTTTATGTTGTCTAATGAAAATGTTGAAACCAGCTGATGAAGTGCACTGCGCAATTTCGTTGATAACGCTGCTACGTTGCTTGAGCTAGATTCGTTTTAATCGAATAACGGCGTGGACTGCGATGCGGCCAAAAGCCCATCATTTCATCTCTCACTTCTGTTATTATTGTGACTTGCAATGGATCAGATCCAAGAAATCCGGCTTCAAAGCCATACAAATTTATTCAGCTCATACTCTACTATTATTTGATAAATTTATTGTATCTCATGTTTAATTTATCTCTTTTTCCATTTGTTGTGGTTATATAAGTTACTGCTGAATATAAAATGAATTTGGTAGGAGAATTGGGTTTATTTCTCTGATGTTTTCCATGACGAAATACTCAATGAACAATCTAATATTAAAACTGACACTGTATTTCACTTTTATATAAATTGGAGATGTTTGAGGAATGCATTTCACTTCTGAAAAGAAGCTTCGTCAGCCTGAAGAAGCTTCTTTTCAGAAGTGAAATGCATTTCTCAAACATCTCCAATATATGTGAGTAAAATGATATATATATAAATGAATGTCTGTATGTATGTATGTATGTATGTGTATATATGTATGTTCCCTATTGACTGCAAAACTACTTGACAGATCGGCATGAAACTTTGGGAATATTATCACTTTATTATCACTTACCCGGTGGTTCGGAACCCACCTAAAATAGTAGGTCCACCATGTTCCCCGTAACATGGCACAAACGGCGAGGTGGAACTACCCGTAAGGGTCTCCCCACCATTAAAAGCCATACGCTTATTATTATTATTTGGGAATATGTTGTGTGAATATTGGGGATGGTTTCTGACCATACATTTTAATAGGGGAGCTAATAATTATTATTAATTAATCCATTTTAAAGACCTAACCTACTGAACTTGTCGGCCAAACAGCTTAAAGGAACAGCTTATAAAAGTCAACAGTTTTTAATCATATGGCAAGCCCCTTAGCGGCGTTATTTACGCTGTCTTTGAACAGCAAAATACTTTGCATGTGAGCTACCGTACAGTCGGAGCCTTGCAATATGTAGGAAACATATACACACTGGGTATGATAAAATGTAATTATGCCAGGTTGATGACATCTGTTAACCAATGCAGCTAGAAATTTGAAATGCAGCCTCAGCGGGAGGTGGCGTGTAATAAAATAGTGTATATAAAAATTAAAGTCTGTCTGTATGTATGTATGCATGTATGTATGTATGTATGTTCCCTATAGACTTCAAAACTACTTGACAGATCGGCATGAAACTTTGGGAATATGTTGTGTGAATATTGGGGATGGTTTCTAACCATAAATTTTAATAGGGGAGCTAATAATTATTATTAATTAATCCATTTTATAGACCTAACCTACTGAACTTGCCGGCCAAACAGCTTAAAGGAACAGCTTATAAAAGTCAACAGTTTTTAATCATATGGCAAGCCCCTTAGCGGCGTTATTTACGCTGTCTTTGAACAGCAAAATACTTTGCATGTAGGCTACCGTACAGTCGGAGCCTTGCAATATGTAGGAAACATACGAATGGGTATGATGAAATGTAATTATGCCGGGTTGATGACATCTGTTAACCAATGCAGCTAGAAATTTGAAATGCAGCCTCAGCGGGAGGTGGCGTGTAATAAAATAGAAAACCTAGCTTCTACCCTTATAGTCGTAGGAGGTATAAATTTAAAATGTTTCTTCATTCAGAGGTGGTGATTAAGAAAACAACGAAGCCTCTATGATCAGCTGGAAGAGCCCTAGGACTAACTTCTTTCCTAATTTGAAATGTAACCTCAGCGGGAGGTGACGAATAATAAAATCAAGGAGAATTTTTATGAGAACGCGCGCGTCGGGCCAGCTAGTATTATATAAAAGTGAAATATAAAAGTGTCAGTTTTAGTATTAGATTGGGTTTATTTATTTAAAAAAAAAACCAGACCCGTGTTCTATATGAAGTAATCTATACTACTTCTCAACTCTATGCATTTCAGGTATCGAAGACCTCACACTACAATATTCACAGCTACTACATTACCTTTATAAACTGGGGAATTTTAAGACCAAGGTCGAAAATTCAAGTTCATGTTCACAATTAGTAATAATTCAGATTTGTGATTACGTTGTGTTTTTGGTTACGTTGAACTCATACAATCAGCTATCTTCATTTTATCTAATATTTTCAAAAATAGGAAAACATCAATGAAATGACTAAGAACAGCATTCAAGTCTTTCTTTGTGGTGTAGGTCAGTTGACCGCCGGTCTCTTTTGATTGTTAATTTCCGGTTGGTTCTTCACAAATTCCTTCATTTTGTTTTCACAAGATTTTTCAAGATGGAAAATAGGATTGAAGAATAGAAAACTAGATCGACCATCTACAAGATGGTTTGCTGGAGACACATTTTAATGAACATTAAATGTGTAACTCATCGCACTGAAATAGTGCTGTAGGGGCTGCAAGATTTAGGGAGGGGGGGGGGATTTTGGAAAGTTTTCTGTTAAAAATATTAAGAAATAGTTTAATGAAGAATGTTAATGTTGAAGAAAGAGAGTTAAAAGACGCTGCTTGCCCTACAAAGATAGTATTGTTCATTGTATTAACTACTGTTCGCTCCATACACCGTTCTCTGTATAACCGTTGTAACTGCAGCTGTATGGTAGTACACCTACACCTGAATAGTAGCCTACAAAAGTCGACAGAAAACCATTTAAAGCACAAAAGTAATATGATTTGAAAATTTATCAATTGCCTATACTATTCTAGTTTTTGCATTATTCCTTCTCCAAAGAAAACGTTTCTTCGGTTTCACTTTCAGGCTATATTTGTAAAGATAAATTTGGTGCTTACACTTTTAAAACGAAAATAAACTTAATAATACATTAGCGGGGGGATTCCAAGGATATTAAAAAAATACCTCACAAAAGCATGGTGTGTGTAAACTAGGCGTTAAAAGTGTAATCCGCCTTCGGATTAACGTATTAAAGAAAATATTGATGGTGAATTGCTAATTGAATGATACCATTATTAGCAACTTGCATTTGTAATTAATTTTTAATATAGAAAAGCAAAACTAATGTTGATAAAACAAGAAAACTATAAAATAAAAAAAGCTTTTCAAGAAGCATAATTTTTCGTAATTTTCTGTTGCAGATCACAAGTGTGCTGATCCTGACCCAGTTATCTACAGAGCTGGCTGATCCTGAAAGCTCCGGTGGCTCAGTGAGCATATTACTCGGACTGGATGTTGAAGAATTCAAATATACTATCGGCGGAGACGACCGACAAAGAAAGACTGATGGTAAGCCACACATTCAAAAACATGACATTTGAAAACTTGAAGATTCCAATCATAGTCTAAAGAATGAACCAGTGGATAATCATGGCTATTTTATTGTTCTGTATGCTATAAATTATCATAAAAATAATATTAAGACAATATCCTATTCAAAGTCGTACTTATGAGTGTGTAGTTATCAAGAATACCGAAGTTATAATCCCGTAATTACTCTATTATCAAATCTGTTTCTGTGAGTTCTTTTCTTATCAATACCGTTCTCAAGCTGACGATATTTTCAAGGAATTCTACGATCTATACTCCTAATCGTTTCATGATTCATTTATCATTTGAAGTTGAATTTCTCTATAATTAATTTTCAAGCACATAACCACTGCTTTTAACCGACTTCCAACAAGAAGGAGGTTCTCAATCTGACCTGTTTTTTTTTTAATATATATATTTGCACATTTAAACTCCAGCACTATTGAACAGATTTCGATATTTTTTTTGAATCGCAAGGATCAGCCCAATAGTTAGCTTGATATTAAGCAAAAAGGAGGATGTCTTAGGATAGTTTCACACGTAATCGGCAGCCGGATAACCGGTGCCGTTTATTTGGCCAATCATTGTATCATATGGGGCGCTTCACACTTACCCGATTTTAAAAATCATACGACGCAATGTAGCCTAACTATGCCAGGTAAACGACATCGGTTACCCAAAGCCGGTAAGGTGTGAGTGTGAAACAACCCTGTAATCTCCCGTTTTGACCAATCAAGTGAACCCAAGGTACAGAAAAATCTAACAAGCAAGAAATAATTAGTTGAAGGTACTGATTTGGTTCTGAAAAACCTCAAGTGTGACAGTTTTTTATAGAATTTCGGCCTAATCTTCAGTTTTTAAACATTTAAATAATTGAAATATGAACATGGGACAGCAAACACAGCAGTTACATAGTAAGAAGGATTAGCTGGTTAGGACTATTTTTCAGGTTATCTCAAGTATGAAGTATTAAAAAAAGTAACTGAAATTTGTTATTCATGATCACCTGGAAAAGCCAGACGAGTGCTTGAAAGTATTTGAAAAATTCTACAAAATACGCATAAAACTGACGGTTTTAGAACATTTACTCGGGAGCCGCGTACCCTTGAAATTTTAGAACTCCAGGTTAATTTAAGACTGTAGGTAAGTTCCAAGTAATGATTCTAAATTTTTCCCAAGGAAGACACAAAATTTGATAATTTGATAGAAGTATGAAACGAACAATATCTGCCTACCTCCCTTGGTCATATTGAATTGCTAATTTGGTTAATATTTTATAATGTATAAGAAATTTCTTGTTTTCAAAATTTGAATATTCAACTAAAAAGCTTAAAAAAATTAAACAAAGAAAAAACCGACATCAATGAAATGGTAATCAAAAGTTAAATTCAACTCACGAACTAGAAAGTTTAAAATAAAGTATTCACTTAAGCTGAGAAAATGTCAAATCCAATACAATACAAGTAAGCTTTTGAAGTCGGCACCAATTATTTTATGAGTTTATAAAAAATTCTATGGAATATTTATTTAGGAGTTCATGAAAAATTTGGCGCCGACTTCAAAAGATTACCTGTATTGGATTTAAAATTTTCTCAAGTGCTTGAATTTGCAATGCCCACCCAACTACTCAACTCTAGTACCTAATCAGTAATAGTGCTCTCTTCATGCCGTCAGATCAGGTTAGGTTTGGTTATCTTTGATAACCCCACCCCACCCCAAACATTTCCAAAGCAACATTCCAGATTCACATGAATTTATTTAGTCTACCATACTTATTTTTTGCTTTGAAATTGTTTCATCGAAAAACTACTTCTTATCCTATAAAATTTGTTACATTATCAGATAGGCTTTTTGATTTTTTATTCAACTGACTTAGATATTCAAATTGAAAGATACAATAAATTTATAGGGTGATACGAATTTCAATCCAATTACGTTCAGTATAGAAAGAATATTGAGTATAATATAAAGCCTCGTTTCGACTTGAACTAAGTTTCCAACAAGTTGCAAACCATCTGCTGCCTGAAAAACTCACCCTTTCCTTTCCACTCTGCAACATTCCAGATTCACATGAATTTATTTAGTCTACCGTATTCATTTCTTGTTTGTAACATGAAATTGCAAGATGTAATTTATCACATGTTTTTCTCCACCACAAAACTAAAAAACATGAGATTTAGGATATATGATTCTTTTAAATGCTATTGTGTTTTACTTCTCCTCAGTACTTAGGAACTTGCAGTTTTTTCATAACATGAAATTCAAGCACTTCAATATTTTTTAAATTTCATCAATTTATATACCGGTACCGTAGCTTTAAAATTAGAATCATTTATAGAAGCCTTACACTTCATGGTACAAGAAAAAATCGAGCTGGTATTTAATCAGCAGAACTAGTAGAACATATGATTACATTTAAAAAAATAAAATATCTCATATTTCAAGTTTTTTCACTTTTGTACTGGATAAGAGAACTCAGCAGTGTAGATAAAGTCAACTTCCAAGACAGTCCGCCGTGGCTTATCTAGAACGTGTCAAAATTGTGCTTGCATTGCGGCAAATGGGCCCCACACACTAGCGGACACAACAAGCCAAGACCAAACCGTACGTGATGGTCGTCTAGTGTGTAGGGCTGTTCGCAGACCAAATCGTAACCAGACCGGTCGGCGAACAGAATCGGAGAGTTGCATCAGGAATAGGTTTTCAACAAATTTTGCTGCAAACATGTTGCAAAAATGTTGAGCGTTTCCACTCGCAGCAGAATTGTTTGCAACATGTTTTGCAAAATTTGTTCGAGTGGAAACAGGGGTAGAAAAATAGTAGTGTGAAGTGAGAAGTTATAGAAAAGTATAAGATATTTGATTGCGCTTATTAATGTTTCATTGTCTCATGAAGCATTGAATAATGTTTCATGCTAAGAAAGGTAACAGATTATTCATTTCCTGTTAAGCCTGTCTGAATTATCATTATTTTCTACTAGTGACAGAGAAATCATAATCAAACACTCAAATTCAAATTAGTTTTCAAATGTTTCAAATTTGATCGTTATATTTATAACAACAACAACAAAACCGAGGAATACAATGAGGAATAATGAATTTTATTTTTTTGTAGGAATGAGAACAAATTTTTCCATATAGGCTATGTGGACTCTACTATTTGGTTTGTATCCACCCGTGCAGCATATCTTGGCAAGGAGGAACTACACTGAAGATTTTACAGATGTGGACTAGTTTTATGAAGGAATAAATAATGTAGAACTTGATGCATAACACCCACTGATAATCAGAGGATAGAATCCATTAAATTTAAAACATTTAACTGGGAAATTAAAATAACAAATGCTAGACAACTTGATTGAAACAACTATAACTGATAACTTGGGCTAAGGTTTACCAATTGTTAACAAATGATAATAGTTATACCCAATAAATATAGTTCAATAGTTAGTTATATCTTTATATTGAAATTATTGATATCTTTATATTGAAACAACTATAACTGATAACTTGGGCTAAGGTTTACCAATTGTTAACAAATGATAATAGTTATACCCAATAAATATAGTTCAATAGTCAGTTATATCTTTATATTGAAATTATTGATATCTTTATATTGAAACAACTATAACTGATAACTTGGGCTAAGGTTTACCAATTGTTAACAAATGATAATAGTTATACCCAATAAATATAGTTCAATAGTTAGTTATATCTTTATATTGAAATTATTGATATCTTTATATTGAAACAACTATAACTGATAACTTGGGCTAAGGTTTACCAATTGTTAACAAATGATAATAGTTATACCCAATAAATATAGTTCAAAGTTAGTTATATCTTTATATTGAAATTATTGATATCTTTATATTGAAACAACTATAACTGATAACTTGGGCTAAGGTTTACCAATTGTTAACAAATGATAATAGTTATACCCAATAAATATAGTTCAATAGTTAGTTATATCATTATATTGAAATTATTGATTAAATTGATTGATAGATCAAATATGCAATATTATAGATTTCTACTTGGGCTACACGTTTAAGCCTGGATAAATTTGCTTCTTGTAATTGATTCACATTATGATGATTTTTTGTTTCAGCTACAGAAATAATGATAGCATTTTTGCTATTCTCATTCTTCTATGCTGTTTCAAGTGCCATTCTAATTTGGGGAACTATTGTAGTGAGTATATCAGACAGAAAAATATATTTTTAAACTAATATTTTAATGACAAAATGAATGAGTTTCATTTCGAGCTAACCAATTATTGACTCTCGCCATATTATCATCAATTATTGCAACAAACCTCAATTATTATAAAGGCTATAATGACTAGTTAATGCTGCTATTATACCAATATGAGTTGGTACTTTTTTCAATATTCATGATATTTTCTGACTCCAAATATGACTCACAAAAGCTCAGTGTGAGAATATTATTCTCATTGCCTATTTTGAATCACACTTGTGACACATTGTCATCAGTAATAATGATAGACATTAGCCACGCAATAATCGCATTTGCACTGGCATAATGACGAGTATATTGGGAGTTTTGCTATATCCACCCAACTACTCAACTCTAATACCTAAGCTGTAATAGTGCTCTCTTCATGCCATCAAGTCAGAGGCTTCAGAAGTTTCAAGATATGAAGCTGTGTAACAATAAATACACTTGCTACAATTTTGCATCCATCAGCGGATAAATAAGTTAGTTCACTTTAATAATTATAATGTTACAGTAATTAATTTTTTATTCATTCACCTTAATATATAATTACAATGATTTTTCTTACTTTTTAAGAAAGAGCCAATTTTTATGAGTGATATGGCCGATTTCACCAACGCCAATCAACATATTTGATCCCCGATCACAGGCCAAACTGATCTTGGATCAGAAGAGTTCATTGCAAATTATTAAGAGGTGATTACCCACACAGCACAAGAGTCCCTGGCATATCCTAAGAATGTGCCAAAGTAATGACAGGAATATGCCAAGGAGATCCCATTGTGGGATATGATTATCCTCAGGATGTCCCTAGGACATGTGAATGTCTGCCAATATCCCAATCCTGGGAATATCCCTCTAGGACATCCTGGTATACGCCAAGGTTGCCCTGAGGAAATTCCTAGGAAATCATCTGGTCACACCCCCAGGATATACTAGTGATATCCCTTTAATAATATTCTGTCATGTCCCAAGGAAATCTTGTGAACACATTCAGGATATTCTAGCACTATACTTCTAGAATATCCAAAGGATATAGGACATTTCAAGAACTTTAACAAAAGTTATTAAGTTATTTAATATATTTAGTGTTGATAAAGGTGCTAGCTAAGTGGTAGGAAATCCAAAAATACCACATATATGCCGGTGCAAGCCACAGGTTAATGATTAATCTAGTGAAATTAATTATAACTTCATAATATTGGCAGGCTTGGTTTGTCTTATCAAATTACTAAAATAATACAAAATTTTATATAGATGATAAAATCATGTGAATAAATGAAACTTTTGTGTCTCAGATTTACAAAAAACAATTTATTGCAATAATTATTTACACCATAATACGTTTTTACGAAAGAGCAATTTTTTATGAGTGATATGGCAACGCCACTGATCTGTGGTCAATTTTTGACTGAAGATTTGACTGGCCAAATTTTTCAGAATAAACCCACTGATCTAGAAATTTGGTTGAATGATCTTGACTTCATTAATTTATTTTCATTTCAAAAATATAATATAGCTTCATTATCTTGTTTTACAGGAACAGAGTTGGTGCGCGTTACCTTGGCTCATTTGTGTAGCATTTAGTTTTGCAACACAGGTTGCAACACTAGCAATTCACGCCATAGCATTAAAAACGAGAAAAAATAAATTGATAATTGCAATATCAGTACTTAACATAGGTGAGTACCTCGATTATTATTAGAAGAAAACATTGATTACTATTGAACCTGGAAACACTTTAAAATGAAAAAAAAAATTTGAATTCAAATTGTGTATTTTTGTATATATACTGAACACTATTTTTGTAGAATTTGAAATGAGTTCAATTTTTTGTTTGGTGGAGTACAATAATTTTAGACTTTGCCTGTCACATCAACATTATGCAATCTTCGAAATATTTTGAAATTGAAAAATATGGTACTAAAAACTTATTGTCATTGAAATCTCTGTAAAATGTAGAATGAATATTCATTTCCAAGAATATTTGTATAAAGAATAGAATATTTCACAATTGGTTATGACATAAGTTGAACATTCTATCATAATGTATAATGACATCATTGGCACCATTCTGTTCTAGAATGATTACATTTTTTCAAAGAGAAATCCTCTATGCAAAGTGCCTATGCCGATGACCATTAGTTGACACTATTGTTCTTATGCTACTGTTAGTAAAAATCAGGAATGCAATGCAAAAATATAGATTCTATGTTGGAACCTTTAAAAGGAATAAAGGCACATTGATATTCCATGATGGAACATGTAACGAAATAAAGGCACATTCTACTTTGCTTATTAGCGTATTGCTGTACAGTATTTGGGTTTCCTGATTGTTGTTCTATTGTCAAAATATTCATCTAATAATAAATTACATACTTATTTTAATCAGATAGTAGGCTATAGTTAACTTTTGATGGCCATCAAACAAAATACAAAGAAAATCTAGTCAAGCCCAAGACTAAGTAAATCATTAATAAGCCATATGCCATATGTGTATCAACAAGGCTTATTGCCACGCATATTCAGGAGTTTTCCAACAAAAAAGTTCATTCCCAATGTATCCTATTGGCTGAAACAAAGGACTTTTTACTCAAATGAAGAGATCCTTAATCATTGTATTACATGACATAGATAGCTGGACTGGTTACAGAATTTAATTTCGACAGTCGTAATTTTATTGATGGAGTAGTTCTTAATATTATTAATATGTAACATTTCATGGTGTCCATGTGTATTTTGGTGTCTGAGTATTTGAACGATATGAATTTGATGTCATATGAACTTGTAGCATGTTTGACCAGGTCGCGTGATGCGTCCTCACAACTTACAAAGACAAAGCTTATAGTATTTATGTACTTTATGGCCAATAAAAATATTGAGTTGTATTGTATTGAGACACTGTGCTTTCTTAATATGCTAATGAAAATGTTCAAAAAAGTGTATTTTAAAGAGTTTTGTTTTTCTTTTCTCATGCTTATCAAGCTAGCTTGAAACAATGTACAGTAGTCGCCACATAGCTGTGCCCGCCGGCAAAGGGCCAGGAGAGTACGACACTACCCGCGCTGAAAACATTTGACCATTTTCCAAAAAGTTCGAATATTGTTTTGGAACAAAGTTCTTTCTATTAAACTAACCGATGTGCATCATTTTTGTCCTTTCAATGAGAACCTACTCATTACAAAGATACCGTATTTAGAATTTATTTAATAAAAACCAGACTTCATTCAAAAAATGTGTTCACATTTCATTCCCAACATAGCTACTGTCGAATCATTCATTAGAAATCGATGAAACTTTGGTAATATAATAAAAACAGTTCGAGAACGCCATAACCATCGATTAAATCCCATTTCAATCAAAGATTTTCTGAGCACAAGACAATTAATACAGAAAATTTACAAATCGAAATTTTCATGACATTGAAAAGTTATGTATCGAGAAACTTTTTTGTCTTCGATAATTTTCAAATACATTCAGCATATGAAATGTAGAGAATAAATTGAATTTAATTTCTGTAAAAGAATCATCTGACTAGACCTATTTGGTGAGATTTTGCAAAGATTCTAAATACGCGTATCTATGCTCCCTTTAGGCACTTCCAACAATACAACAAAGCAACTTGTCTTCGCCTTTGCAGCAGACTGACTGATCTAGTTTGTTCAATTCAGTGAATGAAGTTGGACTCTAAGGTTGCAATATACATTTTTTTTACGAATTCCACTTTATTCAATTTGAATAACAATGAAGAGGAGAAACACTTGACCGAAAAGTAAACCCGAATCACAGCCCGAATGCAAGCAATCTGAATGCAGTGTCAAATGCACTGACAGTAGCGTTCAATGTTCAGCAGCAGATAGTAGACGTGTGTAGAAAGGCATTGATATCACCCCGCGAACCTTACTTCATCTACAAGGTATTTAAAGGACACGCGGGCACAGCTATATGGCGCTTACTGTAACTATTGGAAAAATTTCTCAAATGATGATTCGTTCACACTGGTTATGTAGTTGCTACAATAAATTGGTGTTAATTGTTGATCATCTATTTGTATGTTTAAATAGAGAGATAAAATTGTGTCTATTTTCACACTTCTCAATAAATTAGTGCAATTAAGTATAGGGCAAAGTTGAGGCTACAACTCCCTCACCTCTTGACCCACAATATATTGGAAAACCAAACTTTATTCACAAATACCACTGGCTCATTATCTGCTTGCAGCTGTTTAAATATAGATAATTGTCTTTATTTCCGCATTTTCCAATAAATTAGTTATGTGGGCGAAGTCGAAGCAAACAAGCTTCCTCTACCTCTTAACCTACTAAGTACCGCAATGAAAAAATAACTTTATAAAAATCCACAAATAGAAAAAATTATATAAGACTAATTGAACATTCAATTCTAAAAGGAAAGAAAATAAATTGTATATTTACATGTTCATCTATGTTTATTGCAGGTTTGACAGTGTATTTCTGGATAGTGGTGTTTTGCGCTCAAAGAACATGGAGGCGGCAAAACGAGGAGGAGAAAGAGCTGGAGAGATCGAGGACTGTGCAGGCGATAAGGGATGAGTCACCTGCCCCTCCACTGCCCAACAAATACATGCAAGTGTGACATACGGTGTGCCACTTGATCAAGCCTAATCAGCGGACAAATCATCAAGTGTGCGATCTTTGATTCATTGTTTGTGGTACTTAAAATGAAACACTGTTATAAAAAAACACTTTCGGGGGAAATTCATCCTCGATTGTTATTGGCTGTGCCGTTTTACAAAACATGAAAATGTTGCCCAGAAATCTGGTCTAGTTAACTAGGAGAAATAATATGGTCAGAATCGAACTACTTGCTATATTATAAATTCATCGTTTACTGTTGAGTTGATCTACGAATTTTAACTTCTGTGTGATTTTTAGATACTATAAAGCTTGGGATGTTTGTACGTTTGCCAAACTATCTCAATTTTACAATTATTCCTATATTTAATTTTATATACGGTACCTAAGTGGAAAAAGGTTTACTATCATTGTTAATGTAAACTACCATTTCAATTTTTGGTAGGTTTTTAGCAAATACCGGTATCTCATTACAATTTCAACTACATAAAGTATTATCAATACTTGATAAATTAGAAACATTTCATAAAACTGACACTGCACTTTTTTCAAGTATTGAATTTTTAAAATATTTATACAAGTCTTATTGTGCTTAAGGTGGATTATAGTGATGTATTCATCTCATACACAAATAATAAGACTAAATTAATATTGTTTTGCTCTCCAAACTTATTCATCAATTAATGGCTTTGAAGAAGGAAGTTGCCCAGTGGTGTACAAGATAGTTTTAACTCTCACAGTTGCTGCCAGACCCTGTGGTGAGGGTAGACTGTCAAACAGAGCTCCAGAGTTTTTTAAGTGGGCTTGGCATTCTGATATAGCTCTATCAGGAAAGCAATCGCAAACTACCTACTTCCCGTTTACATAATCCGCTCTTCAGACCAAAACATACTGGTACGGTTTGAACAGTCACCCACAGTCGAAATCGTTTGAATAAGGCATACAATATACATACAATTTGTACCCACAAAATTAGGTATCTACTTAACAGATTCAAATACTTTACTCATTTTCTATTTTCTCTAGAAAATAAACTTATTTTTCATAATATTTTACAAGAAGAATTGAATTTATATTCAAAATTGTCGTGCATGTTTTTTCAATTATTCCTTTAAAATACCGTACTCATTTTTGATTTTATCAAGAAAATTATTTTTCAAAATATGGTACAAGAAGGATTGAATTGATATTCAAAATTGTCGTGAATGTTTTTCAATTATTGCTTTTGGTGCTATTATGGTTGACCTAGGATGGAAACGTGTTTGTCTCATTTATGTAAATGATTAATGAAAGTACAGTACAGTGACAGTTTTGTGATAATTCCGACTTCCACACTGAGTCTTCCCTGTGTTGAATTATAATATTGAACTCTTTAATAATACAAGGTCAAAATAAACCACTGTTCCCTGTTGTTTTCCAGGTGAAGGACTAAAGGACCAAAGTTCAGTAACTTTAATTTTATTGAAATACATTAAACTAAAATGATCTCATTTCTAGGTATTATTGCCCCCTAACAAAGAAACGGCATTTTTTAACTTATGTAAATTTTAAAATATTGTTGTAGTTGGTCATTTTATGATAATAAATAACATGACGAGATTCCGAGAATAACACTGAATCACAGATAATATACGAAAATTGATAATATTCTATCAGGCTAATTCCACTTTATTCAGTCTCAAAATATCATGAGTAGTTGTACCCAAGATTTACTATTCATTTTTCAATTTTTCTTTCAAGCTTTTAGGCTATCTACTGTAGTTTTCATATAACTTGGTAGCAGTATGCTGGATTCAGATGTAGCATGTCCCATCTGCTACACGCTGCCAAGTTATATGAATACTACAGTACTCATTTGTGGGAGATAATTTTTTTATAAAAAATATACTAGTCTAAGTTAAAAACGAAAATTGTTATCCTTAATCACACAAATAAACAAGTCAGATGCTCATAATTATATATAATGTACAATCAATTATTTATTTGGCTTACCAACAAATTTACCTTCACTTTGTACTATTTATTTTAATAGAATACTTTGAATTGAATAGTAATTTAGTATAATGTGCTAATTTCAGTCTTTCAAACAAGTAATAACTTACTACGTTCACAAGGTACAGAGTTAGAACTCTTCAGGAAAAAACTACGTATGAACTTTGTCTTGAGGAATGACGTAGACTTTTTCATCTAAGTAAGGTGTTCTTTTTTAGGAGCGTATGCTGAAGTGAGGCAGTTTAAAACTTCTTCGGTTATGTACAGTAGGTGATAATTTCAAAGGCTTGTGGAATATCTCAATGTGTAGCTGTTACTTGATAAAAAAATGATTAGTGTGCTAATCGATTTCATTTTCACTACTATTTGAATGTTTATTGTATTAGAAACGAATTTATATGGCTGTGCCAGTTGTTGAATCTATTAAAAGGTGTGAGAGTATTGGCGTATGTGACTAGTCGATGAGAAGTGCTGTTAAAAAACACTACAATTTTAGTTTGTACGTGAAATGCATTCATCAGTGTATGAACAAACAGGATCAATTGGAGGTTATATTGCTTAATTGTTCCCAGAACATATTAATTCCACAATTAAAGTGCTCACATTTCCATAACTTGTGAATAATATTTGAATATCCGAAATTACTGTATTTAAATGGAAATAAGTTCAAATATTTTTTAACCGATTAAAATGACATTGTTCACTATTTAACGTTTTTTTTTTTTATGAAGAGTTTTCCTTGACATTAACAATTGATGAGAATTGCTATGTTCGAACTTCATCAACCGTAGGATTTTGAGAGAAAACTAAGGAATCTTTTATAATTAAATATTTGCAATAATATAAGAATTTCTATATTATCATATCAAACTCCAGATTCCTAATATGAATAAACGATAACTAAGTTGATTAAAAATTCTGGAATTTAATCTCTGAATCCTAATTAATGTACATCAACAATTATTACAATGTTTCAGTTTTCAAACTCTTCAAAATATATTGCAATTTTATAAAGCTTGAAACCAAAGATAGATAAAATTGTATTCTAGTGTTTATTTTTTATAAAAGATTGCTCTTCAAGAGCAACTAGCATATTTTTGAAGCTTCGTTTAGAATTTAGGCATAAATTTGGTGATTAAATGTTGAAATTTTGTTGTATTCGTTTTTTTATTGTCGGGGAAAACCAGTATACCCTTACTTAATATTCTATTATTATTATTGCTGTTTAACACTGAATGCAAAAATATTAAACACAAATCATTAATTTCTGAATATAGTAGATAGAAACTATATGTGACTGAATATTTTAAAACATTCTTTCAATAGAAAATGAAGATCACATAGGTATATGTAAATACAGTAGGAAATAGATGAAAGTAGATACACATATATTGAAAAAACATTTATTCCGAAAATACGAAAATTGTAATTTTCCAAGGCCAAAACATGAAGGCAACAATTAATTTTTTATGGTTATATACAATCAAATTCCTGTTTAAAGAGGCACTTTAGTAGAATATAGTTACAGTAATAATCTGTCTCTATCAACTTGCTTATGAGCGAATATTGATATTTCAGTATCCAACATTGTAAACTTAGGGGTTGGCTTATAAAAAGAGTGAACCACCTTAATCGAGTAAAAAACATTGTGACTGATAGTTTTGAAACTGTAAAAGCGTTTTTAATTTTTTATAATGAAAACTAATCAGTATATTGACGTTTAATTTGAAGAACTTTAAATCACATAAGCAAAAATATTTTATCTACAACTGCGTTATGAAGTAGTTATTAGAGGTCAGGTGGTAATATCAAAACTGCTTACTTTTTATGACTGAACAAAACCATTGTATGAAGAAGCTATCAAGCAATGGATGTCACTTAAAAAATGGGCTCTATACCAATGAGAATTGAGCATTTGTTCCCATCAGTTTTATAATGGTTGAGTACATGGGAGCCTTCTTATTTACCGGTAAATGTTACCGGTGGCGTCTGATTGGTCTATTCAAATTTATATACGTTAAACATTTTTAATAGACCAATCAGTCGCCACCGATAACATTTATCGGTTCCCATAAGACTCCCATGAACTCAGTCATTTAGTTTTACCAAAAATTCACATCACCTGAACAGAACATTTCGAAATAAAATTTAGTTTCAACTTGTTTTGAAACCCATAACACTGATCGTCAACTAGATTGAGCATGTTAGTTTGGGTAAGTTATCCAAGTGTCAATATAAATGTGGATATTGGTAGCCGTAGATAAAATGGTGTATTCAACGATTTAATTTTTTTTTCGTGAGAACGGCAGTCATAATACAATCGTTGCACAAACTTCTATTGTCAACTATAAAGACCAAATTTTTCCGTTTTGGCAGATTACTGTTTTAAACAGGGAGGTCAAAAAAGTGTACCGTGCTGTACATTAATGTATACAAAACTCATTGTCACTTAATAGAACATTCAGTTTCAATAAATTTCCGTCTCAGGTAGACTACATACGGAAGTGCAGCCCAGTTACATTCAACTATATAAATGATGTTCCTTTTATAAGCCAAACTCAAGAATTTTAAAAATAAATATCGGATATTACACGATCCAACTATTATCAGTTGTCTATTATTAGTAGTTACCAAGCTTCTAGTTATAAAATATTGTCGGGTATTTTACATAAGCAATGCATTACATTATAAATCGAGATGTTCAGTGGACATGAAGATGAAGTTATATCACAAAAATGTAAGCACCTTCCTTGAGCATTGATATTGTATTAGATTGGATTTAAGAAAAAATCCTGTTTCAACAAAAAAGGTCTGAACCCATACTTTAGAACAAATTAACCACATGATTCGAAATATGAATAGTCAGAGAATAAAGTACAATTTATTTTAAATTTGAAATCAAAATTCTTTAAAAAAAAAAGAATTTATACCTATTTCGTCATAATTAGAGGATGAAATAATATATAAATTACATGAATAATCGAGTTCACTTAAATATTAAGAAACTCAGATTCGATTTTTCAAACCTATTAATGTCAGTTAATGAACAAGCCAATCATTTTTTTAGTTAAACGTGAAAAAACAATAATAAATACAAAAAATTAATGCAATTTCTTTCAATTATACAAAAAATAAATAAATTTTTAATTTCTATCGGTATTCTGTAACAAACTACACAATCAATTTCAAAACATAAATATATCAATTTGCTGCTGAATTAATCTCACACAATAATCTATTTACAGTATTTACAGTCAAGTTCGGGAAACATTCAGTTTTGAGTGATAAATTACTTAAAATAAATGCTTTGAAATTATTAGATAAGGTAAAAACTACACAAACGAATCGGAACACTTGTTAAGATAACTATTACTACTTTAAACATAAATAATTAGCATATAAGTAGGTAAAATTTCTAACATTGGGGATTAAAATTAACAATAACAACCAATCTAAAAAAAACTTAAACGAATAGAAGGAAAAGGAGCATCAAATAAATTAAAACGAAATTATCACAACGACGAACTCAAATTAATTATAATGGATGGAGTATGATTCTTATAAATAAAAACAAAGTTTGAATTACCCTGTGTCATTTAAAAATATACATGAATGAGCAAGACAAGAGATATCTGTAGACGTTATTTGTCCAGATGAAAATTAAACGTAATCATTCAACATTAATTTCTACATATTTTATCACCATTTTAACTACCTGCACGGATCTAAAAATTTAATTTTCTGACTTTCAAAATTGATAGACAATTTTTAAGCTGCCTTCAGGTAGTCATCCAACAAAGATCATAAAAAGAATATCATATAAATATCAATCTGATTCGCGGAAATCACAAGCAATTTAATAAGATTGTAATTTTTGGAGTATCAACTATAAACTGTTGTGATTCACTAAGCATAATAATAAAATAATAACTGATATCCAAATACTGTGCTACAAGGGACCTACACATAGTAGTTGGTTAAATTAAGATAAATCTAAAAATGAAATTAACTGCATAAAAAACAAAATACGAAAGAGGAAGACATAATTCGTGAAAACCTAAAATTACTACACATGTAACTTACAGTAGAGTATTATTTTTATTCATTAATCTTTCAATTAATACTGGTGTTGGTTGAAAAACAATTTGAAACGTTTAGAGAAGAGGATAAGCTCAGGGTACGACAAAATAGTCTGGTAGAGTGATAAAGGTGGGTAAAACCTCCTTGTTCCATTTCAAAATAAATCGAATTACAGCTGGTATTTCTCAATTTTTTAATCCTGTTTTAATAGCTATAACTGGTTTTTTCCGGAATAAAAGTTGAATAAGATCAGACAGAAAAAGCTTGAAAAGCAGTGGCTGGGAAAATCTATGAAGATCGATGAGTTTAATCGTTTCTCAGCAATGAAAGAGCATTTTGAAAAACATCATTCTGATTGTCAAAATTCGAGAGGACCAATGATTCAGAAGAAATACAAAACGACTGTGAAAAGGTAAGGGTAGAAATTCAGGAAAAAACAATCAACTATGGGATTTTTTTAAAAACTTAAATTTTGAATAGGTCTTCATCGACCTAAAAAAACTATTTCTCAAGGTCTTCCTAGCTTTAAATAATTTTTATTTAAATTGGCAACAAGGAACTTGATTTAAGTACATAGTTTCAATGTCTTTGGTTATGTTCTACACTTATAAAACAAAATAAAAATACAAATTTGAAAAATCAGATCCGCATACTACAAGAAACACGGTTCTTACATAAATCGAACTATTCTTCCACTTTTAAATAAACATAATTCCAAATTTTCATCAGTGGATTTAATTAATAACATTTTTCAACATTAAAACCTCAACGTTTCTATACTACATTACATTACACAAATAAGGCTTGATTCAGCATTGATTTCATATCAATTATTCAATGAAAAATAATCACACTTAAATGTAAAAGAATTATCAAATCTAATTGAATAGATTATGGGAAAAAATAACTATCATCCAAGAAAGATTATGAAATTGACAGAAATTTACGATATCAACTTAACTGCGCTATTTCAATGCAATATTTGATATTATTAATAATGTAAGATTGTTATTATTGAAAAGCGAGGATTTAATCTTTGAAACCATCCATATATATATTCCAACCAATCCATAAATATTTATCACAATTTTAAATTCATTCGGAGACCATTTTAACTTTCCTTAAAACTATCAATATAGCTTATTTCATATTATGCAAGATTCAACAAAATTTATAGAGGTACTCTGATAAATAATTTGCAACACAAATATGTGTTTTAGCTGTAATATTATTAGGGAGGTGTACAACTATCCTGAATGAAGATAAAACCTAAGGGTTTCTGATTAACTGTATTAATTAATGAATGAAATATACTACAGTGTCGTCGATAGCTGGTTTTTGGAAAAGAACTTCTTAAAACCCTACACAAATTTTATTTAATAAATTTACATAAAAATATGTAACTTTAGTGATGAAATGTGGAAATGGAATATAAATTCCATGTTATCAATAACTAATAGTTGGAAAGCATAATTTTTTCCAGCCATAAAGATCTACTACTGACGTAACATTACTGAGGTCATATTATTGACGTCAACATTAATTAAAAAATTATTTTTGAACACATAAAGCACCAACAAGATATGCAACAATTGAGGTTTATCTCTATTTCTAGACTCATATTCTATGAGTTGTAATCTAAAAGGCACACTTATCAAATAAGGCGGGAATTTTTCAAGTAATAAATTAAGAGAACATGCACAAACCTATACTGAGCTACTGATTGCACCATTAGCATCCTTTGCTGACGTAGCAATGATACTACTCGAGGGATATCGAGTTCCTGAAGAAATACAAACATAAATTACAAATAAAAAATGCACATTTTACAATAATAAAAAAATCAAAATCAGCTCAACTGAAGTTTTGTTTTTGATGTTCAAGTTGAAAAATTTCAAGTAAGAACGATAAAAATTTTGATGCAAAGATCAAATGAAGAGAAATATTCTTGCAAACCTCATTGGAAAGTTAAAAGGGGTTGAAAAGGTTGCTACGTCACATTACAATCCAGCGGACAAATCGGAATCGAGCAAGTTATGCATTCCATGTAACTGGCGCAGACTCGCTATCTCGTTGTTACTGTAGTTTACAGTCGTACTGTAGTCGTACTGTAGTTAATAGGGTCGTTTTTACGGAAGACACAAACATTTGTTGTGGAATGAGCCTTGCCGAACAGACATAATTATCGTGTCAAGTATGCTTTACGCAAGGCATAAAACATTCCTACTTTGTCTTCATCAGCAAATTTTTATATTCTATCATTAATCCCCACTTTCCATTAAGAGTTTTAATTCAACATCAGCTCAAGACTGTTCTCAAAACATTAACAGTTTGAGCTGATTGTAAAAAAAACAATAAATAAAAGGATAGATAGCAAAGATAAATGACTAGATCAAACAAATGAATTCTAATATACTATTATAATACATAATCACGTGACCTCACTAATTGACGTCTGATATCAAAAGTTTTATGGTCGCAATGAATAGATCCAGGGCCTCTGAAGAGACTTAATGACCTGTTTTCAATAGCCAAGACTATTACTAAAAAAAATAGATCTTGAATAAAGCTGTGACTAAATGATGAAGTTGATGACTAAATGATATTTTATGTACCAACTCTGCCATATTCACAGATCAAATCAAGTCTTTTAAAGTTCCAATTTAATTCTTCAAAAGAAGAGAAAGATCCAAGATTTTTTTTAATACGTGCTATAATTTTATTGGACTAACAAGGTAGACTCTGTTTTGGTTTGGAACCCATCTTAAACTGTAGGTTCAACTCATCAATCATCATCATCCAACTCATTACCCAAGCACTGATCTCAGACCTATGCACTCATCCTCAGAAAAAAGTTTCTAAAATCTTTTATTTTCATGGTGGTGATAACACATTCAGTAAATCCTTTTGTTTTTCTTATTACCCCAATAGGTTTTCATCGTTTCTGAAAAGGCCTTTTTGCGTTCTTCCGACCTATCTACTATTATTTATTATTATATATTATATTACTATTACTATCACTTTATGACTAAATAATATTGAAAATTCAAATACATCTAAATGTGGAAGACATTGGAAAGTTATCCAGATCTGAGGTATTTTCTTCAATAAATTAGAATCTTTCTTCAGCTTCATATGATGTAGGATTAATTTGCAATATGTATGTGGCAAAATAGAACTCTTCTACAGCTAAGTGTTCAAAATGTATGGAAGTAATAAATTTTATTTGATTTGTAAAAGCTTTAGATACCTGATTGTGATCCAAAGTATAGAGTAGAAGGTCACTGAGCAGTAATACTGCTGAAAGGCCTACTCCTGAGCTGCAATGGATTAAGATCGGAGGGTTTCGATTGTGACCAGCCGGTATTTCACTCACTGTATGCTGCCGCACTGATCCCATCTCTTCCAAGAAACCTGGAAATTTTTAAAATATTTGTTTGAGAAAATCAAAACTGAATAGCGTTGTCTTGGTAAAAGTAGAAAAAACTTTGGCTTCGTATCTGTCGTGGGTCCACATGAGTTTTATACCTGTAGTGCACAGGGCAACAGGTTGTTGGGTTGTGGAAAAGTACAGCTATTGTTCATAGATCTATGAATTCCCATTGTTGGTGACTAGTATGAGAACTGGACCCAAAGGTAATTTGCCATCTGAAGAGAACACGATTTGGAGTAATGTGGAATACTAGGCTGCACATGCAGTGACAAAATCTTAATAAAATGGAGAGTTGACAGTTGAAATGTTTTGTGTTGTCGGATTTCTTGATTCTATTAGTTATTTTATTGTCTTCAAACTCACTTTCAGCTATTTTACAGCTTTCAAGGGACAATTCTTGTTCCTAAGAGATAGGCACTACAGTAATAAGATATTAAAAAGGAGGAGTAAATAATTACTTCTGGCAAAGTAAGAATCACAAACTTGACCTATCAATTGAAAGGATCTCATTTTCAATTTTCATACATTTTAGCTACCATACAGTATGAGTAAGACAAAAGTAAGACTACTTCGTCCAGTAAGATATTTGACTACGAATGTTGTGATGTAATGAAAGTTTCTTCATTAACAACTAAACTAGTACAAAATAATCTTCACGTCACGATACTATACTCGACAGATTGTCAACTAGTCTATAATTGATTCTGATCTAGTTAGGTCTGATGACACTGATAAGTGAGATAGCAAAAGAGGTAGATATATTGATACGTGTGATTGTTTCAGTTTTTTTATATACAAAGGTTTTTTACACAACTTATTTTTTCCAACTGTTTAGTAGAGACATTTCTAACTTAATAAAAAAAAAGAATGGTCTTACCTAGAAAATGTGGGACTGTTTTGGGACACCCTTGGTCTCCCCATTCAGAATACTGTAGATGCCAAACACCCCGGCTGCGTCTAGTAGGAGCATGATATAGCCGAAGTTTTGTGGTAACACAATGTCCTGTTTCTTGCGAAAACTGACCCCAAACTTCGAACTGCAGAGAAAAGCATTGAACAATATTATTAAAATTTTACTTCAAAACATAATATTATAAAAGTATGCAATTTCAATTATCTTCTAGATACTGCCCTAAATGTTTCGAAATATACTACTGGTAAAATTAGCTCGATTCATTTCTGACTTGAGGCCTGTTAATAGTATTAGTACTTGTAATTTACCATAGAACAGATCCCTGAATTTCTAACTTTGCCAAGATAAAGAATATCTTCATCTGCAAGCATCAGTATGTCTCTTTAACATAAAAATTATAAAAAATAATTGGAATTACTCATTGAAATGTCAAATCTTTACCAGCTGACAATTGATATAAAGTTCTATTGAATGATAACAGTTATTTTGAATAAAAGCCAATCATATTGACCGTCTCGATTATGAACAACAAAAATTTGGTCAACAATTTAAATTTAAAATTCAATTTTTTTGGAACCTTGAAACAAAGCCATGAAATAATTATTAATATTCGCCAAACCAACATACTTTGTTTTGAGAGGGTAGAAAGTTTTATCATTTTGCAATGAGGCATGTCTGAGAAATGTTAACCACACTCGATTATGAAAAACACAATACTTATTGATGGACAATCAAAATTAAAAAAAAAAAAAAACAAATTCATGGAACACCAAGAACTAAGCTTATTCACATTCTCCAAATCAACAGTCCTGTCAGGATAGAAAGTCTCATCATTTAACACTGCAGCATGTTCAAGGAAATTTAAAAAAACTAGCGTAATCAACATTTGTGTATATGGGGTTAAATTCCTATCCTGAATATTTATTAGTGTCAATAGCCGAAAGAGAAAAACACAAAAACGATTTTACAGTTAAATAATTAAGATATGTATTCAAACAAAATGTTTTGAAAAATCGCGACAAATGTTCATTTCAAAACTATTTGCCATCAATTAATAGAGAATTGAGGAGTACAATCTCATGAACGTGAGTCAAATCAGCAACGTTTTGGACGCAGTTTTCTAAAAATTTACTGGTTTTCAATTTATTTCATTTCCATCAAATACATACAATAATTTCAACATGCAATGCAAAAAATTAATAGAGTAAAAATAAATTACTCGTTTTTAAGTTATTCATCGACGCAATCGAAACCTACTCATAGTATATGCTCTTATTTTTGAGGATGAAGCCCACATAGGTCTGAGACCTGTGCGTGGGTAATGAGTTGGATGATGGTGATTTATGAGTTGGACCTACAGTTTTAGGTGGGTTCCGAACCACCGGGTAGTGATTTTCAGCAGAGAACAGTGTCTTTTTGCTGGCCAATCTAATCGGTCACCTTTACAAACAGGACCTACGAGAACGCAGCTTATCTATCTGATTGAACAGATACCTGCTACGGCTCGCGGCTATCACTCCCTTTGGGCCATAAAATGATATTGAGGTGTGAAGAGTCACCCAAAGTTGGATCAGGTAAAGGAACTATACATGCACACAGTCAATGACAGAATAGATTTGGAATCATGTTGAGAATCAAGATACCATTCACTGTCAACATTTTTACACCTTTACCTCTTTCTGCCCATCCCTACCTATTCAACCCAATTTTGTATAAAAAATATTACATATTTCCAAAACAAACTATTTATAACTATAGAATTGATGAAAAAATACCTCTCCAATTTCCAAACACCGGTCAGTGGTGGTAGGCCAATACTCAGTGTCATGCTGACCAAGGGCAACCACCAAGTAGACATCGGCTTCCCACACCATTTGCCAGAAACTGCTGATCGTCTGAGGCAGCGGACTCTGACTGGCGATGTAGAACCTCTGGTGGGTCCCTACACTCGCCTGAAAAGTTTCCCATCGAAAATTATTAATAAAGAACAATTCACAATCAAATCAAATAATGCTTTATTTCGGCAATACTTTATATAAAATATACAAAAGGAGGCCAATCTCACTGGGAACGAAGAAAGATAATTTACAAATCCCCTACTTGGCTTTTGCAGATGATCCAGCAATTATGACGGATTCTTATGAAATTGCAATTAAACAGATAGAGACTTTAAAAGAATGTACAGAAAAGGTCGGCTTACTAAATCCTTTGAAAAAACAGTGTTTACAACAACAAATTTAAAAGTTACCAAATTACAAACCAAATATGGAACAATTAACAGGGTACTGTACTTTAAATATCTAGGAGAAGTTATCTCCGAAAAAATATTCACAACAAGAAAGAATACAGAAAGTTTGTAAAGGCCTAGGGCCTAGGGATGGTGCGATATATCTATAATAAAAAATGTTTATCTCTTCATACAAAAGTTAACAGTGATTAAACCACCAATTTTATATGCGAGCGAGACCCTGTCCCTGGACAGAAAAATGGATATGGAAAATCTAAAGAAGGAAGAAAGAAAAATAGTTACAAAAATCCTTGGACCAAGGCGTACCGAAAACGTATATAGATTACAGAGACCGTCTAAAGTTGAAGAATATTCTAATATAGAGACAGATATGAGGAAAAGACGCCTTAAATTTTATGGTCACATCATGAGGCTTCCAGACACTAGACTAGCAAAAAGAATTGTAAACTATGCAGCATCACTTGTCAATGGAGGAGAATGGATACGAAATATTAAAAAAGACCTATTACTGGCCAAAATACCCAACAAAGAAATTTACAATAGAAAAACTTCAGAATAAAACCTTATAAATGGGAAGTTATACTAGAGACAAAACCTCCAAGAGTTGGAACAAAATGGAGTGGAGAGAGAAAAGCTGAATTTGCACAAAAAATGAAAAGCTGGTGGGCAAACAAGAAGAACAAGTCCAAAAAATGAACCATCTTCACTCAGAGTCTTTCACAGGGAGTTTTACGTCTAATAATAATAATAATAATAATAATATACAAAAATATATAAAGATAATAAAATAGGAAAACAATGGTACAATATCATAAATCAAATAATCTATTTTAAATCAGTCATATTTCACTAGACCATACAATTAAAAACGATTTGAAAATAACAAATAATCATTACTTTCTAACATGCCTACTATTATAAGATCAAGTACACGCACATTATTAAGGACCCGACAGGGCCTTATTGAAATCGTGCCGTTGTCCATCAAATATGGACGAAATTTGTAGAGAATTTTATTGGCTACAAATTTGGTTCTGTGGAATTTTGCACTAAAACGAACGGTAAAATAGTTATTTCGAAGAAACCGAACCAATGCCACATCTGAAAGCTGAGTTGGTTCTTTGTACTAGAGTCGATTTCTACGAGTTACTATACGTACATTGGTATGTGCTCTAGCTTCCTCATAGTCCAAGTGAGATCGCTATTTGAAGTTTGGTGGTCAAATACAAAAATAATTATAATGTGAAAGATTTCCACTGTAGGCTCTAGGTTAGTTTTGATTAGTGAAAATCAAGACATTGGACAACTGGTTTATTTTGAATACAAAAAATTGAAGAATGCTACGAAGGTTGTTCTTAGCCCAATTATCCACTTTATTTTTACAGTGCAAGCGTTGATGTTTTCAGTTTTAATTGTGCTGAAATCTTCTCTTAGATTATTTTAAATCGTTGAATTGAAAAACTCCAGATAATATTGAGGCATGATATATTACGAGATCGGTTGAACATAGAGGCATGATAGCGTATATTATGAGATCTGTTCAAAAAGAAGAATGAACTTTTTCAAGAGCTGCCAATGTGCATTTTTTAATCAACACAGCTAGATGCCATGGACGGTGATTGGGTTATTGCTATTGATAACATTGATAAGATCATTGATTCATTCAAATCTAATTGAGTTCAGCTAGTTCTTTGGTTACTTTATAGTATTAAAGCAAATTTAGAACATCACTGTGTCTTGAAAGTTTAGCATCAACGAAGTACTAAACAAACAGTACAAACTAACACAAAATATAGAATTAAATTGATTAAAATAACATGAAGTCGAAGTGGTGAGTTCAATAGAATGTAGGTTAGACTTACAGTGATGTGAGAAGCGTTCACATATCCCAACTTATTCTCTTTACAAGGAGTCAGTCGAACTCTGTTCTCTTCATAAGGGAGAACATCAGAAAATCTGTAAATCAAAATCAATCAACTCAAATACGAAATTCATGATCTATGTTTATTTGAACTGACATTGGAAATCACTTAATCTAAATCTAATGGTTAAAAGGGAAGTACCAATTACAAAAGATTCTTTCAACATGAAATATTCATTTCAGAGTATCAGAGTTACTGAGTTATCAGAAGAGTATCCAGAAATACCGGAGATTCTTTCCCATGGAATATTCATTCAAGAGTAGCTTGTACACAAATAATTTATAATAAAATATCACGAGTATAAGTGAGATATATAAGACTTAAATATTATATTAGTGTGGAACATGGAAGATATCGCAGTAACCTCATTAATTTCACAATAAATAATGAAAGAACATATACATTTGAAAACTTCGATTTCTTTAGTCATTTTTGAAAACAGTTAAGGAAAAATCCTACATACTAATTGAATTGGTGAAAACAGATGTTTCAAGTTATCAGCTACTACAGCCAAGTTCCTATATTGAATTCTGGTTAATAATTCGTAACAATTTATTCAACTTGTTATCTGAGAATGTCACAGCGTAATAGGAAAAAGTCATCACCTCCGATAACAGAGAATAATGTGAATATTGATAAAGTGAATATCGCAAAAATGCTAAAACCGGGGCGACTCAATAGCGATCCAGTCTCACCTTCATCAGCCGAAGAGTGGAGATATTGGAAAAGAACATTCGAAAATTATGTGAAAGCTAATAACATAACGGAAAAGGATAAACTGGATTTACTGGTAAATTTTATGTCTGTCTCTAATTATAGAATAATAGCTGATTGCACAGATTATTCTGAAGCCATTTCAGTTTTGGAAAGAACATTTATAAAAAAAAGGAGTGAAGTCTATTCAAGGATTTTGCTCTCTCAAAGAAAGCAAAAACCGGGTGAAGCGATCGATCAATATTTTTTAGAACTGAAAAACCTGAGTTTAAATTGTGAGTTTAAGGCAGTATCACCTTCTCAAAATAGAGATGATCATGTGAAGGAAGCTTTCATTTCGGGAATAGCATCAGAAGATATACGTCAAAGGCTCTTAGAGGAATTTGAAATCTCCTTACAAGACACACTCCAACATGCATTAATTCTTGAATCAGCTAAAAATCAAGCTGACGGTTTTCGATTTCAGAATCGTGATTCGGAAATCAATGCTATCAACGAAACTGTCAGAGATGATGACAATGCCTCTAAACTAGCGGTATCGTACTCTGAAAATAATAGTTCATATTGTGGTAACAAATCTCATATTAGAAAGCAATGTCCAGCTAGAAATTTTGTATGCTTCAAATGCAACAAACGAGGTCACTTCTCTAAAGTTTGTAAGTCTAGTTTAATCAACGAAAATGATAAGAAGCCTAACCATTCAGTATCAACAATTTCAAACATTTCTGCTTCTAAAGTTCTTTCTAAAGCAATTGTTATTGATAAACGATTACATATTGAAGCACCTGTATCCACTAGTGCTTCAATATGTAATCGTTTATTACATAATCAGTAGTTTAAATCTTTTGAAATTAAAACTAGTTTAAATCTTTTAGAATGAAAAATTTGTTATATTCTTCTTTTATTATTTACATGGGATATGTCGTCATCAAGAAACCAAGTCAACTTGGAACTTCTAGTCTTTGGCAAAAAAACGATTTTTATAGTTTCTAATTCAATTCATAAATTTCACTTGCCCAGGATTAAAAAATTTTGAAATATGCAGGATGATGGTTGCAGTGAATACTGAACCATCGATGCATGACTTATCTATTCAGAGCTTACTGAATATCGTAAGTGTACGATATAATATCGTACGAATATTATTATTATTATTATTATTCTCAGTACTAACATTTATTCGGTTAGCAGTTCTAACATTAACAAAAATAAAACTCCCACACATGGGTCTAAGATAGAATCTTTTTGTAGCACTTTTTTAACCAACTAACGAGTTGGTTCTCTTTAGTATTGGTGATGGTGATATCTTGTTAGTTATCCATACTGAATAAAACTAATGTTGTCACAGCCACTTCTGTTATAAAAACCACGAGACACTACAGCTTCGATTTCACGTAATTTTCAGTCTCAATCAAACAGTTTGATATTGAAAATGACGTGACAATCGAAACTATAGTATCTCGTATTTTTTATAAGTATAATTGAGATCGAAAATGTAGATACAGTTGAAACTATAGCATCATTGTTACAACACTTGTCTTTTTCAGAAAAGAAAAAAGGGAAAATTATAAAATAAATGAGGTAATACATAACCTGATTTCGATATTGCAAATAACATACCTATTGCGACTAGCATTATCAGGATGAAGAGCTGTTGTGAAATCAGGATTTGCTTTTTGCTTTGGAATTTTTTCGAATTCGAAAAACAGTTGAGTATCGCTCAATTTTCGTTCCAATAATTGGCACTGTGAACAAATTAAAACTACAATTATTAACAATTGAGACGACTATTTATTGTCATACATGCCACAAACATATATTTACAAAGAGGGTGAGGTGAATGAGGATTAAGAAAAAAATGTGGAGTATGAAGGTATGAGGGAAACAGTTGAAGGAATACGCTGATGATAAAAATTGTGAAAGTTAATTTAAAAATTATTTTCTAAGATGACAAGCTGGGCATTCACGTTCCGATTTGCAGTACCACTTGCAGTCCAACCTCCAAGGTTGGATCCGAAAACGGACCATGAATGGGCTTGTTGGATGGTTGGAATTGTAGATGGACGACTAGAGGGACGACTTCCGAATGTCGACAGTGTTGGAGCGTGTGTGGGGGAGTCGGATCAAAGTCGTCCAACTTATCTCAGTCAGTGCTTGACCTTCGGGCAACATCGGGCAACTTCGGTTACATTTTTCGGCTCGAGAGCGATGCTCACAGCTGACTAGGAATAAAGTTGGATTGCAAGTAGGAGCGTGAGTGGAGTCGACTTTCCATCTAGCAGTACTACTAGCAGTACTGCAAGTTGGAACGTAAATGCCCAGTTTAATACAGGCATTATAAATATTATGAGTCCTACGAGTTATCAGAAATCATATTTTATTATAAGAAAAAATAATTATTAGGGATCAATTAATAATTTATTCTTAGAGACAACCAATATTTGAGAGATAATAGAGACCAGCCCAAACCGACACAACAAGTGCGCTTGCGCAGTGGAGCATCAGATTCTCAAGGATAATCTCCATCGAAAATCAAACACATGCTGTGCAATGGTGACATTCACGCTGTATTTATGCTGTCCTGATATGATCACAGGATGTTGTAATATACCATTCCATAACAAGATATTTATTTTGTACACCTGCAGATATTCCTTTAATGTTGCATGCAATAAAGCTGGGTGGTTTATAACTCTGGCGCACTTAGTAAACTTGGAGAACTGAATATTATAGATGAATAATTTATGAGAAAACAACTCGATGATTATTGGATGCTCCACTGCGCAAGCACCCTCATTGTATTGCCATAAACCAGACTATAGCACTAAAATATGCGGAAATTGCTAAAGCAGTTTAGTGATAAATGGAGTCAACTCCATGCTTCAAATAAATGGTTGTCATAACTGAGTGTCATTGTCTGTGATGGCTTAGCCAATGACAGCCATTAATTTTGATGACATACGCTCCGTGTGCATATCTACGTTTACTCTCTCAACAGAGATTAATAGACGGAAAAGAACGAGAATTAAAATTGAGAGAGATAGATAAAAACCCACCATCATCTCTTTGGATATTGTCGGTGAGAGTGGAAGTCTGGGACCCTCATCACTTCTGCTATGTAGTGATTTTGGTTTGTTGCCACTTCCACCTCCGAGCAGTCCTCCCCACTTACGGCGACCCTTGCCTTGTTTTCCCAACGAGTTGGTTCCAGAGCTTGTATTCGCACTCATCGAGGAATCTAGATTGGAAAATAAAACGGCTATGTGATTATCACAAATGATAAGGAGTTCGTAGCAAATATGAACCATGCTATCTTTCAATAGAAAATTTTGGAAGAAGAAAACTGAGAAAGAACAGGAATAATTAAGTTAATATGATATTCAATCCAATAAAGATAAAAAAATGTTTCGATTTTTGAAAAAAGCATAGATTTTTGAAAAAAATGCGTTTATTTTAATTTTTATCGAAGGCAGTAGAGTTTTTAAAGATCATGGTACAGTATTTTCCGACTGATGAGTAGCGGAAAAATTGAAGAAAGTCTTGGCAAACCCGAAATTAAAAGAAAAGTACAGTAAGCGCCATATAGCTGTGCCCGCGTGTCCTTGAAATACCTTGTTGATGAAGTAAGGTTCGCGGGGTGATATCAATGCCTTTCTACATACGTCTGCTGTCTGCTGCTGAACATTGAACGCTACTGTCAGTACACTTGACACTGCATCAGATTGCTTGCATTCGGGCTGTGATTCGGGTTACTTTTCGGTCAAGCGTTTCTCCTCTTCGTTGTTATTCAAGTTGAATAAAGTGGAATTCGTAAAAAAATGTATATTGCAACCTTAGAGTCCAACTTCATTCACTGAATTGAACAAACTAGATCAGTCAGTCTGCTGCAAAGGCGAAGACAAGTTGCTTTGTTGTATTGTGGGAAGTGCCTATAGGAAGCATAGATACGCGTATTTAGAATCTTTGCAAAATCTCACCAAATAGGTCTAGTCAGATGATTCTTTCACAGAAAATAAATTCAATTTATTCTCTACATTTCATACGCTAAATGTATATGAAAATTATTGAAGGCAAAAAAGTTTCTCGATACATAACTTTTCAATGTCATGAAAATTTCGATTTGTAAATTTTCTGTATTAATTGTCTTGTGCTCGGAAAATCTTTGATTGAAATGGGATTTAATCGATTGATATGGCTTTCACGAACTGTTTTTATTATATTACCAGAGTTTCATCGATTTCTAATGAATGGTTCGACAGCAGCTATGTTGGGAATGAAATGTGAACACATTTTTTGAATGAAATCTGGTTTTTAATAAATTCCAAATATCTTTGTAATGAGTAGGTTCTCGTTGAAAGTGCAAAGGACAAAAATGATGCACATCGGTTAGTTTAATAGAAAGAACTTTTTTCAAAAACAATATTCGAACTTTTTGGAAAATGGTCAAATGTTTTCAGCGCGGGTAGTGTCGTACTCTCCTGGCCCTTTGCCGGCGGGCACAGCTATGTGGCGGCTACTGTAATTGATTTTGCTATTTCAATTTTGGGTTTTTACACTCGATAATAGATTCTTTTAACTTCAGCTAAGTTATAAAGTAGACATAATAGGTTAGAAAGCGATGTAAATACAGCTCATTTTATTCCATGGATTTATCAAAGAAGTATTATAATGAAGCTATTGTCACAATGTCAATAAACACTAATGTCACTTTTCAGTATAAATCTAGACCAATCAGAATTCATGATTTTTTCAAAACAGGGTCGAAATGAATAATGTGAATTAGTTACATCAAACATTAAAACATTTTTGAAATCAATTTAAATTTCAATTCAGAACCGAACAACAACAAACAGGCATTCCAGGTGATGTTAATGTGGGATAGTTATCCAATTGTTTGGTAAGCTGAATTAAACGTAATATAATGGTAATCGTAGATAAAAAAATATTGTATGCAACTATTGTATTCTGCCTATAAGCCACTCGTGGGACCTAACCTAACTTACATCTCACCTGTGGCTTTAATGCAGTCATAATACTTATCGTTCTTATCGCTGCATAAAGTACTATTTAAAAATAATAACTTACGTTCCTTGTTCATTACATTTGGGGCACCAACACAAAAGTCATAAATAACTGTCAGTCGGCTTTTCACCAACTACTGGTTGGTTGCAAAGCAAGAAAAATATAAATAGAATAGCACAGAATGAAGATGATGTAAGAAGCTCATGTACAAAGTGTTTTGTTTCAACGTGGCGAAGTTGGGCGTGGGGGATCTTCTCTGCCACTTGATTACGAAGAAAATTAATACAGAGATAGAGAAATACTGTATAATCTTTCATCATAGACAAAAAATGAAGAAATGAACTCCAACAAATGAATGTAGGATAAATAATCATAAGAATCTACTTTGATGTAGAGATTTGAAGCATAGAATTGATGAGAGGGTATGGATTAGAAAATGACATAAAAAGTATGACCAATAGTTATAGAGAATGCAAAAATGTATGTTAGATGAATTTTACTGCTAGAAAGAATGGAAAATTTACTAAATGTAGGCATGAAAAAAATATATCAAAGAATATCATGAGTAATCGACTTGATTAATGAACTGGATTTGGGTTAAAAAATGAAGTATGACAATTAATTATGAAGATGTGAAAATGTGCGATGAATTACATGGAAAATCTTGAATAAACAAGAAAGGGATTGGCTCCTGAAACACTGCAATACACCTTTATAATTTTGGTCAAATTTACCTGCCGAAGTAACAGTAGTGTCATTGTGGGACGAAGATACCATTTGCGAGAATTGAGGCAATGTCTGCAACTGTGCAGGCTGTGGTAATGACTGCGATGACAACTGCAGCTGATGCTGACTGTTCTGCGCATGCGCAGATTGGGCAGACGGCGAGGCTTGCGGCTGTGACTTGCCGGTTGTCGGTTGGCTTGCCAATTGGCCAGCAGAACTGGCACTACTGTTTGCAGATTGCTGTTTGTGGATTTGGGTGCTTGTTGTAGCTGTTGCTGTTGTTCCAGGAGTCGTTGATGTTGCTGTGCGACTCATTTCGGGCGCCGACTGTATACTGGACGCTCGACTACGGCTTTCACCTGCTTCTGAGCCGCCGGCCCATGGTAATGGTACATTTTCATAGATTGGCTCACCACCTGGTAAAAATAATCAAGCTATTTCAACAAAAACTGGAATTTTTACTAAAATTGTTTTTTTAGAATAGTTAGTTCCTGAACCAGTTCTTTTTGAGAGTGTTTTCTCTTTAATAAATTCACAACCGTTAACAAAAATAAACTCATCTAATATATAAACGTCTAGATGCTGTCCTCTCTTGACGAATCTCTAGCACTACATGTGATAAAGAAATGAACTGCATAAATGAGCATGGTGATCGATATAGAACTGAATATGACATGTTTTTTTAATGTAATATGATTTTTTCCGGAGAGCAAAAGGGTGAAAAAGTGGAAATAGTAAAACAGCAAAAAAAGGATGGTGTAGAAGGAGATGAAGGAAAAGAAAAATTAAGGAGGAAAAATAAAAAGGTCATGACGAAGGAGAAGATAATAAAAACAGAAAAAGAAAGATAAGAAAACTAAGTAAAACAAAAAGAAAAAGAAAGAAGAAATCGGGACTAGTTTTAAAAGAATATAATTTCAATAATTTTGAAACTATTCTCATTAAAGCTGGGTGCAGCACTTTGTCAACCAGAGCTTTTCCATACGAGAAAACAAAGGTAAAACTGTACAAAACGCAAATTCAGTGTATGTATCACAAAAACACAAGTTTTAATTATAATTAACAAGTGAATTATTACAAGTTTACAAGTAATTTCTCTAGAGCCTAAAAGAGTTTGTTTGCGAATATGATTCATTAATATAAACTCTATTAAATCATTGATACGGCATGTGTGTCTCGTCACCTGACATTTTCAAACAGAGTGCGTCGCTCTGAATGAGTCATTCAAACAATGAGTCATTGCAAACTTATCTTAAATGTACTGTAGTGTATTTGAGTCACTCTACCTTGTGTTGACGTCGTTGCAAACTGGTTAACACTGGTTACAGGAGTGAAGGTGACTTGCTGGCCATGGGCTGGCTGATGCACCAGAGCCCCATGTCCGTGTCCGCGGCCCATTATGTACATTATATTTCTGTCATCAAACGTCCCTCTCAGCTCTTCTAGGTGCTGCAAACACGGTACAAAATTTATTAAACAAGAAAGTTCTTAGGTTTGGTACAATTTATAATCTGGATGGAGCTTATAAAGGCATGAAGCATGACTGAATTTTGATCAAGTGCATGTGAAATGTATCATACATTGCGCCAAATGGATTGCGTCATTTTGAAATATCCGTTATTTTTAGATTATATATACCGGTAAGTCAACACAATAAGATAATATTTAATGTGATCTTTCTTATCTCGAACATAAAATTCTGAATATTTAGCAAAATAAAAGTGAAACAAATTTTTTATGGCTGAGTGGAATACAAAGGAATTGTTCTTCGTTTAATATTACTTTATTTTGGATTGATGAATAAACAGTAGTAGTTTAATTCAACCTCATAGATTATCTATTCTTTTTCTCTTTTATTCTTCTGTTTTTTCTCAATGATACTTCTAATGGCAGTTATAATTGCAAGCAAAATTGTAATTTCTATTTAAAATTTGTTGTGGACTTTGTACTGTTATTGTTCTGCAACACTACAGGTTTCATCAGATCAGACCCAGTGGAAATTGTAAAAATGTAATAAATAAAAAGAGCATTATGTTAATAAAGAATTAATAAGATTAAGTACGCTACAGATGAAATGTACGAATATGGTACGAGCTTTTGCGCGGACCAGGGGTCCGTTTTACAAAATAACAAGATCGTAAATAAAATGTTAATTGTGACAACTTTACAAGAAAGTAACAAGAAAAACTCAAGTTGATATTATTTAACCTTACTTTTATTTGCAAGTGAATTTTGACAAGTTTACAAGTAATTCGCCTGTCATCTAGAAGAATTTATAGGTAACTGACAAGATTTTTAATGTACACTTGTTAGTACCAGATTACTTTCTACCAAATGAAATTAGGTGAGCTGTGTTTAAATGTTTCAAGTGCGGTAATGATTTGTTTATTGTAAAAAGCTTTCTATATGGTTTTATTTTGATAAAGGAATGTTTCACATTGACTGATTGAACTAGAATCCATCTAACACTCAGTATCCAACAAGTTTTTTTTCTGTGAGGCTGACAACTTTTCCTCTTGAACTCGCGTTACTAACAAGAATGTCACTTGTCAACAAATTTTGTGAAAGGCTTGTAGAAGACAACGTGTAATTACAAAGGGATTGTTCTGAACAATTATTAAAAACACGTGTGAGTGTATGAAATGGGCCCCATATACACCTATAACTAACATAAATACAAAGAATAAGATTGAAAGAAATACCTGTTGCTGAACTTGATGCGAATCGATCAATGTTAGATTGGCCAAGTTGGTGTACGTGCGATGCGCGTCTGGATTGGGCAGCAGATGCGAGTAGTGCTGGTGATGGTGCTGCGAATGATTTGCTGGACCATTTGGATGGCTGAGACTACGCGACGATACTAGATCTGGACTCGAGCCACTAACCTAACACAACATAAGTATGCATTAATAAACAGTCAATAAATGTTTAATGATGTAATAAATCATTGCGAATTCAACCATTAACCTATCATAAAATTTAGATAATAATGATGACATCTGATTTTCAGTTGTACTTTCAATGCTAAAAATTATCATTTATTATACGCTTTCTTAACGAATAAAGTACGCCAGTGTGAATTTTTATAGCAATGATGCCATTCATATTTGGCAATTTTTTAATTACAGTACTCATTTTTCAATAACTCAATCATAAAACTAGCTACTTGATACTTTAGCCACGATTAATTACAAAAAAATAATGATTCCACAAACGTTATACTTTTCAAGTTCAAAGATTCAGAAATAGTAATTACTCCAGAAAACAATCTGATGTTTTATTTTAAAATTTTCTGAAAATAGTTTTTGGTTTCATTTTTTATTTGATGTACACAGAATTGTTGCGAAGGTCTAACTCTAACAACATTATTAAATTTATACATTACTCTTTCACCCCAATTTTCGACTCATTAGACAAAAACTGTTACTTTTGTATTGGAAACTATTAGTCATACAGCATTCCCACGCTGAGGATCAATTATGACATCAACCATTTATCGCATTTGAAAATGTGCAAACGAATGGTTTCCTACAACGCCATACACTCATCATATTAGACGATTTTAGCAAAACTGCGTTTACGATAACGTTGATGCTCTATACATCTTACTGCTCTAAATGCAAGGTGCTATAGAGCAAATTGAGAAATGAATTGGTCAGGTTAGAATTAGCGTTATCGTTAACCTAGTTTTGCCCAACTCTATTGGCCGTTTTCTTCTTGGACGACACAGCGCCAGCACTACACCGAAACGGGGTAGTGGGGGTTGAGATCCAATGCTGCCAAATGGAACAGCTAACACAAACACACACACCGACAAGGCATTGCTGTGCGGAGCGGCTCAGTGCCACCACGATTGGATGAAAAATGACGTCGTTATTTAGCCGCCCAACGCGCAGGAGCAGCCGTGTCGTCCAGTGTGAAAACGGTCAATGTTACATACCAATCCATGGCCGCTTTAAAGAGATCGTGAACACAAGTAAATGAAAGGGAAAAAATGGTGTATTGGATAATACAGGATTTATAATTCATATAAATGATAAATTAAATAGTTTTCACATACCTGACCGGATATAAAAGCGTTGGTTGGAGGCCCCAATGTCTGACTAGCAAGATCGGGTGTACTGTTACTGCTTGGCCTATTGATAGGATATGGCGGCGGTGGTTTATAAAGGTGTAGCATTTGAAAGCCATGCACAACCTGGTCATCTAAATCAGGAGTACTGGAACAAAATTGCAATTAGGTATTTGATGATCCATGACAAACTGCGAGCGAGATACTTTTTCACTAATAAACTCAAAAACTAAATACATTAGAACAATTTTAAACACACACCAGAACAAAACACAATATTTTAAATAAAAATACATATCTCAAATCTCACATTATTTTTAATCTAAAAGTAAATTCACAATGCTATCAAACAACAAACATGCATAAACAAATTTTGAATTTTTTGTTAATGGATAATTTTTGTTTTTTATGATTGAAAGTTAGTATTAAGAGCTTAAAATACGTAGTAACCCTTTATTGGGTTAGAGGTGATTTCCAGAGGGCGTAAAAATGTTGGACTTTTAAAATATTGATTTTTGCAGTTTCCATCATCAATGCAATGAAAATTGAGTTGTAAGTGCTCTTGAGCTTTATTCCAAAACATCCCTTTTTGAGTGAGTAAAGTTGGGCAAGTGAGGCCTACTGTTTACAGAACTACTAATATTTAGAGCTAGCAGGTGGCTCGCTTCAATTGATTTTGGATTTCTCGTATTCGTGATAACCTATCTACAACATAGTACGTTTTTTTTATCCCTGTTCTTCTTTATCCTTTTATTTTTTTTCTTCTCTTTCATCTCCTCCATCTTATTCTTCATCTCCTCCTTCTCCATTTATCTTCTTCTTTCTTCTTTATATTCTCTTCTTTCGTCTCTTCTCTTTCCCTTTCTTAATTTATTCATCATTCTTCTTTCTCTCCTCCTGCAATGCCTTCTTACTCTCCAGCGTAAGAGTTATAAGAAATTGATAGCTGAGTGCCGTAGCAGGTATCTGTTCAATCAGAGATAAGCTACGAAACTCCTGGGCGCTCTTTGTAAGGGTGGCCAATTGGAATAGCCAGCAAAAAAGAATCTGTTCTCTGCTGTAAAATCACTTCCCGGTGGTTCGAAACCCACCTATAACTGTAAGTCTAACTCATCATCACCATCATCCATTTCATTACCCAAGCACAGGTCTCAGACCTATGTGGGCTTCATCCTCCGAAAAAAGTATCGTCGACAGATAACAGCAAATAGCTGTCTATTGTATAGGATAATTTATATCATACACAGTGCTATTACCAATAGAATCTATAACATATATTTGTATCAAATGAAAGAGCATTTATAATTTCAATTTTCCACAATAATTAATTATCTTACCTGTAAGTGTGTAGATTGGGTACAGTATGCTGTCTATCATCTGCTGATTGCTCAATATACATGGCTTCGACCCTTGCTACATCGGGATAGTGTTTATATGCGTTGTGGTATGTTCTCACTCCCTGAAATTTTTTTAAATTTTGTTCATAAATTACAGTATGCCAGTAGTAATTTATGCAACGATTATATTATGACTGTCTTAATACAATCATTGCTAATACTATTTAACCTACGACAACCAATAACTTACTACATGGCTAAACGGCGAGTTGGAACTACCCATAAAGGGTCTCCCCACCGTAAAAAGCCATACGATAATAACAACAACTTACACTTTCACCTAAGACAATTTACTAATTACTTCCTATCCTCTTTGCTCTTACTCACTTGGATAAATGACTTAGCCTAGAATGGTTCTTTTTGGTGCAGAGCCAATATCTAAAAGTGATAGCAGAGGTATAATAGCTTATTTATGCAACGGATTTGATCATGTATGAATAGTCAGGTTAATCATGTATTTTGGGGATTATTCTTAATGTCAATGCTATGATACAGTATCACGTTTTTCACATCGAGCATAATTCATTGTGGCATCTCTTTATTGTGACATCTGTTAACGATAAAGAAACAAAATAATTTCCATCTTCAAGATATGAGCTTGAATGGAAGTCACCCACACTACAAAAAAGGCAAATTTTAAAGTGGGTGTGGAAGTGTATTTATAAGACAACATGGCATCAACATCAAAATTTGATAAGAACTCACTTCTTGTAGGTGGGTTTGGTGAATTTCTGGCTGGCTAGAATAGAGAACGGCACCCCTCAGACTATTGCCTGGTTGACTGTGGTATTTATGTTGCTGTTGCAAGGCTGTTTCATAATCTGGGGCTGGCCGGTAAGATGGCAACAAAGAACTGAAATAGAAAACAAAGATATCAAAGGAAAATCCACAGCTTTGATTACATTCTAGTGGATATTTAATTTGATACAATGGAATAAATACTGTAGCTAAGAATCGCTATAGAGAAAGTCTTTGGTTTTTCTCACCTGAATTTGCTTTAATTTCCCTTAGCTTTCTTCAAAGTCCCACTCAATTCATCTATATTTTTCATCAAAGTCTTCGAATTTATTCATCTATCTCCTATGATATAAATGTTTTATCCAGGATGAAAATTCCCTTTTTTGAGCTCATAGGCTCCCATTTCCTTTGGCATTCTTCAAAGCTCAGTACAATTCATTAAAACCGTATTTTTCATCTAAGGCTCCAAATTTGTTCATCTTTCTCAGAAGATATGAATGCTATATTCTGGATGAAATGTGCTTTGTGTACTTATATTCTCTTTGTGATAACAATATTTGTGGTATCAGGTTTGAATTAAGTAGAAAATAGATTACATGATCGATCTATTTGATGAGAAAACCAAGACAAGAAACTAATCACAAATAATCTTTCGAAGAGTATTAGCGTGCTTGGACAAATTTTGTATCTGTCATAAGGTACCATTCCACAGCATATGTTTGATCTTACGATGATTACTACCATCGAGCAGTGGCGGCCGGTGACTTTCAAAATTGGAGGGGCAAAAGATTGGTAGTAGATGATATGAAATTTTTTGCTAGTCTATAAGGAACGTAAAAGCCAAATGATAATTTTCTCATGATTTGAGTCAAGTCATGAGAATAATTCATGTCAAATCGTAGAATTAAATACAGGCCTGTACTTGGAAAATAATAAAGGAGGTAAATGAAGTAAATCACTAGCCCACCATCAACAATAAGATTAAATAAAAAACTTACCAATTCAGTTTGAAAGCTCAATTGATGGTCTTGTAAATGAAATCCATCTGCCACTCTTTCTAAATTCAGTGTTTTCAACAATCAATTTTCAATAGATCCTTGGTGGGCCTAATTTTTTAAGTTCAAACCTAGATTCAAAGTCAATACTGTTTGTGGTAGTAGCTAATAATGTCAAAATTTATTGTCTACAGTTTTTTATGATGCCGCCACTGCTAAATAAGAATACAGTATGAGGCCGCACCGGCAGTTACATTGGATAGGTTGGAACTTGTATGAGTAGAATTTCACTCATGCCTACTAATACGAGTAAAACAATATCGAAAAAAATAAAACCTATTAGGCTTATAACAAAGCATGCGTGTTGAACGAGCACAGACGTTCATGAATCAAAGGTTTCTCAGAATTTCAACTCATCCATTCACTTTCATTATTGAAATCAACCACTTGCACAAACTATGGTCGGAGCTTCATAACTGAATTCCAATTAAACTATATTATACAATAATCCACTATTACACTTCAAAAATTGATAAATACCGTATTGTTTACGAACTATTTAACCTCAATTAGGACGGTACAATTTGACGCGACGGTACAATTCGAATGATAGAGGCAAGTTGGTAATAGTTTCATAGCATTGTGGTAAATTTCAATATGTAATGTTTGCAAGCCTTGCAAGGACGGCGTCCATCTCGAAGCTGTATAGCACTAATATGTATAGATATATCAGTGCTATCTGGTTCCACCCATCATCCTCACAAAACCCCTCTAAAGTCAGTTTTCCCTCTCCTAACGCTCAGGACGGAATCCAATTCACCCGAGCCATGAGCTTTCAACTTATTCAGTCTTGGCTGGCTGCTAAGCGCAGTTGGTTGGGGTGTTGCAGATTGCTGTCGTTTAAGCGGTCGTGGGTTCGAATCCCGCTCCTCCATCTGGCATCTATGTGTAATCATTCACCTCATTACCCACGCACAAGTCTTCATTCATTCACTTATGGATGACATAATATTTAAACTGCATAGAAAAGAGTATTCATCACAGAATATTATAATGCTCATTTTTATATTAAATTAAATTTTTACTTTTATTATTTATCTGGGAGGGCGTCGTCCGAGCGCCCAAATGGAGAAGCCGCCTCTGCCATCGAGTATTGGATGCTCCACTATCCAAGCACCCTTACTACTTGTACAACTTGTCTATCAATTCAACTTTTTTATTGGAGCCATCCTAAATGACTTCTAAAATAGGTGTCTTTCAAAATAATAATTTTTAGCCTTCAATGAGCATTTTAACAAATATTATTATAAACAATTTAAATTTTTTTGCGCCACTCAAATGTTCTGAATAAATGTACAACGCAAGTCTAAGCATGTTTTATCCTCTTTACGAGTGGACAGTAATAGATAATTATTATCTGATTGTTCTAACAAAACTAACAAGACTCTGAGGTACCCAGAGAAGCACAATATCATTCTGCAATATTTGGGTTGGATTCTATGTGTACAAGGTAAAACAATCTTCAACTTTCAAGAAGTTTACACTTATCTGAATCACAAGTTACTCATTATTTTACTTTACTACAATTAAATCATTTTTAATCACAAATAACTGCAGTATTTGAATTGTTTCTACACATCAATCCATTTCATTGCACTACATTCTTGAAATAATTTATCAATTTTTTGTTTGTAAAATACTTGATCATCTAGATAAACAAGACTGCGCTGGACGGTTGGATGGATGACTGAGCTACTAAGACTAGATGTTATTAGCTTTGTTATCACTTATTCGGTGGTTCGGAACCCCTCTTGAATTGTAGGCCCACCATGTTTCCATTGCATGGCTCAAACGGCTAGGCGGAACTACTCTGAAGGGTCTCCCCACCAATATAAGTCATACGCTAGTATCATTAAATAAAAAAATTAATTCATTAGTCAATTGTTGTTGTGAACACGGAAAGAAGGATTTACAGCGTTATCTGCTGTGTCAATATTAACTTCTAAGCAATTAATTACTCTCCTCTTCGCCTTTTAGTATTTTTGACACTTTCATGATATTTACTTGGAACTTTGTAGAATATTTAATTAGAATTTAATGGAATCTTATAGAATATTGTGGAAAATGCGAGAATTTCTTATCTGTTTATTTAGGAATCTTATCGAACGTTTTGGAAGGGTCTCCGTCTTTCTGGATTCTTGAAAAACCTATTTAAAGCGAGCGCGTAGGTAAAAGTTTAGTTCCGTTGTAATTCGATCTTTCATGCGATAAGTGGCAGTTGTGACAGTTCCCGTTTCCGTTAATACGGACAGTGCAATCCCGTTGGCGCTAATACAAACCGTGATAATGAACTTTCAATGTCTGTTGTGTTAATTGCAGTATTTTGTGACAGATTATTATTCAGGCTTACTTGACAGTTTATATAGTGACTTGTAAGTGTTTGTAGTTTCAAATGTTATGTATTAGACGCTTCTACTTTAATTATTACTTAATATTAGATCGGCCTTTTGGCATTTTGTCAAATTTCACATAGTGATTGATTTTTGGAATATTGAATAGGACAGGAATATTGAATACTCTTCATCAGTTGAACAATATCGATTTATCTGGTTACGATTACATTTTTTGTGAAAGAAGTAACTGAACAATGTGAGTTGTGGATAATTTGAGTTAATAAAGTGCGAGTGATAAATTTAAGTGTTGCCAGCGTTATTTTAGAGATAGAACCCGTAAAAATATTTAATTGGCTGATGTCATGCAATTTTTGACAAAAAATTACATCTTATTATTCTTATCATTACATCGCATTATTCACAGTTGGTGAATTAGGAAAATCATAAGTATTTACCGAAGTTTATCGAGATCTTGAGAGGCAGCCAAGTCGAGACAAGAAGCGGACTGGGCTCGCTGGACTTCCCATGTGCCTCCTCCTCCTCCTCCGGGATCCCTTCCTCCTCCAACGACCCCAATCCCACCACTCACCCCACCAACACCAACCCCACTTCCAACTTCTCTTCCATCCAATTCCTCTCTGCTACTTCCTAGTGGGCCGTCCTTGAATAGATTAACATAATATTAATGTTAAAAAGTATACATATGCATTTGACAGCAATATGGAGAATAAAAATAATACATTTTTTTGATGATGAAGCTACTTGATGAAAAAGAATAGAATATCTACAACAAAGTAAACATTTTATCTACTACAAAATTAATAAAGAGTTTTAGATATTAAGATATTTTGAGCGATAGGACAAAAATAAATAAGAAGGCTTGTCTTGATCAGAGTAAGTCTACTATAGTTTGCAATAGTAAGTGTATTGTGGAAATTAATGACAAACTCAAAAGAAAGATTTCTCCGCTGACCTGACTTGCACTTGAGACTACCATATCCATCGAACTGGTAAGATATTCCAACACCTGCAAAGTTTTATTACTGAAACCGAAATAATATTACTAAATGGCTGCAAATATCGGTCCGAGCGTCCAAGCGGAGTTTTTTCTTTTGTTGGTGATTTCACGAGTTTAAACTTGTGCCCGGGTAATGAGAATTGAACCCGTGATCGCAGTAGAAGCAGCAGTCGGTCAGTCTTATCAGAGATGACGCCCTAACCGGTTACAGCCCACTGGGCTGTCATTTATTGCTATAATCGCTCGTCTACACACTATGACGAAATTTTTGTCGTTTGCTTTCAAGCCAGGTACACACTACTATAAGCCTTGACCTGCTTTAGATATAAGTTAGGGTTAGGCTTGTTTGTTTAATCATTTTAAAATGCTTTCTCAACTGCCTAAAATATCAAATAAATTATTCTAAAATAATAAAACTGCATATAATATTTTTTAACTTGAACCCAACTCTATGTTATATTGGAATCAAGATGGCGTAAATTTGTGCGCACCCGATCTATTGCAATAAGTATAACAGTTTAGACCAGGCTTGAGCTTAAAAAGCAAATCGATAATTGCTGGTGGCAGTTTTCTAATGAAAGATAAATTTGACATACCTCATTTGTGGTTTGAGAGAAGAGATTTCTAACAATTTGAGCAGTATTGCTGGTATCACTTGCTTGCTCATTCTGCATGAAGAATTTATGCTGTAATAAGTGAATAAGTAATTTAACAAGTGACAAAATAGTCAAATCTATTAAGCAATTGGCTCAATATCTAAAAATAAATAGTACACCGAATTTGGCTGAATCACTAGATTATCATTAGGTTGCTAAAGTACTGTACAGCGCTTAGCAATAAGATATTGTAATTCATTTCATAATTATTTATATTTATTAGAGAACCAATAATGTAGTAGGGTTGATAGATCATTTCCTATAACTATCGCTGATTTCAATTATTTTTGTGTTGACATAGATGGAAAACATTAAAAGTCGTTTTAATGGTAATGGATAGAACCATTTTTAAAATCTGTTCTTCTACTCATTATTACCGATATAGCATTGTAGACAAAATCAGAAGTAAAGTTAATTAGTTTGATAGATAGAATCAACTCATTTCCAAATTTTATATGAAATTGAAATAAAAAAATATACATATTTTCTAATGCACAAAAGAGTATCAGACTTTTGCGTGGGTAATGACGTAAATTATTCTAAAAATATTCAAGGCTGAACGAGAATCGAACTCATGACCGCAGGAGTAGCAGTCAGTCAGAGATTTGTAAGTTACAAGCGCTCTTAACAACTACGCTATCGTACTAATAAGTCAATACAAAGCTGGCAGAGTGATTATTCTCGCAATTGACAAAAATTGAGATCAGTGAAGTAATAGGAATATTATTTGATCAAGATAACAGTGAATACAAATAGATAAAACACAGACATGAGTACAAACCTGATGTACACACATCCTCCACACATATTTAGCAGTTTCAACATCAATCAAAGTAAATGATGCCGAATCTTCTTGACTTTGACAGACCATGCCGAAATGTCGTTTGTGATTGATAACATTCGTTATATCTTTCCATCTGAAATTAAATGAATACAATGTTCACATTACGAAAAATTAAAAAAGTAGATTATTTGATTGGTTTTTGATTCAGTTATACATGAAGAAGTTGGAGAGGATTTTTTGTATAGCATGTTGAATATTTATATTCCTAGAATAAACATGCAAACTCCAGTTGTAGACGGAAACATGAAAAAATTGGGAATATTTAAATGAGACTATAACCACAAAATGAATCGGTAGATTGATTAAAAATTTATTATTAAAAAAAAAAGATCAATACCAATTTCACATGAGTTAAGGTGAAATAAGAAGAAGGTAAATTAGATGAAAAGTGTTGACTGCAAAGACTTATCATATTTCAACAGACACATACGAGAGTTCAAAATACTACACCATATAAACGATGCAAATTCTGAGAAAACACAATACCTTCGTATTTTTGAAGGAATGCGATACAAGTCCTCAATTATACTCTTCAATTTTAAACTAGAATTAGGAAGCAAATAAAAAACATCAGTTATACAATAAGTAAAGTTAGTTAAAAAAAAAAAACAAATAAAAACATTCACCTATAGAACTTTGATGCTTGATTCGACTCTGAAGCTACAATAATTCCTGTCAATGAAACTCCGATAACAACTTCATTTCCTGATTCATCCTGAAAAAATGAACAATCATTAAGTGTGTTCAAGACTGCGCTTGGATGAGTAGCCTAACTGGGCAGCTATAACTTAACGTTATCTGCTTTCTTACTCAATGGTTCGGAACCCACCCAAAATTGAAGGTCCACCATGTTTCTCATAACATGACTAAAACGGCTGAAAAGTTATATTACTTTCAAATATTGAAGTAATGCATTCATTGAGTTTTGACACATGTACGAATCATCTGCATTACAAAACATACAATCAACAACAGTAATTTTGATTTGGAAAAGGTGGAACAGACATAGATAAAAATATCACAGAAACTAATGGTATATAACTGATTATAAAAAACAATATTTTTATAATTTGTAATAAAATGATAAAATGTACAGAAGAAATCGAATAGATTGATACAAACCTTGGCTAGGAAAGTTTCCTGTCCATATCCATCTAGCTGTTGAGCTGCAAGAATGTAGTATTCTTCGGCAGTTCCTTGTGCCAAGCCAGCTAGAGCAGCATGTTGCAGTATAGCAGCTTCAGTTAGACTCTCCAATCGGCCACCTTGTTCTGTTAAATGCTGTCAAAAATACACATCAGAGCGTTTAGTTCATCAATTATCAATGTAGAATGGCCACTGAGGGATCGATTGTGACAAGCTAGTGAATACTACTCAAACTAGTTAGTTATGTTGTAAAGTCTATTTCACCAACAACGATATTAATCAATCAGTTCAAGTAAACAAGGAAAATAAATTAAATATAGCATAATTTATAAATATTCCTAGTTCTTCATCCTTGATTTAGAATAATTCAATCTGTTTCAAGGTAAGATGTTGTTTCCTTAGATCAAATACATGCATACATCATTATTATTATGCATATATCAATTAATAATTATTTATACAATTTACTGAGAAAATTAGGGACCATAAATTTATTCCAGGATCAAAATAAATCTTGTAGTTACATTTCTTGGTCTAGAATACAGTAAAAATAAATTAATAATGTAATTGAGAATATTAATAAATAACGTTTTAGTTCATATGCAAATAAAAACGAAGGCTGAACAATATGACTGTGAGACACAGAAATAAATTATACTTAGACTTCACCCTCGCTTATATTTCAGTCAAATTCATTTTTGTGTTCCACAAGAACACTGCCGTTGTAACGTCACTAAGCAATTTGCTATATGGATTTCCTTGATACTGGTGGATTGGCAATGAGTTTCATGAATTTAAAAGTATAATTAAAGACTAAAATTAAATGTAGCCTTGCCTATAATTCTTTTGCAGCTTACTTAACAGCTTTCACAAACTCTTTCAATTTTATTATGGATATAGTAACTGTAGTAGTAATTATTGTAATACTCATTTAATGAGATATTTGAACGGATTGGAAATCTATCAGACGTGCTAATGGGTGAGACGTGTTTAAAGACTTTTCTTGCAAAGATGAACGTATTTGTTCTAGTTAGAAATAGAAGCATTAGATTTGGTTAGAACTTTTGGTTAGAAAAGCGTAGACATTTTAATTATGTGTGTGATCCACGGACAATGGGTTAAAAAATCAAGGCTTTGGAAATTCTAGATTTTCAGATTATCACTAAACCGTCATTCAATTCTTGATAAAAGTAAAAATAATAATAAATAAATAATTTATTTTCCAATCAAAATTCAAAACAAACAAATAAAAAAAGTATCAAAATACAATGGAGTTTGGAAAAATAAATTGATATGCCACCCCTGAGACAAAGCTGTGCGGGGTCATGCTTAGAGTAGCTTAATAGTAGAAAGAAAAACGCTGTGCTTCTTTTGAATATAACATTAATATTGGAATACCTCATCCAGAACATTTATAATACCATAGTATAACTTAATTCTAAGAAAATCGAAACTTAAAACTCAAAAAAGAAAGATGATAGCAGTTCAACAATCTACGGTTTTCTTGTTAATTAATTAATTAACATAACCCATACTAATTATACACAAAAGTTTCATCAATAATAATATACTTGAAAAAATACGATATTATACAAAGAATACCCTAAACAAAAGTGATACAATACTCTCAGTGATATAGACTCAAGGGATATGTATTATCCTCTTGTATCTTTAAAATAAAGTTTCCACAGAATCCTTTTCCAATAGCCACTTCTTAAGCAAATATTTAAAACGGTTCAATTTATTTGCAGTTCTTATTTCAAAAGGCAACATATTATATATTCGTGGAGCAACATAAGAGTACACTTTCTTGATTGCAATATATAGATATGATAAAGGGCGTTAAAAAATATTGTAAATTTATAAAAGATATTTATAAGGAAATTTAAAGAAATTTATAAGGATACAAATGGTATGAAAAATAGTCGTTCCACAAATAATTGTGAATGTAAACATAATGAGAAATATAATGAAAGCTAAAATTCAACTTCACTGAATATACTTCCGGTATAGACTTAATAAGGAATCATCACGAACATACCTTTGGGAACAAGGCGAAATCTCTCAGGTACTTAGCTGTATGTCTTTCCAAATCATGGTTACCAAACTCAGCTGAAACAAGCATAAAATATTAATTATGAAAAACGTATGTATTCATAAAGAAGTGGAAAAGTTGAGGTGTCAAGTTGAGCCAGTTCATTTAATAATTCAAATGGTATCTACTCCAATTTCCGCTTTTGATTATGTCATCAGAGCATCGAAAGCCTAATAAAGCATATTAGTGCTAGATTAAACATTATTAAACAACTATTCTTCAATTGGCAATAAACATTTGAATGGAGTAACAACGCAAACTATCTTTTTTATAGGTTGGGGCGCGTAAATATCAATTTAATAGCTCAATAAACTCTTAAACGCTTATAGATGCAATTATTTGAAAACTATGACAGAAAATGGGCCTCCAAAAATGTATATTAATAAATCAACATTCTTTTGAGGAAACTCCTAGTTTTCATATTAGCTATATCACCAAATTTATAACTTTTGATTGTCCAGACGAGAATTACAGGATAACCATGAATTTTCATATACATATAACTTACATTATTCATTTATTCATATACATTATAAATACTAATTTATGAGAAAATTTCAGTACAAACCTTGCATACTGTAGCTGGCCAACAAAACAGCTTGTTTGGCATCACAACTAATCCTCCCTTCAATAACATCATTCTTCAATTGCAGAAAATAATGATATCTGAATAAAGATAACAGAGAATCAAATACATTCATTTTCAAGTAAAAAGGTTTTGTCTACATCGGTTAAAATATCTAAAAGATCAATACTAGATTATCAAAACTTCACCACCATTATTAAATCTTCATACTACAACATTTATTTTTTATGGTGGGATGCTTTACAAGTGACAAAATAATGCTCTCTTTGTACTCTCTCATTGCTGTTTTCTGTTATTACAAACGGTGTTTACATTTTTGACAGATTTAATCTATAAGCTTGAAGCTGAAAGTGATCTCTCTAGCCTACTTCTTGAGGATCTCACCCAAGATTTTCCCACATATTTCGTTGTAAATAGATGTTTCAAAGTTGGTAACGAGGAATTTAAAGGGAAGAGAGTGGGAAATGCATGGATGAAAGCAAGCGATATCTCCTAGAAATGGTTTTGAGAGCATAACATTTTATTCTAAACATAAATTGTGGTATATCTGTGTAGAACACTTTGAATCTTGGAAATTATAAAATGATGCTAGCGGCATAGCCCTGACACATAGCTTTTTAGCTGATTATCCACTTCAAAAGAATTTGATAGAATATTGTATTGCACAATTGATATTCCGTTTCGATTGTGCTATAGGCTATATTGTTTTCTAGAAACAAGGAATGGTTTCTCTGAGAGAATCAACTTATTGCACACTTTAAGATCATGTATTTGTAAAGCACCACACAAAATTATCCCAAATTCAGTTCAGGCTTCAAAGTTGATTAAATTTAATGAATTTCCAATCTGTGAAGCACATATCAGCCACGAACTTTTATTCTTTCATCATGCAGCACGAATGAATATAATGAGTTAATACTCAATAACTTGACATTCGGTACTATGGGAAAAGAATGCAAATAATTTACATACCTTGTCATCTCATCGTGAAGCTGACTAACGCCAGAGACATAGTACATGACTCGCAAATACAAATTAGGCTCCCTGGCATGTTTGTCCAGCTGCCTTTTAAGCGGCCTTTCCATTTCCATCCAGCGTGGCGCTCCATCACGATTGATATAGCGTAAACCGAAGAACTCTTGCTGTGAAATTGCAAAAACCATTCTGATTACATATTTTAGTCAACAAAGCATGAAGCAATATTATCTACAAACGAGAGTATAAAACGCAACCTATTAATCAGTAAGATACATTTATAAAATTTCAAGTTAGCCTACCTTACTCCCCAACCGTTACTGACGTGGACTCGCCAAACATCGATGCATCAACATGAACATTACAGGTAGAAAAAACAATGGAAAACTGCCTTCTTAATGATATTTTTATTGGAAGTCATAAATTCTTGTGTTACTAAAGAAATGATTGCATTTCTCAACCGCGTTTCAATCAAGACTCAAAAAAGATTGAATGTGAATATTATAGGGTGATGCTGAAAAAATATTCAAATTAATACTGGAATTTAATATAAAATGTTGGTTTGAAAACATACCTGATTCAATCCAAGTCGTTGACAAACATTATCAAGGCATTCTCGACCAACACTTTCTGCTGACAAAGTGCATTCAATATTTGTGCTGTCCAACAGCTCCACACAGATAACAAATAACGATTTTGATACAACATTATACTGCCTGCTCTTTTTCAACCTTAGTTTGAAAGGCATCGTCTGGAAAATAAGATAATTCATCAAGAACTAAATGTAAATTAATATTTAAACAGACAAATAAATCTCATTCAGATTAGTTTTCCCCAACAACTGAATTATTGACAATCATTACGGCATTCAAGCCTATTATTACAAATTACCTGATTGAGTTGTTTACATAGCAAGCTATCATTTCTCATTTTCATTTCACGAAGATTTGGTGAGTTGGGTCGAAACCACAAATAGGATAGAGCCGTAATGTGTATGACCTTAATATATATTCATCAGTACAGCTCATTAATGAAGACAATATAAAACATCGGTTTTGTATTTCTTTAATTAATGAAAATCGCTTATGATAGGGTCCTGCATCCTGACATTTCTGCTTGCAGGGAACTAAGTCAGGTTAGTTTACATGAGAATTTAGATGTTTAGATTCAAGCTCTATCAAATTACATGTTGGAAGCACTAGAGCTGCGAAGAAATTTATCAGTATTAGTGAAGCTAAAGATTGCCTAAGCATTATAATTAGATGAGATGAATATTTTCATCAGAGAACTAGAATAAGTTTACAGGTTAAAACAGACAGTTAAGAAGGTGAATGATGAAATACCCCAAAACAATGAAGAAACTTTAATTATTGTTAATAATGTTAGAAAACTCACGCGTTTTCTCCAAAGAAAACATTAGAAAGCTTCTGTTGTTAGTCATCAGCAAACGTCACGTAATTCCACAAGGATAGGAAATGTTCAAGTTTCGGAAACGTAAATTGAATCAATATTATGAACACAATATTCAACACACTGTACTCAAATACCTGTTTCATAACAAGTATCCAAAATAAAGAAAAATCGAGAATTTGAGAACTGAATTCTACTTCCTGTTACCTATGCCTTCGCATAACCTTTCTTTTCGTTCTCAGAGTTCGTAGTTTATGTCCATGATAGTGACTGTACGATTGATATTATAAAATACTACTAGATGAGTAACTATGAAATCCGCTGTAAAGCCACAGCGCTAGCGCCGTCCACTTCAAAATCATCATCGGGGAAATTTGTATAGTGGTAATGGAAAAGACCCGTATTTGTCAGTGCTAAAATAACCTTCTTTGTGATGTGGAATTATTTTCTAACATATTTGTTTCATATAGTGATTATGGATGTACCAATCAGTGCAATCATGATAGTATTATATCAATGGACTGCGGCTGCACACTGTCAATTATAGACCATGATACATGACGCACCACGAGAATGGCATCGATTAAGGGTTGATTATGGGTTGATTACATTGGGATAGTTACTCGCTAAGCGAGTAGCGAGTAGGACGTTACTGACCGACCGTGCTACAGCAACTCGGCATACCAAGCCGAATTATATTGAAAAAATTATTTCTAGAATCACCCCCATACTATGGAATTTCTAAGACAATAAATAATATTGCAACACAAAATTAAAATATGAAGTTTACCAAAAATTATTCAATGAAATTTCATCAAAACAATATACAATATATCTCATCTGAAGTGTTATGCTGGCAGCCTGCGTGATTAAGTGTAGGCTTTGGCCACAATAATATTGATACTTGATACTTACTTACTTGATACTTGATGATATCCCACTGGCAGCGCAATACAGCGCCGTGGTCGTCAATAAACGTTGGCTCTGCTGTAAGTACCATCCTCAAAGTACTCCTGCAGACTGTAATACGGTTTCGAACGCAGATACTTCTTCAAGTGCTCCTTGAAGGTGCAGGTGTTGTTTATCTGCTTTAGATCAGGCGGTAGGTGATTATATATTCCGCCACAAAGGTACCTGGGTCCATGTTGTGCCAGCCTAGAGTTTACTGGTAGTACATGGGTGTCGTTTCGGCTTCTGGTATTGTGTCCATGTATATGTTGATTCTGACGGAAATCAGCCGGCCTTCTTCTCACCATCAATGCCGACTCGTATACAAGTAAAGCTGGGAGTGTCAATATCCCGGTCTCAACAAACAATGGTCTGCAGTGAGCCAGGAAGTGTTGGTTGCAAATAGTTCTTAAAATCCTTTTTTGTAAGAGAAATATACGTTTTGAATCAGGACTACTCCCCCAGAATATTATTCCGTAGCTTACAATACTCTGGAAGCAGCCATAGTACACTTTCATCAGTACTTCAGTGTCAAGTGTGGTTCGTAAGCGGCTCATCATGTAGCAAACGGCAGTGAGTCTTTTAGATATAATTTCAATGTGGGGTTGCCACTTCAAGTTGCTACTGATGGTTACTCCCAGATATTTTATATTTTCATCTACCTTGACACTAGATCCCTCAAGTCTGAGTAGGGGTGTTGAATCATGCTTATTTCTATTATAAAATTGTAATGCTCTAGTTTTCACTCTGTTTAGTATTAAACTATTTGACTGGCACCAATCACTTACATTATTCAGTCCTTCTTGCGCTCTGACATAGAGGCTTTCTATATTTTTTTCCTGGACAAGGTGACTGATGTCATCCGCGAACAGCCATACCTTTCCCGTGGATACAACATCAGGCATGTCGTTCATGTAGAGAAGGAACAATACCGGGCCCAAATTTGAACCTTGCGGGACTCCTGTGTGTATTGGCGGCGACATGAATGATTTATAACATTTGGTCAAGCCATCCTGTCCTAGGTGTCTTATATTTACAGTCTGGGATCTGTTTTTCAGATAGGTGGCAATCCATCTCCATGGTTTATTCTTTATTCCTAGGGTTGACAATTTATATAGGAGAATGTCATGGGAGAGAAGGTCAAAGGCTTTCGTCATGTCATAAAATATACAAATTTGTTCGCCAATTTCGTCAAGGTTCTCATATAATTTAATTATCAAATTAAAGATAGCGTCAGTTGTGCTCCTGTTCTTCCTAAAGCCGTACTGGTATTCATTGAACAATTTTCTCTTCTCCAAATATGGTATAAGTCTCCTCAGAAAAGCAATTTCATATATTTTTGAGAAAACACTTTGGACTGCAATGGGTCGAAAATTGCCTACTTGGTCTTTCTCATTTTTCTTATGGACTGGTATTACTTTTGAGACTTTTATCGCATCAGGGAACTGGCCTTGGTCAAATGACTCGTTGATCATGGTTGATAGGTGTCCGGCAATTGAGTCTTCACATACTTGCATTAAAGTACATGGGATATCATCCACACCAGAGCCAGACTTGGAACTTATTTGATTAATGATATCTTTGACTTCTTCTGCGGTAGTTGGCCATAGCTGGAAATCATTATCTGATATTACATGGGTTGTATCAATGTTGGGTTGGATTGTTGTGCCGGTTAACTTCTGAATTTCGGATATGAAATAGTCATTGAAAATGTTCGCCACCAAGCCGGGATCGGTTATAACCTTGTCATCTTGTCTCAAGCATATATTGCAATGGTTTGTTATATCATCATTTGTTAAACTTTTTACAACATTCCACGAAGCCTTACTTACGTTTGTCGATTTCTCTATTTTGTTTTTGTAGAATTTCCTTTTTGCTGTCTTACATAGATTAGAGTATTGTTTCTTAGCTTCTTTATACTCATTTCCTAGATTTTGTCCTCCATGTCTGTGCGTACGCCAATATAATTCCTTCAACTCATCTCTTGCTTCAACAATTTCGCTCTTAATCCATCCAGCATTGAGTGAGCCCTTACTTTCTCTGAAAATCATCTTAGGGAAGCAGACTTCAAATATATGTAGAAAATTGGTGTAGAAGAGCTTAAAGCTTTCATTAGCATCATGGACATGACAAGAATTCCAATCCTGGTTAGAGACTAGGGATCCAAACAGGTCCTGATATGGTTTTGCAAAACCTCTTTTTTCAGTTCTTCTGTTCAATATACCAAGAGACTTTAAATTCAGGTCGAGTATTATAATATTGTGGTCAGAGAGGAGTGGAGGCAGTACTTCAGTTTTGTGGTGTCGATTAGGTATATCTGTAATAAAGTAATCAAGTTGACTATGACGGTACGTTCTATGATCCACTCTGGTGTGCTGTTCAAAAGTCACATGCAGGTTATAAGATTCGATGAAGTCGTAGAGAATATCTTTTTCCAAGCTATCTACAAGGTTGTCAATATTGAGGTCGACTCATTATTGTAAAAAGCTCTATTGTATTTTGGTGTTGGCTACTCTACCAGCGTGTATAAATGTGACCAAATTCAAAGTTGAGAGCCTGTCAACTTTGAATTTGGTCACATTTATACACGCTGGTAGAGTAGCCAACACCAAAATACAATATTATTGTGGCCAAAGCCGATACTTAATCACGCAGGCTGCCAGCATAACACTTCAGATGAGATATATTGTATATTGTTTTGATGAAATTTTATTGAATAATTGTTGGTAAACTTCATCTTTTAATTTTGTGTTGCGATATTATTTATTGTCTTGAAAATTCCATAGTATGGGGGTGATTCTAGAAATAATTTTTTAAATATAATTTGGCTTGGTATGCTGAGCTGCTGTAGCACGGTCGGTCAGTAACGTCCTACTCGCTACTCGCTTAGCGAGTAACTATCCCAATGTAATCAACCCTTTAGAGGCGGAGTGGCTCAGGGCCACCTTTGTTGGATGAACAATGACGTCGTTACTTAGCTGCCCAACGCGCAGGAGCAGCCCAATCGACGTCACTACATAGGCATTGCTCATGAAGCAGCTGATGCAATGCCTCCTAGAGGTTGATGCCGCTCATCAATGTAGATGGCTAGATGCTCGTCTGCAGTAGTAGTATCAGCGAACACATAAGACCAATAGAAGGGGCTTCTTGTCGCCGAGGTGAAGCCACTTGTTAGGCGCTCGTCCACTACAAATATGGCGGCGCAGGGATGACTCCCCAAGTGGCGAGCGCTTGATAAGCCGGTTTTTGCTATTACCAGTACGGCATGCATTACATCGCCAGCCTGTTTCTTCATAATATGAATTGCTCATTCTTGAGATGGATAAATTATAGAAATGTCATTTCTCAGTTGATCTAATTCTGAAATTTTAATTGTGAGTAGAGGCATTCTGTGATGAATTTTGTTGACAAGGATTACTCAAACTTTACTCAAAAAATAGTTAATTTTCTAATGGAGTGACATTTTTTCACATACCTTCCTATATTATATCCGTCATTATATCATTAATATCTGTCATTTGACTGCCACATCCTTTTACTTGACATGAAATAGAACAGTAGGAGAAAGAGAAAACAAAAAGCTGAATTGAACTGGATAATGTATTTACTTTGCAAATCTAGTCACAGCGATCATAAAAGACATCACAAAAACACTATCACAATTATTGTATTTTGTTATCCCTGTCTAGTCACAACAATAATAATTAATAATCTTAATGTTGTTTGACATTCTCACTCATAATTTCTATAAATAGAATAGTCTCTTTCTCTAACACATAGCACAATACTCAGTGTCTTCACGAGTGCTTGAAGAATACTTTTTTTTATCAACCCAAAGTTGATCTGGTTGGCGCCCATATAGAAGTTATATCATTCTGGATAGCGAAAGTAGGGTCTTCACAATAGGATATTTCCCCATTAGACAAAGTAAGTAAACGTTCAACGTTTTGTAGTCATTGATTTATACGATTCAATTTAGTTACATGACTTTAAAGATGAATTTTCATTTTATAATTTCATTGTGTAACAGCATAGTAGAGAAATTAAAAAAGTTGTGACATTTATTTCTATAATAACTCATATTAAAACTGAGTTATATTGTATGTATTATGTATTTTAATGGAGATGACTTTATATTTTAAGAATATTGGCTCATGTTTATATTGTACAAGATATAATGCTCAACATATGATTAATAAAATGAAATAAAAAATTGTTCTCATAAACATTTTCCTATTTGGATCTTGTTCATTTGCGTTCATAATGGAAAGAATTGAAGGTTACACTAATTTAATCAATAATTTCCTAAAAACAATCTAACTATAATATTATTACATTACAATAATAAACCTTCAAGGAAGTATTGAATCAAACACAAGAAATAAGTGATGAATTGGCTTTGTGGTTCTGGATGCACAAGCCGGCTGACGACAGCGCGCCATCCCGATCGCACTTCAACCTAACATTGTATCCAAAGTATAGGTCGTATTTTAAAATGAAAATCATGAAAAAAAAATTCAGTTATTTCTGTACAACTTTCTCGCTTTGATCACATCTCTACCCAAAAGATGAAAATTTTGGTAGCCGACTCACTTTTTTATGTCATGTTTGAAACTCGGACAAATATTATAACTTTAAACAACTAATTAAAATTTATAGAGGTAACTATTAACTTTTATAATGCCACTGTTATCTTCAGAAACTAATTGTCTATACTCATGCCAAGTTTGAAAGTTATATCTTAATCCTAAGTGTGTTAAACTGCAGTTTATTTGGAGAGCGCGCATTGAAATTTTCTGCTCTTGAAAACACGATTTCGTCTTTCTATCCACTACATGGATGGCAGACGGCTTCACCTCCTGTGTGCTACGCTAGTGCATACGCCCCTTCTATTGGTCTTATGGGTTCGTTGAGTAGTATATTGGTGAGATCGTTACCAATTGATCATTGAGATCCGTGTTTCGGAGGACACGTTAAGCCGTCGGTCCCGGTTGCATATAAAAAAAAGCAGTCGTTAAAAAAGCGGCGAGGTGGAACTACCCGTAAGGGTCTCCCCACCACGAAAAGCCATACGAATTTACTTTACTTATTGAGATCATTATCAATTGATTAGCCCAGGGGTTCTCAAACTGTGGTACGCGTACCCCTTGGGGGTACTCGAAAATTTTCAGGGGGTACGCGGGGTAGGTTAATGAAAAATTAAACAATTTTTTTCCGTTTTGCAATCACGCAAGGTTATTATTTAATAATGAAATCTAATAAATTGAATACTTTGAGGTCGAGTTACTAGGAACCAACAAGTGCAATAGGTTTGTAGAAATATTTCCTAGAAGTTCAGAGACAAGGTTAATGTTGGGGACGATTTAAGGTTTTACCTTGAGCCTAACATTGAGAGGAACTATGTTAAGAAGCAAGCTCATCCTTCTCATTAATTTTTTGTAATGAGTTTCAAATATGATTCCAAATGTATTGTGTTTTTGATGTAAAAAGGTGTTTTAATTTAACCGGCACCCACCCCCCACACATCTCGCGGGGGGTACGCTAAATTTTAATTTTTCAATAAGGGGTACAGTCCTTGAAAAGATTGAGAACCCCTGGATTAGCTAAAGGAATGATTTAAAGAATTTGTGAAAACAGGTTTGACTAAGTATCATTTGTTTGCCTTTTATGGTGATCTTGGACTTAATTATTTGATGGATAAATTGTCTTTATTAAGGGCAGAGTTAAAACTGAAGGCCCTCTAACTCAACCCGTAAAGGGTCTGTGGAATTTGTTGTTTATAATGAGCTCATTGGATAGCTTGGTTACTTCGGTCTCTTAAAAATGTGAAATAACACATATATTCTTTTTCTATTGCACATAACTCTAAGTGTCCTGTAGAACGACACTATGTAGCTAGACAATAAAAGTCCATCACTTTATCCATCATGGCTCTGGGCAACTGGGGATGATTCATCTTCAACGCAATCTCAAATTGCGACAATGTGGCATTTTTGCTCATCAGGTGTAGTATTTCAATTAGCGATCCTATAGTCTGTTCCCCGAGAGAATGGAGTTCGGTACCTCCTACTCAGTAAATAACAGGGTTGGACCAGCTCAACAAAACTGAAATCAAGCGAAAGCGGAATTATAACAACTGGCTGCAGACCAGAGGGATGATTGAGAACAAGAAAGTTACACTCATGACAATGCCCTTCCTCCATATTGCCGCACCTGTCTGACCATGAAGGATTTGTGTTGATCTTCACTTCATTCTTTTGCAGAAATACCAGAAGTTTATTTATAAATGACAAATACAATAGGCTAGAGAGTTTGAGGTAAACTATGCCAATGACCACACTGATTTTAACCTAACCACTCTATGTCTCAGTCTGCTCATGTTACATTCATAGCAAGTGAAGGCATAGAACGGTTAGGTTAGAATTATCATTTTGCTCAAAGGTAATAAGCACTTAAGTATAGGCCGGATTGGAACTTCTGGGCCCTCATTCATTCATTCTAAGTGAATCTAGCAAAAAAACGATATTATTAAGCTCTGGGCTATGAAACTAAAATAAATGACCTTGATAAATGATAACTTTACAAGTTATCTCTTGATAAAGCCATTTTTGTGTTAGTCATTAATATATATATGCTAATGCTTTTTTCAGGCCCAGTTCAGTTAATAAATAAAATATACATGAAGGGTTATAATGTTCAACATAAATATGTATTGTCAGATTTTCTTCATTTTTTCTCTCTTCCCTTTTGTGAGTTCAGATGCCCAGCTCTCCCACAGTCCCCTCCAGCCATGACGTGGCTCCCTCATCCACCAGGTGAATACCCCTGAGTCCCCCTTCATAGGAATACAGTGGACAGTTATCCACCAAGTGCTGCATCGTCTGCACATCTCCACAGGTGCAGTGGGGGTCAGTAGTCATTAATGTTACCATACTGTATGAACAAGGTTAAACATTATTGTCATGTATTGTGTAATAAATTGAAAACATGGAAAGCTGTTTGAAATTAGATGCACCATAGAATAAGGGAATCTTGATATTAACTTAATTAATACTAGTTGGCCTGTTGCATGTTGGCGATCTCCTTGAAAAAATTCTCCTTGATTTCATTATTTGAAGAAATTGCGTGTTAAATATTTATTATTTGAAGAAATTGTGGCTTAAACATTAATGTTACCATATTGTATACGGTAAACATTTTTGTCATGTGTAATAGAATGAAAACCTGGAAGGTTTGATGGCTGGTCAAACGACATTGGTTGAGTTCATGGGAGCCTCACTTTTTACCAGTAAATGAAATTTCACTCTGGCATCAGCTGTGAGTAAGGCACTATAAAGAGTATTTATAGAGCCCTAGCTGTGAGCAATGCTTATGTAGTGACATCGATTGGGCTGCTCCTGCGCGTTGGGCGGCTAAGGAACGACGCCATTGTTCATCCAACAAAGGTGGCCCTGAGCCGGGGAGACTATAGGATCGCTAATTGAAATACTACACCTGATGAGCAAAAATGCCACATTGTTGCAATTTGAGATTGCGTTGAAGATGAATCATCCCCAGTTGCCCAGAGCTATGATGGATAAAGTGATTGACTTTTATTGTCCAGCTTCTACAGGACACTCAGAATTATGTGCAATAGAAAAGGAATATATGTGTTATTTCACATTTTTAAGAGACTGAAGTAACCAAGCTATCCAATGAGCTCATTATAAACAACAAATTCCACAGACCCTTTACGGGTTGAGTTAGAGGGCCTTCAGTTTTAACTCTGCCCTTAATAAACTGATGTAGGGGAAGGTGTTGTACCGGAGGACACTTTTTCTATTTTATTTATTTTTTACTTTGTTTGAATAAATAAACTGCTGCCAATAGCTCTTAACTAAGCTCCATATCTTTGCAAAACAACTGGTAATTATTTCATAACTTATCATCCACTTATTATTGACTTACCTGGTATTATACTGTTGTGTGTTCTATGTCCTTGGGTACAACATACTGTTGTACCTGAGGACACACTATGTTGTACCTGAGGACATAGCAATAAAACACAATACATCGAGTGAATCTACACTTATTTATTAGAATATTAATAAAAAATTATACTAACTTTACAAAATAACCATAGAATATCATAAACAGTGAATATTATAAATATACATAAACATTGAAAAAATTCACACAAAGTTTAAATGCTGTGGAAGTTTAATTTGAAAAGAATAATATCCCCTGCGGACATTAGGTTCTGGCATCACTTTTTTTATTTGTTTAAAATTAATGGTGCTCTCATCCTTCACAGTGGGGAACACATATTGTTTTTTACCTTTTTTTAGGAAATTTACTGTAATTACAGCATTCTCAATCTGGGTAACTTGACCCACATAATACAAATTGGTTTTCTTCCCCACAAACTCTACTAGAACCCAACACCCAAGAACAGGAACCGGATTTTCTTCAAAGAAACTGCATTCATCATCATCTTCTAAATTAGAGATAGAAGCTGCATCATCTGATTCATCATTTTCTTCTTGCCTCTCTACTTCTTGTTGTGTCACCACTTCTTCCTCCTCCTCAGAATCAAACTGAATCTTCTTTCCTTTCTTCCTTCTTTTGATACCTGTAGCAGCCCTTTCAGCCTCAATTTGAGTCTTTACAGGTGTAGAAGTTAGAATTTGTGACTTCACACGTCTTCTATTGCTTGGTTTCCTCTCCCCTGCTTTGGGAAAAGGTCTTACTTCTTCTGGTGACTTAAGAGTCACTGCACCTGAAGTAGGCCTACCAGAGGATGAAGCTGAAGGAGGAAGGAGACCAGAAGAAAAGGTGGAATCAGAAGGTGCAGAAGAACAACTTGGTTTATCTACTATTTCTGATTGCTCAGGTCGATCTGTAACAGATGATGGCAGAAAGTCATCATCCCCAAAGACATCACGGTTGACTGGAAAAATTCCTGTCACCCTGAATCCACTCACAATGTTTTTTAAAGTGAATGCCAGCTCATATGCCCTATCACTTATTTGACAAACATCATAAATCGTCACTGGTTTAGCATTATTTGTCAATAGAAATTCTGCCATTGCTTTGGAATAAAATGTTTTGAAAGGTCCAAAAACACTTCTGTCTAGTGGCTGCAATTTGTGGCTAGTGTGGGGAGGAAGAGTCAACATTATAATATGATTGTCTTTGGCCTTTTGTATGGCTGAAATACTCACATGGGACTCATGATTGTCCAAAATCAAAAGTTGTTTGTCGTTCTCTGAAGGCTTTGTAAACTTAATAAAATGATCCAAATAAGTTAAAAAAATTTCAGAATTGGACCAACCACTAGGATTTGCGACGCCAATTGATCCAGGAGGAGCTCCTTTCAACATGTGTTCCTTGAAAAATACACGAGGAAATACAAAACAAGGGGGTACAGAATTTCCTGCAGCATTAATAGCTGCAATTAAAGTAACATTTACACCCCTTTCTCCAGATGTCATACTGCCCAGTTGCTTTGTCCCCTTCTCTGCCAACACTTTGGGTGGATTATGGACGGTGGAACAGCCTGACTCATCCATATTCCACACAGCCTGTGGTGGAAACTTGTGTTTTTCCATAACCTCAATTAGGTTATTGAAAAAGCCTTCAACATGAGCCCTGTTAAAGGCTGTAGCCCTGGCCATACTGGTTGCTTCAGGTGTCTGTAGAGAAATGGATGGATGTCTGCTTCTAAATCCTCGAAGCCAGTTTTCCCCAGCCAACTGTTCTTCTTTCCACTTTGCTGGAATGTCTTTATTATTGGCAGCTGCCAATTCAAAAGCTAAATTCCTCACTTGCTTCAAAGTAAGGCCGTAGTGAAGCTTGGCTGCTTGCTTTATATATGCCACCAATTGTGTTTCCTCTTCATCTGAGAACACCTGAAATAAAAAAACCAAACCTGTAGATCTATTACAGCTGCTCATCTCTTAAGAAATTAGCTGGGGTCTTTCAGCTTATAAGCTTACCAAAAGCTGAATAAGCTTATTTAGTACTTAAATATTACATGGAGGCTACTAATTTTAGACCATACTATGGTGATTAGGTCGAAATAGTTACCTTATTATGATACATAACAATGTATTTGACAATTAATATTATATTAATACTATATTTTACAATATAATTTTTTAATTTGACTATTAATTACAAGATTATAGCTGATAAGATGGTTTTGTTTGTTATCTTGTAGTATCAAGATAATAAGATAACATTTTTAACCTAATCACCATGGTAGGCTATGTTCAAAAATTAGTAGCCCCCATATAATATGTAAAAAATATAAAAGAAATGTCTAATAAGCTTATGTCTTGAGAAAAGAAAATATATAGGCTACCTTTTTATAATCAAGTCTACTCTGGTACTCTCCAACTACTTCTTTCTCTTCCTTCCAATTCTTCACTATTTTGGCTACTGCAGATTTGGAAACTCCATACTTTTCTGCATGATGCTCCTTCAAACATTTCCCTTGCAGCTGCCAATAAATGCTCTTTTGGAGGCAATTTCCTTTTTTTTCCCTCCTTGCTTCTTGGCATTCCTTTAAACAATCAAAAATTAAAGTTTATTAATGCAACTGCAGATTCCACAGTATTGAAGTAAAAGCATGTTGTACCAGTGGACGTCCACAGGTACAACAGGCCTATGTGTCCACTGGTACAACAAGAAGCTTCCACTCAAATAAGTTTGATTTGTTCAAGATTCTTAAAAGGAAATTATTATTATAATACATTAAAATATAGCTAATGAAGTACTTTTCATGCACACACAATAATGATTGTCAAATTAAAATTATTAAGTGATCAAATCTTACTTACCAGAATCGAAAAATATTTACTCCTCACAGTCAAAATCTAAGAAGTTTCAATTTCTTGGTTATGTCACAGAATATAGTCAAAAAACAAACATGGCGACTAAGAGTGTTTCTCAGCTGTCTATGAAGCACAAGAGCGGGAAATTTTAAACATTATTTTTAAAAACACAGCCACTGTCCTCTGGTACAACTGTCCTCCGGTACAACACTTTCCCCTAAATTATATTTTTATGATAATCGTAATAAAGTATATTTGTTGAGTTGTGCATGAATTGAAATTAATCTCCTCTTGACTGCTAACTATCACTGTTTCTGGCTGGATACCATTCAATCTTATTATTTATCTACATATGTAATTCTTCTCATTTTTCATATATATTTTTATTTTGAAACCGATTTTACATTATAATACATCAGTAAGTATTCTATGCTCTTTAAATTTCAAGAGTTCAATGTTGTATTTGATATGCTCACTCCGCAGTGGCATATATTATCCAAAATTCGAAGAGCAAATTAAGAATAAGAATCTTTATTTGCCATTAAAAAATAAAACATTGCAATAGGCTATGTCAATATAATCACAACATAGTTTATGAAAACAAATGAATAATAGTGTCATTTTCCCTAAAACTAAAATATTTCATACACTAAAATACACCAAGTTTGAACAAAAATTAAAATCATATTTTCAAGTTACTAATATCACAATACATGTATTCATCTGTGATGTTTTCCATGACGAAAAACGAAATGAACAATCTAATATTAAAACTGACAGTGTATTTCACTTTTAAATAATGTTTTATTCAAATATATTGAAGATGCTTGAGGAATGCATTTCACTCCTGAAAAGAAGCATCGTCAGCCTCCATGTGTTCATTCAAATTATAAAATGGCTTTTTTCTTAACCATTTGTTAATTACTGATTTAAAGCTTTTTTCTGGTAACATTCTTATTTCAAGAGGAAGCTTTTTTCTGGTAACATTCTTATTTCAAGAGGAAGTTTATTAAAAATTATGGTATTAAACATGGTATACATGGCTTTTATGAGTCTTTAACAATCTTATATAAGGAGTAATATCCGAGTTCATTCTAGTATTATAATTATGATTATTATTATTTTGATCAAAATTGTTTAAATCATTTTCGACTGTTATCAAATTATAATAAAATGTAGGTATAGCATAATATTAGGAATAACACTGCAATAAAAATCATTTTCCTGAATTTCTTGTTCCATGACAAACTGCGTTGTTAATATTAAAAATCATTTATGAATGACATGAAGAAGGTAAAAACTGGAACAACCAAACTAATGTGTGGAAATTCACGAAGAATTTTAACCTATGAGAGATACAACATCCACAAAGAAGTTGTATAAAAGAAACACTCTTTTTTAACACCATGTACAATACGATTCAAATTTCGAGGCAAAGCCAGGTTATACAACCAATCTTCTGGCTCGCCGAAGTCTATACCATATCGATTAGTTACAATGAATCGATAGAAGAGAATCGATATAATTACCTCATTCCTGTGTATACCCACTCTGTCGGGTGCGTGCAGCGACAGAGTGGGTCGAATTCTATTTCTTCACCAAACGACAAAGGCGGTCGGCGACAGAGTGGACCATATTCCTGAGAAGACCCACTCTGTCGGGTGCGTGCAGCGTCAGATGCGGTCTGAAAATCGTCCGGTTTGTCGTCGACCACTTCTGGCGCTCTCCCAGCTAAACCACCAGTGTTGCCACCTCTAGTATAAGTTATTTATTTGAAGTTCTGGCATATTCACGTGAGTTCGCAGGTTCACGTTGACAGCATAATTTTATTGTTGTGACCTTCGGGCACCCATGGTACCGGTCGCGGCGTCTTTTCTGCACGTATAACAGCTCTGTTTTGATCAGCGTCAGCGTTTTATCTGTCGCATCAAAGCTGCAGGTATAACATGGGCCCAAGGCAGTCAATGCCATAGTGGAATTATACATGATTCTACCATGTATCATATATCATTCCACCATGAGTGAATGAAGCATAAAGTTAGAAAAAGTGTAGCCAATGATCTTGAGCGGCTATCCGGAGGCTTTACTCCACTATAGATATAAACTCATGTTGTTGTAGTTGTTATATATTATATATACGGTATGATGATCTATGAACTCTACTTGGCTATCTTTAAAGATGGCCGCCACTCTATGCTACATTGTAAGTTGAAAATCTTAATGTTTTCAAAAACTCATTTTGAGAAGCAAATCGCTTTCCATAGATGATAAGCATAGGGCGAAGTTCAAAAATTTGAACTCTGAACTGACATGAAAGTAGAATCTTGTGAAGTGAATATAGCCGCGAATAGCATCAGATCCAAGCAGGGGGGGCCTTGCTTGCTTTCATTTCCAAGTACAGTTTTTCAACCTTAGCGGTATACGGTACGCTATGCAATGTTATGCTGCAATGCATCCACATTCTACCTCCATTCACTTTCCTGTACCTCCATTGTGTAGACATCTGTTTTGCACATGGCTGTACCGGTACGGTACTCTGTTTTCATGCATGACGCCTCAATGGCATGATGCCAGTAGCTGAGCTAGTAGAAAAAGATGTTGTTGGCCGATGAGTCGGTGTATAATTACAAATAAACTTTTTTCGTTACTCTGAACAAAACTTTTCGCTTTTCTTTTTGATTGATTAATTGAATCTTTATGAAAATATTGATACAATTTTTAGTGTGTTACAAACGTTGCCAACATTATTTTAATGATAGAACCCAGGGACGTATATAAGGCCCCCGAAATGAAGATAAATGTGGAAAAATACTTACAAACATCTAATTTTCATTTTGCTTGAGCCCTTTAAAAATAACATATTCCAATAATGATTCTAGAATCTGTAGGCTACATGAGTCATCTATACAAGAAATGCAAAACTTATAATATTATTAGTCTTGTCCCTCCAAAATTTAATCTATATATTCTCCACTGATACAGAGGCTGTAGCAAAATATGAATAACTCTTGAATGAGGTTTACTATACTTATAAGAGAGAAGAGTGACTTTCTGTCACACTCCATTTCTGTGATTCTTTAGCTTTTGAAAAATATTTCTTTGAATTGTTGAGCATTAATTCATCAATAATGCTTTGCTAATAATGCACACATGAGCTTGATATTTGTTCGTAAGTAATGAGGTATTCTTGGTAGTGAGATGGATGATCTCACAAAATATGCCAGGTTGTACGAAAATCAAACCCACAACCGCAGAGTAGCAGAGATAAGCTCCCTAAATGATTGCACCATTTCAGCTGCCAAATGTATAAAGAATGAACTTAAAAACAAGAAATTAACATGTGCTTAATGCAAATATATTCAATATTTTTGTCTCAGGTAGATGCATTGAACAATTAATATAATATTGATGATATTGATTTTTAATTGCGGATCCATCTATTGCAATGGGCAAAACATTTTACAATTATCTAATAAAATTAACATTAATCAATATATGGAACAATCACGTTATTAGAACAATTTTATAAATATTCTGCAAACATAACACAAAAATAAATCATCAGAATTAGTCATCAAAATAATATATGTTTGGAAAATTTCAATAATTTTCAGCATCACCACTCTTAGTGATCTATGTAGAAGAATGAAATAAAACAGAAGATTCAAAGTGTGATCAAAAAATACGGCGAATGAATTTTAATAGCGGCAACTGCTGTAATTTGCCTATAGTCTGTTCAGTGAGCCTACGGAGTGGAGTAAACAAACATGTGCGTGCGTGCAAGCCGGGACTCAACAAAGCCCGATTCAAAGATAGCCTAGTTTTCGAAACTAGGCAACATGCCTACCCATTGAAAACGACTTTCAATAATAATTTTCAAACAGCTTCTTGGATAATACTTATTATTTTTTTGTAAATGGAAATGGACACATGAGATTAATGAATTATATGAATAAGAAGGCTATTTTTTTTACCTTCAATGCTTAGGTAATGTATCCAAACATTCAGCAATCACTGGTAGGCCTATCACTATTATTAGAATTGTTCATAAATTTGTCGATTGAATTGAAAATATTGATAACTGAATTAAAAATCTAATATGTTCTTGAAATAATAATTATTTATTTCACAAACTGGAAGTGCGACAACAGCTGTTAAGAATGAACTATAGGTGGCAATAAGTGTGAATAGGCCAACCGACCGATGTCAGTACAATTCTCGGAATTACTCACTCACAGACATGCAAAGTTTGTTTGGGTCACTCTGTAGGCTCGTTGAACAGACTATAGTAGCGTGATCTGTTGAGACAGGCAGTGACAAGTTTCAACAAGCTGGAACTTGTCAGGTTAGGTTAGAAATGTCAAAATAGTACAATTCTCTGTACTGATTAAATTCAAGAAATATAATTGGTACTTTGAAGTACCGTCAGTCTTCAAGAATAATATTTTTTTTCTGGTAGGTAACAGCCTTTGTCAGTTATGTCGCACACGTCATCATGCTTTTATTTGTTTTCAAGAGTTATTTCATACTTATTTTTCACGCTTAGTATAAATAGTTTAATTAAAAATATTCAAATCTGTAAGATTTCATTATTTAGTGAATTTTCATTAAATAAGAAAGATGGAAACGTTAACAGACAATGAGAATACTGCCTAGAAACATTATCAGACAATTTTATTCCTTCTGATGGTAGTGATGGTGAAAGTGACAATGAAGAACTGGATATGTCAGATCAATGGAACATAGGTCTGCTCTGCCCAATACATGAAAAAGGTGATGTATTGAACTGTGCAAATTATAGGGGCATCACCTTGCGGAATGTAGCTTACAAGATTGCATCAAGTGTTATCCATGCTAGGGTATGTAAGTTTGCAGAGACAGTATTAGGGCAATACCAGAGTGGATTCAGACATGGCAAGGGGACCATGGACCAAATCTTTTTGATAAGGCAGATAATGGAAAGGTTCTATGAACATGGATTGGATTTGCACTTCCTCTTCATTGACTATAAAACAGCTTTTGACAGTGTGAATAGGAGTCAGCTTTTGAAAAGTCATTGGGAGTAGAGTAAGTGAGCCATTCAGATTTGTATCAGGAGTGAAACAGGGTGATGGTCTGTCTACAGTGCTTTTCAATTTGGCCATCCACGGAGTGGTAAAACAAATCGACCAGGAAGGCACAATATTCTGGAAATCCAGTCAAATCTGTGCATATGCAGATGATATTGTTATCATAACCCAAAACCTGGAGACCATGAAATCCATGTACAAGAAGTTAGAAAGAGATTCAGCTTTGATGGGACTCAAGATTAATGAAGAAAACATAAAATACATGAGAATGTCTTCAGATGCAGCACAACAGGGAAGAACTGAGGACCTGGTCATTGAAGGAAAGATTTTCAAGGCAGTGGCATGTTTCAAATACCTGGGGACCATCCTTACCAACTCCAACAGCCTGAAAGTATGTATACATGACCGAATACAGGCAGGTAACAGAGCCTACTTTGCAAACTCTGCTATGTTCAAAAGCAGACTCCTTTCCAGATTATGCAAGCTCAGGCTTTACCAGACACTAGTGAGACCAGTCATTGTCTATGGCTGTGAAGCCTTGGCAATGACAGATGCTGATGAGAAAGCACTCAGAGTCTCTGAAAGGCGAGTGCTCCAAAGAATCTTTGGTCCAACATGTGAAAATGGTGTCTGGAGAATAAAGCATAATGATGAGTTGGATGCACTTATACAGGGTCAGGACATAGTGAAGTTTGTGAAGTCTCAGAGGATAAGATGACTGGGACATGTTTGCCAAATGGAAGAGGGCCAACTACCTTTAAGAATATTATGGAGCAAGCTGGACAGCTGGAGGAGAAAGGGAAGGCCATGAAATAGTTGGATGGATGGTGTTGTGAAGGACTTGGCAGGAATAGGTGTAAGAGGATGGCAGTCCAAGATTGCTGATAGAGATGAGTGGAGGAGAGTGGTAGAGAAGGCCAAAGCCCACACAATTCCTGGGCTGTAGAGTCAAAAGAGAGAGAGAGAGAGATATGGACCAAAATAATTTTGATTGGGTTTTTAGTGAACAACAACAGGACTTTCTTCATAGAACCACAAGATTAAAAGAAAGGCCTTCCGTAACAACACCCATGTATGAAAAAACTGGTGTATACAAGATTAAATGTAATGATTTTGCACAGTATTACATCGGCCAAACTTCACGATCCTTCAAAAAAAGATTTCAAGAACATATTCCTAAAAAGTCAACATCATCCACTTTTGCAGAACATTTAATTGAAAAAAAATCATAATTACACCAGTATCATATTACATTTTTCAAAAGACCGTTATAAAATGAACACACTGGAAGAATTTGAAATCTATAAAGCTGTCAAACTGGACCAACACAATATTTTAAACGATAAATTGTCATTTACATCGAATTACATATACGATGTTGCGATTAGATTGAATGAGGGGGGGGGGTGTTAGGGGTACTTCAAGAAGTGATAAGGGATCGAGCAGAGTACTACAATTTCGTACTGGCAGTCCGGACCTATCAGTCAGCGCGAGCGTGTTGTCCGTCCTGTCATCCTCGTATTCGTTTCGTGTTATGTGTGTTTTTTATTTTCCGACGTTTTACATTACGACGAATTGTCAAATAGGCAATGATATAATAACGTCCACAACCACCTGATGATGACCCCATAGGAGGGTTGAAACCGGTAGTGAACAAGTAGTTATTGGATATCAAAACGCAGGTATTTAAAACTTTACTTATATTTATACTGGTATCCGGAGGCCAAAGAATTCATTATGAAACAAGGAGAGTACTTTGAATGGGATTAAATCGAATTGGCCAGCAAAAAAAACTCTGTTCTGTTTTAAAATCACTTCCCGGTGGTTCGGAACCCATCTAAAACAGTAGGTCAAACTCATCAATCACCATCATCCAATTCATTACCCACGCACAGGTCTCAGACCTATGTGGGTTTCATCCACCGAAAAAAATTCGATGTGAGTTTATTACTTTTTGAAATAAAAAATTATTCATTGTATTTTTTGATCACACCTTGTACATCATCAGTAATTTGTTTGTTCAATAATTTGCATGCAATAGAAGTTCTCTCATCAATAGTGCTAAAACAATATACTATACAGTAGAAATTTATAATTGGATAATGAATACAGTATTATTAATTTGATGACATTTTTCAACAATGGATTCCTTTCATAAACATTATTTCATCTTTAGAATTAACTTGTATTAGAGTACAAGAGTATAATAGTTTCACTTCTTTTAAGTAACATTACAATTTGATTTCATAATTTCATTCGTCAAGAGTCTTCTAGACCAGGGGTCTCCAAACTATGGTCGCAATTGGCGTTTTACCACCCTACAGTCCTTATGTGCTGGCAATTTTGTATTTGTTTTTTATATCTCAAAGCTTTCTTTAGCTGCATGTTTGTAGCATGTTTTATTTGATTTTCAGCTCATTTCAAGTGAATCCAAACCAATTTTGCACATGAATGAAGACCATTCAATTCAAAATGAGCAAATAAAATAATTATTCCAGGGTTAAAGCATTTTAGGTCCTATGTTTATAGTTAATACAAACTTTTTTGATAAGAGGAATATGCTTGTGCAATATGACAGATTAGCACTGAAACCCTGTATATAACCCATTATTATACCGAGTTTTATATTATTAAAATTTTCATTTAATTGTAAATCAAGTCATCAACATTTTAAACGTACAATAAAAAAGAGGGATAAATTAAGTTTCACAGTGCTATTGACTTGTACCATTACACCCCGAAACCCTAATGATTATATCTAGCCCACCAGACTTGAAATACTTCACAATTTCAGCCCTGGATAAAAAAAGGTTGGAGAGCCCTGATGACTGAATCAAATACTTTCAATGTTTTTGTAAAATAACTTTTAAATGAAGTAGATGTTGGTATTTTCTTTACAGGAAAATTGGTAAAACCCAAAGCAAGAAAAAACCACATAGAACTACAAAAAATTCAACAACTTACGCTACAGATTTTTTTTTCAACAGGGTACTGATAGAATCTATAACACGTAAATAGGCCTTTATATGATGACCATTGAATGGTCAAGTACTTACACACAATTCCATTTGATATAGAAGTCCTACACAACAGTCCATACAACAAGGTCTTGCCACCCAACATTAGAATTTCTTTCCGTTTCACTCAGTTAGTTTTGGGTGCAACTAAAATTGATATCCTAATAACAAAAGATCGATACTCTAATGACTAGAGACTATTGAAAATAAAAATAATTTTATGAACCTGTTAGGAACTAATAAAAAGCAACACAGACATTTATATTCTTATAAGAATTTCACTTGATACTAAAAACTAAATTACTTTTTCAACAATAATTAGAAAGAAAAATAAATTTGGTAAAGTTATGACTAGCAGTAGCTTTGTTCTTTTTTCACTATTCTATTATTGGATTCCTACATCAAGACTTGTCCACAAGTAGACGGCAGAAGCGGTGATAGGCGAAAGCTTGACTAAATTATTACAGAGTTCTGGTGCATGACAAACTTATTGTTCAATACCATAATGGAAGTTTTGATCCCAATTGAGTTCCCTTATGTGCCTTAATAACAATTACTTGATATTATTATGTCAAAAACAAGTTGTAACATTCAGAGTTACAACATGAATTATTATTAAAATACTTTAATTTCTTAATACAAAATGTGATTAAAAAAGCAATAATTTTACCTAAAACTTTGATTAGAAATTTACAACGGATCAAAAATCCTTTATACAGTAATTTGAACACAATGATGGAAGGAGACAAAATATTAGTATTTATTCAATTCATTCTTCTTTTTGAAATTTCCTCTGCAATAATTATTATTAATCAATCTATTTATTGGAAATCTTATAATTTTTTCTTTTTCTTTTTAACCAGATTCTATTCACGATCTAGAAGGAAGAAAAAAGGTCTATTGATGGAAAGGATTTAAAATAATCCTTTTTCCTGATTCTACCTTGAATGATCCAAGAATGATCCTCATTCTTGATTCTGTTTTCATTTATTGCTCCTCTGCACCGCACTTTCTCTTTTTTAAATCTTTTTAAAAATTTATATCTAAAGCACATCTTTCCATTTTCGTTTCATAGTTTCTTCTTATTGCCTAAGCTCTTCATTATTTTTCTATCATCCATTAACTTCCATTGATCATTCATTTGACCTTCAATTCTCAAATGAACACTTGACAAATACATCCCTTTACTTAAAGAAGTTTCTAAAGAAAAATGTGTCTCAATTTTCCTCTAATCTGTCTTTCAAATAGCTTTGTTTCATAATTGGCATAAATGGCTTTGTCTCCGGGGCCGAGAGGGACACTCCCCCCTCCCCCAACGGTTGACAGATATATCTTACCTTAATATCCCAACAATCAAAATAAATTTGACTCTCTCCATATTCACATTCATTTCATAGCTCCCGAATTCACTGTTACCCTACTAATCATCACTATTCACTACTTTCAAAAAGTAGTAAGAAAATTGATATCAATCAAAATATGTTAACTCTAATCTCTTCAATTATCCCTAATACACAGGAAAGTTACTTTGATTATAAACATTTACTTTCATTATAATCGTCATTAATCAGCTTCAGAGCTACTAAATAATGGTTTTATTTCATCAATCAGTAACTTATCAAACTTATGAAAACTCCAAAGATTAAAACCTGTTATTGAATTACGGCTCTTAATGAGTGCAAGTGTTTTAAGATCTATAAAAATGTTCTTTGGATATCTACAAGGATTGGTTTTTTCCTAAATATAAAGTCTTCGATTAAATTTTATGAGGTTCTATTTAAAAACATTCAACCGCATTTTAATAGCTCTGAGAATACTAGTTGATGACAGTTTAAACAATTGAAATGAATCAACACAATAAGCTTGCCCTGAATACCTACAGTTTAAATATTCAAGAAAGTGAACACCTCAAGAGCAAGCACTATGGTAACATACATTTAAACTAGTAGCTGAATGAATTTACACCTATAGCAGAATACATTTACTTTTAAGACACAAGAACAGACGAAGTCTGCTTCGTTATAGTACACAAGAACCTCAAACCTCGATTCAGTACTAAAGAAGTACTGGAAAAAAATAAGAATTATATTTGAAATTATGTGACAACGCCAAATCCATTCATGTTCACAGGTCCACACATAGGACAACGGAAATCATTTGTGATACATATGCGATGAAGAGGGCCTGAAGCTAGTCATGCCCTGTACACAAGCAAGCAATTTAAGCTTTTCAGCTTATTTTTGTGGCAGATTTGAAAAAAAAATTATGTTGATATTCATAATATTATCATCTGAAAAATCTTCAATATATTTATGTTTAATAAAGTCTGTAGAAATAAATCCTGTTTAATTGTTTTATTCATTAAGTTAAATATAGTAATATCGGAGAGGAATTCATATTTTGAACAACCCTCCAGTTCGATTTATGGTTACTTTTTTAAATTCAATTTCATCAATGAAACGACATGTACATTTATGCCAAAATATAAATGTGAATTGCAATAGTGTTTAGGAAGGACTATATAGCTCATATAAAGTGAATAGCCATTGGAGAATACGACAATATGAAGTTGATTCTGATTGGAGGATGGGATAAAAAGATATGAAACATTATAATTTTTGAATTTGTTGGTGAAGTTTTAGATCGAGAATTAAACTTCTGAATCAATGAGGTTCTTGTGCACAGTCATACAGCGAATACACAAAATATTTAGGCTATAGTGATATAACATGACATTTTTAGAACGATGGACAGAATGTCCCTAAAATTTCTAGCCGACTAAATTACTATCTAGAAATGTATAACATCATTATTCCATTCAGATACTGAGTAACAGATTCAATAGTAGTATTGATAAAAACAGTAATTCAACTAGAGTGGCCATCTGCTTGATAAAGATCTGCTTCATCAGACTTTGGGAGCGATAATTCCAGACTGCATATCAAACGAGTTCTCGTCAGGATGAAGGGCGTACTCGCCGTTCATTTGGTCCTGTACTCTTAGAGCGCCTAAGTAATCGATTCCTACAATTTGGACAGATTTTGAAGAGCCATCGGCACCTATTACAGTTGCTTCAGCATTGCTGAAAAAAACGAAAAAATTATAATTAGCTTCATTATTATTAGCCTATGGTGCCGCAGTGGTTTAGGGCTTCACCTATTATCAAAATTGATAGTGGTCATAGAGACTCCAGAATATGGACTAGACAATTAGTAAAAACCACAGTGATGAAGAAGACAAAATATAAGCCAGCCCAAGAACGATGTTAAATACTTTTCATTCTCTCCAGCCATGGTTTGGCCTCCTAATCTGCCAGGTGTAGCTTGGGCAGCCCTCCAGGAAAGTGATATAGTGGACACACTGAGATAATGTGATCCATGTTAGCTTCATTAAGAAGTGGTTATGTATATTTCGTCAAGACTAGAGTGGATACAGTATATTTCTCTGAACAGTATTTGAATACCTGCCAATAAATTGTTACAAAGTTGCACTGCACATCTCATAAAACAATCATAGCTTCATATTCTTCATAGCTAAAATCATTACTCAAACACTTAGGCCTCAACTTACAGTTTTATATAAAGAGATGGTTCATATGATCTTTAAGAAGGATGAATATTTGATCTTATTTGAAAGTATTGTATTTTTCTCTTTTTAAAAATATTGTTACATTTCAATTATTGTATGTCAATAAGGCTCTTCATGGAGTTTTCTGTGAGCTTTTACATGTGTTTAAATAAATAAATAAATATAAGGAGAGTTACACATATTATTGTCTTTGTGATGTTTTCCATGACGAAATACCTAATGAACAATCTAATATCAAAACTGACACTATATTTCAATTTATATTGTCTTTACTCACTTACATTGGAGATACTGGAGGGATGCATTTCACTTCTGAAAAGGCTGACGAAGCTTCTTTTCAGAAGTGAAATGCACTCATCCAGTATCTCCAATATAAGTGAGTAAAGACAATATATTAAATTGAAATACAGTGTCATTTTTTATATTGGATTATTATTCTGCATTGTTGTAAATATTTTTTATCAATAGATTTTCGACAGGACGCAGAACCTTCGATCCTGATCCATTTTATTTGAAACAGCATGATTTGAAATCCTGATGTCATTTGAAACAGAATCATCGTAAGCAGCTCATTAAAATAAATCTGTGAGAAATTAAAAAAATTAATTTTAATTTGATAAACATGTTGCGAATAAATGTCTGGGGTTTTAGCATTTTATCATTCATTATTTGATTTTATCTTTGATATAAAATGGAATTTCTTATTGTTTTATGGATAACATTCAAGAATTACGATCGCTTGTCAACTCATTTTTGTCAGTTGCATAAATTTGCCTCGTACATTTCAGCTTTCTACTAATAATTGTATTCTATTAGCAAATGTATTGCATTCAATTAAAATTCCATACGCTAATTCAACTTAAAAGGGACTATTACATAAATAAACATGTCAAATATGACCTAAGAAGAAATCTCATTTCCGTTTTTAAAAACAAAATGATTGGACAGAGGCAGGCCGAATATTTTTATAATAAAATAAAAAGAATTGTTCCTTGTTTATCAAATGCACCTTTTGATAAGCATGAGTTGAAAGATCTCCTTGCAGAAAATTTTAATGCCCATCTTCTAATCAAAAACTAATTTACTAAGTAGTTTCCCAAATTCTCAATAAAGTACTTTATAATGTACTATTATAATAATATATATATTAATTCTAATCTAAGTACTTATATTTGAATCCTTGTAAAATAGTGAATTATATTCTCAAAGTGTCTGTTAAATATTCTCATTTTGGTGCTATCAATCAATTAATTTAAGCCATTATTGAATATGAAATTTTGTAATCTAAAATTCTCACACACAAGATCGGCTTTAGTGGGGCTTACATTCATGTTTTATGATGATTGTGTTGTATTGAATGTAAGTATAGATATACCTATTACTATTATTCTCTATATGTATTGCTAATATAGTCAATATTTTATGTATTCCTATAATGGTCAGTATTGTATGCAATTGATATATCTATTCAATTTATCATGCACTGATAATTATATATTTCTTCAAAACTGCACATGAATGTAGGACAGCAATAGAGTAATAAATAAAAAATAAATATTATGTGAAATGTTCCCATATACTTCGTCATATAAAGAATGAATAGTTCTCAGTCATCCGATTGCAACGCTGTGTACACTGCATAGATACAGTGACTTTATATGGATCAATATAAAAGTCACTGTATGCATACACATAGCAAAATGTGTTTCTGCATACTGCCAAGAATGAGTTGACAAATTTGAACACGGTTTTCGCAAGAGCTGTACATATTTTTATGTTTTTCTTGTGCGACACAAATAATCCGTTTAAAATTGATCAATTTGTGTAATAGAAAATGAAGGTGTAAAAAAGCAAGTCGAATATTGCAAAAATGATGTTAATGAGGACAAGAGTATTTTAATTATAGCTGCTCATGCTGAACTGGTGATGTTTAAATCTTGAAGATCTAAAAAAATAATTTATTAAGATCCTTTTAAATTGACTGAAATTTGATCCCGTATTTACGAACCTACTTTCAGGCCTCCTTTCTAGAGGAAGAATAAACAATCATTTTCTCGAAAGTCTAAAGGCATTCACCCTCGATTTAAGGATGGCTAATAAATACATGCTTGGAAATGTGGTTAATGCCACATGCCAATGTGGTTATTGTTTTTTTTCTAATTCTAAATGCGGTTATGACATCAAGTACTATTATTCTATGAACGTTACATAATTCCAGGTATACATGAAAATAAAAAACTTTGAAAGGAAAACATTTGTTATTCTAAAAGGAAAAATGAAGATCATAACGAACCTGTGCAGCCAGTATTTATAGTAGAGTGATATGACTTCATCAATTTGTCCGTTTTGCGCTAAATCAACAATCCTCTCCAGCTCAGTGAAAACGATGGCGAAGAACTTTTCATGTGACAAAGACGCAATATTCGAGCCAGTTTTCTTATTGAGTTCGGCGATCATATCATTAATGCATGTTGTCGGCTCCTTGTTGGAAAGATTCAGGCCGAGACTCAGGTTACAAATTCCCAACAGATTATGGACGATACATCTCAGGGAGGCGCCACCAATTTTCAACGATTTTCCAGCGTAGATGTCATTTGGCCATTTCAAACAAACGTCAAGATTTTCAAGACCAGGTATCGAGCATATCGAAGAGACTGTTGCAACAGTTACAAGTTGTTGAAGCAGGGTCAAATTTTGTCCCAGAACTGAGTCGACTGAAATGTGTAACTGAATGGAGAATGTGGCACAACCATCAGGACTGAGCCAAGAATTGCTGATACCTTTAGTTTGTGTGTAAGGTATAATAGCCAATCCATGAGCTAGTTTCCTACCATCCAATAGCAACGCAGCAGAAACCATCACCTTTGAATAGATCACTAACCGGCCAAGTTTTTTCGTGTTCAAATTTTCAAAGTAAATCACAGTTGAAAATGAATCTGGGCACGCATACATCAGAACGGGCATAAGCGTTGCTGACGCCTCTGGAGGAGCGACACTCTTTCCACAGAACTTGACCATTATTTCGGTGAGTTTCAATGTGTTGCTATCATCCATACTCCCCTTTAGCGATTCCATGAAATCCAGCTTCAACTCATGTGTGCCCAAGAAATAGGCTGGTGTGTATTTAGGATCAGGTCCCTGTTTGCCACACTTCAATCCAAGATGTGTTGACAGCAAATCAATCAGTATCTCAACGCGTGCCTTATCACTGTTTCGCAAAGCTTTATGTTTAGATTCGTCATTCTCATACTGCATTGGATCTACTTCAAGATGGACTTGAGAGAAAATTATTCTGCCTCCGTTCAATGAAGTGGCCAAAATCAGACTGGGTGTTTGCCATGTTTCTTCTGCGCCCAATACTTTGACATCCAACGTGTGCTGTTTGTTATCAGCATCTTGAATTTCAACACTATTCGGGATACCACTACGTATACTGCAACACAAAAAAATGAAAATACATTTAATATTGGAAAAGAAGAATATTGGCAACTACTGCAGTTCATAACTATAAAAGTGACAGTGGCCCAAAAACATATATGCATGCGATTTGATAGGTTATCATTTTTTTAGATTTCATGTAATGAAATTCATTTTGTATTCATATTCTACTCATGTCATGCAAGAGGTACACTGAAGGAGCCAAACAAAAATTAGTTGAGCATACACTGGGCAATCCCCAAGAACCCTTCAATCTGACGCTCAACGTTCTCAACACACAGCAAAGAGATGCTTAGACAACATGAAAGAGCTATAACCATAGGACAAGAGCCTAGGATAGCCTATCCAAGAGCAATAGGATAAGAGCCTTATTATACAAACCTACTGCAGTCGCGGTCGCGAGCTACAATAGTAAGACTAAGATTGAATAATTTCTATTGAACTAGTCAGTAGATAGAAACAAACTTCAAACACAAACAAACAATGGAGACTAAAAACAAACTTTTTTGACTGTTTTGTTGAGAGGACTCATTTACGTGTTATAGATTCTATCAGTACCCTGTTGAAAAAGAAATTCTGTAGCGTAAGTTGTTGAATTTTTTGTAGTTCTATGTGGTTTTTTCTTGCTTTGGGTTTTACCAATTTTCCTGTAAAGAAAATTCCAACATCTACTTCATTTAAAAGTTATTTTACAAAAAACATTGAAAGTATTTGATTCAGTCATCAGGGCTCTCCAACCTTTTTTTATCCAGGGCTGAAATTGTGAAGTGTTTCAAGTCTGGTGGGCTAGATATAATCATTAGGGTTTCGGGGTGTAATGGTACAAGTCAATAGCACTGTGAAACTTAATTTATCCCTCTTTTTTATTGTACGTTTAAAATGTTGTTTCTACATGAATAGAAAAAGTTTTCTGTTCAACCTTTTATAAATAAGCTAGTGCTATATGTCATACTGAAGTTATCTCTTGAAAGCAGGGCTGAGTTTATGATGGTTCGCGCCGGTACTAACATAAGAAAATTAGTACAGTAAACCACAACTTGCAAATATCAAGCTATTAGATTGGTTTAGTTTAATACACAAATTTTCAATATACTAATTTCCTCTACACTGGAAAGACTCTATATCTTTTAATACATTCTCCACATCCAATCCCCCCCCCCCCCCCCAATTACTATAAGATATAAATCTGTATCGGAACCTATATTTTTACAAAAAAAGCACTGCTTTGAAGCATTGCATTTCATGTAAGTGCTTTGAAAATCACATTTTATTACAGAAATACAATCAAACCAAATAATGATTCATTGAATAAATAAAGCACTGAGGTGTCTGAGATCATTCAGTAAATTGATATTTACATAACTGTCAAACCTCAATTATTGTTATTAAAATACAGTTAAATTGTTATACCGTAAATACAGTAAAATTGTTAATTAGTATAGGTAAGCCTAATATTGATCTCTTAAATTGATGTCATATTAATGTTAAACATAAACTATCTCATTTCAAAATAACAATCACTTTTTCTGTCTCATTGTTTTACTCTCAATCAGCAATTATCTATCCATAACTTATATTATTATTGTAACCAACTCTAATAATACATTTGTTCTAATCATTCATATCCTTTAAATAACTTATTCATAATAATTTAGTTTTTAACTTTCATGCCGTTTTTAGTTTAATTTAGCCTACAGTCAAGTGTTGATGAGAAGGATATCCTCGAATAACCTCTTCCAAGAATTGACAATTTTTATGTTCAAACTTCGCCGTGTCATGTAGATAAATCACAATCATATATTATCGTTATCAAATTGCATCTCATATTCATTTCGTTGAATAATTCTCTAGTTTAGCTTTGTAAAATTCTTAGAACAATTACAGTACTTATATATTTTTATCAATATAGAATCTAAGACTCTAAGACTGTGCATTTTGTAATCTACATGAACAAAGTAAATAATCTAAATAATCGAATCTTTGTCCAGCACAGCCAACCCTAGAGCCAGCTATTTATATTTTGTTTTTCGTGTCTTTTCTGTTTTAGTTGATTTTTTTTATTAAATTATGCTTGCTGTAAGTGTGTAATAAATAATTAATTTTGTGTGTATTAATTTTCAAACAAATCTTTTATCGTGATAAATCAATTGACAATTAAAATCAATAGAGAAGAATAAGATCATTGATTTTTAGTTCATTAAATTTCAGATTCATAGGTGATTGTTAAACAAATTTTACTTGTTATTAAATTTAGTTATGAGGATAACTCAGAATAACCCAATTATTATTACCTTTGCTCGTCTTGAGAGAATTTAGCTGGAGTAGGAGAAGGCTGATAGCAGAATATGTGATGCATGAGACTGACATGTTTCCAGGTGGAGTAAGAGAAAGTGACTAGCTCATCAGGTCGAACCTCAGCCGTTCTGAATGGCGGCAAAAATGTTCCCAACAGGTCCGAGCAGAGACAGAGCAGGCGACCTTTGCCTTTTAGCACGTAGGACACGAGGCGAGGCACCAGGCTGGCAGGAACGCTACCAGAAACTACTACCAGGCTCGCTTGATTGTGCCATGGCGTTGTCAGCATTTGAGTCAGGTTCAATGGATATACTGTGTATCTGTGGACAACATTTTTTTTTAATATTAATAAATTATAAACTTTTTTATTAATTATTCTGAATGTTACCCACAACCAAATAGATAGATAGATATTTATATCATCCAGTGACCTCCTGTGAAAGGGGTATACGGATTTGTCATGAAAAGCTGTGCTCTGTTGTGTGTACACAATAATTGTTGGCATTTGAAAATATGTTTCTATTCATGAATATAAATCTCTAAATTCAAGACTTTACATGCCGTACAAGTTCTCATTGCAATAATGAAGGCTCTATTTTGAACGACATGTGTGTGTTGTATTAATGTATTGTGTATTTTAAAAATAAGTGAAATCTACAATATCAGTGGGTTGATCGTATTCATCATGTTCAAGCTCTACATTTCTGAGAAGAGTATCACGTATATTAATAAAATAGTCTATTGACAATATGCTATTGTTTTTTCATACTAGTAATCCGTTTTTGAGTTTAATCCAATGCCAAGTATAATTGACAAGAATTTGTAAGATAAAATGCCATAAGTATCTGTCAAATGAGAATCTTGATTTTTAAAGTAAATGGTGACTTTTATAGAGTCAGAGTAATCAAATTATTTAAATACATATAGACTTTTTACCACTACAACTTTATGATGTGATTTTATAGCTGCCAGTCAATAGTCATATGAATTTTAATTCAATTAAAATCAAACTGTAATGAGCTAGTGGAAACCATTATAATAAAAAAACTGTACACATCGTGTCAGAAATTAATTTTACAGCACATGAACAACAAAATATATTAAATTGTCGAACCTTTGCTTGTGTAGAATGGAGGAAAGTGTCATCTTGACGCTTTCAACAGACACTGAGCTCTCTGAAAATATAAAGACATTCGGCGGACTTTCGGTTGTCGTCTTCTGATGGGGCACAACCACACGTTGCTGAATGTTCGAGCATACCGATGCCGTACTCATTGAACCTATAGATGTCACTGAGCCACTTCTTCCATCCAGTAGACTATAAAAATGCATAACGCTGATTAAAACACATTTTCCATTACGACTGAATAGACTATTATAATAATTTATTTAGCTACCTATAAAAATTCGAAGAAAATCAAAATTACTTCTAATGCTATAATTAGAATGTAACTGTAATATTTAATTAATCCACCATGAACCCTATACTTATAAACTCTGATCACTTTTTTGACAGAAAAGTTAATAAATAAAATACGTTTATAAGATGAAATCACTAAACATAAAATTTCAGGTTCTATTGTTGAGTTTATCAACTGAATCAGTGTCCTGAAGAGATACATCACTCAGTATCTAATCGAGCTAACCGTACAATTAATTTGATATTTCAGCTGAACTTCAATGTTCATGCTTTTCAAATGAAGAAATGAAGTTGGAACTGCTGTATATATATATATTTTTTTTAAAGGATGAAGCCCACATAGATCTGAGACCTGTGCGTGGATAATAAGTTGGATGATGGTGAATGATGCGTTGGACCTCCAGTTTTAGGTGGGTTCCAAACCAATATTCTATTGTATTTGTAATTTATAAATTTACATTGTAACTGTGGTATTTTTATTTCTCATTGCACAAATGTTTTACTTTTTTCTAGAAATATTTCAATTTACTTAGAGTTTTTAATTCTTTGTTTAATGACAGGCCTACATGTAGAATATGAATTTATCAGTTCATTCATTTTTATTCTGTTCACATGGAATTTATAATGAAATGTGTATTTATCGTGTTGCATACACTATTGTTTCATCACATTCAATTTAGTGATGAAAGCAATTTCAATTTACAGACTTTTCCAGTAGTTTTGCTCACACACAGGCTTATTTACATTCATAATCACAACATATATCCAATATGATACCACTCAATTTCTCATCAAATACTTGACATTTTCATGTGCTTATTATGCATAACTTATATTTATTTATTTATTTATTCATTTATTACACGGAACACTATCAAGTAAAAATACAACAGGCACAGCCCACTACTGTTTTCTTTACAAATTTTGAACAAAAAAAATACTAATTTTAGGTTATATCGAAGTTTAACTAGAAATTTCACTTAGAAGTACAATCACTAATTCTTTCTAAAACAAGTATATTAATTTAAAAGTTCACTTTAGCACTAAAACAGATCAATAATCCAAAGAAAGAGGATATAATTTTGAATTTTGTTCCAGATTTCAGAGCCGAAAATGTACATGTCAAGTCATTTCAATCACATGTTTTTACAATATTCTCAATATTTTTAATAAATGTGGTTGTGACAATTTCGTCTTGTTATTCATTATAGATACCTTCCACAATATCACCTTCGCCACTACAAAGAAACTTATATTCAGTTTTGTAGATATTTTGAAGCTAGATATCCTAATCTTTGAGACTCTGTCATCAAAATGCAAGTCCTTCAAGCGGGCAGCATATAGAAGGAATTGTTCTTGTACAAACGAATCTGCATTATATTTTATTTGTTCTTCTGAATAAACTATTATTATGATCATTATTATACTTATATCACAATAGATCATTATTTAATCAAATCAAGTTAAAGAACAACATTATAATTTAAAGTTTAAGTAATACTGGATGTGAACAACATAACTTACCTCTTTCGTAGCGGAGACGCAGCCACCAACGTATCATTACTGAGCCGTGTCATTGACCCGAAACTGGAGACAGATGCTGAAGATGGATCAACGGAGTTGGAGCCGTGCTGAACAGACATGCTGACAGACGGCGAAGGGGGACAAACGTCCTCGCAGCCAATGATCGACGACTCCTTTTCAATGTGGACAAAATGCTGTTCATGAGAGATCGGAGATGACAGAGCGATGGGTGATGGACCACGTACTAGAACTGCACCTCTGCAGCAACAAAGGAAATTTAAATTAATATAATATTAATTTTCTTGTTACTCATAAATGACATTCACAGTGTATAAAAAATAGTAATTGCTTAATATATGCAGATGATGTTAAGATATAATTAAAGGAAGAACAAGAACAATGAAACATACCTTTGTCCTTCGATAGAAACAGGATCCTGTGTTTTGACTGCCTTGGCTGCTGCTTGAGTGAAGTTGCGCAATACCATAATATGAGAATGCCACTGAGGAGCTGTCATCCAGCGACGTGATATGCCTGCAGAAAAAAGGAAAAGGATTATTAAATTTAATTCATTATGAGCTGCATTCAAATCAGACAAATGTCAACACAAAGACAAAAGCTATCACTATTTTGGAGGCTTCAATTGAATTACAATGATTTCATCGATATATATATATATATATATATATCGTATGAGGATATATCGGTATGATATCTTTTATAATATACATTTATCATTCAACTGTGTCGTCATGTCAATGATTCGTCAAAATTTTAAGACTCACAGGTAGATAACTAGAATAATGTTGTTAAAGGTCTATATCAAGCTCTTCCAGCCACTGCAATGCATCAGGTGTACAATTTATAAGTTCATTTGTGGCACCTTCGAACCTATGCCTATCACCTTCGAACCTATGCCTTTCACATTCAGTAAGGATATGTCTCATGCTTTGTTTCTCTGCTCCACATTCGCATTCAGCGGTCTCTCTATATCCACATCTGTGCAAGAACTCTCCTGTTCACCCCTGTCCAGTACGGTTTCTGTTCAACTTGGTCCAAGTTTTGCGAGGCAGCTCAAACCCTGGGGGTCTAGCGCTGAGGTTTAGTCCTTTAATGAAAGGCGTGAACCTCCGCCATTCTTCATCCCAGGCTTCTTGGACTTTGAAATTCTGATTCACAGAATCGTGGGTTGGTTTCCTGGATTTTAGCCGTTTCCGTGGTAAATCGGCAAGATCTTTGTGGATTGGCAAGGATGGAGACTTACTGATTCTGCTAAACAGGTTATTCAGTGCTTGTTGACATCGTAAGGGTGGTGGAGCTATATGGCTGAGCACTGGCAGCCACTCTGTTGGAGTGAACTGTATTACACCACCAATCGTCCTCATAGTCTTGTTTAGCTCAACATCGATCTTCTTGATATGAGCACTGTTTAGCCATATGGGTGCACAATATTCAGCTACTGAATAAACCAATGCCAGTCCAGCAATTCTAAGTATCTCAGCAGTTGTACCCCAGGTTGTTCCTGCAAGTTTGCTAATAATGTTGTTCCTGGACCGAGCTTTTGCAGCAGTATTTTCAAGGTGTTTTTTTGAAAGTTAGAGTACGGTCCAGGCTAACCCCTAAGTACTTGGGAGTGGGGTTGTGTTTTAGCAACTTCTCATTGAGATGCACTTCAAGAGCTTTATTTGCATCCCTGTTACTGAGGTGGAAGCAACTAGTCTCAGTTTTTGCTGGATTTAAACACAGCCTCCATTTATCAAAGTAGTCAGCCAATTTATGCAGGTCCTGGGAGAGAGTTCTTTCAGCTTCATCAAACTTGTAGCTTTGGACAGCTAATGCTGTCGTCTGCATAGATGAATTTCCTTGATGTGGTTTGTGGCAGGTCATGTGTATACAAGTTGAAGAGCAAGGGAGCAAGGACTGATCCCTGTGGGAGCCCATTATTCAGGTGCTGCCGCTTGCTGCTTCTTCCATTGAAAGAGACCTGAAACTGCCTATCTGCTAGAATATTGTTCATTAGCCTGTAGGTCTTCATGTATGGTATTACCTTCATCAGTTTGTATAATAGTCCTTTCCTCCAAACTGTGTCATATGCACAAGATAAGTCAACAAAAGCCGCAGATTTTGTTAGCTTCTTCTGGAATCCACACTCAATATATGTAGTCAGAGAGAGGACCTGATCAGCACAGCTTCTCCCTGACTGGAAACCTGCTTGCTCTGATGGAATAATTTTATTTATATCAGGGGAGATTCTGCTGTGTATGATTCTTTCCAATAGTTTGAATGTTACACTCAGGAGGGATATTGGCCTATAACTCTCAGCCTTGTCTGCCGGTTTGCCAGGTTTCAGCACTGCAACCACATTGGCAACTTTGAACAGTTTTGGCAGAGCACCTGTATCCAAGATGTTAGAGAAAAACTCAGCCAGCCAAGTTCTTGCTTTCAGGCTAAAATGTTTTATAAACTCAGGAAATATCTTCTCCAGCAGATTTACCAGATTTCATTATTTTTATAGCATCATTTACCTCACCAAGTAAAACTCTCTCTGAAAACCTTGAGGTAGGTGGTAGGGCTTTTATAGCTTGTCTTATTTGAGAGATCACTTGCCTGGTGTACTCTTTATGAGGTCTGACTTTTGAAGTGCACACAATTCTACCAGCTATTTTATTTGGATCAATAGATGGCTTTTCTGCATCTCTGTTTGAGTCACCAGCTCCAAGCTTCCTCAGGAGAGCCCAGGCTTTCTGGCTTGAATGGGTAAAATTTTTCTCTTCCATTAATCTCCTCCACCATTCTGACCTCCCAGCATCTAGTGATTTAATAAGCTGGTTGGCTTTATCTGGATCTGGGCTTCACTGATACTCTTCATACAGTTCACTACTCTCTTGTGACCACCCTGGGGTGTACTGCTTCCTATAACCATGGGGGATGAACATCTTTTCTGACTCTGTTACTGCTGAACAAAAAAGATTATAGTGTTCAGGATTGGGAGGTATATTATCAAGATGTTTGTCTAGTTCATCAGAGAACCCTCCCCAGTTTGCTTTTTTGAAATTCCAGTGTGGTTTTTGAGTGGAGGAAATCAATGGGACTCGTACACCCACTTCAAAAACAATTGGGCGATGTTGACTTTGTGGAAAACTCTGGAGTACTCTTCTACTGACAGGCAGTGGTGAATGATTCTTATCTCTGCTAACAAAGCAGACATCAGGACAGAAATCTCTATTCCAGCGTGCAGAGTGGAAAGTTCCATGTTCCTTTGCATCAAACACTAGATGCAAGTTGCCTCTTTCAACCCATTCCACGACTGCAGTACCGTTGTTGTCATCATCTGAGTATTTCCATTGTGTGTGGTGACTATTAAAGTCACCGGCGTAGACTGCTGGGTATGGGCAGAGCTTGATCATGTTCTCTGGCCAGGCAACTAGTGGAGGTTTATAGACATTAATTACATGAATATTTCCAATTTCTATGATCACCTCTTCAATGTTATTTGAACTCTTTGTGCTTACAGTTGACACATTGGTAATGGAGTCTCTACAGTAGGTGGCAGTTCCGTATTTCTCATGATAAACAGCAGCTACCAGCTTATAGCCTGGTATATATCCTCTAGAATGCAATTGATGAGCATCACCTGTGTGTGTCTCCTGGATAAGAACTACATCAATTTTGTTATCATATAAAATTTTAGATAGATATTGTGATTTACTCTTACTCATGCCTTCAATATTTATCTGAAAGATACTCAGACTAGCTCCAATTTTAAGATTTTTGGGTTGGCGCTGAAGAGCCGTTTTTTTAATTTTGCTTGTTCTTCATACCGATATACTGCTGGCAGTTGTGGCGGCCAGCTTCTCGCTTATCTCTGTTCATTTTGTGCTAACCAGGGGGCACGTGTACAAGTACAGAAGCTAACAGATTTACCCCAGAAAAACTTTACGCAGTTGATATATTCACTAGTGCATCATTGCCAATCTCCAACTTCTCCTCTACCCCGCCATATTGGCTATTACTTAAAGTACTATTGCAAAGGAAGAGGGAGAAAAGGATGTTGGAAGGATGGTAGAGGATATGGATAAGGTAAGGATAGACAGTGCAAGGTGATGGAGAGAGGAAATACACTGTCTAGCTAGGGGTCCGGAGGGTCGCACACCTCAGAATAGCAGGAGTCTCTATTCCCCCTACGGTAAATATTGATTGAATCGATAAATATTGATTTAAAAACTGATAATGGAACTACTAAGCATTAGATCTTGCTGAAAACAGTGACATATAAAGCTATACAAAAAAATATATAAATTTAAGCTTTTCAGAAAAATCCTTAGAACTCAAGTATAGAATAGAATATTTATTTATTTATTCAACAAAGTACACAATAATATGATACAATTGAATATCATCATGGAGAACAAAGAGGTAGCAGACACAGTGAAAAATAATTGAAAACTAGATAATATGTAAGACTTACAGATATACAAGAATAATTATAGAAATATTTAAAAACTAACACTATCAAACTCTTTCATGCTGTACACAGATTTGGCTACTAGGAGACTGAACAGTTCCTTTTTAAATTTGATAATATCTGCCATGATCTGTAACTTGACAGGTAATTTATTGTGAAGCTTCGCTCCTAAGTAGGTTGGCATTTTTTCATAAAGCTGTAATCTGTGTTGCTTTGTGGCTAGTTTATTTCTCCCCCTAGTGTTGTAGTTATGGAAGTCAGCATGTGTCGCATATTTAAAAATGTTCTTGTGGGTGAGAACAATGAGTTTATAAATGTAAATTGATGGCAGTGTGAGAATTCCCAAGTCTGCAAAGGCCACCCTACACGAATCATTGAACCTGAGTCCGGCCAAGTAGCGAATTGCTCTTTTTTGAAGCTTAAACACCTTTTGAAAGTGGATATCTGCACAGCTACCCCACAACTCTATACCATAAGACACATGTGAGTAAAACAAGGCAAAATAAACCATTCTTATAACTCAAGTATCACTCGAATATTTGTGCTTGCACAATGCAGCATCAAGACTCGATGATAATCACCATCACAAAATCGAGAACATGCTTTGGAATGATGCATGACAGATTGAACCCGAGTGGTTACAGTGTGGATACCACCATTCCACTGTTGATTGCGATGTTTGATTATGCGATTGTGATATCCTCGAGTATTAGATGCTAAACTGTGCAAGCCTTCTTAGATAAGAAAGCCCAGCATTTGAACAATACCTCAAGTGAACATTCTACAAAGACATGGAACGGTCATGAACATATCATGGAGCATAAATAAAATCTTTTGAAGTACATCTCGTACATGGAGATAGTATTGGGTCGGAACATTAAGTGATATATATTGTTGGACAACTTTCTTATATCCACATATAATTAATGGCAGAATAGGCACTCACTACTTAGTGCTTTTCTTTTCACATGTGGAACCGTTTACTCTATATTTGGCAACAGTAATTTAGCCGACTGGAATACGCCATATGAATATGAAGCTGTTTAATGTCAGAAATATTAAAAATTACTTGTTAAGCTGCAATCAATATAATTCAGATGAGGACCAGAGACTTCAAAGTGATCAATATTGAAAGTATTTACAAGGTATGAAATTAAATAACTGCAAACCTTACCAAGTTTTTTGGTCGCCGATTTTGGAAGATTCTCCCAGTCGGTATTCAAAAAGAAGCATGGTGTTCCCGTTATTTCCACAGCTGAAAGTGAATACAATTTCAAGAATTAATTCAATTTTTTTCATAAAAGCAGTTGACCAGATTCAATAATGTACAATCGCTGATAAGAATATTTTGAAGATTGCTATTTGGGAGAAGCATTGTCCAATTTTACTGTTATGAATTATCTGGTAAAATTTATCCTACACCTCAACAGTGTATGATTGAGTGGAATAAACAGTGTAAGAAGTAATTGGAATTCAAACAATAATTGGTCGGTTCACAATCTTCCCTAAGAAAATTGGAATATTCATTGCAAATACTAATGTATATCAATTTATAACAATTTAATTGGGAACCAATAATTAGTTTTCAACACGCATAGCCTACCTGTTTTCATAGAAAATTTCATTGAATTTCTTATCAATAGTTTTTCATTTCTGCAGAAAATATATCACATATAAAGATTATAATTATTTCAGAGAAATATGATGAAAAGGAAATTACGAAACTATGAATAAATGGGATGAATAGTAATTACATTTTTAGATTGGCATTAACATAATAGTAAGGTTTCACGAGGTGGTTTACTTAGTGGACAGAGAAGGGTTTACATAATTTATTGTATTGGATGTGCATATAAACATGAAGCTTTATAGCGTGTAAGTATAAAAAGTTACATATTGGGAAGCTTTATAATGGGTAAGCACAATCAATTGTTAGCATGATCGTGTACAAAATTGGTTGCTTACCGACCATATAACAATCACTGCTATTACAACGATTCTGGAAAATATTCAACAAGGGGAAAGTCTAAATAATTGAAGTAATTGCAACTCATCTGATAAAGAGCAATATGGCACAGTACTTCCTAATGGCAAAATAATAAAAATATGTGAGCATGAATATCACAGACATTGTTAATTAAGTGGAAAAGTAAGGAATAAAGTACAAGTTGGGATGCCTTTGTTCGCTCTTGACAAAGAAGACCTTTAGGATCTACAGAGAAGGACATACAATCATTTACAAGGAAAATGGTTTTAAACGTAAAATCCTAAATTAATATGAATATAAATTACGTAAAGTATTAATTGACTGAAAAAATGTTTAGTTAGATGTTTGGATATTGAAGTAAAATATAAATTTATACAGTATAAAATGGACTTACATTGTATGCGAAATATGTCCAGGCCACTTGAAATGTGTATAGTGTTAAGCATAAATCCAGCTAAAAGCCGGGCAAGATGATCTTCATCAGTTTCAATCAACAGGGAAAACGAATCACCAGCATGCCAAGCTTTCGCGGCTCCAAACTCCTCCACCTGCGAAGTAAAAGTTGTAAAATAATTTTCTTAGTAGTGGTGATGATTATATTGTGTTAACTATGACAGACATGGCATCAATAAACGTTTATGAAAATTTTAAATGGAATCCAGGAAGAATGGTACGATGTTTCAATAGAAACTACAATATGAAATTTATTTGAAAGGTAATTAGACTAAAAATAGTGAGATACTAGTTTCGGTTGTTACACCATTAGCAATCTCAAAAAAACTGAGAACAAGCAAACAAGCAGTTTGTTTGATATTGATAATGGTGTAACAACCGAAACCAGTATCTCACTATTTTTAATAAATGTGGCTGTGACAACTTCGTCTTATTATTCATTATGGATACCTTCCACAATATCACCTTCACCACTACAAAATAATCTATCTGACTGTAAAAGATGTCTTACTGTCATCTTTTGAGGGGTCTCACTACATCCCTCTTCCCTTGTGGTTGATAGAGCAGAATTTGATGGGAGATCCTTACTGTTGTCATTCTATCCACATGCTTCTTCCAATAATATTTATTTCTTCCCTTAGATAATATACATTTAGCTCTGGACGAATATCTTAATTGTTCATGTTATCTCTTCTATTACAACCCTTTACTCAACGTAAGAATCTCAACAAAGATGAGATTCTAAGGGGAGATTATATAGTAATAGCCCAAACATTATGTAATGTATACATCAATTTTTTACAACTATGATAATTAAAATTTAATGAATGATCCAATATAATTCATTTTTTCCCAATTATTTTTATTACTTTCAAAATCCCCTGTTCGCAAACACATTTAAATATATTGTATGTTTCCCAATAATAATATCGTGTGACCTGGTCTGGTGTCAGAGTTGTCAGGTTTCACATGAACATGTTCGGGGCCTCTGACTGTGACTTAACGACTGTTTCTAGTGACTCAACGACTGTGACTTAATGACAGCCGGGACCGATTGGCTTAACGTGTCCTCCGAAACCCTGCCTATGGAAATTTTTTTCGGTCTGAAGGGGATCGAGCTCAAGACCTTTGGGTTAGCAAGTCATCGCTTAACCAACTAGGCTACGGCCGCTCCCAATAATTAATTATTTCACTGGATATGAACTTATTACGCTGTTGTGGGACTAGCTACACGCATTTTTAGTGAAGAACGTCACTAGTAGACGTACAGTGGTTATTAATGTTCCACAACAGCCCAAAACGACTGTAACAAAAAATGTGCGAGTAGTAGAGGAATATTACTGAGATAATAATAAGTCCCACATAAAAGTGTAATTGGTTTAAATTTTCCACCTCACAGTCTACGAGAGCTAAAAAATATGTTATTATTATAAATTATACGAAAATTAACCTGATCAAGGGAAATATTTGATTATATCTAGATAATAATTCAAATAATTAGTTTTCAATTATTACTCACATGGAAAGAGTACACCTGCTTTTCAAAGGCACAAAAATCAGCTTCAAATAGTAGATGAACTCTTGTTGAAGCAGACAAAGGAGTTTGTAAGCAGTTTTTGAGTGGTATCGGAAATGTCGTCCTACCACCAGGAACACTAATCCATTCAGAAATATCCACTACAGGCTGCGTTAAACAGTGCCACAAGCAAACTTAAACATCTGGAAATTAAATCTCAAAAATTTCAAAATTCAATACAGATTATTGAAAATAAAAACACGTGGGATTGCCAACAAAACAATATTTTTTCATCTGCAGCCAAAAATGAAAAATGGATTCATCGAATAACTAGAGAGACATGAGGAGATCAATGTGCTATTCTTAGGTTAATCCTATCCTTGTTCATTATTCTGCTGCTTTAGTAAGTGGATGAAAAGCTGGTAACGAGCTGCCCCTGGGCTCTATAGTCCTCAATATAACATGTACACATACAAATCAGGTATGTGGTATAGGATTCTCCTTCTCTGAAGCACTATCTAATCATTAAAACTTTTACGAGAAAAAACATTTAATTTCTTACATTTCCAAATTATCTATCATTTTTTATTATCTGAGAGTTTTCATTTCATTCATTGTTGAGTGTTCCAGTTACCTTGAAAATATTTTTTCAAGACCATATAACATTCAATAATAATAAAATATACATCAAAACCACCTTGTATTCAATCTAGAAACACATTTGTTACAGACTTGAAACGTCGAAAAACCTATAATAAATTGTTTTATTTCATTTTATTTCTATTTTGAGGCCACATAGGACCACTTTAGTCAATATTTCAGTCATTTCTACGTCCTCGCATCAGCCTAAATATTTTTAAACTAACCACAAATTCTGGATGCAGGGATCAAATTCTAAAAAAAAAAATGATTTCTGAAGAAATAAAATTCATTATTCTTTATGGGTCATTCCACGTGAAATCAACCCATTATTTTCGTTTATCATCTCAGATTTTGATGAAATTTGGGTAACTCATAGTGAGTGATGAGACTAACAGAAACACATAATATTAGATTTTTATTAAAATATGTTTACGAATTACAGCTATCTAGAATACCAAAAACTCCCTATAAATGGGAAATCTGACATTTTCTAAATTGCTCTAGCAGCTGGTGCAATCAAGCCAGAGGGCTGTAAGTAGTATCATTTTGCAGCACTTTACAGTGAAATGTAATAAAATATTTGCTGTAAATGGAAAATTTCAAGTTCATCTTTAAATATGTTCAACATTTTTTTATAGATAATTTGTATTTTTGCTCATGCCAGAATATGAAAATGGGATGAGAATGGGCTCATAGTTGAAAAAAATTTCTAATACGGTAATAAAAGTATATTTGTCCACTTTTTTCCCCCCCAAGACAGCTTTTCCAAGACAAAATTATAAAATTTGTTTTCTTAACGGTTTTATATGTATTTCAGGGGGCTGAATGTGGAGTTTCTCAAGTCGTGAGCGCAGCTTCACCCCCAAAATACGAAAAACACATAAAATTTGGGGATTTTTCTGTTTTTCGCTGCCATCTCGATTGAGATCAAGTTTTCAAGAAGATTTATGTTCTTTTTTAGTAAATCAAGAAATAAATATATTTTTGGGCTTTGCTTAAAATGTTTCACTTACAGCACACATCGTGTTACATATCATATTACATAAAGAGTTCGAAATATGTTGCAAAATGATAACACTTACAGCCCTCTAGCTTGATTGTACCAACTGCTAGAGCAACTTAGAAAATGTCGGATTTTCAATTTCTGGGGATTTTTTGAGATTTCAAATGGCTGTGCCTCGTAAACAGATTGAAATAAAAATCTAATATTAGCCTATGTATTTTTGTTATTCACAACACTCACTATGAATTTCATCAAAATCTGAGATGATAAAACGAAAATAGTATGTTGATTTGACGTGGAATGACCCTCATACGAAATCCTTACTCCACATATTACAAAATCAATGCGGTAGCTGATTATAAATTTCAGTTGAGCCAGTTAAGTACCGTAACCAAGAAAATATTTAATCTCTCATCTATTTTGCCAAAAGAAATACAGAATAATTAGAATAAACATACATCTCTTATATCGGGCTCATGAAAATAATGCAGAACATTTTAGGTACGCCTCATTGTCATTAGTTTTGTTTTACTTTTTCAACTCCATTCGCCTTCATTCAATGTATCGCTAAGACAGCAAAGACTGACAGTTTGACACACGTTGTAATGTCTCGTTTCTGTCAATCAGGTGAGGTAGTCATGCTATCAAAATATCGTAGTCCAAGAGACTACGAAATTATAATAGCTCATCTGATTAGACGTACCAGTTAATTCACTGATCGGCCGGTTGGAGTATAATAATTATAACAACTGCAAATTAAAGCTGGGCATTCACGTTCCGATTTGCGACTTGTACGACTTGTGGTCCAACCTCAAAGGTTGGATCCGATATTGGAACGTGAATGGGCTTGCTGGATAGTTGGAAGCGTAGATGGACGACTTGGAACATCTAGAGGGACAACTGGAAGGTCCGACTTCCGACTGTCGACGGTGTTGGAGCGTGTGTGGGGGAGTCGGATCAAAGTCGTCCAACTTACCTCAGTCAGTGCTTGACACTCGGGCAAGTTCGGGCAACATCGGTTACATTTTTCGGCTCAAGAGCGATGTTCACAGCTGACTAGGATTCTAGCTGACTAGCTGAAGTTGGATTGCTAGCCGGATTGCAAGTAGGAGCGTGAGTGGAGTCGACTATCCAACTAGCAGTACTACTAAGTCATACTGCAAATCGGGACGTGAATGCCCAGCTTTAATATGAATAAGAGGATGAGAATAGTATTTCTGTTGACTGAATAAATAGCATTGTAAATAAATTCAGTTGGAATCATGAAGCTCTGGGTTTTAGAAGTTGTAAAAGAAGTTACGAATAATGTTATATTATAAATAAAAGAAAGATTAGAAGATTGAGGTATTTTGGTCATGTTCACAGGATGAATGAGAATCTTCCCGCAAAGCAGGCTCTAACTTACGTCCTATCGCTAAAAAATAAATGTCCTCTGGTAAAAGAAGTTTTGAAAGATGCCGAGGAATTGAATCTCAGTATTGAGGATGTGACAAATAGAGACCTGTGGAATGGGACATTTAATAAATGTGGTGGTTTTCGGGAGCATGAAAGAAGACAGGATGGAAGGAAAGGATATATCTGGACTGTGGAGCAAAAAGCAGCAATGTCGGCAAGAATGAAGGCTTTTTGGGCGAAGAAGAAGAAACTGACTAGCAATAGAAGAACGAGCTCCAGTTAGTCCTCTCGTGGTCCTTAGATGACCCATAATCGAAAAAAAATAAAATAAAAGAAGATAAGGTGGGTTCCAAACCACCGGGAAATGATTTGGCAGCTGAGAACAATCTTTTCTGCTGGCCAAACCAAAGCGGTCACCATTCCGTTTTTGGTGCAAGCGCTCATGTCTTATCTTCTCTGACTGAACAGATACTTAGCACGGACATCACTTTTCTTAGCAAAATGACTTTTAGATAATAATTTTGAATGCATCATTTCGCTAACGGTCGATAAATCAAGTAATACCTACAACTGATATTTCTACATACTTACAATTGGAAACAACGAGATGCTGACTTTGTTTGAGGCAAACCACAGCAGATCGCCAACTTGCGATTTACCTTCTGGGATGAACTTGCTTTCGATGATGCCTCGAATAGGCAAATCACTTCTAGTTTTGGGATGTGGCTGTTCGTATTTTTCATCAGTTGCATCTTTGTCCAGCTTACTAGAAGATTCTTCTCCTATAAGGGGAGAATAAATAAAATACTAAAAATTACTATATAACATGCTGATCAAGGAAATGCAAAGAGAGTAAGAGAAATTAGTTGCTAGGATCTAATAGATTACAATATATCTCCATGAAAAGTAATGTTGAAAATAATAATAAGAAGTTATCTCGGAAAAATATTCACAACAAGAAAGAATACAGAAAGTTCGTAAAGGCCTAGGGATGGTGCAATATATCTATAATAAAAATGTCTATCTCTTCATACAAAAGTTAGACATTACAACACAGTGGTAAAACCAGCAATTTTATATGCCAGTGAGACCCTCTCCTTGAACAGGAAAATGGATATGGAAATCCTAAAGAAGGAAGAAAGAAAAATAGTTAGGAAAATCCTTGGGCCAATGTGTACCGAAAACGGATATAGATTACAGAGAACGTCCAAAGTTGAAGAAATTCTAACATAGATACAGATATGAGGAAAAGACGCCTTAAATTTTATGGCCACATCAAGGCTTCCAGACAGTAGACTAACAAAAATAATTGTAAACTAGGTAGCGTCACTTGTCAATGGAGGAGAATGGATACGAAATAAATGGATAATAATGGATACTGGTCAAAATGACAAACAAAGAAATTTACAATAGAAAAAACTTCAAAATAAAACTTTATAAATGGGAAGTTATACCAGAGACAAAACCTCCAAGAGTTGGAACAAAATGAAGTAGTGTGGTACGATAATCACATGGACTTGGACACATATGATTGAATGTTCAGTTACTGTGTTTGTTATTTGGTTTGCTATTTTCGCTTTTAGTTGACTTGTGTTATGAAAAACTGCATCAAACAGGCTACCAGGGTAACAACAGAAACATCAACTTGCCTCGATCATATATTAACAAACTCCAAACAACAGAGTCATCCAATAATATATCACTCTAGCATCACAGATCATTTTATTACAATTTTGGGGCTACAGAGATGTCCGGACGCCAGCCACAGAGTAAATGTACATGATGCTGATTCCACACACCGAAGAACAATAAATTTAGTTGGTTTGAGAAGATGCCTAATGGAGGAGCACTGGGAGGAGGTCTTTGGGAGTAATGACACAGATATGGCTTACGAAAAATTTATAAAAATTCTGCAATGCCATATGGATAATAACTCTCATCATTACAGACAAAAAAAGAAAATTAAAATCATCAAACCATGGATTACCAGAGGGCTCGTCTTATCTATCAGAACAAGGAATCTTTTGAATAAGAGGAGGAAGTTAGAACCAGAAAATCATGAATTAGCAACTCATTACCGTCTGTATAGGAATACACTAACTTCGCTTATCCAGAAAACAAAAGAGGATCACTTCAAGAGGAAATTCAAGGAAGCAGGAAATAACATAAAGAAAACTTGGGAGATCATCAAGGAGGCCACTAATGCAAACCAGGAGAAAAAAAATCAACTGAATGCTGTAAAAATAGGAGATAATGTTGTAACATTGAAAGAGAATCCTGATTTATTATTGAATCATATTAATGATTACTTTGTTAGTATAGGAGAGAAAATGGCTAAGAAAATATCAGATGGTTTACATAAAAATATAAATGATATTGTAACTAGTTATAAGCCACATATAAGAATGCCTAATTCTATGATTTTTTCACCCATACTTGAACAGGAAATAATTGAAGTCATAAACTCTTTACATAACAGTAGTGCACCAGGACTTGATGGATTTGATAATAAAATTTTGAAAGGCATTAAAGAATTAATTTGTAAGCCTTTGGCTCACGTCCTCAATCTGAGTTTGCTTACTGGAATATTCCCTAATGCAATGAAAGTAATTTGTGTCAGACCTATACATAAGGGAGGAGATAAGCTAATTTTAAGTAACTATAGGCCTATTTCATTAATAAGTAACATATCAAAGATTTTAGAAAAATTAGTGAAACTTATGTTAATGAGCTATCTAGAAAAGTATCATATCATTTCTCCAAACCAATTTGGATTTCGTAAGGGGATGAGCACGGAATCAGCAGTTTTGGAGTTATCAAAATTTGTCATTCATAATCTAGAGGGGAAAAATAAATGTATAGCAGTATTTTTGGATCTGGCCAAGGCCTTCGATTCTGTATCACATGACTTATTGATAAAAAAACTTGAAGCAATAGGTATAAGGGATATAACTCTTGAATGGTTCAAGTCTTACCTTAGTGACCGTCAGCAAAGGACAAAGGTTGGAAGCCAGATGAGTGCTGAAGGAACTATGGAATTTGGAATACCTCAAGGAACGGTTTTAGGCCCAATTTTATATTTGATATTTGCAAATGAGTTGTGTTCCCTTCAAATTCAGGGTAAAGTTATAGCTTTTGCAGACGACACAGCCCTCCTTTTCCAGGGTAGGAACTGGGATGAGACATTTCAAATAGTGGAAACAGAACTTTCTAAAGTCACTAGGTGGTTGGATAGTAACCTATTAACACTAAATGCAGGAAAAACAAAGTTCTTGACCTTTTCATTAACTGATAATACCAAGCCACTAAATGCGTCAATTAAGCTTCACTATTGTAGAGGAGGGAATCGGAACTGTGACTGTCCTCTGATTGAGCGCTCTGACAATGTTAAATATCTTGGTATAATTGTAGATGATTTATTAAAATGGGATAAACATATATCATATACAACTACAAAAATAAGAAAGCTCATATACAAATTTTACCAGCTGCGTAATGTACTCAACAGTGAAGTGATAAAAACAGTATATTTTTCAATAGTTGAATCCCTTTTAAGATATGGTTTATTGGTCTGGGGTGCAGCAAATATTAGCTTTATAGATCCAATTTTCAAAGCTCAGAAACGCATTCTCAAAGTCATGGGAAACAAAGACAATCGCTTCCCAAGTATTCAACTATTCACCGAAAACAAAGTTCTTAGCGTCAGACAGCTGTATATATTAGTTTTACTCACTTACATGAAGAAAAATACAAATGTAAATAGTTTAATTGCCCATAGTCATAACACAAGAATCAGAAACTTAAATTTTCAAAATGTACCTAGAATGAATACAGCTTTTGGACAGCGGTCAGTAGAATATTTGGGTCCTAGGGTTTATAATAAAATGCCACAAATAGCAAAAGAAGAAGAGAACATACATAGTTATAAAAGAATAATTAGGGATTGGTTACACGAAATTGGAATCTACACTAGCGAGGAGCTTATAGTAAGTAGAATGTAGACAATATATAATTATATAGTAGGGTAATTAAGTGTTCATATTGTAGTAATGTCACATTATTATGGTGTATATTGGTATTGTATTATATGTTATTATGGGGTATATTGGTGGTGTATCTTTGTTGGTTATGGTGTTATTAGTTATATATATTATTATTATTATTAGTTAATTAAGTATTGTTATAATGTAGGTACTAACTGGTTAAGAAATTTTGCAGAATAATATATTATTATGATCACCCCGACACATATCATTATAGTGGGGTATCATAATTAGGAATAAAATTATATTATTTAGTAGCAATTTTATGAGTCGGGATTCTCCTTAATATCTGTATCTTTGTTTTTTGAATAAACTCCTCTGGATGTTTCGCAGTATCATCCAGAGAAATTATTATTATTATTATTATTATTATTATTATTATAGTGAACTAGCTGGCTCGACGCGCGTTGCTGCGTTCTCATAAAAATTCTTCTTGATTTTATTATTCGCCACCTCCCGCTGAGGTTACATTTCAAATTAGGAAAGAAGTTAGTCCTAGGGCTCTTCTAGCTGATCATAGAGGATTCGTTGTTTTCTTAATCACCACCTCTGAATGAAGAAACATTTCAAATTTAAACCTCCTATGACTATAAGGGTAGAAGCTAGTTTTTTATTTTATTATTCGCCACCTCCCGCTGAGGCTGCATTTCAAATTTCTAGCTAGCTCTTCATTGGTTAACAGATGTCATCAACCTGGCATAATTACATTTCATCATACCCAGTCGTATGTTTCCTACATATTGCAAGGCTCCGACTGCACGGTAGCCTACATGCAAAGTCTTTTGCTGTTCAAAGACAGCGTAAATAACGCCGCTAAGGGGCCTGCCATATGATTAAAAACTGTTGACTTCTATCAGCTGCTCCTTTAAGCTGTTTGGCCGGCAAGTTCAGTAGGTTAGGTCTATAAAATGGATTAATTAATAGTAATTACTAGCTCTTCTATTAAAATTTATGGTCAGAAACCATCCTCAATATTCAAACAACATATTCCCAAAGTTTCATGCTAATCTGTCAAGTGGTTTTGAAGTCTATAGGGAACATACATACATACATACAGACAGACATTCATTTTTATATATATTTATTTTTATTTTTTTTTATTTTTTTTGAGGATGAAGCCCACATAGGTCTGAGACCTGTGCGTGGGTAATGAGTTGGATGATGGTGATTGATGAGTTGGACCTACAGTTTTAGGTGGGTTCCGAACCACCGGGAAGTGATTTTACAGCAGAGAACAGTGTCTTTTTTGCTGGCCAATCTAATCGGTCACCGTTACGAACAGGACCTACGAGAACGAAGCTTATCTCTCTGATTGAACAGATACCTGCTACGGCTCACGGCTATCACTTCCCTAAATTGGTTTATCATTTTTAGATTACAACAATTTTATTCACTATAAACTTTCACACCAGTGCTACATAAAATGGAGAAATTCTTGAGACCGGACAGATTTGAAATAGACCCAGAATCTCCAAATGCTGCAGATGAATGGATGCACTGGTTACAAAAGTTTGAAGACTTTCTTTCCGCAACAGAATTTACGAACACAGGTGACAAACTAAAAATCCTTACTAATAGACTATCATTTAAGGTATACAAACTTGTTCAGGATTCAAGAACTTATGAAGATGCAATAGAAGTTCTTAAATCAATCTATATCAAACAGAAAAATGAAATATTTTCTCAATACTTCATAATGACTAGAAAACAACATCAAGGAGAGACAATAGATCAATACATATCATAACTTAGAACACTGAGTAAGGATTGTGTGATTGAAGCTATAAATGCGACTCAGTACAGAGATCAATATATCCGTGATGCATTCATCAATGGCATATCCTCGTCATACATACATCAAAGACTATTTGAGAACAAGACTTGAGACCTAGCAGAAGTTGTTAAACAATCTAGAGCTCTTGAAATGGCTCAAAAACAAGTTGAGCGTTATTCCCAATCCGACTACAGAGACCAAACATGTGCAGTCAATGAGACTGCAAAGCAGGTCAGTAAGTGTGAATCCTACTTGGAGAAAGGTGAGGAAGAGAGGGTTTCAGCTGTTAGAAAGAACAATTTAAGTGAGTGTTATTTTTGTGGATATGATAAACATTCTAGAGATGTTTGTCCAGCCAAAGAAGAAATGTGTAGAAAATGCAATAAGAAAGGCCACTATGCAAGAATGTGCAAGAGTTCTGATCCAAGACAACTCAAAACAAATTCAAAGAGCTCTGGAACATCAGCAGCTTTGTTAGCTACTACAACTAACAAACCATTATTAAAGAAATCTTTAGTTGAGGCAAAAGTGAATGGTCTGACTGCAAAAAGCCTAATAGATACTGGAAGTACATCAAGCTTCATCAATTTGGGTTTTGTTCAAACAAAATTAAAAAGTTTAGAGAAAGTGGTCAAGTATCACTAGCTGCTTCTGGTTTGAAATCTCATGTACATGGATTTGTTAAGATTAATTTAAGTTTACTGGGTCACAATTACAATGACTTAATGCTATCAGTTCTTGAAGACCTATGTACTGATGTACTTATTGGACATGATGTAATGAGACATCATTCAAATGTACAAGTTTGGTTTGGGGGTGAGAAACCAACTCTGATGGTGTGCTCTTGTGCCAATCTTGAAACACCAAGACTATTGAGTAATTTAACCACAGATTGTAAACCAATAGCTACTAAGTCACGAAGATATTCAGAAGAGGATATGACGTTTATAAAGCAAGACATTGACAGATTATTGGCTGAAGAGATTATTGAGCCAAGCTTATCGCCTTGGAGAGCTCAAGTGCTGGTTGTGACAAATGATAGAGGTAAGAAGCGTTTGGTTATAGACTATTCACAAACAATAAACAAATATACCCTTCTTGATGCCTACCCATTACCTAACATAGATGAACTTGTGTCTACTGTGGCTACATACAAAGTGTTTAATGCTGTAGACCTGAAACAAGCATATCACCAAATTCCAATTTGACATGAAGAAAAGAAATACACTGCATTTGAGGCTGCTGGACGGCTCTTCCAGTTCAAAAGAATCCCATTTGGTGTAACTAATGGAGTGGCCTAGTGGAAAAGGAAAACCTTGAAGGAGTCTATGCTTATTTGGATGATTTGACTGTCTGTGGAAAGGATAAAGAGGATCATGACAAAAACCTTGAGAAATTCTTAAGTGCCTTAACCAAATATGGTCTGGTAATTAATAAAGATAAGAGCAAGTTCAATCAAACTTCAATTACCTTATTGGGACATTTAGTTTTACACAAATCCATCCATCCTGATCCTGATCGGCTGCAATTACTGCTTTTGCACCCTGTGCCCACGGATCGGGCTTCATTAAAGCGAGTACTAGGATTTTTTGCTCACTATTCAAAATGGATACATAGATTCTCAGATAGGATTAGGAGTTTAATGCAAGTGGAATCGTTTCCATTGTCATCTGGAGCTATCAAAGACTTTGAAAGTCTTGAATGTGACATAGCAAACTCACTTATTACCCCAAGAAATGGACAAGAGCCACTGGTGGTGGAGACTGATGCATCAGACATAGCTGTGGCAGCTACCTTGAGTCAAAATAATCAACCAGTTGCCTTCTTCTCAAGAACCTTGAACAAGTCTGAGAAACTGTACTCTGTGGTAGAGAAAGAAGCTGCTGCCATTGTTGAAGCTCTCAGAAAATGGAAACATTTTCTTATTGGAAAGGAATTCAAATTATACACTGATCAACAAGCTCTTTCATTTGTATTTGACAAAAAACATAAAAGTAAGATAAAAAATGATAAAGTAATGAGGTGGCAATTAGAGCTTGCACCATATCAATATGAAATTGTGTACTGACCTGAGAAGGATAATGACAAAGCAGACACTCTATCTCGTGTCAATGCAGTATGCTGGGATGGTGCTAAGCTTATTGAGCTTCACAAATCTCTCTACCATCCAGGTATAACTAGAATGTACCACTGGATTAGGACTAAGAACTTGAATTACACCCTAGATGAAGTTAAAAGAATGACCTCAGCTTGCCAAACATGTGCAGAAGTGAAGCCAAGGTTCCATCAATTTCAAGGAAGACTCATCAAGGCAACTGCACCTTTTAAACGACTGAACATCGACTTCAAGGGCCCCCTTCCATCAAGGACCAAGAATCGATACCTACTGACTATGGTTGATGAATATTCTCATTTTGTGTTTGCATATCCCTGTAAAGATGTGAGTTCCTTATCAGTTATTGATTGCTTATCATACTTATTTTCAATGTTTGGGGCACCTGCATTCAGACAGAGGGACTTCCTTTATGTCCAGAGAGTTGGCTGATTTTCTCCATAACTATGGAGTTGCCACAAGTCATACGATCCCTTACAATCCCAGAGGGAATTCCCAGATTGAACGTTTTAATGGTACTATATGGAGGACCATTCTACTGGCACTAAAGACTTGCAACCTGCCTGTTAATGCCTGGGAAGAAGTATTAAGAGAGGCGCTTCATTCTGTAAGGTGTACTGTATTGTGTACTGCAACCAACTGTACACCTCATGAGAGATTTTTCACTTATAGCCAATGACTGTAAATGGAGAGTCCCTACCATCTTGGTTGACCAGTCCAGGTCCAGTACTTCTAAAAAAAATGTATGTTTGAGTGACCTTGACCATATGATGACCTTGTTGAGCACATTGATATTTTAGAGTCAAACCCACAATATGCTTTAATAAGAAGGAAAGATGGCTCTGAGTCTCAAGTAGCATTAAGACATCTAGCACCTGCTGGATTTTCAAGTGAAGAACTAAAAAAAGAAAATATAAAAGAATACAAAAACAATGATGTCAATATCGAAGAACAAATGGAAGAACCAATAATATGAGATCCACAAAAACCAATAATACAAGATCCACAAGAACCAATAATACAAGATCGACAACCAGGGGAGAATCAAAATCAATGACCTAGAAGACAAGTGAAGCCCCCAGCTCACTTGAAGGACTACACTTGTTATACCCATTTTAAAAATTAGTGGGGAAGAATGTGGTATGATAATCACATGGACTTGGACACATATGATTGAATGTTCAGTTACTGTGTTTGTTATTTGGTTTGCTATTTTCGCTTTTAGTTGACTTGTGTTTATAGTGAATAAAAGCCATGGTCTGGTTTATCGTTTTTAGATTACAACAAGTAGTGAAGAGAGAAAAACTGAATTTGCACAAACAATGAAAAGCTGGTGGGCAAACAAGAAGAACAAGTCCAAAAAATGAACCATCTTTACTCAGCGTCTTCCACTTTGGAAGTTTTATGTTTAATAATAATAATAATAGCAGATGATCTTAACTAAAAAACCTCAAATCACCCCTCAATTTATTACACTATAGACTGATAATAGGTACAATAATTAGTAAGCAGTGATTTTGATTGGCAGACCCTTACAGGGATATCCAGAATTTTACATAGGTTCCAAACCAGTGGGTAAGTGATAATAAATCAGATAACTGTAAAATCACTTCCCGGTGGTTCGGAACCCACCTAAAACTGTAGGTCCAACTCATCAATCACCATCATCCAATTCATTACCCATGCACAGGTCTCAGACCTATGTGGGATTCATCCTCTGATAAAAAAAAAAAACTTTATAGGAGCTCGGTTACACATCGAATTGCAGTCTTGAATTCACTTAATAATGGTTCCTTTTTATCAGGATGAATCAGGAAATGAAGTTATTACAACATCACTATCGACATTTTCGTCCAGATATCACACTCACCACTTGGTGATAGTAATGAATACAAATGATAGAGGAAGAAAAGGAAAGAAATTTATTGATTTCAATAATCTCTTAACAGGTATTTACCAATTGGATTCCATTAAAAGGCATTAATAACGTTTGTTTGCTGTTTCCATAGCAGCAAGTTTAGTTTTTTGGGCTCGAAAGTTTCAATCAAAATTGTATATTTTGAATTCTATCTGATTGTTTGTGTTTTTGAACTTTTAAAACTCACACTTTTGTGTGAGTGAACTTTTAAAATCAATAACCTTCAAGTGAAAAGAAACGAGTCATTTTTTCGAATGGAGGTTTTTAGTGAATCTTTGAAATTGAAATTTATTGCCAAAAAAATCTTACAACATCTTAAAAAAGTGTACAGTAGAGTAACAATGTAGAGTACATATATACAAAACTCCAACATACACTAAATTTTATTAAAAAAAGAAAAATTCTGGCACTGCCAAAAAAAGCTTAGCTTGATTGTTGGCAGTGAGTTGCAGAAAAGAAAAAGAAACAATTTTAAAATAAATACTATCAGAAAAAGCGGTAAAAACAAACATGATTGAAAGAGGTAAATCTATTTAGGTACTCCAGTGGAAAAAAATGAAAGATTGTAGTGAAGGACTGCATAAATACAAATAGTAATGGAAAATGTAAAAACCAACGCCAAACATGTAGAAGACAATAGATTGGCTATTGATTAATGTTTGCCACATGAAAACAATACAGTATATAGGGCTAGAAGAGTGATAATTTGTATTTATGCTTAATTTTCAGAAACATGGCTTAAACTTCGATTGAACTATTTTAAAAAGATAATCTATTTCATTGTATATTTAATTTGAAAAAAATATTTGAATTTATCCACTCAACTATTTTACTTTTTAATTTCCTAGTAATTTTTTATTCAAGAAGTCTATTGGTATATCAATAGACAATTTTTTTACTCTTTCCAACTAAAAAAAACTGTCACTTATGATGGTATGATTGAAACTTTTAGTTAAAAAAAGCCGCAGTTGATACTACAAGACTTACAGTTCAGTGATGTTCACACTTCAAAATGCGTCTATGCTCAAGTTTTATTGCATGTACCTAACTAGACTATTGCGTGACATTGATTTGAACAATATCAACACGCTATTAAGCCTTCATACCATCAGCTTCAAAGTGAAATATCAAATTAGTGGACGAGTGCTAGACTGGTTTGTTAATTTATTCAGAGTATTTGCTGAAAGACTATACATTGACCGCAAACCGAAAGTAACATGAGCATAATAGTGAAAATTCACAAACGGAACGTCAACTAGCATTGTATTTTTTTTTTTTTTTTTGTAGATTACGTCTTGGAGTATAAGACAAGTCAGATCAACAATTATTATACACTAGATACCATAATTACTATATCAATTAGTTGAGGTGAGGCTTAATTTTGATATGAGAGGAGCTCTTGCACACTATAAAAAGCTTTATCAACTAAATATTTTTTCAATTGTTTTTCAAATATTTCTATATTTTCAAGACTCTTTAAAAACTGCGGTAGCTTGTAGAATTTCTTACCACAATGATCGTAGCTCATATTGAAGCTAGGATATTTCATTCAAACCTATGTGTTAAAATGTTAATGATACTATTTATTTTATGGTGTGTGCAGTCGACGAAGTCTATTTACAAAGGTGTGGTGCCAGAGCAAGTTGAATGGGGCTTCCGGTTCTCTGAAATCGATTCCGATTGTCGATAATTGACGAATAATCTGAATGAACGAAACGTAGCCTACATAATATGAATAAACATGCAGCATGAAGCTTTGAAATAGTTTGAAAATACACAACTGCGAAGCTTCAAAAATAGCGGCCGTACGATTACTGAAGTAGACTGTGTAATGTCTCGTTCCTGTCAATCAGGTGAGCTAACCAATGCTATCAAAAAATCGCAGTCCACGAGACTACGAAAATATAATAGCTCATCTAATTAGACATACCAGTTAATTCACTGATCGGCCGGTTGGACTATAATAATTATAACATCTGCAAATTTAGTATGAATAAGAGGATAGTATTTCTGTTAACTGAGTAAATAACATTGTAAATGAGTTTAGTTGGAATCATGAAATCCTGGGATCTCACGAATAATGTTATATTATAAATAAAAGAATATTATAAATAAATGTGTTTATGTGTACATCGCATTCTTCCGAACCACTTCCACTGTTATTAACTCTGGCAAATAGCCTGGAAAATTACCTCACTACTTAAATCTAGTTTTAATTTTGTATTAACAAATGTTAATAAACTCAATTTGAACTAACTGAAGCAACACTTTCATTTCAACAAAGAATAATATTTCAACATACCGTAGGTATTTATAGATCAACATCATAATGATCAACAGCTACAATACATGCTACATAGTTGAACACTCTTCACAATAATGAATCTAATATTTAAATCATAACATCATTAATCTATTCGTCTACGGCTATCGGCTATCTCCGTCTATGTTTACATAGTAGGCTGTTGTGTATAGATTACTAAATCGCAAAAATATGAGGTTGCAGTATGAGCTACAGACGTCAGATAAGTTGAGTTGAATTTTATTATGTTTAGTGAGTAAATTCTTGAAATTGACTAAATGCAAAATTAAGCAGTTTTACTATTAATGCAGTTCGCTTACAAAGCGTTTTAAGCTTAGCAATTGCTCCGTGTGAGGATTACCTTACTGCGGAGATAAAGGCGCACCCAGATTTGGAAGTCTGTGGATGCTTAGGACCCCCCTCCCCCCCATCCAGGACCTGAGGTATTTATCAAAATTGACTGACCTAAGCTAATAGTATAGGAACATTTCATGCTTTGTTCAAATAGATTTCTTGCAGATTTGACGCCTACTGGGACTCTCCAACTTAAGGATTTTACTCTCCAAGAATAATCAATAATGGGAGAGCTTGTAAAACATTTTTTGTTTAGGATGGGAGAGCAAAATCCTCATACCGCCAAACAAAAAGTATGATTGCGCCCCTGGATATAATGAAAATTTCACCTCACTATTAGTACATGATAAATAGTTGTTACAATATGTTATTGGATGAGTTACCTCCAGAGTCTCCAGTCTTTGATGAAGGATCTCTGTATAAAAGAACTGATCCATTGTGCTCACGAATCTTCGAGATTTTTGATCGAATTGAATTTAGCCTCCATGATTGCAACCATGTGGCAGCAAAGTAATAGAGTGTCAGCAGCATTCTTCCTTAGTAACTAGATCATCTCATGTCTGTGGAAAAACAATTTTTTCACTATTCTCTAGAGTCTAGACTACTCTTTCATTAGTTATAACTTGATTATTCTTCACAATTCATACAATCATTTCTATTCATGGAATATTATTTATTTATTTCTGCAAAACATAGCACAGTGCTGGGCAGTGCAGACTGCTTTCCTATTAACGCCTTGAGAATATGATTGAAAAAACATAACTTATATTGGTAAGATTCAAACAAATTATCCAGCTTACTAGATATTTTGTTTAGATTGCAAGTTTTGGCAGGCTATTTTCATAAACTTACTGATTCTGAATAGTATAATTTAATCATCTACACACTCCAGAATATCACGTTTTATGAAAGTAGGCAATGCATTTGAATTTTAACGGCACTCCTAGACAAAAAGCAAGTGGGAATATTACATACATTAATTGGTAAATTATTGGAATACAATACGGCACATATTAGAATCTGTATTTAAATACAAGTATTTTAGTAAATTCCTTGTAAGCTGAATACAGTAAGGTACTGTAAGATGAAACCTCCCAATTATCGGCCATCTACCAAATATAGGTCACTTATTCTTCTAACCCAAACAATAAGCGTCTGCTTCAGGTTTTCAACAGCTGATTTACACCAGATGATTCATTGGGTTTTTTTTCTAAAATAAAATATAGTTTGAAAATTATTGAGAAATTACGGATTTAATAGGCTGAGATCTCCCGGCGTATAATGAGATTTTGATGTTTTCTCAAGGATTCTGTTTTTTGAACGATTGCCCGTTACTATGCCTTTAGGAAGATTCATCATTATAGACATTCGTTGAAAAAATAAGAATTAATATCCGGTAATAGGCTACTAAAGGGGTTCTTCGTTACAAAAAGTGAGAATAGAGCAAGAAAGAATTGACATATATTTTAGTGATAATGTCTTAGACATAGCCTATCTGAAATATAAATTAATACTGGCAAATTAAGTAAAAAAAAATCCTTAACCGGCTGATAATTGGCGTACCTTAGTTATGAATTGAAAAAATATCCTGATTTCAGTAAGATGAGTGAGGTTCCCGTACTGAAATGCAGAAGGCTTACAAATATCACGGCTCTGTTTCGTGGAATACTGTCCAGTATTCATATAACTTGACAGCGTGTAGCAGATGGGACATGCTACATCTGAACCCAGCATACTGCTGCCAAGTAATATGAAAACTACAGTACCTAAGTTAGTCCATTTTTGGGATGGAAAACATCCAGTAAGTTTGTATGAGTTTATAACCTCCGAATCGATTATAGCACTATAATAGTCATATCGTTCATTCAGTATTAATATTGAGATTAAAATAGCTTTTATTAGACGTTCATTGATGTTTTAGGGTAAATGTTAATAGCGATTCAAGTTAGAACTGCGAATAGCACGACGAAAGGTTATAAATTATAAAACTTTCTAATGTATCGACGAAAGTGGAAAAGAGAACAATTAAGTTACAATAGTTACTACAATGAAGCAAGACACAAGCAAAGAATCACCAAACATTTTCAGAATAATTTGCAATTTTCATTTTACCTGTAATAAACACAAACATTTCACCATCGCTATGAATGCATTGAAAGTTGGAAGTTGAACCCAAATTACTAGTTGTAATCACTTCGCACTTGAAAAAAATTAAGAAAAATACTTCAACAGTTAATTTATATGTTCATTATTGATACCCTCCACTAAAATACAATACAGAATATTCTACTTTACCTTATTTTATTTTGTGCTTCTGCGACTGCTCCGTTGTGTCGTCTGTCGGACGTTTCTGTCAGCTGATCAAGATTTTCAGTTTCATATATCGATACTATCTATCGATGGTCAAAATATCGATATGAGAAGTAAATTAGCTCTAGATACATCGAACAGTTTGATAATGAATTCGAAATTTCTGTTTTGAATCGGATATTTTCAAGTACCTACGGTACGTGATTTTAAAAAAATTAATGGAAATTATTTCTCGTTTCATGTTTGATAATATTGCTAGCATCCAGGGGCAAGCAAGCGCAAGGGCGGACTCAGGTGGGAGATCATGACCCCCCTCCCCAAATAGAAATTTATTTACTGCGGCAGGAAGAATAAGGAGTGGAAAACGCGGGGAAAGGGGGCATGAAATTCCCAATGTTATTCAGAGGCCTCTGAAAATGGATCTCAAAGATTCGAAAAAGTTCGGCCTACCGAGAGTAAGTGAATTCTACTTATTCTTAGTAAAAATTTGACTGCAAGACGTTGAATTCACTTAAAAAGCAAATAAATAGTCAAAATTTCTCATTTTTAGAGAAAAAATGCACTTTTTGAAATACTGTATCTCATAGTTTTAAACCCGTTCTGGTGTCAAATTATAGGGATTTTTGCGGGGTTTAAATTAGTAGGCTACACGACATGCTAATTCCTTCGATGTACGGTTTTGGAAATATCCAGCAAAAACAAAAATTTCAAGGTTTTCAGAAATTGTTGGCGTAGCACACAGGGTTTCCTAATCTGCTTAAATTAGAGTTTTTTTTATTTTCCCAAATAACACATTTTTGAATTCGTTCCCTTCTTCAAACTGCTAGTTGAATTGAGTTTTTTTATAAGTTATGTGGAATATAACACATTATCGTACGGTAAATTAAAAGATAATCCGATCCATTATTTAATAGCTCAGAAATTAGGTAGAAGATTCAATAAGGCTATTTAGCTTAAAATCTCAATTCAATGAGAATGTTGAATCTCATTTTCTGAGAACACTGGATGAAAAAGTCTCTAATCAATAATAATTAATAAACGTCTATTTTTATTATGGGAAGCAGTCTATCATCAAGTTCTAATGATCTATCAAAACTGCAGAGCTTGTCAAGCTCTAATTATTCACAGGTAATAAATATTTCAATTACCGGTACTAATATAACCGGTTGATTTTATTTAAGAAAGAAATTGATAAATAATAAATGAAAGTATGATCAAAATAGATTTAAAATAACTCACAACTAAAATTAGTTACCGTACCCAACTAATAACGTTAGGAAACGATAATCTTCATTAGAATATAATATAATTTTGTATTTGAGTTTCAACTGTTTTCTGCTCTCTCTTCAACAAGAGCAAAATAATATTAACTTTTCATGTGAAATTTAACGACATGCAAATTAACGACATGTTAAATTTCACATGAAAAGTTAATATTAACAACGCAGTTCGTCATGGAACAAGAAATCCAGGAAGCAAAATAATATTGAAATACTCAGTGAAATTCATTTATTGACAATTAATTTACTTTTTATTGTATTGCATAGTTGAATAGTCTAAGAAGATGAATGATATAACATTCCCAGGATGAAATAACATTGGCTTTGTGTTTTTAAAGTATGTAAATATTTTTTCTAGATTCTCCCATTTGTTGGAACTGCAGTGTAGATATTCTTTTGTTTTTCTTCTTTGCGCATCCTGAAAATTAGAATTAATTTCAATACAACATGAAATGTATGAATTAATAACAAAATAATTTAAATTATTATCAATCTAATAGGCCTAGTAGGTAAAACTTAGTTTCAATAACTTCCTCCTCCTCAAAGTTGAAATGTTTGTCTTGGATAAGACATATCAATCATCCTAAGCAAAATAAAAATAATAAATTATTGAAGTTTGTTCAATAATTTTTTTTTATTTTTTTTTTATTGCTGATGATGCCCACATGAGTCCGTGACTTGTGCGTGGGTAATGAGGTGAATGATTACATATAAATGCCTGACGGTGGAGCGGGATTCGAACCCATGACCACTTGGACGACAGCAAGCTGAAGTTGTGACGCCCCAACCAACTGCGCCAAGCGGCCCAACAATACTTTATTTGCCCCCAATCAACAATATTTTGTTTCAAAACTATTATTATAATTATTATCAAAACCAAATTTCGGAAAATAATTAAGTTGAATACATCTGGTCACCATGCACCATCAATATATTATCAAGCTCGGCAATAAATTTCTTATAGCTGAGCTATAAAACCTTAGAGTTGAGTATTATATTTTATAATACATATATAATAGTATAAGAATCAGTTTCAGCTGGGGCCCATGAGAAGGAGGTGGTTTTAGCCAGTAGTTTGCTAGTTTACGAGAGTCTAGTTAAGAGTCTGGCACATTGTGCGCTTATGCATTTTCAACTCCTAAAAAAAGAATTATATTCACACAACAATACTCTCAATTATTCACACAATTTCTACTTACAAAATATCCGTTTCCATCTCCTGTATGGTATCTGGAAGATATCTATCTTTTGTTTCAGGCAATGGTACAACTATAAAAGCGGACAATAGTGTAAAAACTCCCAATAGCATTATTGGAATCCAATCACCCCATTTGACCTAAAACAATAAATTTATAATATGCATCATTCTATAAGATTGCTATAGACTAGTGCAGAACTAATCCATTAAAAATCTGAAAGCAGTAATTAGAATCTTACACAACATACTATTTTCAATAATAAAGTTTAAATTCCTGGATTTCTTGTTCCATGACGAACTGCGTTGTTAATATTAACTTTTCAAGTGAATTTAACGACTTGCAGTCAAATTTTTATTAAAATAAGTAGTATTTCACTTACTCTGTAGGCCGAACGTTTTCGAGTTGTTAAAACCCATCTTAAAGGTGGGTTTGAAGATGGATTTTAACAACTCGAAAACGTTCGGCCTACAGAGTAAGTGAAATACTACTTATTTTAATAAAAATTTGACTGCAAGTCGTTGAATTCACTTGAAAAGTTAATAACGTTTAGATTTTATTTCCAACAATGAAGTTGAATGGCAAAAGTTCAATAAATCAGAACCATAATAACATAACACTCTTGCTATGTAATGCTGGAGATTCAGGACAAATAACAAAAATTATTATAGAAAAGAAGGTTTGTATCAAATTGCTTGAATGCGTAGAAATAACTTAGCTCTAATGATAAATAATTAATAATCAATAAATTCACGTTTTCAAATAGGTAGCATTTGAAATGCATTGTAAACTTATTAGAAATTACATTTTATATTTCACAATAAGTTAATAATATGTAATTGATATAATAAAATTACCAAATCATTTTTCTTTATCACATAATTGGTTCAGTAGGCCTAATAGAAAATATTATTTTAGTTACATTCTTAATATAAATGTGAAATAGTCTATGAAGTAAATATAATACCATAAAAAAATGTTTGTTCTATGCTTTTTGTCATTAGAAATCCAGAAAATATATTCATTGATTCATATCGAAAAACTAATGTATAGGCTAAATTCTTAATTTCATCAAAAGGATGCCTTCACCTATAGGTTTTATGTGTTCAAACTCTCTCAAATTTTATCAATTCCTTCCAAATTATTTTATTCACCTCATCACCTGATGTATTAAAACTGACGGTATGCCTCAGATCTTAAAGGAAAACAAATAAATTTGTTTCTGCATACTTACAGTCCAAAGAAATATTGGTGACAGCATAGCTCCAATGCGTGCCATCATAGATGCAGATCCTATTCCAACATTACGTACCACCGTTGGAAACAATTCGCCCGAATATAAATAAACTGCAGGATAAGATATTGACATCCCAGTCACACTAACTACTAATAACAGTCTTCTTGGCCAATCATTTGTGTAAACGCCTGCAAAATGAGTCAAAAACATAAAATTCATACTTTCAAGAATTCTGAGAAAAATGTTATAACACAAAACATAAAAAAATAAAAGTGGAAATGATGTAGGCCAACGTCTACAACAAAATAACAAAAATCCATATCTGAACTTGACACAGCTAGCAATACGGTACTTGTGTTAATAAAAATAATGCCATTTTTGATCTAATTCTGCTTTTACAGGACATAGATATTTTATTATTATGATCCTTTCAGAAAGAGGATCAATAATGTAATTTTCTCAACTGTATGTGCTAGCTCTAAATAAAATATGAATGATATTATTATATTATATTGCTAGGAAAGGCAAGAAAGAAGAAAACATTATTCTATACTAATCAATGTATCAACAGCGCTTCCGGTTTCACTGATAACACACAAGATTATTAAAACCTTGTTTCTATTAACCTTGGATAACACACACTTGTTTTTCTGTCTTAATTTCGTCTCCTCTCTTCGTCTTCCTCACTTCTATTTTCAAATGCGTTTCTAGGATATTCGAGAATGTTAGAGAATCTTCAAGATCATGTTTTCTATGTAAATAGAAACATTGAGAAGCCTCTAGAAATTACTAGTATAAACAAGAATCGTATAAAAGCGGGTGTGATTCAGCAGGAAGCTCTGTTGTTATTTGCTCTTCAAAACGTTTGTATCCAGTGATGGTTTTAACAGTATATATATACAATGAGTATTGTATAAGTGCAGATAATTGAGAGTAGTTTAATATACACTTGGAACCTTTTAAAACTGTCTTGCCCATCGAATCTCATATGCAAATGATATGAATTATCCTTTATAATAGCCTAAATGTTATACCCAAAATTTTGGATCAAAAATGACGGAAAAATCAAAATTTTTCATCTATTTGAGAGTCATTTGTCCAACCCAGTTACCATTGACCACTAAATTGGTTACTAAATGCACTAAAGTAAGCATTTAATTCTCCATTTGCCCCTCAATATATATATAGGCTTTGTGTAGGAGCTGCTGATGAAGCATCGCTTCACATTTACCGTCATAAAACCTGAACCATTAATGATAGAATCTCCCAGTAAACGGGAATAGATCTAAAATTATAAACAGAATTTATTAATTTCGAATTCCTTTAACTGCTATTACTTTATACTGAAGACTTCCGCAATGGCGGATATTGACGACAGCATTGAACAGCTGATGGGAATCGATGAATGCTACTGTACAAAAATATCAGTCACCACCGGGAATCGAACCACGGACCTCTCAATTGCCGGTTGAGCGCCCTTAACCACTAGACCATGGAGACCCTTCTGTACAGCAGCATTCATTTTCAACTTGGCCATATCGGCTTGGAGATATGGCCAAGTTGAAAATGAATGCTGCTGTACAGAAGGGTCTCCATGGTCTAGTGGTTAAGGGCGCTCAACCGGCAATTGAGAGGTCCGTGGTTCGATTCCCGGTGGTGACTGATATTTTTGTACAGTAGCATTCATCGATTCCCATCAGCTGTTCAATGCTGTCGTCAATATCCGCCATTGCGGAAGTCTTCAGTATAAAGTAATAGCAGTTAAAGGAATTCGAAATTAATAAATTCTGTTTATGTATATTTGTCAGTTTATTCAATTGTCAGTCACTTCAAACTAACCTAAAATTATATTCTTCAAAACTTTTGTAGGTACCGTTACTCATCATTCCATCGAAAAACATCATAGTTCATTTAAATTTCAACAAATATCAATTATCAACGAAAAATGATTAATTTCGTAACAAAAATCGTAGAAAAGTTTATTGTTACTTCAAAGCCACTGCTGGTCTCTGAAATTAATTGTTTCGTACTGTTTCCATAATACTGCACACGTTCGAAAATCCGCCATTTTGATGACGTCATTATGCGACTCAGACGCGACCCCCAGATTAGAATCAAGTGGTTTGGATATCCCTAGACGTGCTAGAAACAGAAAAATTGGGTCTTTTGCTTTCTTTACGAAGCTGCACACAAAAATATGATTTTCAACACAAGTCCCTCGACCATGTGGTAGTTCAACTTGATGAGCATTTGTTTTAGATTTCTATTGTGGTGGGGTCATGCTTTCAAAAAAACACACAATAATAAAAATCTTCAAATAAAGAATGTGATTCATCAAAAAATTAATGTTACATTCAATATTCCAGCATGAGAGAGTGAATTCGATAAAACATAATATATATTATAATCACATAATAAAGGGGGAGTGAAATGTAGCAAATATCAATTCTACAACGGCTTACAGTGTTTTGAAACCAAAATCTTCCGTTATATTTGAAAGTGCTTTAAACATAAATTGTGGCAAATTGAAATCGAATGGTCTCACATAGGCTACAAATCTAATGATTGTTATTGTTGGTTATTTAATGACTGAGAGTTACGGTACTCATTAAACTTACATACCTATTGGAACAATAGCTATGAGAATAGCAGCTATTCCTGCACTTGCCAAAGACAGAACAATTGTCCATTTGCGACCGAATTTCTGAACTATTAAGACTGAGGCCAATGGTCCTGGAATTCCTCCAAGTAAACCTGATTGAAGAAATAAACATATATTCAATGCATTATGCTATAGCTTTTGATGATTAGTGAAGAAATAAAACAACTTAATAATAAAAAATCTATTATTGTACAAATGTGTAAATTGTGTGAAAGTGATGGTAAAGATAACTTAATTTTTAAATAACAAAAATTCAGTGTGTGATGTTGAAAATCCATCTTGGTTCCACTAATATATAAGAAAACTTCAAGAACACTTTCAAGGGGAAATTGTGACTCATGTTATAGCTTGACGGCCGTTTCACTCTGTTGTCAAGAGCATCGTCAGACCACCCCACGTCGTCTGACGATGCTCTTGACAAAAGAGTGGAACGACCGTCACGCTATAACGTGAGTCACAATTTCCACTTAAAAGTGTTTTTTAAAGTTTTATTAAAAATTCAGTGACGAACTCTCTTTACAAAATTTGTAAGAGAATAGAGAAAAGTAATTTCCAATGACAGCTTTGCAAATCAAGATATAAAATAAATCATATTCATACTTCTCACTTTAAAAGATGAAAGAACCTAATTCTTGCAGTCTCGCAGGTACCTTTTTGTCTAGAATCTTTCTTTAATTTCTACAAAGGAATAAACGTACATTGTGCTATTGTATTTCAGATCTATAGAGATAAAAAGTCCAAGGACTTCAATTTTATTGAAAACTATTCAAGCAATGTTATAGCTTTTCGATTAGCTTTAGCCCAAGCTCCCTTAAGCCCAAGCAAGTTCGTTAGGAAAAGAAGGGTAACAAGAAGTTCGTAAATTTTATTCTTGTTTTTTAGGGAATAAAAATTTCAATGTAAATTAACCTCAATGTTTTGGACAATATGGCACTGCCAGAATTTGTGAAGAGAGTAGTTTTGCATTTGTCTGTTGCCTCTTCACTTCGTTGTAATTCTGTCTATAAATCATCATTTACTTGAATAACTTTCCACAGTATCACTTCAATATTGAATTGTAATAAGAAATAAAAAATGCGAACACTATAAATGAATGAAAGGTTTGATTATTCAAGGAACTGCTGATAAATTAATGTGATTGATATATTATTATAGATGACCATTATAACTATGATGATTGGCATGAGAAGAAAGAATCAATATCTTAAAAAACTTCTATAAGTTGCCTTTGTAAAATAAATAAATAAATGACAGACAGACTGACAGATAAATAAATAAATAAAATAAATAAATGAATAAATAAATAGACTATCAAAGTCTCCAACCCACCAGATAATGCAACATTGAGGAAAAGACTACCTCCTAGTCGACCCTGGTATTGGTTGAGACCGAAGAAGCACAATCCTGATAGAAACCAAATAGTCAACACACAGAAAGTAATGCCTCTTAAGCTTTTGTGAGTGAATAGTGTTGTTGCTGGTGTTTTCTTGTATTCAAAAGCTCTGGATGAATCCTGAAATATAGAGAGCCTAATACTTAGATTATCAATTTATTTTTCATTTTCAAAATAACTGTGCTTTAGCATATTAACTTACTTAGCATATTAAGATGACAAAAAACATAAAACATCAATAGTAGTCTAATTATCATAAAAAACTTAACTGGGTTATGATTAAGGTAAATATTACAAGTTCATCATTCACAATGATTTAGAGTATTTGATGCCATCTAGACAATATTTTTTAAAGCTATTAATATTTTCTCACTATTTAACCTACATTTATTACTATGTACAGTTACTCTTATACTAGTAGTATGCAGACACCAATTCACTTACTGTTGTAATAATTGTTAAAATTTTAGCCTACATGTTTTACTATGTACAGGGACTGACTCCTATAATAGTAGTATGCAGACACCAATTCACTCTCTGTTGTAATAAATTGTTAACAAAATTCCAATCAAGTGCATTGATTGAACCTAATGTTTTTTTTTTTAAACAGTGCACATCTTGATTAATGAGCAACGCATGTATTTTTACTCTATCTAAAATCTAACAAAATAATAAATAATGACAAAATTAAATAGAATATCAATATCAATATTATGAAAAAGGACAGAATAGGTTTTCTAATTTTTTAAATTTATATAGAAATAAAACAGATTATTTATTGTCTTTCTGTTGATCTTTTATTTCCAGATTAATGTAATGTAATAATTAGTGTAATAGATTAGATTAATTAGATTAATGTAATAATAAGTACAATTCCGTATAGGTTTGATAGGCCAGAGCTAAATGAAGCCATTAAGTCAACAAATAAATCAATTCATAATACAATCAACAGCCTAAAAAATAAGAATTCTAAGCAGTTGGGGATTTGTTTTCTAAATGAAAGGCTGAAAAAACAAAACTTCACTAATCATGGTCTACATCTAAATCAATCTGGCAAAGTAATATTTTGTAATAGGCTGGCAGAGCTGATTGAAAGTCGTTTGCAATCTACTGTCAATAATTCTCCTAAACAATCATCTAACGAACCTTTTTTAGTAAAGTGGCTCAAAACCGGGAAGGGAAACTAGTTTCAGATGATAAATTCATATCTTCAATTGTATTAAAAGACGTTAATCGATCAAAAAATCAGGATAGCATTAGTGGAAGGAACTCTTGTAGCAATCTGATAGGCTCTCAAGATTCTAAGAGATTAAGTAAATCTACTTCAATATGCAAAAGCAACGATAAAGTAATAAGGGATGATAGGGAAGTACCGGTACTCACTGTGTTCCATCAGAATATTCAATACATTCGTAACAAAATAGATAGAATCGAAGTATTTTTTAAAGAAGAGGCTCCTGATATAGCTATTTTCACAGAGCATGGTTTAAAAGAAGATGAATTGTCACAACTTAATATTCCAAACTATTCATTGAAAACGTCGTATTGCAGGACATCTCATCGAAGTGGGGGAGTAGCTATCTTCACTAAAAATGCTAAGAATATGCAAATATTTAATTTAGAATATGCAGAGAAATTTGCTGAGGAAATGGATTTAGAAGTTACTGGTTTGAGAGTAAAAATCGACAATAATTTCGAAGTAGCGGTGTTAGGTATTTACAGGTCACCAAATGGGGAATGGAACAATTTTTGTGAACTATTCAATAGGCTTTTAGAGATTACTACTACTCGTTTTACAAACGTTATTGTAGCGGGAGATTTCAATACAGACTTTGCAACACAGAATAAAATGACAGAAGATTTAAAGGATATTATTTGCATGAATAACTTGGAAATAAAAGTTCATGAATATACCAGAGTCACAAGAACATCACAAACAATAATTGATAACATCCTTACTAATATAGATTACTCTAAAACAAGATTAGGCGGCTCGGAACTATCTGATCATGACTATCAAATCTTAGAGGTGGGGTTGCAAGGTCATAAATCAATTAAAAAGAGTAGAGTAATGAAAGAAATTCAACAATGTGAACAGGGGAATATCGATTGTTTGAAGCAGAATCTGCTACAAGAAAACTGGAGTAGGGTTTACAATAGCAATAGTTTAAATGACAAATATGATAGTTTCATTAATATTTTAAGGTTTCATATTACTATGAGTTGTCCAGTTAAAAAAGTCCCTGTAAAGAACAAATTAGACAAGATTGAAGAGTGGATAACTGATGATATCCTTGCAGAAAGAAATAGGGTTAAAGATGCATATGATGAATTCAAACTATCTAGAAATATGTTAAGTGAAGATAATTACAAAGCTCTAAAGAAAAACTATATGAAAAAAGTGAAAAGAGCGAAATGTAAGAAAACAGCTGAAATTTTGAATAATAGTGTGTACTTTAACACAGCAGTGTGGGATGTAATAAACAAAAATAGGCAAGTAGCTCATGTAGATGCTTATACTAGTGTCCCCAGAATAATTAACGAAAATAAAAAATATATTGATGATAGTGTAGACATTTGTAATTTCTTTAACAGATATTATCAACTGGTTGCTAAGGATCTTCAAAAATCTCTTAATACAGGTATTAGTGATGCAAACATGAGGAATACTGAGGGGATTCAGAACGAATTAAAATTCCACCCAGTATGCCAAGACGAGTTGTCAAATATCATTGATAGTTTAAATAATAAAAAAACTGTAGGAATGGATGGGGTATCCAGTAAAATTCTGAAAGAATGTAAAGATCAATTGTTAGACCCTTTGATTCATCTGATCAATCATTCATTAGAACAAGGTGTTTTTCCAGATAATTTAAAAGAGGGGAAGATCTTGCCAATCTTCAAAAGTGGCGATAGAGAAAAGGTAGAAAACTATAGGCCCATTAGTATTTTAAATGTAATAAGTAAAATTTTTGAAAGAGTAGTTCTAAATAGGTTACTTCTGCACCTTCAAGAAGCTAACTTTATCTGTGATGAACAGCATGGCTTCCAGAAAGGGAGATCAACAAAAACAGCCATAGTTTCTCTAGTTGAAAAACTAATAGATATATTAGATTCAGGTGATAAAGCTACTGCAATCTTCTTAGATCTGTCAAAGGCATTTGATTGTGTTAATCATAGAACTTTATTGGAAATACTGCAAAATGTAGGTGTAAATGGGGTTGAACTGAAATGGTTTGAATCATATCTTATTGGGAGAAAACAATGTGTAGAACTAACTACAGTAGTTGGTAATAGTATAGTAAAGAATAAATCTAATAAATTAGAGGTGCAAGCTGGAGTGCCTCAGGGGTCAATACTAGGTCCATTGCTTTTTTTGTTATATGTCAACCGTTTACCTAAAGAATTAATTAGTGGTAGAGCCCTCTTATTTGCTGATGATACATCACTCATTTTCAGCAATTCCATTCTAGATAATTTAGAAATAAGTGCCCATATAGGTGTGCAGTCCATTGTCCAATTTTTAAACCAGTTGAAATTAACTATAAATAGTAAAAAATGCCAATACCTTCAATTCAAAAACAAACATAATTTAAATGAAGATAGGGCTATAAACGTGTTTGTAAACGATAATCAATTAGACCAGGAAGAAGAAATTGCATTTCTAGGAGTTACGTTGGATAGACGATTGACCTGGACTCCATACATTGAGAAAATATGTAGTAAAATTTCATCTGGGGTATTTGTCCTGCGACAGCTCGCTAGATTGAATGACAAAAAGTTACTTTTTACAGCTTACCATGGGCTCTTACTGTCACATATTAGGTATGCTATCTTAGTATGGGGTAATTCATCAAAACAAAATCTTGATAGGGTGTTTAAGATCCAAAAGAAAGCGGTTAGGTGTATAGAAAGAGTAAATAGATTAGATTCATGTAGGCCGTTGTTCAAGAGACTTGGTCTCCTACCTGTACCCTGCTTATATGTGTATGAAGCTACTCTATATGTAAAAACGAATGATATTAACCAAAATCTTGATGTACATGATTATAATACAAGAAGCCGAGGAGATTATCACTTGGTGAGTCACAATAGTAGCCTATTCAAACAAAAACCTAGTTATATTGGTAGGAAATTCTACAACAAGCTACCGCAGTTTTTGAAGAGTCTTGAAAATATAGAAATATTTAAAAATCAATTGAAGAAATATTTAGTTGATAAAGCTTTTTATAGTGTACAAGAGTTCCTTTCACATGAAAATTAAGCCTCACCTCAACTAATTGAAGTAATTATGGTATCTAGTGTATAATATTGTTGATCTGACTTGTCTTATACTCCTTAACTGGAGTCTCCAAGACGTAATCTACAAAAAAAAAAAAATTTATAACAAGTAGCAGCTAGCGCACAGTAAGTGATCTTTACTAGCAATGCTAATGAATATAAATTGTATCGTATCGTATGAATTGAATCACCATAACAGCTTTTACTTATTATTTATTGTAAAATGAGTGAAAGAGAATTTTTGAAGTCAAGGCAAATAAATAATGAACGGAAATTGTTCCACAGAGCTCCACTTCTATGAGTCTCGGGATCAATATTGATAACAAAGCCTGTTACAATAGACAGCAAATGAGAATAACCAATCAGTTAATTATTTTTTAATAAATATTATGACTATTAATATTTATTTTAATAAATAATATTATTATTTTTTATAAATATTATAATATTATTGTTTATCTGTGATGTTTCCATGACGAAATACTTATGAACAATCTAATATAAAAACTGACGCTATATATTCCACTTCGTCAGTCTGCCGAAGCTTCTTTTTAGAAGTGAAATGCATCCCTCAAGCATCTCCAATATAAGTGAGTAAAACAATAAATAAAAGTGAAATATAGTGTCAGTTTTAATATTAGATTATTTTTTAATTAAATATTATATTAAGTAATCATTTACTGAATATGATAACTACTTGAATAATCTGAATAATCGTCGTTTACCTTGATTTTCATAGCTAGAATTGCTTTTATGTTGCTTTCAGGACGGTTGTTAGTAGCAGCAGCTCGAAGCAAAACCTTAGCCGCTTCTTTGTCTCTTCCAACAGCCAACAACCATCTAGGTGACTCAGGAATGAACCTGTAAGAATGGCACAATATAAGTTACCAAAACTTGAATCTGGAGAATCAGATGAAGGTGCACCGTTCAGCTTCTGCCTAGAATGAATATTTCTTGTGACTGACATTATGAAAATTATGGCAAAATTTTTGCCGTAATGTCAGTTACTTTGTTGGGAATTAGAGTTTGGAGTCATCTTGTTCAATATTTTTGTTGTGAAGAGTTTCAAGAGGGCACATTGGCTAATTTACAATACGGAAATTAAAAATTTGAATTCTATTCGATGACATTTGATATTGTGACAGAGACTATGAAATATTGTACATAACAGACTATGGATGTATAATGTGTGGGGGTAGTTAGCTATAGATAGAGGCCATTATTGTTTACCATTGTGTTAGGTCTTCTTTGTTTACCTGTACTGTCAACTATTGCTCTCTTTTTCACTCCCAGTCCTTCTCACTTCCTCCCCTACACGGCTAGCATCCACTGCCTTTTCCTGGAACTCTCTGAGTTCTTGATCTCTCCATATGCTTCTGGCTACCTACTATTCTCTATTAGGTAATCCCTGTCAACTACTAGTGCCTACTATAAGTGTTCTAAATTCTTCCAGAATTCTGTAAAACTTTATTTTTGTAACCCACAACCCTATGTATAAGAGATCTGCTCAGTTGAATGAACAGTCTATCATGAGGATAGAGTGTAAAGTCAGTGTATCTTGAAAGAAAGTTCAGATTAGTTGTCACTGGTGAGTCTGGAGATACAGATAAGTTTGAAAGTGATTAGAATTCAGTGATCAAGTTGTGTAATGATTGTGATTGATATATTCACTTTGTGTAAATTCTGTGTCTATGGTATTAGTAGTTGAGCTCCTACCCACCTTTGGAGGAAATCGTTTAAATTGAGTGTTGGTTTGACTGAAAGAATATTGTGATTAGATTGATTTGTATAACTGCAAGGTTAACTTAGCTGATGAGTGACTTGTAGTTGTGTGAAGATTTTCTTGTACTTAGTTATAGTACTGATTTAGTGCTGATTTTAGTGGAAGTGTTTTGTTTGTAGATCAGAATTGTTAGCTCCTGATTCTGTTTTTATTGCAGAAGTAAAGCTAGTAAGATCATAATATTGTAAACTGGTAAAATTTATTTTGATATATTATTAAATACCGATTTTATTGTGTTTATTTAGTGCAATAAATTGTCTTATTTTCTTAGTTAGTTGTTCTCACTCAAATAAATCCCCAGACCCCCGCTTTAAAAACGTCACAATATTTGTTACCGTATTTGTGCTAAGTAAAAGTTATTCAGTATTTGTAAAGTTGTACATTGATCAGCTTGAGGGTTCTTTAATAGTTATTCATATTCATGATTATTAAAGTACTCTTCAAAGTAGTTATAGTTATGGAAATAATCGCAATTATTAAATACTTTTTCAATATCAGGCAATTTCTGGAGAAATGGAATTTTATCTCGAATATGAATAGTATTTTAACCTAATTTTATTTCATTCATCTCACCACCAATAGAAGATGTATAATCCAGACAACAGAGTAATAATAAAGTTATAATCCCTCCAGTCACGATAATAATATGAGACAAGTGCCATAACTCCAACTCCAATTCCAAATGGCACTTGATATAAGATAGATGCGATTGTTCTCCATTTGCCAGATACGGTTTCCATGCCTGAAAAATAAAAAAATAAAACGAAAATATTCAATAATTGTATGAATTATATTTAATTATAACCATCGATGAAGTTGGAGTTAATACAACATCAAAGTACAAATTTGTCAACATTTACTATAAGTGTGTGACAAGAGTAACAATGAATTTCTTCCATATAGCAGAAAGAAAGAAATTCTTCCATATAGCTGGAGTCGGCGTAGCCGAGTTGGCTTATCGCTGGTCTGATAAGCCAAAGGTCCTGGGTTCGATCCCAGTTGAGTACAAGATATTTTTCTCGAGCCACTCCCGTGTTTCGGAGGACACGTTAAGCCGTCGGTCCCGGTTGCATATAAAAAAAAGCAGTCGTTAAAAAAGCGGCGAGGTGGAACTACCCGTAAGGGTCTCCCCACCACGAAAAGCCATACGAATTTACTTTTTCTTCCATATAGCAAAAAAGGAATGTTCTTATATCGTATTTCCATTCAATTATGATTTTTACCCACTTATACTGGTGGGATGCATTTCACTTCTAAAGAGAAGCTTCATCAGCCAATGATGTAGCTTCAGGGCTGATGAAGCTTATCTTTAGAAGTGAAATGAATCCCTCCAGTATAAGTGAGTGAAAATCATAATTTAAACAGAAATACAGTCAGTTTTGATATTAGATTGTTCTTCAAGTATTTCATCATAGAAAACATCACAGAAAAGCAATATATTGACAATAGTTGACACCCAAGTGCGGAAATTTGTAATGTAGAATATGTTGGAAGGAAATCAAAAATGTATGATTCTAATATTCATAGCTAACGTTTTACCCGGTCTTGCCCGGGAATACAGTTTGGAGTTTTTCTGTTCTGGTAGGTAACTTATGGAAGTGGTCATAAAATTAAGAAATTGGGAAGGGTGAGTGAAATACCATACAGTGTTGAACAGCACACAGTTCATCTGTTTGAAAAGAGAAGTTCACAAAAATGAACTGTTTTTTTGTACTGATGTGAATTTTAAGCGTATTTATAAGTAAACTACCAAACAACACAACAAGTAACCTTGCATGATGCTGGGTAATTAGCAGATGTAATATTGATACAGAGCTAATCTGTTGCTTTGGCTTAAGAGACATCGGTGTATCATCTATAATCTATATATTATCACCATAGTGACATATCATGTTATCAGCTGTTCTGCTTATGACCTTCCTGCATCTAAACACATTTTGAAACAGTAATAGTGCCCAAGTGAAATTTGAACATTAATTTTGAAAATTCTGAAAAGATAAACAAAAATTGGGTTTTTAGGTGCACTGATTCGAGTAAGACAAAATAAACACACAAACACAACCCTCCTCTCACTAGTTAGATGTATTATATTGTTTATTTACTTGAGCACTTGTTCTTTATTTAAAATTAATTATAGATATTAATATATTTCAATGAATGAAAATGGATAGCCTCAGATTGATAAATTAGCGTAGAAGTGTAGACCTGAAACCCTCCTTCTATACATAATGTTGATTGTTCATTAAGTATAAAGTAATATATAATATTTTAATAAAGTGTTTCTTACATAATACAAAACTTGTGACCATAGTTCCTCCAGTTGCTATCGCCAGAAGGAATCTCAAACCAATGAAGACATACAGCCAAGGTACAAATGTTGATGCTAATGAAAGAACTGTTTGTAGAAGTAATGCGCACATTAATGGAGTTTTTCTTCCATACCTGTGGAACAAGAAAATACGTCTCATTTTTTGGAATATAATTTCAAGTGTGAGATGAGTAATTATATGAATTTGATCTCTTGTTGTTGCATAGTCCTTGTTGGAATCCAATAGTTGCTTATTCGTAGAATTTATATAGAGAATAGAGCCTGAAAATTAGGATACGTTCGAATTGTGCATGTGGTCAAGAAATAACTAAGCGGATTATTTCTGGGCCCCGGGCCCTAACTCAACCCAACCTAACCTCGACCACCTAATTAGGGTGGTTCTTGAATTCTGAGAACGACCGTGCGCAGTTCGACCGCACCCGAAAATTAATATAATATATTTTTTTAAGGAATAATTAGTAGATTTAAAATTATTTAAGAATTATTTTTCCAATAATGTCGTTGAATTTATAGTAAAGTTGTAAAGTTGTTAGATAATCTCTAATCAATAATTTCTATTAAACGCTATTACTAAAACTTTGGGGGGGGGGAGAGTGTCATATTTCCCATAACTCACATATGGAACTTATAAATACCATCAGTTACTACGGAGCCGTATGCATTTATCTCTGTAATTTACGTGCTATCTTATTGAAATGAAAATTTTCATCTGAAATTATTCAAGTGAGCATAAGAGCAACATTGTTATAATTAAAAACAAACAACCTGAGTATAATAATATCAATATCTACCTATTTTTTATCTTAGAAAAATAAATTGTCACTTGGATTATGAGAAAAAACACTTGAAATTACCTGTCAGCGAGTACACCAAAAACAACATTTCCTACTAAAATACCAGCCATCACAGATGTTTGAGTAAAAGCAGTCAGGTATTCTCTATCACAGACCAAGTCCCACTGGAAAGAAACATGGTATTATTTGTCATGAGGTAAGGTGCTATGTTTCTTGACAGAATATAAATTGTCGCCTGATTTCTCATTGATGTAATACAATAATACTACATCAAAATCAAGGTTTGTTGATTCAAAGAGAAGATGAAAACAGAACCCTAACTGAAATTCAAGTACTGTAGATTAGAGAAGCTCTTCAATGGGTGAAAGAAGAAATAAAATTGATGAATAATAAGACGAAGTCGTCACAATGACATTATTTATTAAAAAATAGTAAGATACTTGTTTCAGTTGTAATACCATTATCAATCTCAATCAAACTCAGTTTTTGTATTTATCATTATTTATTTATCTCATTATTTTTAATGTAGTGGTGACAGCTTCGTCTTATTATTCATTATGGATATCCTCCACAATATCACCTTCACCACTACAAAGAGAAATAAAATTGAGGTGATAGACGGATAAAAGAATAATTGCGAACAACTATAATAGAAAAAATGCATTTCTATTAAGTATCATTTTTGTTTCATATCCGTTTTCCTATAAAATATCAGATTTAATATCAGTAGTTACATTCCTATCAAAAAGGTATAAGGAGATCTCTGGTCATCTCAAAGCTAAACAAAATACAACATTGTGAGGATTATCAGCAAATCATACATTTATTTTATTCCTTATAACATAATCGTTTCATATAGATTCAATTTTACTCTGTTGCAAAAGCATACCGTATTGTATGAGCTAGAAGGATAGAAATCTATGCCAACCTGTGTAATGATGGTCTCAGTGAATGTAGATCTATCAAAATGCCATGCTGTACAAGGATCACCATTCATTTTCGAGCATGTCTCATTAGATTTGCTCTGAAAAAATAAAGAATATATTATCATTATTTAAGAGAAATGCGGTTTTGAATGTACAGTTACAACAACTGTATTTAGTTAGTTGAGAAATCGGTTTCGACATTGAAAAAGTTCTTGAATGGGCGGAATAAGAAATAGGATTGGGGTGATAGAAGTTATCATATAGAAGGATATTTATTTGTTGATTGTCACTAGGCTTATTGCCTATGGTAAGTAACATATACATATAGAATACGTAACAATAATAATAATAATAATAATAAATTTTTGTAAGATACCGTACATATAAAATTATAAAATAAACTACTGCTGCAAAAACTCTAATAGTTATTATGAATAGAATGAAGATAATGAAATGGAAATATACAGGGGTGCCCATCCCCCCAAGTCTCATGAAGAACCCCCGCTCCTAAATTTAGCACCAGTCCCCCATAAATTAGGCACCCCCTAGAAAGAAAATCGAAAAAATAAGCCCCCCCCGTATTCTTTCTAAAACTAAAAGAAGATTTATATGGGTATTGGAAAAATTCAAACCCAGTCGATAATATACAAAATGTATGTATATTTCTTGAGATTCTTTCAGTGCTTAATTTCTCAATTGAGAAATACCGGAGCTGTGACTTACCTTGGGGTCCGGGGGTCCTCCCCCAGAAATTTTTTGAAAATTACACTTGAATTGGTGCATTTTAAACGCATTTGAGCATGGTTAGTAATGCAAACCCAGTCAGCACAAACGGTATAGTATACGTATAGTTTAGGTCAATAGGTCAATTTTAGGTCATGTGAATCTGGAATGTATTGTATACATAAATTCGACGAATCATGGTTGACATTCATGAAATTAATGTAGTATTTTGAGAAAACTAAAACAAGTGAAAAGCAATAGCCTTTTTGCTTGGAGAATGCATTTATATCCTTTTATGCTTCTATTAAAAATTCTGGTATAAGTACAGAATAAGTCAATGTTATGTATATGGTATGTATTAAGATAGGCTATACATATACTATATATATTATTTATATTCGAGATTGACTAAATATTTACATGGCAATACTTAATATTTATCTCAGTTGTTTTTACAATTTAGACAGCTTAAACTTCCCCAGCCCCAGAGAAATGTTTTCCTAGAACAAAGGTAGTGAGTTGGCTGGTGCAGAATAAAGGTGTCGTCCATTTTGATTTAGAGTCTGTTTTTCCAAGCTACCACCATTCCACTATTCCACCAAGTATCATTCGACTTTGAGACACACAGACAGTACACACACACAGACACAGACACGCTTCTACTTCTGCTCTGTTCGATCTTGCCCTCGCTTTTAGTTGTAATAAATCATTTAGTTATTGCACATTAATTTCATTATATGTATAATATTAATTATCTTTTCAATATATTTATAGTTTGAGTTCGTTAGTAGTGTATTTTTGAGGTCAATTTTCAAGAACTGTTGTTCTGGCAGTGTGATGTGAGAAATTAGTTTGTTCTGTTCTTCAGAGTTCAAACTAAGGACAATTAATTATTCGTTCAAGGTAAGTGTGGAAAACGTATTATTTTGTATTTATTCATAATGTATAAAAAGAAACTGAATTTTATGTCACTATTGGCTTTGAAAAGATCCAAGAAACTTATAAAAACGTCTTTTATTTATTCATAATGTATAAAAAGAAACTGAATTTTATGTCACTCTATTGGCTTTGAAAAGATCCAAGAAACTTATAAAAACGTCTTTTAGGTTAGGTTTCTGTATGTTAGGCCTACTGTTAAGCCCCAAATACAAAAATCCAAACACTTAAGTTCAAGCTTCATATCAATTGCAGGGTTGAATAAACTTATTGATGTTAGATAATCAAAACTAAAACTAAATAGGGTTAGGGCCTATTGGTTGATCAACATATAAACTTCTAGGTAACTTATCCCAACTGACAGTTTCCACTGAAATCTGTTTTCAGTCTCTGCTGTGGGTGGAGTATTGTACTTGTACCACACTTAACTTATCTGATTGGAAATATTGAGCTTACCAATATCAATAGCTTACATCGAAATTAATAATATAAGTTGGCTATTGAATCATTTGTTCTGGTGGTTTGAACATTAAATTAAATTTAAAATGGAATTGGCTTCACTTATCTATTTTTACAGCACTGTGGAGATAGGTTAGGTGAGTATGATGTATAATATTGTAAAATCATTTGTTTTGATGATGAATTTCAATGTCTTTACATTATGATAAGTAACCAAAACCTTACTCCACAGAGCATTGTAAAAAGAGCCTAAGTTATAAGTTATATTTCATTTTATAGCCTATATTTACTGTTATATGTCAACATTATGTACCTTATATAAACGATGTAAGGGGTACAGTTATGCTGACATCCTACAATATATAATCAAATGAAAATATTACAAACTAGCCAGTATTAGGCCTGCAAATTTCAATGTCCATCTTCTTAGTAATAGAAACCAATGGGGGCGTATTAGGCCAAGGTTTAAGGAGGTACATGGTACATAAATCAGAGAGTTCCTATGACTATTACCTATGACTTATTACTTTGAAGTGGGTGGGTGCAGTGTTGGTGTATAAGGTGTTCTTGTGCAATTACAAATAAAGTTTCATTAAGTAGTTCTACATTTTATGTATTAGGTTTATTAGGCTTTGGTCTAGGTGATGTCTAGTTAAAATAAAGTTTCTTAGAGATAGTGGGCCTACCTATTTGGTATTGAGTGTCCATCAAAAGTGTACTGACTTCAGGGCAATGTATTCACTCAAGCTATAGAAAGGGTTCAGGGTTAACCAATTATAGGATCTCAACTTGAATGACTAAATTGTGTACATTATTAAATATTTTTGAACTAATAATTCCAAAACTGTTTTTACCTTTACTTAGACTACTGTGTTGCATATCTAATTGTATTGTGACAGTGTATATCTTATCTCCCTACATATAACTCTGCAGTATAATTCTTTTTTACATCTAACACACATACACTAGAATATGTAAGTGTACTAAAATAATATGTAAACAAATAAAAGATTTGTAAAAAATACTAAAAATGTAGTGCTGACTAAAACAACTCCTAAGGATTTACTTCCCTAAAATACCCTCTGGAATAAAAAACTTGATACAACACTGAAAATTATATAAAACAAAAGATGGTCTGTGAGACTGTCTTCCATTTTAGACAATTTAGTGGGGCCTAATGCCTAAATGTATTTTTATTACTTCAAAGAACTGCCAACCTCTCAAAATAAACCAGCTTAACTTGTACTGCCGTAATTTATGTGTAATTTTTATTTTTACAATATACTTTTTGTTTTCCAGGTTGAGTTCCTCATAAAAATTGGAGGGAATTCTGTAGAGGATTCTGTAACAAGAAGACTGGTGAGACTGCTCACCAATGAAGTTGCAGTTAATTTGAGCTGGGAGGGGCGGAAAGGCAAGAGAGCCTTGAACAAGCTTTCAATCATTCTGATTTTCTGATTTTAGAAAGTAAGTATATTCTACTATCAAATTACAGATTATTTTCCAGAATAAATTTAAAAAAATTTAAACCCTAAACTGAATTTTACTTCCTGTCAAAACCAGTGTAATGTAAGATGTTCTTGGATGTATTATTTTGTTAAAGCAAGTTTCCTAAATATTTCTTTTAAGCCTTATTATGAAAAATAATTTGATTTAATTACAACAGCCAAGCTGCATGCATACTGTCTGCCGAAAATTATTGGACAGCACTGGACTGCATTGTGGAGGGTAAATGCACCAACCAGAAGTTGTTATTGACTAAAATAAGTAAAATGGCAGATTAACATAATTTTATGGCCAAAAACAATGAATCACCACATTTTATAGTCCAGATTTGACAACTGCAATGTGTGTTATTATTAGCCAAAAAGGTTTTTTGACCAAAGCCACGTATGCAAAAAATGGAAATTGAACATGAATTTATCATAAAAATTAATTAATTTTACAATGGCAATCGGGCCACATTTTTTTGGCAATTAATTGTTGCATTCAATAATCAAAAAAATGGCTGGAAAGTGTTTTATCAGGTAAAATTGGTGATTCAATTGTGTATTATCAATCAAAAACTGGCAAATTGGCTGCATCTTATTGGTCATAAATGGAAATTTAATCAAAACTCCCTTGACCACCACTCCTGGGACCACCCTTGAACACTTTCAATAATTGGGGATGAGCAAGACACCATGCAGTGCCGGTCGTGGTGATGGAAGTGTGATGGACTGTCAGACATGGTCACTTTATTTTGAGCAGTTTGTTTTCCCAAGGTCATATTAAAGGGTTCTACAGTAATAATAATAAAAACAATAATAATACTACAGAACTTGATCTATTTAAATTGGAATACAGTACTGCATGAATAAAAATTGGGGGTAATTAAATTTTTGTTTTATTTGCAAACAGATGATTTCTCCCAAAAAATCTCATGATGCCATTGGTGTTACTATCCCTGCTGGGTGTCAGCTTATAAATATATTTACTGTTGTGTATTTTACATATTAATTTAAAAATGCAGGAAATTTCTCTTATCACAGCTTTTATTCAAGAAACACAAACATTTTCTTGAAAAATGTTGTCTGAAGACATCAGAATTACAACTTTTTCGTTGATATAGATGTTGAGTTTTGAAAAATGTTGACAGGTTTGCTAGTGAAGTTCAGAAACTTCTTGTGACTCATCTGCCACTACAGCGTTCTTTTTATTTTATTTTTTTCAAAGTAATAAAGTATTCAGTTGAGATATATTTGTCCTGGATTTCTTGTTTCATGACGAACTGCGTTGTTAATATTAACTTTTCATGTGAAATTTAATGACTTGCAGTCAAATATTTGTTAAGAATAAGTATAACTCACTTAATCTGGCCGAGCGCTTTCGAATCTATGAGATCCATCTTCAGAGGCGTGGGTTCCTAGATCATCATGTCAGTTTTTTGGTTAGAAGTGTTGTGATTTTTGTAAAATGTGATCAAAAAGTTTGTGAGATTTAAAATACGATCTCCCAGGGATCTACAAACTGAACTGCTCTGATTGTAACAAATTCTACATAGGACAAACAGGCCGCACATTCAAACAACGTTACAAGGAACATTTTCAAGCCCTGACATCAAAAGCTGAATCGAATTTTGCTGACCATATCATTCAAACTGGACACACTTTTACTGACATCAGTACCAACCTACACATTCTACATATAAAATCTAAAGGACACGAACTCAACACCTTGGAACAATTTGAAATATACAAACACACCACACACAATAAACAAAACATTCTCAATGAACAACTAAATTTTAAATCTCACAAACTTTTTGATCACATTTTACAAAAACCACAACACTTCTAACCAAAAAACTGACATGATGATCTAGGAACCCACGCCTCTGAAGATGGATCTCATAGATTCGAAAGTGCTCGGCCAGATTAAGTGAGTTATACTTATTCTTAACAAATATTTGACTGCAAGTCATTAAATTTCACATGAAAAGTTAATATATTTGTCATTAATATAAAAAAATTATTGTTTCAGGGGTTATTAGTGCAACACACTGCACTATATTCATCAGCAAGATTTTTGAAAATCGCCTGCGGGAATGGTTTAGGCAGGCAGGAACCAGAATTTGGAATAAGACAAAAAAATCTAATGTTTAATGTACTGTACCTAAGTCCAACAAAAATTGTTTATTTTTAATAAAACCCAATCTATTTCATCTATATTGCTGGCTGTTCATTTAATATCCATTTGTATGACAAGCTCTATGATTTACATTAAATTCATTTTGAAAAGGATATATTTATACTGACATCAAGTTTACATATATTATATGTATTAACATAAATTATATGTAAATTTGTTGCACTAGGGATGTTTTTAATATGTATCTTATATGTCTATGGTGTACGTATTGTTTACATATACTGTTGACATATTATTTATGCAAATGAATGTATAGATTGACCTTGATATACATATATTATACAATCAAAAGTGGGACATTTGGATGTATTATTTATGTATATTATACAAATGCAATATGTATTATATACCATCTATGGACCTTGGCTGAAGATAAATAATACGTATAATTTACATAGTTGTGCTGACTGGGAATATGATATTAGGCCTACATAATATACAAAATAACAAGCTAGTTCAGATCTGGTTTAAAATAAATGATTTTATTATTGATTTAGATAGCCAGAGCTCCGGCTGAAATTAAGCCCTGGATTCTTTACATAAGTAACATTTTTTTTTGTAAAGGTAAAAAAGAAATAACTTAATAAATCCTAAACGTAACTATTTTAGTATTGAAGAAATCAATACAATCAAATATTTAGCACAACAAAACGGATACAACACCAATCTAGTAGACAAAATCATGAATAAAATGAAAAATAAAAATCCAAAACCTGCAAACCAAAGCAGATTTGTCACACTCACATATCTCAACAAAAAATCACACAAAATAGCTTACATCTTCCAAAAATCCGGATTTAACACAGCATACAGAACAACAAACAACCTGAAACACCAGATCCAACAAAAACCAGCTCACCTAACAAACAGCACAATTCACAAATTCAACAAACCAGGCATATATAAGCTCAAATGCAACACATATGCCCCAAGTACTACATAGGACAAACAGGCAGATCATTCAACATAAGATATAAAGAGCACAACAAAGCACTACATTCCAACTCTGACTCAACATTTGCAGATCACTTAATCAACACTGGGCACTCACACAATAACATCCAAACTGACTTGGAAATTCTACACACATTCCAAAAAAGCCACAAACTAAAGACACTGGAACAATATGAAATATTCAAACACCATAAACAAATAGAACAAACTTACTCAACGACCAAACACAATTCAAATCAAACGCAATTTTCAAATATATAATGGCCGCTCATCCTAACCTCAACAAAGCATGACCCCTGGCGGCAGGCTGACGAAGCTTCTTTTCAGAAGTGAAATGCATTCCTCAAGCATCTCCAATATATGTGAGTAAAACATTATTTAAAAGTGAAATACAGTGTCAGTTTTAATATTAGATTGTTCATTAAGTATTTCGTCATGGAAACATCACAGAACTATTTTAGCTAATTCATATTTAATAGTATAATAATAATTATAAATCTATTGTCATTAATTGACATTCTATCTGGTGACTTCATAATATTTTTTTGAATGTCGTCAAGTTAAACACGGTTTCAATCAACTTTACCCCCTCCCCCCCACCAAATTTTTTTCGAACCCCCCCCCCCCCACTAAGAACTTTCGAACCCCCCCCCCCCCTGTGGGCAACCCTGAAATATAACTTTGAAAGATAATTAGTATCAATAATAGAATTATGTGAGATGATCACTTAAATTATATATGGGATGGATCAGTGCACAATATCCCCGCAACATCAAAGGATATCGGTCTCATATCCAGAAATTGACATAGCCTTGAAACATTTTTAACTCTTCCTTCAAAAATTCAAAGTCTGTATTTGAATGTTCTATTGAAAGGTGAAAATATTTCAATGGTAAGGGAATTCAAAGTATTGGGGCAGTGAAGGACTGATTGTACACGACTGTATGTTGATTTTGAATTTGAAGGAAGAATTCATGTCCATGGTGGGAGAGGGATCAAACGATATAATTCTACGATGAATTGAATAATTATTCAAACTCTTCACTCAAATAGTCAAGCCCCTACATAATTACAGTAGGTGATAATAGATTGTATTTAACGATTTGCCGGCCACAACTATTAAATCTCTATTTCCTCAGACTTGAACCGGTTTCTACTGAACATAAAAGTTACATTTTCGGTGCTGATAACAAACAATATAAAGTAGGGAAACAACGAGGCAGGATCGCAGGAATAGAACGCAGCAGGAAAGACTTGCCAGAGTCAGCTTTTGTTTTATTCGAAAGATGAGCGCTTATCTCATCACCTGTTGCATGAAAGAAGATACACTGTCTCTTGTCGCGGGAGGAACAAGACAAGGCTCCAGTGAAAGTGCCCTGCATCGAAGGCTTCTGCTGTTAGACTACGCATGGAGAAAGCCGCAAGCGTCTCTGCCGAAGAAATCGTTTATGCTTTTTTTCATTATTTAATTTGGTTGCTAGGAAACCACTCGGAAGTTTGTTGATGACGGTACTGCGCTCGGAGAGAAAGTGGAATAATAATTTTTAGATGTTTGTCAGTAGTGTCATATCAGTACAAACATGATTCTTCAAATAGAATTCGTGTCAAGACCTACTTTATAACCTGTATCAGTTAGATCCAAAAAGTAGTGGAAAATTGTTTTACTCCTTTATTTAAGATATTTTTATTGATAGATCCTTTTAGAGCATCCAATTTTGGGAGAGTAATAAATTCATTAGGACGAGACGCGGAGGATCGATGAAATTGAAGGAAATTCACCAGAATACTTGAAATTCAACTTTCAAATTGACTGTGGACATGTGCGATTTCCATAAGAAAGTTAAATATTTGTCTGTCTTTTTTATTTTTTATACTCTCTTTCACACACTTCTTGTAGTTCATTGCAATCACGCCTTTTTTGTTCTTTTACAGGAATCTACACTATTCCTTCCAAAACTGTTGGCCTTTCTTGATTTTATGTAGTCTAATAATTATCTAATGTTAAAAATGACACTGTACTTCACTTCTATGTAATATTTTACTCATATATATTGGATATGTTTGAGGAATGCATTACTCAAACATCTCCAATATATGTGAGTAAAATATTATATAAAAGTGAAGTACAAAGTCAGTTTTAATATTAGATATTAAGTATATTAAGTAAATATTAGTATTTCGTCATGGAAAACATTACAGATCTTACAACTAGTCCAATATAATTTGACCAAAAAAGTGCAGTTTCAGGAATTTTTTTCTTTTTTAAAATAATGTCTTGGAGACTCTACTTAATTAAGGAGTATAAGACAACTCAGATCAACAATTATACACTAGATACAATAATTACTATATAAATTAGTTGAGGTAAGGCTTAATTTTGATAAAATGCTTATCACCATAAAATGCTTAACACCATAAAATGCTTTATCAAGTAAATATTTTTTCAATTGTCTTTTTTTTAAATATTTCTCTATTTTTAAGACTCTTTAAAAACTGCGGTAGCTTGTTGTAGAGTTCCTACCAATATAACTAGGTTTTGAAACTAGGTAAATGAAACTAGGTTTTCATTTAATCAATTAACTTAAATCATTTAGTTCCAATTTCTCCGGGAATGTGTAGCGCTGGGACCAGTGCGAACAACAAATGTGTAGCGAACAACGAATAATATTTTCCAATGAGAAACAGTTGCCGCATGCCGCTAGTTGTAGGTGCACTATGCCGCATGCCGCTAGGTGCACTATTTCAGTTTTCTGCTCGTAACTCAAAAACAGGACGTTTATGTAAAGAGTTCTTGAATAAAATTTCAAGCTCACTGAATTTACCAAAACTTTGTTTCTCTGCATTACATAAATTTGAACGTTTACCGAGCTATAAAAGTTCTCCAAAATGGATAATTTTCTAAAACATTTCAGTTTTTTGAAATAGGTAATAATTATCCTTGTAGCTATTGTAGTTCCCAACTCGTTCACTTTATAGAAACTATTTTTTAAAGAAAATTGTAGCGTATCAAATTCACTCGAGGATTTAAATGAACACATGTTTTTTGACTACATCAGAAGTTATAGCGTTTTATAATAGTGGGAATTTATGGTTATACCATAACCGGCTCTTGGGAATTCGCCGGATACCGCTATTATAACCATACCGTTCTGACCGAAAGTTTTTACCTCGGGCCACTCCCGTGTTTCGGAGGACACGTTAAGGTGTCGGTCCCGGCTGCCTAAAAAACAGCCGTTAAGTCACGTCAGAGGCCCTGAACTTATTCAGGTGCGACCTGATAACTCTGACACCAGACCTGAGCCAGCCAGGTCACACGATATTATTATTATTATTATTATAACCATATAATCCCGTTGCAACGCACGGGTGAAACGCTAGTACCTTAATAATTACTGTAGTTATACAGACTTGTAGCATTTTTATAAATTTTTTCAGCTCCTTTCACAAAAAATCTACTCAATCTCCCATCCAAATGAAAGTTCTAGGTTTCTTCTTTTCTGTTACAAAACTTTACTAGACCTAAGAAATATAAACTTTTTCCTTAGTTTCGATAAGAGGAATAAGTTTTTTAAGTTTTGGAGATTCCTCCTTTGCATAGTGAGTGGGAGCCATCAATTAAGACATTTTAATTATTAATTTTCTAGAATTGAAAATTAATTCATATTTTAGTTTGAATGTGATGTCTAAACATGTTGAAAAATAATTTATTTATTCATCATTAGAAGTATTGAAAAGTTTTGCAAAGATCTTCAATCATTGCACTGATGAACTAAACTGAACACTGAATTAAATGGAAAAGTAGGATAGTAAATGCTGGTGAAATGCAATTTACTACCGTACCGACGAAGATTCTCCTGTAAAAAAATTCTAGCCTGGACCAAAATTTTGGAGTAGGCTAGGCTAACTGATATCATCACATGTATTGATAATTAATGCAGCAGAACTAGGTAAAAACCACTAGTAATACAAGTCCACTGACTTCATTGTTTGTCAAATATTTCGAGTGTTCATGCAACAGAATTTTACAATTTACCAGTTGAAAATCATTGAGTCAAAGTCAAGTCGTAACACTTAACAACTTTAGTTTGCAATATTAGCCTTATGGGGTACAAGAGTGCTGTCAATAAGTTGCTGAGTAGCCGAGCAAGCCCAGTCAATCAATTACATTCTCATACAACAAAATATGATTGACAAAATATAAACAATAAATGACAACAGCTTGCTCACATACCCATATAATTATATGAAATAGCATTGCTTTATAAGACTCTGTTCTGTACTGCAAGGTTTGCTCATGCTATAGATTGTTTTTCTAGGTTGGGTCATGTATTTGGATTACATTTGGGCTGCACAATTCCCTCAAAATGGCCTCCAAAAATAAAATCATGAGCTACAGCTGTTTCTTGATGCAACACAACATATTATTAGACTGATGGTGAGTTTGAAATATCAGACCTGTAAAATAGACTAGTTTTAATAGTCCATTAACAGGACTCAACAGGTTCAATAAATGTGTTTGTAAGGAAATCATGTTTTTATTGGTTACTGAAACTACAAATTACAATATTGATCCTTTAAAGCAAAAACATTCCTATTCAGTTAGAATATTGAAGTCAGAGTAAATTCAGCTACAACATTAATTTGGAGAATTAGCCTATTCATAAACGATTTGGTAATGACGAAGAAAACCTAGGCCTACCTACCAAATTGTCCTCTCCAAATTGAGTTACAAAGAAATCACATTCAGATCAGTAGAAACAACAGAGCTAGCGCAATGGCTATTAAACAGGAAAAAAGGGGCATGTGACTGCTATATATTCTGCTACATAGCTGTTAAAAGTTTTGAAATGCTTATAAAAGTATCGCAATATACTAATTATAAGTATCAATAATGAATAACGGTCATCATATATAAATGATATCATTATACCTGTTACAAATTAGAGCTATCATGTAAAAAACAGGATACAAAGCTATTTTTAGTCAGACGCTGTTAAATTCTCATTAATGATACTGTGCATGATTAACTCTTGTTGCTTTTTACTGCTAGATGCAGATTGCAACAACAGTTTTTAGGCAGCGTGTTTATGCAACAGTAATAAACGTTGAGCCATCATCCTTTAAAACAGCTCACAAGTAGGTCATGAATTTGCAATGCTTGTACTGCTTGTACTCACATGCAGAAAAGTACTAAAGTAGTATCCTACAACACTTTCTTCAACCAATGATGGCCTACTTGTTTTCACGGCTAAAACTGAACCTAATCCCCTAAAATCTAACCTGTGATAATAATAATATTATAAAGAGGATTGAAGCTCGCTGGATTGACAGAAGTTGCAACTTTTAAATAATTGGTAATATTTATTGCCTAATAATTAGGATATGCTAGCACTTTACCATAATATTGCAATAAAAATCAATTTGAAAAACAATTAAGTGTGATTGAAATTACAAGTAGTTTTTATAATTTATATATCAGGTTTATATTTATTTATCAGGTTCTCATTCCGAGTATTTATATTGTATTTTATTATTTAAAAAAAAATGGTATTATTAACTTTTCATATGCTACAAGAGTATTGTTATGCCATGTATCTGCATGAAAGATGGTGTTTAAAATGAAATAGAATTAAGTGCTAATTTATTGAACATCACGTTTTTGAAGAAACTACCGTAAGGTCGGTCATTCCACGACAAATCAACACTCTTTTTTGGTTCACCATCTCAGAATTGATCAAATTTTGTAAACTCATAGTGAGTGATGAGAATAAAAAATATACATAATACTAGATTTTTATTCCAACCTGTTTACGAGTTACAGCCATTCGAAATTTTTTAAAATCCCCAGAAATTGGAAATCCGACATTTTCTAAGTGGCTCTAGCAACTAGTGCGATCAATCAGAGGGCCGGAAGTGGTATTATTAGGTGGTTTACAGTAAGATGTAACACATTATTTAATTTTCTCAAAAAGTTCATCTTTGCAAATTTTCATAGATACTTTGTAGTTTTGTTAAACATACCTATGTCAGAATATACAAATGGGATGGGAATGGGTTTATAGTTGAAAAATAATTTCTAATAATAAAAGTATGTATTTGTCCAGATTAATGGTAGTTTTCCAAAACAAAATGATAACAGTTGTTCTCTCAACGATTCTATGTGTATTTCTGAGCGCTGAATTCGAAGTTCAAGTTTTTCAAGTCGTGGGAGCGCTGCTTTACCCCCAAAATACGAAAAATATATGTACATAATGTTTTCGGATTTTATCAGTTTCTTTCTAGTATCACGATTGAGATGGAATTTTCAAGAAAAGATAATTAAGATAAGAAAAGTACTTATGAAAACGATAAAATTTCCTACTAAATGAGTGGTCATATAATTATGATTCTCCGACCAGTTGTTCTGAAGCTAGAATAGTGGTCAGTACTATTAGAAAATCGTTTTTGCCAAAATATTTCGTTTGCTCCCAAGCTGACTCTCATTTATAGGGACGCTTGGCTTGAAAAAAACTCTGAACTTAATATTTGTTTTTAAGTTCCTTATCAAGGAGATCACTGCAGTCTCATCCATAACTGAAAGTTACGAGTAGTACTATTCCTTTCCTACCGTAATTTTCCCCCTCTTTTTTTTTGTTGCTATTTGCAACACCTGCCCATAACTTTTAGTTCCAGAATTTTCCATATTTTCCCATATTAACTTTATTTATTTTTTATTTTAATGATTCTATTTTCTTCGACATTGACCTACATTGACTCTTGAGATTTAAATTTTTGCAAGTTAATTTGGTATAGCTAATAATTTAACAAACTGACAAAATATACAGAAACAGAATTTATTAATTGTCTAATTCCTTCAAGTTATTTATACTGAGACTTCCACAATGGCGGATATTGACAACAGTATTGAAAAGCTGATGGAAATCGATGAATGCTACTGCACAAAAATATCAGTCACCACCGGACCTGTGAGAAACGAGCCGATATGGCCAAGTTTAAAATAAATGCTGCTGTACAGAAGGGTAACTATAGTCTAGTGGTTGAGGCGCCCGACCGGAAATTGGGAGGTCCGTGGTTCGATTCCCGGTGGTGACTGATTGTCAGTATTTTGTACAGTAGCATTCATCGATTTCCATCAGCTTTTCAATACTGTTGTCAATATCCGCCATCGCGAAAATGTTCCGTATAAATTAATAGAACGGCACTATTAAGATGACTTCAAAATTAATAGATTCTGTTAAAATTTTGTTTTTATGGTATTCTTGCTGCATTTTCACAAGTACCTTTAGAGATTAAATTTCATTCTCCAACCCTTAGTGTTGAATCTTTTTAGTTCGGTGTGATCACGCAGTAGTTTAGCAAACTTCTCTTCTACATGCAGAAGTTTAGCAACCTTCTCTGACATAACTTATTGGTAAGCCTTAACTGGAGTCTCCAAGACGTAATCCACAAAAAAAAAACATCTACCTACAATAGCTTGTAAAGGCTGATGTTGATTGTTCAATGAGACCTATGTTGTTACCGGAACGTCTCACTATTAGATGATTTGTTTGGGTTCATTTTCCTAGCTAAAAATTGTTTTAAATTGAGTCAAGTACGCGTTCAAAGTTTAATAAAATATAACATAATTTATTATAACTATCAACTTTTAAGACTATTATAATTTCAAGAAATTTTTTCAATAGTCTACCGGTACAACTTGACCATGAAATCTGAATTTAGCTTTTTATCAGGACACTTTAAATAAAACTTTAGGAATTCCGAATTAGTACTAGAAATGATTAAGATATTTTAAATAATAATATTAAAAAAACTAAATTATACTTATAATTGAAATCTTCAAATTCGGCAGAACCTGTTCTGTGTACACATGATCAGTGTTACCTGTATCTCCCCCAAAAATTATCCTATTTACATTAATAACATTATTTTTCAAGTGATAATATCCATTTGGAATAATACTGTATTTAAATGGAAAAAAACAGAGAGAATATACTGAGCATGTTATATTATGAAATCTGCTAAACAAGAAAAAGAAGAAACAAAATTTTTTTTCAAGATGTGCATTTTCTGTGAATTGGGAAGCATACGATGTTTATAGAAATCGAAGCAGTTAAATGATGCATATATGCCTATCAGAACAACTGATGATAATAATAATTATTATTTTAAGTAATTTCGTCGGGTCCTTACATACTCCGTTGTACCGGTTTATTTTGAAAGTGCTTATCTATTGATCATTGATGAATAGTTTACTTACAAGATTTTGGTGAGCATTTGTAGCATTTTCCATTGTGTCAACATCATTTAGACAATAGAAATCTGTGACAGGACTTAGGAACAGTGCAGATAACTGAAACCAGGCGCTGGGCATCCTGATCAAAGACATTAGGATGCAACAAGTGGCCTGCCATCGTCCAAATTCACCAATCAACTCCCCAACAGGATCATCTGTTTTTTTTTGTTCCTTCTTTTCCTTACTCATGGTGTTCTTCTTTACCAGGACAGGAGATGTAGATACCAGAATAGTGAATTGATAAGTCAGGGAGAGATCACTTACTGTATTCCATTTCCTGGAAATAGAATGAATAATAATTATGTTATTTGAAAATAAGAATTACTCAATGCTAATGATTTTTTGGGGGAAAATTCCGGGTAATTGGATTTGGATTTTCTTTTTAGTGATGGTTGTTTACAAAGAAGGCAAGATTCATACTTCGAGATACTTACACATATTGTACTCCATTTCTTAAAAAACTGATTGAAAAAAGCTTCTCTTTAGCTTCAAAGTATAAAGATTTGATTCTTTAAAATCATGTCAAAATTAATTGTAGTTCTACTTCTTTTCTTGGAAATGAATGCTTTCAATTGCAACTAGTGAATTGTCTGAAAAAATGATTCGATGTTGATAATAATCATTATTATTTTAGAGAGATGAATTTTGAACTTCCCTTTCCAGTGGTGATAGGTTGTAGCGCAACCACAAATTATTGAACTTGCATAAAGAGTTTTCCCAAACGTGTGTGAATTCATCCACTACAGATGCATGAATACATATTATGAATGGTAGTGGTGGGTTGGTTCTCCAATAGTAATAAATTTATAGTTATATAGTTTATATTTATAAATAAATAATTTATAGCTAACAAATAGACATTAAACGGTCGGTCCTGCTCATACCAATTTCATCATGTGGGCTACTGGATTGTTATAGCTGTGGAGGAAGTTTCAGAATTTTTTATTGAGAGCTAAGAATTTGTCCCTGCAGAAAACACTGAGGATTCTAAAGGGGAATAAAGCTTTGTTTATAATTTCAGACAACAATAAAGCTAATGACAATACCTGAAACAAGATTACAATAACAATAACTAATAAAGATTAGAAAGATGAACCTTGTTCAAAGAATTTGTACCAGCTATATGCAAATTATCTAAAAAATACAATACTCAGCTCTTCGATATTCATTAATGCTGATCATCCGTTGGAAAGTTGATTTTGTTCAGCCAACCGTCAAGATCTAGAAAATGTTAATGTACAAATATTGTACACAAATCTCTTCAGTAGTTAATGATCCAATAAGGTGTAGGATAAACATTCTATTACTCCGTAGCTAATCTATTCTTACCTGCCATCTTCCAATAATATAAATTATAAATCAAATATATATCAATTATAATTATTATATATATAATGATAATAATTAAAATTAAATTATAAATAACTATTAAATATATAAAAATAAGAAGTGAAATGCATCCCTTTAGCTTCTCAAATATAAGTGAGTAAAGCCAATATATTAAATTGAAATACAGTGTCAGTTGTGATTTTAGATTGTTCATTAAGTATTTCGTCATGGAAAACATCACAGATAATAATAATTAAATTATAAATTAATAATAATTATATAATTTTTAACAAACATATTCAATAAAAATGTTTAGTACTCACCTTAGTCCTTAAATAAAATGGTATATTAATAATTATAATAATTACACAGATAATAATTATAATTATTAAATTATAAATTAATTATAATTATTATAATAATTATATTATAATAATTAATTATAATTATTATAATAATTATATTATAATTAAATATATCAATTATAATTAAATCATTTTTGACAAACATATTCAATAAAAATGTTTAGTACTCACCTCAGACAATAAATAAAACTAATGCTAGAAAACTAATCGAGTCTTGTATTCCAACACAAATTAATTTTAACCAATTGATGTACCGTTAAATTTGATAACAACCGCATTATTTAAGTGACTAGCACTAATTAGCAAATTCAGTTAAAATAAACACGTCATCACAATTATATCTGTGTAATTAAAAATAAATTTATAATGTGGTTACGCCTGTATGAATAACATCTCCATTATTGTTCACTAACGAACTGAAGACTCTTTCTTTTGAGCCATCTGATGATCTCCGAAAGAGTGTCAAGAGACAACTCCTGGAAGGTCTGAGAGCGCTCTTGCTTTGAAGACTTCTCAGTTTGGAGAAGAGGAGGAAAGATTGAGCGCAGAAGCGGGAGCACAACCACTAGCGGCAGGAAGCTCATGATACAAATGCTTCACCAGAGGCTAGTAAGTGCTTGATAAAGTTATTCAAATGTTTCTTACTGAAGGGAAATGAAAAGAACGACAATTAATAAAAAATATGAATTGTGCTGCCTATAAAGAAAGTGGCTTATTGACAATCAATATTGTTGTGGACAAGCCAAAGGAGAAAGAAGTATAGTTAATTATCTGCCTGTGTCAATAAGTCTTCCGGGCGAAGCTAATTTTTTACTTCTCCCCTTACTCTCTTTGTCTTGTGGTTTATCTGAAACTTTTGCAATGTTCTTATCTCGGCCATTAAAATAGCCTGGACGAATGTAGAATAATCGATTTGTTTACTTTAGAAATTGATAGAAAAATGGAGAGATATCTAGTTCTTTCTAGATTATGAAAAATGTATAAATTGGAGAAACTCTCGTAAAAGTTAGTCAGTTGTGATTCGATCATGAATGCTTTAAGTGGCAGATTTAGAGTGACAGTGACAGTTCCTGCTCATACAAGCCGGATTACCAGTGAGCGCTAATACAAACTTTGTTATGAACGTTTGTTGTTAAAGAGATATTTTCTGTATATTGTGACACAATATTATTCAAGCTTCTTTAACAGTCTATACAATGACTCGTAAGTGCTTGTAGTGTTTACACTGTTATGCTTTAGACGTTTCTTCTTGAATTGTTAAATTGAAAAATGGTTTATTGAACGGTTATTATTTGATAGTAGATCGGCCTTTTAACAGTTAGTGGTTGACAATGATATTGCAAATTCTTTATTAGCTGAACATTGTCGATTTTTCTGCTCCTGATTGATTACATTATTCTGTAAGAAATAACTGATTCGTGCGAGTTGTGGATAATTTGTGTTAATAAAGTGCAAGTGTTAACTTAAAGTGTTGCCAGCGTTACTTTAGAGATAGAACCAATAACAATATTATTGTACATACCCCACACCCGATATGGTTGAGCCACTTAAGATTAATTTGGCTTTTCAATGAAATTATTGAAAAAGGTATTAGGCTATACACACTTGGTATTGACAAATTCTAACAACTTTTAATCACCCAAATGTATTACAACTTCTTGAAGCTGGTAAAGCATATTGTTCTTCCTCACCACTGTCAAAATACTTTAAATGTATTTTTAAGTCAAAATCTGGAAGATTTTAGAAGCTCTCATTACTGGAAGTCTTCCAGTATTCAATGCATTGTTTGTAATGTATGCTTATCGCTTAGCCAATAAATTATTTTTGAAAATAACTCAGTGTCATGTTCTGACCACTCGAACAGATTTCTAGCTTTAAGCAAATACTAGAAATGATTGGTCACTTCGCCACTTGAACTCTTGCGGATTCCAATTCGCGGCAGACCCATCATATTCAAGTGGATGGTAAGTTAGAGTTCAGCTCATAAGTTTAGAACATAACGTAGCAAGAGAAATTTGAATAAAGTAACTAAAGTGCCTACGCTCATTGCTCTTTAATCTCTGGAGAGCTAGCACGGATTTATTATTGTGCTTGACAAGGCATAAAGAAACAAGCTCTTATGAAGCTATTTATCAGGATAAATGTAATTTAAGCAGCTTGAAGTTTTTTAAATGAGATCCTTGTAAATTCGAAATTTTCATCCATGTTTATATTGGATGTACAGTATGAAAACAGGTTCAGAAACGAGTTTTATAAGGTTCTTAAGGTTATAGCTTAAGCTTCCATGAGGTCATGTTTTTTTTAAGGATTGAGCCAACATAGGTCTGAGACTGAGACCTGTGCGTGGATAATGAGTTGGATGATGACGATTGATTTATGGATGAATGTTGGGGCAAGGCATGGATATCGCAAGTGAGATTTGTTCCTTTATATTATACTGATACCAAAATATTAAATGGTAAAGTGGTGAATATGTACGAGTATGACGAAAATATTGTAACGTAACTATACTCTGAAATGGACCGAATTAAAATGAAAAATCAAAAGCCATTCCACTCTTATGAAGTCTTTCGCTATTTTCCTAAATGCAATATTCTACGTTCAATAAAGAGTTGTAGAATTTCACTTAATTAACTTTTCTTATAGTTAGACAGCATGTGATTCAGTTGAGTATTCTATTAAATCATTAGCTGGTTCATTTTTGGCATAGTACTTGGAATTCTATTATTGGAATTTAGAGGGAAAAATGGGAATTATAGAAACGTAAGCTTGATGATGTGATGGAAAGAGTGATTTTTCGTGAAAAACGCAGTCATAAAGTGGACTGCGTGAATTGAATTAAGGATGAGGACTAATAATTTATTTCTGTCTTCCATAAATATTCAACCTCCGACACATCACCAAACCCGATTGTAGAATACATTCTATTTTGATGATCTATATTTGTATATCTTATCTATGTTTTGCTTCTATACCGCGCCAGAGACAGCGCACTGCATCTGGTGAAGGTGAGAAACTATTTTTTTAGATTTTTACCTCCCACCTGAAAAATTATGATTGACCGAGCCATAATCTCTTCGGCTTCATGTAAGTCAATATTTTATCATTCATTTTTACAAATAAAGTAGCTTTATACACATATAAGCAGGGTACAGTTAGGATACCAAGTCTCTTGAACAACGGCCTACATCAGTCTAATCTATTTACTCTTTCTATACACCTAACCGCTTTCTTTTGGATCTTAAACACCCTATCAAGATTTTGTTTTGATGAATTACCCCATACTAAGATAGCATACCCAACATGTGACAGTGAGAGCCAATGGTAAGCTGTAAACGGTAGCTTTTTGTCATCCATTCTAGCGAGCTGTCGCAGGACAAATACCCCAGATGAAATTTTACAACATATTTTCTAAATGTATGGAGCCCAGGTCAATCGTCTATCCAACAAAGCTCCTAGAAATGCAATTTTTTCTTCCTGGTCTAATTGATTATCGTTTACAAACACGTTTATAGCCGTATCTTCATTTAAATTATGTTTGTTTTTGAACTGAAGGTATTGGCATTTTTTCCTATTTATTTTTAATTTAAACTGATCAAAGAATTGGACAATTGACAGCACACCTATATGCGCACTTATTTCTAAACTATCTAGAATGGAATTGCTGAAAATGAGTGATGTATCGTCTGCAAATAAGAGGGCTCTACCACTAATTAATTCTTTAGGTAAACGGTTGACATATAACAAAAAAATAATGGACCTAGTATTGACCCCTGAGGCACTCCAGCTTGCATCTTTAATTTATTAGATTTATTCTTTACTATACTATTACCAACTACTGTAGTGAGTTCTACACATTGTTTTCTCCCAATAAGATATGATTCAAACCATTTCAGTTCAACCCCAATTACGCCTACATTTTGCAGTATTTCCAATAAATTTCTATGATTAACACAATCAAATGTCTTTGACAGATCTAAGAAGATTGCAGTAGCTTTATCACCTGAATCTATTATATCTATTAGTTTTTCAACTAGAGATACTATGGCTGTCTTTGTTGATCTCCCTTTCTGGAAGCCATGCTGTTCATCACAGATAAAGTTAGCTTCTTGAAGGTGCAGAAGTAACCTATTTAGAACTACTCTTTAAACATTTTTACTCATTACATTTAAAATACTAATGGGCCTATAGTTTTATACCTTTTCTCTATCATCACTTTTGAAAATTGGCGAGATCTTCCCCTCTCTCAAATTATCTGGAAAAACACCTTGTTCTAATGAATGATTGATCAGATGAATCAAAGGGTCTAACAATTGATCTTTACATTCTTTCAAAATTTTACTGGAAACCCCATCCATTCCTACAGTTTTTTCATTATTCAAACTATCAATGATATTTGACAACTCGTCTTGGGATACTAGGTGGAATTTTAATTCATTCTGAATCCCCTCAGTATTCCACATGTTTGCATCACTAATACCTGTATTAAGAGATTTTTGAAGATTCTTAGCAACCAGTTGATAATATCTGTTAAAGAAATTACAAATGTCTACACTATCATCAATATATTTGTTATTTTCGTTAATTATTCTGGGGACACTAGTATAAGCATCTACATGAGCTACTTGCCTATTTTTGTTTATTACATCCCACACTGCTGTGTTAAAGTACACACTATTATTCAAAATTTCAGCTGTTTTCTCACATTTCGCTCTATTTCGTCTTTCGTATAGTTTTTCTTTAGAGCTTTGTAATTATCTTCACTTAACATATATTTCTAGATAGTTTGAATTCATCATATATGCATCTTTAACCATATTTCTTTCTGCAAGGATATCATCAGTTATCCACTCTTCAATTTTGTCTAATTTGTTTTTTACAGGGACTGTTTTAACTGGACAACTCATAGTAATATGAAACCTTAAAATATTAATGAAACTATCATATATTTATTATTTAAACTATTGCTATTGTAAACCCTACTCCAGTTTTCTTGTAGCAGATTCTGCTTCAAACAATCGATATTCCCCTGTTCACATTGTTGAATTTCTTTTATTACTCTACTCTTTTTAATTGATTTATGACCTTGCAACCCCACCTCTAAGATTTGATAGTCATGATCAGATAGTTCCGAGCCGCCTAATCTTGTTTTAGAGTAATCTATATTAGTAAGGATGTTATCAATTATTGTTTGTGATGTTCTTGTGACTCTGGTATATTCATGAACTTTTATTTCCAAGTTATTCATGTATATAATATCCCTTAAATCTTCTGTCCTTTTATTCTGTGTTGCAAAGTCTTTATTGAAATCTCCCGCTACAATAACTTTTGTAAAACGAGTATTAGTAATCTCTAAAAGCCTATTGAATAGTTTGTTCACAAAAATTGTTTCATTCCCCATTTGGTGACCTGTAAATACCTAACACCGCTGCTTCGAAATTATTGCCGATTTTTACTCTCAAAACAGTAACTTCTAAATCCATTTCCACAGCAAATTTCTCTACATATTCTAAATTAAATGTTTGCATATTCTTAGAATTTATAGTGAAGATATAGCTACTCCCCCACTACGATGAGATGTCCTGCAATACTACGCTTTCAATGAATAGTTTGGAATATTAAGTTGTGACAATTCATCTTCTTTCAAACCATGCTCTGTGAAAATAGCTATATCAGGAGCATCTTCTTTCAAAAATACTTCGATTCTTTCTATTTTGTTACGAATGTATTGAATATTCTGATGGAACACAGTGAGTACCGGTACTTCCATACCATCCCAGTGGCGTAACGTACACCCCCGCAGACCCCGCGGTGCGGGGGGGCCCGGAATGAAAATATATTTTTTCAAGAAACGGCCCGTGCTCAGACTGATAAATATATTTTTCTTTCAAAAGAAATAAAACTGAATTACTGAAGGAAGAAGAATGAATTATTGTCAGGTCAATGCTTATTGGTTACTTTATCAATTCGCAAATAGCTTTAGTGAAGGAATTCAGAAGCAGGATGTTGTGACTTCAGGAAATGGAAATGGAGACATATACATACACTCTTCGAACAAACTTATCTAGACTGTTACAAATCATGTCTCCAAAGTGCAAATATTAGAGGAAATTAATATTATTTTCCCATCGAATTCCTCAATGTATATTAGCATATATTGTGATGTAATGGAAAGTGGGGGGTTGTGTAGAAATAAAGTCAATATTTTTCTTCATACAGTATTATGAATTCAGTCACTTTTGAATCGTCCAGTTAGATGTATGTAGCCCTACACGTGTCCGATAAATTGGCCTAGAGTAAACCGTATGTATATTGATTGAGTTCGTGATCGTGAGTTTATTATTTGGAGTGCCATTTTTTTTCATTGTTATTCTATTTTTCAACATGCTGCGTTTATGGTATTGTGATGTTGTACAGCCATGTTTTAGTTATTTCTATTTTTTATCTACTAGTACATTTTTAAACAATGTTCAGAAGGAATATTTATGCCCTTGTTATATCGGATAAATTACGTTTTAATTCGACCAATTTTCATGATTTCCCCATTTTTTTTTAGGTTCTATTTTTTTCGTATTGATCAAAGGTTGAGATCTTACATTAGCTAAGTTTATTTTTATTTTAATATTTCGATTTCCTCTGACATAGACCTACATTGACTCGTGAGATTTAGTATTTCAGTATGGTCTTCCTGCTGCAATTTTACAATAAATTCCAGAGATTTTATGTGATCCACCAACCCTATTCGTTCTTCCTCAGAATTTTTTAGTGATGATTCCAATTTAGTTTTTAATTCGGTGTGATCACTCAATAGTTTAGCAACCTTTTCTTCTACATCTACTGCTTTAACATCTACATCAACAGCTTTTTCTACATCAACAGCTTTAAGAGCTGTTGGAGATTTTTTGGTTAATAATTGCTGAGATCGCGTAGTTACCTGAATTTTAGTTAAACAATTAGATTTAGATGCCTTGTTTGGACTCATTTTCCTAGCTAAAAATTGTTTTCAATTGATTTAAGTTAGATGTCTAATGAAATATTACTTAATTTATTACAATTGTCAACTTGAGACTATTTAATTACAAGAAAATTTATCAATATCGGTACACCTAACCTCGAATTTAGTTGATAAAGCTTTTTATAGTGTACAAGAGTTCTTTCCACATCAAAATTAAGCCTCACCTCAACTAACTGATATAGTAATTTATTATGGTATCTAGTGTATAATTGTTGATCTGTCTTGTCTTATACTCCTTAACTGGAGTCTCCAAGACGTAATCTACAAAAAAATTATTTCCGTCTGTGCTAGAACTCATCGTCAAAAAAAAACAACGCAAAGAGTTCTCTTTACATAAAGTACGTGTTTTGTCAAAAGAATTCTCTCTAGAAAAAAGAGAGAGAGGGAGTGGTCTCTCTCTTTTACCTTGAACTGCTTTAAACCAGTCCTGTGATCAGGAAGAAGACTTTAGCGCTACCTGTTAGAGAATTGTAGAACTACTATCAAATTCATTGAAGCGGATTATATCCAGTCAAATTGAAATCCATTACTACCAAATTCGAAGCGATTCATACTCAATAAATTACAACTTCAGCGATGTAAATAATAAAGCAGCTGCTTATCTTTCTAATTCAAATTAAAAAAAATGTTTAAAACAAAAAAGAAGCCGACTTTGATGACATGATACTCAAAAATTTAATACGTAAGTAACTAAAAATTTCGAAATAGAGTAGTATTCACTTCAAACTGAGGAAATTGAAAATTCAATACTACTACCTTTCAAAGACTTCTCCAAATTTTTTATTAGATCCTAAAATATTACAGAGAATTTTTTACAAACTCAAAAAATATTTGGTGCCGACTTCAAAGGTTACTTGTAGGCCTATTGAATTTTTATTTTTCTCAGTTTAATATAATATTAAATTAATATAACTAAAAATCTAACTATAAGAAAAGTTAATTAAGTGAAATCCTAAAACTCTCTATTGAACGTAGAATAATTATTGTATTTAGGAAAATTACAATAGCGAAAATCTTCTTAAAAGTGAAATTTTGATACAGTCCCTTTCGGAATATACCTACACTGAAAAATTAATAACTTTGAAGAATACTGTTCAATAATTTTTTTTAAATTAACGATATCAAAAACATTTTTCACTCAGACAAAAAAATATATAACCTTATTCCTACGACTACATAACATCAACTAAATTATTATTTACAATGTTCATATGAACAGAAATATTATATTTTTTTCTTCTTAATTAAAAGAAATATCGAAATCGATTCAATAGTGCTCAAGTAATTGATGTACAAACTTAAAAAAAAAACAGGTAGAATAAAGAACCTCCTCCTGTTTGGAAGTCGGTTAAAAATAATTTTTGAACAACGCCAAAAGTACATGTAATGTGGATGGTAAAATGGTATTGAAAACGGATGCTTAAAAATGAGATATTATTTGTGTCATTCAATATTTTTTCCTTGGCAATATGCAATAGATTTAAAATTTATTTATATAATATTATATAGTTTAGGGAATCATGTAGGGCGGTGCATGGAAGAGATGAATTTCCTAGAATATTTCAAACGGCACTAAAATTATAGAAATGTCTTATATTGTTTATGTGTGACTTAGAGGTGAAGAGCAGCTTTTTTATTTGCCCCACTGTATCATCCTTTGGAACTGGTAAGCATTCTTTTGCTTGTAAATCAGTATCTTTCAAGGGTAGATAAAGCAATAATTACTAGTGAGCCCCGCCGGCTGGAGAACTCACTCGCAAACGATTTATTTTGGCGAGGGCAACTTATTTCTAGCTTATCCTAGGAGAATTTTGTTTTTTCAGTCCTTTCAATAAGATCATTCATTATTGCAAATTATGAGAGTGATTAATTCATGCTTCTAATTGATTTTCCCACTGTTGTAATAATTATGTTTAATATTCAACACCATAGGCCTACTACCGGTAAATAATAAATATATTTGAAAACTAAAAAGGTTCCTATTCTTGAGGAAGAAAATGGAACCGCATCATTAAATATATATCTGTTATAGTAATATTTTTTTCTATCCCAACTGTATATTTATTTAAGTTATCAAGTCAGCCTTTCTATCAATTTTTTCGATAATTGATTTATTCACCCAGATGTAAATCTGCGTAGCTCAGGTTAATTGAAATAAACGTTCACTTACTCACAATAGAATTAATTGTATCCTTATTTAAACATAATTATTTGACAACTGTACCGCCAACTATCAAAAGAAATGTGGATATTTATTGGACTGTCTCTTACACATGTTAGCAATTTAGTAGAAATAAGGGATTTGGCAACGCGCATGGTATATCTGAACATTTTAAATTTCAGAGCAAGAGATTTTGATTGGTTGTAGGATCTGCCTATTCTTTAGCTCATAAATGAAATTGCATAATTAACTGGTCTTACCATTTTGTGATGGGATGCCATGCAAAATGGAAGCTCCTGTCCCATCCTGCATCCACCAGCACAAGATGACATCAACTGACAAATCTACCGGCTCCATGTAACATTTAAAAAAATGTTATGATTATCTCAATATCAAAGACAGAGGAATCCATCTTTGGTCTTGAAATAACTCTGACCTAATCAACCCCTTATTGCTTCATCAATGTCACTACGGGTTTCAAAAGTAAACATTCTACTAAAAATATTCCTTGAATCAGATTTGAGAAATAAAACTTATATCTCTTAAACTTTAACATCAAAACCAAGGGTGACACATAATATCCAGTTTTTTACTATAAATACTGCTCCAATTCCTAACCAGTTCGTTCTTAATTGACCCACATTCCCCAACTTGCGGTGTGTGGTGTTCATCCTGATTTCAAGTCGATTCTTTTCCCATCTTTATTTTTATTTATAAAATCCATTTGATCCCTATTCGGTACCATGTTAACAAATGCGATAAACAAGAGAGGCTTTGCTAAAGGAATCAAGAACATTTTACCATAAAGTTATTGTAGAATGTCTCCATGAAGCCATCAATTGATCAATTGAATGGCTTAACGGAATATTTCCATGAATCATTTTAATTTCCTTTTTTCCTTATTCAATTTTCTGTTTGATTTACCTCAATTTCATACTCATATAACTTTTAGACTATTTGATGTACCATATCTAACCATAGTATATGATACTATATCAAAATATTTAGTTGATAAAGCTTTTTATAGTGTACTAGAGTTCCTTTCACATCAAAATTAAGCCTCACCTCTTCTAACTGATATAGTAATTATGGTGTCTAGTGTTGATCTAATTGTTGATCTGACTTGTTTTATACTCCTTAACTGGAGTCTCCAAGACGTAATATAAAAAATAAATACTTTTTTGGACCTGTTAATAACAATAATGAAGTAATATCATGACCTAATTTTTATTCATACAGTTGTTGCATCCTCATTCTTACTTCCTCTTTTGAGTAAGGTAGTGGATGCCTTCCAAATAATTTTATCATGGTCATAACGACTCATTATAATATTCTCGCAACATATCGCACAGTTATTCTGCAAAAATTTTGATTAATCTTTTATTGACATTGGTTAATTAAGGTCAGACGACTATTTAATTTATATATTAGTCTATTGGCTACATACCTACATCATGCCATAAATAATTGAATTGATACTAGGTACAAAGTTCCTTCCAAAATTTGAAAACTTTATGAATTTTATGTCTTGTGATTATTTACTGTTCAAGGAAGGTCATTCCTTCTTATCCCTCTAGATCATATTGTTTAAAAATGAGACTATTTTCAGTAAGCATTAGTCAAATGATAACTTGGTTTTATATTCCAACTACTTTTATTGTTTGATTCCTATTTTGATTGTTGGATCTAACAGATAATTAGGCTTTGAAAAGAGATAACAAATGATTTGTAATAAAATTTCTGCCGAAAAATAAAAATTAATATGTCTAATCCTTTAGTTGATAACCTTTGATTACATGACCCTTATCGAGTAGCCTACGCAGTGAGCTTTAAGTCGATTTATCTTATCAAGACACAATTTATAACTGAACCACAATCAATTAATCAAACAATTATCATTAATTTAATTAATTGAAAAATAAATTGTTTTGAATCATAATAATTAAATAAGAAGCTGCTGTACAATTGATATGCACTATATTAGACACTACAATAGATTGAAGAATCAATTGTCTTAAAACATTTGTAACACTTGAAACGTTAGTAGCCAGAATAACTGACAGTAATTAGTTTAACATGTATTCTTGATAGAAAATATGAACTTCAAATTAATATGCGCTGTACTATATTTTATGAAAATATACTGAGAATTGTTGAAAGTTATTCATAGGTATAAACTAGCTGTACAGAACTGACCTTTTTTGAGGTGCGGCGGACGCGTTTCGATTGGTTGTCTGCAACCAAGCACCAAAGAAGAACCACATAGTTTGAAACGCGTCCGCCGAGACTCAAAAAAGGTCAGTTCTGCACAGCAAGTTTCTACCTATGAATAGTTCTACTGCCGTTCACGAATAATAGATATTCATAACAATAATGTTGAAAGTTATTAGAGTACAGTCATTAGATCACAGTAATATCACAGAGAAACAATTGATTGTTGACAGCTCTTCAGAGTCTCTGAAAAGAGTGCTTAGACAGTAGAGCATCCAAAACTTGACGATAATCATCATCATAAAATCAAAAACAGCATGCTGTGAAATGGTGGATGGCTGATCAGAGCCACGTGAATACCACCCATTCCACAGCATGTTCTAGATTTCATGATGGTTAGGGTAGGTTACCTTACCTCACCTAACCTAACTTCGAGTGGGCCCAGTTAGATGCTTCCCTTTGCTAACACCTTAGATGGGAGTAGGATTAGGAGATCATTTTCTCATACATCCCTCCCCTGAAAATCAATGTGAGATTTTTTCTTATAAATCAAACATCGCGGATTGATCCTAACAAATTTTCCGTCCCAATGACAATATTTTTCCATGGTGGCAATGGTGGTTCTAGCTCCTTGAGTATGGTGTGTAGGGGGGTGGAGCAAAGGAAGTAACAAGAGATTTCATTATATATATATATATATATATATATATATATATATATATATATAATACATATAGGATATAATTAAATGGAACCTATATTCAGAGTGTTCTAGGAGAAATCTGCGACTGCTCTAGCTGATTCCTCGCATCAAAGTAAAGAAAAAAGTTCATAGAAGCATAAGTCCAAAAATGCTCCATACCAAAAATGAACATGCTTGAAGTTGGCATCTATCCCTATATGAGTTTACTCATTCATAAATTCCTAGGGCCTTCATTCAGGTGTCGAATTATTGGAATTGAGCGGGTGTTACATATTATAAAAGAAGCTGAGAATACAGTAAAACATGTTACAACTCTGTAACTATTGTTGAGACATTCTACAAAATAGGTAAAAACGACTTCAAACCCTCGTTTTTCAATTTTAAGTGGATTAACTTATTAATTTATTTGTCAAGAAATCTATATGTTTCCAATATAAGTAGTTAAAAATCCAATTCCATAGATAAAATGTTGAATCATCCAATAGCCAAAAACCACCCCAGTCATAAAATCTAGTTTTATTGGTCGAAATACACTGATATTATTCCTTTAAATTTGATGTTCTTGTTTGATTTGATCCAATAAACTTTGAGTGAAGAGCTTTGGGTACATTTCAGAATATTAAATGATTTAAACTTCTATAAATTGAGTTCTTTAGAAGTTTTGTTGCGAAAATATTGCTTTATTATCAAATAACTAAGTTATTAACTTAAAAACGTGTTTTAAGGCTTTTTTGCGTATATTGAAAAATATCTTGATAGTTATTCAAGCGTTTAGTTACTTTTTGCTTTTAGTTATTTAAATCAACTTTTAATCGTTCATTCTTTTAACCTATATTTTGATTTACTCAGTGGCATGTCGACACATATTTATTTAGTTGGAGTCACCAATTGAGAATTTTCAGTTATTTTTCCAGCGTTTGGAATATTATTTATATTGTAGTTTGTTTGTGATGTTCGAATTTATTGTTGTATTAAATTATTGCTACAATTACGGTAGGTGAAAACGTTCCACAAGTTTCATTCGATTTTTCAGCTCCTTTTACATGGAACCTGTTCAGTGCAATACCTTTTAATAAATGCCCCAGAGCAGGCTTAAATGTATTCCCGACTTCAATTAACAAATATTCTTAGAACTTACTTATGCTCTTCATATCCATTATGTTATTTATTTGTAGTTGGTTTCCCTCTTTCCCTGATTGTGAGCTGTTAATGTATGCCAATCATTTACTTTTTTTTTATCTTGTAGACTGTAGACTATACTTAAAGAAAAGGAGATTAAATATGGTTTCTATTATGAATATGAATTTGTTCTGTTCATTAACAGTATTATTTTCTTCGAATATGAAATAACCTGGCAGAATCACCTCCAATCACTCAGCGTGCAATTTTGTTTTTGCAACCCGATTTGTAGGAGGGATGCCTATAGACATAAAAAATTCTATTGCTTGAATAACTGTTCTCTAGTATTCCTTGAATGTGGGTCTGTGCAAAATTTAAAAATAGTTTTTCTATTTCAAGTTTGACTTACAGAGATAAACATGCTTGTAATAGAAAAGGTAATGAGATTTCAGACTGCTTTTTTTAAATTGCCTTTTATTTTTGTTTCATACAATGTCTCTAAATTTTTTATGAATTGATCGATAGCTGCAAGCTGAAATCAAGGTAAGCAACGCAACACTAAAAACTCTTCCTTGTAAATTAAACACGCAAAGAAATGAAAAAAACACAGTAATTTAGTTCCAATAAGAGATGGAACTTTGGTAAACTATACATCTTTCAATCCAGCATAGAATTTTTAATGATTAACTTATATGTTAATTCAAGTTATATATGTTATATGTTAATTTATTAACATATACATTATATGTTATTATATGTTAATTCAGTATAGTTTTCATTTTCATACTTCTTGATCACAGCGTTATGAGGAGAGAGATGCAGATTCAGATAGCTTTATTCGAGTAAAAGTGCAATTTATATGACTACTGGCTATTTATTACCTTTCAATGAATGACATTACCTAAATTTATGGAAGATAGATAAAAAATAGATACAAGACGATACGTTATACTATTACACTGTTTTGTAAGTTAGATTATTGACATAAATAAGAATATTTGCATAATGAATTAATTTTAATATCATGGTGATCATTTACACAAAAGGGCGGAGCTAGGGCAAAATAGCCCTATCTTAAAGTCCGTTGCCCGTCCATCTATGCTTTAGCGCTTTTTAAAGAAAGATTCTAGATTCTACATATAGCAAGTAGCTTACTTATAGATGAAGTTTGATCGCTATATTGATTTTGGAGTTTGGGGTCAAATATAAAAACAATTATGATGTAGAACAAATTTCTACTGTAGACGCTAGTTTCCACTGTAGACGTTTTGGCTAGTATTTACGGTTGATGCTCAAAACATTGAACAGCTGGTTCATTCCCAATACAAACTTGAAGAACGTTACGAAGGTTATTGCTGCTTAGCCTAATTATCCACAAAATTTTTACAATTCAAGTGCTGGCGTTTTCATTTTTTATTGCATTGAAATATTTTTTAAATTATTTTAAATCGTTGAATTGGAAAAAACAGAGAAAATTTTGAGGCATGATATATACGAACCACCTATTACACAAACATCCTATCATTATGATGGTCCTTTCATTTGAAAGCATATATGATATTATACATGCTAGAATTCGTATGATCTATAAAAATATTTTGAATGGTGGAGCACCATTATACTACCAAGTATAAAAGTGGTCCCATCATTCATGAACTGGCTTCCCAAAATGGCTGAATTCAAAGAAACGGAAAAGGAGATTCTTATTCAAATACTTTCTGTTATAAAGAGTCACTTTGGATAGCTTCATAAAATTGTGGCAGAAGGAAAATCCCAAAAACACCAAAATTGGCAGAGGTAAAAATTCATTTGGAACCAATATTCTAGGACTTGCTGACGACTTGGCCTTACTTGCCCTAAATATGGCTGAATCTAGACAATTTACAAGCTTGGAAAATATTTCTGACAAAATTGGCCTCAGGATTTTCTACGAAAAGACTGAAATCATGGCAATGGATCCACTTTGCATCGAAAAAGTCAACATTAACGGAAACGCCACAAAAGTGGTCAAATAATTTATATATCTTGGAGAAACCATTCACCATAACCTCAATGAGAAAATTGCCTTGAACAGTAGAATCGCCAAACTTAAAAGAGCCCAAAGAGCACCTGACAAACATGCAAGAATAAATGTTTATCGATTAATTCTAAAATTAAACACTACAATTCAGTGGTTCTCCCCAAGGCATTATACGCATGCAAAACTCTGTTCCAAATCAAAAATGATGGCAAAACCCACCAATTATTAAAAACTGAGCACAGAATCATCAGGACTAAAAGTTATAGAAAGGACGGCAAATGGCGGATCGCCACAAACGAAACGGTTTACAAACAAATTAATAACCCATTAATAGACCCAATGAAAAAACGTAGAATCTCTCACTTCTTCCACATACTCAGAATGCCCGACAATAGAATTCTTAAACAACTAGTGACTAGAAATTTAAACAAGAAAAAACAAGGAATTTATGCAACACAAGTTTCGAAGGATCTCATAGAGCTCGAATTGACTACCAACAATGCACAAGATAAACAAAAAATTAAAGACGTTTTAAATACCAAAAAATTTAACATAGATAATAAGGCAACCAGAAATCACACAACACCGAGATTTTCAGACGAAGTCAGAAAACAACGATCTGACAGAATGAAGGAGTATTGGAGGAAAAGGATTGAGGCTCAAAACAAATTTAAAAGTAATTGAAGTATAGACTTAAATGATCCTCTGAGGTCGCAAGCAAGAAAAAAAAGAGTTATAATAATTTATTAGACATTATAAGTGTTGGCATATTAAATGCCTGCATTACATTTTTTTCTTCAAGATATCATTCATGTCTGATCTCTAAATTTGAAATTCTCAGCCGATTTCAGACTCATAATCAAGCCGCCACCTTTGTTGTTGCTGGAGATATAACTGTACACTTTTATACCAAACTAGCTGGCCCGACGCGCGTTGCTGTGTTCTCATAAAAAATTATTGATTTTATATTTGCCACCTCCCACTGAGGTTACATTTCAAATTTCTAGGGCTAATAGGGAAGAAGTTAGTTCTAGGCCTCTTCCAGCTGATCAGAGCTGGAAGAGCCCTATGACTAACTTCTATTCGTTGTTCCCCCTTCGTTGTTTTCTTACTCACCACTTCTCAATGAACATTTCAAATCTAAACCTCCTACGACTATTAGGGTAGAAGCCAAGGAGGATAGAATAGGCCTTGGTAGAAGCTGGGTTTTTATTTTTATTATTCGCCACTTCCTACTGAGCATACATTTTAAATTTCTAGCTGCATTGGTTAACAGATGTCATCAACCCTGCATAATTACATTTCATCATACCCAGTCATATGTTTCCTACATACTGCAAGGCTCCGGCTGCACGGTAGCCTACATGCAAAGTCTTTGCGTTCCAGACAGCGTAAATAACGCCGCTAAGGGGCCTGCCATATGATTAAAAACTGTTGACTTCTATCAGCTGTTCCTTTAAGCTGTTTGGCCGGCAAGTTCAGTAGGTTAGGTCTGTAAAATGGATTAATTAATAATAATTATTAGCCCCCCCTATTAAAATTTATAGTCAGAAACCATCCCCAATATTCAGGCAACATATTCGCAAAGTTTCATGCCGATCTGTCAAGGAGTTTCTAAGTCTATAGGGAACATACATACATACATACATACATACAGACAGACATTCATTTTTATATATATAGACTAGCTATTGTGCCCGTCCTTCGTACGGATATGTTTAGAAATAAGACTAAATATGTTTCGGCTTTTTTGATAGCAACGATCATGAAGTTGTTAGCAGCTTAGGCCCCGTTCAGGCGATACAGTTTTTTTGCGGTACGGTTTTTTTGCTGTACGGCGTCAACTGTACTGTGATGTTCACACGGTCCGGCTTTGCTGCTTATTGCTGTGCTCTTCTCCTTCTTCCATTGCGCTTCGAGTTCAGTTTTATTTATTCCAGTCCAGGATTTTTTTTTATTTTTGTAAGATTTTTTTAAATGAGTTTCTTACTGAAGGTTTCTCTTAAATTTTGATCAAAGTACGCAAATTCTGGTTTCAATATTCTACACATTTTTCTCTCATTATTTTTATATTAATCTCAAGTCTTGTCCCACAAGGCGGGTCTCTCATATATTAGAGAAATTAAATTTTCACAATTAATATCTTCCACTTCTGGACACTGGAATTCACTAATAAGAAGACCAATGCTGAAGAATATCAATGAAGAAGATCAATGCTGACGATCTGAAGACTGCTTCCAGCGTAATAAGCGTATCGTTTGAACATATCCATTACCGGTACAATACATGTGCCACCGGATACGGATAGTTATTTTGCGGTACAGCTGATTTTAGTGATACAGTTTTCGAAGACAAAACCGAATGTAGTAATCGGCTAGAACAGCTTTTTTACTGGATCCAGTCGAAACAGTATTGTGTGAACATACAATATGAAATGTACATGCAAACGAAAGCACTGCAAAATAACTGTACCACACAAAAACTGTATCGTGTGAACGGGCCCTTAGTAAACAACTTAGAACGTCAGCAATTCAGTGACAGGTATCGGAGAGAATATTTTTTGAGAACAGCTGATTAATATATCATGATAAATTACGTGATTTGTTCTTATGTGGTAATAATAGTGCTACCTGGCGAATTCCCAAGAGCCTAGCACAAACCGCACCTTCCTAAAATGTTAATTTTTGTTTTGATAAATTTAAATTAGAAAATTTTGTTTGTTTTCAACAAAGAAATAATTGGTAAAACATAAGATGAGCTTTGATTCACCAGACATATGTTTCCTAAAAGACTGCAATGCTCCGACTACACAAGTCTGCAGACAGCGTAAATAACGCCGCGAAGGGCCTACCATTCAGATTATATTTGAGAACAGCTGATTCATATATCATGATAAATTACGTGATTTGTTCTTATTCTTATGTGGTAATAAAACTTGGAAGAAATGTATCCAAAATCGCACAGTACTTGGTTTTTAAACGTTTATTATTCTGCTAAAAAAAAAAGTTAATTTAGTTTGTTATAGCTAAAGACATTGTCAAAAAGGTTTTCAATACTGATAAATAACTTAAATCCCGATCGATGCTCTCGTTTTTCAGGAGAAGGCCGCGTAAAATGTATCCAAAATCGCAAAACACTTGGTTTTTAAACTTTATTACTCTGTCAAAAAAAAAGTTAATTTAGATTTTTATAGCTAAAGACATTGTCAATAAAGTGTTCAATACTGTTCAATAACTAAAATCCCGATCGATGCTCTCGTTTTTGAGGAGAAGGCCGCGTAAAATGCCTTTGGGGCCGTGACAGACAGACAGACAGACAGACAGAAAGTGAGATAAGACTATTTTCGGCTTATTTAATGTATAAAACGTAAAAATAACCAAAAAATATACAATTCTGATAAATGTACAGACAAAACTCTAATTTTATTTATATAGATAATGTGATGGATAAAGTGTGTTATTACAAAAATGATAGGACCATCCTAACCTGATAGGACGTTTGAGCAACCGGTGGTAAGAGATCTGTTGAACAAAAAGAATAAGAAACAAAACTCTTTTTTACGATCTGCCGATGTCCATTATTCGTGAATTGAGAAGCATAAATAATATGATGTTTAAGGAAGGAAATCAAAGAAATTAAATGGGGCATATGCCTATCAGCACAGCTGATAATAATAATTTCATGTAAATTCGTCGGGTCTTTAGATACTCCGTTCCATCGCTACATTATTATTTTTTTCCGAATAGCTCGGAAAAATAATAATAATAATAATAATAATTATTATTATTATTATTATTATATTATTACTGTATGGTATCAAAGCATACATTCGAGCCGGAAAGTAGCCGGTTGATGAAAATTAAAAAAAGAAATGTTATTTTGACAGCTCATCACCAATTAAAAATAGTATCCATTCCTCTCATTTGACCAGATGATTCCGGAAGTTTGAATCCGACATTCTTCTTGTATTATTAATGACTACTACTTATAAAATTACAGACAACCAGCTGTCAGTTTGAATTGAAATTAACTGTCTTCACGTTGGACGTTGGTTCGTCATTGCAAGAAGCGACTTTGGACATTTAACATTTAATCAGTGTTTTAAGTTTATTTTTTCGAGTGGCTGCTGAATGTGCGATCATCGCATTTATTAATAATAGCTCTTTTATTCAAGCTTCAACAATTCAAGAATGCAGTATACAGCTCACGACTGTTCTCTGCTGTGAAATCGCTTCACGGTGGTTCGGAACCAACTTAAAACTGAAGGTCCAACTCATCAATCACCATCGTTCAACTGATTACCCACGCACAGGTCTCAGAACTACTATGTGGTCCACAAAAAAATTATGTACAGAAGTAGAATGTGGAAGACGGGTATTACATTTTAATGAGAATTAAATTTATTCTTTAAATATAGTCTCAATCCCAAATATAGTCTCAAGAAATATATGATCATCAATTTTATAAGAAATTTGCATTTGGTTGTACTACATCACGTCATCTTTTTAAAACTTTGGCACTGTCAAAGCAAGCAGAAGGAAAATATCGTATTCCCTGAGCAACCTCACGTCATTGATGCAGAGCTCTTTGCATACCGTACTCCTTGAGGAAAAACTTTTCACATTTACATAAATAACTTTGTTGTTTTCCTATGCTTTCAAGAACTGCTTCATCTAAAAACTTCCAAGCTCCAAGAACATAATGTTATTTTCAACAATGTTTCACAGTTTTCTTAGAACAAATAGTAATAATGTATATATAAAATTTTCAACCAAGTATTTTCCTGTAGCCTAGTTTTAGCGGATTTGATGTGAGAGTAGGGATTAACATTATAAATGATCAATTTTTTAGAAGTGAAAAATTGTGAAAGATGTGATCACATAAAAGGGGAAGAGTAGGATGATGGATGGATGAAGGAGCTCTTTCAAACCAACGTGGAATCCCAATCCTATAACAGTTTGTTGAATCCAGTCGTTTTAGGAATATTTTTCATCTATATTATCATGCATTTCAATTATCACTCAACACTTTTGAATTTATAGACTATAAAGGATCTCGAATTTACAGCCACTGTAGATATTTCGCATTGGGGATATTCCATATTTTCATGGAAGTTAAAGCTTGTAAGCAATGCCTATTTGTTTGGCTAGATTCTTCACATAATGAATGACATAACTTCACTCATGATGAGTATGATTGAGATTGATAATGGCGTAATAACCGAAACTAGTTTCTCCAAGTTTTAATAAATGTGGTTGTGACAATTTCGTCTTATTATTCATTATGGATACCGTCCACAATATCATCTTCGCCACTACAAAGAAAGATTCTTCACGCTTGAATCCCAAATGATATTCATGATATTATTCTTAATAATAATGTTTTCAAATACTTTTGGAGTGTATTTTGAAGACATTGATCTTATTCCAGTAACATATCAAGTAACATTCTCTGCTGTAAAATCACTTCCCGTTGGTTTGGAACCCACCTAAAACTGTAGGTCCAACTCATCAATCACCATCATCCAATTCATTACCCATGCACAGGTCTCAGACCTTTGTGAGCTTCATGCTTCGAAAAAATTGATAAATAACGTGAGAGTTGAATTTTAATAGAGAGTTAGGGAGACCTTCGTTAAGGATAACGATAAAGCAAAACTGAACTTCTTATGCATCTGCTTGCTTCATAGCATCTTACTTTTAGAGCAGGCAAATGCATAAAGTGTCCAGATCAGCGTTATGGTTAACGTAGTTTTGCCCAAACTTTACAGTTTTGTTACTGTGCTAGTATCTTTAAACTATCAAACTATCTAAAATTAGCGTTTGGAACTCTTTCACAACCAAAGGATACGTCTGAGCACTAAAGTATCAACAGATAGTTTGATTAAAGGAATATTCTGATAGAATATCTAAAGTAAAAAAATTCCTCTTTCCATAGGAAATTAATGAAATTACAAAAACTAGATTTAACTAGTACCCAAGAAATCAAAATTATTTATGCTAAACAACATTTTATAAAAAGATAAGCTAATTTAAGCAATTGGGCCCATAACCATGACTTTAAATCTCTTTTAAATTAAATTAAATATAGCAAATTAATTTTTTTCTCAATAATTAGATTGAGAACCCTAATCTCTTTTAGAGTAAGAGTAAACAATTAATTCTCTCTTTGAATTTTAATAGAATTAACTCTATTTATGTATATCTCCCTGATATAAAAAAATAAAATTAATGACCAATCGATAAAATATTTTGTTAATCAAAGACTTTCTTTCTATTTATTCCTTTTCTCTATTATAAGAGAAACAATGAATTCTTTCACTAAATTTATTTTAACAATAATCAGACCATTAATTAAAGTAGGAATGGCCCCGTTCCATCTTTGAAAACCCGAAATTATAGGAAAATTATCATTAAATGAAGTAATATGAACCTTGTTGGGCATTATGATTCGGAGTTGACTTATGTTATACTTAGAGAAAAAAACTTGACAAGTAGCCTACTGGGAGATGTTAGCGCCATCTCAAGAGGTGAGCAGATGGCAAAGAGCGTTCTCCCTCTTGTCAGCAACACTGGTCAACATGTTGTGTACAGCTAGCAACGCGGCGGCGGCTGTGAGCTCAGTCCGACGCAGAACTCCGCACCGTTTAGACGCGAACTCCCGACTAGCTCGAGAGCGAGTAGCGACCACTGCTGTCAGAGACGCGATTTGCACCCCTCATCCGGTGTCAAGCACCGAAAGGGGACCCTTCATCCTCTCAGGCTCTTGGCTCGATTGTAGCTGGTGAAGAGAGTTAGCATTGCTGCTGGCCTAGAGAGCCGGCAATTTAGAGTCAGTCACAAATCGCGGATGTGACCGGGTAGTGCTCCGATCATCGGCTTATATAATCAATATTTTCATCTGTTCACAAATAATATTCTCAGAGTTGTTTTAGTGGTTCATGTAGATCATAATATATAGTGTGTTGGAGTTATACTAATTTTTAATAGAGAAAAACTATTGTTAGCTATACTGAGAGGAGTTTGATTTCGTTATTTATTTAATTATTTGGAGAAACTATGCTGAAATTTGAGGAACTTTGGAGAGTTGAGAGAGTAAAACGACTCTATGTATCAGAATGTGTTAAATTATAAAAAATCTCTTCTAGATAAAAATTTGTTTTTGAAATTGTTAGTTTTCATAAAAGAGAGATTGATTCTGTAGGAGACGGTTTCTTAAGACAGATTATAGGAGCTTTTAAAATTCTAGCTTATAATAAACTCCCAGAATTTGAAATTCAATATCCAATAGACATTCAACTTTTTATCACTAGTGATGGAACTCTTGCTAATCAAGAGAACGTCAAGTGGACATTGTTCAAGTAAAATAAGAAAAGTCTCATGTAAGTGATTCATGAATTTCAATGTGCTTAACCATCTGTGGATGAACCGAACCCTGGGAAATCAGATGATCAATATTGATCCATCAATGAACTGTACGATAAAAGTGTTTTTGTAGGGAAGGGTACTGAGTTTGACTGGAGTCAAGTACTAGCTAGTTTATTTTCATTCAGGATTTCTTCTGAAATACTTTCTTCTCTGTAGGAATATCTGATTTTTAATTATTGCAATAAAGCCTGAATTTAAAAATTGAGTTGCAATATGAGTTTCCTAGACATGGGTCTTTCAGATGAAAATTTTAAGAAGATCATTGCATTTTGTTTCTAATGGATAAGAGATATTTACAACTGAAAATCAGCCTCAAAATTATTTATTCTTAGCCAAAGTTACAGTATAGTAGATCAATATCCATCAACATAATACACCAAAAATATAAGTATATATAGACAAAAGTTGATCCTCAAGTGATGATAAGAAAAAGTAAGTTCAGTAGATGAAGACGAAATAAAAACAGAAAAATTATTAGAAAGTTGAAAACTTTCAAAAAGTAAAATAAGAACCGGGTCTGGATTCGAGCTAATTGAGAATTTGTTCATCATGATGTATATCAAAGATAAATAGTATGAGATCTTGTGGGGGAAAATACCTCTGTTACAGTGAAGTGAATAATAAAATAGTCATAACTGAAGTAACAAAAATGATTCACCCTATAAATTTCGATCTCACCCTATGAAACTTGAATTGTTTGTGTTCATTTTGAATAAATTCAGTGAGAATTAACTTTCAAAATATAATATAATGCTACAAACACTATTCAGTGCGATTCAGAATCTTTATTACTTGAGTATTTTCCAATCAAATTTTTACAACCAAAAAACGATTGGCGCAAACAGTTCTCAGACTCACTTCATTCATTGAAAATTTGTTAGTTTCGCTGAAAATGTGTGACGAAGAGCTGGTCGACATGGCATCAGCCTCGCTTTTGAATGGAAATTGTGAATTGTGCGGGTCGGGTAAGGTGCGATGTACCCACAATAAACTCAAAAAAACACGGATACAAGCATCAATAGCGGGCACTTCTGGAGCTGTACGTTCACCCATCATTGTCATCGGGGGAAGAACGTCAATGGTTGATGATGAAGACGATGACGGCGAAGATGTCGTGGATGATTCTGATGATATTGAAGGTACGACATTCTCCAGTACTTTCTTTCAATAAATTATAATGTGGTTGAATATTGTTTTGCAGGTCCTACAATTATGTATTAAATATTTGAAATTTGACAATCAGAATTTAATATGAGGAAGTGGAAGAATACACAGCATTTAAGCTTAGCAATTCTATACAATGCTCTTACTCAGATTTAGCTAGAAGTAGCTTAATTTTGTCATAAATTTAGTTTTTGGCAAAAGTTGATTTCACAATTGAAACAACAAAGCATTTTTTATGTTAGAACCAATTTTATCAAATTGCTAATGGGTTGGGGGGGGGGGGGGGTTGTAAGGTGTAGGGCCTAATACCGTACACCACTAGGGGCGATACCTTGCAAGATTTTATATAGTAAAGAATGTTTAAAATAGAGATGCAATACTTATAGAATATAAAAAACAACAGAATAAAATAAAAAACGTGCATTAATTATTGTTATGAATAATGATTGTTTTTTTTTTTTTAATTTACATGGAATTTTTTAATAGGCATTAGGAATACATAATTAAATGTTGAAATATTTTCTTTCAAGAATCAAACATGTAGAGGAAAATAATAAGCTTTGAAAATTTGAAATGAGAAACATAAATGTCACAGTAAAATGTTCAAAATTTACCTCACTTTCCTCTTTTCCTATTGATTTATAACGCATAGTCGACCTGTGCACTTATCGATTGTATTGTAAGCCGTTAACTGCTTAAAACGCAGTAAATACATATGTTTTTCAATCAGTAAATTTCAATCAAGAACAACAATCGGCTTCAGACTGTTCGTAACTTCAAATTTCATCAGGCAGTAACTTTGGGATGAGCCTTTGAAAGAGTGCATAACATTTTAAATTAACTATATCTTGTCATAATTAATCTCTTGTAGAGTAGAAAGGAAATAAAAACGATTCTAAACAGCCTTGTTACCATCAAGGGTGAACTAACTGCCTTTATTTAAAACTGGGAGGGCGAAGTTAAGGCGCAGTCGGCCCTTGGACGCCGATGGATATTCAATAACTGATATTAATCACCATCAAACCCAAAAAATCAAACCCAAATGCTGTGGAATGGTATACGCAATTGAAATAAATTACCAAGTAGCCGGTTTAACAAATTTTTAGGCAATTGAATACAGAAATAGGGTGGTTAAGACGATTTTTAGAGTTCTGACCCCATAAAGTGTGCTTTTTCAGTAGAGTTATCAATGTTCTTGGTGATAACTATACCATTGCAAAATCAGAACATGCTGTGGAATGTTGTTAGTCAACATAATACATCAACATAATAAAGCCGGTTCAGCAAAGTTTTGGGAAATTTAACGGAGCAATAGGGTGATAGATGATATTTTCAATAGTCATGTTATCATCAAGGGTGCTTGCACAGTGGAGCATCCGATACTCGATGATAATCACCATCGCAAAATCAAATAAATGCTGTGGAATGGTGTATAAATATTCAATTGTGTAATACACCCTAACCTAAATTAAAGTAAACTTTTCCTGGAGCGTAGGCTAATAGTTTTTTCTAATATAGCCCAAGGCTGAAAGTATCTTTTATTGCTTTTAATATTTGCTGTAGACTAGGTAGAATAAATTTGCCACTCGTGCAATACAAGAGCATGTCAACTGCACAGTCTAGTGCATAATAGCATCAATATTTACACTTCAGTTTAAATTAAGGCACTATAAACAGCTTATAGAGCTTTAGTTTAAATTGAGGTGGACAGATGATGGATGTGGGTTTCTTCACACATGATACCGGTGTGAAGTATCAGGTGATAAGATAGGTCAGCTAGGACATGGTAGCAGGGAAAGCGATACCACTACTTGCGTCTTTCAATTATTACTGTCGTCATGGAAACAACATTGTCAAATGATATTCCTTCATGGAAGACGATAAAAATTATCCTGCGAAACTGGTTTTTGCGAAGCTGTTTGTAAAGAAAATAATTTAAAAACTTGTTTCTAATTGACTCACTTTATCAAATTCAATATAAGTTATCTGAAGTGAGCTAATTTAACAATCAATTATGGATTATTTGAAATAGAACAGAAACTAAATCAATCTTATCAAATGATTTATTATGAGTATTATTAGATTTAAATTAATTATTTATTGGGCTGCTTGGACTAGCTCACCAAATTTTTCAAATAAATGCAAGTTTTTGCAGCCCTATTTCTATTTTGAGGTCTATGACCTTGATTATAAGATTATTATGGTTTCAAATAACCACGACAATCAGGGAACAATATTCTGTTCGGTTACATGCTAAACGCGCACAGTGCTAAACGCGCACAACTGAAATTTCATGGAGTTCTGTGCTAAACGCGCACAAGTTTTATTGAAGGGTCAAGAAAGGGCCTCGGCTACCTGAACTGCCGCTCATGTAGAAAGGCAAATCGGAAGTAGATTCGGAAGTATTATTAATCACTTTTAGATCATTATAGTGATCAAAGTGATCAATCAAATCATAAGTAATAACAAACTGTATACTTTGAATGGAAATTGTAACATAATTTTTTTAACAATAACAAATTATGATTTGATTGTGTGGGGTTTCATCCATATTAATATTATTATATTCAATAATATTATCAATATCATTGAGGAGCTGAAAATTATCTTTGTAATAACTCCCAAAACATTACAGATTTTCATTGAATGAATCGTCACAAGATCAACAACAAGTTCTATTTTGAGCTACAGAGAAATTAAAAGTCTCAAGATCATCTACCGCGGACTAGACTATATATTTTTCTAGAATATATTCAGATGTTCTGGATTTTTCTATAATCCGTTCTATTTTAATAGGTTCTATTGAATAGTTTTATTGAATTAACTTTAGAATGTAGATAAAATTGACTGCCTTTTTATTTAGTCAGTGAATTATATTTCCATGTTTTAGCAGAACCCATTATACTAATGACTTTGAAAGATAAAATTGGTAGAATTCGTCTATTTGGTTGGAGTGTTGAGGATACCCTACATTTTTAAATATGAAATGCATAGCTTTTAAGTAATTTCATGAGGTAATAAATTCAGTTCCATATCAAAATATAGGCTCCCATTGTTTTGTAATATGAATTTGTATAATGAATTTACTTCCGGTCGGTTCACTACCAGAGCGGCAGTTTCAGATAGTGGAGACCCTTTTCTGACCCTTTGATAAATCTTGTGCGCGTTTAGCGCTGTGCGCGTTTAGCACGACACCATTCTGTTCATAAGCAGGTACTCACTTCACCATTTTTTTAAAAGAATTATTAAATGGTAGTTTATCATAAAATATTTTCAAACACAATTCAAATTATAAATAATACATGGATGCTGTTATTTTTGTGAATTGATCGAATAACATGGTTTATTCTGTTTGAGTGTTATACTGCTATATAGATTATTTTGAATTTTACTGCCTGTTATTTCAGTGTAACTATCAGACCACTATAACTACAACTCTTCCCATTTTCCTAAGTTTTTGATAACTCTAGGATAATCAAGGTCATTGACTTTAGAATAAGAATAGAATTAAAAATATTGATTATCATTTAGTAGTACCTTTAGCCTATCAAGTGATGGATTCGACAGGCTAGATTAAATTACTTAATCACTGATGCATGAAACCGCCTAATTTAATCGATTTTTTATTGTATGATATCATTCAGCTTACAACTATCGTACTATAGCGAGTGTCTTACAGGGACGGATCCAGCAGCAGATTTTGTGGGGGGAGATATACCTGAGTGGAGGTATGGTTACCAGGGGGGGGGGGGGGGGGGTCCGAGATGTTTGAAAATGAGGCATAAAATCATGAATTTAGGGTATTTTCAATTGAAATGAAACCAACTTTACAAATTTAATTGTTCACCTATTGCCTGTAATGATATTATATTTTAAATACAAATTTTAATAACATTTTAATGTGTATCGTTACATCACACAAAGCAGTTGCATAACTACAGGGTCAGTCCTAGGGGGGGGGGGGATGTTGCCGGTAGGGTCAGATTCTCGGTACAATAAATACACTGTTCTCTGCTGTAAAATCACTTCCCGGTGGTTCGGAACCCACCTAAAACTGTAGGTCCAACTCATCAATCACCATCATCCAACTCATTACCCACGCACAGGTCTCAGACCTATGTGGGCTTCATCATAAAAAATAAGAAAATGATAAAATAATTTGTAATTTGGAGTAGTAGCCCTCTAACGAGAAACTGAAGCAATATACATGGCTATTTATTTCAGAACGGGGGTTCGGGGAACTCCCCGAGAAAATTTTTGAAAATTTTATACAGTGTTTTATACATTTTTAAATTTTTGAAAATTACCTCTTTAAAATTGTTTATAGTGTTTTATACATTTTGTTTTATACAGTGTCAGTCTTGATATTAGATTGTACATATATACCACACCCGATCCAAAGACATTCGCTATTGTGGACCCCATTAACATATCATGGACCCCTAATTTTATTTTTCACTGACATGTACCCCTAGCAGGTCCCCGTGGACCCCCAGGGGGGTCCACATGGACCACTTTGAGAACCACTGCTCTATCCAGAGCGATTATCTGAGTGAATGTAAAGTAGTGCTAATAAAACAGGTCCACTTTTTCTGATCTAGTTGTCCTCAGCCATGCATTGATAAGCTGCAGAATCCAGAAAACCCTTTCAGAACTGGCATCATTTTCAGACCAAGTACTGAAGTACACAATATTTGCAATAGAAAATTAATTGTTGGTTAGGCATTGCTGTCTCATTTTTCTCGCTTGCCAACAACTTTGAAAAACCTTCTTCATTTTCTTCTACTTTTAATTTTCATCTCTCTTCTCCTACCAATTTCTATTGTCATCTCTTTTCCACTTCTTCATTGTTTTCTATCATTTCCATTCGTTCCTCTTTTCTTCTGTTTCTCCTTTTTCTCTTGCTTCTTCTCTCTTTTCTCCTTCCTCTTCTTTTTATTTTCCTTCTTGTTCACCGTTTGGAGGAGGGGGGGGGGAATTTCTCCATTTTCCTCCCCCCCGTGGATCCGCCACTTGTGTCATATTGATAGCATTATCAGTTGAATTTAAATTGAAACCAGTTGTATATATGAAGATGTCGTTTAAGCGGTCGTGGGTTCGAATACCGCTCCTCCATCTGGCATCTATCAGTAATCATTCACCTCATCACCCACGCACAATTCTCGGACTTATATGGGTGTATCATCAGCAATAAAAAAACTTATATATATATATATGTCACTTATCTATGCATATTTCAGCCGAAGTAGGGCGCAGTTTCACATAAAATAATATAATGCTACTTATTTCCTTCATTCTCACTCTCAATTATCTCATAATTTTTTTGAAATATACTATTATGATTGTCTATCATGGGATGAATCTTGAAAATAAAGTTTGACATAGGGTTGAACAGCCATTGCTGCTTAGCTTGATAGAATTGAAGCTCAGATCTGAAAGATAAAATATACAGCTAAGAGAAGGTAATTCGACTCTCTTCTGAGATATTTTGATTTTGAAAGGAGAATAATGCAACAAAGAGAGCTTTTGAACTCTACTCATGCAAACTTTGAATGGATCTTTTCACTTTTTATACTGAAACTTAAGATAGGATTGTGGAATAATTGATTAAGTTTTTAAAAAGATAATTTTTATTGCTGACCCGACGACGGACAGTCGTCAGCAGAGACTGGAACGGACTAAGCACGGCGCGCAGGCCGTGAGAACTTTTATCGACTATGCTAAAGCTGATTTAGCACTACTGCAGTACACTACAACTACAACTACACTAAAACACCGAAAACTTTAGTATTTCACTAGGACATACAGGATACTTACAATAAATATAAGAGACAGTTTGAAACGACACTAACAGATAATAAGTAACTGTCATAAAGTACCATACTTGAAATGTGAACTTTGAGTCTACAATAATAATACAGTATGTAAAAATATTGCTTCAAAAGTAAAATGTCTGCAATCTTCAACTGCAGTTTTGAATTTATATGGATGCTCTTGAATTGTACAAGTATATAATGTCCTTGTTTCTGTCCATTGTTCTCTCCACTGTAACCCAGTATTTCTATGAAACTTATCTTTTTCTCTGATCCTGTGTTGTTTTTTTACTCAAATTGTAAACTGTTCTCTTTTCCTACTATTATTTTCTAAAGTTTTTAATGTTTTATTCTCTTACTATTTTTTAGCTGCTGTAATTTCTTTCATAGTGTTTTTCTTCTGTAATTTCATACATTAATTATATTTTGTAATACTTATGTGATGCATCAAGTTTATTTCATGAGTGCGTTTGGGCTATGCCTGTTGCACTCTTAAATTGTTGTATGCAAATAAATAAATTATTGAATTTGGTGGTGCTAATACACACACGTCGAAATTACATTGCTTGGGTCAGTGGAAAATCTCTTGTTGAAAGTACGCAAAAACAATCCAAGTATAGACCTTATCCAAGGACAAGAATAAGAAAGACTTTATGGAAGACCTATCGGATGGTACCTTCTACCTTCGTATCTTTCAGAAGAGAAATCAAGAGAAACAGATGAAGACACGTTTTAAAAGAGAACGATATGGTTTGCAATGCAACAGCTGCAATAACGTGAAGTTCGAAAAAGTAATTGAAGAGGAAAAGACTAATATTTCATTGTGTTTTAATAATTCCAGAATGTAGATATTGTCTGTTTTTAATTGCTCTTTCATTAGCATTAGTGGTGCAGATGGTGAATCATAATCGTTAGCTCCAGCAGAGCTGCATTTGGAAACGTATTTTCAAAACTAATTAGCATAATTGCACCTGAAATGGCTTTTGAATAAAGTACCTTCGGCAATAAAAGTACCGCAATAGATGCAATTTGGAATGGGTAGTAATTGTCTCATTCTATTTTGTTTCTGCAATAAAACCAAGAATGACCAGATGGTTCTAGATCCTTCAACACCCTACTTCTACCGTTCATCAGTATTTGAATTAAACATTAGTATATATAGTTAATTTGAATAAAATTAGCAATTAGCAAACCAGTCAGAGCATGCATAACGAGTACGCAGGGGTTAATCGAAAAAAAATCTGGAGGGGGCTTATCAGCTACAAAAATATGCCGTGGAATATCCCCTAAAAAAAGATCCTCGCTACTATAAAATACACTTGTAGAACGTTTTTTACGTGTTTGTTAGTTATTTCGGGGGGCTATTGGCCCTTGCCGTCATGCCCTTTCTTGCAATCAAGCCATTACGCCATTTATCTGTAAATTCGCGCCTGTAAGCTTGCAATTTAAAATTTATTTTTTATATTTATTATTTCCGACTCTCTGATTCTTTACTCTTTAAACTATACACTCTGATTCTCTACCATTATTCTAGTTTTTACTCGTTAAATAGTAGAGTTTCAAACTATAAAATTCATCTCTTTGTAGTTTCCTTCGTTATTACAGCCTATTATAATGAAAAATGATTTCACCGTTTATTTTTCTAACAAAATATGTCAAAAAAGCTTTTTTTAATAATTAATTCAATGAGTTGTTAGTGAACTAGATTGATTTTGATGAATCTGTGTCAAGTATTATATTTAGCCTGTAAGATATTTTTTCTGTATAACATAATTTATTATCATACTATCATTATTATGTAAAACATTAGCCAAAAAATGTATGTGTGCCAAATTAATCATTTAATTATTATTATTATTACATGGTGGACACTTTTGGAACACACTAAGTCTAATATGACGCCGTTTGCGTCATTAATCATATTATGTATTAATGGATCTGTAAATTCAAACTTCGACTCATACCCACGCTCAGGCTTTGCTTCTGTGGGTATTAATTTCCTTTATTATAATATGTGTTTTTTATGTAAAATGAAGAGGAAATAAAATTGATTTTGATTCGATGTTTTTTGTTTGAATATAATAGGCTTAATCGAAAATCTGCTAGAACCTAAAAGATTAACAAGCTATTTCATATGTATTATGAATAAGCTATTCAAAAACACAAACTATGCGACTATGAGACCATTCATGTAGTTCTATTGGATCATCAAACTCTCTGTCGTAAAAAATGTTGCCAAAATATGACAATGATTTTCATCGTCTATTGTGGGCTAACATAACAAAAGACGCTGGGCAACGCCTGTAATATTTTTTTTTCAAACCTTCACAGCACTCAAAAAGTTATGTAGCCTTCTCTGCATATAGCTGATACCAATGGTCAAACAATCATGGCATCATTTGCAATTTGTTCCTGACTCATTTTGTATTCTGGTGAACAATCGATGTTTTAATTAACTGTGATCAGTGGGCGAAGTGAGGTGAGGTGGACACCGTTGGGAATGTATATAGCTCATTGTAGACCCACGCTCCATTTTTTTCATTGGCATAACACACAACAATAATGAAGTGAAGGAAGAATATTTTTAGTTTTATAATAAGTTTCCCTGTGGAATATGACGTCTACCATGATCACAATCTGAGAGAACATGGACTTGTTGATTCAAAGATAGAGACGGACAATAATATATGAATAGAAGAAAACTACAAATAGTCAAGTGTGGTTAGCGAATGTTAAACCTAATGTATGGTTTTCACTCTCTTCAAATTAATGTTAAATTTACTATCAAAATTTTATAAATTGCAATCTAAGAACCGATTCTCCGTTCAGGAAATATAGTATAATTTAAGAAAAATTCCACATGAATATCAACATTAGCATTACATGGTTTGTTAACATGTAATGGTTTAAAGAAATGAAAAAGCGAGAATAAAAAGTCACCAACATGCTTTGAAAAATGGGTTCCAACTTCCTACACATAATTCACATGTATTTAAGTGTAATCTCCATGAAATGATGGTGTACAGAGATATGTACAAATGTTCAGGAATGATCTGTTGAAAAGATAAAATAGGCATATTCCCTCAGATGGTAATGGAAGGAACTAACTAGCAGAGACTACGTCTCTGCCCCCCCCCCCCCCCGGCTAGGGGGGACTCTTTTTCAAGTTAATTGATATTTTGCCAGTACCGCCTCCGTTAGAAGAGGCACTGTCCTAGCCTAGCTTCAGGCCTGCTAAATAGGCTAGTTTGTTATTGGTCTCTTTCAATTCACAATCGCCAAAATCTTGATTTCCGTCGGATAATAACTCCTAATTCGAAACGATTCCTCTCCTTTCAATTTTAAACAATATGGATCCAATGAATGATTTTCTACAATAATTGCGAAAAATCGGTCGTTATCTACACTATTTACAGTATTGGATAGATAAGAAGTGGCTACAGAATTGGATAAGAATCGTACTCATTTGTTAAGACTTGTTCAGCCGGATTACCTGTTCACTATTCCAGCTCGTTTCTTCCATCATTTTGCATTTTCTCTGAAATCGCATCACCCACCAGGGAACTATTGCACGTTCAAGTACAGTGGATGAAAAGCTAGTGTTCATTTGTATCACGGCGTAAGACAAGATGAGTACCACGAAAGATAGGGGAAGATGGCAACTCATAGAGTAAACACAGTACTTCTCGTTGCGCTCATTTCTGTCAGCAAAGAAAAACTCGTCACTTGACTACTCGAGTTTATTGCGTATTCCAACGTGATATCAGATACGCTGAAAGAGCGAATAGCGCTTCTATGCTAGACAAAAGAGCTTGCGATGAGAGGATTTCGTCTCTCTTGTGTAGATAAAAGATTTCTCAACGAAAGAGATCCCGGTGATCCTCTTCATTGTGGAAGACTGGCTGCTTCAAACAGTATACCGTACTGGATCTATTTATTCTCGTATACATTCTTGTTGATTGCAAAACCTGGAAAAAGTGAGAAAGTCATGAGATTTACTCTTAATTTTCGTGAGTGTCTCCGTTCCGTCAAATCTCATTGCATTTTATCAAATTATTGTTATTAATAAATTTTTTCAACTCATGATGTATTATTGACGCTTTAATCACAAGGAGACATTCTTGCCCATTTAGAGCTGGTCCAAAAATGAAATTCTGCTCTGTGCATTCTTCTTTCAGCCCAACATTTTTCATTTTTAAAATAGAATGTATGTTTTTTATCTATCTGGGCATATCGTGTACAAACTAGAACGAAGATGTTCGAAAAATTGTTCAATTGATATCAAAAATATAATTATTGATGTAAGCACGTTTATTTTTAAAAAGAGTGTAAAACAAATCAGACAAAATTACTAAACCCTCTTTCAAGAATCTGATCCATTTATCAAATCGTTATGCAAGACATAATCTTAAGTTTGATAAGGCACAAGTCAATAAAATAAACAAGTAAAAAAATAAAAGTGCTGTTAGAAACAAAAATTGAAAAACGTAGGGAATAGAATATAATAGAGAATATTTCTCATATTGGAAAAATACTTGACTTGGTTCTTTAGACAAGAAGATTTTAAGTAATAGAAAGTTAAGATAATACAAACTCACATGGGCTAAGGTCTTTAAATAATGAGCAACGAGTTTCTGACGGAAACACATACAATTTTGAAAAAAAACTGAGTGCATAATAATCAAGTGAAAAATCATCCTTCCCAACAACAGGAAACATTGTGAAGCTAACAGACCAGAAGAATAATTGAACTACAATGGTTACACTATAATATAATTACTGTATACAAGCAATTTAAAAAATTCAGGCCTCCTATAAATACAACATAAATACTGTAGTTATACAGTACCGTATATTTATTTATATGGTTTTCAGCATTGAATGTAAATGATCAAATAGTAAAGGAATAGGATAACACTAAAAATGTTCCTGGATTTCTTGTTCAATGACGAAGTGCGTTGTTAATATTAACTTTTTTGGTGAATTTAACGACTTGAAGTCAATTTTTAATTGAATTTATTAATTTCGAATCCCTTTAAGTGCTATTAGTTTATACTGAAGACTTCCGCAATGGCGGATATTGACAACAGTATTGAATAGCTGATGGAAATCGATGAATGCTACTGTACAAAAATATTAGTCACCACCGGGAATCGAACCACGGACCTCCCAATTGCCGGTCGGGCGCCTTAACCACTAGACCATGGAGACCCTTCTGCACAGCAGCATTCATTTTTAACTTGGCCATATCGGCTCGTATCTCACAAGTTAGTTTAATTCAATTTCCATCAGCTATTCAATACTATCCGCCATTGCGGAAGTCTTCAGTATAAACTAATAGCACTTAAAGGGATTCGAAATTAATAAATTCTGTTTGTATATTTGTCAGTTGTTCAATTGTCAGTCACTTCAAACTAACTTGCAATTTTTAATTAATAATAAAAATATTTTACTCACTCTCTTGGCCGAACGTTTTATTATTTGTTTAATTATAAACGTTTAATTATTTAACGTTTAACGTTTTATTAACGTTTAATTATTTGTGTAGAGCTGGAAATTTATTAATTGGGCCAATTTCTTACAAATAGGCTACAAGAAGATGGATGAGATTAAGATATAAACTCTATCTTCTAGAAGGGGAAAACTCAATATTGCTTACTCCAGAATCAAGTTTTATTATAGTGAACAATAACACTTGGGAGAAGTAATTCTCGAAGCCCTGACAAATCTCAGCTATCAACTTTATTACTGTTACCGTGTTGAAGAAATACAGTTTCTCATCCACATAGATTGAAGAATGCTGCTAGGGAGAAATGAAGTGGAAGAATATAGTTGTTCAACGTTGATATTACATTGGAACTGAACGTTCAATAAAGGAATTGCACTCCAAAATAACCTCGTATTTATTTATTTTGCTTTTACGGCCTCATTGGACCACTTAAGTCAATCATTTCCTAGTCCTCCTTGGTTTTTACTTTTTCGCGTAGGGTATCTATAGAAATATTTATGAATTTATAATATAAAGTTATATTTAACAATATAATATAAAAGAGGATGATGTTAGTTAGACCACTTTTAACTGGAGAATAGCTGAACCGATTTCAACGATTTTTGATTTTTTGGATTCGTCTCCACACCAAGTAACAGAATGACCATTGAATGTTTGAAAAACTACTGGCAATAATTATGAAGAAAAAATAATTGGTGTACAAACATAAAAAACAATTCAAATTGAGAACCTCCTTCTGTTTGGAAGTCGGTTGAAAATGTTAGATTTTGAATTAAATTATGAGGCATGGTTGCATACTCTAGACCAAATTATGAAATAATAGATCAGCAGCTGTGCTTTCACCGTTTTCTATATTGTTGTTACATGAAGGAAACTTCAATTTTGCATCTTGAAAATACTGTCTCATAAATATTTCAAGTACATTCTCAATTTGTAAAAAATGTGATCTTATAGATAGGTCATTTATAACACTGAAGAGTTGCGGAAATAGTCTATTGTCAGGGCAATGAAGATCAAACCACTAACAGAATTTAGCTTAAAAACTCCTTAGATGTCCAATCTAAAATCAAAACTGACACTGCATTTCTATTTAAATTATGATGGATGCATTTCGCTTCTAAAGAGAAGCTTCATCATGGATGTTCCCGGCTTGCCACTGCACAATTTGAAACTGAAGGTTGGATCATCATGATTCGAAATCTAAACCAAGCAAAGCTTTGCAATGGAACCAGCTTAGCAATAACAAGACTAACGATGAATATTATTCATGCAACAATACAAAATTCTGAGGCGAGAAAGTCCTAATTCCAATGATCCCAAATGATAATTTATTATGATAACAAATTACAAGGCCAGGCATTGAGTGTTTGTGATCTCAATCGAGAAATAAAAAAATTTCTCGAATGTATGAAAAGACTGTCAAAATGAACAAATTGAATAGTGCGCTATGGCTATGATACAAATATGTTGTACAATGACAAATAAGTTATAACATATAACCAGACTTATTGGACTTATTGTACGAGATGCACAAACAACAAGGAATTTGATGTGTGATAGAATAGAACAGAATAGAATAGAATAGAATAGAATAGAATAGAATAGAATAGAATAGAATAGAATAGAATAGAATAGAATAGAATAGAATAGAATAGAATAGAATAGAATAGAATAGAATAGAATAGAATAGAATAGAATAGAATAGAGTAGAATAGAATAGAACAGAATAGAATAAAATAGAATAGAGTAGAATAGAATGGCTGCCTTTATTAATTAGAGTGAGAGAGAGAGAGAGAGAGAGAGAGAGAGAGAGATAGAGATTGAGAGAGAAAGAGAAGGGGGAAGAGTGAGAGTGATAGAGAAGTTGAAAATAAGATATAAGAAGTTTTTTTTAGAAAATTATGGCATTACCGCTAGCACAAGAAAAAACTGGAAGAGTTCACTGGAATCTCCTCATTTAACAAATTTTTGACCATTTGTTGTCGACCTTCGGAAAGTAACTATTCTTTGTCTCATTTTAGTCACCTGGGTATAGAGCAGACGCCGTGCTAGTATTCTTCCAAAAAGATAAAGTGGCTGAAAATAAATAAATAATTTTTATACGTTGTATCGTGCAATGTGTAGAAAACGAATTCATACTTATTATTATATTGCAAATCACAGTACGTCATGTTGAATTTATTATTATTTGTTAATTGCGTTATCTTAAACTGGAGCTCTGACGAGTTACTAACTGTAGTTTGAACTTTAAGTATAGTACATCCAATTTAAATATAATTATAAAATCAAAATAATTGATTTCAAAATTCCTTCTTCATCTTCCTATGTAACTCGAGATTGCGCATCATTCAATTCACAGTAGATACACTGTTCACGGTATTCCAAAAGGTCTCTAGTCGAATATTATGAACTAAAAATAACTTATTTAATAATGGTCGGTGGTATTATGTGCTGTAAATTTTTGTCCAACAAATGTTAGTGCAGTCAAACCTTTCAACTATTCTGAAACTTAGCTTGCACTTTGAAAAGATAGCAAGCACAAAACTAAGCCACCATCAACTGACCAAAGATTGTTTCAATGAAATCTAATGAAGTTTAATAAAATAACTACTCAGGATTTATCAGTGACACAGATTGACTGTGCGTTCACATGCTTGTTTGCGTATGCCGACAATAATTTATAATAGTGACCATTCTCTAGACGAGGCCAGTATTTTATTCAATTCACCTTACACTCCTGAAGAAAAGTCAGTCTAGAAAATTTATAGTTGAAAAGAGTTATATCTACTGATATAAACCTAATTATAATGAGTTTTATGCATGAGAATGATATTAACTTTAACCTACTTCCAAAGCGGAGGTTCTCAATTCGACCTTTTTTTTTAAATGTTTGTACATCAATTATTCGAACACAATTGAAGCGATTACCATAAAACAATTTAAATGAAAGAGCATTATTCAGCGGTGGCCCCTTACAAGTTTCACATGGATCGGCACGATACTTAGCCCAAAGAAACAAATTAAACAAAAAAGAGCATTCATCGAAGTCTTCATTTCAGTTTTGTTCAAATTGGATAGTTTCACACATAACTGACAGTCGGGTAACCAGTGTCGTTTTACCAGGCCGAACATTGTATAATATGGAGTACTTCACACCTACCAAATCTCTGAAATCGTATGATGCAATGTAATCATGCCGTATAAACAACATCGGTTACCAAAAGCTGGTTATGTGTGAAACAAGCCAGCAATGTCCCGTTTCAAATTAAAAATAAAAATAATATAATATTTCTGTTCGTATTAACATTGTAAATAATTTAGTTGATGTTATGGAGTCGTAGGAATAAAGTTGTATAGTTTCAATCATGAGTTGAAGTGAAAATTGTTTTTGAGATCATTAATTTCAAAAAATAATTCTTCAAAATTATTATTTTTTAGTGTAGGTATATTCTGAGAGGTACCGCATTAAAATGACGAATTAAAGACAATTTCACTTTTAAGAAGACTTTCACTATTATAATTTTCCTAAATTTAATATTCCACATTAAATAGAGAGTTGTAGAATTTTACTTAGTTTATTGAATTTTTAATAGGTAGATTTTGAGCTACTTTAGTTTATTTGTGATATTGATAATATTTATATGCTAATTTGAAAAATACTTCATAATGTAGGCTATAAGAAATTTCTTGTTTTCAAAGTTTGAAAATTTAACTAAAAAGCTTAAAATAAAACAAATTAAAAAAAAACGATTTCAATCAGATGTGACTCTAAAATTAAACACATTCTAAAGTTTAAAATAAAATGTTTACTTTAATGATGTTGATGTTTACTTTAAACAAAGAAAATGAAAAATTTAATGAAACTAACTTTTTGAAGTCACGCCAAATTTTCCATAAACTTCTAAAATATAACATAGAATGTCTTATTAATTTCATAAAATATTTGGAGCCGACTTCGAAAGAAGTTGTATTAAATTAAAAATTTTCTCAGTTTAAAGTCAATACTACATTTTAAACTTTTTAGTTAGTGAGTATTTAATTTTTGAATATCATTTGATTGAAGTCGGTTTATTTTTTGTTTGTAAATTTATTTTATTAAATTACTTGAAAATGTCTGTATTAAATTGTATAAAATATTAGAACTGTCTGTAGATTGAATCCTTTTTATTTATTGATCTTTAATTTTTAAATTTTTTAGAATTATATAAAATTTTATTTCAACATACCAATCAACTAAAAAGCCTAGGTACACTTCATCACGTTATCTTTACATTGGTTTAGCCATATATCGGTATTAGGTCTACCCCCAGGGACTATAGAAGAATTACTTCTATTCTATCTGATTACACCACGGGGAGTGATTCTCAAAAGTGAATTTCAAAAAACAATTGATATCGTGTTGTAAAAATAATCGAGTAGCCTACCGTACAAGGAAGACAAAATGCTTAAAAAGCTAATAGATCTTCAGTTCAAATCAAAGTGGAAGCTTGGAAGCTGAAATCAAAATGGCGTATGAACCAATCCTAATCCATGATTGAACGTATAGAACGAACCCGAAGACATTTCAAATAGCAGGATATTAAGGAAATGGAAAGGTTGACAGTTGACATTGATTGAGAATGCGAACCTGACAAGTGTCCTATACTACTACGATTTGGTCACACTTTGAGACAGAGAATCGCAAATCACATATGTCTATATAATATACCCGTAAATTTTGCCAGAAAACTCTGAAAATATCAACCAAAAAATTGTAAAAATAGTTTTCACTTAAATAAAAAACAGTGATGAACTGTCTTAATGAATAACGTAAGTTGTAAGAATAATGAAATTTGTAACAAAAAAAAAAAAAAACTATGATGATGTTACTTTGAAAGTCACAAAATAATCACATACTAGAGGTGTTTGGAATCTGATTATAGTTTTTAGAATAAAACTCTCTTAGTCAAATTTGAAAGAATCTATGATGGCTTTAAACATATGAATATACTCTAAGATCCCCATAGATAAATGTAATATTGTCATCAACAGTTACACGATCAGGGCACAAACCGAGTGAGGGATTAAAGGGATTATATTCATAAGAAATGTTCTAATAAAAAAAAACTATAGCTTATGATGTGCAACTTATTGGAGGTGGGGTTATATTGAGCGGGAGCTTCAACCCCGGCCCAGAAAAATTCCTGAATATTTTCATTTCTTCTAACATTAAAACTAACACTGTACTATTTAAATTGTGATTTACTCACTTAAAGAGGAAATAAAATACTCCTCTTGGAATAAATAGAACACTAAAGTTAAGTAGTGTCTCGTTCTTAGAAGATATATGATGGTAATAATTCTTTATGATAAATACTATTTTTTATTGCATATTTTTTATCAACTAAAGAAATTGATTTGATTTGAACTGTCACCCCCACCAGCGAACAAGATTTTATCCTTCTGCTGTGTTCGTGCCAACTGAAAGATTTTTGGTTCACAGAAAATGTATTATGCTTCATTTCTGTAATCGATAACTCTCCGATTTTCATTGTAATTTTTTATGATTTTTTTGGTAATAAAGAAATTCAATTCTATATTACATTGTTCATCAAGTTTTTCGCTATGGAAAACTTCACAGATTTATCTACTACTCATTAAATTTCTTTATTTTTCCTTTTCATTATTTTAGTCTATGTGCGACTATAGTTCCCATATTATAGTCTCTTCCCAATGATACGTAGGCTAATATTGTTATTCTCATGCATATATTATTGTGTACTGTTTTTGCTATTGTGCTGAACTGCTTGTTATTCATTAGTTATGTGGAATAGAGCGATGTTTTACTTAATTTTTTTCATTAATTGTTTTACTTAATATTTTGTCAATATACAATACTCATATTATCAATACCAATATTATCAATACCAATATTATTGATGACTCTTCCTTTAATTCATTCAATTTTCGAATCATCTCCTTGAAAATGCCATGTCCCTTTCTATTCACTCACTGCCGTTCATTCTATTAAAACATTTACCTCAACTTCTTGTATTTTTCTTGAATAAAATTCTCACCAATAAAATAAATATGAGCGAGGAAAATTAATAAAATTCGTGTTACTTAAAAAATAAATTATTGTGAACATGAATATCAGCATATAATAAGGTTGATTAGCATTAATTCAACTAAAATAAGTTGTCATTCAAAAACCCATCAAATTTATATGAGATCCCAATTACAGAGTAAACACATATATATTACAAAATTACAATATGTTTTTGCAGAAAATCAACAGCCACTGTTTCACCAATGCAAAATTTATTCAAACACATGACTCTTAGTTATGAATAGTAGCCTTGACCTTTGAAGAACTCCCTCATTCACGGTGAAGGCGACTTTAGTAACTTAGCTGAAGTTGGGGATAGTGTTCAGAGACAAAAATAACTTTGACGATAACAATGAATATTATTCAATGCAGATTGTACGATACTGTATTAATTTATAACGATGAAATGTGGCAGTGGAACACTTGGCTCTTGTGATGGTAATGAAATGGCTTAGTTTATCCAGTACTTAAAATTCAATAGGTTCAGATTGGGATCTATTGGAAATAAAAACATTCATGAACTTCACTCGTAGTCATGGTTAATAGAGTAGAGTGTACATGTATGTAGACTGTACATATATGAGGATAAGAATTTATGTTACGTTGTCATTTATCTACAAGATTAGAAATAAAAACATTGATGAACTTTACTCGTTCTCTCGTCCAATCGAGACCTAGATACGTCCTAAGAACGAACGATCTTTACGTTTTTCTAGCGTTTGCAGCGCTCTCAAGAACTATGTCGTATGTACTCTAAATAAAACAAATTTTAGAACAAAAAACCGACTTCAATGAAATGATACTTAAGAGTTGAATACTCACATACTAAAATGTTTTTTATTTTCACTTTTAAACCAGAAAATTTGAAATTTTTAATGCAAGTAATCTTTTAAAGTCGACGCCAAATTTTCCATACTTTATAAAATATAACGTAGAATTTCTTATCAACTTCATAAAATATTTGGTGCCGACTTCAAAAGATTACTTGCATTAAATTTAAAAATGTCTCAGTTCAATGTAAAAACTTTATTTTAAACTTTTAAGTACATGAGTATTTAATTTTTAAGTAGGCTATCATTTCTTCGAAGTCGGTTTCTATTTTTGTTTTAAAAATTGTTTTATTTTAAGCTTTTTAGTTGAATTTTCAAACTATGAAAACGAGATATTTCCTATAATTCTGATGTGAAAGGAACTCTAATACACTATAAAAAGCTATAACTACATACTTTTTCAATTTTTTTTTAAATATTTCTATATTTTCAAGACCCTTTAAAAACTGAGGTAGCTTGTTGTAGAGTTTCCTACCAATATAACTAGGTTTTTGTTTGAATAAGCTACTATTGTGACTCACTAAGTGATAATCTCCTCTGCTCCTTGTATTATAATCGTGTATGTCAAGATTTTGGTTAATATCACTCTTTTTACCTATAAAGTAGCTCCATACACGGTAAGTTCTTCTTCTAAGTTCTTCTATCTACCGTGGCTCCAAACACATATAAGAAGGAGACCAAGTCTCCTACATGGATCTAATCTATTTACTCTCTCCATAAACACAATCAAATGCCTTCGATAGATCTAAGAAGATTGCTGTAGCTTTATCACCTAAATCTATCATATCTATTAGTTTTTCAACTAGAGAAACTATGGCTGTTTTCGTAAATCTTCCTTTCTGGAAGCCTAGCTTCTGGAAGTTAGCTTCATGAAGGTACAGAAGTAACCTATTTAGAACTACTCTTTCTTACTAATTAGTAATTACATTTGAAATACTGATGTGCCTATAGTTTTTCACCTTTTCTCTATCACGACTTTTGAAGATTGGCAAGATCTTCCTCTCTTTCAAATTCTGGAAAAACACCTTGCTCTGATGAATGATTAATTAGATGAATCAAAGGGTCTAACAATTGATCTTTACATTCTTTTGGAATTTTACTGGATACCCCATCCATTCCTAAAGCTTTTTTATTATTCTAACTATCAATGATAGTTGACAACTCGCCTTGGGATACTGGATGGATTTTTACTATTCATTCTGGCTTTATAGAAAAAAGCTACAGAATAAAAGTTTACAGAATGATTCATTCTATAAACTCATATACATTCTGTACTCATATACGTTCTATAAACTCATATATATTCATTCTATACCCTGAATAACTGATTGTGCTCATGACTTACAGTTTTATCATTAATTGAGGAATAAATAAACAAACGGTACTCAAAAGTTATAGAATATGGATTTATTAAAATTAATTCGGACAATAGAAATTATTTAGCGCTAGGAAAAAAATGACTCTCATATACAAGGATCATCGAGTTTTTTGACAGTTGTATCTGATTGTTTACCAAGCTTTATTTGAAATACTCCCACAATCATGGCACGTACAGGTCACAACTTACCGTTAATTGATTGCCCAAACTTGGCTGAAATGCATAATACAAACAATGTGTAGACCTTCGTAGTTGTAGTTGTTGTTATGCCAATGTCTTACTCTCATACAGCAACTGAATTCTGATGACTCCAGTGTGCTACACCACTCAAAATTCAAATCACGAGAACACAGGAAACACTAGATAGTGGTGGATTAACATTGCTTAATCTAATCATCAATCATGAATGTAGTACGAGGCTCAAAGAAAATTATCAATTCAAACCTCATGTTTGTGAATAGAAAATCCTAGACAACCAAATGATTGATAGCATGATTAAAATAATATGTGCGTACGCCACTGAGTAACCAAGAAAAGGGTCACTGGGTTAATGAATTTCACGCTACTTTCAATTAACAATTACGGATTCAGAACATTATTCCGTACGAGACTGTTTTTGGAATATTTAGGTATTTAGGGACATTCAACCTAGAATAGAGGTGAGGCTAGAGTATCCTCAGCAATCTATCACTTGTGTAGGCTAAACAATAAAGTTTAGATAGCCTATATGCTAGAAAAGCAGAAAGGATCCACTGCCAAGTTTCTATGTACATTTCAATATGACATATGTCAGATTCAGATTTATAATAGGATATGTTATTAATTGCTACCAAACTTCAAACATTCTGTATAAAATTCTCTAAATATATATTTTTTGTTCTAAATTTATTCGATAGTCATAGAAACTTGGTCAAAATCTTTATGGAAATTCACAAAATATTACTTATTGGGGTGTTATTGTGCAATTAGAAGGGACTCTTGCTGTAATTGTCCAAGTTTTTCAGTCATATTATTTCTACTATTTCATATTTTTTTAAATAATACTTGCCACTCTTATTGCGGTATCGATATTTATATTCTTATCAAGAATTATATAGTCAATTCAACATCAAGCATCCAGAGAGTCCGTCTGAACAATGGAAATTATTTATGAACACGTTTATTAAGTTTGTTATAATACTATTTTGCTCTTCACCTTCAATCGATAATGCTGTAAAACTCTATTTTTCTTTTTAATTTTCGCTTAAATTACTAGAGTTATTTAAAAAAAAAAATGATGAGACCATTTTATTTTAAATGAGCTTCCCATTCAAGCTGAACATCAGTGTTTTTCTGCACAAAATTGAGTGTCAAAGCAAAGAGTTCAGAAACTGTGGCCATCACAATAAAAATTAACATTTTGTTGTAAATTTAACGACTTGCAGTCAGTTTTAGATAGTGAATATATAATCACAATCTTATATATTCACAATCTAAAACTGACTGCAAGTCGTTAAATTTACAACAAAAAGTTAATTATTAATAACGCAGATAGTTATGGAACAAGAAATCCAAGAATAAAAATGAATGTCATTTGTTTCACAAATAACTAACTATCAGGTTGAACCCGAAAACCTAAATTTACTCATTTATTTTTCAGTTCTAATCCATGGCGAACCCAAAGACTCTGTATGGGGTTTTGTGGCTCGCTCGCAATAATACGGGAATGTGCTTCATTGAAAGAAGAAATTAACTCAGGCGGAAACTCATGAGCTTGAACCTCACACAGAATTCAGGGTCGTTGCTAAGCAACCTTCAACCTGAAATGTTTACTCAAGCCCCCAACATTCTGGCACCAACTAAGTCTAATAGCATCTATCAGTAAATACAGTGGAATCTAAACAACAACCAAGACTGATAACAAGCTTCACTGTGTTCTGAGTAGTATTTTCATCTTCGCACTTACATAAACAACTACAGTATCTCCGCATTTATGCATTGCGTATTGTGTAAACTCGCTTGTGAGATGATTCAAATTGTTTTAACTCCCCCAGCTTTGATCAACGCTATGTTTACCAGTAAAATGAGAGAGCATCAACAAAGTTGAAAGAATTAGTATTTGTAAATTTCATTTATCTTTTTTTCTCCAAAAATTCTTCCAACTCCTCAGTGAAATTGTGAATAGTGAATTATTAAAATTAAAAGAATGATTCTTATTTGTATCTTTAATTTCTTCCAAAAAAAATTGTTTCAAAATATTTCCCGACTCTTCAATCTAATTGTGAATACACTGTGCTTGTAGTATAAAAAATAATCTGTAACTAATTTAATAGCCATTATCGTTCAATTTATAATCACTCAATAACCATTCGCATATGTAGTACCTAATAACAAAAAATTCCATTACTTATGGAATAACATTCACATATTGTAGACTGAGTAATAATAAATCGCTTTACAAGGTTGTCAACTTTTTATTCAAGTTCATTGCCTGCTGACTGAATTGAAATGACGAATGATATCTGTTTCCTGTTATTTTTCAACAATTTTAAAACTTTATTAGCTTTCAATGTTGAGAGGATTCAGTTGAAGTTTTCAGAGATTAGCTTGATCTTTGGGAAATTTTGAATTAATTACTTGCGTAATTCAATTCATGTATTTTTGTGTATACTTTAATAGTTTTCAGTGTTGAAAAGATTGAGCTAAGTTTTTAGAGATTATAGTGTGCTGATCTTTGAAGTTGTTTAGTTTGATTTTTGAGATATTATGGCTTATACACTTGCGAAAATCAATTATTTATGTATTTTTGTGTACATGAATTCATCATCATCATCCTAGTACATCCTAGTACTAGTTGTGAAGGCTATAGTAAACAATAGCAAAATTTAGCAAATCAAGCAAATAAGCGAGTTTGTATAGAGGATCCAAAAAATAAATTCACCAACTTCTTGACAGTGGATTGCTTTAGCCTATTTTAAACATGTTCGTTACATGCTCACAGTGGATTGCTTCATTCTAAACATGATCTACCTTTTAGCTACGGTACCATTTAATAAATGTTGGCTAAAAGCTAACTAACCTACAGCACTAAGCAAAATTTTTAGCTGTATGTCGAATAGTAGGTTCTATCCGTCAAGGAGTATACATTTTTTTGAACCGGCCTGTATAAGCCCAAATATTTAATTGAAGATGTCACTCCATATTGAACTGCATATTATGCGATATTGCATAACATAATAACATACACAATAGTTCAAAGAAATCTGTTAATCGTTATTTTAAAATGAAATATTTTTAATCACAAGGAAATCCACTCCAGACTACTTTTTTATTGAACAAATTGCAAATCCATAGGCTATTTTACAAGAACTAATTATAGTCTACTATTCGTTCAAGGAAATGATGTGAGAAGAATTTTAATAGCTATGATTAAGTCTTAAACATTATGCTGTGGATATATTTCATAATTTTGTTCAGTTTATCTGCCTTGTTACTGCATTAGCTGACAAGATAATCGATCAAATCTTCATAAGTAGGAGATTTTTCAACTGTTATTGAAATTACGTACGGTATCTAAATAATGACTGCTTAATATGCTTATTAGATGCTTCAAAAATGGTTTTCCATGGATCGCCCAGATCAAATTCCTTTCGAACTATTTATTTCATTTACTTTTTATTTCATCTACTTGTCTTGCATTTGCATTTGAAAAGAAGTGAATACTATTTCAAATAATGCGTGATCTATTGAATGTTCTTTAATGCATTATATTATGATGCACAATGGTGTTGCAATTTATATGTTTTTTTGGATGAAGGAACAAGATCATTATTTGTTTTATTCATACAAACTAATTTATCTATATAAATAAAATTAGAGTTTTGTCTGTACATTTATCAGAATTGTATATTTTTTGGTTATTTTTACGTTTTATACATTAAATAAGCCGAAAATAGTCTTATCTCACTTTCTGTCTGTCACGGCCGCAAAGGCATTTTTCGCGGCCTTCTCCTCAAAAACGAGAGCATCGATCGGGATTTTAGTTATTGAACAGTATTGAAAACATTATTGGCAATGTCTTTAGCTATAAAAAACTAAATTAACTTTTTTCAACAGAGTAATAAACGTTTAAAAACCAAGTATTGTGCGATTTTTGATACATTTTACGCGGCCTTCTCCTGAAAAACGAGAGCATAGATCGGGATTTTAGTTATTGAACAGTATTGAAAACATTATTGGCAATGTCTTCAGCTATAAAAAACTAAATTAACTTTTTTTTTAACAGAATAATAAACGTTTAAAAACCAAGTATTGTGCGATTTTGGATACATTTCTTCTGAGTTTTATTACCACATAACAACAAATCACGTAATTTATCAATCAGCTGTTCTCAAATATAATCTGAATGGTTGCCCTTCGCGGCGTTATTTACGCTGTCTGCAGACTTGCGTAGTCGGAGCATTGCAGTCTTTTAGGAAACATATGACTGGTGAATCAAAGCTCATTTTATGTTTCATCAATTATTTCTTTGTTGAAAAAACAAAATTTTCTAATTTCAATTTATCAAAACAAAAATTAACATTTTAGGAAGGTGCGGTTTGTGCCAGGCTCTTGGGAATTCGCCAGGTAGCACTATTATTACCACATAAGAACAAATCACGTAATTTATCATGATATATTAATCAGCTGTTCTCAAAAAATATTCTCTCCGATACCTGTCACTGAATTGCTGACGTTCTAAGTTGTTTACTAAGGGCCCGTTCACACGATACAGTTTTTGTGCGGTACAGTAAATTTGCTGTATCAGTTATTTTGCAGTGCTTTCGTTTGCATGTACATTTCATATTGTATGTTCACACAATACTGTTTCGACTGGATCCAGTAAAAAAGCTGTTCTAGCCGATTTCTACATTCGGTTTTGTCTTCGAAAACTGTATCGCTAAAATCAGCTGTACCGCAAAATAACTATCCGTATCCGGTGGCACATGTATTGTACCGGTAATGGATTTATGTTCAAACGATACGCTTATTATGCTGGAAGCAGTCTTCAGATCGTCAGCATTGATCTCCTTCATTGATATTCTTCAGCATTGATCTTCTTATTAGTGAATTCCAGTGTCCAGAAGTGGAAGATATCAATTGTGAAAATTTAATTTCTCTAATATATGAGTGACCCGCCTTGTGGGACAAGACTTAAGATTAATATAAAAATAAAGAGAGAAAAATGTGTGGAATATTGAAACCAGAATTTGCGTACTTTGATCAAAATTTAAGAGAAACCTTCAGTAAGAAACTTATTTGAAAAAATCTTACACAAATAAAAAAAATCCTGGACTGGAATAAATAAATCTGAACTGGAAGCGCAATGGAAGAAGGAGGAGAGCACAGCAATAATATAAGCAGCAAAGCCGGACCGTGTAAACATCACAGTACAGTTGACGCCGTTCAGTAAAAATACCGTACCGCAAAAAAACTGTATCGTCTGAACGGGGCCTAAGCTGCTAACAACTTCATGATCGTTGCTATCAAAAAAGCCGAAACATATTTAGTCTTATTTCTAAACATAGTCCGTACGAAGGACGGGCACAATAGCTAGTTTAACACTAAAAAGTGCTTGTGGACTGTAGAAATAATTAATTGTTTGTGAACATCTTTTACTCATAAGTACTCTTACTGATTAGAATAGAGACAGTGCTATTTCCAATAAAGGACGACGTCCTGACCTTACTTGCAAGATATTACTTATGTTTATTAATGTTTTTTTGTACCCATGTTTTCATAACAGTTTGAATGAATTCATTTAAAAACTAAATTTAAGAATAGTATGGAACTCCTGTAGATATTTGACAACAATTTTAAAATGGTAGCCTTTTATAAAAATTTTAAATTTGTAAATTATATGTGATATATTTCAAACATTCACATGGGCGTATCAAAGATGGCCGGATGTGGGTTTTTTACAATCGGCGTTCAGGGGGGGGGGGGGTATGAAGTACCCGACAACAAGAGGGTTGTCCATTTAGGGGCTCAGCTGCACTTTTTTATTCCAGTATTCCACGAACAACACTTTCTAAATCTAAACGAACGATAGAGGCAAGTTTTGGCGAGCAAAGAACCAATCTCACAGTCATACAGTACTCTAAATTTCAAATTTTGTAAAAAATTTAAAACCAAATCCACTTTCAATTTTCAGTGATTGTTTTTCTTTCGGAGGATGAAGCCCACATAGGTTTGAAACCTGTGCGTGGGTAATGAACTGGATCATGGTGATTGATGAGTTGGACCTACAGTTTTAGGTTGGTTCCGAACCACTGGGAAGTGATTTCACAGCAGGGAACAGAGTCTTTTTGCTGGCCAATCCAATCGGCCACCCTTTCAAAGAACTCCCAGGAGTTTCGTAGCTGTCTTTGAAAATACAATCTCTGATTGAACAGATATATACCTGCTACGGCACTCGCTATCACTTCCCTGATTTGCTTTGCGCATATTAATACTGAATCATGCGTAAAAGTAGTTCTCTCATAAAAAACTAATAATTATATACATACTAATACCCAATGATGGGGGGGGGGGGGTTTAACCCCCAAACCACCACCCTGGGCCGCATGTGACCATTGATTAATATTTAACAGCACCGTACCTGTCCGCAAAAAGACAGTAAATCTGCTGTAAAATCACTCACGGTAGTTCAGAACCCAACTAAGACTGTAGTAGGTTCAGCTCATCAATCACCATCAACCTATGTAAGCTCCATTTACCCATTTACAAAAAACTTTAGTTGCCAAAAATTACAGACTACAGGCTGATTCCCTTACTTTATATTCTCAAGCTCAAGTTATTCGTAGAAAGTGTGATACGCATGAAGTGTTAATGGAAGAGGTGTGATCGATGTGATGGATACCTAAGAACTGAGTAGGCATGCAGCCAACTCCATGGGCATGAGTAATGTAATTTGCATAAATACCGATTAAATTCAGTTGGTTTTGTAAAAGAAGCAAGAAAAAGTACAGAAGCAATAAATATATTATCAATTTGAGTTGACATAAATATGGAATTGAATTATGCACTACCGTACTCTCTATGTATATCATATATTGGAAAACAATAGATTGATAGCTTGTTCCAAACAGCAAGGACAGGATAAGATTATCTCTTTTCATGATCCTCTTTCTCATATAGTTTTCTATTTTCTAATTCAAAGAATGCTCATTTTAAACTGTTTTTTTAGTGTATTCTTTTGCAACTTGATTCAACTATCTATGTAAATGAATAAATAAATTTATTTTCACATAGGTTTGGAAAAACAAATCACAGAATTACATCTTGAAATTCACATAAGGTTTAACATTTTTACAAAAATATGTCATTACTAAATGATCAAAAATTCATCATTGTGTGGAATATACCTCTGAGGGGCCACTGCAGCAGCCACATAATTTAATTACAATAACAGTAAAGAAAAACACTATAATTATCATTCTTCATTTGCAATCATTAACATTATGTATTTTATCAATTTTTAAATAGGTACATTGTTGATTATTTTCCATGTTCTCAAGCACATTACTTCTTCTTAAATAATTTAAGAGCTGTTATTTCTTATATTCTAATCAACTGAGTCTATTTCAGGCCCTTTTGTTACATCCTTGTTCTATGATGTATTGTAAAACGTTTCTCATCATATTTATCTTAGACTTAACCATGATCCAAACTAAGGTTCATGTGTGTGTTTTCATTTCATTTCATTGTGTTTGACAAGTTTCATAAAAGAGGAAAACACTATCCAAACGAAAAGTGACTGACGGATGCAGCAAGACTTAAAAAAAAACTGCAAGTTAGCCAAAACCCAATTATGTGTCAGACTCTTGGCCCAATTTCAGGCGAAGTAGGACTCAATTATCTAGGACTTATTAATAATAATTTATATTATTATTGGCTCCATTCCGATTGCTAACAACAAATTCATAACTCACCTATCCAATAAGGTGACAAGATTTTCTAAAATCAAATTATCACGTTCAAACTCATCTGATTCCTTGGCATTGTTTATTCAAACATCATCCGTTATAGCGTACCCTAGAAAGAACCGACATAGTGTGCATTGTTGAAGCTGTTTACATCGTAAATAATTATAGTCAGCTTCAAGATAACATATAATTATTATTATTGAAGACAAAGCATAATATTTTAAGCAAGAAATCTTGTCAATCTTGATTTTTACGTTGGTGTTAAGTGGAATAATAATTAATTTATGAGTGAATGAAATTACTGATAGGGTTGCAGCTCTGTCAATCGGTCTGCATCTTTCCTAACAAAGACTCAATCCTGATTATTCCTGATTTTTCCTCCCACTTACTAACTTATTTTCCAGACTGTTCTCTTCAACCAATACTTCATCAACAGGAATTTTCATATTTTACAAATAAAAAATTAGACAGTCAAATGGTTTTTCTTTATGAAAGCAATATTTACAAAATAATAGAGAGTTTGGGAAAAACTTCGTTAGCGATAACGCTAATGCTAACCTGAAAACTCTAAACAACTGCCTGCTCTAATAGCAAGATACTACAGAGCAGGCAGATGCATAGAGTGTTTAGCTATCATTAACTTAGTCTTGCCCAAAACTCTAATGAGCACTCTCAAATTTTGAGAATTTTTACGATTCTTGTGAATATGGTTAATGCTTGTTAATATTAAATTTCTATAAATACTGTACAAAGGAATAGTACATGCATATTCGTATGCGTTGACAAAAGGTGGTGTGATACCTATTTGAAAAATGATTTGGGGAAAAATAAATAAATTTGGAAGTGTTATAGATAAGTATTTTATTTTTTGTTGATACCAAAATACTAAGAAAGCCTTAGCCTACTCTAAGAATATATTTTTCATAATCGTACTGGGCGACTAGCTGAATATATTGAAGATCTGGGGTCCTTGTGTATCAGATGAAAAAGGTATGTTTTCTTCACTTTGGTATGGATGAGTTTCATTTATGACTTTTGCTGAAGTAGGCTGTGATGAATGGAGAAGCTTTTCCGTGGTAATCCTCCCTAGACTGGTGTTTCAAGTATTGGCCCGAAAAGTAGTCTTTGAAAGGAGAGTCCTTCACCAATGGTAATCTTGACTGGAATTTCCAGTTTTCTGTTCATCTTCTCTGTAAACAATTTGGGAGAAATGTAATTAACATTTTAACTTTCAATGGTTATAGAAAATATTGTTTGAGAAACAGAGAAAGACTCGAAAACCAAAGTGAATAATAAATGGATAAAGATGAGATTTTACTATTCAATGCTTCAATAAAAGAGAATTGTTTTATTTTTATTTTGAGAAGTAGCAACTCTCCTTACACCTGAGTAGCCCAATTCTTAGAAAGAAAAGATTGAGCTACTCTAGGTCTTTGAGTACTAATTTTTCATTTATCAATAAGTAGATACTTGAATTTCTCAGACTGAAAAAATGTACCTTAATATTTAATAAGCATTTAACAAATCCTAAATATTAATCGACTTGCACTTTATTCCTTATCTTGCTGTCTGTTAATGATAACATGTTTTATCATCTATGTTCATATAGATATGGTTCATCTATCTCGTTACATTTTAAGTTGAAAACAATTCGAATATTAGTTGGTTGATTCTAAAAATATTATTTTATGAATATTATTTTACAGCGATATCAAAAATTGCTTGATTGAGTAAATCTATCGAAAATATTTTAAGCAATAGTAGAAAGTGAATATGTTCCATAATAAAGAACTATATAAATTAAATTCAGTACCAAAAATATATCTGTAGAATCATAAATATTTTTTTTGCATTATTTATCTCAGACTAAACCTTGACTCAATAATTTTTTAATTAATTCAGAAACATATTATTGTTGTTGTAATAAAACTATCTGTATAAAAAGTAGCAGTTTCATATCGAAAACAAAAATGTATCTGAGTTTATTATGTATGAATAATAATTACTGATCGTAGATAACTCACCTATCATACAGTTTGTGTTCTTCATTTTCAAATATGATTGGCGAGTCAGCTTTTTTGTGTTCATCAATCTTCAAGTCAGGGGATCCTGACTCTGATACTTCAGACTCTGTGTCTGAATTTTTTTCTTTATTAGCTACAGACTTGTTCACCAATTGTGATTGATATTGGTTTGAGTTATTTTCTTCCCGCCGTTTATTGTCAATTATTTCCAATTGTGAAAGTAAAGCATTTTTCAACACATCTATGCAAGTTGATTCAAGAGAATCCTTAAGATCATGACCTGATCCTGGTTCCAATGTATTTGATCCTTTCTTTTGGCTATCCAGTGATACAAGCTCTCTTTTTAAATCCAGTGATCCAATTGATCCTTCTTCATATGATCTTGATAACAATTGTCCCTGTTTTTTAATACCATCATCATCTTTTTGTGCAAGGAGGATATTTTCCCAAATATCTTTGCATTTTGATGCATAACTTTCTTGTAACTCCTGAGTTTGATGCCAGTTTGTTGTACTTGGGATTTTATCATTTTCAGATTTGATATCATCATTTTCTAATGGTTCAATTCTTTTAAAATATTCTTTACCATCTCGAAACTTAATTTCGTCACTGTCAGTGAATGTTGTGTGTACTAGCTGTGGACTAATCAAAAGCTCCAATAACAAAGGCAAGTTATCTCGTGTTTCTTCTGGAATTTCTGGTAGCTGGGGAATTAAAAGTTCTGGGGAAACACGGATTGGAGCCTTGAAAATATCCAAAGCTGGTTTTACAACTGTAGAATGCTCTTTATTTTGTATAGCAGAAAGCCTATCAAATTCTGATAAGGCTAACCTATTGAAAAGTTCAGCATTTGATCTTTTTAATTTATTTTTTGGATTGAAAGTATTGGAATTTGCATTCTGTAGTAACAAATGATTATGATGTTCCTGGGAATGGGGTTGGAAATTGTATAAGACAGGAATATAAACATACTTTACAGGAAGATCATTAGAATGTTGATTATGATGTGGCGTACCCAGTTCAGCATGATCATTGACATGATCATGCTGATCTACATTATGCATGTGAGGATTGTGAGGATAGTGATTTAGAGAATGTGTTGCTGCTTCAAACCCAGGTGGGTGATGATAGTATGGGGTTTGAATCACATGTTTGTGGTCATTGCTTTGATGTCCATAATGGGGTTGAATGTGATTGTATTCACTATGATGGTAATGATTGGGATCCAGGGGAAAATTCAAATGAGCTGTCTGCTGCAATCCATGATGAACTGTATGAGGCCTACTCACATAAGTATATAAAGATGGATTCACAGCATAAGCCAATGCTTTCTCAGATTCATGTAACTCATTGTTGATTCCCTCTATGGAAACATAATCAGGAGTCAATGGCATTCCACCCTGTGAGTTTTCAATGAAATTATTGGGAATGATTCTACCATATTTTTCCTCAAGAGTGTCAAAACCAACATAATGATGTCTTCTTGAGTGAGGATTCTCAGAGATATTGTCTTTTGAGCTTTTTGAGACTTTGCCAAGAAATTGAGGTGTCCTTGGAAAGTTCTCCTTTGCTTCACTTTCCATGTTTTTCTCAAAAACATCACCCACTCCATTACTGGCTTTACTCACCCTATAATCTTCCTGGTAGTCATCCCCCATAGTTTTAAGGCTATTATAACTACTGTCACCATCATCAAACCATGAATACGGTCTTTTTTTGAAGTTATTTATGAAGATTCCTGATACTCCAAAAGGTGATCCATGATCAATGTTGAATGGTTTGGACACCTGATGTGTGTGATGATTATTAACTGGCTTTCCATAGAAGTTATGATGGTTGCCATGTGAATTTTGTTTATCAGAATAAGGTCTATATGGCTCTGTATGATATTCATCTGATTGGTGTTCATGAGAAGAGCTACATTTATTAGGCCTTCCATTGTGAAATTGATCATGGTGATGAGTTTCATGGTAGAATGGCTTATAGTTTGGTTTATGTGAATATGAGTGAGGTCTGTGAGGATTGTATCCATGATGTCCATGAGAATAATATGTCTGATCATCACCATCTTGTGAATTTGATTGATGGTGGGTTTCACCAGATATATCTATCAATTCTTGTCCATTTTGCATATGGTTTTGATAATGATCATCAAGATTCTCATGGAATGTATTCTGATGACCATGATGATGCAAATGAATATTGGAATTATGATCATTATGTGAGCTACTTCCATGTTCTTGCTCAATGAAATTGTATGGTTTATCCCCATTATAACTGAGGGATGAAATTATGTGTTCTTGTGAATGATCCACTGAAGCAGAACTCTCTTGAATGTTTGGTTTGAATAGAAGTGGTTTATGCACATAAGAGTTCTCTTCAATACTTGTAGAGTCTTCATTTGATGAGGGGTGTGTTTCAAAAGCAGGTTCGGTGACTTCATAATTATTATTGTGGTGTTCATGATTATAGTTGTTCATGTGAAGAGGTTTTTGTGAGAGGACAGTATGAACTAGCTGATCATGTCTATTTGAGTTTGATTGTGTCCCACTCTCATGAATAGTATACATTGCTGGTCTGTTTGAAGTATGCATAAAATTCGGTTTTTGATTCTCATATGAAGTTATTGGATGTGGGTTTAGAAGATTTCCATTATCAGAGTTAGTCTCAGCCACTTGTGAAGTCTGGTTTTTATGAGAACTTGGCCTAGAAAGGTTTTGGTCATGTGAGTCACTAGGTTTGTTTGTATTTTCATTTTTAGTAACAAGCATATTCCCAGTATAGCCTCCACTATTTTCTCCCAAATTGGATGAATTGGTATTTTTATTAATTTTATTACCATTGGCATGTGAATTCATAGCTACCGAGCTCTCCACATGGGTTGTATTTTTCTTCATTTGAAATGAGCCAAGAAATGGTTTGGTAGAAACAGAGTCTTCTTTGGTATCATTTCCAGTTGTGTTTTTTCTAAACTCAGATCCAGATTCAAGCATTTCCAAATTAATCACTACTTCATTTTGTCCTTCATTAATTAATGACTCCAGTTGACTTTTGATTTGTTCATTCCGGTTTTCTTGCTGATAATATTTTGGTATATCCTTGTGTTTATCAATTTTATGAACATGGACACTGCCTGAATTAGGTTTCCATACATTTCCATGATTATGAGGCTCATGCTTGTGTGGAAGACCATGAGATGCATGAATATTGATTAGATTTGATGGTTTGTGATGATAATTCTCTTTGGTGTTATTTATTGGTTTACTTGGTTTGTGGATATTACTTGTTGGCTTATGAGAGCTAGCATGTTGATTGTAATGATCATTATGATTATGCTGAGAATTTTGCTGATGATGAGGTTTATGATTTGCATGATAATTTGATGGTCTATGGTGATGATTGTTATTTTCATGCTCATGAACTTCATATTTATTATTGAATTTGTTCAAATCGTGCATAGAATGATCATTGTAATTATCTTCATAGCCATTGTGGAATGGTTGGTGATTATTATGATGAGAATCATACTCTGGATGTGGTTTCTCATGGTATTTATGGGGGAAATGTCCATTGTCATCATGGTTTTCACTAAAGTAGTATGGATTATAATAATGATGAATGTTGTGCTCACCATGAGTACCATGACTATAATGGGGTTTGTAGTCACCATGAAAGCTTTCATGTGGTTTACTGTAGTGTCCCTCATAGGAATGAGATTCAATTGAAGGTCTTGGTGGGTGACTGTATGGTCTGTATGGTTTGCTTGCATGATAATGATCATGTGGTTTACCATGATGATTATTTAGATCATAAGGATACTGCTGACTGTTGAATTCGTGATTTTGTTGTCCATGGTTGTGTTCATGGTTATATCCATATTCATGATTGTTGGGGTCATGGTTACTATGTCCATTTTCATTATATCCATTATTATTGTACCCATGATTGTTGTCTCCATGATTATGTCCTCCATGATTATGTCCTCCATGATTATGTCCTCCATGATAACTACTATACCCTGGTATATTGTAATGGTGATTTTGTATCTCAGGCTTGGTGATGAACTCTCCATAGTGATGATGGTTATAACTGCTGTGCTGTGGTTTAATCACATATTCTGTGTCAGATGGTATTTTGATTGGAATATACTCATGATAATGAGCATGATTATCTTCGTTATGCTTGTTATTTTGCTTATGAATCACTACATGTCCATCATTAGGTCTCAAGTTCAGCACTGGTCTCGGTCTATGAGAAATTTGAAGGTGGCTGAAAATTTTTCCAATGTCATACTCTTTACCATCCCGGATGGTTTTCAGTTGATTCGAATCTTCTAGATTGTCCGTTTGGAGTTTTAGTCTAAATACCTCTTCAGAAGTGTCTGGTGTTGGATCTGATTGTATCTCTCCACTTCCCTCATAAATTTCCTGGCTTAGTGCTGGGGACACCCCAATAAGAATCATCATCGCTGCAAGACAAATCATCTGTAACAGAAATAACTTATTGAGCTTATGGCTTACTTACTGTTGGCATATTAACTTTGAGTTATTTGAGCAGAATTTCTTATTTTTAATAGGAAGGCTGATTAATATAAATAAATGTTTTATTCCTCGAAAATGACATAATAAAAAACACTTCAAATTTCAATTCATTGTACAATTTTTGAGAGTTCGTTTTTGAAAAATGACCAACAAACAAATTAATAAGTTAGGCTTCAAAAATAATTACAATACAAAATTAGAACTGACACTGTATTTCCCTTTTAAATAATGTTTCACTCACATATATTGGAGATGGTTGAGGAATGCCTGACCAAGCTTCTTTTCAGAAGTGAAATGCATTCCTTAACCATCTCCAATATATGTGAGTAAAACATTATTTAAAAGTGAAATACAGTGTCAATTTCAATATTAGATTGTTCATTAAGTATTTCGTCATGGAAAACATCACAGACAAAATTAGAAATATAGATTTACGAATTATTGCCATTGAAGAAAAAAAGGAATGCAAGTGAAGCCAACCAAGAAAAAAATGATAGAAATATACACACCCAAAGAAGGTGAGACAGCAAGTCTACCTTTTAGATGAGTAGGAGTTTAACATATAAAAATTTTGTAATGATAATGCAAAAAAGATTTGACAGAAAGATATATGAAAAGATGAGTAATGAGTGGAGCAGAATGACAAAGAGTTAGAGAAAGGAGCGAAAGGATGAACAGAGAAGACAGCAAAACTAAAGAGAAGAAGAACTAAGAAGGAATTCACAAACAGACAACTTTAGCTGATGAAACAAAGAAAGTTAAATTAAAGTGTTTAGCTTATTACAGATAAACAAACTGAACATGAAATTACCTGGTAAAACAGCTCAACAGCTATATGCTACTGATTTCTTGGCAAATGAGTACTACTAACATTTCAAAAATAGGAAGAAGCGACTATATTTCTACCCAGAGAAATTTTTTGGACCAAAGAGTTCAGGGTTTCAGGTGGGAAACTATCCAGGTTATTATAATGTAGGCCTACGTAATGAGTATATTTTTCGTCATTATAGTATTGATGTCCTTATAAAGGAGTAAATCGCAATAGAAGAGTTATTGAACAGTTTTAATCAATTGTTCCGAATAAATAGAAGAATCATCATATTTCTTGAATATTGTAGGCTACAAGTTATTAAAATAATGAGTAAAGCGATATTCTTCGCCAGTTTAGATGAATTATCCTAGTGGGTGTCCCTTGGAATCAAAACTCTCATAAATAGAAGCTTGATAGGATAAATTAATCTGATTTTGTAACATGAAAACAGAATATAGTAAGAAAATGAATGGCTCAAGCCCTATCAAGTATTCCACAACAAACTAGGAAGTCTCTATAAACTCTTCAATATTATTATTATTCTCAGAAGTTCCCTGCCGTGAATTAAGTAAAAGAAGAGATTAGACTTCTTTATGTTTTCTTGTTTACACGGTTTGAAGATAAAAGTGAATAAATGAAATAATCCCAAGCTCTGACGAAAACGTCAGTATTCATGAGTGAGTTCTTGACAATTCCGATGTTAAAAAGTTCAAAATAAAGTAACTCATTTCAAACTAAATTTTCTGTTGTAATGGACTGAAAATACTCTCCCATCGTGATAGTCAATATATCGTGATAGTCAAATCCTCTACAAGAAATATTGACTAATTTATACATTTCCTGGACATCAAAGTTCTCACTATGAGATTCCAGGATTTAAAATACAGCGTATTTTTAAGCACGTGACTTATATTTTAGATGTAGTCTGCGGGCACGATCAGAGGTAATATAATGAAAGCAAAACAGATATCGCACACGATGTCTACACAGTATGTAAATTAGTATGACATCAATAATATCACGTTACGCAGCGCTCGAATATAATTATATTCAGCAGGATATCATGTGAATATGGAATCGTTTTACTTCACTACAGAAACTAATCTATTCGGAATTCAAATAAGTATGAAAACCCCCTAGTCAATAACTTGTTTGTAGTAGGCCTAGTGCCTGCAATATATTATGTGGCAGGCTTTATTAGAAGACGATTGCTAGATAATCAATATGAGAAATCTAATTTGAGAGATAAAATAATTTCTTAAATTCTAATTTCCAAAAAATATAGTGGAGAATCGGAAGATATTATTATTATTATTATTCATCAAATGTAGCAGCATAATAGGGAAGTGATAGCTGTGAGCCGTAGCAGGTGTCTGTTCAATCAGATAGAGGTAAGCTGCGTTCTACTGAGCCCTCTTTGTAAGGGTGACCGATTAGAATGGCCAGCAAAAAAGACACTGTTCTCTGCTGTGAATTCACTTTCCGGTGGCTCGGAGCCCACCTAAAACTGTAGGCCCAACTCATAAATCACCATCATCCAACTTGAATAAATGAATAAATGAATAAATGAATAAATGAATAAATGAATAAATGAATAATTGAATAAATGAATAAATGAATAAATGAATAAATGAATAAATGAATAAATGAATAAATGAATAAATGAATAAATGAATAAATGAATAAATGAATAAATGAATAAATGAATAAATGAATAAATGAATAAATGAATAAATGAATAAATGAATAAATGAATAAATGAATAAATGAATAAATGAATAAATGAATAAATGAATAAATGAATAAATGAATAAATGAATAAATGAATAAATGAATAAATGAATAAATGAATAAATGAATAAATGAATAAATGAATAAATGAATAAATGAATAAATGAATAAATGAATAAATGAATAAATGAATAAATGAATAAATGAATAAATGAATAAATGAATAAATGAATAAATGAATAAATGAATAAATGAATAAATGAATAAATGAATAAATGAATAAATGAATAAATGAATAAATGAATAAATGAATAAATGAATAAATGAATAAATGAATAAATGAATAAATGAATAAATGAATAAATGAATAAATGGCCTAGTGCCATATTACCTAGGTACCATAGGTACTAGGTACCTAGTACCATATTAACATTTTACTATTGCCTAGTGCCACTTATTACCCACGCTCAGGTATCAGACCTATTTTGGCTTCATCCTCCAAAAAAAATCTTTCTCACGTTGTACTGTGATTCTTGCAAATTCATTTATTACAAAAACTCGTTGAGAATTCAAAAATTATATTATTGATGCATTTTTGAAATCCCATAAGTAGAATAATAGGATATTAACAACGTTTCTGGTGATAAGATTACCCATAAAGCTTCTCTGTTTGGTTCACTCATAATTAGCTCGTATTTGATAAAAAATGTAGCTTGGTATAACAGAAAACACTTGATTTTAAAATGAAGAAGACACTTCCAATCAACCATTACATTATTATGCTATGTCTACTAAGATCATCAAATAATTATGTCTGCTAAGATCATATAAATATTATTTCTGTCATTTGCTAATTGAGAGTTTAGATGTTTCTAATAATTCTCAGTTTACAGTTACAATTTACTTTAACTGTATGCACTGTTTATTACAAACATTTATGAATGATAAAACACACATACAGTAGGGAATTTACAAAATTTTACTTTAAGAAGGCAGTGAGTATTTGTTGTACAAAAATAAAAGAAGGCTACTCAAATGTAAGACCTGATGTTCCACAGGAGAAAAAGCTTCAAATAAGCTAACACAAACTCAACCATAACTCTTGAAAGTGATTACTCCAATTCTGTGCTGTTGGAAAGAAAAAATATTTTTATTGAATTTATTGATAATTGGAATACTTAAGTTTCCAACGGACGCACTATATATTAATACATTAATAAATAATTCTAATAAATAATATATTAACAAATTTGGCGCATCTAGTTATTATTCAAGGCAAGTTATTAATATATTAGTACATTAATACAAGATTGAGTTGCATTGGCATAATGATTATTGGCTGTAAACCATCAATATTTATTAAGAATAATTACTCATTTAAATGAGTTTTAAAGTAATTGCTCTTATAATTTATTCTTACAAATATTTATTCTCTTACTTCATCTCAGCTTCAATAAAAACATAATAAAATATTGTTTTATGTATGCCCATGTCTATAAACAAATAGTAAATCAATTTTGGAAAATATTGAATGTTTTTATTTTTTTTTTATAAAATTATTCGAAACATCAAAACACTTCATAAAAAATTATCATAGAAAAAAATGCTTAAAAACTAGTGTTGAAATAGTGATGGTGATACCTTATTTTATTGAATATTGAATTAATATTTAAAATTTACGATTATGCAGAGTTGCTGACTACAGTCGTGTATTATAAATAAATCAAGGTACAGTGATTCAATGTCGATGCAGACCATTGAGCGCTATCTAGCAGTAAACAGAAAAACCTGTTCCTAGTTGAAAAATTCAACACTAGATCGCAGAAACGAATCAAATAAAACCTGTTCCAACATCAGAGAGAAAAGGAAAAGAGATCTTTGATGATGGATGCAAAACTAGAAAATTCTCGCAAATGATCTAATTTGCTTTTCACTGCTTTGAGCAGTGATCTTTATTAACAGGAGGAGACTATGGGGACCGCGGAATAAATTTTATGCGCCCGATCAGGGGTCACCAATAACAAATGTTTGCGTTATTTCTTATTATTTTAATTTTGTCAATAATACTTTCTAATTAATTGGCAAAAGTATGCCAATTTACACGTAATTGACATAGCATAATTCAATATTTTTTAAATCGGCATGATAATGTTGGATGGAGAAAGCACAATAAAGAGTTTACAAGAATGGAGTAAATTATCGTACAAAAGTTTCAGAATTTAGGGGTTGAAAGAATTTAAAATTGGAAAGAACAAACACATAGACATTTGAACAAACGAATAATCATCCGCTTTTACGAGAGCATAGCTATAAAATTGCTATTAATTAATTATAAATTAATTTCAGAACAACGTACCAAGAGTTTTGAAAATTATCATTATAAAGAATTCATAGCATGAAAAATCACTAAAACAGACTACAACATGGTCATAGTTGGGGTGGGGGAGGGGTGGGGGGGGGCAAATAGGAGCGCTCACCCCACCCCCCTGACTCATTCAGAACAACTTTAATATTTTTAAATTGGACAAGTAGAGTTTTTGGAATGTCCGTCAAGTAAGAGTTAAAGTTATGTAGCCTACCTAAAAGTGAAAAACTAGACAATATTATTTCAAGTTGTTTTTCGTGGAAATGCTCAAGTACCATACTAACTGTTCCCTATAAAAGTGCTTCAGTTGCATTAATCTTTCGCTGCGACGATTAGGAAAATTTCCCCATCATTTTCAGAAAAAAATAAACAGAAACATCCAATTTTTCCATCCACTAGGTCATTTGATTTCTAGTTTTGCTCCATCAAACACGTCAACCCTCATCATTGTTAGGACTGCTACACTTTCAATTTCAAAATTCTTAGAAAATTTTCTATCAAGAAAAATGTGATTGGAAACTTGGTTCTTCAATACATTGTTTAGGTGACTCAAGAATAACACGGATTCTGACAAATTATATCAACATCTAAGAAGATCTCATAAAAGGCTCACTAGACAAACATGTGCCTGACTCCACTGGCACATGGAGGTTTAGCCCCCTTTCAATGTTACAACCAAATGGAGAAGAAGCTTTTGCTCAAAAGCCATTCAAAGGGAAATCTTTTTCTATTCGGTTATTACTTAATTTTATTTCATCAAATTCATTTTTATGGTTTTTATTTTATTTGAAAACTGAGGAAAATTTTAAGCTGTATGGTAAAAAGTGAGATTGACTTCTTGTATTTTGATTTGAATTATAGTGTACTGTATCTTGCTCATATGAATCCTTAGTTGGATAAGTGAAAATTCATTGTGTAGATCTATATCCCTTGTCCTTCATTGATTGCAAGGAGTGGTTTTGTTTATCAGATAATTAGTTTTAGTTCTGATATATATTGAGATGAATCACATAAGAAATTACTGATAGAGAGCTGGAAAACTTATTTTCAACAATTTAATTTCTGAAATTTTTCTCGGGGGAAGGGAAATCCCCCGGACCCCCTTTATACCTCTCCTTATCAATCCAAACTATGATCATATTAAAAGAAAAATTTGTCACTTCTACCTTGAAACCAATTGAATTTTAATAAAGTGAATAATCATTTCAAGTTATAATATAAACAACAATTTTGCATTAGTTTGAAATTTATGCACCAGCGTCGCTGCAAAAAAATGGACCCATGGTGCATAAAATATTGATGGTTGAAGCATTCTTAATCGAAACTATTTAATAATGACTATGAAACACACTACAGTACATATATTTTTTCATTACTATAAATCAACTGGAATACCAATTTTTGAGTGGTTAAAATGAAATAATGTTCATACAAATTCCAAACATTTGAAAAAATTTTATGTTTCCAAAATAGATGAATAGCAATTAAAACTATAGAAAGTGGAAATATTTGGCAAATACCTTTTTTTGAAGTAGCCATAATATTCTTTTTTATAGCCTAAGAAGCTCCTATACAGAATTCTTCTAAAAAAAGATCTTCTAATTTTTGCTTCTTGAAACCCCACCCCCCCCCCCCCCACCAGTGAGGGATACGTGGCCATGCTCTAGGATTACGATAGTCTACTATTATTAATCGAAGTTTTTTCTATCAGAGATATAGTTGAGGAATGTTGAGTTGAATTTGAATTTAAATGATTGTTTCTTACCTTTGAACGATTGGTCTTCCTTTTGAAAATTGAGTTCAAATGCGCCAGAAAACAACCATGTCCACTTCCTGTCCTATAACACCACAAATACTGAAATTAGCGACTGGTGAAATGTATTTAAGAGTTTTCAAGAGCATGATTATTTGAACAACGGTACCTAGGCACCTTAATGTGATCTCAACTTCCATAAACCTCCGTTAATTGTAATTAATGGCCTGTAAATTTTAATCAGTCGACGCCTTAGTAGCCTGCTATTAGAACATTTCACAGTCATTAGCTTTCCCTCAAAGTAATGCAGCATTTAGGATGAATTTTGTACTAATCTATCTTGGTGACGGTGCCATTTTGATTGATCGATAGTTGTAATTTTGTTAATGAGATAACCCCTATTAACAATGATGATGATTGTTAACTGTCTTATCTTACAAATAATCTATTCTGCAAATCATCATTATTTCCCCAACAATGCGGATTGAAACATCATTATTCCCAATGGTGATGGAGTCAAATGGCAAACTTTAAGAATCTCTACTAATTTTTTTTTTTTTTTTTAATTTGAAGGTGAATGGCAGGTGCTGGGGAATTTTGCACCCAGCTAAGTAAACTCTGCAATGTTTTTATTATTAATTTTAAAAACTTAGTTTTATGTTATTTATTTATTTTTTCGAAAAAAATAAAGTACCTATAAAATAGTAGTCTCTATAGATGGTCACTCAAATAGAGAGCTCTTCAAATCTCTCCTCGGCTCTCTTCTGTTGCTCGAACGTCCTACTTTAATGATGTCTCGTTATGTTTATAACAAAGAAACTGATAATATTATGCCTGTACCTATGTATATGCTATCATCTGTATGTTCCATATAAACACAGTACTGATATGCACAGTATTTCATAAAATTTATTAAAAAAATATGGCGCCCTGTTGTTACCATAACCTAAAATCCGTAATATTAATCGCTGATTATAATTTTATAATTGAAGAAGCTATTCCACTATTATTATATGATTACGAAATACTTGATGAACAATCTAATATCAAAACTGACACTGTATTTCAATTAAATATATGATTTTCACTCTCTTTTACTAGAGGTAGTGGAGGAATGCATTTCACTTCTGAAAAGAAGCTTCGTCAGCCTCTTCTTTTCAGAAGTGAGATGCATTCCTCCACTATCTCTAGTAAAAGTGAGTGAAAATCATATATTTATTAATTGAAATACAGTGTCAGCTTTGATATTAAATTATTCATATTTGTCTGTTCCTGTTCGAAAGTACGGAACATTTCTTACTTTATTGTAAGAAAAGTTTGAATTGTGAATATATAAAGCATGCCAATGCCAGTGATCCTTGCATGAATCTCATATTTTCTTCCCATTCTGTAACTTTCTGGGTCTTTCTATAACGTGAATCCAACAATAACCTTACTTTGCATAAGAAACGCCTTCTGCAAACATTTTCTATTATGGCTGTTTTTTAACAACAGGGTGAATTTTTTTTGTGGGAGGATTTTGCTGACCTTATTTGGGGAGAGATCACCTCTCCTTTCTCCCAAATGCCTTTTAAATTTTATAGTATTTTTCATGCTTATGCGTCCGAGACTTCTGCGTGGGTAATGAGGTGAATTACCAAAGCTGTTATGAATAAAGTATAAATATAATTCAATATAATACAAATATAGAACAGTATTTTCAGCCAACCAATGATCAATCGTGTATTACACCATTAATAATCAATTTGTACCTTCAATGGTTATGAAATTTATTAACCAAGGTAAATCCCATCAATCTATAGGAGTGCCTCTCATTCAATTTGTGTTATTAACATCATACTTAACGTTTAAATTACATGTGATTCATTCGAAAGTGATATGATCAATTCATTTGTAGTGTCAGTGGTAGACTTTGACCTACTTACAACATGAAATCGATGCAAAGGTATCATTCTTACATGACAAATATTAATAAAAGAACTGTTACTTGGGGAGACGTTTTGCACAAAAATCCCAATCCATTCATCAATGTACAACACTTAACTTATAACTAATAATCAACCATTTCGAAGGACCTCTCACTCAAACACACTCTCTTTCTCCCTCGTTCTCTTCTTTCTCACTCACACTCCCTCCATCCTTCTTTCACACTCACTCACACTCTCTCTATTTCGCACTTTCTCTCTCCAAGTGATTTTTCTTGTCTAGTTTTATCTTCCACAATACGATAATTGGCTTATTACTTCCATGTTCTTATTATTATGTTTCTAGTTCATTACTGTAATAAAGCATTGTGTTATTGTAATGTAGGCTATATGTAGGCGTTCTATAAAAGGTTGTATGTATTGCTATTGATTCATTTTAATTATTTTTTCTTCTTTTTTCTCTCTTTTAAACCACTTTTTATCTAAACTTGCTTTAAATGTAAGAAATTATATGATGCACGATCTTGTAAAAACAATGTTTGTCATAGATCTCCCAAGACCTGGCAATGTATGAAATTATATCAAATATATTTCACAGAAACACACACATTTAGAATTTGTATTGTAGTATTTATTTATTGTAGTCATGTAGCGCTGAAAAGGATGTTACTCAGTCTCTCCAGTGGCGTAGCCAGGGGGGGGCCCATGGGGCCCGGCCCCCCCCCTCCCGAAATTTCAGAAATAAAAAATTCTCAAATAACTAATAGATAAGGACTTATTAAAGCCGAAGGGCTCTATCTGTTTTGTTGTATTATAACGAACAGATTACAGAAACTCTGTTTGTGTAATGGAATATAGCTACAGTTATAGTCAGATTAATGCATTTTTCAAATTTTTCCTCAATATTTACACATATAGAAACTTGTTAGGTGCTCAAATGGATAATTTTGATTTAAAATGAGCTACGAAATCGAATAAAACATGTTAGAAAACTGTGACTACCATAATTATTTATTTATTGCATAAAATTGATAAAATGCAATTTTCAAGTTTGAAGTGGATTAACTTTGTTAATTATTGATAAATCATCTTTTTGAATAAACTCATCTTGTAGAAAATTTAGTTTTGCAGTTAAAATTCAGTATAACCCATTAGCCTGAACGCACCCAAAGTTCATAAAATCGGGATTTTGTAAATGAAAACACACAAATAAATGCAAGCGTGTAAAATCAGTGTGCTATGATTGAAAAAAATTCCGATTTCATGAACTTTGGGTTGGGTGCGTTTTAGGCTAATGACATAAATTTTTGAAACTTATAATAATAATTAGTATTAATTTTGAGATTCAGTACATAAGGTAAGTATGATTAGTTCCAATTCAAGGGTTTTGACTCAAAATAGTCACAGATATCGGTATATCAAACTTTATCATTTCAAACCTGGCCACCTAGGTTCTTGGGTAGTAATTTTTCAAAACTTTCTTTTGAACTTTAGAGCCTAACAAGTTGTCTAGATTTGCTTTTCACACCACTAAATTTAAAAAAAATCCGGACCCCCCCTTGGTGAGCCCCCCCCCCCCCCCCGGAATTTTATCCTGGCTAAGCCACTGCCCACACCCCCCTTGGTGAGCCCCCCCCCCCCCCCCCCCCGAAATCTAATCCTGGCTACGCCACTGAGTCTCTCCAAGACGTAATCTATGCAAAAAAATTACTGTTTTACCAATACAAAATACGTACAGCACCCATCCACGCAATACAACTTGAATCTCGTGCTTTCAAATGTTTATCAATATATTTCAACGAATCAAAAGAATATTTTTTTAGTTGACATGCTCCATCATGAAATTTTTCGACGAAAATACATGCTTCTATAATCTCTTTTTCTATTATATTTCTACTTCTACATTTCAAAAATATTTTCATAAATAACAAGATGTGTTTTGATCGTTGGCAGAAAGAAGGTCGTCATAACAAAGACTATAGAAGAAAACAAACATTATCTGTCCGTGTAGTGATGTATTTCAACCTTTGTATGGATATCTTTTTGTTTTGGAATTCACGGATGTATCCCGAGTTTAAACTTTTGGATCAATACCAATTTTTGAAGACGTAGCTCACAAATCTAATAAACAATACGAATACGATCTGGAAGTTAAACAAGGAATTGCGTATCATGAATATCGATTATTGGGCTCCTACTAGTTTCCTTATAAACAACCACACTATTTCTTTGACAGCACACTTCTATATCTGGAATTACTAGTCTTAAAATGTATACTACTTAATAAATTTTATAATATACAGTACTTTTTATGTTCGTCTGTTAAACTACTACCTGAGATCTCGAGTAGCTAAAGTCAAGGTGAATACTATAATGTTTTATATAGTCTTCCAGGGCGTGTGAAAATATGAAAGATAAAAAAATGCAGTTCAACTAGGTGGGGTTTAGTTTTAAAAGGGTTTTATTCTTTTTTCAACTCAGACAATTTTGTACTCCATCTCCTGCACTGAGAAATTTCAATTAATGACAAAACTCTGGTAACTGTGAGCCGATCTCCTTCACATTATAAGATCAATAATTACTCTAAAAGAGAAACAAACCAGTTGAAATGGTTACAATGCTGCCGGATAAATTTATGCCTTCATGATAATTATAGACATGAATTATTGTCAATTACCTACTCGTTCAACCACGGTTAAATGCCGCTATAAGGATTGTTCTTAACAGTAGTATTAGTTTTTTCATACTATCTCAAGAGTTAAAATGGAGGGAAATATATAGGCCTACGTCTATTTCTGGAGTGGACCTTTTAAACAACCAGTCAATTTAGATTTTTCTTGTGAAGCCTCTTTCTATTTAGTTGTAACAGGTGGGAAGTACTGTAGCTGGTATGTATGTCTTTGTGTGTAAATTATATTCTTGAGCAACCATCAGTTGATAGTTTTTTCTTAGTCTCCAATTTAATCTCAAAAAAATAAAAAAAAATCTAGGAGTTGCTTAGTTGTTATAAATACGTTATAAAGGTTTCAACTACTATGGAGCGGAATTAAGAGCTCTTAATGCTAAGACATTCTAAAGGAATTTTGTTGAAGGTTCATACTTCCATCCAGAGACGTAGTTACTAGTTAGGAGACAAGCGGGGTACGTGCCCCGGATGGAAGGTTTTGGGGGGCATCAAACCAGCCGAAAAATAATTTTTTTTAAATAGTTTTCAAAATTACTTGAAAAATCGTTGAAAAAATATATATTTAAACACCAATATGGAGTGATAATTGAGACTAATAGGCTAATTGGTGAGTGTGTATTGTTTGTATTCAGGGTCTTGATTCAGTCAGACACAGTAGCAAAGCAATAATAATTATTATTATAGACACGGTAGTGGCCGGGGCTGGCAAGGTATAACAGGGCAGCCAAAGCCAAACTGAATATTAGAAACCATCGTTCAGCATGTTCATGTAGCATTTTTTAAATAACCTGTCAAAAATGCTATGGCAAGAAAATTGAAGCAAGGCTGTGGGTCCAATATCCTCGAGGGTCTAGGTGACTTGACCGACCGTCAGGCGGCAAATTCTTCAGGACGGCAACTCAATGGGTAGAATAGAATGGATAAACCCAAATTTATGTTTGTCTCCTGAATGGGAAATTAGATTTCAAGAAGAAAGGAATTTTATAAAATATTAATCTAAATTCAATAGTTCAGGATGTCTCTTAATCTGGGGTTTGATTTAGAATTTGTTCATTGCCACAATATACAATATTTTAGTGTATAGCATAGGTATGTTTTTGTTTTATAGTAGTTATGATTGCAAATATTTTTTTTCTTGCTGTGCTTTGGAATCATTTTGCTTATAATATTATACTAATATACTATGAGTAATAATATGAGTATTATATTATTATTAATTAATATATATATATTAGCTGGCCCGACGCGCGTTGATGCGATCTCATAAAAAATTGTCTTTGATTTTATTAGGCTATTTGCCATCTCCCACTGAGGTTACATTTCAAATTTCAACTATTAAATTTCAAATTTTGGACTATTAGGGAAGAAGTTAGTTCTAGGGCTCTTCCAGCTGATCAGAGAGGTCTCCTTCGTTGTTTTCTTACTCATCACCTCTGAATGAAGGAACATTTTAAATTTAAACCTCCTACGACTATTATGATAGAAGCTAGGTTTTTCAAAGAATCAGAAGTAGTATTTGGAATGAATCATACAATCTGGGATTTTCACCTATTGTTGGGTTTTACAATCTTTCATAAGATAGGGATATCAGAGTAGCCTTAATACAGCAAACAAAGTTTGAGGTTGTTTGTTTTGGGGGGGGGGGTGGAGTTTATGATGGTTGCGGGTAGGAGCGCAATAATGTTAGTTGCCCCGGGTGCTGAATTACCTAGCTATGTCTCTGCTTCCACCTCTATGTAAAAATTAAACTGGTGAATCAAATTATGAAGAATGAATGAAAATTAATAATGCGTTATATGAAGTTATGGTTCAATATATATTCATTTCAATATTATTTGCGAGTTATAATTATTATCGAGTTATATATTGATGGATAGCCTACTACATTCAAAATCAAAAACAGAGTGAAAACTCTAATGGAGATAAATTAAGATACTTCAACGAAAACATTCATTGATCACTCTGCCTGGTCAAGAAAATCATAACTCCTAGATTCCAGAACTGACTCAACTAACACAGAAAATTAACATTAAAGCTTCAATAGATTTAAAGTTGAACTTGATTGAAATTTATAATTAATTTTCCAATTAGCAAAATCAATAGCAATTTTATGTTTTCAGCGAAAATCCACCAAGCCGTCTCTTGCATCTCAATAGCCATTCAAGGTAATTTTTCCCTTTTAATAATTCCAAACCTCATTTGTAGCTTTTGTTGGGTTATCTCTTCATTTTTTCATGGGGCTATTTCATTGACACCTTTTTCAACTTCTCACTATGTACAACTTTACAATAAATTAGACGTTTGTCCATCTCTTCATCTGCCATTACATCATGCTCCTTTCATAATAATGAAAGTTTTTGTCAATTATTCGCAAAGCATGATCATTTTTCTAACGATGAGAAAATTTAACTGTATAGAGAATTGAGAATGAATTTTCATGTTTTCTGTTATAAGGCCAAATATTATTTTGTATTCTAGTTCTTTTTGACGATTTTCATGAAAATCTTCCCTTTCGAATCCCAGCTGCTCTTTTTTCGAAAATCTGAAGTCAATAAACCGTTGACCTTTATGGCTCGCACTCGCTCGTACTTATATGAATCTATCTTGAGGCTCCGTTGTCTCAAGGGAGACTTTAAGAGCTTTTTGAGTGAATGATTTTTGAGCTCCAAAGTTGTTCAAAAACGTTGTTCCAAAATTCTTCAAGGAATTGAAATAACGAACACTTAGATTTCTGATAGCTTCCACAAGTTTAGTTTTCTTCTACCTATTATCATGTTGGCCTTCACTCATAGCTTTTTAGCAGGTCCCGCAATTTTTAGTTGCCCCACGGATTGATAGAAACCAACAAAATCAACTTCCTAATCTGCAGCATCCACTTCAGTTGATTGACCAGCAGCTGGATTGAGCAGATGATTAGACGGTCGGGTGGCGATTTTATAGGTCTGTGTGTGAGCTACCGCTGCGACCTTGCTCCACTTGGCCAATGACCTTCAGCTCCTGCCGACTCTCCGCACTCTCCAGACCCGACCGGACGTCCGCGGGGTGCTACGCGTCATCACCAACAAGCTGTCACTTGACAGATCACTGCTCGCAGAAAAATCAAGACATCAGAGGCAGCTCGAGCTATGTTGCGCGCTTGCACAACCCCCAATAAATAAGGAAATATTTTGAGTTTTAAAAATTATAAATTTCAATTCCTGGGATTAATACTATCAAAAAAGTTTACATATTGATAATTCAAGCAAAAGCTAACTTTAAACGATAGCTCGTGATTGATTGATTTATTGTCTGTACCAGGTCTTGACAGACCCACTGCACATTGAACGGAGATACAAAATTAGAATAAATTATAATTATTGAAGAAAATAAAAATAGATATAAATTAAAATGAAAATAAATTGTATAACATTTACACTGTAAAAGATCCATGTAATAAAATAGCACTTAATGGAATAAGAGATAGAAAAAAAATTTAGAGAGATGTGAATAAGTGAAAGATAACAACACCATGATTTAAATGATGAAGATGAGTAAGAGGGGGGGGGGGAAGAAGGAAGAACAAGATTGTGAGTGAGAAGTAAAATGAGCATGAAATAAGTAGGAACTGTGGAGCCGCTGTGCTGCAGGTTACTTTTCTATTGCAACCTACCGAGTAGCATGGGAAGCATTGGGCTGAAATTCGGCGCGTTCATAACTCATAAATAAGCTCTTATCTGGTGTGGGTTTGTTCTAAAACTCACCGCATGTGCATGGCTGCACTACATACCATCAGGCAACTCACCCAGTCTTCCCGTTTGAATTGAGTGTGTTTAATTGCTGGTCTGCCTAGCTCTCACAATATTTCATTTATTTTATTACAATGATGAATGTCAGTAAATAATTTATTCCTGAATCTAAGAAGACTGTCTATGTAGGCCCAAGTTCTTTTATGAAATTCAAATGTCCACACTGAATTGTTAGAGATTGATATAAACCGACTACATGGAATAATCAAATCTGAATGCTACTAGGCTTTTATTGCTGATGATGCCCACATGAGTCCGAGACTTGAGTGTGGGTAATGAGGTGAATGATAACACATAGATGCCAGATGGAGGAGTGGGATTCGAACCCACGACCGCTGAACCGACAGCAAGTTGAAGTTATGACGCCCCAACCAACTGCGCTAAGCGGCCCCGCCAAAGGTTGATATTGGACTATTGCAAATAGGGCCACACTCTTTTCAAAATTCCAGAGAAATTTTAGCATAAACTGGGCAATCTCAACTTGTTGGAATTACTCTAAAAAATCATTAGGTATGAGGTAAATATATTGTCAGCCCCACCAAATAAACATATTATCGGCCCCTAAACTTCTAACCTGCTTTAAGTTTTCAACTGATCCTGTCAAAATGATTCAGTGAATATTTTGTCTTTAAATAGCATATCAAGTTTGAAAATCGATGAGAAATCACGGATTAGAGTTAAAAATGAAAGGGCCGATAATTGGTGTGTTCACCTTTATATGTTTCTCATTTCGCAAGTACAGGTCTATTATATTAATCGACATCTTACACGTGCCAGCTTTATTGAGAGAAACATATGCACAACTTGAGCAAATTATATCAAATTTCGTTTTGGAATTCATGAAGATTATTCTACAATTTGTAGTTTTATAAAACTGTCTCAGACTTCACTGTCACCTGAACCAGACTGGAAACTTAGGCAAGAAGTTAGTTAAAATCAGTTTTTTCTCTTACTACGTATCCCTTATGCAACCCCCAAATCATCAACTACCAGCCCTGCATGACATTATTTGTCCAAAAGAGAATGTGCAACTGATAATAATGCGGTAAGCTCTTGCTCTGCTCAGACCCAGGGCGAGTGTCATGGAGTAGGGAGTTGATGTTTCTTCAATATCATATTGGTCCATAAAATATTATAATGAAAATGGATCTCCAAGATTCGAAAACGTTCGGCCTACAGAGTAAGTAAATTCTACTTGTCCTTAATAAAAATTTGATTGCAAGTCGTTGAATTCACTTAGAAAGTTAATCATATTGGTATTGATATTAGATATTGGTAGGTTTTTTACATTGGTAAGTAATGAAAAAATGAGACTAAATGCCTATTTAACTAACTTATATATAATCATGGGTTTTCAATTTATTTTTGAATCCAGTTGAAAGCATCAAGTGACTTTAAAAATCACTCCTAACCTGAAAAAGCATTTTGGAGGATTATGATCGTTATGCATTGCCAATTGTGGTCAAATAAGAATATATTTATTATTAACTCACTCCTCTCCCTTCCTCTTCATCTAGTGAGGTCTGCTTCTCCGCTACTTTGCACTTTCCACTCATCTCTCTCCATCATTTATCTCATCTCTCTCATACATTTTCAAATCCATAACAATGTTCTTCAACCATCAATCCAACTTCCTTTATTCTTGAATTCTTATCATACTCCCGCAACCTCCGATTGGTCTCCCTCAATTGCAACAATTTCAATCTTGTCTGTTTGTCCTGATAATGCGAAATTAAGATCTTGCTACCGTTTAGAGCTTTAAAGTATTTGTGCCTTCTTAATATTACTGGCCTAGTTCTGTTGAAGGTCTTACCTATGCGAGACACTTTGTTTATCTCTCGGTGTCACTGATCTGAACCTTTATAAAAATAATTACACAAGTCCAATACTGCTCGCTTCAATTGACCAATCTCCTCTCCGAATAACATGAAATTTTTTCTTTTGTTATTTCTTTCAAATTTTATTTTTAATTTTTCAATCAGATTTTTAAGCTCCGAATTCTCCACCTCACACCGAGCAATCCTCTTATTTTGTTCCTCCAACTCAGTATTAATATTCAGTGCGCCAATTTTATTATGTATTTCATCCTTCAAATTCCAAAGCACACTCCTTCTTCAAGGTCTAGAAAATCCTGAATAGCTCTAAAAAAATTTAATTCTAGACAGTACTAGCTAACACACTTGGTTGAGATTTGGTACTTTGATAGTAGTTGTATAGTTTTGGTTTTCAATTATTTGTATTGCTCGTGTCTCTCCATCCATATTGTTCGAGATATTTCTTTGTTATATTCTGCTCTATGGACAGTTCAGGGATGAACTCAAAAATCGTTTCGAGTTGATTAGGGGCTTCTGTTCTAAGGTTCTAAACCCCCAAAAGGGCTTCGCCCTCAACACTATTGTGGAGCAAACATCGTGTTGGAGCATAATTCAAATGGGGACAAGCAGTTATGGATTTCAGTAGGAATGGACCGAATTTTGATGGAGTAGAATAGTACATGTTAGTAACAGGGGGCTCCGCTTCGTGAGTTGATGTTTCAATCCCTGATCGATGATATTCAGGGGATAATTTGTATTTACTTATATTTTGAAAAATATTATTATTAAAACTCACACTTCTCTATGGCTTCCACATAATGTCAAACTCAATGAACCTTGGTTGAGTGTAAGAGAGGACCAGGAGTCCTAACTTCGCCCTTAATAAAGGCAATTAATCAATCAATCAATCAACCTTCCATGTTTTTTCTATGGACAATTTATCATTTTATGACAGTTGCAACAAAGGCTTTGAGCCGTATTTTTGCACATAAAAAGCCTATTTCACTAATATTTCTGTAGTACTGTATTGCATTATTTAATAGAAATAAAGGCATTCAATTATTATTATTATTATTCTGTTTTCTCACAACTAGAGATGCATTTTGCTCCTGAGAAAGAAACTTCATTAGCCAATTACTTAACGCTTAACCCCTGGTAATTTGGTGATGAAGCTTCTCCGATCTCAGAAGTTTCATCATCTCTTCTCTGAGATCCCTTCAAGTGTGAAGAAACAAAAACCAGAAAGGAATACAGTACCAGTTTTACTGTTAGGTTGTTCATCAGGTATTTCGTCATGTAAACACATTTTTCTAGATTTGAAGTATATCTAAATAGATTCATATCTAAGATTTCAAATCACAGTAGTGTAAAAGAGTGCCGAGAAAATGAACAACCACTCGACTTGATTCTAATACATTTTTAATGAACCTGAAATCTAGAATTATATTATTAGAAATAGCTTACAAACGAGGCTGATAATGTTTATGGGCCAGTTGCACGAAAGAAAATTGAATTAAACCACCGTAAGATGACGTCATTTGACGGAGTCAGTGCAACGGCTTCCCCATTGAGCTCCGTAAGATAACGTCATCTTACGGTGGTTTAATTTAATTTTCTTTTGAGCAACTGGCCCTAAGTGTAATAAATATTATTCATCGCAATGGATAAGTTGTACTGAAGTTGTCCGGTGTAAATGATTATTTATGATTTATATCTTAAAAAACTTAGCTTGTGGAAAACTATGAAATCTAGCTTTTATATAATATTACTGCATAATATAACAGTACTGCACAGCAGTAAATTACCAAAGCAATGTCATCTGTCCGATCTAGGCCATTCAGTGTCCTGCTTTAGATACAGAAGTAAGTTATTAGTCACAGCAATTAACGCATCAAGCTATTGGGAGGCCCATGGAGGACTCAGGATCCTCTCACTCACCTGACCTGCAATATTTCACATCACTTTTTCCGTTCCGTTGGGAAGGACAATTAATTAAACATTGTCGTGCTGAACCGGACATGCTTCACACCGTTTATTTGCATTTACCTTGGCTGTTAAAGAATGAGGAGTGGTGTTCTCTAAAGTGGACCGATCAATGAGATTGTTTATACGAGTCTATGGTCATCTCTTACTCTAATTCCCTGCTGCAATACGTCTATCTATTCTTATCTAATGTTTTAATCTTTCTTTGTCTTCTTCATAGGTCTATTCTGCTTCTCCACTATCTTTCAAACCTTCATCTTGTTTTTCTTCTTCTCGTTCTTGCTGTTGCTGTTCTTCTTGTTATTCTCTTCTTTTCCCTCTACTTCTCTTTCTTTTTCTATCACTACCTTCTATTTCTTCCTCACCATTTCTTCCGTCCCATACTAGCCATGTCAAGCTTTATATTTGATAATAGTCAACAAAAAAATTTACATTTTTAATGCAAAATGTGTCATGCATAAGTAAATCGAGTTGATTGGTCAACATTTTTGCAAAGTAGGCTCCTTGTAAGAAAAATCACTTCTAACTAAATGAAAACAATATAATAAGACTTTTGGGATTAAAGATGGTATTTGGATAAAATTTATGGTTTAAATGGAAAGATAGCTGTGGAATAGATTTTTTTGGCCTTCAATCATGTATTTATATACATAATTTATGCATTTCATAATATGGCAGACTATCAACTTATTGATTCTCACTGCAAGCAATTGGTTATTTTTTTTCATCAGTTAGTTTACTGTTTTAAATAAAACAGTACTTAATAAATAAAAATCAATAATTCTCTTGCACCTAGAATATTATTTTATCATTACCTATTATTGTCAGTTGAAAGAGAAATAACTCACAAATTACAAGGAATAAGGTACACGATTTCTTTCTTTAGCTATTTCAGTCATAGTTGGAGATAGAAATTAATTAATGTTAACAAACTACTGACACAACAATGAAGCAACTCATAATTTTTTTATTGGTTGTCATTAATACAAAGAATAGGCCTACTATGAATTCTCATAGAGTATCGCATGAATTCTAGTGCACGTTTAAAAGGATATAATTCATTTTAATAATGAAAAAGTCTATTGTGTTTGGTGTTCAGTTGGCCCAAAACTCTTGCTAATTCACTTCGCCGTCGTTAGATAGTGACTGACAGCCGATCATTTGTCTTTGTCTCTTGTAGCATAGTACAACGCAATAATCGCGACAGAACAATGATATGAGCACAAACTATGAGACCAGATCTAGGAACTGAGCTCGACACAAAAGTCTAGGAAGCTTTTGTAAAAGGTCAGACCATAATCGCGCTCAATTTCTCGTTAATGAAAATAAATCAAATTAATTCCAGCCTTTTCAGAAGTGTAAATTCTCATACAAGTCCCTATCAGGAAACAGTTCCGTACCAACAGCAATGAGAAAACACATGATACCAAAGCACTCCTATTGAGATTCTTTCTATTGCGCCAAATGAGCATCGATAATAAGAGTAACCTATTATGTTGTATGAGCGATCCGAAGGTTCATTTGAGACTAGGAAACTCTTGGATGTCTTTCAGTCTGGTGTCAATCGATAGAATTTAGAAAGCTTCCTGATCAAGCGTACAATGGTGCATTGGTTACTATTTACTGTAGTATTCATATAACTTTTGGCAGCGTGTAGAAGATGGGAGGACTTGCTACATCTGAACCCAACTGCTTCCAAGTTATATGAAAACTACAGTAGTAATGATTTCACAGTCTAATAGCTATTATCTTTGATTGGAGCAGACCTGTGTGTATTTTCGCGAACATCTCCTAATGTCTCCAGTTGCAAAACCGGTGTCTTGCTTTTTCAAAGCAAATAATGCACTCGCCTTGAAATATTTGTTTCTCTTTTAAAAGCAGTATTTGGGTGATATAATATCAGTAGTGTTCTGAATTCAATCGGTACATCGTACTCTAGAAATAGAGTTTATTTGGAGTTAGAGAGAAGTTGACCGCTCGAGTACAGCAAACAATTCTTTACAATTTTTACTTAATTTCTCAGAGATTTTTTCAGTTAAGTAATGCCCCAGTGATTTCTCTAAGAGGGCGTTCTTGTGGCACACTATGATCTATTGTCTGAATAGAGTAGGTTCATCATTCCTTATTTTATTTGTTTATTTAAACGTCTACTGAAAGCCGATTTTCAGGCGTTTGTAATCATGTCTACAGATGATAGAAATGTTTCTCCATTCGGCAACGACGCTTTCTTGCCAGTGAAGGGCAAAACCATTATTCAGGCCATAGATTCCTCGATGATAACAATAATTACGGTTGAATTATTTTATTATAATTATTATATGGTGATCAGTTTGTTCATAAATCGCTGTGACAATCTGGTCACATAAAAACAAATTAATATTGAACTTACACTGTAATTGAAAAATTTATTTCAGAAAAGTAATAAAGCGTTTAAATGTACTAGGTAAATGAAAGGAGTAAAATAACTTATCAAAGAAATTGAGAATCAAAGGGAATAGGAAGCCTTTCAATTGGCTCTGTTAGCCGCATGCTACAGACAAGTGAGATAACCGTTTTTCAAGGAACGGCTTTAAAGTTCTTGGTTAGCCTTTTTATAATTGAGGCTACACCCACTTTCTTGAAATATAGCCTACCTTTGGGTTTAATTGCTCTCCGTTTTATTTTACAACTGTCTCCTCTTCCTGCTCCTTTATCTCCACCCGCGAGAAAAACAGTTTCGTTCTGTACCATTTCGTTTTTCAATGAATGCATGTTAACTTATATTTTGTATAGAATTATTTATGATTTATTCAAATTTGAAGGGTGCAGGGGAAAAACCAACATAGTCCAAAAATTATAAAATTGAGTTTATGGTGGCAACCATTACTTTATCAGCTGTAGTTTAACATGACAGAGCGTACTGGGGATGAAACAACTCAGTCTCAAGTTATAGCAGCTGAAAGATTTCTACAACAGGGAAATAACTAATTCAGTCCAGTTGAAACTGGGAAAGATACAACGCAGTCCAACACATATGGCCGTGGCACATGCGCAGTAGTTCGTTCAGCACTGCTGTTTGCACAAGTTCTTAGTTTCTTTACGGTTACGGGCATTGATAGACATTACGGCTGCAGTTCTTATCTATAATATATTTATTGGGAGGTCCATAGTTCGATTCCTGGCGGTGACTGATATTTTTGTACAGCAGCGTTCATCGATTTCCATCAGCTATTCAATGCTTTTGTCAATATCTGCCATTGTGGAAGTCTCCAGTATGAATTAACAGCACTTTGAGGAATTCGAAATTAATAAATTCCGTTTCTGTATATTTGCCAGTTTGTTAAATTGTCATTTACTTCAAACTAACTTATAATTTAACTAATACTTGACTAATTTAACTGATACACATGTTTTCAAACACAGCATAACAAAAAACAGGGGAAAAAACACTGAGTCCTGACGAGAGTTTATAAAAAAATTATTAATAAAAAACTGAATTTTTTACAGTAAATTTTATTTTATGAGGTATCCAGGGAAAAGAAAACAAGCCCGATCATACTGAGTTGAAATGTGTAAAAAATATCTCAAAAACAACAACGCGTTTTTAACTTTATTTTTGCTTTCCTGAAAAAACATCATGTTGTGACTATGTTGGTTTTTCCCCTGCGCCCTTCATTTACTCATTCATCTTGATGCTTGATCAAATTCATATGATTGAATGTGAATAGACAAAAACCTTTCCAGCCCAAAACTGCTTTCAATACAAAATCTCAAGTAGAGCATCCAAATTTGGCGGTTATGGTAGCGCAGTTGGTTGGAGCGCTTGTATGTGATAAGATAAGGCTCTGGCTTCGTTTCCTGCAGCCTTGGGTTCGAATCTCATTCAGCCATGGATATTTCTCATCATTCACACCATTACTCACGCACAAGTCTCTGGACTCATGTGGACATCATCCGCAAAAAAGAATCTTTGTAAGTTATATTTTGTCTTAAGAGCCAGTGGGCCTACTTATAATATATTTTTGCGATTTTTTTATTCACTTTTACTACATTTGTGTACTCAGTGGTGGCCACCAAGCACTGTGTTCGTGTTTTAAAAATATGTCATAAAAAGATAAACCAAAAGCTTTGATGGGCCCGGCCCAACCACTGGAGCCAGGCTACGATCTTCATCTACAATATTCTTTAAGCTGATTTACAAGATAAAAATTATGGTTATTTCTGATCTTCGTTCGAACTTGACTTATCATTCACAATAAAATTAGCACTACTCAAAGATCATATTTGATTTATGAAATTCCCTTAATTTGTTTGGCCTCAATCACGTAATGATCATCATTATTATTTGTGCTAGATTAGGCTTACCGCTTACCTAATTATGGTCGAACCATCGTCCACCGTGGCTTGGGTCAAAACCAGACAGTATTTCATTGTGTCATTGTTTGATGATCTCTTATATGAGACATAAACCCGGAGTTGCTAACAATCCTCTTGTTGCTATTGAAGAAATCATTGCTCGGCTCATTAGTGAAGCCAGCGGGACATCATAAATACATTGCAATTAGGTGACATAATTCGGCAATAATATTCACCGGTGAATTGATGAGATTAACCTCCATTGTAAAATCATGCCTCCTTGTTGACAATACTGTTCAAATTATATAAGCTATAACTGACATAGCACAGCAATGTGTAATTAAACCAAACAATAATCCTGTTTTATCGCGAGCTATAACGTTTAGCCTACTGCAGTACTTCCTGATTCCGCCATATATGAAGAACGTTATTATTTTCATCACTGCGATTTCGCTTTAGTGTTGTCCTGTACTTGTTGTAAAAACAAAGAATTCATGTCTAAACATAAATCCAGGATACTCGAATCGCATTACGGCCAGAGAGTATACAATACATTTTTTCTAGTTGAAACAATATAATTTTAATTATCACGTTATTTCTTTTCTAATGGTTACGGCATCCATATAAATCCTTTTGGCCAATTCTCTTTCAATTTACTCTCTTACTCTTTCAATTTGCCTCTGCGCTGTCTCTTGCTGTTTTTGCAACATCTCCCTTCTCGATTTATTTATCTTTCTTTCCTTTGTCTTATCTGTTTTATGGGCATGTAGGTAAATCAAACTCAAAACAAAGAATGTAACGGTGCAATGAATGTTGTTAACAAACATTTGATTTGTTGTAGATATTTAACCTTCAAGATGTTGACTACAATCTGAAAATATTGTACCATAGTCATTAATATTTTACAACTATATTCGTTTGACTACTCATAAAATACATGGAAGTATGTTTTAATAATTCATTGTATGTCTGAAGAGAACATAATTATGGTTCAAATGTTATAGAGTTGTCTATCACACTATAGGCCTATTTCACCACACAGTCTAGAAAACATAGAACAATATTTTGCCTATATTAGTCTACGGTAGTTATAATAAAACTGAAATAAGAGTTCATAAAATGGGAATAGCATATAGCCGACTGCCGGCGAATCAAAGATGATTTACAAGAGACTTAACATGGCGAATCCCCTCGTACGCTTCCTGTTGAGCTAGCATCTTTAATCATCCACTAAAAATAGAACTAGAATAGAATTCCTGGATTTCTTGTTCCACGACGAACTGCTTTGTTAATATTAACTTTTCAGGTGAATTTAACGACTTGGAGTTGACTCAATTGACTGCTAAAGTTAAATTAACTTTAAAAAAAAGTTAATGATATTGAGTTGGATCAAGGAAGGGTTTTTCAAACTGAAGTAACTCATTTTACTTCCTTATGTCAGTTCAGTCTGACATACGTTCATCATCACCTACGCACAAGTCTCAAACTCATGAGTACAGGTGGGCTCAGAATTTTTATTTAAAACTTGAATAGAGGCTACCGTACTTATAAAATATGAGCTTTTTTCATTAAAAAAAGTTTTCAGAAAAATAATTCTATTACAATTAAATATCATCAAATACCATCTTAGGGGGATAGTTTTTGTGGAGGATAGTGTTAAAAAGTTTCATTCATTTGGCAGCCACAGTGGTGTAATCGGTTGGGGCATTATCTCTGATGAGACTGACTGTTAAGGACAACGCACACAGCAACAGACGGACGTATGCAGACAAACGGATGAAAAATCGCTCCTCAGTTTATTGAATGTTGCAACGCACACAGACATCCGTCTGTCTGCATCTGTCGGCAGACGTCTGCATGCAGACGTTTTGGATTTGCTCCGGGGGCGATTTTCTAAACGTCTGATGCCAGACGTTTCATATCGCGCATGCGCTAACTCAGGGGTGCCCACAGGGAGGGGGGCTATGACGCAGACTGCGTCCTTGAAATTCTTGAGGGGGGTTCCAAAAATCGTTGGGAGGGGGGCGTAAAGTTGATTGAAACCGTGTTTAACGTGACAAGATTCAAAAATATAGGTACTACGAAGTCACCAGATAGTTTATCATTAAATGAAAATATATTTATAATTATTATTATACAATTGAATATGAATTAGCTGAAATAGTTATGTTTAGGATTTGTGCAGGAAGTTATTATTCAAACTTAGCAAGACGCTAAGCGAGTGCTCTGAAAGTGTTTTATACAACTTTACTCTCCTTAACAGTTACTAGTTAATCAGAAGGAAGATCAATAAGTCGATTTAAAATTATCAAAAACAGACTCAGATCAGCTATGGGAGACTCATGGTTGTCCAATCTAATGGTTCTAGCTGCAGAAAAAGATGAACTTGATTCTATTTCTAACGAAGAAATAATTGAAAGGTTTTCTGTTTCCTCATCCCAAAGACAAAAACTTCTTTGTGGGGTTTAGAGAGATAGATTATTTTTAACAATCTTAGAAGGTGCATAGCTAACTTGTAGATGGTCACAGCCTACAAATTTAAAATGTTTGACTTCAAACTGTTGATGTTTTTCATGTATTTTACGATAACTACTTACTAATAAGTAAGAACTGCTATAGCAAAACTTACTAAATACTAAAAATTCAGTAATTTTTTATAACTATGTCTTTATTTTGTTTTTGAAAGACACTTCTTTCGATTGTGTATTGTAAATAACTATACATGAAATGTGTGCCTTTTATGTACTTCATCCATACATAAATTCTCCCAAGATACTACACTAAGTAAATAACCTGTTGTTTTACTAGTGTCCAATAAATGACTTAGTTCATATATTCATTTCATTGATATTTCTTTTTTACCTTTACAAAAAAATGTTACCTATGTAAAGAATCTCAAGAAATATATAATGTGTATATTATCGACTGGGTTTGAATTTTTTCAAAAATCTTCTTTTACTTTTAGAAAGAATACGGTGGGCTTTTTTCGCTTTTTTTGGGGGGGCCTAATTTATTGGGGGGTTTGTGCTAAATTTAGGGGGGGGGGTGCGTCATGAGGCTTAGGTGGGGTGGGCACCCCTGGCTAACTCAACTTATCGACAGTCCCGCAAGAGGCGCTATTAGGTTTGTTAACCAATTTGCCTGCTTTGGGTTACATATGCGTTGTGTTTTCTTTAGTTAATTAATAGGTAATTTTGTTTTAATTGGCATGGAACAACTAATAGAAGCAGGTTACATTATGATAGTTCTTTATTTCAATCCTATATTTGCATAAATAACTAATAACATAAGAAGTAGATGAGATAAGTAATATAAAACAGAGCAAGTCTTTGTCAAGAGTCCCTGTTCCTCCTTTTCTTCCTATCCTGCACATGTAATTTTAATATTGTAATAAGGTGAAAATCATTCTTACAATAGTACAAATTCATCACAATGTCTCATAAATATGCATAAATATAAAAGCCATTAAGTTAATTCCCAGATCTGTTAAGCCTATATTTATATAAAGAAATGTAGTTTGTAAATAGAATCACTCATTAATCTCGATTGACCCACTTGCTAATCGAAATAAGATATAAAATGACTTAATAATCATGAGTTGTTTGATTTATGCTAAATAAAGGAATATATTTGATAACACTAGTGCTGATGATTAAAAATAATTGTGCTTCATCGCTAAAAATAACAAAGGTAGTATATGTCATTAGCCACGACTTTTAAACACTCTCCCATTGCCAAGGTACACTCCCTTGTTCTGAGAAAAAGCAGTCTAAACAGTGCAATTGCTAGCATTAATATATTATGCATCATGTATATAGGAACAAATACAATCAGCCAACATAGATTCATTTCAAACCGTTAAAATCCGAACTATTATGTAGCTAGAAAAATTATTATTTTTAAAAATATTTCTTACTAATTTAGGCAATGAATAAGGCGAAAATAAGGGTTTTTAAATTTTTCCTTCTATATACAATAAAATAATTATTATTATTATTCAATTAGTTAATCAATGAAGGCTGCCTTCAAAAAACACTATGGATATTATCATTAAGTTACAGTTTTTAATCGTTTCCATAAAATAAAAATTTTATAATTTTAAAACCCTTTGCGTGTAGGCACTTCTTGACCACGGAATATTTTTTGAAAAGTTTGTGCCACACCTCACAACATTATTTGATGCCATCTCACTGAAGACTAGCAGCGGACAATCCCCCATCCGTCTGCGGCTGTGTGCGTTGACCAAAACGTCTGTCTGCATGCATACGTCTGTCAGCATACGTCCGTCTGTTGCTGTGTGCGTTGGCCTTTACTCCTGCGGTTACGAGTACGATACCAGTTCAGTATGACACATATTCATCATCACCTACGCACAAGTCTAAAACTTATGTGTGCATCAGCAAAAATACAGAGAAATTGTTGAATATTTATTGATTGATTGTTTCCCTTTTAAAAATCCCTCCAATAAGTATGATGGAACTTCTTTCTATGAACTAATCGAAGACGCTGATCCTGTTATTTACGATTGTTTGAAAGTCAAATCGTTTTGAACTTAGAGTCTTAGACTATTCTTTTCAGACTTGAGTTTTATGATATAAATAAATATATAAGTATGCCAATCCAATGCTGATTGATCTAATAAATCTTGTTTCGTTGGAGCTTACATTCGAATAAGATCACGCTAGCCTATATATAGTCAGATTGAAAGATTGACATGTTAAAATTTGAGCCAAAATATAAGTAATAAGCCTAATTTTTAAGATCTTGCTTATATTCAAAATGTTGAATATTCCGAGCTCACAAATTCCTCCATTCTCTCTTCGTCCATCAACACGAGTGATAAATAAACAAACATTCGAAATTTTATCCAAGCACACAAGCACTGATAAGCACAAATAATATCTGAGATAGCCTTGTACTCCAAAAACAATTTTTGCCCATTACCTTGGAAAAAACTTGAACGAATCTATCATTGATGAATGGTACGATCATTGGGATCATTACTACGAACAATGAACTTAGCCATTATTGGTGGCTCATTGGATAACCACTTGTAAGCTTAGACAAGTTGAAAGGTGATTTAAACTTGAATCGTACTTGAGCTTATATTAAATTTAAGTTGTCACGTCAAGGAGAACGCCTTCTATAATAATAACTTACACTCGTTTGGTGGGGCTGCAGAAATTGATTATAACTTTAGTAGATTATAATGGTTCCACCATCCAAAGCTCACTGCTCTGATGAATCTTGCTTCCATAGGACCTTACATTTGAATAAGATCACGCCATACAGTATAAACAATATAGATTACTATATAAGTAGTATAATAGTATGATCATATAGCTTACACACGCGTTCCACTGAGCATAAAATCAAGGGCATTCTCAGTCATGACCAACAATAAAGCAACGGACAACAAAAAACATGGATGACAATAATATCTTGATCACGTGTCTATGAACTTTATTCGGGTCAAATAAATTCACTTTAATTATTTTAATGCTAGCAAGGGAAATTATTTCCAATACATGCCATCTATAAAGAATTGAGTTGCTAACTCAAATAAATTTATTCTGACTCAAATTTTAAACCAATGGTTTGCATAGATTAGACTCGACGCCATGAAATTAGGAGGTTGGAATAAATTTAATATTGCGGTGGTGCAAAAAGCAACTGACTGCGCTGGCAAACCAATTGACTGCTTGCGTCGGATATGTGGACTAGACAACACAGCACGGTCGATGTTGGCAATTCTCTACATACAGTATTATATAATACTGTTACGGTTTCTAATAGCTAAAATAAGGCTGGCAACACTAAAGTTCACACTTGATCTTTATTTACACAAATTAGTCTATTTACACACCAATATTTGTAAGTTCAACTAATAAATAAAAAGACAGATCATCAAATGACAAGCTAATACCTATTTTCAGTAATTATTTACAAGAATTAATGAATAAGTAATATTACAGGCTGATCAATAATAAAAGAAACAAGAATCCAATAAACTGTACAAATGAATAATTAATTACAGGCTGAACAATAATAAAAGAAACAATAGTCCAATAAACTGTACAATAATGCAGAAAGAAATTATAAAAAGAGCAAGTAATCACTTACAAAAACACAGTCCAATTCGTTATTTGACAGTCCCAAATAATATCACTTAACACAACGTCTTTAAACTATTAGTAAGCTGCATAAACAGTAAACACTTGTCTCTGCACTTGACACTGTCTGGAGACTGAATAAAGCACTGTTTACTCCACTGGCACGAGATCTGTAGTACAATCTGTCATGTGGGTTTTTAGAAAACTGATTCACTGGTTCACGTGGACTCCTTCATATAGCTGTTGTAGTTGTATAATTCCAAGAATTGGAGGTCAACAGACTCTTCGAGAATCTTCAAGAAGGCTTGGACTAGACCTCGATTGTTCAAGAAGAATATAGAATTGACGAGAAGATCAATTGAGTGAGAGAGTTGCAGACTTGATGTATAGGAGTGATAAAGACATTTAACGAGTGAGAACGAAAGGAAACAAATTGCAGCTCCGTCTGTCCATGAAAACAATGGAATGATATAAATAGAACAAGTGCGTGATTAACTGCTTGTTTGCTTTTGTAACAATATATTATATCAGCTACTAGCATTGGCAACACCGCAATTTCTTACAGCCGCCTAATATGATGATGTGAAGTATTTTTTGAATTCACTTCTCGACACTAAAACATATTTATTAATGGTTGTAATTGTGATTTCTTCCATAACATTTATCGTTCCATTAAAAGAAACATTGTTTTGAAAATGAGTAGAGCCTTAGTTTGAAGTATGTTTAAATATTTTATTTCAATTACAATATAGCAATAGGGTGGCTAATTCGCAATTTTTTGTGACCTAAACTAAACAATTTATATTAAGGTTAGTCATTAAAAATAAATAAATAGATTAAAATGCCTATGATGGCCCCTGTAGTGACATCAATGCAAATGTTTTTTTCGCTTCAGTCTTCTTCTGATTGTTCAGGAACTGAATCGCTTCTAGTTTTAAAATTTATTCAATGTTTTTAGTTGAATATTAAACTTTCAGAACATGATAAATTTATTTTACAATATGATATATTTAGGAAATTAGCAAATCAATATAACTACTAAAATCATAAAATCTTAATTTCAAGCAGTAGAGCACAGACGGACGGACGGACAACGGCACGATATCAATAAGGCCCCGTCGAGTCACTAATAAATCTGTAGTGGGCTGTATTGGAGTATTTAGAAACTGCACTATAAAGGCGGTAAAAAATACTTTCTTTTTCAAATCTACCAACTACAATATTTCTGTTAGTACATTCTCCACTCCATTCATGTAATGGGGCGCAGGGGACAATCGTGACCAGAGTAACCTTGAATCGATTTTCTCTACACGCTAAATTCATGATTGGATCTGTTTCAATTAATTTACTCCCCATAACGTGTTGTCGTGACTTCAGCTTAAGCGACTTTAGGATGTTAAAATGTTATCACAGCTCAGCTGAATGTTGCAATGCTGGAATATCTTTTGATCTCAAGCTCTGTACATTGAGAATTATATGTTCAATAAATAATAGAAGTCACATACCAGAAGACTTGAAATAGAAATAAATACCGTTAATATCGTAATACGGCTGTGCATTGCTCATTGAAAATAAAATATAGTATAAGTCTTGATTCCTTCAATGGTGAATAGTCGTTTCCTGAAAACTTTGATTTATTAACAAGAATATTATGTTATTATTTTATCATGAGATTCATGCTATTCATCTGTAATGATAGTTGTCACATTGAATAAGGATGAGGATATTTATATTATACTCGTAAATCTAGAAATCTAGACTGGATTGTCCATAAAAAGTAATAATTATTACAACAAACTCAGAATGAAAATGTCGCATATAGTATAAATACAGCTTCCTGAAAACTCTTACCATGGAAATGTTGTAGAACGTAGATATTAACTATTCAAGTGAATTCAACGGCTTGCAGTCAAATTTTTATTAAAATAAATAGTATTTCACTTACTCTGTAGGCCGAACGTTTTCGAGTTGTTAAAACCATCTTCAGGCCTTGAAGATGAGGTTTAACAACTCGAAAACTTTTGGCCTACAGAGTAAGTGAAATACTACTTATTTTAATAAACATTTGACTGCAAGTCGTTGAATTCACTTGAAAAGTTAATATTAACAACGCAGTTCGTCATGGAACAAGAAATCCAGGAACGTAGATGTCATTCATTTTAATTTTATCGTGACTCCCTGTCAGATGATTCAATTCGTTTGTTGAGTTCTCACTCCATTCATTGACATTCATATTCTCTATTAGTTTAGTAGGCTCCATTGCTTGCAGTATGCATTTATCGATTCTTTCACACCTTCTCCTTACTATCTTCTCGGGGGAATAATCTATTCCGTTCATTAATCAGCTCATTCCATTCTGTAGTCCCCCAAAAAATGTCAAACATACCTTAGAAATTTATTGTAATAATTAGATTGAGACATCCAGGAAAAACTTTTGAAAGGGAAGCTAGAAGAGAAAGTTTACTTGACTTCCATATTCACCAAGTGATATTCACGTCATTAAATTTTTATTTCTTACTTTTTTCAGTAAAAAAGTACCCTTCTTTATCCGCTATTCCTTACTTAAACCCATCACTACACCCTGGTTGTATGTACACTTGTACAGTAGTTGCAACACGTTAGATTTTATCTACTGAACTCCGATATACTTTATAAGTCAAGAATTACGTAACGTTATTAGCTTGTCTAAAGCCTGTACATTTTATATTGAAACTTTTATCGAGAGTAAGGTACCTAGGGCTTTTGCTAGATGTTATCAATGAATTAATGTTTTCGCACTTTGTCTCGAACTTTAACTCTGTTTCATGCTATCTGTTCTAGAACAAAATTTAATTCTCACGAAAATAAAACTGGTTAAATATTTGCTAAGGCCTCATATTTTTACAGCTATTTTGAAGTAATGCACCACATATTATTGGCGATAAATACAGTGAATTAGGTATCTTTTCATTTAAATACACACACATACAGTTATAAACAATAAAATGTTTTACCTCAACCAGTTCACTGGCTTTTATCACTGACTTTATAGGCTACTGAGCCAGACCTAACAATGCTTTTTTAGTTATTGCATAACTTCCTACTCGTTGGATTCAATCTTACCAGTTAGGTTACAAAGTTTGACTATGGGGTGAAATTTAATTTTTATTAGTACAAACTTATATCCTGTATCAGATTATTGGGTTGAACTGTTATTTTTCATGTTAACTTTGCTTTATTTCTTTTTCGTTACTTTATGATACAGTATTATAACATATTACTTATTGTCATTTATAAAAATTCCAATTTTTCTTTGTTTTGTTAATTTTTTTGCTTTGTTCACTTTTTAGTTGGCCTACATATTTTTTTGTTATTTCACAATCAATATTTATCATATCGCTAAATACCATTAAGTACCATTATATTTACGTCGATGTTCGATTACAATCCTGCAGGGCCTTTGCGTTGATGGGGCGCTTCAGCCAGGGGGGCACCACGGCAACGGCAAAAAAAGAATAAATTTGAAAAAATTAGATTTTTTTTAGGATGAAGCCCACATAGGTCTAAGACCTGTGCTTGGGTAATGAGTTGGATGATGGTGCTGATTGATGAGAGATTAATTCCAAATTAGATGCTACTAATCACTATAGCAGCTTCATTTCCTAATTTGTATGAGATTCATTACCTATTTAATTTGAGAACATCAAGTTTAAAAATGAAGAGTTAGATACCCTAGTATGAAAATTAGCTCGAAATTCGACTTCTGAACTGCTTCAGCTATTGAACTGTTAAAAATAGGCTAGCTGACTAATAAACAACAATATTTTTAATATTGCATTGTCTATAGAGGCGGTCAGTGATGGCGGTAAGCAGTCTGGGGCCTGCACGAGAAAAAGCATTTAGGGAGCCTATATCGGCCCAAGGTAAGGCCCTACAGGCGCGCTTCAAACTCGCGGCCACTTTCCACGGCCACCAAGAGGCGCCCTCCCATCAGTCACAGTTTTCGACTTATTTGAAATGTGGATGAAATCAAAATATTTTCATAGTGTTCAATGTAAAAAAATAACAGGGAGCTCTTAAAATGAAGTCAACTAGCTGTACTGTTTTTCAATGCTCTACTTATTATTAACAATCCTGGTAGCGGAACCATCTCTGACCTACTCAGGGGTTCAGGTTACTTAGGGTCTCTCAAAATTTTTGCATTTTTCATAAATATATTGAACATATTTTACAATACAAAGTATATATCAAACGTTCAAAACTGTTTTTGAGAGAAAAAACTGGGGTTCGAACCTTTGGAAAGGAGGAGTCAGTAGGAGGAGGATCTGGTTCACCTCAAGAAAAAGCTGCTTTCGATGTCTTATCAAGTACTATTTCTCAAGGAACAAAAGAGAAAATTGATGTCATTCCTATTAGTGTTACAGATTTGTATGATAATATGCCGGATGAAAATTGTATTCCTATTTCAGTGTTCAAGGTTGACGATTACAGCAACAAACATTCTGATCGTTTGGCTTTGTTTGAAAACCCAGCAGCATGGTTAGAGCTCATTTTAAAATAGCAGCTTAATTCTTGAATATTGGAAAATCCTGCTCAATTTTCTCAAGAAATGTAAGAAGAATATATGAAGCATGAATGCTTTGACAAGCATTACACCAATTATTGTATTTGTTTAAAAAAACTGTTAATACACTTGGACGTTTATTTCAAAATAATTATATTGGAGCCTGGGCTATACTTTTTTTAATTTGTGCTTTGTGCTGCCGTATTTTGATTTTACTTCAAATCACAATTATGCAACAAAAAATGATTAGTAACACATGGGTAATAGGTTGGATCTTAGGTATCATCATGGGACAGGGGGGCGCTTGGCAAAATCTTGCCACGGGCGCCAAAAAACCACGCGATGGCCCTGCAATGCTGAATGGCCGTTCAGGCTAACCTTGTCAATATCCAAGGACAAATTCTGAAAATGCATCTTCCACCTTTAAATTGCATTGAAGGCTGCAGAAGTCTTGGCTATGATTGATGAGGAAGACCAAAACAAAACAAAGAAAGAGTTGAAAGGTCGCCTTGAGAAAAGCCGAACATGTTTTGCCAAGTCATTTATTACCAATAATTAGAATGCAATATCCGATCTTTATCGACTGTAATGAAGGACATATCAACGATTTTTGGATTTATAATAATAAGCCTGGAAGATATTCGTGGCATATCTACCTCTAAATCCGACTATTCGCCCAATGATGTATCGGAATTTCCCAAAATACGTGTCTGTGATTTTCTCTCAAACCAATGACGAATTGATCAATTACCAAGAAAAAACAATACTGATTCTTTCTATTGTTAAAGTACGCCTTGATTGACTGATTGGACATCTTAGATCCTGTTTAACACTCATTTCAAACAATCGATTAATTTTTAAAGGCTTTTCCAAAGATCCGTGTCACATCGACATCACACATCTACATGGCAAGTCGGAAAACTGGTTGAAGAGTCCACTCCTATTCATTTTTAATCCTATTATTTTCAGTTAATTATCCTATTGCCAACCCTACATCATAGCCAACCTCCTGGAAAATTTGTGATTGAAATCTATAGCATCCCGTGACGTTTATTTGAAAATTCAAATCAATTTTTTTTTCATTTATTGTTCCTTTACAAATACAGCAAATACAAAACATCCAAGCAGTACAATAATTCATTAATGATTCATGATCATCTGATGGGATACTTTTTTTTGTGTCTTACAACTGTGAGAAATTCAGCTTCTTTATTATTATTCCCGCCATCGGGAATAATATTATTGATTATTCCATTCAGCTGATATTAAAATAGATAGTAGACTGGTAGTACTAATATTTGTATTATAGAAAATATATCAAAATCAAATATTACTAATGCAAGTACTTAGGAAAATAGAGATGCAACACTTTCAAAAAGGAATTCCAATATGAATTAATGAGCAATAAATTAATGAATGATCTTACAAATGAGCTATTACTCAAGTTGTAAAAATTAATAACATGATTATCTTTTAATATTCTACTATTTTTTATTCATACTATTTTTATTTTCCATCATATTTCTTGAAAGAGATTGAAGACGAAGTAGTAGACAGAAACAAATTTGTATGAGCATGTCACTGACCACTTCTGTACAAGTTAAGCTTGCAGTATGTGTTTCTTTCCAGTCAAAGACTGTGACCAATTGTTGTCTTCCGAATCAAATTTAATGATTTAATGAGCATGGTCATGAGCCTGCGTATTACATGGGTGAACATGTATGTCATACAAGAAAAAATGCATATTTGAAAACAAGACAGACCTAAGAAAAGGTCAGTAATTTGTTCATGTACTGATTGGATTCAATTATTCAATCTAATACATTATAATTCACCATTGTTTTTGAAATAATTGAATTATTATCAACTTCATCTTGAACAGGAATGCCTAATTCTGAGGATAAATGCCTTCGTATTATTTTGATCACTCACTCTCAGAATGATAGACCTAAAAGCCTAGAAGCCAAAGTCACCATGTCACTAACATTATCTTAGATAAATACTGTATATCAAAGACATAGATAGAAGATAGATAGGCTTAAAATTTGATAATTTGTGATTATTTTATAACTCGTTTATAATTTTTTTCATTTTGAAATTGTCCTTATTATAATTGAAATTATTCTTATAAATTGAAATAATACATCTATCATTCTCATTCATAGAACATTTATACAATTATTAATTTATAAAATATATTATACCTTGAAAAAAATGCACAGAAAACTTCATGACTGTACCAAAATAAAAAATAAAATAAGTTGAATGAATCTTCTTTGTTTAATACTCATTCTTAAAATATATTTTATTTATCATTACGAAGAACTTTTTACTAGTTGTAGCATTGTTGAATTACTGTTTATTAATTTTCTCTATTTTCCATGACAATGCTATTATTATCATGGTAATTATAAGGGTACTAGAGATCTTATTACTTCTAGTAGTTCTATGAATTACTATGAATCGTCAAGCTAAAATTAGTCTACAATTCTGTCTTCACCCTCCCCTTCTCTTCTCGATCAAACGATCATCTCTACAAACTCACAGCCTCTCACTCTTTCTTTCTTCATCACACTCAAACTCTCTCACTCACTCTCTTTCTCTCTCTCACTCTCTCTCTCTCTTTCCTAGTTCCTCTCCACCCATCTTTGGACAGGAAAACCTCTCTCAAGCGTATTAAGACAATAGTTTTATCAATCACAATCTTCTCGCATCCGGGCAAAAATTGCTTTCAAAAATTGCGGATAGTATTGACCAATAGCAATGCATATTTCGTCAATAAATTAGTGCAAGGCTGAAAAAGCTTGAATCAAACTGATTTTTATAATTTCCTAACGCTTCAGAAAAAGACAACACACTAATTCCACCCTATTTTTGACAAAAAAATCATTTGAAGGTGACCAAATCACCAAATGGTGTTCCTGGTAGTCTAGAGACTTAGAAACAGTTCTCCAAGAAAAATTGCTGATGTAAATATTTAGGAATTTATAGTTCAGATCCCCAAATGAATTTCAGCATTTTTTGGTATGCATGAAAACTTATGTACAGCTCTACTTTAAAAACTATTCAAGAAAAAAAGGTAAATTTAGTTTTAAATAGTAGAGTACTAAATTATCCCTAGAGGGATTTTGAATTATTAATGCACTATCGCTCGTTCACAAGATGTAAAGATCAAAAATTTTACTTCATATTTTTTTGGAAAATTGCTGATTTGGACCTAATATGACGGGGCCAACTGCGGCTATACCGTACGTTTGAAAGCATATATGTTATACGCAAATTAATCAGTTTGAAAAGACCTACAATTTTTGCAGAATTAAATTTTTCATCAAACCTAACTGTTCTCAATATATTGACCAAATCTAAAATGTTTGACCACATCAAGGCGGCCATTTTTAATTGTCGGTGACTTTTAGGTTTTAGACGATGATTGAGGGTACTCTCAGATATCATTTGAAAAGAAATCGGCCGTTTTGCAATTATGTAAAGGTTTATTACAAAATGTATTATTTGTGTGATATATGATATCCGTGAACGAAAAATATTTCATTATATATAATTATAAACATAATAGTAATATTTATCCGACGAACTTTTGAGTTAGCTCACCGTTAATTTTTTGCAAATATAACAATCTTTCTCAAAATGTACAGTATTAGTAAGCTGATGAAAAGAAATAGATTTCTAATTATTATGATATATTTTATCTTTAATTCCGTTTTTCAACATTCACCATTGTTATAAGTCTGATAAGTCATTGTCATTCATTGTCAAAGGTCTCAGTCGCAGTGGTGCAATCGGTTGGCGCTTTATTTCTGATATAACTGACTGACTACTACTTGCTACTCCTGCGGTCACAAGTTCGATTCTAAATTAAGTGGAATTAGCTCGCCCCCTGGGTGCACCTTGCGTAACTCAATGCTAAATCAACCGACAAATACGGTGGTCAGACAAGCCAATGGCTCTCCTTACCTTAAAAAACACTATCAGATTTTCAATGTGATACATTTACATTTTCTGTTTTACATCTGTCTGTTTGTAACGCATTTACGGCTAAACACGTTGACCAAATTCCATGAAATTTTGCGTGGATCTTCCTTAAAGGGATGCCCAGCAAAGTAGGTGTGAGGATTTTCAAAATTTGCTTGCATTTGAAGGATATTTAAAAGGGAAAAAGAAAAGGCACTTAGGCCTTCTTCTATTGATAGTATGCTTTTTTTAATGAGCTCCATTATATGCAAATGGAATCAGATTTCAAGATAGCTCTCCTGCGCTCTTATTCATCTAGTTTATCATTCATGAGAATAACATATTTGTTTGAGAGAAACAAATCATTTATAATTCCTAAATTTCTTGATCCATGCCGATCTGCGTTGTTAATATTAACATTTTTTGAAAAATTTAACGACTTGTAATCAATTTTAATAGAGAATAAATAAATATTCACTCACCTAGGCTGAAACGTTTTCGAATCATGACGATTCACTTTCAACAGCAACCTGGATCATCAGTGTTCTGATGGAGGAGATATTTAATAATTTCTAATATTTCAACTAAGTATAGTAACAAGTGATTACTATGTCAATGATACTTATACAAATTTAATTAATATTATTCCATAAATTCTGATTTGAGCAATCAGCTGTCTGGAAAATAGAAAAGCAGCCTTGGTTATGTGATACAGAGCGACTTTAGTGGAAAACAGTCATGAAATAGACTACGAAAATTGAATCAAGGGTGTTGTGTGTAAGGTTGGCAATGGTCACCGTCAAGACGCCTAGAGCCGGGATGTTTAGTTGGTAGATGTTATGTTGTTGCCTACGATTCGGTCAAAAGTCAATAAAGTCTGTTCAGTGGTCAATTTGTGTGTCAAATTATTGTGATTAATTGTACATCAGCATATAAAACAAAGGGTTAGTTAGGCCTGATGATTCTGTTTAATTTTGCGATGGTGATTATCATTGAGTACAGCGAGTTTGTTCCTCTGTGCAAGCACCCCAATTTTTCTGTTCACAGAACTACTAGTTCATGTATTTTTTTACATATTTATTGCCTGAAGCAGTAAAGCAGTGTAAGAAAAACTTTATTGAAGGAAATTGAAGCAATAAGAGAGTGGTTGTAGGAGTAAAGAGAAAAGTAATCAGATGAATGGGTGAGACAGAGAGATGTGAAAGAGTGTGATAATGTAAAGAGTGGAGAGACCATAATCTGTAGAACGAGGTGGGGAAAAGAAAGATAGTATGACTGAGTTTTCATGAGCGGAGAGATAGCAGCGATTGCAAGCCGCAACCAAGGTAGTAGGACATAATACTAGCGGCAACCGTCAATTCTCATTTAGTTCAACTCCGGCATCCTAACGCGATACATATGAAAACTCTAACCGGCTGTTCGGCTAATATTTGATGGCTGTAAAATCGTGCTCCTAAAAAATCATACAATCCCCAATCACCCTTTATCATTAAAATTCAATACGATTATTCCAAATTATGTTCAAAGTTCGATTTTGTTTTAAACAAAATTAAAAATTGTTCATTAATCGTATTTTACTGTTAGAACAAAATAGTCCTTTTCATAAACATTTGAAAGACATTATCAAGGTTGCAAATAAAAATGTGATTCAGGTCTCTAAACATATGATTAGAGCCACTTTGTGAACTGTGCAGCTTCACCTGTGCTGATAAGTGGAATAATTCAGAAAAGCAAGCTTATAGCCTAAATTTTGAGGTTCGGAAATTTTAAAAACAGAATTTATAGTGTCAATCAAATCAATCCTTGAAGCATCTGCATTTTTTTGGTCTCTAGGTCGTGAAATTCAAAAGGTAAGTCAGTGTACAATTGCCATTTTGATTCAACCTTTCTCGATTTATCAAAACCTATTGCTAATCACTTCTTTCCATGAAAATTAACTTTGCTCCTAATTTCACCATGTTACGATTCAGGGTAAAGTTCTCCCTCAACTAGATTGAAAAAGTGTCAAGTCCAATTCATTCCAACAATTGAGAAAATCTAAATCAAATTAAGAGCGCTAAATATGGTCATTGAAAGCGCTAGACGCTCTTTATGAAAAATGTTGATAAAGATCTTGAAGTGGAAAATAGATCTCAAGTTGCATGCAACATAGATGTTGTTCAATATTTTACCGCCTTTCCAAAGCTATTATCTATTTGAGAGTTTAATATTTCATGATGTAGAATAATTCAGAAACATCAAGAGTTGGGTTATGTTTACATAATTAAGACATAACTTATTCAACTTAATTAACCTAATTTTTTTTGGGGGGGGGGGGGATGAAGCCTTATACAAGCCTTATAATTTACTTATACAACTTTATTTTCGTACTGTACCATAAAAGTTTAGTTGAAAATATACTTGGGAAATATACTAGAAATGCAATTTTTTGCTCCAAACCATTTTGAATTAATTCAAGTTATAAAGCACAGTAATGTTCTACTTTTACTTTTATTGGGTACGCAATTTATATTGATTGAAAACAAACTTGTAGCTCAATGCGTTGAGTAGTATAATACTTGTAGGCCGACCGTATTTTATCCTCTCAAGTAGACAGCTTATTATGGATCAAATTCTTATAATTGATATTTTGCTAGAGAATTGTTCTTTCGACTTCTGAGTTCATTTCGCTCTCCCTTCTCCCTTCTCTGGGAAATCATAATTTTGGATCTTCCTTTAAAAAATGGATTTCTATTTTGATAGATTCAGAGTCAATTTTGTAAGTGATAAAATCTCCTTCCAAGAGTGAACTGAATTTGTGAAATGTTGAAAATCTGTTTGTCCCTTGTTCCTTCTGTCGATACTTCTCCTTCTGTCAAGTTTGAATTTGTTCGATCTGATTTGAAAGCATATTATTAAATCTACATTTAATTCCCTCTGAAAATTAAAACACTCGCCCTAATTTTGTGATTTTGAGATTGTATTCCTGGATTTCTTGTTCCATGACGAACTGCGTTGTTAATATTAACTTTTCATGTGAAATTTAACGACTTGCAGTCAAATATTTGTTAAGAATAAGTATAATAACTCACTTAATCTGGCCGAGTACTTTCGAATCTATGAGATCCATCTTCAGAGGCTCCTAGATCATCATGTCAGTTTTTTGGTTAGAAGTGTTGTAGTTTTTTGTAAAATGTGATCAAAAAGTTTGTGAGATTTAAAATTTAGTTGTTCATTGAGAATGTTTTGTTTATTGTGTGTGGTGTGTTTGTATATTTCAAATTGTTCCAAGGTGTTGAGGGTTTGAGATTGTTATTGATGGATACTGTTAAATTATATTTTTAAAATAGTAGTTTAAACAGGAAATTGAAAACCCATCAATGTGGCCATTGATTCCATTTCAGAGGATTATTTTCAATTCATACTATCTCAGAAATTAATTTCAATTGAGCATTGTCAATATTCATTAATTTTAATAAACATAATCAAAATAAGGATCTGACATGATTCTTATTATTTTGTTGGAATTTGAATTTTTCACGTATTAATAGTTAAATGTTTGTACGCCAATTATCTATTGTTATTTTTTTTTATAAAAAACACTTTGAATCATTCTATTTGTTGGCATTATTCCGTGCGAGCAACGAATTGCTTTCATAGCTTTTCAAGAATGAAACTGAGAGAAGCCTGAGAACCAACTATTCAGTCTCGTGACTTGACAGTGTTGCGCGTGAATTTAAATAAAGAAATCACAAACAACAATCATCACCTTTTATTCTGAGTGACAGCTTCCTTTTTCATCACTACGTCTTACTCTCACAATAGTTTTCCTTTCATTTTTCTTCCAATACGATTCCAAATAAACGTGGAAAATCAATCCTTGTTTTTATCCTTTCTAATCCTTATTGTTTATCTCACTATGATTCTTGCGAATTATTGCTTTTTAATATTATTCTACTGGGTTGCGTTGCTTTGGGTTTGATTCCCGATTGGGTCTGGTAATTGAATCTTATTATTAGACTTTATTTCTCTACTTACTCAGCCTTGTAGTAGACATAACTATAATATTGTAATAAATAATTCTATTTCTTAAAAACGCATTCTACCGTTCATCTTCTATCCCAAAGCTTTATTTCTTTTACGTACATTTTCTTGTTTATCTCAAGCACAGGACTTAGGAATTAGTCAAAGGTGTAAAAATAAATATGTCAACCTTGATTCGAGGCTAGTGGCGTAACTATGGGGTGATCAGGGGGGTGGATCCCCTCCAGAGACCCAGAAACAAAATAAATTTTGGAATTTCAACAAATCTTGTGAGACAATTTTGACGAAAAAGTCAGAAGAAGAGGAGGAATCTGGAATCGCTAAAAATCGAACCCCTCAAACAAATGAAATTTTGAAGTACAGTACATCAACGAGGGGGAGGGGGGCAGAAACAGCAGAGTGAAAATAGTTTCAATTAGGCTTGCTTTTAAGCTTGTCAACTTGAACAATAATTTTTGTAGCACAAGAGTCTGGATCTCTCACTGACAATGATCCAAAAACTGGAAAACAATTATTTTGACACACGATGTGGGTTCAGATGATCTTGATATGGATGAATTTGTGTCTAAAATTGCTTAAAATCGAAATTTTGGAATTTTGCTGCCTCTTCCCTCCAATGACTACAGGATATAGTTCTTGCAGCCTTACCCCCCCCCACCCCCGATCTTAACGTCATTGCCAAATCCCCCCCCCCCCCCCCCACCGAACCCACCACTAGTTCCACCACTGGATGTTGCAAAGGTCTCAAATTCACATATAGTTTCAATAGTAGACCTAAAAACTAAAATTATAATCGACGTCTTTCGCTTCATTTACAGCAACTTCATCCTTTTGATTGTTTTGGAGAAATATTCATGAATATTTCTATTTTATACAAGGAATTAATTATTCATCATCATTTATTGAGAAAAAAGATTCAATGGGAAATAATTGTTACCATATTGCTGTGGGAATGTAATAATTCGCCATTAAACGTTCAATTTATTTGGGCTATTAAAGAGAATAAAACAATGGGAAATTAACATCTTACATCATTTGTGATTATTCCCTATGGTTGAAGTGATTGGATAATAATTAATTGGATTCAGGTCAAATTCTTGTGAATTGTGGGAATAAACGTTTTCTCACTAGTTAGGATGGATTTAATCCTGGTGATAATATTCCTATCTGAAGGATTTAACCAATTTCCTAACTGATGTGTCTCTGGATTAAATTTCTGGATTTCATAGAGTTTCTAGTGGACTTTGTAAATGAGCATTATTTACACCAATGTGTCACTTATGATTGATTCATGGGCATTATTCCATTGAATCTAAATTGTTCCTTATCTCAAATCATAATCCATTCTACAAAGTGATTCAAATAATATGACATAGTGCAGTAGACTACACATAGCCTACTGCATGTGTTGCATGAGTATGTTTTCTTTTCCTACATCAATCTATAGCGTGATGGCTAATGAAAAGCATTTTCACTAAATTCAATATTTTACTACTTTTAATTTTTACTTTTAACAATATTCAATTCTTTTAATGATTTTTGTCGCTTCTTTCTTTTATTCATTTCTTATAAAATATTTTAAATAAAATATATATATTTCACTTCTTCTATTCACAACTCACAAGCTTCCACAATGAGTAAAGCAAAATATTTTTCTTCTTCTCCAAAGTAAAATTAACCCACTTGAATTTATCTCGAACAATTAACGCTATCTGCTAATTCCAAGCAAACTTTGAAATATAGTACTCCAACTTTATTTTTACTTGAACTTCAGTATTTCTAATTTCAAGAATGAAACCTTCTTAGACAGCTCCAAGCAATTTGAGAATTATTCTTGATAAATTGGAAAGCATTGGCTGATATAAGAGAAAAAGCTCGATCAGAAATCTATCTAGCTCAGAAACTGTATGGTCACTGCAATCACTTCATTGATAACTATAAAGCTATAAGTTACATAACTATAGCAATAAATGTGCAGTCAGTGCATTTTAATACTGATATAATAGTCCTACGATACTAAGGATACATAGAAAAAAAAACAAAATAGGACTAGGCTGAACAGAATATTTACGCTAAGTTTAAACCTGTTCTTTTTTTCCTCAAAATTTTCGAAGTGGAAAACTGAACATTCCTCAGTGTCCAGTAGTAATAATGTTGTATAGTAATAAAAATAGTTAGTAATAATGTAGTATTGCGAGTATTTTTTGAAAGAAATTGAGTTCTGGTATATTGTTAACACGATTCATGAGAGAGATCCCAATTCAATCCTAAGAAAATGCAAAAAGTTATTCCTTTCCCACCAATTATTTCATCAACAGACCACATTTGAATTACAAATTTTCTCGTCAAATAGAAATCCAATTTATGAGCCACCTAACATTACTAATCTCATCGTTTCGATTATGGAATTTCCAAAATTCACAGAAGATCTAGAATCAAAATAATTAAATTATTTAATTGAGCATATTTCTGAAAGCTTCAATCAATAAGTGAACTCGTGTGACAATGAAATAATGCAAATTAGGAATTTATTCAAGAAATAAAAAGCCAAGAATGACAGATATGCAAATCCGTAGCGGACACGCCTCACATTGGCAGGAATCACTTGCTAGTTTAGACCTTCACCTTGAATTGAGAAGTGACCTATAAATACAGAGCTCAACAATACGCGGTAGTAAATTACCTATTAGCTAGCCGTAAAAGGCTGGCTACATCGATGAACAGATTTGTAAACAATTCATTATTTTTACAACAATGAGTCTAATAGAACTTGGTAGAATGTAGGCCAGTCACTCTAAATTTGTTTTTCAAGAAAAGCTTGAAGAGCTTAGACCTAAACACACTTGCACTTTCTTAAAGAAAATATTGAGGATGCAACAAAAACATCGCAAAACAACTAAGAGTAAATATTTTGAAGAGGAATGCAGGTTAAAAAGCAAGGTGTGATTTAAAACTCGTGTTAATGACAAAGTCTTGTGCTGATTATTTTCCATAACATGTGAAAGTTTTTCCTGGCGTTATAAGAAGCTAGATGCTATTACGCGATAAGGAGGCTATATTACCAAGTGAGGAGCCTGGATAATATCTTGTAGCTTTTTGCAATCCTTGTATCCTTCAAATAAAAGTTTCCTCTTTCAAGACTCTGTAGTACAGTGCTGTAATATCCTCTCTAGCTTGTAGCTGTAGCTGTAGCGCTGTAAAAATTTCAAGAGTTATTTATTATTGAGTCCACTGTTTCAAATTATACAACTGAACCTGATAAGAGCTGATTATAGAATTTCGCTTGACTTCTATTCTCTACAGTAAAATTATCATCATGGAATCCTCCTTTTACGATTGTGATTTTTTATACTATGCCAGACCACATAAAAGATCTCTTTCCCCCTCTCTCTCTCCCCCTCACTCTCTCTAATAGGTTAAGTGTAAGAGAGGGACACCGTCCCTAACTTCGCCTTTTCATACAAATGCATCACCAAGCTTTTTTCTTTTTTTTCTATATATCATATTAATATCATTTTCAGTCATAATTTCATGTTTGTATATAGTTAAACAGTTTATGTAATAAGTAACTGATAATGTTTTATGTAATAATACTTGGTGATGCCTATATATTGTATTTTATACTAGTAACTGTTCAACTATTATTTGCATGAATAAAGAAATCAATCAATCAATCAATCAATCTCTCTCTCTCTCTCTCGCGCAATCCCCATCTGCAGCAATCATCAACAAGAGATTGTTTGAGTATCTGTGTGGAGGCAGATAATCCATTAGAAATTAATTGTCTCTTTCTCGTCCGTTATTTCAACATTCCATTCCATATTTATCTTAACTCTCATATTGTTATCTGTTCCTATGTATTTTTCTTATCTTTCTTTTTTGTAGTTTTTTTTTTAATTAGTCTCCTTGTAGATGTGTATTTTCAGTTATTTATTTTTAGTTTCTTATAGTATCTTATTTTTTTAGTAGTTTATAGTGTTTATTATTATTATATTATTATTATTATTATTATTATTATTATTATTATTATTATTATCAATAATAATATCATCATCATCTTAAGATAATAATAGTGTTTGCCATAGGAAAGATAGTTATGTTAAGACCTGGTGGCAACGTAAGTTGTCATTGATAAAAATCAAATATCTCTCTCTTCCAGGAATATCACGAATTGGTGAACGTTCTGGGCTATAGGTCCTCTCACACAAATATTGAGCCCTTTAAAGTATTTTGTGATAACTCGATCCTTCCAGAGGTTCGAGGCTCTTCTCAAATAGAATTTTGTATCAAAATCCCGATTACGTTCACGCATCTTAATCTTTGAAAATGAAATAAAATATTTACTCGCTTATGTCCGCCTCCTTCTAGTCTAAAAAATAACATCAACTTCATCAATTAGGCTACTGTATTCACTATGAATAAATATCATATTAACTGACAAAATGTGTATGAAATAAAAAGGAATTTATTATCTCTCCCAAAATCGGGTTGAACCCGGAAACTTTTATTAAACAATGCGTTTATTTAATATGATAAAACTCAAAACAAACTGAAAATCTCTACTATTTCTTATGACAGCAGTAGGAAAATATTATTAATTGAGAAGAAAGAACCCGTCATCTGACGAACATTGACTGCGAATCAATTTTCTGATAAGGCCTTAATAGTGACTGACTGGTCAACCTTCAAGTGTGTTCCATCCCATTACACTAAATAGAACTCGCGTTATTATTGATGCAGTAACGTATTATTGTCGTTAAACTATCAGGTAACATAAATAATCGACGTTATTGTAGCAGCAACTGTTATGTAAAAGTGACTGGAACTTCCTAGTCATCTTCCGTTATCCTTGTAAAAATTATTCCGGTTTCCTCCGATCGTAAAAAAGTTCGTCTGATATATTCTGGCATGACTAGTGAGGATTTAAAATATAGATATATTTTATATAAAGTCTAATGTCATCATTTCGCAGCAAGCAGTCTACTGACCTAGAGGCGCGAACATGACAGCCTTGCACTTAGCAACCTGTTTCTTTTCAGGCTAGCTTTTTTATTAAGATTCGCCCTTGCACAGTTTATTGACATTTAATTGCATGCCACGAAATGCATTCGAATAATACTCTTCATTGTCTAGCTGGTACTATCGTTATGACCAATGTTACTTTTATAAATTTTTCTTCCGGTTGTTTCTTCAATCTAATTTACGCTCTTTACGCTCTCCTGTGGTCAATTTTTATCACTGATTTGTAAAACACATTTTTCTTCCTTCTTGTATTGAACTACTTTTTGAATGTATTTTATTGTTAAAAAACATTTCACAATCACTGATCAGCCACATAAAAATAAAAAGAATTAATATTGGAATTGAGTGCTTTATGTCGGTATTAAGATAATGCATAAAAAATGTTAGATATGCCCGGTCGCATAAAATGTCCTATCAATATAATGGTTCGTCATTCGTAACACTTTTATGCCAAGCTACTATGTGAAAGCATATGATTTTACCTACATAGATGCTAGCATTCGCATGATCTATATATCTTGAATGGTATTTATCTATCATTGGTATCAAAATGGTATCATCATTCATGCGCATGCGTCGTCTTATTATAACTCAGCATAACCTAAAAGAAACATTAGTGGCAAATACTATAGAGTCACTAATACATGTATTTTATAATTCTGAAAGCTAATTTACTCTCCAAACCATATAATAATATGATTTATTCACATTATTCAGTGTATAACGAATTATTTAACTAATTTATATATTCTTGAATTTCTTGATCCATACCGAACTGCGTTGTTTAATTTTTATGATGAATTGAACGACTTGTAGTCAATTCTAATAGAGAATAAATGAATATTTACCCACATAGGCTGAAACGTTTTCGAAACGTGATGATTCATTTTCAACAACCTTTACGAAGTTTCATTTCATACTTTATGATTTTTGCTGTTGAAAATTAATCATCACTATTCGAAAACGTTTCAGCCTATGTGAGTGAATATTTATCTATTCTCTATTAAAATTTACGTTAAATTTATCATAAAAAGTTAATTTATATACTATATTTCATGCTCACCTGATCTCGGAATTTGAAATTTTTGGCTGCACTTTAATCTTGCTAGCATTGCTCGAATAACAAAACACGTTTATAACAGAAGTGATTCACTTTTATAATGAATGATTTGATGGATTACTGCCTGGCTGTTGCCTAGTATAAAAGTGTTACGAATGATGAACCATCATAATGATAAGAAGTTTGTTCAACCGGGGGATAACCTTGTATAGAGCTCTAAACCAAAGTGTTGACAAGTGGAAAAGTGATTTACTAGACCAAAATATGCAATTTTTTGTCTTTTCAATTTCAATTTAATTTTTATTTTTTAGTTAATAATAAATGATTGCAGGTCTACTAATAAAACAGTTAAAAATACATACTGCATTGTTTCTTCTTCAGTTAATTTAGATTTTAGACCATAAAAATGTAGCCTGAAATTATCTTCTCTTACCATTATATAATTCCATTTCCATTACCACTATCTTATAAATTATTTATAACATAATATAAAAATAATTTTCATTATTATTTATTCACTTTTAATCTGATGGAGATGAATGTGACTATTGTTGGGATTCTAAGTCTTCTCATTCTGTCTCTTCTCATTCATGTCCAGTCTATAATAGGTCCTCACCAATCAGTCCTCTGCAAATCATTTTATGGATCATCTTGTCATTATCCTTCTTCCTTTTCTTACAATTTTTAAGTTTTTATTTTTTTTTTTTTGCATATACGAAATATGTTTAAACTACAATAATCCAGTTACATAGAGAGTGAATTTCATGGCTAACACCATTTTAATTCACACGACTGAGGCAGTATCTAAAGAAGAAACTTTCTGTAAAAAACCCAAGTTCGCTATAGCCTACAGAATAATCATGGCCTGCAAATCTCGTATGGTACTGTCATTAGTTCATTCTTTTCACATAACATATTAGGCTAGTCGAGCTCGAACGTTCCTGCTCGATTAAGTATGATGCCAAGCTAGCCACGATAAATAAACAAAAGTCTGAAATAAATTCATAGTTTTATCAACTTGAGCATTCTCGATACTCATGCTTTTTTTTGAGGCTCAACACTTGCGTTTCGCAGAATGCTTATGAATCTGATTCTGTGTCAAAAAAGTTCATATGAAAGGTTCATTCAAAACAATAATTTAAATGCTCTATTGAATCGTTCAACACCAACTTGGCATTGTAAATTGAGGAGTTTGATGGGAAAAGGGCATTAGGTACTAGAAGCCCTTCTTCCGTCAAAGTGCTTATTGGATCCGCCATCATGTAATCTGTATGTGTAGAAAATTTCATACCTGTATGTTATTTCTTAACGATGCGATGACGATTTCTAGAAGGCAGTGCCAACTGTCAGCTGTTGGTGAAAGGCGAATATTGGCAATTGGCAAATATATTACATCTGTGCGTTCTCAATAATGAGTGCTTTAAATAATCATTGAAATGTTTGAAAAACCTCAGCCAGGATTGCTTATAAAGCAAAAGTTGCTGACTTGAGAAGTTTATTGCCTTTTATACCAGAAATTAACATTCCTTTTTTCCAGAAAACTTTTGTATCTGAAATTAGGCCTATTCAGGATATGACAGATGAAGAAAAAAATTATTCCAATAATGAATGGAAGTATGTTTTACTCTAAGTTATTTCTTTTCTTTTCATTAAAATAATGATATGAATAAATAAAAATGGAAAAAATTCCATTTTATTTCACCTTTAAATAATTATAATAATTTAAATAATTCTCTAGAAAATTTATTTTGATGGAAAAAGGGCCTCTGTTCATACTATTTTATATTCAGTACTGAACTATTTAGGAAGTAATTGCCAGTAATTGTAATACAATCTCTTGATGAATTGAACTCTGAAGTACAAATTAACTTATTTACTAACTGATGTACAGAAAACTAGTTCTTCAAAAAACATCTGAAATCTTTGACAGCATTTTCCACAAAACATGGTTTCTGCACATGAGCCCTTTTTCCATCAAACTCCTCAATTGCTTTTTCAATTTATTGCTTATGGCTTATTTCATTGTGTTCGTGGTTCTTTGCGCGTGTTAGGTCATGCTTTATTTGTAGGGTAAACTATTTTACGAGGTTTCCTTTCATACTTTATGATTTTTGCTTTGAATTGTGTGACTGCTCAATTGTGCAGAATGTAAATATTAATGTAACTATATGTATACTTTTAAAAAATCATTGTTATAGAAAAGTTTATACATAATGTTGCTTCAAAAAAAAAAATTATTACCTACCATTGCGAAAGGTGTTGTTGAATTAATGATGAACAAGGTGGTCCAATAAACTCAATCTCTCTAAAGAGCAACAGGCGATTGGAAGTTAATTTCGTGTTCATTTTCCTACTTAATCACCAGTGTAGACGAGATCATTAATTTTATTTTATACTGTAGTGCTTGGAACCTCGTCTTATGTGATCGCTGGTTTCAGTTGTTTAGAATTGGGTGTGTCGACTTCACTCTGATCGAAAAAATTTAAAATTTATCTGAACCATGTAGCTACAAGTTGCAATACTACTGGTGAAATATTTATCTTGGAGCTCATTGTACAAGAACATTCATTCGTAAATCAGTCTCCAGTACATGAACTTCTAACCTCAGTTCATGAACTAGACTTCACCGCGATTTTTGACAGTTAGCCCAATTACTTTATTATGTCAAATCAATACAAATCGAACAACTGTCGTGCTAGTGTAAATTAAGTCCAAAATCGTAGTCAAATCGGGATGATGTAAATGAGGTGGCTCCATCACAATAATTATTCATTTACTGATCGAACTACATCAATTTGTTTGCCATTTCAAGGGACTAAATCAAGTATCAAAATGTATGCTTTAGTTGGATATAAATAAATTAAATTCATTCAGCCTTGTCGTGTTCTCGATTTTTGTGTTTTTTTTTTGAGGATGAAGTTCACCATTTGGTCTGAGACCTGTGCGTTGGAATTAGTTGGATGATGGCGATTGATGAGCTGGACCTATCGTTTCTGGTGGGTTTCGAACCACTGGAAAGTGATTTTACAGCAGAGAACAGTGTCTTTTTCGCTGGCCAATCTAATCGGCACCCTTACAAAGAGTGCCCAGGAGAACGCAGCTTATCTCTATCTGATTGAACAGATACCTGCTACGGCTCACGGCTATCACTTCCCATGTGAGGAATGTTAAAGGGCGGGCTTACCATGATAAAAAGAGAATCATGTAACAACGTGAATGTCTGAAGAAATGAAAATTTTTATTAGAAATCTAGGATTACCACTATTTTATAAAAGATCTAAGGAGTTTATGAAAGAACAAAGTAAAAGTTTGGAAGTTCAGTAAGCGGAAATCACTGTCAATCATTTGTACATCAATTTTTCGCAAGTTGATTTGGCTAGTAACTTCATCATGCAACAGCCTTCGCAAAATACGCGACTGTTATGACATTCTTCTCAATTAAATTCAGGAAATTACGTATCACTTTCCTGAGCAATGTATGCAGGCCATCATAATCATGAAGTAGTAATTATTATTATGGACTAGCTCACGCATAGATCATTGCATTAGTGCCAGTGAACTTTTTAACGAGCAACCGAACATCAGGTGTAAGATAATAGACCTAGGAGGTATTTTATCATGTTTCGAAAATTGTACAGTGGATGTTGCGACATATCTAATATGTAATAAACCAGGACATTTTTGTTATCACTAATATATTGGCAGACTGCTGGGCAGCTTTAGAAAAAAAATTTCAGCGGATGAAGCCCACATAGGTCTGAGACTTTTGCGTGGGTAATGAATTGGATGATGAGTTGGACCTATAGTTTTAGGTGGGTTCCGAACCACCGGGAAGTGATTATTATTCTATAATATTACCTACACTTTTTCTTATCAACTTTTTAGGATAGACTAAATTCACCTCTTTTAAAAAATCTTACTGCATTCCCCTTTTTGCAGCCTTTCTTCATCACTTGAGTTATTTTGTTACAATCTGATTTTCAAGTTTTCTGATCATAAGTAATGCTGCGTCGACCTGCGTCTCTCCTTTTCTAACAAGGTGTAGTGATTTTCAGTTTTAAGAACCTGAACTTCTATTCTTCCAAAACATAGGACAGGTAAAGGAGAAATGGAATCACCCATACTTTCAAACAAAGGATAGAAAGATTTGACCCAGATATATATGAACAGTTATTGATAACATCAGACAACTAAAAACGAAGATAAAGGTGCCGTATAATCTTGATGTAGGCCAATGCAATACATACGGTGTCAAGCATTGACACTTTCTCTTCCTCTTAAAATCCTCTCGCATTATAATCATCAACTCTCTATCAGGATATTCAATTATCTATCTATTGGGATTTGAATAATAGATAGATAAAATAATTAATATAATCGTAAGGATCTAATATATTATGTTGATAGGTTGAAATGTGTATTAAAAGCTATATGATGATGGGGTAGAGTACTTATTCTCATACAAGAAAATGATACTTACTACAAGTACTTATTCTCATTAAAAGAATTTCAATTAATTACTATCATTAATTGGGATCAGGCACGTAGCCAGGGGAGGGGGCTTGGGGCTGCACCCCCCCCCCCCCCAATTTAAGGAATATTTTTACCAAAAACTATGCTGAACCAAGAACCAAGTAGAAACATGTTAATTTTTCATTATCAACTGAAAGTCAGTCGATTTGTGACTCTCTTAAGGTATCCTGCTGAGAAGAAAAGCTCTTGAAATTGGGGGCAAACAATTTAAAAGTTCTATTGCTTTCTGGCTTTGAAACTGAAAAATAAAAATATTTAGTCACATAATTGTAACTGCATTACTTTTGAAGATATTTAAACTGAAATACAAAAAAGTAATTGTTATTTGGAATCAAATTTTCCTATGATTTTTGACTTGTTATAAACTCCAAAACTTCCAAGTAATACTTTAATAGCGAAAATTGTATATTTGATTTGTGGTCTTTACTCCTTTTGTACTTAATCAACGAACGAGAAAAACAATTGCTCCACGACATTTTCAGCTTGTAGATTGTGCCTTGAAAAAAACAAAGTTACACAGTCATTTACAAGTCTGTAGCTAGTTTACAAGAAGTGAAGATAGGTTCAATCTAGGATCTACACAAGTGAATATTCATGAAAGAATTTCAAAGCGACACGGTTCATGAACAGCATGATACAGAATTATTATTTCTTTTGTAACACAAGACTGAAAATGACTGATACAAAATTCATTCTCACATCTCACTGCAATTGAAGAAAGCATCACTTTCATTACTTTTCGACCAATCTGAGAGAATGATAGAATGTGAATGACTCACAAATACATTTTAACACTGCCGTATTATAACAGTGTGTCATATTACAACTGTGTTTCATATCCAAAAAAATCTGAGATTTGTTACAAAGAATAAAATTTATTTATCATTTTTGCCGATAACGTACTAGTTGAAACACATTGTCAGTGTCAGTTCTGGATAACACACAGTGAAAGTCAGTCACATCCAAAACCGGCTGAGGTTGTACGCAATCCGTACAATAATTGAGTAGATTATACAGTTGCCGATATCAATAGTGTTAATATGTCTGTGATTGAAATGGATAGCTTCTCTAAGGGTGAGTTGAATTAATTTTTGCTATTTTAGGTACGTTTTGAACCTAGCAGGCTTTTAAACATTTTTATTGTTTTCTCATCAATCATGTATAGAAGGTTAAATTACAGGCTAAGCTAGTCATCCATCCTATTAATTAGTGGAATTCAAATTTTCAATGCACCTTTGATTAAGAATTGTTCCTGGATCTTCATATTACATCTATTTCAACTATTTCCTTAATCTAACCTCTATATTTTGTTCAAAAACACCTTGGCGTCATGATCACATCCACAATTCTAGGCTCTGGTTGAAAGATTTCAGGTTTGTTTCTACATGAAAAACTATGAAAAACTTGGTATTTTTTTAACACATAGGCCTGTATATAAGAAAAAACACGATATAATTAGTAACGTACTAAGTAAGATTTATAGCTCTTTCAATTCAATCAATTTGAATCAATTTTATCAGAAATTCTATTCTATCAGTAATAGAATTAACTTTTTGGGGATTTGGAAAAAACTCATGGTTTTCGGAATAAGATTAGTAACCTATACCTAACTAATAAGATGGTGGAGAAATTGAAATGCAATTTGACAAACAGCATTCATTAATAAAGATTTCCATCATTCTTGACGATTACAGGTAATTTTAAATCATATTTGAATCAATTTTATTCTAAACAGTGATAGAATTAACTTTTTTGGGATTTGGAAAAAACTCATGATTTTCGAAATAAATGAATCTTATTTCTAACTTTATTTTGATGAAATATAGCATCTGACTATCATCATTTATCAATTCAATTTGTACAGTTTTGTAGTAGAATCTGTTGAATTTTTTAAGCTATAGTAATTTTGAACATTTAAATATGAAATGATAGCCGCGAGCCGTAGCAGGTATCTATTCAATCAGATAGAGATAAGCTGCGTTCTCGTAGGTCCTGTTTGTAAGGGTGACCAATTAGATTGGCCAGCAAAAAAAATACTGTTCTCTGCTGTAAAATCACTTCCCGGTGGTTCGGAACCCACCTAAAACTGTAGGTCCAACTCATCAATCACCATCATCCAACTCATTACCCACGCACATGTCTCAGACGTATGTGGGCTTCATCCTCAAAAAAAATATAGCCTGGCATTATCCAAACTCTCATTGCGATAGAGTGCCCTGGAAGAATGATCTTGACTTTTGCATCATGAGTATAACGAGCCACAAGTGTCTAGATTGCTCTAGCGCTAGGCAATGAGTATATGTTTGGATGGGCCTTAATACCCTCTGCTCACTACCTACCGTCAGTATAACGAATAATAAATTTAGTATTTATTATTTATTTAATCATTCATTCATTTGTTCGTTTGGTAACTTATTGTTTGGTACAGTCGAAATTCAAAGACGTACATGTCAAAAAGTTATGAAACTGGGAAAGTTGTGACTGAGTAGTGAAGTCAATTTTGCAAACGTCATAGAGAATTAAGCGTAAAAAACAAAGATAAATGACAATTATATGCAAGTATGGAGAGATTTCACAGGAGTATCGATTGCATTGCGTGTACTATTATATTAAACTTAGGTTTCATATTTTTGCTAATAACCCATGAGCCAAGGGGTCTAGGACAACTCGCCGCGGTCATCTCATACAAGAAGGACTGATTTCCCCCTACATTTCATTGTTACTGCATAACAGTGAAATTTAGATGCAGCTAATGATTCTAAATGATAAATAAATGAATGTTTATTTAACCAATCAAGCATACTACTGTACTGCATACTACAATACTACTGTATACAAAAAACACAACGAAAACATGTGCATCGGTAATGAGGGTATGACGATGACGAGATATGAATGACCCTACAGTTTCAAGTGGGTTCAGATTCTGAACCACCGGGAAGTGATTTTCAAAGGACATAACTGGAAAAACTAGAAAACTCAAGTCAATTGGAAAACAAAATAGACTTGAAATGAAAGAAAATATTCAGAATGTAAAAAGCAGATGAGAGCAAACAACAGAGGCTCTCATTTAAATCTTCAAATTTGTAGATTACAAATTTGATTTGACCTAACATAGCATAAAACATATTACATTGAAACATATTTGTAATAATTATTTCAACCTGAAAACGCCGAAACAATTGTTTAATTGGACAATATTGATAAGTAAAGGCATTTGTACACAATACCATTTTTCATCAAATAATCACATCCAATACATCTTGTCCAATCTTTGACAAGACTTTAAAAGCCTTGTCAACTCTTGGACAAGATTTGAAGTAATTTGATGGACTTTGAAGGGATTCAAAGCAGTTTGAAGCTCTTTTATTTTATTGAATTGGATAAAAAAATTTATCGTGTATAAACGCCTAACCGCACAAAACAAAAATTGTGTACATATGTGACCACTCATTATACGGGTGCGCCTACTGCAGTGTTAATTTTTGTTTTCGCGGCGAGATGGCCCACGGCGAGATTGCTCACGGTGAGTTGGTACGGCGGTGAGTTGTCCCATTCCGTGAGCCAAGAAATCATTAATTTGAAAGAAGGTTGAGAGTATAGACAGGCTCGTCAAGGTAGGTTAACCCTTGGATTTGTCTAAAAACAATTCGCCTTGTCTGAATGGATAATAAATAATTTGACATCAGAATTCGAATGAGTTATGTTTCCAACAATGAGCTTGTAATCAGTTTAAACATGTCTGGAGCAATGACTTGCAGGTATCCTGAGAATTGAAATGGAACGAAACATATTGTAACAAGATTAAGACAATAGATACTGTACAGTATGTTCTAAGGCGAAAGCATTTTCTTAGCGCTTATTGACAGGCATGAGTGCCCTCAAGACTGCAAACTCAATGAGAAATAGAGAGAAATTGTTGTACAACGATTAATCAAAAGTTGAAAAGATGATGATGGTTCATTGTTCACAAATCACGAATTGGGTGAAGGTTCGGAGAGAGGTGACCACATCTAAATAGAGGTTGGTAGCACGCTTTATTAAATTATCGGTCAACAAGTTTCTTCAATGAAACAATCACTAGAGCAATTTGTAATTTGGAATGGTCCACATAGTAGAAGTCCAGTATAAGTGAGTAAAACTCGTAATTTAAATAGAATTACGATGTCAGTTTTGATATTATATGTGGGTAATTTTATTCACACACAAGACTTGAATCAAACTGTCCGTTTTTCATGTCTCCACGATCTGTAACAAGATTTCAGCAGTGTAAAGTTTCAGACAAAATCAGTCAGATTTTGGATGAGTGATTCAGTTCGCACAGTACACGGCAGCACTTTAATCGAAAAAAATTAGGTCTATATGTTTTTCAAGTTTACATTTTAAAATCAGTTCTCAGGTTGATTTCTTCTATTTTTTCAATAAAGCAAAATATAAAATTATAATGTTAAATTTAATGTAAATTATAATATTAAAATGTGAGTTTGAAGTAACTGACAATTTAGCAAACTGACAAATATACAGAAACAGACTTTGAATTCGTAATTAATAAATTCTGTTTCTCCTTCAAAAATTTTTTCATGGTTTTAGTCCTATCGGTCTATCGGTCTGTATAAAACTTGCATTTTATATTATTTGCCTTTTTTGCACATTCGCAATTAGGGGTTTTTGTCATAATTTTTTTTTAAGTTTCTTATATTGAATATTATTGAGGCTTTGGAAACTCTTAAATTATTTTGTGAAATATGGGGATTCAACTTTGAATTTTTTCTGTTATTAGGGGCAATTGATCTCACCAATGAATGATTTTAAACTTTTGATAAATTTTCCATAACTAAAAGACACCCTTGAGTAATAATATGACATAAGTTTTATTCCAATCTAACAAATAGTTTTCTTAATTAATTTTTTGAAATAAATGAAATTTTTACAGATAAAAAACATTTTGAAAAATTAATTGCTTGATTAGAGTAGAAAATATGTTATTTTATTCCTGAAGGTATCTTTCAATTACAAAAAAATTATCAAAAGTTTAAAATCACTCATAGGTGATTTAGGGATCAATTGGGCCCAAAAACCAAAAAATGTCAACTTTGAACTCACATATTTCACAAAATAATTAAATAATATTTAAAATTTTATTCGAATCTAACAAATAGTTTTTTTTATTAATTTTTTGAAGAAATGAAATTTTTACAGATAAAAAAATTAATTGCTTGATTGGAGTAAAAAATATGTCATTTTATTCCTGAAGGTATCTTTCAATTACAAAAAAATTATTAAAAGTTTAAAATCACTCATAGGTGAGATCAATTGCCCCCAAAAACCAAAAAAATTCAACTTTGAATCCCCATATTTCACGAAATAATTAAATAAAAAAATTTTCCTCATAGCGATAGGTAACATTTTAAATCCTTAATGATATTCAATACAAGAAACTTTCAAAAAAATTATGATCAAAAACCTTGCGCACAGACTTAATAGTTGAAAATACTTACAAGAGTACAAAAATGAATAATTAATGTGAATAATTTTTATAAGCCCTCTTCTAGGCTGAATTTTTTTGGGTAGGACGATGGGTCACGTTTTCTATTCACTTACATACTTACTTCACTTCACTTTAATGAATACTTAAAATAATTTTCTATTCCTTTCTAGCAACTCTTAGTCAAAGTTAATGGAAAATCATCTTTTACTATCATTATTTTCAATCACTTAATGTTTGGTATCAAGGTTATTGCTACTTCAATTATTCTTGAAAGCTTTTCTTCGTTTGCACAGGTTTCCAATTTGTCCCAATTCATCCAATTTTTTATCCTACTCAAACACTTATCTCAGTTGTACTAGACAACTTCATTCATCTTATTACGGAAAAATGTGAAGATTCACGTGAAAAACTAATTAGGTTGTTTCCCGAAGGACTATTTCAAGGTCCGATGAAACAATTTTGTGCACGTGAAAAATTCACTGGGTTTTTTATTATCAAAGGGCAACTGATCTGAGCTCTCATCTGGAATTGTTTGTTTTTAATTATTGCAGGATCCAAAAACCACCAAGGAAACCTTCAGGGAAGAGCATTATCACGTTCTTCTCGAAATGTAAACAATGCCACCTGATGTACTCGAGTTACAACTTAAAATAGCATTACCGGTACTCCTGTTAGAAAAAAATGAAGATTCAGATTAATAAATATTCAAATATCGGAGCTTTGCCGTACTTATAGTATCAAAAATCTATAAAAACAAATTGCCTACATATTAAAAATTATAAAATACAGTAAAAAATTATACATTAGTATTTACAGTGTACACAGTATCCAAGTTTCATCATACTGTTATGGAACTCAAAATAGAGAAAAAAGTCGTTCAAGCGCCTGTGCTGTATCAAAAGTGGCCTTCATAATATTATTTTTACATTTAGTTAGCAGGAAGGATCCTGCCTATGCAAATAAGTTAGTGAGGTGCTTGTTTCTCTCTCCTTATCTCGACGTTGTCTTTTACTCTTATTTGACAAGTATGCTTCTAGTATTTTTGAGGTTATCCTAGATGACAACTTATCTGTTTTTTGACAATATTAAATCAATAGAAAGATCTGGAATAGAACAACACAAACCTACAAAGAGGGCTGTGTTTGTCAGCAGTCAGTCTTTATTCGGATCTCCTTAGAGCAAGTTCATGTGTGACAGTTCTTTTCGTGGCAGAAAATTTGCAGTAGTATTTGATAGTATGTTATATTAGCATGACAATAATTGTGCCTAGTACATTAAATGATTATTCAACAGTTTATTAGACATTTGTTGTGGAGTTATATTGAACAGTTTATTGGACACTTATTATTAAATTATTGATCGACCTATTGACAGTGTTAATAACTAGTAGGCCTAATTGATTTTGTTATAGAAATATTCATTGTTAGTTGGAATTTATTGAACTGTTTGTTTCTTTTATTGATTTTCTTGTGTGAAAATTACTTATTAGTGTCTGTTATGATTTAATTGTGTAAATAAAGTTCGAGTGCCACTTTCAAATGTTGCGAGCATTATTTTATTTTCGAACCGGTAGCAATACTCTTCAATTAACTATTAGTGAAAAGTCACTTGGATTTTATTAAATTATCATAATTCATTCTTCCGTTATGACGGAAAGAATGAAAGATAAGGTATACAGAGTACAAATTTTGTTGAATACTAATGAAGCATTTGTATTTGTAAATCTAATTATTGTAAATATGTGATGCAAATGGATTAAATATTATATTTTTCTTGTTACAGGTATGTAGAGTATTTCCATCGCTCACTGAGCATAATCAATGCGTCTGAATTTGTAAGTACAGGTATTTGGGAGCATTAATTTATGATATTATCAAGAAACATGTTTAAGCTGACTTCAAGAATGAAATCACAGTCGTTGAATCTGAATAGAATATTTCACTCTCTAGACCAACTATTGCAAATAATGTCATAGATTCATAATCAGCGTTGGTCTGCATGTTAATATTTATATTAATAATAAAATTATTTATTCTCAGATCAAATGGACCGAATTTTCGATTGTGACTTCCTTTCAGACCACGGCAATTCATTAATAAATTCGCATGGATTTATTAATACTTTTTTATACATACATTTTCAAACACTTTTTCAAATACGCGCCCATCTGCATTTCACATTTTTATCCATTCAATAAATTTTCGTTTTATTTTAAACTCGCGGAGAAAAATGCACACTTTTGTCTGTTCCTTCTTAATATAGTTTATTGACAGATAAACAAGTATTAATTTAGAATTTTGAACTCGAAAATATCGGCTACGTGAAAAATACCAGACTTATATCAATCACACTCTAAAAGGTTTATAAATAGAAAGCTTTCATTCTGTCAATAAATAGAAGTCTGTAACCCAACGAGAAGTGCGCTCATATTGATCTTGAGTTTGATCGCCCTTTAGATTTGAATGGCTTGAATACGAAATATATGGTGAAATATTTAAAGCAAAATAATTCATGTTGATGGGATTAATTCGAATTATTGAGTTTATTGGAAGACATTGCTCTAGCGTGATAAGTGTCTCCATTTGGACGGACGTTTAAATTGCGTCTGCCATCTACGTTGCATAAATTGAAATGCACTGAATGCATCCAATGTTAATAATATAAATCTTCTTTTGCTGATGAAGCTCGCATGAGTTTAAAACTTGTGCGTGAGTAATGAGGCGAAAGATGATAAAATGATGCTATAAATGGTGGAGTTACAGTGTTAAAAGGGTTCCGGGTAAGATAGCGTCGCGTTTCTCGGCCGGTCACCCTTCCAAGCGCAGACTTGAGCGCTTGTGACTGAACATCACAATTGCTCTGACACCGCACTCAGAGAGCGGCCATCACACATAAATAGTGGTATAATCTACTGTTCACTTTCACCTCAAATCCACAATTATAGTGGAAGTATAGAAACATAATATACAAACGTAGAAACAAGTATAGAAATATATAAACATAAATAGCTGTATAATCTACTGTTCACTTTCACCTCAAATCCATGATTCTCCCTCAAATTATCAGCTTCATAACAAAATTTTATTTTGAATATTTACTTCACAGTTTACAATGCAGTCTAGATACGATCTATAAACTCTAATTAGAAAATCTCGCAATAGCCGGTTTGAAGTAGTCAATCCAACGCATTGTTGCCTCCAAACGGTCCCTTTTATTTTGGCAGGTACTAGCCAAAAAATCAAGATGAGCATTTTCGCCATACAAAGGCTAAATCTCGGTCACTTGACGCTGTCTCTTTGCTCCAGAACTTAGCAGTCTCTTCTTAATAGTAGGTTAGTTACCGATACCTTACTTTCTTTGAAATAATTGCATACACCGAATTTAATGCCTCTACTGAAACCAGATCACATCGATTAGTGACGAATTAAGTTGTTATTTACCTTTCTTAATTGACAGTGTAATGACTACTTCTCTACACGTGACTCGGAAAATACATTGATAAAAACATCGGTTCAAATTACAGAGCAAATGCTTATCCTTGTATTTGTTTATTGCTCAAGAGACCATTACTTCTAAGGTACAATATTACATGTTTGACCTCCATTACTGATTTATACTACATTTTCAATCAGAACAGAAGCCAGGGATAATTTTGGGGTGGGCTGGTTATGACGTGGAGCTATGATTCATCTTTCAAATTTCTTGGGTATACAACTATAAAGATATTAAAATATTATATATTGTCCTGATAAAAATATTTTTCAAAAATCATTTTTGAAACATAGCTAATAGCATTTTTCAATTTTTGTTGGGGTGGGGAGAGGACGTGTAGCCTATTCTACAAAATGATTGATACAAAATATTCCCACTGCAATATTGACAAATTTCAATAGTCGCCATCCCAAAAAAAAACTTGCCAAAAAGCGAGTCGTTTTCCTTACGGGTTAGTATAAATTATTGATAATTTATCAATAAGAACATCCTTAATAATAGGCCTACTTGAAACTTACATGAGGGTTTTGGAAAGAATTTATTCAATCAAAGGTAGTCATTTTTTAAATATTTTCTATAATTTAAAAAATGTGGTTTCTTTACAAAATAAACATAGGTGGAATATGGACAGTGTAATTTTTCACTTTGATGTGAGTTTTAATGATAGTAAAATTATCATTAAAATTATCAATCGAAAATATCGATATGAATTCTAAAAAATGTCATGACTGTATCAATTTTGTCATCACAAGTTAGACATGATTCGCTAAAAACGGAAATGTCCATAGTCCACATAATAATATTGATGGAGAGAGTCTTACAAAAGTAGATAATTTTTATTTTATTTTAATAGTCACCATCCCAAACTCGCCAAAAAGCGGTAGATATATTTATTTATGAATTTAGATGTATTGTTTCTATCAATGCCTTAATTAACCTTTGATTAATCAATTTACCTTAATCGACTATAACAACCCCCTTATTGAGACCATAACCACTAGTTAGAAAAGGCCTGAGTCTCTCCTCCCTATAGGTAGTAATGAAAAAATAATTAAACATTATTGTTACTGCCAAGCAGCATGAAACTGGTAAATGGTGACTGGTAACCAGCATGGAATATTTCTGATAGCAAATCCCTATCAGAACTATGAAAATCAATCAATAAAAAAATACATTCTCAACTCAATGGAAGTATAGACCTTCAGTGAGTTGAGAATGTGATTTTCATTCTTTGGAGCTGAATAATAGATTTTTTCAAAACACGAGAAAACGAAAATATCACACACCACGAAGATTGAACCGGAGAAACGATCACGAGCGAAAAATTCGGTTTATAATTCTTTCAATCCTCTGTTGGAAACGGTTTGTTAACGTAAAAATCTATTGATCGATCGTAACTTCGAAGATTTTCATGACATGAGAATCATTTTTCACGTAAAAGAGTATGACGTCAGGCCACTCAAATGCTACTAAATATGACACTAATAACTTGTATTTTCATGACTTATGTGTTTTCTTGATGTGTTTCATAACGTCTTGATACTTGATATCCATTCCATGATATCCATTCTTGATAGAGGAGTATATAGAAAAAAATTTCGGGGGCGCCCCAACAACACGGGAGTGATGCACCCAGGATTTTACTATAAGGGCATGAGACTACCGGGGGGTATGGAATACCCCCCCCCTCACCGAAAAGGTTGGCCATCCCCGGGAAATTTTTTCATAAATTGAAGTGAGAATCACAGATTTCTACGCATTTCTACTAATTTTCCTATTTGCGTTTAAATTTCGGGGGGGGGGGCTTAAGCGCCCTGAGACCCCCCCCCTTATGGACATTCCAAAACTGTCAGATCAAATATCATGGAATAACCTAAAAACCTTTGCCTTTTTAATCTTATTAACAACTGTTCTTCAATTCAGACTCTGCAAATGATCTTCTTATGTACGGCTGAACTATTATTTCACCATTTTCCATGCCATATTTAATTTGTGTTTCCCATTTTTTATTTCATTTTCTCTTCTTATCTCTGACAATTAGCAATCATAAAGTCATTAGGAAATCAAGACTTGCCGGAAGTCAGAAGTCATTATGATTTATGAATATTACTCTACTTGGCTTCAGCATCAGTCGAAATATTACGGGGAGTTCATTCTAATTTCTTTCACAGTGGATAAAAGAATTTTCTGTGAGCTCTAACCAGCATTTAAAGAAAGGAGATCATTAGCAAGAGGGTCATCTATTTTTCATCATTGTTAATCGCTGCTTTTCAAAAGCTAACTCAGACTCTACCTTGAATGAATATTGAATATCATGATGGAAGTCACTGTTGACTAATTGTCTGACTAATTCAGACTAATTGTCTGAGAACTATTTTCTATCCGAAAGTGCGCGTCTGAATTTTCGTAGCATTATTATTGTACTGTAGTTTGAATAGAGCGATGAACAATCATTTACTTCTTTAGAAGCATAATCAACAAATGATACAGTAGTTTTATCAATAACAAAGGTACCACAATAATCTTTATCTATGGCTGTAAAGTGGTGTCAATACAGCTTTCTTTATCAAACAGCTTATCAAAGTAGTTGCATAATGAAGGTATTAATTTAAGCACTACTGTAACTTTTCAGTACAGGACTCCAGCCAAACAGAATCCAGCATTATTGTTCCAATAAGTGTTATAAAGAGTATTATCAAATAGTCACATCAGCTGATCAGAACATTTTGAAATCAAATTCAGTTGGTTTTGAAGGAACTGATAAATATGAACATAATTTTTTAGTTTCAAATTCCTCAAAGAGCTATTAATTTTACTGAAGACTTCGTGGGGGGGATCACTTCGTGATAGTTTGTAGATCCAGTTTTCAAAATTCAAAAACGTATTTTAAAGATAATGGGGAGCAGGAAGCTCGTTTCCCAACCAGCGAGATATTCAGAGAAAACAAAACAGAGTACTTAGTGTTAGGCAATTGTATATTTTGTTGTTAACCACTCTTATAGTCTATAGAAAAAAGAAATGAAAATAATACTAGTGAGCCCCCGGGGTTGCAGAACTCGCTTGCTTCATGTTCTAGTTGAGAAGGTGCTGATCACATTTTATTCACCTACAGCTGATAACTCGAAATACTATTTTGAAATCCAACGCTTGATAGATTCATTACAGCTGGTTACTTTAGTTGCTATTATATTATTAGAATATTATTATGTTTAATGGTTATTATAATGATTATCATTATTTTTTTACTGCATAATAAATAATTAACTACTAATAAATTAATTCCAAACCTCAAATACGGCACAATAATTTAAAGCAAAGCAACATTCAATGACTCCGGCTACATTATAGTCAGCACTACAATGTTCCAAGCGTGTTAATTAAAAATTGCTGCCTTCTATCAGCTGTTTCCCACAGAGGCTCCGATTAAATGGTTGAAATCAAATTTACAATTCCATATTATTTTCTATCATAATATTCCCTATAGTGATCATTGCCTGAGAACCTTTTGTTTCGCCTCAAAAACGATGAAGGAGTAGGTCAATTTCATTGGCATCCGAACTTGATCTGTATAACAGTTCCAAGAATATGTGCTTAAAATTTGAAATTGAAAGGTCGAAGCGTTCGAAAGTTATCGTCGAACATACAAACAAACACAGTGGTTTTTGTAAAATGTGATCAAAAAGTTTGTATGATTTAAAATTTAGTTGTTTGTTGAGGATGTTTTGTTTATTGTGTGTGGTGTGTTTGTATATTTCAAATTGTTCCAAGGTGTTGAGTTCGTGTCCTTTAGATTTTATATGTAGAATGTGTAGGTTGGTAATTATTTCAGTAAAAGTGTGTCCAGTTTGAATGATATGGTCAGCAAAATTCGATTCAGCTTTGGATGTCAGGGCTTGAAAATGTTCCTTGTAACGTTGTTTGAATGTGCTATGTCCTATGTAGAATTTGTTACAATCAGAGCAGTTCAGTTTGTAGATCCCTGGGAGATCGTATTTATTTGTGTTCAGTGTGGTTTTGAGTGTAAGTGCATTTTTCAATTTGTTTTTTGTTCTGAATGAGATGGTATGGCCGGCTTTTTTGAAGATTTTTGCTAGTCTGTTTGTGGATTAATGTATGTCATTGTGATGTATTTTTTGTCAGTGGTGTTGGTGTTTTGTTTTTTGTTTGTTATTTTATGATTAAGTTTGTCAATTAGGTCGTGTTTGTAGCCGTTTTCTTGTGCTAGGTATTTTATTGTGTTTAGTTCAGTGTTGTAATTTTCTGTGGATAGTGGTGTGTTGTTCAGTCTGTGTAGCATTGATCTGAATGCTGAGTGTTTGTGTTGAGTTGGATGATTGGAGGTGCTGTGTATTAGGGTATCTGTCATTGTTGGTTTGTGTTCTTTGTAATTGAGAGGTCTAGGAAGTTGATTGAATTTATTGTTTTGCTCATATCCAGCTGTGTATTAAATGTTCTTATGTATTTTTTTATGTATGATCGGAGTTGTTCACATTGTCTTTTGTTTCCTTTGTTTAGCAGTAGAACATCATCTACATATCTGTGCCACTGTGCCAGTATATTATGTTCTGTGAAAATTTGTTATTAAAGAGTTTAAGAGTATATTAGTGTTTTCGCAGTGTTGGAGATAGATTTCAGCAAATACGCTTTCATTCAAACTGGACACACTTTTACTGACATCACTACCAACCTACACATTCTAAATATAAAATCTAAAGGACACGAACTCAACACCTTGGAACAATTTGAAATATACAAACACACCACACACAATAAACAAAACATCCTCAACGAACAACTAAATTTTAAATCACACAAACGTTTCGATCACATTTTACAAAAACCACAATTCTTCTAACCTAAAAACTGACATCGATGATCAAGGAACACACGCCTTTGAAAATGGATCTCAAAGATTCGAAAGCGCTCGGTCTACAGAGTAAGTAGATTATACTTATTCTTAATGAATATTTGACTGCAAGTCGTTAAATTCACAAAAAAAGTTAATTTTATTAAGAATAAGTAGTATTTTACTTACTCTGTAGGCCAAACGTTTTTTTCAACTCATTCTTAATAAAAATTTAACTGCAGGTCATTGAATTCATTTGAAAAGTTAATATTAACAACGCAGTTCGTCATGGAAAAAGAAATCTAGGAATATTATTATACATTCGATGTAGTTGTAGTATTTGACCATCTAAACATCGAAGGTTGTAGCGCGTTTCTAATTTCTGGAGTGATCTTTGATGTTATGCATCTGCAGCTCCAATTCACAAGTTATTCCCGAATTACCAATAGCTTTCAGCTCACGAGATATTTATTTTTTCATGGTAGAGGAAAATACACAAAAATAAATTTTATTTTGTGCAGGAGAATTGTCCACAGCCTACAAAGTTGTCAACTATCATCAGCCATTTAATTTATTGGACTGCAACACAAAATTGAATGCAACACTTCATTCTGATTCAAAAATTGCTGTAATAGTCAACCGCACGGACAAAAGCCACAGCAATAATTAACAACATCCTGGCACCACACTCTAAGCAAAAAGTGGAAGAGGAAATGGAAAATGATTCCAGCAATCACAATGCTGGGAAAAATAATGTCCTCTTCTTTTTTCGTATTTCTCCAAAAAAGAAGGTTTGCAGCTGGAATTGATGAAGCTAGATGCTTTGTAAAATGAAACATTGGATGCTATTGTCATTTATTGCACAAATACACTGAAAGTTTAAACATTTCACTAAAAAAGCTAACTGCTTTTAGTGCAGACAATACAAATACAAACTTTGGAGAACGAGAGGGGTAAGGAACAAACAATGTTTTTATTTAAACTGCAGTCAAGGCTGTCAAAAAACATTGAAGGTGTCGGCTGTGCAGCTCATATTTTACATGATACTGCATCCACAGCTGTTGATATACTGACAGTTGATTTGGAATCTATGGTACTTAAAATCTACAAATACATTTCCATAATCACAGTGCGGAATGAACGCCCGAAATCTTACTGTACTGAAGCTGATAGGTAACTCATTCGTTGTTGTCTCTCTCCAGAACAAGGTGGCTATCCTTGCTGCCAGCAATTAAACGTCTTCTTAAACTAAGGGAACCATTGAACGATTTCTAGCTATATATGTACTTTACTGTAATAGCCATGTAGTGACTATTCGTTCCAGCAATATAATAAATTGTAACATAAATTTAATATAAACACTACACTTGTGGAGCACTCTGTATATAAGTTGTCGCACTTGCTAGTTTGTGCCTGTATCTATAAGACTGTATTAAGCCCCCTAAGCTACTCGCGAGATGTTTAGAACTCTCGCTCACACTTAGGCCTACCATATTATATCACGTTATAACAGAAACATCTTATTTTTGAAACACTCTGTATCATTACGGATTCTAGGATTCTATCTCTAAAATAACGCTGGCAACACTTAAATGTATCACTCGCACTTCATTAACACAAATTATCCACATCTCAAACTGTTCAGTTATTTCTTACACAAAATAATGTAATTAGAAGCAAATAAATCGATAATTTTCAGCTAATAAAGATTTTGATATACTACTGTACGAAAACTGATCAATAAATGTTGAAAGACAGATCTAATATTAAATAATAACTGTTCAATAATTCAAGGAGAAGCGTCTAATACATATTATGTGAAAACTATTTAATAGTTGAAACTCTACAAGCCCTTCTGAGTCACTGTATAAACTGTCGAGTAAGCCTGAATAATAATCTGTCACAAAATACTGCGATTAACACTGTAAAAAAACGTTTTTTCATCATGGTCTGTACAAGCGCTTACTGGTAAACAGGAACTGCCACTTCTGCCACTTATCGCATTAAAGATCGAATCACAACTGAACTCTCTTTTACAAGAGTTTCTCCTATTTATACATTTCTCACAATCCAGAAAGAACTAGACAAACTGAGATGTTTCTATTGAATTCTAAAATAACAGATAGAATAGTCTACATGACTCTAGACCACTTTAATTGCCAAGATGCGAACATTCGATTAAGTCGATAAATTTCTATGAAATTCTAATTAAAAATTTTAATGACATTTAGATAAACTGCAAGGCAAATAGAGTGCGGGGGAAAAGTAAACAATTAGCTTAGACCAGAAGACTAGTTGACACAAGCATACAACGCTGAAAACTGTTCCTTCTTTCCGTGTCCAGAACACTATGTTAATACAAATTTCAGATAAAATAGTGTTTGTAATAATTGTATTCAGCCTTTAAGCCACTCGTGAGATGTTTAGGACACTCTCTCCGCTTGTGTCGTAACTTACATTTCACTTGTGACTTAAAGGCAAGTCATAATACAATCGTTATACATAGAATATTATAAGAGAGGTATCTGATGAGACATTTTGAATAGAGGAAAGAATCCTTTAAACCTCAAATAAAAATTAATTGCTGCCCGAAAGCAATAATCATCATAAGAATCATAAAACTCAATTTTAGTGGTCTTATAAAGCAAGTAATAATAATACATTTAAAAATATTTTACAAACTTGTAATGAATAATTCGTAGCTTTGATAATAATTGAAGTGTAAACAGGAATGATTTTCTAAAATATCAAGAGTTACAAACATTATTTTGGTCTTCAAGTGCTCGTACCCTATAAAAAATAGAATTTTTCGGAATAGCATTTATTCGTGACTAGTTGGAGCAATAATTTATTGACAAACAAATTAAATCCCAAATAAGTTCTAGAGAAAATCTTGAAAAATCATGTTAGAACTGCAGACAAAGAAATGTATCACTTATCTGGAAATGCAAAAAGACAGTAAAATTTGTTTCTTTGAAAATTCTTTTAAAACTCCCCTTTGAAAAATTAATATTTCATTAATTAGAAAAAGTTATTCATTCACTGCTTAAAAAAATAATATTTCCCAACAATAAATTGACGAAATTTAAAAAAATCTCAGAGAAACATATAAGATGCAGATTTACTGTTACAAAATGAAGTGAAGCCTTGGCAATGAAACACTTTAACATAAAAGGTGAAATGATTACGCAGTATGCACATGCAATGTTTCTAGTGCAAAAAAGTAGGCTACAGCTCCAACCTTTTCCTGGTTTTATTTGGTATTCCATTTCGCATTAAATTTCAACTAAGCTAATCAGGTCTATGGATATGACTAGCTATTTATAAAAGTCAAGTGCACTTTATCAAGGCTATTCCAAGGTGGTCAATCAACAAAAAATAGTAATCATTTTTCAATCTTTATACTTACAAGTTTTAGTTTCTACAAACTCTTGCTAACAGGTCTGATTTCAGTATATTTTGAGAATAAAGGATAAAAGCTCAAACAAGCTTAAACAAATTAACAAATTGGTAGCCAATTGGATTGTATAAATGAAATTAGATAATTTTTTTTTTTTTTTTTTTTTGTAGATTACGTCTTGGAGACTCCAGTTAAGGAGTATAAGACAAGTCAGATCAACAATATTATACACTAGATATCATAATTACTTCAATTAGTTGAGGTGAGGCTTAATTTTGATGTGAAAGGAACTCTTGTACACTATAAAAAGCTTTATCAACTAAATATTTCTTCAATTGATTTTTAAATATTTCTATATTTTCAAGACTCTTTAAAAACTGCGGTAGCTTGTTGTAGAATTTCCTACCAATATAACTAGGTTTTTGTTTGAATAGGCTACTATTGTGACTCACCAAGTGATAATCTCCTCGGCTTCTTGTATTATAATCATGTACATCAAGATTTTGGTTAATATCATTCGTTTTTACATATAAAGTAGCTTCATACACATATAAGCAGGGTGCAGTTAGGAGACCAAGTCTCTTGAACAACGGCCTACATGAATCTAATCTATTTACTCTTTCTATACACCTAACCGCTTTCTTTTGGATCTTAAACACCCTATCAAGATTTTGTTTTGATGAATTACCCCATACTAAGATAGCATACCTAATATGTGACAGTAAGAGCCCATGGTAAGCTGTAAAAAGTAACTTTTTGTCATTCAATCTAGCGAGCTGTCGCAGGACAAATACCCCAGATGAAATTTTACTACATATTTTCTCAATGTATGGAGTCCAGGTCAATCGTCTATCCAACGTAACTCCTAGAAATGCAATTTTTTCTTCCTGGTCTAATTGATTATCGTTTACAAACACGTTTATAGCCCTATCTTCATTTAAATTATGTTTGTTTTTGAATTGAAGGTATTGGCATTTTTTACTATTTATAGTTAATTTCAACTGGTTTAAAAATTGGACAATGGACTGCACACCTATATGGGCACTTATTTCTAAATTATCTAGAATGGAATTGCTGAAAATGAGTGATGTATCATCAGCAAATAAGAGGGCTCTACCACTAATTAATTCTTTAGGTAAACGGTTGACATATAACAAAAAAAGCAATGGACCTAGTATTGACCCCTGAGGCACTCCAGCTTGCACCTCTAATTTATTAGATTTATTGTTTACTATACTATTACCAACTACTGTAGTTAGTTCTACACATTGTTTTCTCCCAATAAGATATGATTCAAACCATTTCAGTTCAACCCCATTTACACCTACATTTTGCAGTATTTCCAATAAAGTTCTATGATTAACACAATCAAATGCCTTTGACAGATCTAAGAAGATTGCAGTAGCTTTATCACCTGAATCTATTATATCTATTAGTTTTTCAACTAGAGAAACTATGGCTGCTTTTGTTGATCTCCCTTTCTGGAAGCCATGCTGTTCATCACAGATAAAGTTAGCTTCTTGAAGGTGCAGAAGTAACCTATTTAGAACTACTCTTTCAAAAATTTTACTTATTACATTTAAAATACTAATGGGCCTATAGTTTTCTACCTTTTCTCTATCGCCACTTTTGAAGATTGGCAAGATCTTCCCCTCTTTTAAATTATCTGGAAAAACACCTTGTTCTAATGAATGATTGATCAGATGAATCAAAGGGTCTAACAATTGATCTTTACATTCTTTCAGAATTTTACTGGATACCCCATCCATTCCTACAGTTTTTTTATTATTTAAACTATCAATGATATTTGACAACTCGTCTTGGCATACTGGGTGGAATTTTAATTCGTTCTGAATCCCCTCAGTATTCCTCATGTTTGCATCACTAATACCTGTATTAAGAGATTTTTGAAGATCCTTAGCAACCAGTTGATAATATCTGTTAAAGAAATTACAAATGTCTACACTATCATCAATATATTTTTTATTTTCGTTAATTATTCTGGGGACACTAGTATAAGCATCTACATGAGCTACTTGCCTATTTTTGTTTATTACATCCCACACTGCTGTGTTAAAGTACACACTATTATTCAAAATTTCAGCTGTTTTCTTACATTTCGCTCTTTTCACTTTTTTCATATAGTTTTTCTTTAGAGCTTTGTAATTATCTTCACTTAACATATTTCTAGATAGTTTGAATTCATCATATGCATCTTTAACCCTATTTCTTTCTGCAAGGATATCATCAGTTATCCACTCTTCAATCTTGTCTAATTTGTTCTTTACAGGGACTTTTTTAACTGGACAACTCGTAGTAATATGAAACCTTAAAATATTAATGAAACTATCATATTTGTCATTTAAACTATTGCTATTGTAAACCCTACTCCAGTTTTCTTGTAGCAGATTCTGCTTCAAACAATCGATATTCCCCTGTTCACATTGTTGAATTTCTTTCATTACTCTACTCTTTTTAATTGATTTATGACCTTGCAACCCCACCTCTAAGATTTGATAGTCATGATCAGATAGTTCCGAGCCGCCTAATCTTGTTTTAGAGTAATCTATATTAGTAAGGATGTTATCAATTATTGTTTGTGATGTTCTTGTGACTCTGGTATATTCATGAACTTTTATTTCCAAGTTATTCATGCATATAATATCCTTTAAATCTTCTGTCATTTTATTCTGTGTTGCAAAGTCTGTATTGAAATCTCCCGCTACAATAACGTTTGTAAAACGAGTAGTAGTAATCTCTAAAAGCCTATTGAATAGTTCACAAAAATTGTTCCATTCCCCATTTGGTGACCTGTAAATACCTAACACCGCTACTTCGAAATTATTGTCGATTTTTACTCTCAAACCAGTAACTTCTAAATCCATTTCCACAGCAAATTTCTCTACATATTCTAAATTAAATGTTTGCATATTCTTAGCATTTTTAGTGAAGATAGCTACTCCCCCACTTCGATGAGATGTCCTGCAATACGACGTTTTCAATGAATAGTTTGGAATATTAAGTTGTAACAATTCATCTTCTTTTAAACCATGCTCTGTGAAAATAGCTATATCAGGAGCCTCTTCTTTAAAAAATACTTCGATTCTATCTATTTTGTTACGAATGTATTGAATATTCTGATGGAACACAGTGAGTACCGGTACTTCCCTATCATCCCTTATTACTTTATCGTTGCTTTTGCATATTGAAGTAGATTTACTTAATCTCTTAGAATCTTGAGAGCCTATCAGATTGCTACAAGAGTTCCTTCCACTAATGCTATCCTGATTTTTTGATCGATTAACGTCTTTTAATACAATTGAAGATATGAATTTATCATCTGAAACTAGTTTCCCTTCCCGGTTTTGAGCCACTTTACTAAAAAAGGTTCGTTAGATGATTGTTTAGGAGAATTATTGACAGTAGATTGCAAACGACTTTCAATCAGCTCTGCCAGCCTATTACAAAATATTACTTTGCCAGATTGATTTAGATGTAGACCATGATTAGTGAAGTTTTGTTTTTTCAGCCTTTCATTTAGAAAACAAATCCCCAACTGCTTAGAATTCTTATTTTTTAGGCTGTTGATTGTATTATGAATTGATTCATTTGTTGACTTAATGGCTTCATTTAGCTCTGGCCTATCAAACCTATACGGAATTGTACTTATTATTACATTAGTTTTTTGGCTGAGTGGCACAATCTCTTTAATTTTTTCATTTATTTCAGGAAGATGTTTTAGATTAGGTTCATTTATATTGTTTGAGCCACCCAGAACTATTAGAAAATCGTTTTTTCCAAAATCTTTAGTTTGTTCCTGTGCTGACTCTACGATAGCGTTTATAGGGGCACTTGGTTTGAAAAAGCTCTGAACTTCATACTTATTTTTTAATCTTTTATTTAGTAGGTCACTACAGTCTCGTCCATGACTGGATGTCAAGAGCAGTACTCTACCTTTCCTATCGTTATTTGCCCTTACTTTAGTTTTGGTTGCTGTTTGCAAAACCTGACTATACGTTTTTGTTTGACCATTTCTATTTATTTTTTCCCCATTTGATTTAGGTTCTACTTTTTTTGTATTGATCAGAGGTTCAGATCTTACATTAGCCAAGTTTATTTTTGATTTTAATATTTCGATTTCCTCTGACATAGACCTACATTGACTCGTGAGATTTAGTATTTCAGTTTTATGGTCTTCCTGCTGCAATTTTACAATAACTTCCAGAGATTTTATGTGATCCACTAACCCTATTCGTTCTTCCTCAGAATTTTTTAGTGATGTTTCTAATTTTGTTTTCAATTTGGTGTGATCACTCAATAGTTTAGCAACCTTTTCTTCTACATCTACAGTAGCTTTAAGAGCTGTTGGAGATTTTTTCGTTAATAATTGCTGAGATCGCGTAGCTACTTGAGTTTTAGTTGAACAATTAGATTTAGATGCCTTGTTTGGACTCATTTTCCTAGCTAAAAATTGTTTTCAATTGATTTTAGTTAAATGTTTAATGAAATATTACTTAATTTATTACAATTGTCAACTTGAGACTATTTAATTACAAGAAAATTTATCAATATCGGTACACCTAACCTCGAAAATAGAATTTGACTTTTTATTTAAATACTTTAACTTATATTAGACAAGTTAATGATGTAAATTATTAAGATATTATAAATACTAATAATAATAAACAAAAATACTACTTATCCGTTCGAATTAAAATTCTATGCTTCAAAATTCGCAGAGCCTGTTCAGACAACGTATGCACAGTACCACTGCTACCTCGATTCAACATCTATAATAATCAACAATAATTGAGATCTCATACAAACTACCCTTTGATCGACCCTGAGAATTAATAACCTAAGTTCTAGCAATGAATACAGATAGTATCTGTATTCATTGGTTCTAGTAGGGTTGAGCACGGTTAGTGGATCTACTAACCTTGGGGTTTGGATAGATTCGAATTGACATTAATTGAAATTTATTGCCAAACAACAAAAATAAACATGCAAAGCAAACTTGAATTAGAATAAATAAGACAAATACATAAGCTTGTAGGTCAACATAAACATAATCAAGTTCACATGACATAAATTACAAAGGCACCACCAGCAAAAGTAAAAACTTGCTCGCTATGGTGGGAGTCGTTATTCTAGGTTTATTGTATTTTCTGTAAATTAATGAGGTCTCATTAATGATGAGAGTTCATTGAAATAAAATGAATGGATACAAAAAGAGTTCAGTATGGAGATAATCTAATTTCAAGGTCTTTGTCACAATCTCTCTACAGAAAATGTGTTAGTGACAGTATGTTTTTAAATTTCATATCAATATTGTTGATGTTACTTCCGTGAAGAGAATAGTGAGCGACAGTAATTGATAAAGAAATAGATTGTGTTGTTGAATACTCAACGCTTCAAGTTGTCAATCAGTGAAGTTACTAGAGTGAAAACCATATCGTGTACCGGTAACTACCAGTCAGACTATCAGGCAGTGCAGCCAATGATTTTTCTCTTGTGAAAAGTAGTATTTGTTTCTTCAAATTTCAGTGTGTTAAAAATTGAGTATGTAGAATTAATTGTGTGATAAAATTTTTTGTTTAGTCCAATTTTGATGGTATCCTCAAAAGCGATAGTTTATTGGAAAACAAGGTACTTGTAATTACTTTATAATAATTATAGTTAGATACGTCAATTGCGTTATATGAAGGCCTTTATTTTTCATAATGTTTTTCGGGAGTTTCTTCAATTTACATAGCTCAATTATTTTAATATGATTAAAATTTATCTTATCGATGAAGATTTAAATCACTCATGCATGCTCCATTAATGTTTTTCAAGAATTTAGCCAATCAATTTTCTCTCCCTCGAAGAAAAAATTGTTACAAGAAAGTTCTAAGAATCTTATTCAAAGAACGTACCCTCAGCCGGAATTAGTGATTTTAACCACAGTGTCAATGAGGCTCTTCTGAAGTTGATTAGTACTCGTACAATTATTATTCAACATGCAGCACAGACTGTCGAAGTTCATCTAGTTTTCTCGTGTTAGGCAGTTTATTTTGATGCCAGGAAGTTTTATGCGGTCGCATTTGGAATGTCAAAAACATATTTCCAACATTGTTGCCGGACCAGTCTCAGAGTCTTTAGAAGGCAAATATTCAGGTTGGTTTTACGTATTGACTACTTCCACTCACTTGTAAATTGATTTAAATTATGAGAAAACCCGAAAATACGATAATTGGGATATGGGACAATCTGATAAGTTCTATAGATTTTTAGAAATGTCTCAATGGAGTAGATTATGGCATTGGTAGAGTTAAAAAGAGCGTATAATAACAATGAATTATTGAGAATGATAATAGTTAGAATAATTAATAATGAAAATGAGGCTTTAAATGAGTTCAGATATTGCGAATGGTGTGAGAAAATACAGTAGACTGTTTCTGTTTTCTAGAACAGTGAGCAAACCCCGCTTTGAGGAGGATCTGGTTCAAAGTGGAGTATTCATAAAAGTTGGTGAGAATGTTTAAGAAAGCAGAAGTTTCCTTCGTTATTATAAACCCTTGCTATGATTGACAAGGATAGAAGATGCTTGTGAGCAAGGAAGAAGCTCACTCTCATCTTTAAAATGACAATAATTTAAATTTGTTCTACTATTCTAAACTTCCCATTTTCCCCTTTTTATGCAGATGACTGTACTTTTTTAATTTTTTATTGATAACAAAAACCTTTGTTTGAGGGAAACGGAGAATGAAAAATCAATAATCATCTGAAAAATCTCATATTACAGGTCGATCTCCAATAATTTCCACAAAAACTCATGAAATTTTAAACCTATTGTGATTACTTATAATACAATATATATCTAAAAAAAAAATTCAATTGAAAACAACTAATTTGCAGCATGAAAAGGTACAAGATTACATTTCAATAGCTTTCATAGCATTCCAAAATAGTTATCAACATTTGAAACTTTAAAAATGGCCGAAGCCATAATGTGCCTATTGTTCATTTATTCAGTAGCCTACATAGAAGGACTAGATAGAATATTTAGCTGTGGAATGAATTATGTACTATTCACATAGAACATAATAGCTGTTGCATATCATAGTAATTATTTTGGGACTCAATTTGAAAAATCTGAAAGCTGAAGTCTGAAGAGCTAGAAAATGACGAAAATCAACTAGTATAGTGCCTAGAAACAACTCATCCAATAACGAGTAGAGTGAAGGACTAGAGAAAAAATAATGTGCATAACAATAATATTGTTTGGTTTAAGAGCAACGCAGCACAAAATCTGTCATAATGACTGTGTAGCAGGGTCAAAAATCTTTGCTTTTCCACCAATCTTGTTCAAGTGAGGTCGACCATTACAGGAAATGATCGAGTCTAGAGTTGATTGCCTCTCGATTCAACTGAAGTTTATGCGGTCAGAAATCGACCTTCAACTTGGACTGTTAGACCAGCTACATGACCAGTTTAAGGTTATTGTCATTACGGCAATTGCAGGGTCATGAATGGAATAGCACTTGGTTTTTGAAAGTACAATAACTATCTGCATTTATGTTTGGCGATAATAGATGGGACTCTTCAGTTTTAGGCATTATTATCCAATTTATGCCTGGTCTAGAAAAAGGATAAGGATTATCTGAGAACAAAAATACTAAATGGCCCACACAGCACAGAACCTCCCAGGGACATTCCATTTTGGTTCTGTACGTTCTATAAATGTCCCGGGACTTGTGGGATGTTCAGAGGACCTACAAAGAATATTCCCAGAGAAACATTTCAACAGACAAAAATTCAATTTTTTCTGATATTAGATGTATGTAAAGCAAAATAAATAACACTCATTGTCAAATTTTACAAAAAAACTCATATAAGTTCCTCATGTTCTGTAAACATCCCAGGACCTAAGGAATGTGCAGATCATGTTCTCAGAAGGTACCACAGAACTTCATTGTCAAAATCAATTTGAGATATTTGCATATATGCTGAGAATGTTCTAGGGATGTACCAGGGACATAGATAGGAACATTCCATTTTGGTTCCATACCTTCTATAAATGTCAGGGGACATGTGGGATGTTCCAAGGACCTACAAAGAATATTCCCATAGAAACATTTCAATAGACAACAATTTTCTGCTTTATCTGATGTTTTGCATGTATTCATGTATTTGTAAAAAAATAATATATAAAACTCAAATTTCACAAAAAAACTGATATAGGTTCCCCATGTTCTGTAAACATCCCAGGACCTAAGGAATGTACTGATCATGTTCTCAGGAGGTTCCACAGAACTTCATTGCCAAAATCGATTTGAGTTATATGCATAAATATGCTGAGAATGTTCTAAGGACATGCTGTGGATACCAAATTACAATTTTCCGCAAATTCCCTCAATTGAGTCAAGGGGAAGGGATCGAGCTAAAAATATTAAATTCACATTAATTATGCAATTTTCATTGTAGAACCCGATGACATTCACAGAACTGATCTATTTTGCTCGAATGTTGAGATATCAATAAAAGAATGATTATTCATATTTATAAATGGCAGAGGACAGAGAAGAATGGAGGAGGCTAATCTACGAGGCAAAAAATCGACTGAGATTTGTGACGCCCCAGCAGTAGCAGTATTCATATTTATATTGTAATAATTGGTGAAGCTCGTGACAACTTTTAAAAAGTTCCCTAGGTAGGTCTATATTTCTGTCAAACGCTTATCAGTGGGTAAAAATGACAAGTCATAATTTCAAGTATTTGAACGGAAATTAAATTTGAATATCTGACAGAGCCATGCTGGAGTGCTACAAAAAATACTTAGTCCTGAAAATTGGCTAACAACGGTTCATAAATATGTGAGATATTATTTTCAATTGAAATAGAAAATTTCACTTTTGTAACAATGCTGAACATCTCTTTCCTACTTCTGCTTGACTCAGAGAGCGCTCCTTACATTAAAAAATGAAAACTATTTTGTCTATTTTCATCAATATTCTGCAGAAGCTTAAGCTTTAAACTTGAGATTGACAATGATCATCTATTTTTCAAAATTGAAATTTATGGAATTGTAGGAGTTCTATTATTTTGCTTTTTCAGATTACATTTAAATCAGTACTACAAAAGGGAAAAACATTAATTATTAATTTAAGGATGCATAGGTATTTTGAATGTTTTGGCGCACTTAGCATCAAACTGCCAATAGGCAAGCAGCCAATCACAAGCAGAGACCCAGGAACGCGTTGTGTCAACAACAGTCAAGAGAGCATAGCAGCGCAACAGATTTCGGGTTAAATAATTATATCCCAGTGGACTCCAAGAAGATTTTCATACAGTGCATACAAGCAATGATTTTAATTATGTTGATGGCTAACATGGGAAAATTTTGGAAACATGATATCTCATGTGTTTAATATAATAGGCCCACTCCAGTATCCTCCTCGGTCTAATCTAGAGACCATGCTTCCACGCTTCCACCGCTGCGCGCCGCCATTTTAATTCACTAATTCGTGACTCGTTACGTTGTTAGCTCGTTAGCGTTCAGTGTCCGTTAGCATTTTTTCGCATTTGAAGATTTCAGCTATAAAATTCAAAGGTAAGATACATTTATTATTATATTTATTAACCGTTCTATCATGGTGCATTTTGTGTATTAGGCTAGCTAGTTATTTAATGTACGTGCTTATTACAATACTTTTTGAAGTCAAACTTTTTCAAGGTATAACCCAAACCATAGATAAACTATTTATAATGTATTTAGATAAAATATAACTGTATAGTATTATCTTTGCTAAGGGTTGAAAAATATTTTCAATTTGCTGTAAAAGTAAAACGTCATGCTTTTCTAATAATTATGTCTACATGGCTGAATTTTACTTTACCTGCCCAGTTAGTAATTGGCTTCAAATTTAGTTACGGAATTGGATCATTTTCATAATTTACACCATTGATAATAATATAAAGGTTATGGTATCTCTACTTATATTGGCATTAAGGGCAATCCTTATTGGAAAAAATGAAGGTATAAATTTACACAATAACTATAGTGATTAATACACAATAACTGTTAACAAACCACATAGATTTGTATTAATTTCATGAATATAATATCAATTCTGGGTTTTAACACATTCAAGAAACAAACCATTGAACTATTTCACACTGTATTGAGACTAAACTACGGAAATAATGATGCACGTTTTAGCGCAATGCCGTTTCACTCTGTTGTCAAGAGCATCATCAGGTGCTTTTGACAACAGAGTGAAATGGCCATCACACCAAAACATGAGTCGTTATTTTTCCATAATCAAGTCTCAATACAGTGTCAAACAGTTCAATATTATATTATACTTGTGTATCTGGAAACTAGGATGGATATATAGCACCTAACAAACCATGTTTGAGGTTTCATTAGTTTTAATTGTTTCAGATACGGCAAGAAGTTTGAAGGATGAAGCCACAAATGCCGAAATGGCTGAGCCAATCAAAAAATGGCTTCTGAAAGCGAAAGAGAGAATGGAGAGAGAGTAAGCATTCACAGTTTTTATCTTCTTTCATAAATGATAAGCTTTCTGTCCTAAAAGTCGCCGAGCCTAGGCCCATATCATATGAGCAGCTTTGTATTGTGAATCAGATCAAAGGGAAACTAACAACCACCTGTTTAAAAATATTTTTGTTGTCATAATCACACCAAGTGTAATAAATTCATTATCAAGAACCTGATGGGGCTTTCTTGCAATTGTGCTACAGTCCATCTGTCTGTCCTCAAAATAACTCAAACAGTCTAGATTCTTGAAACTTTGTATAAAGCTTCAGCTTCATCTGAGTACAAGAAAGATCCATATTGATTTTGGACTTTTAGGATCAAATATAACAATAATTATGATGAAAAATAGATGAACACTATAGCATTTAGGTTAGCTTAGACCAAGGCGTTTAGAATATACCTTGCTTAGACTAGCTCCATGCTATCAATTGAATCATATGGTCAATGTGATGAATTTTCAATCATATGGCTGATGGTTTTTACATTGGAGGGATGCAAAGACAACGTGTAGTCAGAGCCTCACTTTAGGTACTATATCTTTCTTAGTAATGGCGAAGGTGATATTGTGGAAGGTATCCATAATGAATAATAAGACGAAATTGTCACAACCACATTTATTAAAAGTTCGAGAAACTAGTTTCGGTTGTTACACCATTATCAATCTCAATCAAACTCTAGTTTGATTGAGATTGATAATGGTGTAACAACCGAAACTAGTTTCTCGAACTTTTAATAAATGTGGTTGTGACAATTTCGTCTTATTATTCATTAGGTACTATATATAACATGTGATTGGAGAATCAGAGATAGGATATATCGGTTTATATTGATGACAAACTTGACTTAAAACCAGTAGCAAACAACGAGAGAGGAGGAGTGCGAACTGGAGTGACTTCCCTTCAGCTCCCAACAAATATGTTTTTCAGGCTATTTCAAGTTTGCTGCAATTTTTTGTTCAGGTCAACTGTATTTCTTCTGCAAAAATCTGCATTTGCAATAGTTTTATTTGCTGATACAAGTTTATTTTTTATTTCAGGAAGAAGAGTTCTATAACAGCTGTAGAAGAAAATGAGTCCAATTAGTGCAACAATGTTTTATGTATAATAATTTTTGGTTTGTTTAGTAAGTTTGAGATTAGCTAATACCGTGCTCCAATCACCCATAGTTTTACTAACTAATAAGTAATTATTGTTGTGGTTATCCAGTTTTCGTGAACTGCAGTAGAATGATTCATATGTATTATCTTGCTGTGCAGAACTGACCTTTTTGAGTCGCGGCGGACGCGTTTCGAACTATGTTGTTCTTCTTCGGCGCTTAGTGTGCAGCTGCAACCAAGCGCCGAAGAAGAGCAACATAGTTCGAAACGCGTCCGCCGCGACTCAAAAAGGTCAGTTCTGCACAGCAAGATAATACATATGAATAATAAGTAATATTATAACTTGGTATAAATGCTGTATACAGAACTAGAAGTAAATGTTTTCTGAACGAAAATGTTCTTAGTAATCCAAAAGTAGCGGCTTAGTAGCCTGAAATTGTTATAACCTTGTGGAGTTATAACTCCTTCAATCACTGTAATAAATTCACTAGCTAGCATCATATGCTTCGTCTATGCTAGCATATCAAGGAATTTTTCAAGTATTTGTTGAAGCGCCCACCCATTTCAGATATTTACTTTGGATTTCTCTCTAAACCCACCAGCTCAACCTGAGAAATAAATTTCTTATGTGATCTCAAATCAATCATCTCAAAACAATATCCAACATATTTTTTGGTCTTGATAATATCTGATTAGAAAGATATGAATTTTAATCATTATTATAAATTGTAAAAATATGAATTTATTCGAAAATTCATAATAAATGGGATATTACAGATTTGTATTTAATCAATAATTAAGATCATTTATAATGAATATAAGAAACTAAGTTTCAAGTCTTGATTTATTTTCAAAAAATTATCAAAGTAGTGCTAAAAATAGATTTTAAATGAATATATGATTCAAATACAGCACTGGAATTCAAGTGAACATAATTTTGTTTCATGTAGCTGAAAACAGTCTCCATTGAACTTCAATTGGATATACTCAGGGGCGCACCCAGACTTGGTTTGGGGGGGGGGGGGGCTTACCCGTCCAATTGAAATTTAGACGTGATGGGGGAGGGGGTAAAATTGGGATTTTTCAGACTTCTTTTCACAAGATTGTTGCCCGTTAAAGTTCATTGTGGAGAGGTTCATTACTTGACTTTTTAAAGTGTATTAGCTATGGGAAAACAAAATGTTTCCATAATGTTGTTTTTGTACAGTGTTTTAAAAGTTCAAAATGATTCTGCCAGACTGCATAAGCATCTTCTCATGAAGATAAAAAAATTCAAATGAATGTAGGTCTGGAAACGCTTTCTTAGAAAAATAAAGAGGGTGAAAGATTACAGGTATAGGCTACCATCATTCATTACGAAATCTCTATGGCCTTCACATAGGTGGTGTGATTTAATGTAAAATTGGTTGAAACGTTCTACACGATCTACTATAATACATTTTTATGATGCCCACGTCATTCTGAGACTTGCGTGGGTAGTAAAGTGAACGAAAAATGCAAGTCTCAATGTGAGTCGAGATTACCTAATCTTAGAATTGGTGGGACATTTTACATAAATTCACAAAATGATCATGCAAACACATTTCTTATTGTCGGCTTAGTGGGTAAACTAATTTAAATGTAAATGTACCTAATAGTCAAGAACTATCCCAAAGCTTATAAAGTCAAGATTTATTGAATCAAAGAAAACAGATTTTTCATAGATGTTTTTCACTTGCTATTATTGTGTGTTTTGATCCAACATCCAATTTAAATTCTGATTTTTGAACTCTGGGTGCTTTATTCGCAATCAATAACCAAGTTCGTACCCATCTATCTCAAAAACGCCTTCTTTTGGCCTGTTTTGCGTATTTCATAGAGTAACTCAATAATCACGGTAGTTAATGTTTTTCTGTTTTATGTGATTTTTCAGCTTATTCACAACGAATCTATTCACCACCTAAATGAGGGCTCTAAATATTCAATTCACCACCTAAATGAGGGCTCTAGAAGCCTAACGTTTTTGAATGAGTACTAATTCATTGATTTATTACTAAGAAAGTTAGCATCATTCTTCTGCTATCTGTATTTCTTTGATGAAGCATTTTCAAAGGAATAAGCTTTCACAATCTGGCAGATTTCTTGAATCTGGCAGAATTTTTTCGCATATTCTTTTTTAGGAAAGTGATAGCCTTGAGCTGTGGCTGGCAGGTATCTGTTCAGTCAGATAAGAAAAGCTACAAACTCTTGGGTCCTATTTGTAAGGGTGACCGATTAGATTTTGATAAGGATCTCAAGACTTGAGGGTAAGGCTTGAGCCCCAAAGCCCCCCATGTCAAGCCACTAGTTATGAACTTTATTCTACTTGAAAAGGGTGAAATCATTAAATGTACCAACACTAATCAGCCTGGAGCACATACTCTACAGACAATTTTCTTGAAAATTCGCTTGAAATTTTATTATGGACCTTGGGTTCTTGGGGGGCTTAAGCCCCCTAAGCCCCCACCCCCTAAGTGCGCCACTGGATATACTACTTGCAAATAATTCAATTTATGCTCCATTCATTTGTCACATCAATTCATGGAGTGAGCAAATTCAAGAATAATAAAATTCAATCTATAGTACTAACTACTTGTACTGTAATCCAATTCCTAATCTAATAAACAAGAACAATGTAAATCTTCTACTGTTATCTAAAAATTTGTAAATCAAAAGAAAACATTGTTAATTTATTATGGAAACATTGTTTTGCAACAACATTGTAACATCACATTCCCATAAACTGTACTTTTTCTTAACTTTTCATGTGAAATTTAACGACTTGCAGTCAAATATTTGTTAAGAATAAGTATAATAACTCACTTAATCTGGCCGAGTACTTTCGAATCTATGAGATCCATCTTTAGAAGATGGATCTCATAGATTCGAAAGTACTCGGCCAGATTGTTAAGAATAAGTATAATAACTCACTTAATCTGGCCGAGTACTTTCGAATCTATGAGATCCATCTTTAGAAGATGGATCTCATAGATTCGAAAGTACTCGGCCAGATTAAGTGAGTTATTATACTTATTCTTAACAAATATTTGACTGCAAGTCGTTAAATTTCACATGAAAAGTTAATATTAACAACGCAGTTCGTCATGGAACAAGAAATCCAGGTACTTTTTCTATTTCCTTCATTGTCCTTTTTTCCTCAAATAATCCTGTATCATAATTGGCATCAACATTTTACAATGTGTGATATCTGTATTAAAAAAATACTGCATTGCAATTGTGTACTGTATGAAAATGAATAAGATTATGAAATAGTTATGTAATATAGTAATAGTAGTGTTATGGAAAAGTGTCATTAATTTTAATGATTTTCAATTGAAATACATATTTTTTAAATTTTATTTTGAAAGCTGTTCACTTTCTTTTGTTATATCATGTCAAATTGGAATTCCTTCAGAATGTTCTCAAAAGCATGTCCCAGTCAGGAACTACTGTAGGACATTTATGAATGTCCTTATCATATTCCAAGATGTCCCTGGGATGTGCTCTTAGAATGTTCCTGGATCCTATTTTTTTTTAAATTTACTCATTCCAGGGAGATCCCTAGGACATTTCAAGGCACCTACAGAATGTTTGCTCCTTCCAGGGATATCCCTGGGACATTTCAAGGTACATACAGAATGCTCTAGGGATGTCCCCTAACTTCTTAGAGAACGTTCCTTGAAGATTCTAAGAACATACTGAGAATGTCCTGAGCATATTCCACGATATCCCTGGGATGTGCTCTTAGAATGTTCCTGGAACCTGCTATTTTTGGAAATTTACTCATTCAAGGGACATCCCTAGGACATTTCAAGGCACCTACAGA